>CM072678.1:16024391-17330891 GCA_036884735.1 Huso huso
CACACGCCACACTGCACCCACAAGTACAAAGAAACACACCACACTGCACACAGAGAAACAAACCACACTGCACACACCACACGTACAAAGAAACACACCAAACTACACACAGAGAAACAAACCACACTGCACATACAGACACACACCACACTACACCCACACAAACACATTACACTGCACCAACACGTATAAAGAAACACAACACACTGCACCCACAGAAACACAGCACACTGCACATAGAGAAACAAACAACACTGCACACACCACACTGCACCCACACAAACAGAGAAACACACCACACTGTACAAACAGAGAAACACCCCACACTACACACAGTCACACAGAGAAAGAAACCACATTGCACACACAGACACAAACCACACTACACTGCACCAATACGTATAAAGAAACACAACACACTGCACCCACACCAAACAGAGAAACACAGCACGCTGCATACAGAGAAACAAATCACACTGCACACTGCACCCACACAAACCGAGGAACACAGCACACTGCACACAGAGCAAATCACACTGCACACACAGACAAGCACAACACACTGCACCCACACAAACAGAGAAACAAACAACACCACAGTGCACCAACATACTCAAAGAAACAAACCACACTGCACCCACAAAAACATACAAACACAGCAACACATATAAAGAAACACCCACACTGCCCCCACACAAACAGAGAAACAAACCACACACAAACACGACACTGCACCTACACAAACAGAGAAACACACCACACTGCACCCAGAGAAACAACCACACTGCACACACAGACACACACACCACACTGCACACACACACACAGAGAAACACACCACACTGCACACAGAGAAACAAACCACACTGCACACACACACACCACTGCACCGACACATACAAAGAAACACACCACACTACACACAGAGAAACAAACCACACTGCACAAGGACAGAGAAACATACCACACACAAACACTACACTGCACCCACACGTACACAAAAACAAACCACACTGTACCAACACGTACAAAAAATACACCACACTGCACACAGAGAAAAAAACACAATGCACACACAGACACACACACAACACTACACACACACATACAAAGAAACACACCACAGTGCACCAACATACTCAAAGAAACAAACCACACTTCACAAAGTAACACACCACACTGCACCAACACACACAAGGAAACACACTCACACAGAAACAAACTACACTGCACATACAGGCACTGACACCACACTGCACCAACACCTATAAACACAACACACAGAAACAAACCACACGACACACACACCAACACGCACAATGAAACACACCACACTACACTCACATAGAGAAACAAACCACACTGCACATACAGACACACACCACACAAACACACTATACTGCACCAACACGTATAAAGAAACACAACACACTGCACCCACACAAACAGAGAAACACACCACACTGCCCACAAAAAACAGAGAAACACCAGACTACACACAAACACACACAAACAAACCAACACGACACACACACCACACGTACAAAGACACACACCACAATACAGACAGAGAAACAAACCACACTGCACACACACACAACAGACAGAGAAACATACCATACTGTACCCACACAAACAGAGATACAAACCATACACAAACACTACACTGCACTCACACGTACCAAGAAACAAACCACACTGTACTAACATGTACAAAAAACACACCACACTGCACCCACACATAGAAAGAAACACACCACACTGCACCCACACAAACAGAGAAACAAACCACTTACAGACAAACACCACACTGCACCCACACAAACAGAGAACAACAAAACATAGAGAAACAAACCACACGACACACACACCACATTGCACCCACACGTACACAAAAACAAACCACACTGTACTAACATGTACAAAAAACACACCACACTGCACCCTCACGTACAAACCACACTGCACTAATACATACAAACATACCACCTGCACCCACACAGACAGAGAAACACACCACACTGCACACACATGTACAAAGGAACACACCACAGTGCAACAACACACACACAGAGAAACACACCACACTGCGCACAGAGAAACAAACCAAACAGACACACACCACACGGCACCCACACATACAAAGAAACACACCACACTACACACAGAGAAACAAACCACACTGCACAAAGACAGAGAAACATACCACACTGCACCCACAGAAACAAACCACACACAAACACTACACTGCACCCACACGTACACAAAAACAAACCACACTGTACCAACACTTACAAAAAAACACACCACACTGCACACAGAGAAACAAACACAATGCACACAAACAGACACACACACCACACTACACACGCACACCTACAAAGAAACACACCAGTGCACCTACATACTCAAAGAAACAAACCACACTGCACAAAGTAACACAGCATACTACACCAACAGACACAAGGAAACACACTCACACAGAAACAAACCACACTGCACATATAGACACACACCACACTACACCCACACAAACACATTACACGGCACCAACATGTATAAAGAAACAGAACACACTGCACCCACACAAACTGAGAAACACAACACACTGCACACAGAGAAACAAACCACACACCACACTGCACCCACACAAACAGAGAAACACACCACACTCTACCCACACAAACAGAGAAACACACCACACTGCACAAACAAAGAAACACCACTACAGACAGAAACACAGAGAAACAAACCACATTGTACATACAAACACACACCACACCAACACACTACACTGCACCAACACGTGTAAAGAAACACAACACACTGCACCCACACAAACGGAGAAACACAGCATGCTGCACACAGAGAAACAAACCACACTGCACACTGCACCCACAAAAACAGAGAAACACAGCACACTGCACACAAAGAAACAAATCACACTGCACACATAAACACCACACTGCACCAACACCTATAAACACACCACACTACACACACAGCCACACACAGAAACAAACCACACGACACACACACACCACACGTACAAAGGAACACACCACAGTAAACACAGAGAAACAAACCACACTGCACACACACACCACAGACAGAGAAACATACCACACTGTACCCACACAAACAGAGAAACAAACCACACACAAACACTACACTGCACCCACACGTACAAAGAAACAAACCACACTACAACCAGCCACACAGAGAAAGAAACCACACTGCACACACAGACACAAAACCACACTGCACCCACACGTACAAAGAAACATACCACCTCCACCCACACAGACAGAGAAACACACCACACTGCACACACGGCACTGCACCCACACGTAGAAAGAAACACACCACATTGCACCTACACAAACAGAGAAACAAACCACTTACAAACACCACACTGCACCCACACAAACAGAGAAACACACCACAGTGTATGAACACACAGAGAAAAACACACCACACTGCACACAGAGAAACAAACCACACAGACACACACGCCACACTGCACCCACACGTACAAAGAAACACACCACACTACACACAGAGAAACAAACGACACGGCACACACACCACACAGACAGAGAAACATAACACACTGCACCCACACAAACAGAGAAACAAACCACAAACAAACACACCACAGTGCACCAACATACTAAAGAAACAAACCACACTGCACCCACACACAGAGAAACATATCACACTGCACCAATCCGTACAAAGAAACACACCACACTGCACCGACACAAACAGAGAAACACCACACTACAAACAGCCACACAGAGAAACATACTGTGCACACAATGTAACACACCACACTGCACCAACATGCACAAGGAAACACACTCACACAGAAACAAACCACACTGCACATACAGACACACACCACACTGCACCCACACTAACAGAAAAACACACTACACTGCACAAAAAACGTATAAAGAAAGAAAATACACTGCCTCACAAACAGAGAAACACACCACACTGCACCTACACAAACAAACACACCACATTGTACCCACAGAACAACCGTGAAACAGAACACTGCACCCACACAAACATACAAACACACAACACTACACACAAAGAAACAAACCACACTGCACACACACCACACAGACAGAGAAACATACCACACTGCACCATCACAAACAGAGAAACAAACCACAAAGAAACACACCACAGTGCACCAACATACTCAAAGAAACAAACCACACTGCACCCACACACACAAAGAAACATACCACACTGCACACACAACTAAAAAGAAAGACACCACACTGTACCCACACAAACAGAGAAACAAACCTCTTACAGACAAACACCAGACAGCACCTACACAAACAGAGAAACACACCACACTGCAGACAGAGAAACAAACCACACTGCACACACCACACGTACAAAGAAACACACCAAACTACACACAGAGAAAGAAACCACATTGCACACACAGACACAAACCACACTACACCAACACGTATAAAGAAACACAACACACTGCACCCACACCAAACAGAGAAACACAGCACGCTGCATACAGAGAAACAAATCACACTGCACACTGCACCCACACAAACCGAGGAACACAGCACACTGCACACAGAGCAAATCACACTGCACACACAGACAAGCACAACACACTGCACCCACACAAACAGAGAAACAAACAACACCACAGTGCACCAACATACTCAAAGAAACAAACCACACTGCACCCACAAAACATACAAACACACCAACACATATAAAGAAACAACCACACTGCCCCCACACAAACAGAGAAACAAACCACACACAAACACGACACTGCACCCACACGTACAAAGAAACAAACCACACTGTACTAACACATACAAAAATCACACCACACTGCACCTACACAAACAGAGAAACAAACCACTTACAGACAAACACCACACTGCACCCACACAAACAGAGAAACACAAAACACAGAGAAACAAACAACACGACACACACACCACACTGCACCCACACGCACAAAGGAACACACCACACAGCAACAACAACACACACACACACACACAGAGAAACACACCACACTGCACACAGAGAAACAAACCAAACAGACACACACCACACGGCACCCACACATACAAAGAAACACACCACACTACACACAGAGAAACAAACCACACTGCACAAAGACAGAGAAACATACCACACTGCACCCACAGAAACAGAGAAACAAACCACACACACAAACACTACACTGCACCCACACGTACACAAAAACAAACCACACTGCACCTACACAAACAAACACACCACATTGTACCCACATAAACAGAGAAACACAACACTGCACCCACACAAACAGAGAAACACACCACACTGCACACACAGACACAGAAACACACCACACTACACACAGCTACACAGAGAAACAAACCACACTGCACACATAGAGATAAACCACACCACACTGCACCAACACGTACAGAGAAACAAACCACACTGCACACACACAGAGGAACATACCACACTGCACCCACAGAAACAGAAAACAAACCACACAAAACACTACACTGCACCCACACGTACACAAAAAACAAACCACACTGTACCAACACTTACAAAAACACACCACACTGCACACAGAGAAACAAACACAATGCACACAAACAGACACACACACCACACTGCACACACGCACACCTACAAAGAAACACACCAGTGCACCTACATACTAAAGAAACAAACCACACTGCACAAAGTAACACAGCATACTACACCAACAGACACAAGGAAACACACTCACACAGAAACAAACCACACTGCACATATAGACACACACCACACTACACCCACACAAAACACATTACACGGCACCAACATGTATAAAGAAACAGAACACACTGCACCCACACAAACTGAGAAACACAACACACTGCACACAGAGAAACAAACCACACACCACACTGCACCCACACAAACAGAGAAACACACCACACTGCTACCCACAAAACAGAGAAACACACCACACTGCACAAACAGAGAAACACCACTACAGACAGAAACACAGAGAAACAAACCACATTGTACATACAAACACACACCACACCAACACACTACACTGCACCAACACGTAAAGAAACACAACACACTGCACCCACACAAACGGAGAAACACAGCATGCTGCACACAGAGAAACAAACCACACTGCACACTGCACCCACAAAAACAGAGAAACACAGCACACTGCACAGAGAGAAATAAACCACACTGCGCACACACACAAACCACACTGCACCCCACAACAGAGAAAAACACCACACTGCCCCCACAAAAACAGAAAAACACCACACTACATACAGACACACAAAGAAACAAATCACACTGCACACATAAACACCACACTGCACCAACACCTATAAACACACCACACTACACACACACAACCACCTACACAGAAACAAACCACACGACACACACACACCACACGTACAAAGGAACACACCACAATAAACACAGAGAAACAAACCACACTGCACAAACACACCACAGACAGAGAAACATACCACACTGTACCCACACAAACAGAGAAACAAACCACACACAAACACTACACTGCACCCACACGTACAAAGAAACAAACCACACTACAACCAGCCACACAGAGAAAGAAACCACACTGCACACACAGACACAAAACCACACTGCACCCACACGTACAAAGAAACATACCACCTCCACCCACACAGACAGAGAAACACACCACACTGCACACACCGCACTGCACCCACACGTACAAAGAAACACACCACATTGCACCTACACAAACAGAGAAACAAACCACTTACAAACACCACACTGCACCACACAAACAGAGAAACACACCACAGTGTATGAACACACAGAGAAAAACACACCACACTGCACACAGAGAAACAAACCACACAGACACACACGCCACACTGCACCCACACGTACAAAGAAACACACCACACTATACACACAGAGAAACAAACGACACGGCACACACACCACACAGACAGAGAAACATAACACACTGCACCCACACAAACATACAAACACACAACACTACACACAAAGAAACAAACCACACTGCACACACACCACACAGACAGAGAAACATACCACACTGCACCATCACAAACAGAGAAACAAACCACAAAGAAACACACCACAGTGCACCAACATACTAAAGAAACAAACCACACTGCACCCACACACAAAAGAAACATACCACACTGCACACACAACTAAAAAGAAAGACACCACACTGTACCCACACAAACAGAGAAACAAACCTCTTACAGACAAACACCAGACAGCACCACACTACACAAACAGAGAAGCACACCACACTGCAGACAGAGAAACAAACCACACTGCACACACCACACGTACAAAGAAACACACCAAACTACACACAGAGAAAGAAACCACATTGCACACACAGACACAAACCACACTACACCAACACGTATAAAGAAACACAACACACTGCACCCACACCAAACAGAGAAACACAGCACGCTGCATACAGAGAAACAATCACACTGCACACTGCACCCACACAAACCGAGGAACACAGCACACTGCACACAGAGCAAATCACACTGCACACACAGAGAAACAAGCACAACACACTGCACCCACACAAACAGAGAAAAAAACAACACCACAGTGCACCAACATACCAAAGAAACAAACCACACTGCACCCACAAAAACATACAAACACACCAACACATATAAAGAAACAACCACACTGCCCCAACACAAACAGAGAAACAAACCACACACAAACACGACACTGCACCCACACGTACAAAGAAACAAACCACACTGTACTAACACGTACAAAAATCACACCACACTGCACCTACACAAACAGAGAAACAAACCACTTACAGACAAACACCACACTGCACCCACACAAACAGAGAAACACAAAACACAGAGAAACAAACAACACCCACACGTACAAAGAAACAAACCACACTGTACTAACACGTACAAAAATCACACCACACTGCACCTACACAAACAGAGAAACAAACCACTTACAGACAAACACCACACTGCACCCACACAAACAGAGAAACACAAAACACAGAGAAACAAACAACACGACACACACACCACACTGCACCCACACGTACAAAGGAACACACCACAGTGCAACAACACACACACACAGAGAAACACACCACACTGCACACAGAGAAACAAACCAAACAGACACACACCACACGGCACCCACACATACAAAGAAACACACCACACTACACACAGAGAAACAAACCACACTGCACAAAGACAGAGAAACATAGCACACTGCACCCACAGAAACAGAGAAACAAACCACACACACAAACACTACACTGCACCCACACGTACACAAAAACAAACCACACTGCACCTACACAAACAAACACACCACATTGTACCCACATAAACAGAGAAACACAACACTGCACCCACACAAACAGAGAAACACACCACACTGCACACACAGACACAGAAACACACCACACTACACACAGCCACACAGAGAAACAAACCACACTGCACACATAGAGATAAACCACACCACACTGCACCAACACGTACAGAGAAACAAACCACACTGCACACACACAGAGGAACATACCACACTGCACCCACAGAAACAGAAAACAAACCACACACAAACACTACACTGCACCCACACGTACACAAAAACAAACCACACTGTACCAACACTTACAAAAAAACACACCACACTGCACACAGAGAAACAAACACAATGCACACAAACAGACACACACACCACACTACACACGCACACCTACAAAGAAACACACCAGTGCACCTACATACTCAAAGAAACAAACCACACTGCACAAAGTAACACAGCATACTACACCAACAGACACAAGGAAACACACTCACACAGAAACAAACCACACTGCACATATAGACACACACACACACTACACCCACACAAACACATTACACGGCACCAACATGTATAAAGAAACAGAAAACACTGCACCCACACAAACTGAGAAACACAACACACTGCACACAGAGAAACAAACCACACCACACTGCACCCACACAAACAGAGAAACACACCACACTCTACCCACACAAACAGAGAAACACACCACACTGCACAAACAGAGAAACACCACACAGACAGAAACACAGAGAAACAAACCACATTGTACATACAAACACACACCACACCAACACACTACACTGCACCAACACGTATAAAGAAACACAACACACTGCACCCACACAAACGGAGAAACACAGCATGCTGCACACAGAGAAACAAACCACACTGCACACTGCACCCACAAAAACAGAGAAACACAGCACACTGCACAGAGAGAAATAAACCACACTGCGCACACACACACCACACTGCTCCCCCACAACAGAGAAAAACACCACACTGCCCCCACAAAAACAGAAAAACACCACGCTACATACAGACACACAAAGAAACAAATCACACTGCACACATAAACACCACACTGCACCAACACCTATAAACACACCACACTACACACACAGCCACACACAGAAACAAACCACATGACACACACACACCACACGTACAAAGGAACACACCACAATAAATACAGAGAAAAAACCACACTGAACACACCACAATAAACACACAGAAAAACAAACCACACACAAACACTACACTGCACCCACACGTACAAAGAAACAAACCACACTACAACCAGCCACACAGAGAAAGAAACCACACTGCACACACAGACACAAAACCACACTGCACCCACACGTACAAAGAAACATACCACCTCCACCCACACAGACAGAGAAACACACCACACTGCACACACGGCACTGCACCCACACGTAGAAAGAAACACACCACATTGCACCTACACAAACAGAGAAACAAACCACTTACAAACACCACACTGCACCCACACAAACAGAGAAACACACCACAGTGTATGAACACACAGAGAAAAACACACCACACTGCACACAGAGAAACAAACCACACAGACACACACGCCACACTGCACCCACACGTAAAAAGAAACACACCACACTACACACAGAGAAACAAACGACACGGCACACACACCACACAGACAGAGAAACATAACACACTGCACCCACACAAACATACAAACACACAACACTACACACAAAGAAACAAACCACACTGCACACACACCACACAGACAGAGAAACATACCACACTGCACCATCACAAACAGAGAAACAAACCACAAAGAAACACACCACAGTGCACCAACATACTCAAAGAAACAAACCACACTGCACCCACACACACAAAGAAACATACCACACTGCACACACAACTAAAAAGAAAGACACCACACTGTACCCACACAAACAGAGAAACAAACCACTTACAGACAAACACCAGACAGCACCTACACAAACAGAGAAGCACACCACACTGCAGACAGAGAAACAAACCACACTGCACACACCACACGTACAAAGAAACACACCAAACTACACACAGAGAAAGAAACCACATTGCACACACAGACACAAACCACACTACACCAACACGTATAAAGAAACACAACACACTGCACCCACAGCAAACAGAGAAACACAGCACGCTGCATACAGAGAAACAAATCACACTGCACACTGCACCCACACAAACCGAGGAACACAGCACACTGCACACAGAGCAAATCACACTGCACACACAGACAAGCACAACACACTGCACCCACACAAACAGAGAAACAAACAACACCACAGTGCACCAACATACTCAAAGAAACAAACCACACTGCACCCAAAAACATACAAACACACCAACACATATAAAGAAACAACCACACTGCCCCCACACAAACAGAGAAACAAACCACACACAAAACACGACACTGCACCCACACGTACAAAGAAACAAACCACACTGTACTAACACGCATAAAAATCACACCACACTGCACCTACACAAACAGAGAAACAAACCACTTACAGACAAACACCACACTGCACCCACACAAACAGAGAAACACAAAACACAGAGAAACAAACAACACCCACACGTACAAAGAAACAAACCACACTGTACTAACACGTATAAAAATCACACCACACTGCACCTACACAAACAGAGAAACAAACCACTTACAGACAAACACCACACTGCACCCACACAAACAGAGAAACACAAAACACAGAGAAACAAACAACACGACACACACACACTGCACCCACACGTACAAAGGAACACACCACAGTGCAACAACACACACACACAGAGAACACACCACACTGCACACAGAGAAACAAACCAAACAGACACACACCACACGGCACCCACACACATACAAAGAAACACACCACACTACACACAGAGAAACAAACCACACTGCACAAAGACAGAGAAACATAGCACACTGCACCCACAGAAACAGAGAAACAAACCACACACACAAACACTACACTGCACCCACACGTACACAAAAACAAACCACACTGCACCTACACAAACAAACACACCACATTGTACCCACATAAACAGAGAAACACAACACTGCACCCACACAAACAGAGAAACACACCACACTGCACACACAGACACAGAAACACACCACACTACACACAGCCACACAGAGAAACAAACCACACTGCACACATAGAGATAAACCACACCACACTGCACCAACACGTATAGAGAAACAAACCACACTGCACACACACAGAGGAACATACCACACTGCACCCACAGAAACAGAAAAACAAACCACACACAAACACTACACTGCACCCACACGTACACAAAAACAAACCACACTGTACCAACACTTACAAAAAAACACACCACACTGCACACAGAGAAACAAACACAATGCACACAAACAGACACACACACCACACTACACACGCACACCTACAAAGAAACACACCAGTGCACCTACATACTCAAAGAAACAAACCACACTGCACAAAGTAACACAGCATACTACACCAACAGACACAAGGAAACACACTCACACAGAAACAAACCACACTGCACATATAGACACACACCACACTACACCCACACAAACACATTACACGGCACCAACATGTATAAAGAAACAGAAAACACTGCACCCACACAAACTGAGAAACACAACACACTGCACACAGAGAAACAAACCACACACCACACTGCACCCACACAAACAGAGAAACACACCACACTCTACCCACACAAACAGAGAAACACACCACACTGCACAAACAGAGAAACACCACACAGACAGAAACAGAGAGAAACAAACCACATTGTACATACAAACACACACCACACCAACACACTACACTGCACCAACACGTGTAAAGAAACACAACACACTGCACCCACACAAACGGAGAAACACAGCATGCTGCACACAGAGAAACAAACCACACTGCACACTGCACCCACAAAAACAGAGAAACACAGCACACTGCACAGAGAGAAATAAACCACACTGCGCACACACACACCACACTGCTCCCCCACAAAAGAGAAAAACACCACACTGCCCCCACAAAAACAGAAAAACACCACGCTACATACAGACACACAAAGAAACAAATCACACTGCACACATAAACACCACACTGCACCAAAACACACCATAAACACACCACACTACACACACAGCCACACACAGAAACAAACCACATGACACACACACACCACACGTACAAAGGAACACACCACAATAAACACACAGAAACAAACCACACAAACACTACACTGCACCCACACGTACAAAGAAACAAACCACACTACAACCAGCCACACAGAGAAAGAAACCACACTGCACACACAGACACAAAACCACACTGCACCCACACGTACAAAGAAACATACCACCTCCACCCACACAGACAGAGAAACACACCACACTGCACACACGGCACTGCACCCACACGTAGAAAGAAACACACCACATTGCACCTACACAAACAGAGAAACAAACCACTTACAAACACCACACTGCACCCACACAAACAGAGAAACACACCACAGTGTATGAACACACAGAGAAAAACACACCACACTGCACACAGAGAAACAAACCACACAGACACACACGCCACACTGCACCCACACGTACAAAGAAACATACCACACTATACACACAGAGAAACAAACGACACGGCACACACACCACACAGACAGAGAAACATAACACACTGCACCCACACAAACATACAAACACACAACACTACACACAAAGAAACAAACCACACTGCACACACACCACACAGACAGAGAAACATACCACACTGCACCATCACAAACAGAGAAACAAACCACAAAGAAACACACCACAGTGCACCAACATACTCAAAGAAACAAACCACACTGCACCCACACACACAAAGAAACATACCACACTGCACACACAACTAAAAAAAAAGACACCACACTGTACCCACACAAACAGAGAAACAAACCACACAGACAAACACCAGACAGCACCTACACAAACAGAGAAGCACACCACACTGCAGACAGAGAAACAAACCAAACTGCACACACCACAGAAAAGAAACCAAACACACACACACAGAGAAAGAAACCACATTGACACAGACACAAACCACACTACACCAACACGTATAAAGAAACACAACACACTGCACCCACACCAAAGAGAGAAACACAGCACGCTGCATACAGAGAAACAAATCACACTGCACACTGCACCCACACAAACCGAGGAACACAGCACACTGCACACAGAGCAAATCACACTGCACACACAGACAAGCACAACACACTGCACCCACACAAACAGAGAAACAAACAACACCACAGTGCACCAACATACTCAAAGAAACAAACCACACTGCACCCAAAAAACATACAAACACACCAACACATATAAAGAAACAACCACACTGCCCCCACACAAACAGAGAAACAAACCACACACAAACACGACACTGCACCCACACGTACAAAGAAACAAACCACACTGTACTAACACGTACAAAAATCACACCACACTGCACCTACACAAACAGAGAAACAAACCACTTACAGACAAACACCACACTGCACCCACACAAACAGAGAAACACAAAACACAGAGAAACAAACACCCACACGTACAAAGAAACAAACCACACTGTACTAACACGTACAAAAATCACACCACACTGCACCTACACAAACAGAGAAACAAACCACTTACAGACAAACACCACACTGCACCCACACAAACAGAGAAACACAAAACACAGAGAAACAAACAACACGACACACACACCACACTGCACCCACACGTACAAAGGAACACACCACAGTGCAACAACACACACAGAGAAACACACCACACTGCACACAGAGAAACAAACCAAACAGACACACACCACACGGCACCCACACATACAAAGAAACACACCACACTACACACAGAGAAACAAACCACACTGCACAAAGACAGAGAAACATACCACACTGCACCCACAGAAACAGAGAAACAAACCACACACACAAACACTACACTGCACCCACACGTACACAAAAACAAACCACACTGCACCTACACAAACAAACACACCACATTGTACCCACATAAACAGAGAAACACAACACTGTACCCACACAAACAGAGAAACACACCACACTGCACACACAGACACAGAAACACACCACACTACACACAGCCACACAGAGAAACAAACCACACTGCACACATAGAGATAAACCACACCACACTGCACCAACACGTATAGAGAAACAAACCACACTGCACACACACAGAGGAACATACCACACTGCACCCACAGAAACAGAAAACAAACCACACACAAACACTACACTGCACCCACACGTACACAAAAACAAACCACACTGTACCAACACTTACAAAAAAACACACCACACTGCACACAGAGAAACAAACACAATGCACACAAACAGACACACACACCACACTACACACGCACACCTACAAAGAAACACACCAGTGCACCTACATACTCAAAGAAACAAACCACACTGCACAAAGTAACACAGCATACTACACCAACAGACACAAGGAAACACACTCACACAGAAACAAACCACACTGCACATATAGACACACACCACACTACACCCACACAAACACATTACACGGCACCAACATGTATAAAGAAACAGAACACACTGCACCCACACAAACTGAGAAACACAACACACTGCACACAGAGAAACAAACCACACACCACACTGCACCCACACAAACAGAGAAACACACCACACTCTACCCACACAAACAGAGAAACACACCACACTGCACAAACAGAGAAACACCACACAGACAGAAACAGAGAGAAACAAACCACATTGTACATACAAACACACACCACACCAACACACTACACTGCACCAACACGTGTAAAGAAACACAACACACTGCACCCACACAAACGGAGAAACACAGCATGCTGCACACAGAGAAACAAACCACACTGCACACTGCACCCACAAAAACAGAGAAACACAGCACACTGCACAGAGAGAAATAAACCACACTGCGCACACACACACCACACTGCTCCCCCACAAAAGAGAAAAACACCACACTGCCCCCACAAAAACAGAAAAACACCACGCTACATACAGACACACAAAGAAACAAATCACACTGCACACATAAACACCACACTGCACCAACACCTATAAACACACCACACTACACACACAGCCACACACAGAAACAAACCACACGACACACACACACCACACGTACAAAGGAACACACCACAATAAACACAGAGAAACAAACCACACTGCACACACACACCACAGACAGAGAAACATACCACACTGTACCCACACAAACAGAGAAACAAACCACACACAAACACTACACTGCACCCACACGTACAAAGAAACAAACCACACTACAACCAGCCACACAGAGAAAGAAACCACACTGCACACACAGACACAAAACCACACTGCACCCACACGTACAAAGAAACATACCACCTCCACCCACACAGACAGAGAAACACACCACACTGCACACACGGCACTGCACCCACACGTAGAAAGAAACACACCACATTGCACCTACACAAACAGAGAAACAAACTACTTACAAACACCACACTGCACCCACACAAACAGAGAAACACACCACAGTGTATGAACACACAGAGAAAAACACACCACACTGCACACAGAGAAACAAACCACACAGACACACACGCCACACTGCACCCACACGTAAAAAGAAACACACCACACTATACACACAGAGAAACAAACGACACGGCACACACACCACACAGACAGAGAAACATAACACACTGCACCCACACAAACATACAAACACACAACACTACACACAAAGAAACAAACCACACTGCACACACACCACACAGACAGAGAAACATACCACACTGCACCATCACAAACAGAGAAACAAACCACAAAGAAACACACCACAGTGCACCAACATACTCAAAGAAACAAACCACACTGCACCCACACACACAAAGAAACATACCACACTGCACACACAACTAAAAAGAAAGACACCACACTGTACCCACACAAACAGAGAAACAAACCACACTGCACACACTACACGTACAAAGAAACACACCAAACTACACACAGAGAAAGAAACCACATTGCACACACAGACACAAACCACACTACACCAACACGTATAAAGAAACACAACACACTGCACCCACACCAAAGAGAGAAACACAGCACGCTGCATACAGAGAAACAAATCACACTGCACACTGCACCCACACAAACCGAGGAACACAGCACACTGCAAACAGAGCAAATCACACTGCACACACAGACAAGCACAACACACTGCACCCACACAAACAGAGAAACAAACAACACCACAGTGCACCAACATACTCAAAGAAACAAACCACACTGCACCCACAAAAACATACAAACACACCAACACATATAAAGAAACAACCACACTGCCCCCACACAAACAGAGAAACAAACCACACACAAACACGACACTGCACCCACACGTACAAAGAAACAAACCACACTGTACTAACACGTACAAAAATCACACCACACTGCACCTACACAAACAGAGAAACAAACCACTTACAGACAAACACCACACTGCACCCACACAAACAGAGAAACACAAAACACAGAGAAACAAACAACACGACACACACACCACACTGCACCCACACGTACAAAGGAACACACCACAGTGCAACAACACACACACACACAGAGAAACACACCACACTGCACACAGAGAAACAAACCAAACAGACACACACCACACGGCACCCACACATACAAAGAAACACACCACACTACACACAGAGAAACAAACCACACTGCACAAAGACAGAGAAACATACCACACTGCACCCACAGAAACAGAGAAACAAACCACACAGACAAACACTACACTGCACCCACACGTACACAAAAACAAACCACACTGCACCTACACAAACAAACACACCACATTGTACCCACATAAACAGAGAAACACAACACTGCACCCACACAAACAGAGAAACACACCACACTGCACACACAGATACAGAAACACACCACACTACACACAGCCACACAGAGAAACAAACCACACTGCACACATAGAGATAAACCACACCACACTGCACCAACACGTACAGAGAAACAAACCACACTGCACACACACAGAGGAACATACCACACTGCACCCACAGAAACAGAAAAACAAACCACACACAAACACTACACTGCACCCACACGTACACAAAAACAAACCACACTGTACCAACACTTACAAAAAAACACACCACACTGCACACAGAGAAACAAACACAATGCACACAAACAGACACACACACCACACTACACACGCACACCTACAAAGAAACACACCAGTGCACCTACATACTCAAAGAAACAAACCACACTGCACAAAGTAACACAGCATACTACACCAACAGACACAAGGAAACACACAAACAGAGAAACAAACCACACTGCACACACCACACGTACAAAGAAACACACCAAACTACACACAGAGAAAGAAACCACATTGCACACACAGACACAAACCACACTACACCAACACGTATAAAGAAACACAACACACTGCACCCACACCAAACAGAGAAACACAGCACGCTGCATACAGAGAAACAAATCACACTGCACACTGCACCCACACAAACCGAGGAACACAGCACACTGCACACAGAGCAAATCACACTGCACACACAGACAAGCACAACACACTGCACCCACACAAACAGAGAAACAAACAACACCACAGTGCACCAACATACTCAAAGAAACAAACCACACTGCACCCACAAAACATACAAACACACCAACACATATAAAGAAACAACCACACTGCCCCCACACAAACAGAGAAACAAACCACACAAACACGACACTGCACCCACACGCATAAAGAAACAAACCACACTGTACTAACACGCATAAAAATCACACCACACTGCACCTACACAAACAGAGAAACAAACCACTACACAGACAAACACCACACTGCACCCACACAAACAGAGAAACACAAAACACAGAGAAACAAACAACACGACACACACCACACTGCACCCACACGTACAAAGGAACACACCACAGTGCAACAACACACACACACACACAGAGAAACACACCACACTGCACACAGAGAAACAAACCAAACAGACACACACCACACGGCACCCACACATACAAAGAAACACACCACACTACACACAGAGAAACAAACCACACTGCACAAAGACAGAGAAACATACCACACTGCACCCACAGAAACAGAGAAACAAACCACACACACAAACACTACACTGCACCCACACGTACACAAAAACAAACCACACTGCACCTACACAAACAAACACACCACATTGTACCCACATAAACAGAGAAACACAACACTGCACCCACACAAACAGAGAAACACACCACACTGCACACACAGACACAGAAACACACCACACTACACACAGCCACACAGAGAAACAAACCACACTGCACACATAGAGATAAACCACACCACACTGCACCAACACGTACAGAGAAACAAACCACACTGCACACACACAGAGGAACATACCACACTGCACCCACAGAAACAGAAAAACAAACCACACACAAACACTACACTGCACCCACACGTACACAAAACAAACCACACTGTACCAACACTTACAAAACACACCACACTGCACACAGAGAAACAAACACAATGCACACAAACAGACACACACACCACACTACACACGCACACCTACAAAGAAACACACCAGTGCACCTACATACTCAAAGAAACAAACCACACTGCACAAAGTAACACAGCATACTACACCAACAGACACAAGGAAACACACTCACACAGAAACAAACCACACTGCACATATAGACACACACCACACTACACCCACACAAACACATTACACGGCACCAACATGTATAAAAGAAACAGAACACACTGCACCCACACAAACTGAGAAAACACAACACACTGCACACAGAGAAACAAACCACACACCACACTGCACCCACACAAACAGAGAAACACACCACACTCTACCCACACAAACAGAGAAACACACCACACTGCACAAACAGAGAAACACCACACAGACAGAAACAGAGAGAAACAAACCACATTGTACATACAAACACACACCACACCAACACACTACACTGCACCAACACGTGTAAAGAAACACAACACACTGCACCCACACAAAAACGAGAAAACACAGCATGCTGCACACAGAGAAACAAACCACACTGCACACTGCACCCACAAAACAGAGAAACACAGCACACTGCACAGAGAGAAATAAACCACACTGCGCACACACACACCACACTGCTCCCCACAACAGAGAAAACACCACACTGCCCCCCACAAAAAACAGAAAACACCACGCTACATACAGACACACAAAGAAACAAATCACACTGCACACATAAACACCACACTGCACCAACACCTATAAACACACCACACTACACACACAGCCACACACAGAAACAAACCACACGACACACACACACCACACGTACAAAGGAACACACCACAATAAACACAGAGAAACAAACCACACTGCACACACACACCACAGACAGAGAAACATACCACACTGTACCCACACAAACAGAGAAACAAACCACACACAAACACTACACTGCACCCACACGTACAAAGAAACAAACCACACTACAACCAGCCACACAGAGAAAGAAACCACACTGCACACACAGACACAAAACCAACACTGCACCCACACGTACAAAGAAACATACCACCTCCACCCACACAGACAGAGAAACACACCACACTGCACACACCGCACTGCACCCACACGTACAAAGAAACACACCACATTGCACCTACACAAACAGAGAAACAAACCACTTACAAACACCACACTACACCCACACAAACAGAGAAACACACCACAGTGTATGAACACACAGAGAAAAACACACCACACTGCACACAGAGAAACAAACCACACAGACACACACGCCACACTGCACCCACACGTAAAAAGAAACACACCACACTATACACACAGAGAAACAAACGACACGGCACACACACCACACAGACAGAGAAACATAACACACTGCACCCACACAAACATACAAACACACAACACTACACACAAAGAAACAAACCACACTGCACACACACCACACAGACAGAGAAACATACCACACTGCACCATCACAAACAGAGAAACAAACCACAAAGAAACACACCACAGTGCACCAACATACTCAAAGAAACAAACCACACTGCACCCACACACACAAAGAAACATACCACACTGCACACACAACTAAAAAGAAAGACACCACACTGTACCCACACAAACAGAGAAACAAACCACTTACAGACAAACACCAGACAGCACCTACACAAACAGAGAAGCACACCACACTGCAGACAGAGAAACAAACCACACTGCACACACCACACGTGCATAAAGAAACACACAAACTACACACAGAGAAAGAAACCACATTGCACACACAGACACAAACCACACTACACCAACACGTATAAAGAAACACAACACACTGCACCCACAGCAAACAGAGAAACACAGCACGCTGCATACAGAGAAACAAATCACACTGCACACTGCACCCACACAAACCGAGGAACACAGCACACTGCACACAGAGCAAATCACACTGCACACACAGACAAGCACAACACACTGCACCCACACAAACAGAGAAACAAACAACACCACAGTGCACCAACATACTCAAAGAAACAAACCACACTGCACCCACAAAAACATACAAACACACCAACACATATAAAGAAACAACCACACTGCCCCCACACAAACAGAGAAACAAACCACACACAAACACGACACTGCACCCACACGCACAAAGAAACAAACCACACTGTACTAACACGTACAAAAATCACACCACACTGCACCTACACAAACAGAGAAACAAACCACTTACAGACAAACACCACACTGCACCCACACAAACAGAGAAACACAAAACACAGAGAAACAAACAACACCCACACGTACAAAGAAAAATAAACCACACTGTACTAACACGTATAAAAATCACACCACACTGCACCTACACAAACAGAGAAACAAACCACTTACAGACAAACACCACACTGCACCCACACAAACAGAGAAACACAAAACACAGAGAAACAAACAACACGACACACACACCACACTGCACCCACACGTACAAAGGAACACACCACAGTGCAACAACACACACACACACACACAGAAACACACCACACTGCACACAGAGAAACAAACCAAACAGACACACACCACACGGCACCCACACATACAAAGAAACACACCACACTACACACAGAGAAACAAACCACACTGCACAAAGACAGAGAAACATAGCACACTGCACCCACAGAAACAGAGAAACAAACCACACACAAACACTACACTGCACCCACACGTACACAAAAACAAACCACACTGCACCTACACAAACAAACACACCACATTGTACCCACATAAACAGAGAAACACAACACTGTACCCACACAAACAGAGAAACACACCACACTGCACACACAGACACAGAAACATACCACACTACACACAGCCACACAGAGAAACAAACCACACTGCACACATAGAGATAAACCACACCACACTGCACCAACACGTACAGAGAAACAAACCACACTGCACACACACAGAGGAACATACCACACTGCACCCACAGAAACAGAAAAACAAACCACACACAAACACTACACTGCACCCACACGTACACAAAAACAAACCACACTGTACCAACACTTACAAAAAAACACACCACACTGCACACAGAGAAACAAACACAATGCACACAAACAGACACACACACCACACTACACACGCACACCTACAAAGAAACACACCAGTGCACCTACATACTCAAAGAAACAAACCACACTGCACAAAGTAACACAGCATACTACACCAACAGACACAAGGAAACACACTCACACAGAAACAAACCACACTGCACATATAGACACACACCACACTACACCCACACAAACACATTACACGGCACCAACATGTATAAAGAAACAGAACACACTGCACCCACACAAACTGAGAAACACAACACACTGCACACAGAGAAACAAACCACACACCACACTGCACCCACACAAACAGAGAAACACACCACACTCTACCCACACAAACAGAGAAACACACCACACTGCACAAACAGAGAAACACCACACAGACAGAAACAGAGAGAAACAAACCACATTGTACATACAAACACACACCACACCAACACACTACACTGCACCAACACGTGTAAAGAAACACAACACACTGCACCCACACAAACGGAGAAACACAGCATGCTGCACACAGAGAAACAAACCACACTGCACACTGCACCCACAAAAACAGAGAAACACAGCACACTGCACAGAGAGAAATAAACCACACTGCGCACACACACACCACACTGCTCCCCCACAACAGAGAAAAACACCACACTGCCCCCACAAAAACAGAAAAACACCACGCTACATACAGACACACAAAGAAACAAATCAAACTGCACACATAAACACCACACTGCACCAACACCTATAAACACACCACACTACACACACAGCCACACACAGAAACAAACCACACGACACACACACACCACACGTACAAAGGAACACACCACAATAAACACAGAGAAACAAACCACACTGCACACACACACACCACAGACAGAGAAACATACCACACTGTACCCACACAAACAGAGAAACAAACCACACTACAACCAGCCACACAGAGAAAGAAACCACACTGCACACACAGACACAAAACCACACTGCACCCACACGTACAAAGAAACATACCACCTCCACCCACACAGACAGAGAAACACACCACACTGCACACACCGCACTGCACCCACACGTAGAAAGAAACACACCACATTGCACCTACACAAACAGAGAAACAAACCACTTACAAACACCACACTGCACCCACACAAACAGAGAAACACACCACAGTGTATGAACACACAGAGAAAAACACACCACACTGCACACAGAGAAACAAGCCACACAGACACACATGCCACACTGCACCCACACGTACAAAGAAACACACCACACTATACACACAGAGAAACAAACGACACGGCACACACACCACACAGACAGAGAAACATAACACACTGCACCCACACAAACAGAGAAACAAACCACAAACAAACACACCACAGTGCACCAACATACTCAAAGAAACAAACCACACTGCACCCACACACACAGAGAAACATATCACACTGCACCAATCCGTACAAAGAAACACACCACACTGCTCCGACACAAACAGAGAAACACCACACTACAAACAGCCACACAGAGAAACATACCGTGCTGCACAATGTAACACACCACACTGCACCAACATGCACAAGGAAACACACTCACACAGAAACAAACCACACTGCACATACAGACACACACCACACTGCACCCACACTAACAGAAAAACACACTACACTGCACAAAAACGTATAAAGAAAGAAAATACACTGCTCCTCACAAACAGAGAAACACACCACACTGCACCTACACAAACAAACACACCACATTGTACCCACACAAACCGTGAAACAGAACACTGCACCCACACAAACATACAAACACACAACACTACACACAAAGAAACAAACCACACTGCACACACACCACACAGACAGAGAAACATACCACACTGCACCATCACAAACAGAGAAACAAACCACAAAGAAACACACCACAGTGCACCAACATACTCAAAGAAACAAACCACACTGCACCCACACACACAAAGAAACATACCACACTGCACACACAACTAAAAAGAAAGACACCACACTGTACCCACACAAACAGAGAAACAAACCTCTTACAGACAAACACCAGACAGCACCTACACAAACAGAGAAACACACCACACTGCACACAGAGAAACAAACCACACTGCACCCACACACACAAACAAACACACCACATTGTACCCACATAAACAGAGAAACACAACACTGCACCCACACAAACAGAGAAACACACCACACTGCACACACAGACACAGAAACACACCACACTACACAGAGCCACACAGAGAAACAAACCACACTGCACACACAAACACAAACCACACCACACTGCACCAACTCGCACAAAGAAACACACCACACTACACTCACATAGAGAAACAAACCACACTGCACATACAGACACGTACCACACTACACCCACACAAACATATTACACGGCACCAAAACGTATAAAGAAACACAACACATTCCACCCACACAAACAGAGAAACACACCACACTCTACCCACACAGAGAAACACACCACTGCAAACAGACACCACATTATACCCACAAAACAAACACAACACTGTACCCACACAAATAAACACACAAAAAAAAACCACACTGCACACACAACACATAGACAGAGAAACATAACACTTCACCCAAACAAGCAAAGGAACAAACCACACTGCACACAGAGAAACACCACACTACCAACAGCCACACAGAGAAACAAACCACGCTGCGCAAAGTAACACACCACACTGCACCAACACGCACAAAGAAACACACTCACACAGAAACAAACCACACTGCACATACAGACTCACACCACACTGCACCCACACAAACAGACAAAATACACCACACTGCACCAACACAGTATAAAGAACACACCACACTGCACTACACAAATGAGAAACACACCACACTGCAGACAGAGAAACAAACCACACTGCACACACAGAGAAACACAACACACTGCACCAACACCTACAAAGAAACACACAAAACTACACACAGAGAAACACACACACTGCACCCACAGAAACAAAAACACATCACACTACACACAACACAGAGAAACAAACCACACTGCACACACAGACACAAACCACACCACACTACACCAACACACACAAAGAAACACACCGCACTACACTCACATAGAAAACAAACCAAAATGCACACACACACAGAAACATACCACACTGTACCCACACAAACAGAGAAACAAACCACACACAAACACTACATTGCACCCACACATAAAAGAAACAAACCACACTGTACTAACAATAAAAAACACACCACAGTGCACCCACACGTACAAAGAACACACCACATTACAACAGCCACAGAGAAAAGAAATCACACTGCACAACAACACCACACTGCCAACACACAAGGAAACACACTACACTGCACCAAAGAATAAACAAAACACTGCTCCCACACAAAAGAAAAACACACCAAACTGCACACACAGACACAGAAACACACCACACTACACACAGCCACACACACAGAGAAACAAACCACACTGCACATATAAACCACACCACACTGCACCAACACGTACAAAGAAACAAACCACACTGCACACACAACATACCACAAACCCACAGAAACAGAAAACAAACCACACACAAACACGACACTGCACCCACACGAGAAAAACAAACCACACTGCACACAGAGAAACAAACACAATACACACACAGAGACACACACCACACTACACACAGACCTACAAAGAAACACACCACAGTGCACCAACATACTCAAAGAAACAAACCACACTGCACAAAGTAACACAGCACTACACCAACACACACAAGGAAACATACTCACACAGAAACAAACCACTGCATATAGACACACACACTACACCCACACAAATACATTACACGGCACCAACATGTAAAAGAAACAGAACACACTGCACCCACACAAACTGAGAAACACACTGCACAGAGAAACAAACCACACACCACTGCACCCACAAACCAGAAACACACCACACTCTACCCACACAAACAGAGAACACAACACACTGCATAAACAGAAAGACCACTACAGACAGAAACACAGAGGAGGAAACCACTACACACACAGAAACAAAACCACACTGCACCCACAAAAAAAAAACACCACATTGCACCTACAAACACAGAAACAAACCACTTAAAACACCACACTGCACCCACAAAACAGAAACACACCACAGTGTATGAACACACAGAGAAAAACCACACTGCACACAGAAAACAAACCACACAGACACACACCACACTGCACCCAGGCACAAAGAAACACCACACTGCACACAGAAAACACACACACACCACACGTACAAAAGAAACACACCAAAACTACACAGAGAAACAAACCACACTGCACACACCACCGCGTACAAACACGCCACACTGTATGCGGTGTGCTGTGTTTCTCAGGTTTGTGTGGGTGCAGTGTTTATTTTTTTATCTGTTATGCAGTGTAATTTGTTTGTGTGGGTGTAGTGTTGTGTGTGTCTGTATGTGCGTTGTGGTTTGTTTCTCTATGTGAGTGTATTGTGGTGTATTTCTATGTGCATGTTGGTGCAGTGTGGTATGGTTTGTGTCTGTGTGTGCAGTGTGGTTTGTTTCTCTGTGTGGCTGTGTGCAGTGCGGTGTGTTTCTTTGTATGTGTGGTGTGTGTGCAGTGTGGTTTGTTTCTCTCTGTGCAGTGATGTGTGTTTCTCTGTTTGTGTGGGTGTAGTGTGGTATTTCTCTGTAAGTGGTGTGTTTGTGTTGGTACAATGTGGTGTGTTTGGTTCTGTAGGTGCAGTGTGGTGTGCTTCTTTATACGTGTTGGTGCAGTGTAATGTGTTTGTGTGGGTGTGGTGTGTGTACGTATGTGCAGTGTGGTTTGTTTCACTGTGTGGCTATGTGTAGTGTGGTGTATTTCTCTGTTTGTGTGGGTAGAGAGTGGTATGTTTCTCTGTTTATGTTTTCTGTGTGGCGTGTTTCTTTGTATGTGTGGTGTGTGTGCAGTGTGGTTTGTTTCTCTGTGTGGCTGTGTGTAGTGTGGTGTGTTTCTGTTTCTGTGGGTAGAGTGTGGTATGTGTCTCTGTTTGTGTGTGCAGTGTGGTGTGTTATTTTGTACGTGTGGTGTGTGCAGTGTGGTTTGTTTCTCTCTGTGCAGTGTGGTGTGTTTCTCTGTTTGTGTAGGTGCAGTGTGGTGTTTGTCTGTAAGTGGTGTGTTTGTGTGGGTACAATGTGGTGTGTTTGGTTCTGTAGGTGCAGTGTGGTGTGCTTCTTTATACGTGTTGGTGCAGTGTAATGTGTTTGTGTGGGTTTGGTGTATGTATGTATGTGAAGTGTGGTTTGTTTCTCTATGTGAGTGTAGTGGTGTGTTTCTTTGTGCGTGTTGGTGCAGTGTGGTGGTTTGTGTCTGTGTGTGCACTGTGGTTTGTTTCTCTGTTTGTGGGTGCAGTGTGTTTGTTTCTTTGAATATGTTGGTGCACTGTGATGTGTTTGTGTGTGGTTTGTTTCTCTGTTTTTTGTGGAGTGCAGTGTGCTGTGTTTGTCTGTTTGTGTGGTGCAGTGTGTTGTATTTCTTTATATGTGATGGTGCAGTGTGTGTTTGTGTGGGTATGGTGTGTGTATGTGTATGTACAGTGTGGTTTGTTTCTCATGTGAGTGTAGTGTGGTGTTCCTGTTTGTGGGTAGAGTGTGGTGTGTTTTTCTGTTGGTGGAGGAGTGGTGTGTGTGCAGTGTGGTTTGTTTCTCTGTTGTGTGGGTGCAGTGTGGTGTTTTTTCTGTTTGTGTGGGTAGAGTGTGGTGTGTTTCTGTTTGGGTTGGTGCAGTGCTATGTGCAGTGTGGTTTGTTTCTCTGTGTGCAGTGTGCTGTGTTTTGTGGGTGCAGTGTTGTGTTTTTTATGTGTTGGTGCAGTGTAATGTGTTTGTGGGTGTAGTGTGGCTTGTGTCTCTATGTGCAGTGTGGTTTGTTTCTCTATATAGTGTAGTGCGGTGTTTCATTGCATGTTGGTGCAGTGTAATGTGGTTTGTGTCTGTGTGTGCAGTGGTTTGTTTCTCTGTTTGTGTGGGATCAGTGTAGTGTTTCTTTTATACGTGTTGGTGCTGTGTGGTGTTTTTGTCTGTTTGTGTAGGTGCAGTGTGGTGTGTTTCTTTGAGTATGTTTGTGCACTGTAGTATGTTTTGTGTGTTTTTTTCTGTTTGTGTTGGTGTGTTTTTTCTTTGTGTGGGTGCAGTGCAGTGTTTTGTTTCTCTGTATGCAGTGTGCTGTGTTTGTGTGGGTGCAGTGTGTGTTGTGTTTCTGTGTGTGTGTGTGTGTGGTTGGTTCTCTGTTTGTGTGATGCGGTGTGGTGTGTTTTCCTGTTTGTGTGGGTAGAGTGTGGTGTTTCTCTGTTTGTGGGTGCAGTGTGGTGTTTTCTCTGTTTGTGTGGGGGTAGAGTGTGTTTCTCCTTTTGGAGTTGGTGCAGTGTGCTATGTGCAGTGTGGTTTGTTTCTTTCTGTGTGCAGTGTGCTGTGTTTTTGTGGGTGCAGTGTGTTGTGTTTTTATATGTGTTGGTGCAGTGCTGTTGGGTTGGTGGAGTGTGGTGTATGGTTTGTTTCTCTGTTTGTGTGGGTGCAGTGTGTTGTATTTCTTTATACCTGTTGGTGCAGTGTAATGTTTGTTTGGGTGTGTGTGTATGTGTGTGCAGTGTGGTTTTGCTTCTCTGTTTCTGTGGGTGCAGTGTGGTTGTTTCTGTGGTTGTTTCTGTGAAGATGTTGGTGCACTGTGATGTGTTTGTGTGCGGTTTGTTTCTTTGTTTTTGTGGTGTGTGTGCAGTGTGCTGTGTTTCTCTGTGTGGGTGCAGTGTGTTGTATTTATTTATATGTGTTGGTGCAGTGTAAGAACATAAGAACATAAGAAAGTTTACAAACGAGAGGAGGCCATTCAGCCCATCTTGCTCGTTTGGTTGTTAGTAGCTTGTTGATCCCAGAATCTCATCAAGCAGCTTCTTGAAGGATCCCAGGGTTTCAGCTTCAACAACATTACTGGGAGTTGGTTCCAGACCCTCACAATTCTCTGTGTAAAAAAGTGCCTCCTATTTTCTGTTCTGAATGCCCCTTTATGTAATCTCCATTTATGACCCCTGGTCCTTTTGTCTTTTTTCAAGTCAAAGAAGTCCCTCGGGTTGACATTGTCTATACCTTTTAGGATTTTGAATGTTTGAATCAGATCGCCGCGTAGTCTTCTTTGTTCAAGACTGAATAGATTCAATTCTTTTAGCCTGTCTGCATACGACATGCCTTTTAAACCCGGGATAATTCTGGTTGCTCTTCTTTGCACTCTTTCTAGAGCAGCAATATCCTTTTTGTAATGAGGTGACCAGAACTGAACACAATATTCTAGGTGAGGTCTTACTAATGCATTGTAGAGTTTTAACATTACTTCCTTTGATTTAAATTCAACACTTCTCACAATATATCCGAGCATCTTGTTAGCCTTTTTATAGCTTCCCACATTGTCTAGATGAAGACATTTCTGAGTCAACATAAACTCCGAGGTCTTTTTCATAGTTCCTTCTTCAATTTCACTATCTCCCATATGATATTTATAATGCACATTTTTATTGCCCGCATGCAATACTTTACACTTTTTCTCTATTAAATGTCATTTGCCATGTGTCTGCCCAATTCTGAATGCTGTCTAGATCATTTTGAATGACCTTTGCTGCTTCAACAGTGTTTGCCACTCCTCCTATTTTTGTGTCGTCTGCAAATTTAACGAGTTTGCTTACTATACCAGAATCTAAATCATTAATGTAGATTAGGAATAGCAGAGGACCTAATACTGATCCCTGTGGTACTCCACTGGTTACCTCACTCCATTTTGAGGTTTCTCCTCTAATCAGTACTTTCTGTTTTCTACCTGTTAACCACTCCCTAATCCATGTGCATGCATTTCCTTGAATCCCTACTGCGTTCAGTTTGAGAATTAATCTTTTATGCGGGACTTTGTCAAAAGCTTTCTGGAAATCTAAATAGACCATGTCGTATGCTTTGCAATTATCCATTTTCAATGTTGCATCCTCAAAAAAGTCAAGTAGGTTCGTTAGACACGATCTCCCTTTCCTAAAACCATGCTGACTGTCTCCCAGGATATTGTTGCTATACAGGTAATTTTCCATTTTGGATCTTATTATAGTTTCCATAAGTTGACATATAATAGAAGTCAGGCTTACTGGTCTGTAGTTACCTGGTTCGGTTTTGTCTCCCTTTTTGTGGATCGGTATTACGTTTGCTATTTTCCAGTCTGTCGGTACAACGCCTGTGTCAAGAGACTGTTGCATGATCTTGGTTAGCGGTTTGTAAATAACTTCTTTCATTTCTTTGAGTACTATTGGGAGGATCTCATCTGGCCCAGGGGATTTGTTTATTTTAAGAGCTCCTAGGCCCTTTAACACTTCTGCCTCTGTTATGCTAAAGTTATTTAAAATTGGATAGGAACAGGTCGACATGTGGGGCATGTTGTCTGTGTCCTCTGTGTGGGTGTGGTGTGTGTATGTATGTGCAGTGTGGTTTGTTTCTCTATGTGAGTGTAGTGTGGTGTGTTTCTTTGTGCGTGTTGGTGCAGTGTGGTGTGGTTTGTGTCTGTGGGTGCAGTGTGGTTTGTTTCTCTGTTTGTGTGGATGCAGTGTGGTGTGTTTCTCTGTTTGTGTGGGTAGAGTGTGGTATGTGTCTCTGTTTGTGTGTGCAGTGTGGTGTGTTATTTTGTATGTGTGTGTGTGTGCAGTGTGGTTTGATTCTCTGTGCAGTGCGGGTGTTTCACTGTTTGTGGAGGTGCAGTGTTGTGTTTTGTAAGTGGTGTGTTTGTGTTGGTACAATGTGGTGTGTTTGGTTCTGTCGGTGCAGTGTAGTGTACTTGTTTATACGTGTTGGTGCAGTGTAATTTGTTTGTGTGGGTGTAGTGTTGTGTGTCTGTATGTGCATTGTGGTTTGTTTCTCTATGTGAGTGTAGTGTGGTGTATTTCTTTGTGCATGTTGGTGCAGTGTGGCATGGTTTGTGTCTGTGTGCAGTGTGGTTTGTTTCTCCGTGTGGCTGTGTGTAGTGTGGTGTATTTCTCTGTTTGTGTGGTATCTTTCTCTGTTTGTGTGTGCAGTGTGGCGTGTTTGCAAGTGTGTGGTGTGTGTGCAGTGTGGTTTGTTCTCTGTGTGCAGTGTGGTGTGTTTCTCTGTTTGTGTAGGTGCAGTGTGGTGTTTGTCTGTAAGTGGTGTGTTTGTGTGGGCCCACAATGTGGTTTGTTTGGTTCTGTAGGGTGCAGTTTGGTGTGTTTGTGCAGTGTAATGTGTTTGTGTGGGTGTACTGTTGTATTCACAGTGTGGTTTCTTTCTCTATGTGAGGGTAGTGTGGTGTGTTTCTTTGTGCATGTTGGTGCAGTGTGGTATGGTTTGTGTCTGTGTGTGGAGTGTGGCTTCTTTCTCTGTGTGGCTGTGTGTAGTGTGGTGTATTTCTCTGTTTGTGTGGGTAGAGTGTGGTGTTTGTCTGTAAGTGGTGTGATTGTGTTGGTCCAATGTGGTGTGTTTGGTTTTGTAGGTGCAATGTGGTGTGCTTTTTAACTGCGTGTTGGTGCAGTGTAATGTGTTTGTGTGGGTGTGGTGTGTATGTATGTGCAGTGTCGTTTTTTCTCTATGTGAGTGTAGTGTGGTGTGTTTCTTTGCGTGTTGGTGCAGTGTGGTGTGGTTTGTGTCTGTGTGTGTGTGCAGTGTGGTTTGTTTCTCTGTTTCTGTGGGTGCAGTGTGGTTTGTTTCTTTGAATATGTTGGTGCACTGTGATGTCTTTGTGTGTGGTTTGTTTCTCTGTTTTTGTGGTGTGTGTGCAGTGTGCTGTGTTTCTCTGTTTGTGTGGGTGCAGTGTAATGTGTTTGTGTGGGTGTGGTGTGTGTATGTATGTGCAGTGTGGTTCGTTTCTCTATGTGAGTGTAGTGTGGTGTGTTTCTCTGTTTGTGTGGGTAGAGTGTGGTGTGTTTTTCTGCTTGGGTTGGTGCAGTGTGGTGTATGTGCAGTGTGGTTTGTTTCTCTGTTTGTGTGTGTGCAGTGTGGTGTGTTTCTCTGTTTGTGTGGGTAGAGTGTGGTGTGTTTCTGTTTGGGTTGGTGCAGTGTGGTGTGTGTGCAGTGTGTTTGTTTCTCTGTGCAGTTTGCTGTGTTTTTGTGGGTGCAGTGTGTTGTGTTTCTTTATACGTGTTGGTGCAGTGAAATGTGTTTGTGTTGGTGTAGTGTGGTGTGTGTCTATGTGAAGTGTGGTTTGTTTCTCTACATGAGTGTAGTGTGGTGTGTTCATTTCATTATTACATGTTGGTGCAGTATGATGTGGTTTGTGTCTGTGTGTGCAGTGTGGTTTGTTTCTCTGTTTGTGTGGGAGCAGTTTGTTGTTTTTTTATACGTGTTGGTGCTGTGTGGTCTTTTGTCTGTTTGTGTAGGTGCAGTGTTGTGTTTCTTTGAGTATGTTTGTGCACTGTGGTATGTTTGTGTGTGGTTTGTTTCTCTGTTTGTGTTCGTAGAAGTGTGGTGTGTTTCTCTCTTTATGTGGGCGCAGTGCAGTGTTTTTGTTTCTCTGTGTGCAGTGTGCTGTGTTTATTGTGGGTGCAGTGTTGTGTTTCTCTGTGTGGCTGTGTGTGTAATTGTGGTTTGGTTCTCTGTTTTGTGTGGATGCTTGTGTGGTGTGTTTCTCTGTTTGTGTGGGTGGGTGTGGTATGTGTCTCTGTTTGTGTGTGCAGTGTGGTTTGTTTCTCTCTGTGCAGTGTGGTGTGTTTCTCTGTTTGTGTAGGTGCAGCGTGGTGTTTGTCTGTAAGTGGTGTGTTTGTGTGGGTACAATGTGGTGTGTTTGGTTCTGTAGGTGCAGTGTGGTGTGCTTCTTTATACGTGTTGGTGCAGTGTAATGTGTTTGTGTGGGTATGGTGTGTGTATGTATGTGCAGTGTGGTTTGTTTCTCTATGTGAGTGTAGTGTGGTGTTTTTCTTTGTGCGTGTTGGTGCAGTGTGGTGTGGTTTGTGTCTGTGTGTGCACTGTGGTTTGTTTCTCTGTTTGTGTGGGTGCAGTGTGGTTTGTTTCTTTGAATATGTTGGTGCACTGTGATGTGTTTGTGTGTGGTTTGTTTCTCTGTTTTTGTGGTGTGTGTGCAGTGTGCTGTGTTTCTCTGTTTGTGTGGGTGCAGTGTGTTGTATTTCTTTATATGTGGTGGTGCAGTGTAATGTGTTTGTGTGGGTGTGGTGTGTGTATGTATGTACAGTGTGGTTTGTTTCTCTATGTGAGTGTAGTTTGGTGTGTTTCTCTGTTTGTGTGGGTAGAGTGTGTTGTGTTTCTCTGTTTGGGTTGGTGGAGTGTGGTGTGTGTGCAGTGTGGTTTGTTTCTCGTTTGTGTGGGTGCAGTGTGGTGTTTTTCTCTGTTTGTGTGGGTAGAGTGTGGTGTGTTTCTCTGTTTGGGTTGGTGCAGTGTGCTATGTGTGCAGTGTGGTTTGTTTCTCTGTGTGCAGTGTGCTGTGTTTTTGTGGGTGCAGTGTGTTGTGTTTTTTTATATGTGTTGGTGCAGTGCTGTTTGGGTTGGTGGAGTGTGGTGTATGGTTTGTTTCTCTGTTTGTGTGGGTGCAGTGTGTTGTATTTCTTTATACCTGTTGGTGCAGTGTAATGTGTTTGTTTGGGTGTGGTGTGTGTATGTATGTGCAGTGTGGTTTGCTTCTCTGTTTCTGTGGGTGCAGTGTGGTTGTTTCTGTGGTTGTTTCTGTGAAGATGTTGGTGCACTGTGATGTGTTTGTGTGCGGTTTGTTTCTTTGTTTTTGTGGTGTGTGTGCAGTGTGCTGTGTTTCTCTGTGTGGGTGCAGTGTGTTGTATTTATTTATATGTGTTGGTGCAGTGTAAGAACATAAGAACATAAGAAAGTTTACAAACGAGAGGAGGCCATTCAGCCCATCTTGCTCGTTTGGTTGTTAGTAGCTTGTTGATCCCAGAATCTCATCAAGCAGCTTCTTGAAGGATCCCAGGGTTTCAGCTTCAACAACATTACTGGGGAGTTGGTTCCAGACCCTCACAATTCTCTGTGTAAAAAAGTGCCTCCTATTTTCTGTTCTGAATGCCCTTTATGTAATCTCCATTTATGACCCTGGTCCTTTTGTCTTTTTTCGTCAAAGAAGTCCCTCGGGTTGACATTGTCTATACCTTTTAGGATTTTGAATGTTTGAATCAGATCGCCCGGCGTAGTCTTCTTTGTTCAAGACTGAATAGATTCAATTCTTTTAGCCTGTCTGCATACGACATGCCTTTTAAACCCGGATAATTCTGGTTGCTCTTCTTTGCACTCTTTCTAGAGCAGCAATATCCTTTTTGTAATGAGGTGACCAGAACTGAACACAATATTCTAGGTGAGGTCTTACTAATGCATTGTAGAGTTTTAACATTACTTCCCTTGATTTAAATTCAACACTTCTCACAATATATCCGAGCATCTTGTTAGCCTTTTTTATAGCTTCCCACATTGTCTAGATGAAGACATTTCTGAGTCAACATAAACTCGAGGTCTTTTTCATAGTTCCCTTCTTCAATTTCACTATCTCCCCATGATATTTATACGCACATTTTTATTGCCCGCATGCAATACTTTTTACTTTTCTCTATTAAATGTCATTTGCCATGTGTCTGCCCAATTCTGAATGCTGTCTAGATCATTTTGAATGACCTTTGCTGCTTCAACAGTGTTTGCCACTCCTCCTATTTTTGTGTCGTCTGCAAATTTAACGAGTTTGCTTACTATACCAGAATCTAAATCATTAATGTAGATTAGGAATAGCAGAGGACCTAATACTGATCCCTGTGGTACTCCACTGGTTACCTCACTCCATTTTGAGGTTTCTCCTCTAATCAGTACTTTCTGTTTTCTACCTGTTAACCACTCCCCCATCCATGTGCATGCATTTCCTTGAATCCCTACTGCGTTCAGTTTGAGAATTAATCTTTTATGCGGACTTTGTCAAAAGCTTTCTGGAAATCTAAACAGACCATGTCGTATGCTTTGCAATTATCCATTTTCAATGTTGCATCCTCAAAAAAAGTCAAGTAGGTTCGTTAGACACGATCTCCCTTTCCTAAAACCATGCTGACTGTCTCCCAGGATATTGTTGCTATACAGGTAATTTTCCATTTTGGATCTTATTATAGTTTCCATAAGTTGACATATAATAGAAGTCAGGCTTACTGGTCTGTAGTTACCTGGTTCGGTTTTGTCTCCTTTTTGTGGATCGGTATTACGTTTGCTATTTTCCAGTCTGTCGGTTTAACGCCTGTGTCAAGAGACTGTTGCATGATCTTGGTTAGCGGTTTGTAAATAACTTCTTTCATTTCTTTGAGTACTATTGGGAGGATCTCATCTGGCCCAGGGGATTTGTTTATTTTAAGAGCTCCTAGGCCCTTTAACACTTCTGCCTCTGTTATGCTAAAGTTATTTAAAATTGGATAGGAACAGGTCGACATGTGGGGCATGTTGTCTGTGTCCTCTGTGTGGGTGTGGTGTGTGTATGTATGTGCAGTGTGGTTTGTTTCTCTATGTGAGTGTAGTGTGGTGTGTTTCTTTGTGCGTGTTGGTGCAGTGTGGTGTGGTTTGTGTCTGTGGGTGCAGTGTGGTTTGTTTCTCTGTTTGTGTGGATGCAGTGTGGTGTGTTTCTCTGTTTGTGTGGGTAGAGTGTGGTATGTGTCTCTGTTTGTGTGTGCAGTGTGGTGTGTTATTTTGTATGTGTGGTGTGTGTGCAGTGTGGTTTGATTCTCTCTGTGCAGTGCGGGGTGTTTCACTGTTTGTGGAGGTGCAGTGTTGTGTTTTGTAAGTGGTGTGTTTGTGTTGGTACAATGTGGTGTGTTTGGTTCTGTCGGTGCAGTGTCGTGTGCTTGTTTATACGTGTTGGTGCAGTGTAATTTGTTTGTGTGGGTGTAGTGTTGTGTGTGTCTGTATGTGCATTGTGGTTTGTTTCTCTATGTGAGTGTAGTGTGGTGTATTTCTTTGTGCATGTTGGTGCAGTGTGGTATGGTTTGTGTCTGTGTGTGCAGTGTGGTTTGTTTCTCTGTGTGGCTGTGTGTAGTGTGGTGTATTTCTCTGTTTGTGTGGTATCTTTCTCTGTTTGTGTGTGCAGTGTGGCGTGTTTGTACGTGTGGTGTGTGTGCAGTGTGGTTTGTTTCTCTGTGTGCAGTGTGGTGTGTTTCTCTGTTTGTGTAGGTGCAGTGTGGTGTTTGTCTGTAAGTGGTGTGTTTGTGTGGGTACAATGTGGTTTGTTTGGTTCTGTAGGTGCAGTTTGGTGTGTTTGTGCAGTGTAATGTGTTTGTGTGGGTGTACTGTTGTATTCACAGTGTGGTTTCTTTCTCTATGTGAGGGTAGTGTGGTGTGTTTCTTTGTGCATGTTGGTGCAGTGTGGTATGGTTTGTGTCTGTGTGTGGAGTGTGGCTTCTTTCTCTGTGTGGCTGTGTGTAGTGTGGTGTATTTCTCTGTTTGTGTGGGTAGAGTGTGGTGTTTGTCTGTAAGTGGTGTGATTGTGTTGGTCCAATGTGGTGTGTTTGGTTTTGTAGGTGCAATGTGGTGTGCTTCTTTATACATGTTGGTGCAGTGTAATGTGTTTGTGTGGGTGTGGTGTGTGTATGTATGTGCAGTGTCGTTTTTTTCTCTATGTGAGTGTAGTGTGGTGTGTTTCTTTGTGCGTGTTGGTGCAGTGTGGTGTGGTTTGTGTCTGTGTGTGTGTGCAGTGTGGTTTGTTTCTCTGTTTCTGTGGGTGCAGTGTGGTTTGTTTCTTTGAATATGTTGGTGCACTGTGATGTCTTTGTGTGTGGTTTGTTTCTCTGTTTTTGTGGTGTGTGTGCAGTGTGCTGTGTTTCTCTGTTTGTGTGGGTGCAGTGTAATGTGTTTGTGTGGGTGTGGTGTGTGTATGTATGTGCAGTGTGGTTCGTTTCTCTATGTGAGTGTAGTGTGGTGTGTTTCTCTGTTTGTGTGGGTAGAGTGTGGTGTGTTTTTCTGCTTGGGTTGGTGCAGTGTGGTGTATGTGCAGTGTGGTTTGTTTCTCTGTTTGTGTGAGTGCAGTGTGGTGTGTTTCTCTGTTTGTGTGGGTAGAGTGTGGTGTGTTTCTCTGTTTGGGTTGGTGCAGTGTGGTGTGTGTGCAGTGTGGTTTGTTTCTCTGTGTGCAGTTTGCTGTGTTTTTGTGGGTGCAGTGTGTTGTGTTTCTTTATACGTGTTGGTGCAGTGAAATGTGTTTGTGTTGGTGTAGTGTGGTGTGTGTCTATGTGAAGTGTGGTTTGTTTCTCTACATGAGTGTAGTGTGGTGTGTTTCATTGTGCATGTTGGTGCAGTATGATGTGGTTTGTGTCTGTGTGTGCAGTGTGGTTTGTTTCTCTGTTTGTGTGGGAGCAGTTTGTTGTGTTTCTTTATACGTGTTGGTGCTGTGTGGTCTTTTTGTCTGTTTGTGTAGGTGCAGTGTGTTGTGTTTCTTTGAGTATGTTTGTGCACTGTGGTATGTTTGTGTGTGGTTTGTTTCTCTGTTTGTGTTCGTAGAGTGTGGTGTGTTTCTCTCTTTGTGTGGGCGCAGTGCAGTGTTTTTTGTTTCTCTGTGTGCAGTGTGCTGTGTTTGTGTGGATGCGGTGTGGTGTGTTTCTCTGTTTGTGTGGGTAGATTGTGGTATGTGTCTCTGTTTGTGTGTGCAGTGTGGTTTGTTTCTCTCTGTGCAGTGTGGTGTGTTTCTCTGTTTGTGTAGGTGCAGCGTGGTGTTTGTCTGTAAGTGGTGTGTTTGTGTGGGTACAATGTGGTGTGTTTGGTTCTGTAGGTGCAGTGTGGTGTGCTTCTTTATACGTGTTGGTGCAGTGTAATGTGTTTGTGTGGGTATGGTGTGTGTATGTATGTGCAGTGTGGTTTGTTTCTCTATGTGAGTGTAGTGTGGTGTGTTTCTTTGTGCGTGTTGGTGCAGTGTGGTGTGGTTTGTGTCTGTGTGTGCACTGTGGTTTGTTTCTCTGTTTGTGTGGGTGCAGTGTGGTTTGTTTCTTTGAATATGTTGGTGCACTGTGATGTGTTTGTGTGTGGTTTGTTTCTCTGTTTTTGTGGAGTGTGCAGTGTGCTGTGTTTCTCTGTTTGTGTGGGTGCAGTGTGTTGTATTTCTTTATATGTGGTGGTGCAGTGTAATGTGTTTGTGTGGGTGTGGTGTGTGTATGTATGTACAGTGTGGTTTGTTTCTCTATGTGAGTGTAGTTTGGTGTGTTTCTCTGTTTGTGTGGGTAGAGTGTGTTGTGTTTCTCTGTTTGGGTTGGTGGAGTGTGGTGTGTGTGCAGTGTGGTTTGTTTCTCTGTTTGTGTGGGTGCAGTGTGGTGTTTTTCTCTGTTTGTGTGGGTAGAGTGTGGTGTGTTTCTCTGTTTGGGTTGGTGCAGTGTGCTATGTGTGCAGTGTGGTTTGTTTCTCTGTGTGCAGTGTGCTGTGTTTTTGTGGGTGCAGTGTGTTGTGTTTTTTTATATGTGTTGGTGCAGTGTAATGTGTTTGTGTGGGTGTAGTGTGGCTTGTGTCTCTATGTGCAGTGTGGTTTGTTTCTCTATATGAGTGTAGTGCGGTGTGTTTCATTGTGCATGTTGGTGCAGTGTAATGTGGTTTGTGTCTGTGTGTGCAGTGTGGTTTGTTTCTCTGTTTGTGTGGGATCAGTGTGTAGTGTTTCTTTATACGTGTTGGTGCTGTGTGGTGTTTTTGTCTGTTTGTGTAGGTGCAGTGTGGTGTGTTTCTTTGAGTATGTTTGTGCACTGTAGTATGTTTTTGTGTGGTTTGTTTCTCTGTTTGTGTTGGTGTGTTTCTTTCTTTGTGTGGGTGCAGTGCAGTGTGTTTTGTTTCTCTGTATGCAGTGTGCTGTGTTTGTGTGGGTGCAGTGTGTTGTGTTTCTCTGTGTGGCTGTGTGTAGTGTGGTTTGGTTCTCTGTTTGTGTGGATGCGGTGTGGTGTGTTTCTCTGTTTGTGTGGGTAGAGTGTGGTGTGTTTCTCTGTTTGGGTTGGTGGAGTGTGGTGTATGGTTTGTTTCTCTGTTTGTGTGGGTGCAGTGTGTTGTATTTCTTTATACGTGTTGGTGCAGTGTAATGTGTTTGTTTGGGTGTGGTGTGTGTATGTATGTGCAGTGTGGTTTGCTTCTCTGTTTCTGTGGGTGCAGTGTGGTTGTTTCTGTGAAGATGTTGGTGCACTGTGATGTGTTTGTGTGCGGTTTGTTTCTTTGTTTTTGTGGTGTGTGTGCAGTGTGCTGTGTTTCTCTGTGTGGGTGCAGTGTGTTGTATTTATTTATATGTGTTGGTGCAGTGTAAGAACATAAGAACATAAGAAAGTTTACAAACGAGAGGAGGCCATTCAGCCCATCTTGCTCGTTTGGTTGTTAGTAGCTTGTTGATCCCAGAATCTCATCAAGCAGCTTCTTGAAGGATCCCAGGGTTTCAGCTTCAACAACATTACTGGGGAGTTGGTTCCAGACCCTCACAATTCTCTGTGTAAAAAAGTGCCTCCTATTTTCTGTTCTGAATGCCCCTTTATGTAATCTCCATTTATGACCCCTGGTCCTTTTGTCTTTTTTCAAGTCAAAGAAGTCCCTCGGGTTGACATTGTCTATACCTTTTAGGATTTTGAATGTTTGAATCAGATCGCTGCGTAGTCTTCTTTGTTCAAGACTGAATAGATTCAATTCTTTTTAGCCTGTCTGCATACGACATGCCTTTTAAACCCAGGATAATTCTGGTTGCTCTTCTTTGCACTCTTTCTAGAGCAGCAATATCCTTTTTGTAATGAGGTGACCAGAACTGAACACAATATTCTAGGTGAGGTCTTACTAATGCATTGTAGAGTTTTAACATTACTTCCCTTGATTTAAATTCAACACTTCTCACAATATATCCGAGCATCTTGTTAGCCTTTTTATAGCTTCCCCACATTGTCTAGATGAAGACATTTCTGAGTCAACATAAACTCCTAGGTCTTTTTCATAGTTCCTTCTTCAATTTCACTATCTCCCATATGATATTTATAATGCACATTTTTTTTTGCCGCATGCAATACTTTACACTTTTCTCTATTAAATGTCATTTTGCCATGTGTCTGCCCAATTCTGAATGCTGTCTAGATCATTTTTGAATGACCTTTGCTGCTTCAACAGTGTTTGCCACTCCTCCTATTTTTGTGTCGTCTGCAAATTTAACGAGTTTGCTTACTATACCAGAATCTAAATCATTAATGTAGATTAGGAATAGCAGAGGACCTAATACTGATCCTGTGGTACTCCACTGGTTACCTCACTCCATTTTGAGGTTTCTCCTCTAATCAGTACTTTCTGTTTTCTACCTGTTAACCACGCCCTAATCCATGTGCATGCATTTCCTTGAATCCCTACTGCGTTCAGTTTGAGAATTAATCTTTTATGCAAAGGACTTTGTCAAAAGCTTTCTGGAAATCTAAATAGACCATGTCGTATGCTTTGCAATTATCCATTTTTCAATGTTGCATCCTCAAAAAAAAGTCAAGTAGGTTAGTTAGACACGATCTCCCTTTCCTAAAACCATGCTGACTGTCTCCCAGGATATTGTTGCTATATAGGTAATTTTCCATTTGGATCTTATTATAGTTTCCATAAGTTGACATATAATAGAAGTCAGGCTTACTGGTCTGTAGTTACCTGGTTCGGTTTTGTCTCCCTTTTTTTGTGGATCGGTATTCGTTTGCTATTTTCCAGTCTGTGTTTTTTGCGCCTGTGTCAAGAGACTGTTGCATGATCTTGGTTAGCGGTTTGTAAATAACTTCTTTCATTTCTTTGAGTACTATTGGGAGGATCTCATCTGGCCCAGGGATTTGTTTATTTTAAGAGCTCCTAGGCCCTTTAACACTTCTGCCTCTGTTATGCTAAAGTTATTTAAAATTGGATAGGAACAGGTCGACATGTGGGGCATGTTGTCTGTGTCCTCTGTGTGGGTGTGGTGTGTGTATGTATGTGCAGTGTGGTTTGTTTCTCTATGTGAGTGTAGTGTGGTGTGTTTCTTTGTGCGTGTTGGTGCAGTGTGGTGTGGTTTGTGTCTGTGGGTGCAGTGTGGTTTGTTTCTCTGTTTGTGTGGATGCAGTGTGGTGTGTTTCTCTGTTTGTGGGTAGTAGAGTGGTATGTGTCTCTGTTTGTGTGTGCAGTGTGGTGTGTTATTTTGTATGTGTGGTGTGTGTGCAGTGTGGTTTGATTCTCTCTGTGCAGTGCGGGGTGTTTCACTGTTTGTGGAGGTGCAGTGTTGTGTTTTGTAAGTGGTGTGTTTGTGTTGGTACAATGTGGTGTGTTTGGTTCTGTCGGTGCAGTGTAGTGTGCTTGTTTATACGTGTTGGTGCAGTGTAATTTGTTTGTTTGGGTGTAGTGTTGTGTGTGTCTGTATGTGCATTGTGGTTTGTTTCTCTATGTGACAATGTAGTGTGGTGTATTTCTTTGTGCATGTTGGTGCAGTGTGGTATGGTTTGTGTCTGTGTGTGCAGTGTGGTTTGTTTCTCTGTGTGGCTGTGTGTAGTGTGGTGTATTTCTCTGTTTGTGTGGTATCTTTCTCTGTTTGTGTGTGCAGTGTGGCGTGTTTGTACGTGTGGTGTGTGTGTGTGGTTTGTTTCTCTGTGTGCAGTGTGGTGTGTTTCTCTGTTTGTGTAGGTGCAGTGTGGTGTTTGTCTGTAAGTGGTGTGTTTGTGTGGGTACAATGTGGTTTGTTTGGTTCTGTAGGTGCAGTGTGGTGTGTTTCTTTCTATGTGTTTGTGCAGTGTAATGTGTTTGTGTGGGTGTACTGTTGTATTCACAGTGTGGTTTCTTTCTCTATGTGAGGGTAGTGTGGTGTGTTTCTTTGTGCATGTTGGTGCAGTGTGGTATGGTTTGTGTCTGTGTGTGGAGTGTGGCTTCTTCTCTCTGTGTGGCTGTGTGTAGTGTGGTGTATTTCTCTGTTTGTGTGGGTAGAGTGTGGTGTTTGTCTGTAAGTGGTGTGATTGTGTTGGTCCAATGTGGTGTGTTTGGTTTTGTAGGTGCAATGTGGTGTGCTTCTTTATACGTGTTGGTGCAGTGTAATGTGTTTGTGTGGGTGTGGTGTGTGTATGTATGTGCAGTGTCGTTTTTTTCTCTATGTGAGTGTAGTGTGGTGTGTTTCTTTGTGCGTGTTGGTGCAGTGTGGTGTGGTTTGTGTCTGTGTGTGTGTGCAGTGTGGTTTGTTTCTCTGTTTCTGTGGGTGCAGTGTGGTTTGTTTCTTTGAATACGTTGGTGCACTGTGATGTCTTTGTGTGTGGTTTGTTTCTCTGTTTTTGTGGTGTGTGTGCAGTGTGCTGTGTTTCTCTGTTTGTGTGGGTGCAGTGTGTTGTATTTCTTTATACGTGTTGGTGCAGTGTAATGTGTTTGTGTGGGTGTGGTGTGTGTATGTATGTGCAGTGTGGTTTGTTTCTCTATGTGAGTGTAGTGTGGTGTGTTTCTCTGTTTGTGTGGGCAGAGTTTGGTGTGTTTTTCTGCTTGGGTTAGTGCAGTGTGGTGTATGTGCAGTGTGGTTTGTTTCTCTGTTTGTGTGGGTGCAGTGTGGTGTGTTTCTCTGTTTGTGTGGGTAGAATGTGGTGTGTTTCTCTGTTTGGGTTGGTGCAGTGTGGTGTGTGTGCAGTGTGGTTTGTTTCTCTGTTTGTGTGGGTGCAGTGTGGTGTGTTTCTCTGTTTGTGTGGGTAGAGTGTGGTGTGTTTCTCTGTTTGGGTTGGTGCAGTGTGGTGTGTGTGCAGTTTGGTTTGTTTTTCTGTTTGTGTGGGTGCAGTGTGGTGTGTTTCTCTGTTTGTGTGGGTAGAGTGTGGTGTGTTTCTCTGTTTGGGTTTGGTGCAGTCTCGTGTGTGTGCAGTGTGGTTTGTTTCTCTGTGTGCAGTGTGCTGTGTTTTTGTGGGTGCAGTGTGTTATGTTTCTTTATACGTGTTGGTGCAGTGTAATGTGTTTGTGTGGATGTAGTGTTGTGTGTGTCTCTATGTGCAGTGTGGTTTGTTTCTCTATATGAGTGTAGTGCGGTGTGTTTCATTGTGCATGTTGGTGCAGTGTGATGTGGTTTGTGTCTGTGTGCGCAGTGTGGTTTGTTTCTCTGTTTGTGTGGGAGCAGTGTGTTGTGTTTCTTTATATGTGTTGGTGCTGTGTGGTCTTTTTGTCTGTTTGTGTAGGTGCAGTGTGGTGTGATTCTTTGAGTATGTTTGTGCACTGTGGTATGTTTGTGTGTGGTTTGTTTCTCTGTTTGTGTTGATAGAGTGCCGTGTGTTTCTCTCTTTGTGTGGGTGCAGTGCAGTGTGTTTTGTTTCTCTGTGTGCAGTGTGCTGTGTTTGTGTGGGTGCAGTGTGTTGTGTTTCTCTGTCTGGCTGTGTGTAGTGTGGTTTGGTTCTCTGTTTGTGTGGTGTGTTTCTCTGTTTGTGTGGGTAGATTGTGGTATGTGTCTCTGTTTGTTTTGCAGTGTGGCGTGTTTCTTTGTACGTGTGGTGTGTGTGCAGTGTGGTTTGTTTCTCTCTGTGCAGTGTGGTGTGTTTCTTTGTTTGTGTAGGTGCAGTGATGTGTTTGTCTGTAAGTGGTGTGTTTGTGTTGGTACAATGTGGTGTGTTTTGTTCTGTAGGTGCAGTGTGGTGTGCTTCTTCATACATGTTGGTGCAGTGTAATGTGTTTGTTTGGGTGTGGTGTGTGTATGTATGTGCAGTGTTGTTTGTTTCTCTGTTTCTATGGGTGCAGTGTGGTTTGTTTCTTTGAATATGTTGGTGCACTGTGATGTGTTTGTGTGTGGTTTGTTTCTCTGTTTTTGTGGTGTGTTTGCAGTGTGCTGTGTTTCTCTGTTTGTGTGGGTGCAGTGTGTTGTATTTCTTTATACGTGTTGGTGCAGTGTAATGTGTTTGTGTGGGTGTGGTGTGTGTATGTATGTATGTACAGTGTGGTTTGTTTCTCTATGTGAGTGTAGTGTGGTGTGTTTCACTGTTTGTGTGGGTAGAGTGTGGTGTGTTTCTCTGTTTGGGTTGGTGCAGTGTAGTGTGTGCAGTGTGATTTGTTTCTCTGTTTGTGTGGGTGCAGTGTGGTGTGTTTCTATGTTTGTGTGGGTAGAGTGTGGTGTGTTTCTCTGTTTGGGTTGGTGCAGTGTGGTGTGTGTGCAGTGTGGTTTGTTTTTCTGTTTGTGTAGGTGCAGTGTGGTGTGTTTCTCTGTTTGGGTTGGTGCAGTGTGGTGTGTGCAGTGTGGTTTGTTTCTCTGTTTGTGTGGGTGCAGTGTGGTGTGTTTCTCTGTTTGTGTGGGTAGAGTGTGGTGTGTTTCTCTGTTTGGGTTGGTGCAGTGTGGTGTGTGTGCAGTGTGGTTTGTTTCTCTGTGTGCAGTGTGCTGTGTTTTTGTGGGTGCAGTGTGTTGTGTTTTTTATACGTATTGGTGCAGTGTAATGTGTTTGTGTGGGTGTAGTGTGTTGTGTTTCTTTATACGTGTTGGTGCAGTGTAATGTGTTTGTGTGGGTGTAGTGTTGTGTGTGTCTCTATGTGCAGTGTGGTTTGTTTCTCTATATGAGTGTAGTGCGGTGTGTTTCATTGTGCATGTTGGTGCAGTGTGATGTGGTTTGTGTCTGTGTGTGCAGTGTGGTTTGTTTCTCTGTTTGTGAGGGAGCAGTGTGTTGTGTTTCTTTATACGTGTTGGTGCTGTGTGGTCTTTTTGTCTGTTTGTGTTGGTGCAGTGTGGTGTGTTTGTCTGTTTGTGTGGGTGCAGTGTGGTGTGTTTCTGCGTGAGTGTGTTTCTTTGTGCGTATTGGTGCAGTGTGGTGTGTTACTTTGTGCAGTGTGGTTTGTTTCTCTTTGTGGCTGTTTGTAGTTTAGTGTTTCTCTGTTTGTGTGGGTGCGGTGTGGTGTGTTTCTCTGTTGTGTAGGAGCAGTGTGGTGTGTTTCTTTGTACGTGTTGGTGCAGCGTGGTATGTTTCTATGTGTGTGTGTGGGTGCAGTGTGGTGTGTTTCTCTATTTGTGTGGGTAGATTGTGGTGCGTTTCTCTGTTTGTGTGGGTACAGGGTGGTGTGGTTTGTTTCTGTGTGAGTGTGTTTCTATGTGCGTGTTGGTTCAGTGTCATGTGTTATTTTGTGCAGTGTGGTTTGATTCTGTGTGGCTGTTTGTAGTGTGGTGTTTCTCTGTTTGTGTGTGTACAGTGTGGTGTGTTTCTCTGTGTAGGTGTGGTGTTTGTGTGTAAATGGTTTGTTTCTCTGTTTGTGTGGGTACAATTTGGTGTGTTTCCTTGTACGTGTGCGTGCAATGTGGTGTGTGTCGTGTTGTTTGTTTCTCTGTGTGTGTGCAGTGTGGTGTGTTTCTCTGTTTGTGTTGGTGCAGTGTCGTGTGTTTGTCGTTTGTGTGTGTGCAGTGTGGTTTGTTTCTCTTTGTGTCTGTGTGTAGTGTGGTGTTTCTCTGTTTGTGTGGTGTGTTTCTCTGTTTGTGTGGGTAGTGTGGTTTGTTTCTCTATGTGGTGTGTTTCTCTTTGTGTGGGTGCAGTGTGTTGTGTTTCTTTATACGTGTTGGTGCAGTGTACTGTGTTTGTGTGTGTGCAGTGTGGTTTGTTTCTCTGTGTGAGTGTAGTGTGGTGTGTTTCTCTGTTTGTGTGGGTGCAGTGTGGTGTGTGTGCAGTGTGGTTTGTTTCTCTGTGTGCAGTGTGCTGTGTTTCTCTGTTTGTGTGGGTTCAGTGTGTTGTGTTTCTTTATACGTGTTTGTGCATTGTAGTGTGCTTGTCTGTTTGTGTGGGTGTAGTGTGGTGTGTGTCTGAATATGCAGTGTGGTTTGTTTCTCTGTGTGAGTGTAGTGTGGTGTGTTTCTCTGTTTGTGTGGGTGCAGTGTGGTGTGTTTCTCTTTTTGTGTGAGTAGAGTGTGGTATGTTTCTCTGTTTGTGTGTGCAGTGTGGTTTGTTTCTCTGTGGGTAGTGTGGTGTGTTTCTTTGTACGTGTCGTGTGTGTGCAGTGTGCTTTGTTTCTCTGTGTGCAGTGTGGTGTTTGTGTAGGTGCAGTGTGGTGTTTCTCTGTAAGTGGTTTGTTTCTCTATTTGTGTTGGTACAATGTAGTGTGTTTGTTTTTGTGTAGGTGCAGTGTGGTATGTTTCTTTGCAAGTGTGGATCAGTGTGGTATTTTTCTCTATGTGGTGTGTTTCTCTGTTTGTGTGGGAGCAGAGTGTTGTGTTTCTTTATACCTGTAGGGAAAGTGTGTTGTCTTTGTCTGTTTGCGTGTGTGCAGTGTGGTGTGTGTCTGTAAGTGCGGTGTGGTTTGTTTTGTGTGAGTGTGGTTTTTTTGTGCGTGTTGGAGCAGTGTGGTGTGTTACTTTGTGCAGTGTGGCTTGTTTCTCTGTGTGGCTGTTTGTAGTGTGGTGTTTCTCTCTGTGTGTGTGGGGCAGTATGGTGTGTTTCTCTGTGTATGTTGGTGCACTGAGGTGTGTTTCTTTGTACATGTGCGTGCAGTGTGGTGTGTGTGTGCTGTGTTGTTTGTGTTTCTGTGTGTGTGCAGTGTGGTTTGTTTCTGTGTGTGGCTGTGTGTAGTGTGGTGTGTTTCTTTGTACGTGTTGGTGCAGTGTGGTGTGTTTGTCTGTTTCTGTGTGCAGTGTAAATTGTTTCTCTGTGTGTCTGTATGTATGTAGTGTGGTGTTTCTATGTTTGTGTGGGTGCAGTGTGGTGTGTTTCTCTGTTTGTGTGGGTAGAGTGTAGTGTGTTTCTTTTTTGTGTGGGTGCAGTGTGGTGTGTGTACAGTGTGGTTTGTTTCTCTATGTGCAGTGTGCTGTGTTTCTCTATTTGTGTGGGTGTAGTGTGTTGTGTTTCTTTATACGTGTTGTTGCAGTGTAGTGTGTTTGTCTGTTTGTGTGGGTGTAGTGTGGTGTGTGTCTGTATGTGCAGTGTGCTTTGTTTCTCTGTGTGCAGTGTGGTGTGTTTCCCTGCAAGTGGTTTGTTTCTCTGTTAGTGTGGGTACAATGTAGTGTCTTTGTTTTTGTGTAGGTGCATTGTGGTGTGTTCCTTTGTAAGTGTGGGTGCAGTGTGGTATGTTTCTCTGTGTGGTGTGATTCTCTGTTTGTGTGGGAGCAGTGTGTTGTGTTTCTTTATACCTGTTGGTGCAGTGTGGTGTGTTTGTCTGTTTGTGTGCGTATAATGTGGTGTGTTTCTTTTAAGGTGTGGGTGCAGTGTGGTGTGTTTCTCTGTGAGTGTGGGTGCAGTATTGTGTGTTTCTCTGTCTCTGTTGGTGCACTGAGGTGTGTTTGTACGTGTGCGTGCAGTGTGGTGTGTGTCGTGTTGTTTGTTTCTCTGTGTGTTTGTGTGTGTGCAGTGTGGTGTTTTTCTCTGTGTTGGTGCAGTGTGGTGTGTGTACAGTGTGGTTTGTTTCTCTATGTGCAGTGTGCTGTGTTTCTCTATTTGTGTGGGTGTAGTGTGTTGTGTTTCTTTATATGTGTTGTTGCAGTGTAGTGTGTTTGTCTGTTTGTGTGGGTGTAGTGTGGTGTGTGTCTGTATGTGCAGTGTGCTTTGTTTCTCTGTGTGCAGTGTGGTGTGTTTCCCTGCAAGTGGTTTGTTTCTCTGTTAGTGTGGGTACAATGTAGTGTCTTTGTTTTTGTGTAGGTGCATTGTGGTGTGTTCCTTTGTAAGTGTGGGTGCAGTGTGGTATGTTTCTCTGTGTGGTGTGATTCTCTGTTTGTGTGGGAGCAGTGTGTTGTGTTTCTTTATACCTGTTGGTGCAGTGTGGTGTGTTTGTCTGTTTGTGTGCGTATAATGTGGTGTGTTTCTTTTAAGGTGTGGGTGCAGTGTGGTGTGTTTCTCTGTGAGTGTGGGTGCAGTATTGTGTGTTTCTCTGTCTCTGTTGGTGCACTGAGGTGTGTTTGTACGTGTGCGTGCAGTGTGGTGTGTGTCGTGTTGTTTGTTTCTCTGTGTGTTTGTGTGTGTGCAGTGTGGTGTTTTTCTCTGTGTTGGTGCAGTGTGGTGTGTTTGTCTTTTTGTGTGTGCAGTGTGGTTTGTTTCTCTGTGTGTATGTTTGTAGTGTGGTGTTTCTCTGTTTGTGTGGTGTGTTTCTCTGTTTGTGTGGGTTGTGGTGTGTTTCTCTGTTTGTGTGGGTGCACTGTGGTTTGTTTCTCTGTGTGCTGTGTTCCTCTTTGTATGGGTGCAGTGTGTTGTGTTTCTTTATACGTGTTGGTGCAGTGTAGTGTGTTTGTGTGGGTGTAGTGTGGTGTGTGTCTGTATGTGCAGTGTGGTTTGTTTCTCTATGTGAGTGTAGTGTGGATTGTTTCTTTATGCGTATTGGTACAGTTTGGTGTGTTACTTTGCACGTATTAGTGCAGTGTGGTTTGTTTCTCTGTGTGGTTGTGTTTCTTTATACGTGTTGGTGCAGTGTGGTGTGTTTCTTTGTTTGTCTGGGTAGAGTCTGGTGTGTTTCTCTGTTTGTGTGGTTGCAGTGCGCTGTGTGTGTGCACTGTGGTTTGTTTCTCTGTGTGCAGTGTGCTGTGTTTCTCTATTTGTTTGGGTGCAGTGTGTTGTGCTTCTTTATACGTGTTGGTGAATTGTGGTGTGTTACTTTGTACGTATTAGTGCAGTGTTTTTTGTTTCTCTGTATGGTGTTGTTAGGATTCTGAGAGTTCAGATTTTATACGTACTCTTTTTATTTGCTCTGCACACACTCTTAAACTCAGGGGAGACGTTTAGGAGGAGAGAGATGTTAATAACTCCTAGTGGTTCATGTTTGTGCACTGGACCCGCAACATATCCAGATGACCTTTAACAATCAAGACAATCTGGGCAGTCCAGTGTCTTAACACATATTAACATTAGCACTTCACTACAATTATATGTATTTGCAAGGCCCACGGGCCAGCCAAGAACACATCGCCTAAAGCCCCCTCTGCTATATCTCAGCACATTCAACAGAATACTCTCGTAATTCTAAAACATAGTGTAAATCCCTTATAGCAATGCATTCAATACATGTGAGATAAAAATAATTGAATAAATGCTTACCCTTCAATACAAAGAAGTACAGCGTAAACAAAAGAACAGAACTGTCTTTAAGAAGCAGGTGAAACTGAGTTCGATCAGCTTAAATGTGTAAGTCTGCAGAAAATGGACCACTTTACCCTGCCAATGTGAGAAGGTATGATTGTGGTATTCCATTGTGATTTATCTAGGGGTTTTATAGCATTTTCTCCTCATTGGAATACATGAGGATCCTCAATTAAATCCAATCATTAATCTGTTTAGACAGTTCTTTACCTTTTTGGCAAATAACAATTTTCAAAAAGATCCGGCCAACTTTTCAGAATTAATTGGAGTCATGTACCAATAAATTTAAGATTTTATATTTGTCCAACACTGGACCATGATCTCATCCTCTTTTTTCTCGACCCCCTCCTTTATCTGAAAAGTTAGGTGAATCAAGGTTCACAAGATCCTGGTTATAATATAATACAAATAATAATATTGTTATATGTGCATGCAAACACTATTTCTTATATGTGTATATATGAGAGATGTTTTTAATATGTAACATCATCTCTAATTGATTATATTTTGTTAAATTAAAAGTATGTGTTTCTCCTAGCCTCATATTGTGTTTCAATCTGTTTTTAATGTCAGTTTTGACTCCATATACTAATGTCTAACAAAGTATTTGACAAAAGATTGCCTCATACAATGGTCAGTTCAATTAGTTTCATTAAGTTTAAGTGGTAATAATAGTCTTGTATTTACCAGGCTCTGACCTTTATCTGATTCTAAGAGTTGCCTGCACAAACAGATTCCCACACACCCTTGTTTTTTTCAAGGCTAATGTCTTTGATTAATGTAAAACACCATTGTAAGCACTTTTTCAAATATATGGCCTACTATGGTCCTTTATGCTATAATTTTTGCATGTTGTTCCAAGAGATATTTCTTATCTCTATTAGACCATTAATTCTATAAACCTTAAATTCCAAACCCATAAACTTGCAGCCTGACGTTATGGACAATCAAGGATTACCAGGATTAATGACCTTCTCTTTTGCTTTACTGGGGTGGAAGACAAAGTAGGCTTCCTGTTTATTTTATAACTCTTACATCTTAATAAGAGAAAGAGGCCACATTCCCAATGCTTGCAAAAGTTTCTATCAAAGAACTGCTTTTACAAAGACTCTAGTCAACCATACTAATTCCACTGACACTGACCTCCAAAAAACCTTTTTTAAATGATAATAAAGAGAATCAACCACAAGATACATGATAGTATATTATTACAAACTAACACAAAGAATATAGCATAATACCTTTATATTCTGTAATTTGATGGATATTATAATGTCTAAATGACTTAAATATTATGTTTCTTATTAGACCAAAATACTTAAAACATATTATTAATCCTATGAAATCAAATAGATCTTTTTAGTTTCAAATATCGTTCTGTCTAAAAAAGGGTTAATCATTTATTTTTACTAATTTGCAATACCTGGCCTTTGTGTCTAAGTTCTATTTCTTTGACCATTATAACCTTCAGACAGTGTCAGTTAATACTGAACTTCTTTCGTCTTTAACCATATTCAAATATTATTTGTATAGCAGTTTAACTATAAATGGCATTATAAGATGTACTTTTAATTAATTTACTTCAGTTTAACAGTTGCTCCTAGAATTTGTAATATTATTTCATTTCATTGGTAATTCTTTGTAAGATTTGAATGGATGGTCCAGTTATTTATATCTAAATACAGGCCAGTATTAATACATTAAACTTCTATAGTACTATAATGACTGAACTAAGTCTGACCCTGTCCTCTGTTCACACAAAATCCAGCCAAAACAGGTTTTTCTTAAGACCTCAGCTGTTGCCAATTTCAGTGTTAATTAATATGTTTCAAAAAGTCCCTCTCTATGCTGCTTTCTCACACATATATCTAGAAAATAATACTCCCCTTTGAATCTTGTCCTTGGAAACATAAATCTATAGGTAGGAATAGTGTCTGCTTTTTCAGCCGAAATTGTACCTTTTTTTTTATCAAGCGTCATGCTTTTCTGAAGATAAAGATATAAAAACAAATCCAGAAGACATGCAAGCGGTAAATCGTTATTCTACATTTTTTCTTTAAACTCCCTCTCCTAACTTCAAAACTACTTAACCATGTTCATTAAAGCCTTTTAAATCAAGTTTTACTTATTTATCTAACCAACACTAAATCACAAGCTTTCATCTTAATGTTTTAATGAAACAACGGGTGAACTGACCTATTTCATGCAACAAGGGAGCCATCTGCTCCCGATGCAAGGGTACTTTCACCCTTTATTTTTCATATCAGAAAGTCTATATTATTCAAAACAACCATAAAAACACATATCATTTCATCAATACATTTCATATTTGAAATCGTCCAGTACATGTCCAGCATGTTTCCAGCAGGATTCAAATTCTGTGCCAGGTTCAGCTCGAGTTGGTTCTGCAAACACCACAACAGGTCCCTTGATCCAATGCTTTGCATCACAGGTGTGGGTTGCCATGGTCTTGACTTCATACCTACAAGATATTTGGACATGTTTAGCTGGGATATCTTCTACACATTACAACTTGCCTAAATGTGCCCAATTCACTAAGTGACCACCTTCACAGTTCATGCATTCAATCCTTTTAACATCCTGTGGGTCTATATTCAAATGAGAGAAAGAAAATCCTTCAGAATCATTACATTCAAACAAGATCCGACAGTGTCTAGCTAAATGACTGCAAGCTGGACAAGGTTTGGGCCCAATCACTGGTGATTTACCTCTGCACCTATTACATGCACATATGACAAGAGGATTACTTTTCATTTCACGAGTCAGGGTTAGCTCTGCACCTTTTACAATAGTTCTGGATCTGTACATATTGTTTCTATACATTAAATTTTGTTCACATAGGGTCACTTTTTGAGGTATGCCCTCCATCCAGAATACTGAAATAGGCCAAAACTCACTGTTGTTGATATTTTCAGGCACCCAATTGCTGTTTTGCTTTACATCATCAGTTGGCAGACTTAACACAACTGAATCTGAATCAATTGATGAACCGTGAACCTTAGCTACTGAAATCCACCACGCAAAGGGTTCCAATGTTTTACTGCACAGACTAACTGGTTCAGGGTCAGCTGCGACAGTGTATTTCTCTGTTTGTGTAGGTGCAGTGTGGTGTTTGTCTGTAAGTGGTTTGTTTCTCTGTTTGTGTGGGTACAATATGGTGTGTTTGTGTAGGTGCAGTGTGGTGTGTTTCTTTGTAGGTGTGGTATGTTTCTCTGTTTGGTGTGTTTCTTTGTTTGTGTGGGAGCAGTGTGGTGTGTTTATCTGTTTGTGTGGGAGCAGTGTGGTGTGTTTCTTTGTACGTGTGGGTACAGTGAGGTTTGTTTCTTTGAATATGTTGGTGTGTTTTTTGTACGTGTGTGTGTAGTGTGGTGTGTGTGCATTGTGTTTGTTTCTCTGTGTGCAGTGTGGTGTGTTTTTTGTACATGTTGGTAGAGTGTGGTTTGTTTTTGTGTATGTGTGGGTGCAGTGTGTGTTTGTGTGTAGTTTCTTTCTCTATGTGTAGTGTGGTGTGTTTCTTTGTACGTGTGGGTGTAGTGTGTTGTGTGTGCAGTGTGGTGTGTTTCTCTGTGTGCAGTGTGGTGTGTTTCTCTGTGTGGGAGCAGTGTGGTGTGTTTGTTCGTGTTGGTGCAGTGTGGTATGTTTCTCTGTGTGTGGTGTGTTTCTGTGTAGGTGTTGGTGCAGTGTGGTATGTTTCTCTGTGTGTATGTGTGCAGTGTGGTGTGTTTGTTTGTGTAGTTGCAGTGTGGTGTTTCTCTGTAAGTGGTTTGGTTCTCTGTTTGTGTGGGTACAATGTGGTGTGTTTGTTTGTGTAGGTGCAGTGTGGTGTGTTTCTTTGTAGGTGTGGGTGCAATGTGGTATGTTTCTCTGTTTGGTGTGTTTCTCTGTTTGTGTGGGAGCAGTGTGTTGTGTTTCTTTAAACGTGTTGGTGCAGTGTGGTGTGTTTCTTTTTGCGTGTTGGTGCAGTGTGGAGTGTTACTTTGTGCAGTGTGGTTTGTTTCGCTCTGTAGCTGTTTGTAGTGTGGTGTTTCTCTGTTTGTGTGTGTGCAGTGTGGTGTGTTTCTGTTTGTGTACGTGCAGTGTGGTGTTTGTCTGTAAGTGGTTTCTTTCTCTGTTTGTGTGGGTACATTGCGGTATGTTTCTTTATAGGTGTGGGTACATTGTGGTGTGTTTCTTTGTAGGTGTGGGTGCAGTGTGGTATGCTTCTCTGTGAGAGTGGGTGTGTTTCTCTGTGTATGTTGGTGCACTGTGGTGTGTTTCTTTGTACGTGTGCGTGCAGTGTGGTGTGTGTGTCGTATTGTTTGTTTCTCTTTCTGTGGCTGCAGTGTGTTGTGTTTCTTTATACGTGTTGGTGCAGTGAGTGTGTATTTGTATGTGTGCAGTGTGGTGTTTGTCTGTAAGTGGTTTGTTTCTCTGTGTGGGTACAATGTTGTGTATTTCTTTGTAGGTGTGGGTACAGTGTGGTATGTTTCATTGTGTGTGGGTGCAGTGTGGTGTGTTTCTCTATGTATGTTGGTGCACTGTGGTGTGTTTCTTTGTACGTGTCGTGTTGTTTGTATGTGTGTGCAGTGTGGTGTGTTTATCTGTTTGTGTGGGTGCAGTGTGGTGTGTGTCTGTATGTGCAGTGTGGTTTGTGTCTGTGTGAGTGTGTTTCTTTGTGCAGTGTGGTTTGTTTCTCTGTGTGGCTGTTTGTAGTGTGGTGTTTCTCTGTTTGTGTGCTGTGTTTCTCTTTGTGTGGGTGCAGTGTGTTGTGTTTCTTTATACGTGTTGGTAGAGTGTAGTGTGTTTGTGTGAGTGTAGTGTGGTGTGTGTCTGTAGTTGCAGTGTGGTTTGTTTTTCTGAGTGAGTGTAGTGTGGTGTTTTTCTCCGTGCGTCTTGGTGCACTGTGGTGTGTTACTTTGTACGTATTAGTGAAGTGTGGTTTGTGTCTGTGTGTGCAGTGTAGTTTGTTTCTCTGTGTGGTTGTTTTTCTTTATACGTGTTGGTGCGGTGTGTTTCTCTGTTTGTGTGGGTAGAGTGTGGTGTGTTTCTCTGTTTGTGTGGGTAGAGTGTGGTGTGTGTGTGTGTGTGTGCAGTGTGGTTTGTTTCTCTTTGTGGCTGTGTGTGTAGTGTGGTGTGTTGCTCTGTTTGTGTAGGTGCAGTGTGGTGTTTGTCTGTAAGTGGTTTGCTTCTCTATTTCTTTGGGTACAATGTGGTGTGTTTGTTTGTAGGTGTTGGTGCAGTGTGGCATGTTTCTGTGTGTGTGTGTGTGTGTGCAGTGTGGTGTGTTTTTCTGTTTGTATTGGAGCAGTGTGTTGTGTTTCTTTATACGTGTTTGTGCAGTGTGGTGTGTTTGTCTGTGGTGTGTGTATGTATGTGCAGTGTGGTTTGTTTCCGAGTGAGTGTGTTTCTTTGTGCGTTTTTGGTGCATTGTGGTGTGTTACTTTCTGCAGTGTGGTTTGTTTCTTTGTGTGGCTATTTGTAGTGTGGTGTTTTCTCTCTTTGTGTGGGTGTAGTGTGGTGTGTTTTTTTGTACGTGGTGGTGCAGTGTGGTTTCTTTCATTGTTTGTGTGGGTAGAGTGTGGTATGTTTCTCTGTCTGTGTGTGCAGTTTGGTTTGTTTCTGTTTAGTGTGATGTGTTTCTTTGTATGTGTGGTGTGTGGTTTGTTTCTCTGTGTGCAGTGTGGTGTGTTTCTCTGTTTGTGTGGGAGCAGTGTGTTGTGTTTCTTTATACGTCTTCGTGTAGTGTGCTGTTTTTGTCTGTTTCTGTGGGTGCAGTGTGGTTTATTTCTTTGAGTATGTTGGTGCACTGTGGTGTGTTAGTGTGTGGTTTGTTTCTCTGTTTGTATGGGTGCAGTGTGTTGTGTTGCTCTGTGTGTGCAGTGTGGTTTGTTTCTCTGTTTGTAGTTTGGTGTGTTTCTTTGTACGTGCGGTGTGGTTTGTTACTCTGTGCAGTTTGGTGTGTTTCACTGTTTGTGTAGGTGCAGTGTGGTATTTGTCTGTAAGTGGGTTGTTTCTCTGTTTGTGTGGGTACAATGTGGTGTGTTTGTTTCTGTAGGTGCAGTGTGGTGTGTTCCTCTGTGTCGGAGCAGTGTGCTGTGTTTCTTTATATGTGTTGGTGCAGTGTGGTGTGTTTGTGTGTGGTGTGTGTCTGTATGTGCAGTGTGGTTTGTTTCTGTGTGAGTGTGTTTCTTAGAGCAGTGTGGTGTGTTACTTTGTGCAGTGTGGTTTGTTTATCTGTGTGGCTGTTTATAGTGTGGTGTTTCTCTGTTTGTGTGGGTGCAGTGTATTGTGTTTCTCTGTTGTGTGGGAGCAGTGTGGTGTGTTTCTTTGTACGTGTTGGTGCAGTGTGGTATATTTCTCTGTGTGTGGGGGTGCAATGTGGTTTGTTCCTTTGAGTATGTTGGTGCACTGTGGTGTGTTTGTGTGTGGTTTGTTTCTCTGTTTGTGTGGGTGCAGTGTGGTATGTTTCTCTGTGTGATGTGTGTGCCGTGTGGTTTGTTTCTCTGGGTGCAGTGTGTTGTGTTTCTCTGTTTCTGTGGGTAGAGTGTGGTATGTTTCTCTGTTTGTGTGTGCAGTGTGGTTTGTTTCTCTGTGTGTAGTTTGGTGTGTTTCTTTGTACGTGTGGTGTGTGTGCAGTGTGGTTTGTTTCTTTGTGTGCAGTGTGGTATGTTTCTGTTTGTGTAGGTGCAGTTTGGTGTTTGTCTGTAAGAGGTTTGTTTCTCTGTTTGTGTGGGTACAATGTGGTGTGTTTGTTTGTGTAGGTGCAGTGTGGTGTGTTTCTCTATGTATGTTGGTGCACTGTGGTGTGTTTATTTGAACGTGTGGGTGCAGTTTGGTGTGTGTCTGTGTGCGCAGTGTGGCTTATTTCTCTGTGTGTGTGGGTGAAGTGTGGTGTGTTTCTGTGTGTGTGTGTCTGTGCAGTATTTTGTGTTTCTTTGTACATATTGGTACAGTGTAGTGTTTTTCCTTGTCCGTGTGGGTGCAATGCAGTGTGTTGCGTTTCTCTGTGTGGCTGTGTGTAGTGTGGTGTTTCTCTGTTTGTGTGGGTGCAGTGTGGTGTGTTTCTCTGTTTGTGTGGGAGCAGTGTGGTGTGTTTCTTTGTACATGTTGTTGCAGTGTGGTATGTTTCTCTGTGTGTGTGGGTGCAATGTGTTGTGTTTCTTTATACGTGTTGGTGCATTATAGTGTGATTGTCTGTTTGTGTGGGTGTAGTGTGGTGTGTGTCTGTATGTGCAGTGTGGTTTGTTTCTCTGTGTGGCTGTGTGTAGTGTGGTGTGTCTCTCTGTTTGTGTGGCTGCAGTGTGGTGTGTTTCTATGTTTCTGTAGGTGCAGTGTTGTGTTTGTTTGTAATTGGTTTGTTTCGCTGTTTGTGTGGATACAATGTGGTGTGTTTCTTTGTAGGTGTTGATGCAGTGTGGTACGTTTCTCTGTGTGTGTGTGTGCAGTGTGGTGTGTTTCTCAGTTTGTGTGGGAGCAGTGTGTTGTGTTTCTTTATACGTGTTGGTGCAGTGTGGTCTGTTTGTCTGTGGTGTGTGTCTGTATGTGCAGTGTGGTTTGTTTCTGAGTGAGTGTGTTTCTTTGTGTGTGTCGGTTCAGTGTGGTTTGTTACTTTGTGCAGTGCGGTTTGTTTCTCTGTGTGGCTGTTTGTTGTGTAGTGTTTCTCTGTTTGTGTGGGTGCAGTGTGGTGTGTTTCTCTGTTGTGTGGGAGCAGTGTGGTGTGTTTGTTTGTGTGGGAGCAGTGTGTTGTGTTACTTTACAAGTGTTGGTGCAGTGTAGTGTGTTTTTTTATTTGTGTTGGTGCACTGTGGTTTGTTTCTGTGTGAGTGTGTTTCTTTGTGTGTGTTGGTGCAGTGTCGTTTGTTACTTTGTGCAGTGGGGTTTCTTTGTGGCTGTTTGTAGTGTTTCCCTGTTTGTGTGTGGTGTGTTTCTCTGTGTATGTGGGTGCAGTGTGGTGTGTTTCTTTGTACGTGTGGTGTGTATGTGTGGCAAAGTGGCTACTGATTAAGACCAGATGCAGAGGTGATGCAGTGCAGAAACAATCACACGTGAAAACTGTAATCCAATTTGGAAAATGTTCTTTTTATTTTTACAGAAATCCTGGTCTGGCGACCAAACAATAATCCTCGCAATACACCCTGGTGTAAAAGCTTCGGCAGGAAAATAATAACGATTTGTAAACACAAACAAATAATAACACGTTATCCGCTCCCACAGTACTACTAACACAAATCACCGGTCCAGGTGCGTGCAGTAGTGCTCAAGGTGGGTGATAACAAATAACAGTGACTGTGGTGCTGTTGTTCCGGGTAGTGCTAGCCCAAGGCGACAGCTCCGGAGACGTGTTAGCCGTCTAGTGAATTTACAAACAAAAGACAATTACTAACAGTGCTACAAAACAAACAAAACACTCACGAATATTTATTATTTATTTTTGGGAACTCTCCCGGTCCTTCCAGTTCCGTGCGTCTCTGAAACCAAGCGAAGGACCCGATTACAAGTCTCTGTCCCCTTTTTATGCTGTCACGCATGACCCCTTGGTAAACTAATGCAGCTGCTTTACAATCAGCGGCTGCTACATTGTTTACCTTCCGGGTCAATCGTTCTTGCAACAGAGACTCGCCTTCTTCCAGACTGGCCAACTCCCCGACCCGGGAAAGAACTGTCAGTCCAGCCCGTCAAAAGAACTCTGTCCTCGCTGCTTAGCGCCCTCACAGGTCGGGAGGGAGACTTACAACCAGAACCCATTATATTTCTGTCACAGTATGTGTCGTGTTGTTTGTTTCTCTGTGTGTGTGTGTGCAGTGTGGTTTGTTTCTGTTTGTGTGGTGTGTTTCTCTGTTTGTGTGGGTGTGTGCAGTGTGATTTCTTTCTCTGTGTGCTGTGTTTCTCTTTGTGTGGGTGCAGTTTGTTGTGTTTCTTTATCCGTGTTGGTGCAGTGTAGTGTGTGCAGTGTGTGCAGTGTGGTGTGTTTCTCTGTTTGCCTAGGTGCAGTGTGGTGTGTTTCTTTGTAGGTGTGGGTACAGTGTGGTATGTTTCTTTGTGTTTGGGGGTGCAGTGTGGTGTGTTTCGCTTTGTATGTTGGTGCACTGTGGTGTGTTTCTTTGTACGTGTGTGTGCAGTGTTGTTTGTTTCTCTGTGTGTGCAGTGTGGTGTGTTTTTCTGTTTGTGTGGGAGCAGAGTGTTGTGTTTCTTTATATGTGTTGGTGCATTGTGCTGTATTACTTTGTACGTATTAGGGCATTGTGGTTTGTTTCTCTGTGTGTGGTGTGTTTCTGTGTAGGTGTTGGTGCAATGTGGAATGTTTCTGTGTGTGTGTGTGTGTGCAGTGTGGTGTGTTTCTCTGTTTGTGTGGGAGCAGTGTGTTGTGTTTCTTTATATGTTAGCTTGCGTGGTTCAGGGGGCGTGGAACTGGGGGGCTTCTAATCTAATTTTCTAATTTCCTGTTAATTAGCATCTATTTTCTATTTAAGCCCTGATCACCTGCACCTTTTCTGTCTAGTGTTTCATTTTAGTAGCAAACGCTCAGACGCCGTTGTTTCGTGCTTCACCGCTAATATCTAAACTTCATTGTCTCGCTCACTACAGGTCATTTCTCTGCACATCGCTGCCAAGATATTATCAATCATTTTCCTACCTGCTCAGGTGATCTTTCTTTTCATTCAGCTTCTCTTTTCAGCTTCAAGAGCTCCAACGTTAGTCTTTCCTGTTCCATCCAGTCTCCACCTCAGCATCAGAGCCGTCTAAAGCGCAGGTTCATTACTCAACTTGTCTGCAACTTTATCAGAATGTCTGGTCCTCCGCTAAACTTTCAAGCTCCTTTGACAAGACATCGACATTCCCGTTATCTGCAATTGCCTTATTTTAGCTCTATTTAAATCTACCATGAAGCTTTGTCTGCGGAATATTTCTTTACTCCTCGCCTGCAATAAGACGCCCCTCCCCCCCTCCCACAGAGCCAGCACCCCCGATCCCACAGAGCCAGCACAATTACCATTCAATCAGAAGATCCTGCCCTGGACCTCCATCAGCTACGTTCAACCTTTTTAAAGACGTATCCAGCCCATTACAAACTCCATTTCAACCAGTGGCGGCTCGTGACTTGACTGGTCACAACATGCTCCAACGACACTATTGTACTGTACCTTTTCCACCGGCGCCTGACAGACCATGGTTACCACGGCAACGCCCTCATTGAGTGACTGCAGGGAGTGGTAAGTTGTCATGGTGACCAGGCAGCTTCATCAGGCTCTGCGTGTTCTGGCCTCAGTACTGCAATCTTCTGGCTTCCTGTTGCTGCGCTTTCACAACTGGCGGAGACGAATTCAACGCGCCGAATATGACATCTAAATACTGCGTTAACTGATTTATATACATGACTAACTGTCCTAAAACATGTCTAGAATATTTATTATTCAAATCTAAAGGAATAAGCGAATGTTTTCTACATAGACAATGATTTTAATCGTAATAACTTCATAGATTCTACCCTGTTTCACTCGTCAGTGGTTTAATTCCAATCATAACCTCTGGATGGCAGTATAATACCACAAGTTCTCTCTATATATATTAAACCGGTTCGGTATCGCTGCGAAGCTCAGACACTACAGTTTTTCTATCTATTCCTGCAGTTCACACTCTGATGGATTCTCGGGAGTTCCCCTCCTGCCTCAACCTTTTGTCTACCTATATCAACTGACATTCTTCAATTTCAACTCTACCCGCCCCCCTGCCCGCCCGCCCCTTTGAGGACATGGTCATGAAGCCACGCACTTGTTGGCTTTCTGAGATGCTCCGAATCTACCGTCACATTAACTTCTAGCTTCCCTGCATCAGGCTTCCATCCCAGCGACCTCTTCCTGTTCCCGGATTCGTGCTTCCTCATCTGGCTCCTCTTCTCCAAAACGACAAATTTCACCAAGGCACTTTATTCAGCCTTCAAAGTTACCATTTCAGCAACGTGAGCTGCCAGTCAAAAACGGAAACCATGTCCTACAACTATTAACATTTCAGTCAAGTGTCCTCCTATCCTGCGATAGACAATACACTCAGACTGCTCCCGACCAAATCAATAGATTTTGCAGCAGCCTCAGAGCAACGCATTCTTCATCCTCTCAGGTTATACAGCGGCCTCAGATTTATGCATTTTCATCTCTGGCTTCATCTAAATCACTTTATCACTCAAAGACCAATATCCACCGCTTTCAGCAGATCTCTGCGCTCTACAGCAGTCCACCATTCACTATTACAGATCACTGCTTCAGCAGATCTCTGCTCTCTGCAGCAGACCACACACTCTACCGATGGCTGTCCACCGTTCACTATTACAGATCACTGCTTCAGCAGATCTCTGCTCTCTACAGCAGGCCACTGCTCATTATTGACAGCACTTCATTGTTACTTCTTCAGATCTCTGCACTGTTCAGCAGATCCCGTCCTCTACTGTTAATTGCTCCTCACTACAGCAGATCTCTGCTCCCTCTTCAGATCTACTCACTATTATAGCATACAAAGTTGCTTTAGTTTACAGTTTAAATCTGTAACTGCACTTCTCCAGAGCTTCCACTGCTCCCGCTTTCCTCCAATATGCAGATCGCGGCAGCATTCCGCAATCAAGGCTAATGCTAATCCCCATCTAATCAAAATACGAGCTGCTTGACCTTCTCGGCAATCTATTCATATGTCCTCACATCCTCTCAAATATTACAGCATTAATGTATGGTGAGAGACGTGGTATGAGACTGGAAATCTGATGCGTTAAGGAGTTCCACTACTAGGAGAATGACTGGAGTTGTGAAACCCAATCTCTGAATGTGAGTTCACCTTTTCCATTTCAAGCAGACAGGATAGTAGCAGACCGCTGATCGATCCCGTATTAACTAACACATAGGATGGTCGACATCTCATCTCCCCTCGTTTCCAGAAAATGGAGCATAAAGGGTGCTGAGCTTCCCCAGCAGTCGATTTACACATGTTCATTCAGTTCCAGCCGCTACCTCAACCCTCAGTTCCAGCTCCCCTTCGGCCTCTAATTTCGGTATCCAAATTCTGTCAGCTGGTCCCGTCTGCTGCTGCCCCCCCTCCAGACTCCCCAGCTTCATCAGCTGCTATTTGACTGAATCCTACTCTCAGTAACCTCCTTCAATCTGCTCCACATTTCATGTCTGCAGCCCTCGCCCTTCTTCAAGAGCTTCATATTCTACAGCTTGGTCAGTGTTTTCAGCCTTCTGTGCCCAGAATCGGATTCATCCTATTCCTTTAATCAAAACCAGATCCTGGCTTTCATCGTCCACGGTAGGGATTCTCTCTCTCCCCCATTTTCTCCATACCAGCAGTTCGCTGACCCTCCGTGGGATTCTTAAGAGCCTTCCCTTCTGCCTCACCTTCCTGCCTGTCTACATCAATGAAAATTCTCCGTTTGCTCATTCTACTCTTCGGAAATGCCACTTCTCCCCATACAAGGATCTACCTATGGAGATCATCTGCATCTGAGCCCTCTTCGGTCTCCTCAGGAGCTCAGAATCCACAGTTTCTTCTACTTCTAATTTACTCCATCATTCAGTTGTGTACCTCCAAGACAGATCCATTTCAGTGTGGTCAGTTCATTCAGCTGTCAAGTAGAGTCCCCTATCTGCCCCTTCTTTTCAACATCAAGGTATCTCCCCAGCAAGAAACCTTAAACCCCCCTGCCTCCTGGACCCCCAGTTCATTGATTCCTCTCACTCCTATAATCACTCGTCACTGGTTCTCAACCCACCTCTCCACCCTCCAGAGCAAGCCTCCCTCCTCTACTCTACCCCCCCTCTGCTCATTCGATTTCTCTCACTCTTAGGATCACTCATCACTGGATCTCAAGCTACCTCGCCTCCAGAGTGGACCTCCCCCCCAATCATTCTGTAGTCACATCCCCCTCTGCTGCAAGGGCCAACATCAATCACAGCCAGATCATGAATGTGGGGAGCCGGCCCTCTTCTGCAGTGGATTCTTTCATTCATTCATCCTCCTCTCATATAGTAGCTGCCCATTTTTAAAAATTGGTAGTATGCCTGGAGTGGGGGCTTCCTGTCCGCCGGGGCCACCAGAGGTTTTCCCCTAATCGGCCTCAAGGGGTTTTTTCCTCTCCACTGAGCGGCAGGTATACACATAGTCACATCCTACTAACAAATTACTAATCTTCCTCTGTTTGTCCTGTTTGTCCTTCTGGTCTTTTGTTTTATGTTATGCGTTGGCATGTGCAGTCTTTTGTTTGTCTCACTGAGTTTTCGTGAGGTGCCGGGGGTCCATCCTTTGGGGGGCAAGTGAGTCTCACTTCCCTGACCTCAGGGCTAGGCATCCGCCTCCCTTATCTTCAGGGGGGTTCTCACCATGTGTGTCAGAGCGGACCCCCGGCCATACTCTGTCCTGTCGCAGCTCCTGCGCTTATCTTACCTCACTCGAGGCTCTGTTCTATTCTGCCTCTCTTTCAGGACGTGGTCACTCGTGCTGAGTCCTATACTAACCTCTATGCTTTGTCCTTATTTTCAGGTCCCAGGCAGCATGACGTCCTGGCCAATCAGGGGTTTTACGAGTGCCCCTTACAGAAGTCTCAGATGCTGGGTACATCTCTCTCTCATCTTCTCTCGAGGGGCGGCTCTCCAAGTCATAACCCTCCATACGTGTTTTCGGTTGCTGGGTCCTTCGCCCCTGAGATGTGTGGGCATCATCGCCCTCAGTCAGTGACCATCTTTTCTATCCCGTTTTGGTTGCTGGGTCCTCTGCCCCTGGGATGTGTCGGCATCGTCGCCCTCAGTCAGTGACCACCTTCTGTCCTACTAAATGCTCCTTGCTGCTTCTGCCTTATCTTTCACCCCAGCTCACGCCCCGTGAAATGTGTTGGTGCAGAGTGGTGTGTTTGTCTGTGGTGTGTGTCCGTATGTGCAGTGTGATTTATTTTTCTGTGTGAGTATAGTGTGGTGTGTTTCTTTGTGCGTGTTGGTGCAGTGTGGTGTGTTACTTTGTATGTATTACTGCAGTGTGGTTTGTGTCTGTGTGTGCAGTGTGGTTTGTTTCTCTGTGTGTAGTGTGGTGTGTTTCTCTGTTTGTGTGAGTGCAGTGTGGTGTGTTTCTGTTTGTGTAGGTGCAGTGTGGCGTTTGTCTGTAAGCGGTTTGTTTCTCTGTTTGTGTGGGTACAATGTGGTGTGTTTCTTTGTGTAGGTACAGTGTGGTGTGTTTTTTGTAGGTGTTGGTGCAGTGTGGTTTGTTTCTGTGTGAGTGTATTTCTTTGTGCGTGTTGGTTCAGTGCGGTGTGTTACTTTGTGCAGTGTGGTTTGTTTCTCTGTGTGGCTGTTTGTAGTTTGGTGTTTCTCTGTGTGGGTGCAGTGTGGTTTCTTTATTTGAGTAAGTTGGTGCATTGTGGTGTTTCTTTGTGGGTGTGGTGTGTGTGTGTCTGTGTGTGCATTGTGTTTGTTTCTCTTTTGCAGTGTGGTGTTTTTTTCTACGTGTGGGTGCAGTGTGGTGTGTGTGGTTTGTTTCTCTGTGTGCAGTGTGGTGTGTTTCTCTGTGTGTGTTGTTGCACTGTGGTGTGTTTCTTTGTACGTGTTGGTGCAGTGTGGTGTGTGTGTCATGTGGTTTGTTTCTCTCTTTGTGTAGGTGTACTGTGGTGTTTGTCTGTAAGTGGTTTGTTTCTCTGTTTGTGTGAGTACAATGTGGTGTGTTTCTTTGTAGGTGTGGGAGTGGTGTGGTGTGTTTGTTTGTGTAAGTGCAGTGTGGCGTTTGTCTGTAAGTGGTTTGTTTCTCTGTTTGTGTGGGTACAATGTGGTGTGCTTCTTTGTGTAGGTGCAGTTTGGTATGTTTGTCTGTAGTGTGTGTCTGTATGTGCAGTGTGGTTTGTTTCTGTGTGAGTGTGTTTCTTTGTGCGTGTTGGTGCAGTGTGGTGTGTTACTTTGTACATATTAGTGCAGTGTGGTTTGTGTCTGTGTGTGCAGTGCGGTTTGTTTCTCTGTGTGTAGTGTGGTGTGTTTCTCTGTTTGTGTAAGTGCAGTGTGGCGTTTGTCTGTAAGTGGTTTGTTTCTCTGTTTGTGTGGGTACAATGTGGTGTGCTTCTTTGTGTAGGTGCAGTTTGGTATGTTTGTCTGTAGTGTGTGTCTGTATGTGCAGTGTGGTTTGTTTCTGTGTGAGTGTGTTTCTTTGTGCGTGTTGGTGCAGTGTGGTGTGTTACTTTGCGCAGCGTGGTTTGTTTCTCTGTGTGGCTGTTGGTAGTGTGGTGTTTCTCTGTTTGTGTGGGTGCAGTGTGGTTTCTTTCTTTGAGCATGTTGGTGCACTGTGGTGTGTTTCTTTGTAGGTGTGTGTGTAGTGTGGTGTGTGTGATTGTGTTTGTTTCTCTGTGTGCAGTGTGGTGTTTTTTTGTACGTGTGGGTGCAGTGTGGTGTGTGTGGTTTGCTTCTCTGTGTGCAGTGTGGTGTGTTTCTCTGTGTGTGTACTTGCACTGTGGTGTGTTTCTTTGTACGTGTGGGTGCAGTGTGGTGTGTGTGTCATGTGGTTTGTTTCTCTCTTTGTGTAGGTGTAGTGTGGTGTCCGTCTGTAAGTGGTTTGTTTCTCTTTATGTGTATGTGCAGTGTGGTGTGTTTCTTTCTACGTGTGGGTGCAGTGCGGTGTGTGCAGTGTGGTGTGTTTCTCTGTTTGTGTAGGTGCAGTGTGGTGTTTGCCTGTAAGTGGTTTGTTTCTCTGTGTGTGTTGTTGCACTGTGGTGTGTTTCTTTGTACGTGTGGGTGCAGTGTGGTGTGTGTGTCATGTGGTTTGTCTCTCTGTTTTTGTAGGTGCAGTGTGGTGTTTATTTGTAAATGGTTGTGACAGGATAGCATGTGTGATGACGTCAGGCAGAAGCAGGACGGGAAACTGACACCAAGGAGCACTGCAGTTAAAGGTGGCGTTTGCCGTTTTTATTAACAAAAAATAAATAAAACGTTCAAACAAAAACACTTGCTCACAGAGCGAAAATAAAAGGTTTTAACAAAACAAAATCACGAACACAAAAATACATAAACAAAGGTCAGGCTGGGCAGATTGCCTTCACTGTTCCTATGTTTCTTTTATTAAGTTTCGTTTTCGTTTTTACTCGCCGTCTCTCTGCTCTCTCGTTCCTCCTCTGAACTCCCACCACGAGCTGGAGAGCTGCAGGCTTTTTATAACAGGTGACCATCTCCCGATTAGCAGCAAATTAAATCACCTAATTAATTCGGGAGATGGCCACCTTCTGCACGAGTTTTTAAATAAATGCTACGCCGTAAAAAATACAAAACAACCGGCGCTTCGCCGTCATATAATACAATAAATCATAATAAAAAAACACAAAAAATAACACAAAGGGCGGAGGGGAACCCCCGTTCTGAAAATAAATAAACAAATGAATGTACAGGGCACCTCGCCCTGTTACAATGGTTTGTTTCTCTCTTTGTGTAGGTGCAGTGTGGTGTTTTCTTTCTACGTGTGGGTGCAGTGCGGTGTGTGCAGTGTGGTGTGTTTCTCTGTCTGTGTGGGTGCAGGTGGTATGTTTCGTTTCTTTGTATGTATTAGTGCAGTGTGGTTTGTGTCTGTGTGTGCAGTGTGGTTTCTTTCTATGTGTGGCTGGTTATAGTTTGGTGTGTTTCTTTATACGTGTAGGTACAGTGTGTTATGTTTCTTTGTGTGTGTGGGTGCAGTGTGGTGTGTTTCTCTGTTTGTGTAGGTGCAGTGTGGTGTTTGCCTGTACGTGGTTTGTTTCTCTGTTTGTATGTTGGTGCACTGTGGTGTGTTTCTTTGTAGGTGTGTGGTGTGTGTGTCTGTGTGTGCATTGTGTTTGTTTCTCTGTGTGCAGTGTGGTGTGTTTCTTTGTTTGTGTGGGTGTAGTGTGTTGTGTTTCTTTATACGTGTTGGTGCAGTGTGGTGTATTTGTCTGTTTGTGTGGGTGCAGTGTGGTGTAACTGTATGTGTAGTGTGGTTCGTTTCTCTGTGTGTAAGTGTGGTGTGTTTGTACGTGTAGGTGCAGTGTGGTGTGTGTGTGTCATGTTGTTTGTTTCTCTGTGTGTGTGGAGTGTGGTTTGTTTCTGTCTGTGGCTGTGTGTAGTGTGGTGTGTTTATAGGTGTTGGTGCAGTGTGGTGTTTGTGTGCGCAGTGTGGTTTGTTTATCTGTGTGTAGTCTGGTATGTTTCTCTGTTTCTGTGGGTTCAGTGTTGTGTTTCTCTGTTTGTGTGGTTATAATGTGGTGTGTTTGTTTGTGTAGGTGCAGTGTGGTATGTTTCTCTGTTTGTGTGGGGGTGCAGTATGGTGTGTTTCTCTATGTATGTTGGTGAACTGTGGTGTGATTCTTTGTGTGTGCAGTGTGGTAAGAGTCGTGTTGTTTGTTTCTCTGTGTGTGCAGTCTGGTGTGTTTCTCTTGTTTCTGTGGGAGCAGTGTGTTTTGTTTCTTTATACGTGTTGGTGCAGTGTGGTGTGTGCGTGCAGTGTGGTGAGTGTCGGTATGTGCAGTGTGGTTTGTTTCTGTGTGAATGTGTTTGTGCGTGTTGGTGCAGTATGGTGTGTTACTTTGTGCAGTCTGGTTTGTTTCTCTATGAGGCTGTTTGTAGTTTGGTGTTTCTCTGTTTGTGTTGGTGCAGTGTGGTTTATTTCTTTCAGTAGTTGGTGCACTGTGGTGTGTTTCTTTGTTTGTGTGGGTGCAGTGTGGTATATTTCTCTGTCTGTATGGTGTGTGTGCAGTGTGGTTTGTTTCTCTTACACCCACACAACCGCACAGAGAAACAAACCACACTGCACACACAGACACAAACCACACTGCACTGATACGTACAATGTATCACACAACACTGCACCAACACGCACAAAGAAACACACCACACAGAGAAACAAACCGCACTGCGCATACAGACACACACCACACTACACCCACACAAACAGAGAAACACACCACACTGCACACACACACACACACAGAGAAACAAACCACACTGCACATGCAGACACACACCACACTGCACCCATACGTACAAAGAAACACACCACACTACACACAGAGAAACAAACCACACTGCACACACACCACACAGACAGAAACATACCACACTGCACCCACACAAACAGAGAAACAAACCACACACAAACACACCACAGTACACCAGCATACTCAAAGAAACAAACCACACTGCTCCTACACAACAGAGAAACACACCACACTGCACCTACACAAACAGAGAAATACCAAACTAAAAAACAGCCACTCAGAGAAACAAACCACACTGCACAAAGTAACACACCAGACTGCACCAACACGCACAAAGAAACACACCACACAGAGAAACAAACCACACTGCACATACAGACACACACCACACTACACCCACACAAACAGATAAACACACCACACTGCACCAACACAAACAGAGGAACACACCACACTGTACACACACACACACAGAGAAACAAACCACACTGCACACACACCACATGTAGAAATATACCGCACTACACACAGAGAAACAAACCAGACTGCACACACAGAGAAACATACCACACTGCACCCACACAGAGAAATACACCATACTACACACAGCCACAAAGAGAAACAAACCACACTACACACACAGACACAAAGCACACTGCACTAATACGTACAAAGAAAGATACTACACTACACTCACACAGAGAAACAAACCACACTGCACATAGAGCCACACAGCACACTACACCCATACATACAAAGAAACACATCACACTATACACAGAGAAACAAACCACATGGCACACACACCACACAGACAGAGAAACATACCACACTGCACTCACACAAACCACACTGCACCCACACAAACAGAGAAACACCACACTACAAACAACCACACAGAGAAACAAACCACACTGCACCAACACGCACAAAGAAACACACCCACACAGATACACATTACACTGCACAAACACGTAGAAAGAAACACACCACACTGCCCCTACAGAACCAAACAAACCACATTGTACCCACACAAACACACCACTTACAGACAAACACCATACTGCACCTACACAAACAGAGAAACACACCACACTGCACAGAGAGAAACAAACCACACTGCACACACCACACATAAGAACATAAGAACATAAGAAAGTTTACAAACGAGAGGAGGCCATTCAGCCCATCCTGGGATCTTGAAGGATCCCAGGGTGTCAGCTTCAACAACATTACTGAGGAGTTGGTTCCAGACCCTCACAATTCTCTGTGTAAAAAAAGTGCCTCCTATTTTCTGTTCTGAATGCCCCTTTATCTAATCTCCATTTGTGACCCCTGGTCCTTGTTTCTTTTTTTCAGGTCAAAGAAATCCCTGGGTCGACATTGTCTATACCTTTTAGGATTTTGAATGTTTGAATCAGATCGCCGCGTAGTCTTCTTTGTTCAAGACTGAATAGATTCAATTCTTTTAGCCTGTCTGCATACGACATACCTTTTAAACCCGGGATAATTCTGGTTGCTCTTCTTTGCACTCTTTCTAGAGCAGCAATATCCTTTTTGTAACGAGGTGAGCAGAACTGAACACAATATTCTAGGTGAGGTCTTACTAATGCATTGTAAAGTTTTAGCATTACTTCCCTTGATTTAAATTCAACACTCCTCACAATATATCCGAGCATCTTGGTACAGTAGATGGCAATGTTGTCCGTGGACTGGATACTGACAACAGTAACCAGAACCACGGTGTTTACCAATACAGGTACAGGTACAGGCACAACAAGTGCTCGTAAATAATAATGAAAACCAAAGTCAAAAGAAAAAGGGAAAATAAAACACAGTAATAAAACTACAAACAAAAGTTTTGCTTACGCAGTGCCCCCACTGCCGCTAAGCCGGTCAGAACGAGCCTCCGTCCTCACGCTCAGTTACCCTATACACTGGGATGGCGGAGTTCCCATACAACTAAACCGTCCCCTCGGTGCGTGGTGATTTCTGTTATTTATTTCCTCTTTAAATTATTTTAAGGCCGGCTGTTTTCCTCAGCCAGGTTTGCCTCGTTTTGTTTTAAAAACTGACGTCTTTCGTCAGTGTCACTGTGTATTCCCCAAACACGGCCACCCGAGTGCACAACCAAGCCAGATCTTATGGGCCGAGCAGTCTCCCAAGGCCCACCCCTCAGCCACTCAGACAGAGGGAAAGCACACACACCCTCTTCCCCACCTCTCCGTGTCATCGCCATGACCGACAGGCAGATACCACGAGACTGCTGCCCTCCACCTGCAGTAATACGTATGTGCCAAATAGCCAGTCCAGATGTCCCCTGTTACACACACACACAGACACAAACCATACGACACTGCACCAACATACCACACTACACTCACATATAGAAACAAACCACACTGCACATACAGACACACACCACATTAGACTGACACAAACACATTACACTGCACCAACACGTATAAAGAAGCACACCACACTGCACCTACAAAACCAAACACACCACATTGTATCAACACTGCACACACCACTTACAGACAAACACCACACTGCACCTACACAAACAGAGAAACACACAACTCTGCACACAGAGAAACAAACCACACTGCACACACACCACACGTACAAAGAAACACACCACACTGCACACACAAACAGAGAAACATACCACACTCTCCCCACACAAACAGAGAAAAACACCACACTGCACCCACACAAACAGAGAAACACACTATGCCCACACAAACAGAGAAACAAACCACACTGCACACACAGACAAAAAAACAGACCACACTGCACCAACACACACAAAGAAACACACCACACTACACTCACATAGAGAAACAAACCACACTGCACATACAGACACACACCACACTACACCCACATAAACACATTACACTGCACCAACACGTATAAAGAAACATAACACACTGCACCCACAGAAACACAGCACACTGCACACAGAGAATCAAACCACACCACACTGCACCAACCCAAACAGAGAAACACACCACACTTCCCCCATATACAAACAGAGAAACACACCACACTGCACCCACACAAACAGAGAAACAAACCACACTGCACACACAGACACAAACCACACCACACTGCAACAACACGCACAAAGAAACACACCACACTACACTCAACTAGAGAAACAAACCACACTGCACACACAGACACACACCCACACCACACCCACACAAACACATTACACTGCACCAACACGTAAAGAAACACAACACACTGCACCCACAGAACCAAACAAACCACATTGTACCCACACAAACACACCACTTACAGACAAACACCACACTAGACCTACACAAACAGAATCACACCACACTGCACACAGAGAAACAAACCACACACACGTACAAAGAAACACAGCACACTACACAAAAAAAACAAACCACACTGCACACACAAACAGAGAAACATAGCACACTCTACCCACACAAACAGAGAAACACACCACACTGCACCCACACAAACAGAGAAACATACCACACTCTCCCCACACAAACAGAGAAACACACCTCACTGCACCCACACAGAGAAACACACTATGCCCACACAAAAAGAGAAACAAACCACACTGCACACACAGACAAAAAACCAGACCACACTGCACCAACACAAACAAAGAAACACACCACACTACACTCACAGAGAAACAAACCACACTGCACATACAGACACACACCACACTACACCCACACATATAAAGAAACACAACACACTGCACCCACACAAACAGAGAAACATACCACACTCTCCCCACACAAACAGAGAAAAACACCACACTGCACCCACACAAACAGAGAAACACACTATGCCCACACAAACAGAGAAACAAACCACACTGCACACACAGACAAAAAAACAGACCACACTGCACCAACACACACAAAGAAACACACCACACTACACTCACATAGAGAAACAAACCACACTGCACATACAGACACACACCACACTACACCCACATAAACACATTACACTGCACCAACACGTATAAAGAAACATAACACACTGCACCCACAGAAACACAGCACACTGCACACAGAGAATCAAACCACACCACACTGCACCAACCCAAACAGAGAAACACACCACACTTTCCCCATACAAACAGAGAAACACACCACACTGCACCCACACAAACAGAGAAACAAACCACACTGCACACACAGACACAAACCACACCACACTGCAACAACACGCACAAAGAAACACACCACACTACACTCAACTAGAGAAACAAACCAAACTGCACATACAGACACACACCCACACTACACCCACACAAACACATTACACTGCACCAACACGTATAAAGAAACACAACACACTGCACCCACAGAACCAAACAAACCACATTGTACCCACACAAACACACCACTTACAGACAAACACCACACTAGACCTACACAAACAGAATCACACCACACTGCACACAGAGAAACAAACCACACACACACGTACAAAGAAACACAGCACACTACACAAAAAGAAACAAACCACACTGCACACACAAACAGAGAAACATAGCACACTCTACCCACACAAACAGAGAAACACACCACACTGCACCCACACAAACAGAGAAACATACCACACTCTCCCCACACAAACAGAGAAACACACCTCACTGCACCCACACAGAGAAACACACTATGCCCACACAAAAAGAGAAACAAACCACACTGCACACACAGACAAAAAACCAGACCACACTGCACCAACACAAACAAAGAAACACACCACACTACACTCACAGAGAAACAAACCACACTGCACATACAGACACACACCACACTACACCCACACATATAAAGAAACACAACACACTTCACCCACAGAAACACAGCACACTGCACACAGAGAAACAAAACACACTGCACTGCACCCACACAAACAGAGAAACACACCACACTAGCCACAGAAACAGAGAAACACACCACACTGCACAAACAGAGAAACACCACTACACTAATACGTACAAAGTAACACACCACACTGCACCAACACGCACAAAGAAACACACTATACTCACTCAGAGAAACAAACCACACTGCACCCACACAAACAGACAAACACACCACACTGCACCAACACGTATAAAGAAACACAAGACACTGCTCCCACACAAACAGAGGAACACACCACACTGCACACATACACAGAAACATACTACACTGCACCAACACCTACAAAGAAACACACCAGACTGCACCTACAAAAACAAACACACCACATTGTACCCACACAAATAGAGAAACAAACCACTTACAGACAAACACCACACTGCACCTACACAGAGAAACACACCACACTGCACACAGAAACAAACCACACTGCACACACCATACGTAGAAACACACCGCACTACACACAGAGAAACAAACCACACTGCACACACAAACAGAGAAACATACCACACTGCACCCACACAACCAGAGAAACACAGCACGCTGCATACAGAGAAACAAATCACACTGCACACTGCACCCACACAAACACAGAAACAAACCACACACAAAGACGCACACAGAGCAAATCACACCACTGAAAGAGAAACACAACACACTGCACCCACACAAACAGAGAAACAAACCACACACAAACACACCATAGTGCACCAACATAGTCAAGGAAACAAACCATACTGCACACACACCACACTGCACCAACCCAAACAGAGAAACACACCACACTCTACCCACACAAACAGAGACACACCCCACACTGCACGAACAAAGAGTACACACAATCACACAGAGAAACAAACCACACTGCACACAAGACGCAAACCACACTGCACTAATACGTACAAAGTAACACACCACACAGAGAAACAAACCACACTGCACATACAGACACACACCACACAAACACACTACACTGCACCAACACGTATAAGAAACACAACACCCACACAAAAAGAGAAACACAGGACGCTGCACACAGAGAAACAAATCACACTGCACACTGCACCCACACAAACAGAGACACACTGCACACAGATCAAATCACACTGCACACACAGAGAAACACAACACACTGCACCCACACAAACAGACAAAAACACCACACTGCACCAACACGTATAAAGAAACACAACACACTGCTCCCACACAAGCAGAGAAACACACCACACTGCAAACACACACACACAGAAACATACCACACTCTTCCCACACAAACAGAGAAACAAACCACACTGCACCCACAGACACAAACCACACTGCACCAACACACACAAAGAAACACACCACACTACACTCACATAGAGAAACAAACCACACTGCACATACAGACAATAACACCACACTACAACCACACAAACACATTACAATGCACCAACACATATAAGGAAATACAACACACTGCACCCACACAAACAGAAACACAGCACACTGCACACACACCACACTGCACCCATACAAACAGAGAAACAAACCACACACAAACACACCACAGTGCACCAACATACTCAAAGAAAAAAACCACACTGCACCTACACAAACAGACAAAAACACCACACTGCACACACCTAAAGAGAAACATACCACATTGTACCCACACAAGCAAACCACTTACAGACAAACACAACATTGTACCCACACAAACAGAAACACACCACACTGCACAGAGAGAAACAAACCACACTGCACACACCACACGTACACAGAAGCACACCACACTACGCACAGCCACACAGAGAAACAAACCACACTGCACCCACAGACACAAACCACACCACACTGCACCAACACGCACAAAGAAACACACCACACTACACTCACATAGAGAAACAAACCACACTGCACATACAGACACACCACATAAGTCACTGCACCCACACAATCAGAGAATCACAGCATGCTGCATACCGAGAAACAAATGACACTGCACACTGCACCCACACAAACAGAGAAACACAGCACACTGCACACAGAGCAAATCACACCACACAAAGAGAAACACAACACACTGCACTCACACAAACAGAGAAATAAACCACACACAAACACACCACAGTGCACCAACATACTCAAAGAAACAAACCACACAGCACCCACACAAACAGACAAGAAGACCACACAGCACCAACACGTATAAAGAAACACAACACACTGCTCACACAGAAAGAGAAAAACAAACCACACTGCACACACAGACACAAACCACACCACACTGCACCAACACGCCCAAAGAAACACACCACACTACACTCATATAGAGAAACAAACCACACTGCACATACAGACACACACCACACTACACCCACACAAAAACATTACACTGCACCAACACATATAAAGAAACACAACACACTGCACCCACAGAAACACAGCACACTGCACACAGAGAAACAAACCACTCTGCACAGACACCACACTGCACCAACCTAAACAGAAAAACACACCACACTCTACCCACACAAACAGAGAAACACACCACACTGCACAAACAGAGAAACACCACTACGCACAACCACACAGAGAAACAACCCACACTGCACACAAGACGCAAACCACACTGCACTAATATGTACAAAGTAACACACCACACTGCACCAACACACACAAAGAAACACACCACACAGAGAAACAAACCACATTGCACATACAGACACACACCACACAAACACACTACACACTACTACTCCGCTCGCTCCACTGGCTCCCGATCACCGCTCGCATCCAGTTCAAGACTCTTGTACTAGCCTACAGATGCCTTGACCAGACTGCACCCAGCTACCTCCAGACCCTCATCTCTCCCTACACCCCCACTCGACCTCTCCGCTCCGCCTGCACTAGAAGACTAGCTCTACCTCCGCTCACGCCTCCCTGCCTCCAGAGCCCGCTCCTTCTCCACCCTTGCTCCGCAGTGGTGGAATGACCTTCCTACAGATGTCAGGACTGCCCAGTCCCTGACCACATTCAGCGCCTCCTTAAGACTCACCTCTTCAAACAGCACCTGTAGAACTCCTCTGTTTGTATCCTGGGACACTATCACCCTTCATGTAAATGTGCTTTATTTTGCTCTTATCTGCCCCCTATTTTACTGCATTTAATCCTGTACTTCAGAATACTGTAATCTGCCAAGTGTTTAACCTGTAGTACTTTGTATTTAATCACATCCTGATGTAACTATCACTATTTAATCATATCCTGATGTAACTATCACTATTATCTGCTGTATTATTGAATTGTGGTTTGTCACACTTGTACTTTGCTTGAACAAAAGTTATTGTATTTCTTGCTCTTATTGTATTACTTGTATTGTAACACTTGAAATGTATTTGCTTACGATTGTAAGTCACCCTGGATAAGGGCGTCTGCTAAGAAATAAATAATAATAATAACAATAATAATACACTGCACCAAAACGTATAAGAAACACAACACCCACTCAAAAAGAGAAACACAGCACGATGCACACAGAGAAACAAATCTCACTGCACACAGACACAAAGAAACATGCGACACTACACTCACATAGAGAAACAAACCACACTGCACATACAGATACACACCACACTATACCCACACAAACACATTACATTGCACTAACACGTATAAAGAAACACAACACACTGCACCCACAGAAACACAGCACACTGCACACAGAGAAACAAAAAACACTGCATTGCACCCACACAAACAGAGAAACACACCACACTCTACCCACACAAACAGAGAAACACACCACACTGCACAAACAGAGAACACCACTACACACAACCACAGAGAAACAAACCACACTGCACACACAGACACAAACCACACTCCACTAATACGTACAAGGTAATACACCACACTGCACCAACACGCACAAAGAAACACACTACACTCACTCAGATAAACAAACCACACTGCACATACAGACACACACCACACAAACACAACACAACACACTGCATCCACACAATCAGAGAAACACAGCACGCTGCATACAGAGCAAATCACACCACACAAAGAGAAACACAACACACTGCACCCACAAACAGAGAAACAAACCACACACAAACACACCACAGTGCACCAACATACTCAAAGAAACAAACCACACTGCACCCACACAAACAGACAAAAAGACCACACTGCACCAACACGTATAAAGAAACACAAGACAATGCTCCCACACAAACAGAGGAACACACCACACTGCACACACACACAGAAACATACTACACTGCACCAACACCTACAAAGAAACACACCAGACTGCACCTACAAAAACAAACACACCACATTGTACCCACACAAATAGAGAAACAAACCACTTACAGACAACCACACTGCACCTACACAAACACACCACACTGCACCAACACAAACAGAGAAATACCACACTACACACAGACACACAGAGAAATAAAGCACTCTGCACACACAGACACAAACCACACTGCACTAATACGCACAAAGTAAAAAACCACACTGCATCAAGATGCACAAAGAAACATACCACACTATACTCACACAGAGAAACAAACCACACTGAACATACAGACACACACCACACTGCACCCATACATACAAAGAAACACACCACACTACACACACAGAAATACCACAGTACACCCACAAACACAACACAGTGTAGCAACATACTCAAAGAAACAAACCACACTGCACCCCACCACACACATAGAAACATACCACACAGCAGCAACACGTACAAAGAAACACACCACACTGCTCCTACACAATAGAGAAACACACCACACTGCACCCACACAAACAGAAACACCAAACTACAAACAGCCACACAGAGAAACAAACCACACAGAACAAAGTAACACACCACACTGCACCAACACGCACAAGGAAACACACTCACACAGAAACAAACAACACTGCACACACAGACACAAACCACACTGCACCCACACAAACAGACACACACACGACACTGCACCAACACGTATAAAGAAAAAGAAGACACTGCTCCCACACAAACAGAGGAACACACCATACTGCACACAAACACACAGAAACATACTACACTGCACCAACACCTACAAAGAAACACACCAGACTGCACCTACAAAAACAAACACACCACATTGTACCCACACAAATAGCGAAACAAACCACTTACAGACAAACACCACACTGCACCTACACAGAGAAACACACCACACTGCACACAGACAAACAAACCACACTGCACACATCACACGTAGAAACACACTACACACAGAGAAACAAACCACACTGCACACACAAACAGAGAAACATACCACACTGTACCCACACAAACAGAGAAACACACCATACTACACACAGCCACACAAAGAAACAAACCACACTGCACACACAGACACAAACCACACTGCACTAATACATACAAAGTAACAAACCACACTGCATCAAGACGCACAAAGAAACATACCACACTACACTAACACAGAGAAACAAACCACACTGAACATACAGACACACACCACACTGCACCCATACATACAAAGAAACACACCACACTACACACACAGAAATACCACAGTACACCCACACAAACAGAGAAACAAACCACGCACAAACACACCACAGTGCACCAACATACTCAAAGAAACAAACCACACTGCACCCCCCCACACACATAGAAACATACCACGCTGCAGCAACACGTACAAAGAAACACACCACACTACACTCACACAGAGAAACAAACCACACTGCACATACAGACACACACCACACTACACCCACACAAACACACTGCACTCACACAACGAGAAACACAGCCCACAAAGAAACAAACCACACTGCAAACACACACACCACACTGCACCCACACAAACAGAGAAACACATCACACTACACACAGTCACACAGAGAAACAAACCACACTGCACATACAGACACACACCACACTACACCCACACAAACACACTGCACTCACACAACGAGAAACACAGCCCACAAAGAAACAAACCACACTGCAAACACACACACCACACTGCACCCACACAAACAGAGAAACACATCACACTACACACAGTCACACAGAGAAACAAACCACACTGCACATACAGACACACACCACACTACACCCACACAGAGAAACACACTATAATGCACCAACACGTATAAAGAAACACAACAATCTGCACCCACACAAACAGAGAAACACAGCACACTGCACACAGAGAAACAAACCACACTGCACACACACACCACACTGCACCCACACAAACAGAGAAACACACCCACACTCTACCCACACAAACAGAGAAACACACCACACGCGCCCACACAAACAGAGAAACACCACACTACACACAGAGAAACAAACTACACTGCACACACAAACATACAAATACACCACACTGCACCCAACCCCACAGAGAAACAAACCACACTGCAGAGACAGACACAAATAACATTGCACTAATACGTACAAAGTAACACACCACACCACACAGTCACAAATCTGTTCAAACGAAACCGCATGTGTAATCCATTTAAAAGATGCATGTGAGAAGGGGAGGAGGCGACTTTGGGGCCGTATCTTTCATTGAAATATTTATTTTTGGTAATCAAATGTATAGACAGAACGCTTCACAATCGTTTGCTCTGTAAAATAACGTTGTAACTATAAAGATTGCATAGTTATTCATGGAGAATCCCCCCAAAAAGCCGACATTTTAGTATAATTCGAGCTTACCAGCTTCTCAGCCGTAATGCTGTTTGTTTACTTATAACATCGTGGACATGCAGGCAATACTGATACACACAAAGAATTTGAAAAAAATTACCGTCTTCTCGGGCTGTACACAAATGTTCTGTAATCACATTTTTTTAAACGCTGTCGTAGCTGGACAGAAGCCAAAAAAAACGGCACTATTCGTTTAACTGATATGGCGTCTGTTTTTTTATTTATTTCATAACTAGAGTGATAGTTATAATTATTAAGACTAAACTGATAAAACAACTATCGCAAATTCTGAATATGTGGCAACGAAGCCAGCCACCCCAGATAGCCAATCGTTACACTATTATCACTTTCTATTGCTTTACGAATGCACATTAAATGATAGTGGCATTAAAATATACAAGAACCAGTACTGTCTCTCTGGGTTCTGTTCCAGCTTCTTCTCTCCTCTGTCCTGTTTATAATTCCTCGGCATAGGATTGGAGTGGTGTTACTCGTAAATCGTACACATGTTATGTCCTAGTATCGGTTTGGTGACAATTAAATATGGTGAATTGTGTATTTGCAGGCACCCCTGATAGCCAATCGTTACACTATCGCTTTATATTGCTTTAAAAATGCACATTAAATGATAGTGGCATTAAAATATACAAGAACCAATACATGCTGTAGACTTTATTTTATATTGCAAAATTAAGAATAAGTCACCACACGCACACAAACTCAAACAGAGCGATTTCGAGTTTACAACAATGTTAGTCTCTTATATGCATTATTTTCAAAGTAAATGACTGCATACTATTTAGAATTTTGTGTGCATCCAAATAAAATTTAAATTGGCTACTAACCAATAATTCCAATATTTGTGCCAAACAGTTGTGATGATAAAGCTTCATCTATAATAACCAATACGCTTAAATTTTACAATAACTGCTTGGAAGTCGTAAAGTTGCTCACAACTCTAGTTATTATTAGGCTTCCAAGCCAAAGGCTGGGAAGCCTATTGTTATTGCTGTGTTTATTTTTATTAGGCTTCCAAGCCAAAGGCTGGGAAACCTATTGTTATTGCTATGTTTATTATTATTGGGCTTCCAAGCCAAAGGCTGGGAAGCCTATTGTTATTGCTGTGTTTATTATAACTGCTTGGAAGCCTTTATAGTTACTAGCAACTCTAGTTATTATTATTATTATTATTATTATTATTATTATTATTATTATTATTATTTCCAAACCACATCGCAGAATTATGAAAACGCATACGTAAGTAGATGCCTATGGCTGGACAACCAGACTGGCGTTCCCAAATGAGAAAGTCAAATGGTTCGACCATCATCTTGGATCTCGTGGAAATTTTTGGAATTTTTCAAAACTCTTCCCGTTAAAAACAACTTAAGGTGGAACTATGACAATGGCAGCAGATAGAGCAGCAATGGCCTATAAAAAACATATGTTCAATCGAGGTCGATTGAACAATTATTTTGTCCGCTACGCTGGATTGGCGCCAAATATTCAACAATCTTCTTGTCTTACACCGCAATGTCAATCGACACCTAAATTGGCACGCATGTTCATGACCAGGTCCTTTCTACCGTTTGTAAAATCCACGCTTTTTCATTAAAAAACATGGCCGCAGCGTGCAAATAACCATTTCACGGCGGCTCTATTTTCATACATTCGTGCATAAATCCAAGGTGCAATACACTACAGTCATGAAACTTTATATGACCATAGAGACTCACGTGAAGTACTGGTGATATGAAAATGACACATTTTGGTCACATGGTTTGGCGGCCATATTGATAATTGTAAAAAAACTTTTGCAACCCATAACAAGAACACCATTGCACTTATGCTCTTCAATGTCAACACAATTGCACAGACCATTGGAAAGTAATAACTGCTGAAGTTTGAAACAGATTGCTCACACAGCGCGGTGGCCATATTGGAATTTACGTTGAAATTTTAACTCCTAGGGCGTGCCGACAGGGTCATAGTTATAATGGAACATGTATAGGAAGTCATATGTGCTCTATGAAAAAATGTCATCACCCGCGAACTTTGACCTCTCCTAAAGGTCAAACGTGATGCATGACATCATCAACATACACAACTGGCTATAAAACTGGCTATAACTTCTTATCAGCTGCACCAAAATGCACAGAATTTGACATGGATGTAGAGGACTATGGGATGTTGTGCCGTTGTCAGTATGGTGGCCTTTGGTCACATGGTGTGGCAGCCATCTTGGATTTAATCTCCTCCATGAATCTTTTCACCTTCGTTTTTAACTCAAAAAAACTCTTCAAAACGTTCCCTCTACTAAGCCAATGAACCTCTGTGAAGTACAGCAGATCGCAGTATATTGACTCAACTTCGTCCAAAAATGCACGGAACTGCCGATGCTGCAAACCCCTGGAGCGAATGTAGTTGACACATTTCACAACAACGGACATCACGTTTTCGAACTTCAAGCATTTGCTGCACAGTGCTTGCTGGTGAATAATGCAGTGCAATTAAACGGGTTGCTCTGCATTTTGCTCTTCCATCTTTCATTGTACCAGCGCCACCAACCCATTCTTTTTCCCATTCATTGATGGGGCAGCGTCTGTGGTAATGCCTGCTAATGCATGCCACGGCAGCCCAGCACAATCAATTGCATCTGACAGCTGATGAAAGATTTCATGATAGGGGAAAGTGGCATGATAGGGGGCAAGGCGGTGTAGTACCACCTTCCAATTCCGGACGATCAGCTGGACTCAGTAGACCACCTCTCCCATGCAGGCCAGGATTGTACATGTCCCATCCAGGGTGCGTCCAGCTTCAGAGAGTGCCCTTTCTTTCAGCGGGGACTATAGACCTAGACCAACTCACCCGGCTGGAAGTGGCGGTCTCTCTCTCGCAGGTCATTGTTATGCTGTTGTCTGACTCCGGCGGCTTGGAGCAGCTCCCGGGCGAAGGAGTGGGCACTGTCCAGGCGATCCTGCAGACGCTGGGCGTACACCATAACTGGCGATTCCTTCATTCCTGGGGGTCGTCCACAGGGAATTTCAGCTGGCATCCGTAGTTCCCGACCCATCATCAACAGAGCAGGGGTGCAGCATGTAGACTCCTGTACTGCGGTGCGGCATTCGAGCAGGATGAGCGAGAGGTGCTGATCCCAATCCTGCTGTTATTCGCTGTTGACGATGGCCAGTTGGGTGCCGAGCATGCGGTTGAAACGCTCAACCAAACCATTGCTTTGTGAGTGAAGGGGGGTGGTGCGGGTCTTACTGATTCCCAGCCGCTTGCAGACGTCGCCGAAGACCCTGCTTTCGAAGTTACGGCCCTGGTCGGAGTGGAGTTCTTATGGGACCCCAAACCGGGAGAAGAACCCACCGATGAGTGCGTCGGCCACCGTCTGTGCCTCTTGATTTGGCAGCGCATAGGCCTCCGGCCACATGGTGAAGTAATCCACCACTGCCAACACAAAACGGTTCCCGCTATCTGAGGTGGGAAAGGGACCCATCATGTCAATGGCCACCCTCTCCATTGGCTCTCCGACCTGGTACTGCTGCAGGGGTGCGTGCGACTGTTTGCTGGGTCCTTGCTTTGCTTCCCATGCTTCACCCCCGGTCTGTGTCGGATGTCCAGGTCATAGGACTGGAGCGTCTCGAGACAGCAGGTTACCTGTCCCTCGGGTTCCCGGAATCACAGCAACCACTGCAGCGCAGCGTGGTCTGTGCGGAGCATAAACCGGCTACCACAGAGGTAGGGGCGGTAGTGTTTGATGGCTTTTACTGCTGCCAAGAGCTCCCTCTGGGTCACACAGTAATTGTGCTCCGCTTTACTGAGGGCACGACTGAAGTAGGCCACGACTGTCTCTCCTTCAGGGGCACCTTGAGACAGCACCGTGCCAATACCTTCGTTGGAGTTGCAAGTACAGGAGCACTGGTTAGGGCATGCCGCAGTTGGGAGAAGGTGGCCTCGTGTTTCAGAGTCCACTGGAAGTGCCGTTGCTTGTCCAGGAGGCGGTGAAGGGGGCTGGCAATGGTAGCGAATCCTTGTACAAACTTCCTGTAGTAGAACGCCAGGCCCAGGAAGCTGTGGACTTGCCTTGTGTTGGCTGGGGTGGGTCACTGCTGTATGGCAGAGATTTTCCCTGGGTCGGTGGCGATGCCCTCTTCGCTGACCTGGTGGCTGAGGAAGATGGTCTTGCGTCTGAACAGGTGACACTTGTCTGGGTGCAGTCGCAGCTCGGCGGCATGGATCCTCTGCAGTACTTGTCGCAGGTGGAGCAGGGCCTCTGAGAAGGTCGGTCTGTGTACCAGCAGGTCGTCCAGGTACACCACACACGCCTGTCTGGGGATGCCATCCAGCATCTTCTCCATCAGCAGTTCGATCGTGGCTGGGGTGTTGCATAGTCCGAACTGCATGACATTGAACTGCCAGAGACCCTGTGCAGTGGACAATGCAGTCTTTGGTTTGGCATCAGGGGCGAGCTCCACTTGCCAATAGCCACTCCACAGATCTAGGGAGCTAAACCAGGAAGACCCAGCAATGAGGTCCAGAGACTCTTCAATGCGGGGGAGTGAGTAGAAGTCCTTCCTGGTGACCGCGTTTAGTCGGCGGTAGTCGATGCAGAACCACAGGCTTCCGTCCTTATTGGTCACTAGTACAACGGGTGAGGCCCAGGGGTTGTTGGACTGCTCGATCACCCCAGCTTCTCACATCTCCCTGATGATTTCTGCAGCCACTTCGCGCCTCAACAGGGGCAGTCGGCGGGGCGGTTCACGACTGGGTGGGGATCGTCCAGTATCGATGTGGTGCCTGACCATTCCCGTTCGTCCTCCATCCTCCGGCCTGACCGCGAAGAGGTGCTCAAACTCTTGCAGTAAGGTGCAGAGTTGATCACTGTCTCATACCCGAAGTCCCTCCTTACTGGGCTGGTACACCCTCTCCATGGCCTCACTGAGGTGGCTTCCTGCCCTAGGCGCACGCTGTTCGCAGGAGCTCTCAAAAGAGCTGACGCTGGCTGGAATCTGGGGGTTGATGCTGGGACCAGTCGCCGTTCTCTCGCTCTGCCCATGTCTGTTGCAGGAGCACTTGAAAGGGCTGATGCTCACTGGGGTCTGGGGGTTGATGCTGGGATCAGTCATCTCTCTCTCGCTCTGCCCATGTCTGTTGCAGGAGCCCTTGAAAGGGCTGATGCTTACTGGGGTCTGGGGGTTGATGCTCGGTCGATGCCTTGCTCTTGGTGCTCGCCGTTGGTAGCCCTTAAAAGGACTGGCGGCTGCCGGGACCTTGGATGGGTAGGAAATATAGCCTGGCTTTCCACCGGTATTTCAACCCTGGCTGACACCTTTTGCAGGAGCCCTTGAAAGGGCTGGCATGTACCAGGGTTCTCGCGAAGCCTGTTGCACTGGGTGGGGTGGCTGGTTCCTCTAGAAGGAGCGGTGGGTCTGCTCCGAAGGTCACCGTCCCTTTCACCAGATCTGGCCGCCCTCTCGCCTGTTGAAGAAAATCCAGCTCCAGGATGCATTGATCCTGGATGTCGGCGACCCAGACCTTCTGGTCGAAGGCGGTCCACCCCAGATGCAGCTGCAGTAGCCCTCTCCCTCACATCGGGGATAGTTGTCCCGTCACAGTCCGCAATTACACTGTTGTAGTTGCCACTTAGCCTGGCTGGTCTGGGCAGCCTGCTGAAAGATATTGAGTCTAACCAGGGTGACGGTGGATCCGGTGTCTATCAGCGCGGTGCAGGGCATGCCCTCCACCCTGCAGTTCAGATGGAGATGCGCCCACGATGACTTGTGTGCTGGTGGTTTGTTTGAGGTTGGAGACACGGGCCGAAGCTTCCCCTTCTACTTTGGCCCTCTTCCATTTCCCACCAGTGACTGATTAGGTCTTGACCGCTGCGCTTGTCGAGGGCAGAAAGCGTGTATGTGACCGGGCTGCCTGCATCTCCAACAGAGTCGAGGGTCTGGTGGCGGTAGCAGTCCGGACCATTCTACCATGGCCTGTTGAACGGCCACAATCTCATTGGTCCTCATCCGCACACTGGAACCAAATGGGGACATACGAACATTACACAGACAGGCACAGAGACAAAGCTAAACAAGCAACTGTGGGAATACAGAGGGGAAAGGAACACAAAACTGCGGGGATTACAGCGTGTGGAAGCGACATCGTGGGAGAAGTACGAGTGGACAAGTACAACACAGTTAGAAGCAGTAAGGAGGAATTACATCTTTAAATTGAATCTGGAGTTGCTTTAATCAGAAAACATTGCAGCTTAAAGCCTTACAGCTGCGTGTATTTTTCTGATAACAAGCTGAAACTCGGAGCAGCTGATTCAAACTCTGTGGCGTTCTGAGACACGGGGGAGGGGCGGAGCCTGCAGCACAAACAAACAAAAGGCAGGCAGCCTTCCCAGCGACAGCGTGTGGAAGCGACATTGTGGGAGAAGTACGAGTGGACAAGTACAACGCAGTTAGAAGCAGTTTGAAAGCAGGTTGACAGTTGCAAAAGCTAAACTAAACTTCAACAAAAAAAATGGTCTTCAAGCCAGTAATCTGTGACAACTGCATATGTGGGAAATCCGAGAAAACCCAACAGAGCTCAATTAAGTTCGTGTAAAGTGCCGCACGATCCAGGACTTGTTTCAGCGATTAAGCCTGCTAGAAAAGGAGCTGAAGGAAATGAGACAGCAACAGGAGCTTGAGGAGCTGACACACCCACAATTCATGGAAGTCTGCACCCCTAGCAGACTGAAAGCCACCAGGGAGATGGAAGAGAGTCGAAACAGCTGGGTTCAGACAGGCAGAAGCAGGGGAAAAAAGAAACTTCGTCAAACACAACCACCAGAAATCCAGACATCCAACAAATTTGAGCCACTTCAACATTTAGATGACCAAAACCAACATCAAGAGAATGAAAGAAACAACATCCAGGACCCTATAAACAGTGCTGGCCAGGCAGCAAAAAGAAGGGAGGTCATAATTGTTGGGGACTCCATATTGAGAAACACAGCAAGTTCAGTTCGCAGTTTGGACCCCCCTTACTACAAGCACATCACTGAGAATGTGGACAGGCTCCTAGAACGAACAGGAGACGACCCGGTAGTAGTCATCCACATCGGTACAAACAATATTGGAAGAGACAGACCAAGATCCCTGCAAAACAAATTCAGAGAGCTAGGAAGGAAATTAAAAGGCAAGACCAAAACTGTGGTATTTTCGGGGATACTGCTGGCACCTTGCAAAGGACCATATGGACAGCTGGAAATACAAAATCAAAATGCATGCCTGAAATCGTGGTGCACACAGGAAGGCTTCACCTTTCTTGAACATTGGAGCACATTCTACAACAAGGACTATCTATATAGGTGGGACGGACTGCACTTAAACAGAAAGGGAACCAATCTACGCGGAGAAAGGATCCTTCAGGAGGCCCAGAAGCATTTAAACTAGAAAGGAAGGGGGGAGAAAACAAAAAAACAGAAGGGAGACCACATCAAAACAAGCGCAACAACTCAGATAAGACAACTAGTAAATGTATTTATCTTAATGCTAGAAGTCTAAGGAACAAAATGTTAGAACTTGAAGCTACTGCACTAACAAGTAACTACGATGTGATAGGTGTTACAGAAACTTGGTTGTCTGAGAGTGATGGAGACGAATATAATATTAGTGGGTACACACTGTATAGGAAAGACAGGCAGGACAGAAGAGGCGGAGGGGTAGCGCTATACATAAGAAATAGTCTTGAAGCCTAGGTGTTAAATCAGGACAAAGAAAACAATGCAGAATCAATATGGGTCAGAATAATGGACAAAAATTCAAAGGGCATAATAATAGGAGCATGCTATAGACCGCCAAATTCAGATGCTGAGCAAAATAATCTGTTATACAATGACATTCGAAATGCGTGTCGAAAAGGAGAAGCCATACTAAATGAGGGATTTCAACTTCCCCCGTATAAAATGGGAGAACCCGGTGGGGAGCACGACGGACGAAATTGAAATGGTGGAAATGACAAATGACTGCTTCCTAACGCAATTTGTCAAGGCACCGACTAGAGGGGAGGCATGCCTTGATTTAGTCTTTTCAAATAATGAAGACAGAATAACTAAAACAGAGGTCAGAGAGCCATTGGCAAACTCAGACCACAACATGGTCTCATTTGAAGTATTTTTTAAAACCCCAAAAGCAATGACTAAAGCTAAGGTTTACAATTTTAGAAAAGCAAACTACGAAGGTATGAAACAGAGACTAATAGAAGTAGATTGGAGTAAAATAGAAAAACATCCACAGAAAAGGATGGCTGTTTTTAAAAATGTAGTACTAGAGGCACAAAACAATTACATCCCAAAAGTAGACAAATCTAAATCTAAAACAAAATGGCCAAAATGGTTTAATAGATCAATTAAAAAAATATTCAGCGAAAAAAAGGCACTTTACAGAGCGTTTAAAAGGGACCAAAAACAAAGTACACAGAGAGTACTTGAACTGCAAACACAAGTCAAAAAGGAAGTTAGAAAGGCCAAGAGAGACAGAAATCAATATTGCTAAGGGGCTAAAACCAATTCCAAAATGTTTTCCCAATATTATAACAGCAAGAGAACATTCAAAGAGGAGGTTAAATGTCTAAGAGACACAAATGGCAAAATCATAGATGAAGAAAAAAATAGCAAATATATTAAATGATTACTTTTCACAGGTTTTTACAAAGGAGGACACGAACAACATGCCCCACATGTTGACCTGTTCCTATCCAATTTTAAATAACTTTAGCATAACAGAGGCAGAAGTGTTAAAGGGACTAGGAGCTCTTAAAATAAACAAATCCCCTGGGCCGGATGAGATCCTCCCAATAGTACTCAAAGAAATGAAAGAAGTTATTTCCAAACCGCTAACCAAGATCATGCAACAGTCTCTTGACACAGGGGTTGTACCGACAGACTGGAAAATAGCAAATGTAATACCAATCCACAAAAAGGGAGACAAAACCGAACCAGGTAACTACAGACCAATAAGCCTGACTTCTATTATATGTAAACTTATGAAAACTATAATAAGATCCAAAATGGAAAATTACCTATATGGTAACAATGTCCTGGGAGACAGTCAGCATGGTTTTAGGAAAGGGAGATCGTGTCTAACTAGCCTACTTGACTTTTTTGAGGATTCAACATTGAAAATGGATAATTGCAAAGCATACGAAATGGTTTATTTAGATTTCCAGAAAGCTTTTGAAAAAGTCCTGCATAAAAGATTAATTCTCAATTAAACGCAGTAGGGATTCAAGGAAATGCATGCACATGGATTAGGGAGTGGATAACATGTAGAAAACAAAAAGTACTGATCAGAGGAGAAACCTCAAAATGGAGCGAGGTAACCAGTTGTGTACCACAGGGCTCAGTATTAGGTCCTTTGCCATTCCTAATCTACATTAATGCTTTAGATTCTGGTATAGTAAGCAAACTCGCTAAATTTGCAGACGACACAAAAATAGGAGGAGTGGCAAACACTGTTGAAGCAGCAAAGGTCATTCAAAATGATCTAGACAGCATTCAGAACTGGGCAGACACATGGCAAATGAAATTGAATAGAGAAAAGTGTAAAGTATTGCATGCAGGCAATAAAAATGTGCATTATAAATATCATATGGGAGATACTGAAATTGAAGAAGGGAACTATGAAAAAGACCTAGGAGTTTATGTTGACTCAGAAATGTCTTCCTCTAGACAATGTGGGGAAGCTATAAAAAAGGCCAACAAGATGCTCGGATATATTGTGAGGAGTGTTGAATTTAAATCAAGAGAAGTAATGTTAAAACTTTACAATGCATTAGTAAGACCTCACCTAGAATATTGTGTTCAGTTCTGGTCACCTGTGGCGGAGTGTCCCGCCCCTATTTATTATTATTTGTATTTTTGTTTGCGGCGCGGGTAAAAGCGCCGCGTCTTTTATTATTATTTAAAAACCCCGTGAGGATGCATGGCTGATCATTTAAATAGCTGACAGTCATGCATCCTTACCAAACGCGTGCAGACTCTGGCCGGGGGATAATAAGATAATTACCAACTAGTTAAATCCCTCGGCCAGAGTATATAAACCAGCAGCACTCTGCACTCGGGGTTGGGATGTTGGAGTAGAGAGTACGGGGAGCGGAGAGAAGGAATAACATTTAAAAAACAATTGCTAATACGTGCTGGATTATCCAGCACGGCACTTACTTGTTTGTTTATTTATTCGTTTGGCCCTCGTGCCCTTTTGTTTGTATTTTGTTTAAATCTTTTGTTTGTTTATTATTAAATACGCGGAGTGCTTTTGCACTCGGTTTCACCCGCCCATCCACTGTTTTGGAGTCAGTTACTTCCTGGTCCGTGACGTCATCCACCACACCACTGCGAGCCAGACTGCCACATATGGTGGCAGCGGTGGGATAAAACAAACGCCTCCAATAGCCGGACCAGGAAAGAAAAGCTCGTTTTTTTGTTCGTTTTTTTTTCAAAGTGTTTTTTTGTGTGTTTTTTGGGAAAAAAAAAAAAAAAATGGGAAGAAGCGGACGGAGGAAGCAGCAGCTACAGCAGCGTGGGGCCGGTCGCAGGTCCCACTGTAGCTCAACCATGCTGGACGTCTGCCCCACCTGCTTGAAAGGTGAGGAGTGGTGCTTCGCTGTTGGGGAGGTGGGTCACATAGCACCCGACCAACCCCCTCCATGGCAGGAGAAAGAGGAGCCAGAGCGTCCAGTGAGGGAGGACCTGCATCCTCCAAAGAGGACGAATGCACTCTCCTCTGAGGGAGTCTGGGACTGGCTGGTGGAGCCGGGAGGGATTATGAGGAAGCCCTCCTGCAGTGATCAACCTCCTGTGGGCAAGAGATGGGGGCGCTGGGAGGCCTGGGAACAGCAACACCACCCAGCATCCCTCCCAGACATCGCAGCCATGGTGCTCAACTACCTGGCTGCGGATATGGGAGAGACCCTGCTGCTGCCATCTCCAGCACCAAAGGGAGAGGAGCCATCGCTACCGTCTCCACCAGCAGAGGGAGAGGAGCCATCGCCACCGCCTCCAGCATCAGAGGGAGAGGAGCCATCGCCACTGCCTCCACCAGCAGAGGGGAATGCCTGCTGGTTTCGCCTCCACAGCCTGAGGAGGAGGAGCCCGAACGTCCTACGCCCGAGTGGGAGGAGCCCGAACGTCCTACGCCCGAGTGGGAGGAGCCCGAACGTCCTACGCCCGAGTGGGAGGAGCCCGAACGTCCCTCCCGAGTGGGAGGAGCCCAACGTCCCACGCCCGAGTGGGAGGAGCCCGAACGTCCCACGCCCGAGGGGGGGAGCCCAACGCCCCACGCCCGAGTGGGGGGCCCAACGTCCACAGCCCAAGAGGGGGGGAGTCGGTGCGTCCACAGCCCAAGAGGGAGGAGTCGGTGCGTCCACAGCCCAAGAGGGAGGAGTCGGTGCGTCCACAGCCCAAAGAGGGGGAGTCGGTGCGTCCATAGCCCAAGAGGGGGAAGTCTGCTTCCACAGCCTTAGGACCCAAGCTGCCAGCAGAGGGAGAATGCCTGCTGTCCCCATCTCCGCCAGCAGAGGGCGAATTCCTGCTGGTTCTGCCTCCACCGCCGTGGGAGGACGACGTGTTGCTCCCGCCTCCGCCAGCAGAGGGTGAGTTCCTGCTGGTGCCACTTCCACCCCCGTGGGAGGACTATGTGTTGCTCCCGCCTCCGCCAGCAGAGGGAATATGCCTGCTGGTTCCGCCTCCTGCCACCACCAGCAGAGGGAGCATGCCTGCTGGTTTCCCACTGCAGCCTAAAGGGAGGAAGCCCTGCGGCCTTGGCAGCCTGAAGGGGAGGAAGCCCTGCGGCCTTGGCAGCCTGAAGGTGAGGAAGCCCTGCCGCCTTGGCCGCCTGAAGGGGAGGAAGCCCTGCCGCCTTGGCCGCCTGAAGGGGAGGAAGCCCTGCCGCCTTGGCAGCCTGAAGGGGAGGAAGCCCTGCCGCCTTGGCAGCCTGAAGGGGAGGAAGCCCTGCCGCCTTGGCAGCCTGAAGGGGAGGAAGCCCTGCCGCCTTCGCAGCCTGAAGGGGAGGAAGCCCTGCCGCCTTCGCTGCCAGAAGGGGAGGAGCCGCCTTCGCTGCCTGAAGGGGAGGAAGCCCTGCCGCCTTGGCCGCCAGAAGGGGAGGAGCCCCTGTCGCCTTGGCCGCCAGAAGGGGAGGAGCCCCTGCCGCCTTGGCAGCCTGAAGGGGAGGAGCCTTGGCCGCCAGAAGGGGAGGAGCCCCTGCTGCCTTGGCCGCCAGAAGAGGAGAAGCCCCTGCCGCCTTGGCCGCCAGAAGAGGAGGAGCCCCTGCCGCCTTTACCGTCAGGAGGAGAGGAGCAGGAGCTACCTCTACCTCCACCACCACCACCATTGGGAGAAGTGGAGCTCCTGCTGCCGCCTTCATGGCCAGGGGGGTCCCTCCGCCGGGCATCGGCTAGGGTCTAGGGTCGCCTGTCTCCTTTGCATCTCCTAGGGTTGCTGCCTGTCCTGCGTCGCCTCCCGAGGGTCCGCTGCCGTCGCCTCCCGAGGGTCCGCTGCCGCCGTCGCCTCCCGAGGGTCCGCTGCCGTCGCCTCCCGAGGGTCCGCTGCCGTCGCCTCCCGAGGGTCCGCTGCCGCTGCCGTCGCCTCCCGAGGGTCCGCTGCCGTCGCCTGGGGTCGCCAGGGATCCGGCTTCGCCTGGGGTCGCCACACTATGGCCGGAGCCCCACGGAGGGGAACTGCCGGCCATCAAGAAAGGGGGGGAGGTCAGGAGACCAGCTCCCCCAGCCGCACTTTCGCGGCAGGAGAGAGTGTGGAGGGAGCCCCGGAAGAGGGAGCTGCCGGCCACGAAAAATTGGGGGGTGCCGGAGATTCCACCATGGCCACCCCCCAGAAGCAACTTGCTTCCCCCTCTTCCGGGACTTTAAGACTGAGGGGGGAGGTGGCCGTTAGCATGTGTGCTGCGCAAGGGGGCATGTGTGGCGGAGTGTCCCGCCCTATTTATTATTATTTGTTTTTTTTTTTTTTGCGGTAAAAGCGCCGCGTCTTTTTATTATTATTTAAAAACCCGTGAGGATGCATGGCTGATCATTTAAATAGCTGACAGTCATGCATCCTTACCAAACGCTGCAGACTCTGGCCGGGGATAATAAGATAATTACCAACTAGTTAAATCCCTCGGCCAGAGTATATAAACCAGCAGCACTCTGCACTCGGGGTTGGGATGTTGGAGTAGAGAGTACGGGGAGCGGAGAGAAGGAATAACATTTAAAAAACAATTGCTAATACGTGCTGGATTATCCAGCACGGCACTTACTTGTTTGTTTATTTATTCGTTTGGCCCTCGTGCCCTTTTGTTTGTATTTTGTTTAAATCTTTTGTTTGTTTATTATTAAATACGCTGAGTGCTTTTGCACTCGGTTTCACCCGCCCATCCACTGTTTTGGAGTCAGTTACTTCCTGGTCCGTGACGTCATCCACCACACCACTGCGAGCCAGACTGCCACATCACCTCATTACAAAAAGGATATTGCTGCTCTAGAAAGAGTGCAAAGAAGAGCAATCAGAATTATCCCGGGTTTAAAAGGCATGTCGTATGCAGACATGCTAAAAGAATTGAATCTATTCAGTCTTGAACAAAGAAGAGTACGCGGCGATCTGATTCAAACATTCAAAATCCTAAAAGGTATAGACAATGTCGAGCCAGGGGACTTCTTTGACCTGAAAAAAGAAACAAGGACCAGGGGTCACAAATGGAGATTAGATAAAGGGGAATTCAGAACAGAAAATAGGAGGCACTTTTTTACACAGAGAATTGTGAGGGTCTGGAACCAACTCCCCAGTAATGTTGTTGAAGCTGACACCCTGGGATCCTTCAAGAAGCTGCTTGATGAGATTCTGGGATCAATAAGCTACTAACAACCAAACGAGCAAGATGGGCTGAATGGCCTCCTCTCGTTTGTAAACTTTCTTATGTTCTTATGTTCTTATGTTCTTACACAAAACACCATCACATAAATGCACGGATCGCTACAGTATTAAAACTGCACTGAAGCAACCGCAGTAGGTGCTCGGTGGATTTCTGCACAAGTAATGATGTAATCGTTTCACACATTTCCGTGTGATAAACATTGCTAAAAAATATGTATATAGGTGCCTGATGAGCCAAGTTGATTTTGTAATTTGATGAATAGTAAATTCAGAACAATAGTAAATATTCTGTTGTAAGAATAAAACAATAAAAAAGTGTATTTTTGGCTTTGCAACTTAAATAAAACAATATCGGACAAATAAATTGATTTAGTTACCACAACATGCAAACCCGCTGTAGGTCAAGCTGATCATTACTCCAAAATTGCGTTTAACATAACTGATCATTTATTTATTTATTTTTTAAACATTATTGAATATTGTTAAATTCATTTTTTCAGTTCACGCCAAAGAAGCACAAACTATATACAGTCAGTTTTCTTCAATGTGCACAATTTATTTACAAGCCGTCCTGTTCTGGATTCAAGGAGGCTCACTTTTTTTTTTGTTTACATCGAACACGGAGGGGCGTCCTTACAAAGCATTTTCAAAACTGATTTGCTGGGATCAGCAAATCAGATTCTAGTTAACACAAGCAAGAAAAGAAGAGCACGCCCACAGCTTGTCTGGCAGAAATACTGTAAATAGCACGGCAGGGCGTTCGGTGCAGTTTTGTTTTAATTTCTGTGGATGGGGCTACCCATCCACGCTACTAAACACAATAGAAAACACGGCTACGCCGTCATTTATAAATGAACCATAACAAGTCATCAAATATAAATAAATAAATCCATTACGATAATAATACAACAATAATAATACTACTACAAAACCCTGAAGGACGGCACCTTGCTCGTCCTATATAATAAATACATAAATCACAAAACAAACAAATACAAAATAACAGGGGTGGAGGGGGAAACCCCGTTCTAAAATAAATAAACAATAACTGTACAGGGCTCCTTGCCCGGTTACATACCCCCTCTTGTGCAAAGCACACATGGCCCAACGGCCACCTCCCCCCTTAGTCCCAAAGTCCCGGGTAACAGTCCCGGCCCAGGAACAGGGGAAGCAAGGTGTCTCCGGAGGCGGCCACGGCGGGATGTCCTCCTCCCACCCAAACAGCTGTAACGTCCCGGTGGACCGCGCACAGGCTGGCTCCTCCGGCCAAGGAAATTTTGGGGGTGGTCTCCAGACCTCCCCCCCCTTCTTAATGGCCGGCAGCTCCCCTCCGTGGGGCTCTGTGATGGTGCAGTGGGTGTGGATGTGGAACACACGTCACAGAGTCACTTTATAGAGGTGCAAAAACTCTACCACAATGGTAGAGGGTGAACTAGTACAAATCATAAGTCCCAATAGAGCAAGTCCCTCTCGGCTCTTTGGGTGCACTTTTGGGGTGGTGAAAAGTGCAGGTGCTCAGGTGCTGAAGTGTCCAGTTCAGTTGTGCGGGGCGTGTGATGTCCAAGGTGAAAAGTGCTGGCAGTAGTGCGGCAGCTCCTTGGCGTCTGACCCCGGTCCTGACGATAAACAAATCAAAAACACGTAGAACACAAACAAACAAAACAAACACACAGCTCAGCAACCCAGGTCTAGTATTACCTCAAAGGCCCCACACTTACAGAATGACAGCCCTTATATACTAGGAGACTCCACCCCATAATCAGCGTGACTCAGCACACCTGCCAGTTGTCTAATGCAGCACAGCTGATCACAGTAATCTTGTCCCCTAATATGGTCATTCCGCCCTGCACCAAGATGGCCGACTTCCTTTTCCGCCCCTCTCTCCAAGCCGGCCCGTCTCTGAACAGGCGTGCAAGTACCTCTGCTTAGCGCCCTCTTGGGTCGGAAGGGAGATTTGCAGCTCAGATCCTCACGCTCCCTGTCACAGGCTCCGACCACAATTTCTCCTGCCGCGAAAGTATGGTTGGGGGAGCTGGTCTCCTGAACTCACCCCCTTCTTCGTGGCCGGCAGCTCCCCTTCATAGGGCTCCAGCCACAGTATTTCCTGCCGCATGGCAGGACTGGTAGCAACCCCAGGCGAAGCAGAGCCCCCGGCGATCCCAGGTGAAGCAGGACCCTCGACAACCCCAGGCGAAGCAGGACCCTCGACGACCCCAGGTGAAGCAGGAGCCTTGACGACGGCAGCAGCAGCACCGGAAGGAGGCGATGGCAGCAGCAGCGGACCCTCGGGAGGTGACGGCAGCAGCAGCAGACCCTCGGGAGGCGACGGCAGCAGCAGCGGACCCTCCGGAGGCAAACTCGGGAGGGGAGGCCCTGGCCATGGAGGCGGCAGCGGGAGCTCCACTTCTCCCTCGTACCCTGTAACTGGTGCGGAGCAGCAGGCAGCCCCAGGCGATGCGGAGCAGCAGGCAGCCCCAGGCGATCCAGGCATGGCATCCCTGCGCGGAGCGGGCGTGGCATCCCTGAGCGGAGCGTGCATGGCATCCCTGAGCGGAGCAAGGCAGGCATCCCTGGGCGGTGGAAGGCAGGCATCCTTGGGCAATGGCAAACTGGCATCCCCAGGCGATGGCGAACTGGCATCCCCAGGTGATGGCGAACTGGCATCCCCAGGCGATGTACGACAGGGCGGCAACGGACCCTCTGGATCTTGTCCCGGTCCGTCCTGTCCTGAAGAGAGAGGCAGCTCCTGCTCCTCTCTCTCGGGTGGTAGTGGGACCAGCAGGTACTCTCCCTCTGCTGGTGGAGGTGGGAGCGACCAACAGTCCTCCCACGGAGGTGGAGGTGGCACCAGCAGGTATTCTCCCTGCTGGTGGAGGTGGGAGCGACCAAAAGTCCTCCCATGACGGTGGAGGTGGCACCAGCAGGTATTCTCCCTCTGCTGGCGGAGGTGGGAGCGACACACAGTCCTCCCACGGAGGTGGAGGCGGAACCAGCAGGTATTCTCCCTCTGCTGGTGGAGGTGGGAGCAACACACAGTCCTCCCACGGTGGTGGAGGTGGAACCAGCAGGTATTCTCCCTCTGTTGGCGGAGGTGGGAGCGACACACAGTCCTCCCATGGCGGAGGCGGAACCAACAGGTATTCTCCCTCTGCTGTCGGAGGTGGGAGCGACACACAGTCCTCCCACGGAGGTGGAGGTGGAACCAGCAGGTACTCTCCTTCTGCTGGCGGATACCTGGGCTGTGGATATTCGGCCTTCCCCCTCTTGGGCTGTGGACGCACCAACTTCCCCCTCTTGAGCTGTGGACGCACCGACTCCCCTCTCTTGGGCTGTGGACGCACCGACTCCCCCCTCTTGGGCTGTGGACGCACCGACTCCCCCCTCTTGGGGTGTGGACGTTCGGGCTCCTCCCACTCAGGCGCAGGACGTTCGGGCTCCTCCCACTCAGGCGCAGGACGTTTGGGCTCCTCCCTATGTCACCTCTCTCCCACTCCTGGTAGACCCAGTCAACCATCTGGGTCAATCACTCCAAGGCCTCTATGAGCCCTGGATATCCTCTGGTGGTGGCCTTTTGTTGGACTTCTGACTCCAGCCTGACGAAGTCCAAGAGGATATCCAGGTTGCTGTCCCCCAGCAGATGTCTCCCCCCTGTTTTTAGCCACAGTGGGGCACTGGGGTCCCTCAGCGAGCTCTCATACCTCTCCATCCTTCTCTGGAGAGGTGGCCTCTGTGGAGCACTTTCCTCCTGTAGTGCCTCACCTCAGTGAAGTGCAGGCACCACGAAGCTTCCTCCATCCTCTTTCCTCCTCACTCTCCTTCCTCACTCCACACATTAGAAAAAAAACCCGGAAAAAACGAAAAAAAAACTGCAGTATCCTCTTCTGCCTACGTCCAGGAGGCGCTGATGATCCCACGCAGGACACCACGTGTGACAGGGTGGCTGGGCGGTGACGTCAGGACAGAAGCAGGAAGGAAACTGACACCAGTACTGCAGCTCAAAATAAATGACGCGCCAGCGCCATTTTATTTTTAAATAACAAAAATAAATAAAAAGTTTAAACAAAAAAAAAAACACACTGTGCTCACAGAGCAAAAATAAAAGGTTTAAATAAAACAAATCTTGAACACAGAATAATAAATACAGGTCAGGCTGGGCAGTCGCTGTCACTGTTCCTGTATACTTTAATTTTTAAGTTTTGTTTTCTCTCTCCTTGCTCTCTCCGCTCTCACTCCTCATACACCCACCATGAACTGAGAGCGCTGCAGGCTTTTATGCAGGTGACTATCTCCCAATTAACAACAAATGAATCACTTATTAATTCGGGAGATGGCCACCTTCTGCACGAGATTTTTAATTTCTGTGGATGGGGCTACCCATCCATGCTACTAAACACAATACAAAACACGGCTACGCCGTCATTTATAAATAAACCATAACACGTTGTCAAATATAAATATATAAATCCATTACGATAATAATATAATAATACTACAAAACCCCGAAGGAAGACACCTCGCTTGTCCTATATAATAAATACATAAATCACAAAACAAACAAATACAAAATGGGGGAAACCCCGTTCTAAAATAAATAAACAATAACTGTACAGGGCTCCTCGCCCTGTTACACAGCCCTACCACAGACTGTACATTAATGATTTAGATTCTGGTATAGTAAGCAAACTTGTTAAATTTGCAGACGGCACAAAAATAGGAGGAGTGGCAAACACTGTTGCAGCAGCAACGGTCATTCAAAATGATCTAGACAGCATTCAGAACTGGGCAGACACATGGCAAATGACATTTAATAGAGAAAATTGTAAGGTACTGCACGCAGGCAATAAAAATGTGCATTATAAATATCATATGGGAGGTACTGAAATTGAGAAGGAATCTATGAAAAAGACCTTGGAGTTTCTGTTGACTCGGAAATGTCTTCATCTAGACAATGTGGGGAAGCTTAAAAAAGGCCAACAAGATGCTCGGATATATTGTGAAAAGTGCTGAATTTAAATCAAGGGAAGTAATGTTAAAACTTTACAATGCATTATTAAGACCTCACCTAGAATATTGTGTTCAGTTCTGGTCACCTTGTTACAAAAGGATATTGCTGCTCTAGAAAGAGTGCAAAGAAGAGTGACCAGAATTATCCTGGGTTTAAAAGGCATGTCGTATGCAGACACGCTAAAAGAATTGAATCTGTTCAGTCTTGAACAAAGAAGACTACGCGGTGATCTGATTCAAGCATTCAAAATTCTAAAAGGTATAGACAATGTCAACCCAGGGGACTTTTTCGACCTGAAAAAAGAAACAAGGACCAGGGGTCACAAATTGAGATTAGATAAAGGGGCATTCAGAACAGAAAATAGGAGGCACTTTTTTACACAGAGAATTGTGAGGATCTGGAACCAACTCCCCAGTAATGTTGTTGATGCTGACACCCTGGGATCCTTCAAGAATCTGCTTGATGAGATTCTGGGATCAATAAGCTACTAACAACCAAACGAGCAAGATGGGCCGAATGGCCTGTCGTTTGTAAATGTTCTTATGTTCTTATGTACATGAACCCAGCCCGGGAGTCACAGAGGTGAAAGAGTGACCGAGAGACTATATCTCAACCCAGCTGTTAACACCAGGACATATTCACACAGTCTTACCGCAGCAGACTGTTCCTCAAGCCATTTTAAAAAATACATGTTTAGCAGGATTTATTTTTAATACCATCCTGAAAAGTGACTTGACAGATTGTTGCGGATGCTAGCAGGGCTGGTTCTCTGCTTGTCTCGCACCATTTCAGAACAAAGGCACGGTACCTGATGTGAGCTTGTGTTGTCTGTGTTTCAGAGCGAAGATGCAGTCCCTGATGTGAGCTTGTGTTGTCTGTTTCAGAGCGAAGGCGCAGTCCCTCGTTCAGAACCTATCCATGCTGATGGTCGACGCCTCACTGGGGACCATCGAGTGCCTGGAGGAGATTGTGAGTGTCAGAGCTGAACAAACACTTATTACAGAATTGAGGACTTGTAGCACTGCAAATATCAAAGTATACAGTATTAGATATTTCTGTAACGCTCAGGGTTGAGCTCTCAGTAGGTGAAGATCACTGTTGAGTGCAAAACGAGTGAAGAAACAGCTGCTTGGGTTTGTGATTGCTGCTTTTCTTAGACTCTGTGGAGAACAGCAATCCACACAAACCCAAACAGCTGTTTTTTCACTTGTTTTGCACTGAATGGTAAATTAGACCAGTCAACAGCAATGGCCCAAACCTGATTTCTGTGGTGAACTCGATTTCGAATAATCTGTTCTTGGAGCAGTAGTGAGTTTGCAAGCTAAAACACTGTTAAACTAGCATGAGGTGATTTTTTTACCCCAGGGATAGAAATAAGACACTCATTGCACTGCAGTTCCACCCATTCCAGGTTTTAATACAAGCTTGATTAGCCACAGTGTATAAGTACAGTAACAAGCTCAGGTGTGTTGTATTACACTCATAGTAAAATCCAGAAATGGATCATACTCCTATGCAATGGGAGTCTTATTTCCAACCCTGTAACCCATATCAAAATATTTGACTAACTCCCTGGTAATCAGTAAGGTTTGACAGTTCTAATCCAGGACACACCTACTGTATGTTTCGAAGTGTCCAGTTGTCTCCCTCTAGTCAAGTTCAAAGTGTATTTCATTCTCTTGTTCTCTTTGCTGTGTCTGTCATACAAAGAGTGCAGGAGAAAGCACCCTCTCAACTTGATTAGAGGGAGCTTAAACATACAAGACATTAAATCTAAGTAAATAAAAAAAGACTAAAAGACGATATTGACATTGTTATTCTGTTTATGTAGAACCTGTTTAAAAGTTTTGAATACTTTGTAATTGACACTCTTGAATGCGAGATTTACACTCTCAGCAACATTGTAAGTGTAGCTGCTGTTAATGGTTTCCAATGGGGACCTGACTTATAATAGGATGTTATACAGGTAAGAAATGAAATGTAGTAAATGCAAAACCTGAGCTCTCTCTCTCTCTCTCTCTCTCTCTCTCTCTCTCTCTCTCTCTCTCTCTCTCTCTCTCTCTCTCTCTCTCTCTCTCTCTCTCTCTCTCTCTCTCTCGGAGCATTGTGGGATTACGGGAGGAGCTGGAGGAAGCGTTTGGGGTAGGAGTGCGTTTGTGGATTATTTATTACATTACTGTCAATTTTATATTAACTAGTCTATTTATTTATTTGTTTGTTTGTTTGTTTGTTTGTTTGTTTTGTTCGTAGCTGTGTTTGTGCTGACTTTGGGTCAGCTCAGCCTCAGCTATGGCGATAGCAGGTTTGACTCGCCAGGACAGCTGTCGTTGTGATCCTGACAGCACAGTCTCGGTGAAGGAATGCCTGCTCGCTATCAGTGAGGTGGTAGGAGAAGGTCAAATAAAATCAGCATCACGCATGAATAAAGGTTTAGTTATTTTTTTCAGCGAAACACAAGCTGTAGATGTGCTGGTGCAGGAAGGATTTGTGGTTAAAGTAAGTCTGGTGATGGTGTCTCCGCTAGCTACACCTGTAAATAAGGTGATTCTGTCAAATGTGCCCCCTTTCCTTAAAAATGAGTTGCTGGAAAGGGAGCGTTCACGGTACGGAAAATTAACATACCGTTAGGATGCAAAGATCCCAAACTAAAGCATGTCATGTAATTTAGAAGGCAGGTATTCATTTTATTAAACAATCTTAATGTAGATATTGATGTAGCTTGGACGTTTACTGTGGAAGGAAGCAAATGCGTTGTCTTTGCTAGCACTAACACAATGCGCTGTTTTAAAAGTGGAGCACAGGGACATCAGTGTAAAAACTGTCCGAGAGTAGAGCCTGAAGAAGAACAGGGTGAAACGGGCGGTGAGGAAGTCAGGGATGATCGGAGAGAGCAGGAGGCAGCGGCAGCCAGGGCCAGGAGAACCAACTGAGCTAATAGAACAGACAACAGAGACCGCTGGAAATCAAGAATTCATTGTGGTGGAAAGAAAAAGGAAAAAAATATATAAAAAAAACTAGTTAAAGATCTTAATGAAAATTAAAGCGTGTCGGAGTGGAGCTCTGGAGCGGTCTCATTGGACCAGGGGCTCTCTCAGCCCGTCAGCTCTAAAGGAGCGGATGGTGAGGAGATTGGGCTCAGGTCTGAAAAGAGACTGAGGTTCGGGTCTGGGAGCCACGGCGCTGCAGGAGTGGAATCTCGTGCTGCGGGGGCTCCTGATTTGAACCCAGGGAGGAGTGACGGTGGCTCTGGGTCTCTACCTGGAGCTGCTATGCCTCCCTGTTCAGAGGGAGAGGAGCGCAGAGCTGAGTCTCTACTTGGCGCTGCTGTGAATCCATCTCTGTCTGACTCACAACAGGCAGTAGCAGAGCTAAAGGGAGAGGAGCAGCTGAAAACATCAGCAGCAGGGGGTCAATGACAGTGATGAGGAGTATGAGGAGGGGGAGATGGGGGTGTAGACGGCGGCGAGGTCTCGGACTCTTCGCCATCATGGACAGAATTAATTTTATCTCTTTTAATGTCAATGGTTGTAGGCAGGATTTTAGGAGAGCACAGTTATTTGAATTTTTAGAACAAAAGAGGGTGGGAGTGGCTTTTTTACAGGAGACACACACAGATAGAGAGAATGAGGCAGGATGGCTTGCTGAATGGAGAGGGCAGTGTGTGCTGAGCCACGGAACAAATAACAGCATAGGGGTGGCTGTGCTTTTTCAACCAGGTTCGGAAGTTGACATTTTAGATTTTAAAGAGATAATTAGAGGAAGGCTTGTAAAAGTGAGGACTAAGATAGGAGAGATAATTTATGATTTTATTAATGTTATGCTCCAAATATAGGAAGGGATAGAATTGTATTCCTGAATGTTTTAAAGCAGACTCTTTTAACAATACATGATGATGATATGTTAATAGTGGGAGGGGATTTTAACTGTACAGTAGATTTTAATAAAGATAGGAATAGTATTGAACCTCATCCTCCTTCAGCGAGAGAATTGGCTGCTATTTTAAAGTTCAGTGGCTTGGTTGATGTTTGGAGGTGTCTGAATCCCACCACTCGCCAGTATACCTGGTCACATCGCCTTTCTCAGTATACAGTTAGAGCAAGACTGGACAGGATATACGCTCTCAAACATCACCTCAATAAATTCACACAAGCAACAATAATACCGAACAGTTTGTCTGACCATCATTGCACTCTGATCACAGTAATTACAGGTAAAGAAATACACAGGGCATCTCAGTGGTATTTCAACACCAAATTATTGCAAAACACTAATTTCAAAAAACAATTTAAAGATTTTTGGTTAAAATGGCAAGAGCAAAAAAAGCCAATTTAAGGAAAAACACAAATTAAATTATTTTGTCAGCAGTACACTTTAGACATAACCAAGTCACTGAACACAGTCATAAGAGAGCTAGAGAGAGAGAGAGATCCTACAGTTAGAGACTGAGCAGAGCACAGCTGCAAAGGAGACCCTGGTGGAGCAGAGACAAGCTTTGGGCAGCATGCTGGAGGAGAAGGTGCGGGGGGCACAAGTGCGATCTCGATTTATTGAGCTGAGAGATATGGATGCCCCTACAAGCTGCTTCTTTGGTTTAGAGAAGAAGAGATCAAATAGGAAGCGGTCAAGCAGCTGGCCAGAGGGAAAGCACCAGGGATCGATGGACTGTAACTAGAGTTTTATCAGCACTTCTGGAAGGAGCTGGGGCCAGACCTGCTGTTGGTGCTGCAAGAGAGCCTGGAGGCGGGGGAACTGCCTCTAAGCTGCCGCAGGGCTGTCATCACACTGCTGCCCAAGAAAGGGGACCTGTGCATGCTTAAAAACTGGAGACCTGTCTCAATGTTATGTACTGATTTGAAAATATTTTCTAGAAGTTTAGCTATGAGACTGAGGAACTGTTTGGATAAAATAATTCACCTTTGCTTACCTGGGAGAACAATATTTGATAATATTTTTTTAATCCAGGATTTTTTATTGATAGCTAAGAAGGGTGATTTTAATGTGGGACTGGTCTCAATTGGATCAAAAGAAAGCTTTTGATCGCGTCGACCACCACTACCTTTTTGAGACCCTGGAAGCCCTTGGATTCGTCCCTCTGTTTATTAAATTCATTAAACTTTTATATAGTAATATTTTTAGCGTTTTAAAAATAAACAGTGGGCTGAGTCGACCCTTCTCAGCGTGCAGGGGAATCAGGCAGGGCTGCCCCTTGTCTGGGATGCTGTACTCCATCTCCATCGAGCCCCTGCTGGTTCTGTTGAGAAGCAAGCTGGCGGGCTGGACGGTGCCTTTCTCAGCCCCTCCTGCTATAGTGAGGGTGTCAGCATATGCTGATGATATCACTGTTTTTATTAGCAATAAAAGAGACGTCCAGGAACTGCATCAGAGCTTAGGTATGTTCCAGAGAGCATCGTCCGCAAGAATTAATTGAGCCAAGAGTGACACCTTCCTGTCAGGGAGCTGGCAGGAGGGTGGCCCTCCTGTTTTGCCCCAGGTTTTGAGATGGGGCAGGACAGGGATGAAGGTGCTGGGCGTGTTCCTTGGTACAGATACTTACATGGAGCAGAATTGGGAGGGGTTGATTGAAAAGGTGAAAGGCCAACTGGGTCAGTGGCAGGGGTGCTGGCTCAGCTGTCCTATAGAGGGAGGGTCCTGGTCAATAACAATCTTGTGGCCTCAATGCTATGGCACAGGTTGGTGTGTCTGAATCCTCCTAGAGACTTGGTGACCAGCTTGCAGAGGCTCCTTGTAGAGTTTTTCTGGGGTGGGAATCACTGACTGAAGCCGGCTGTGCTCTATCTTCCCCAGGATGAGGGGGGGCAGGGGTTGGTCAGCGTCGCAGGCAGGGTGGCAGCTTTTCGTTTATTAACAGTACAGAGACTCCTGTACACTGGGGAGGGGGCTCACTGGAAGCAGCTTGCCTGCTTTTCGTTTATTAACAGTACAGAGACTCCTGTACACTGGGGAGGGGGCTCACTGGAAGCAGCTTGCCTGCTTTTTTTAAGTAAAGTAGGAGGGCTGGGGTTTAAATATGACCTGTTTTTAATTGACCATGGTGCTCTGGACAGTTCTGACCTGCCATCTTTTTTTATCAAAGTGTTTTACAGACTTGGAGCACAGTGAGGGTGGGAAGAGAGGAAGCATCAATGACAGCCCAGAGGTTGCTAGAAGAGCCCCTTCTTTTCAATCCCCTCTTCTCAGTGCAGTGCTTTCAATCACAGGCTCTGCAGACCAGCTTTATGAGGGCTGGAATAGTCAGGCTGGCTCACCTGATGACCCCTGGACTCTCTCGCTGGCTCAATGCGACTGAGCTGGCTGCCAGGCTGGGCTGGCACAGCAAGAGGCAGGTGGAGAGGGTGGTGAGTCAGGTTTGGAGCTGTCTCTCCCCGGGGCTCAGTGAGGCTCTGAGAGAGGAGATGGCTCAAGAACAGGGGGATCAGAGACATGGTGCTGCTTTTCCTGTGTTATTGGTAACTCCGGTAGAGATTAAGGAAGATGAGGGGGAGGAGGAAGAGAAAGGAAAGCTCTTAAAACTACAAAAACTCAAAAATATAGATTCTGTAAATATAAACAGTAGAGAGATGTATAAACTGTGTATTAAGGCAACCCATTGCAGCAAGCTGAGAGGGATGGCTGATACCAAATGGAGGGCTCAACTGTCTCTGGGAGGGGACCCCAGAATGAAGGGTGCTGTACAAACCCCCCTTAGACAAGAGAGCAGGAGATCTCCAATGGAGGCTCCTGCATGGTATCCTGGCCACAGGCCGGTTCCTGCACAGAATCAACCATGACATCAGCTCGATCTATGACTTCTGTCAGCAGGAAGACACCATTTTCCATATGTACAGTGAGTAGGGTTACCATGTGGCTCCAGATTAACCGGACGCTGTGAGACAGAACGGGATTTCAAACTTGCCCCTAAATTGAAATAAATGAAGGTGTAAATGAACCATCCTTAGCTACAATTAAGAATGGTGCTTAAATACCCGCATGCGCGTCAAATAATTGTATTAAACTAAGAATGAATTGCAGCCAGTCGCTATTTTTTTCTGTTTGTTAAAATTCAATCGGCCATATTATTCTGCAAATACAATCGCATCATCATCTCGTTGCTCTATCGATAAATTAGCTATTCGTTCATTAAGATCTGATCAGAAGCAGCTGATCAGTGTGAATTGTTTGCTGCGCCCAAGCAATTCCACCACAGCAGGATTAATCTCAGCAAAGGTGGAGCTCATTTATACGTGAATTACTTTCAATTTAGGGGGAATTTTGAAATCCCGGTCTGTCTCAAAGTGTCCGGTTAATCTGGAGCCATATGGTAACCCTAACAGTTAGTGCAGGAGACTGGAGCCCCTCTTCAGCCTCCTGCAAGAGAGACTGCAACAGCTGGGAGCAGTTTTTACTTTGACACTTTTTATTTTTGGGGTCCCCTATAGGCAAAAACACAACAATACTTGTGTGTTGATAAATTTCCTTTTAGGTCTGGCAAAGCTGGCCATTTTAATATCCAGAAGGAATAAGCGGACAGGCATAGGGCAGACAGATGTGGTCAGGCTCTTCAGAGTACTAGTGGTTAGCAGGTTAAAGGTTGATTTTGCCTATTTTAAACTTTTTAATGACCTGCAGAGCTTCCAGGAGAGGTGGTGTGTGGGAGAGGCTGTCTGCTCGCTCAGTGAGGAGGGAGAGCTCAATGTGATTTTATGGAAACAAATATTTATTTATTTATTTACTTATCTATTTATTTTTTTAATCATAGTCTGCTTTTTAATAGTTTTTTAGACTTTCCTTTTAATCCTTTAGCATTCTAATGGAAATGTAGTACTGTTAAATTATTTAATAAAGGATTGTTAAAATCTCTCTCTCTTCTCTCTCTCTCTCTCTCTCTCTCTCTCTCTCTCTCTCTCTCTCTCTCTCTCTCTCTCCCCTCACCCTCCTCCAGATCTTTGAGTTCCCTCCTGCTCTGGGAGAGATTCACTGGCAAGCTCTCCTTGTCGTCGCTAGAGAGAAAGGCTGTGGTGTTACTGCTCCGCATAGCAACACTGTGCTGAAACAGACAGGCACACACACACACACACACACACACACACACACAGATGCAAAGTGAGACACAGGCACACAGTCTATGAGGCATTTTTTTTGACTCTGAATAATGTAGATTTCCTATTCTAAACTGGAGGGGCTGGTGAGAGGGGAGGGGTTTGGTCAACACAATAATGAAAGTTACAGGTGCTAAAGAAAATGCGCATTGAATCTGCATTGAAAGTTAAGTTTTTTTTCATTGTTAAATATTTTTAAACATTAGGAGGACATGGTCTATTGAGTGAAAAAAAGATGAAGATGTCATCAGTGAATTTAAATAAAAAGTGGAAATGATCTAGAGCAGGGGTCTCCAACCCTGGCCCTAGAGAGCCCCCAATCCTGCAGGTTTTATAGATCTTTACATTATTAGAGTCTAAAGACCTGGATCACATGTTAATCACCTGCCTCACTGACGCCATCACTGCAGGTAAAGTGTGTGTGTGTGTTTGCATTACATTCTTCTTGATGATGAGCTAATACAAAATGCTGCAGCAGGAATACTTACATGCACTAAGTGTATTTGCGCTATTTCCCCAGTTTTAAGGTCACTATATTGTAGGGCTTTTGACCTTTGAAGGTTCGGAACAGATTACTGAAGGAAGGTTCAACTGTTGATAGTGCTCATTTGCATAATTTACTAGTGACCATAGCTACTTGTTTATATTTGATTGAAAATCCAATTTTACAGGTAATCCATATAAATGGAATAAAACATCCATATGTAGTTTAAAAATACGTTGTATAGAACAGTAATCATGTTTTTATAATTTAAATAAAAATACACGTTGTTTATGTACATGTAATTGTTGCTGCTTGCGAGATATACAGTAAGCTTGCATTGCGGCCAATTAAAATAACTGCAGCTGACAGGCAAAACAAAGTTTTATTTAACAGTCACCATTACAAGCAGGTTATCAGTCACAGTCACATTTTACTGCTACTAAAAATAATATGAACTTACGCTTGTCAAGTGACCTCGGAGATTGGTTGTGCCTTGATGATACATCAACAGTTGCTTGCACAGTTTGCATTCAACTTTTTTTTTTTGGTCGTCTGAACATTTAACAAAAAAATCCCAAACAGCAGAGGGTTTTCAAGATATTTAATTCTATTGAAGCTGTACAACCGCTATAGGTACTCCCCCAGTGCTTTGGCATACTATACCCTGCTCCATACACAGCAGCGGCACCATATAGAGTTGCTATGTATAATGTTGGGTTACTTACCGTAACCCTGGTTCCCTGAAAAAGAAGACGACCCCCAATTAACATTATGTATGGGATATGCCTGCCCATTGGGTAGGTAATTGCTGAGCTCTCCATACCAGAGCTGCCGATAGGCCCCTTCCTGGTATGATGCACTCAGTCCCACCCATCGAGGGATTAAAACAGTCAGCCTGAGGAAGCCATTTCTCTTTTTCCTTCAAACCCGTGAGGGCGACCGATGCTGCCTCGTGGTTGGTGGTCGTCTTCATTTCAGGGAACCAGGGTTACGGTAAGTAACATAAGAAGAACATAAGAACATAAAGTTTACAAACAAGAGGAGGCCATTCGGCCCATCTTGATCGTTTGGTTGATCCCAGAATCTCATCAAGCAGCTTCTTGAAGGATCCCAGGGTGTCAGCTTCAACAACATTACTGGGGAGTCCACCCGGAGTAACCTAACGTTCCTTTTCAATTCGAAGACGACCACCAACGAACATTATGTATGGGATAATGTGTACCAGAGCCGTCGTGAGGGAGAAGGAACGGCAGCACATGAGGGATGCACAAGCACTGTCTAACCCAGGGGTTAGCGGTGTGAACTTACACCCTCAAGGACCCTTGTGCCTAATGAAGGCAGAGCAGGATCTACCACATTAAGGTGGTAGAACCTGGAGAAAGTATGCGGCGTAGCCCAGCTAGCCGCAGTACAAATATCGGACATCGAGGCCCCACTGAAGATGGCCCAAGATGTATCCAACCCTCTAGTGGAGTGTGCGACTACCCTCCCAGGTGGCAGCACCATCATACACAGTTGAAACTGTGTCCACAATCCAGTGTGACAGACGCTGCTTTGAGAGGAGCTGTCCTAGGGTCCGTGTCCCGTGACAGACAAAGAGCTGGTCAGACTGATGCAGAGCTCTTGTCCTATCCACGTAGCATCTCAATGTCCACACTGGGCAGAGGAAATTCAATCTCTCATACTCCGTTGAAGCAAACGGTGGTGGATAGAAGGACTCCAGTTCCACAGACCTGATTAATGTGGAAGGCTGTGATCACCTTGGGGAGGAAAGCAGGGTTGGTATGCAGAGACACCCTGCTGCCATCCTCCCAAATACGCATGCAGGAGCTGTGCACAGACAGTGCTTGCAGCTCACTGACCCGCTTAGCGGAGGTGATAGCCACGAGGAAGGCTGTCTTCACAGACAGGTACTTCAATTCTATGCAGTGTATGGGCTCAAACCGGGCCTTCATGAGAGCCTCCAGTACAACATCAAGTTTCCAGTCGGGGAGGACAGTCCTCCTAGGAGGGCGTAACCTCCGAGCTCCCTTGAGAAACCGGGTCGTCAGAAAATGCGGACCCGAAGATACTGGGCATTGCACGCAGAGATAGCCGCTAAACGCACTTTCAATGTGAAAGGTGATCTTCCAGCATCGAGCAGTTACTGAAAAAATTGCAAGATAACCGGCATGGGGCAAGAAAGCGGGTCGTGACTTGTAGTCAGACACCAATTTGGAAAAACTTCCACTTGTACGCATACAGCAACCTAGTGGAGTCTTCCCTAGTGCTCTGCAGAGTAGCCACCACCGCATCAGATAGCCTTAGGGCTGTCCAGCGGTCCCTTTCAGGGCCAGACCTATAACTGGAATCTGGCAGGTTCGGGATGCCAGAGAGTGCCTTCTGCTTGACTGAGGAGATCCAGGTGAAGTAGGATCTCCCAAGGCTAGCCTCATAAGAGCTGGCATAGAGTCGAGAACCATGTTCGGGGGCAATGGTATTGGCGGGAATGCGTAGAGGAGCGTTCTGGGCCATTTGTGGAAAGGTGGGAGGATATCCTCCACCATCTCCGGGCCGCTGAGCACGTGCGAGACACCGTCGGACGACAGTGTCTGTCGCGCTTCCGGTGTAATGGAACGCATTGAGCCACACTTTGAGCGGGCGCATGCGTAGCAGACCCTGCTCCATGGCTGATATGGCCGCGGCCATCCGAACCCACAGTTTTGGGAACCGTACTAAGGGGATCTTCAATCCTTGTTGAAGAGGGAGAGACAACCCTGAATAGTTGCTACTCTGTCATCCGACAGGTATGCACGCATTGTACTGGAGTCCACCCGGAGTACCAGGTACGTCGTGCACAGCACCGGTCAAAGCCGACTCCCAGCCTCACCAGATACTGCGTCACCATTACCATGTGAGCCACTGCTCCCTCCCGCGACTGAGATTAGTCAGTAGTCTAGATAGTTTAGTACTCTGATCCCCTGCAACACAAGGGGGCCAGGATAGTGTCTACACACTTTGAAGACATATGTGGGGCTAGGGAGAGGCCAAACGGCAGCACAGAGAACTTCCTGTGCACTGGACGAATTGGAACGTGAAATACGAGTCCCGTAAGTCCACAGTGGTAAACCAGTCGCCGTTTCGGACGGACTGGAGAATATGACAATGAATCAGCATTTGGAACCTCCTTTCCTTTAGGAATCTTAGGTCTAAGATGGGGCGGAACCGCCGTCCTTCCCGGGGACTACGAAATATCTCGAGTAGAACCCCTCTCCGCAAGAGGTGGGGTCTACGAGATGGATGCACAGCAAGGCTGCCACTTCCTCTTTGAGTACCGAGACCTGAAGAGAGTCCGACACGAAGTGTGCGAGACTCCTCGGTGGAGAAGGTCCCAAACGGAACTGCAACATGTAACCGTTGTGTACGGTAGCAAGCACCCAGGTATCTGAGGTGCAAGCGCGCCAATATTGCAGATGTTGTACGGCAAAGGGGGTCTGAGGCCGCAGGCCCTCAGGGCTTCTGCTGAGGCTGGGGCGGAACTCTCTGAGACGGCTGCCTAGAGCGACGGCCCTGGAATTGCACCGAGGGTACCAGGCACCAAGTGCACCAGGAACCTTAGCATAGCACCATGCACACCTAGTGTATTAAACACTGGGCTACCGGGTGTACCGAGCGTCCTTACTTAGTACCGGGTGCACTGAGCACTGTTTATACCAAGCACTGGGGCCCTAAGCGCCACGTGTCATGCGTGACAAGTGAGCAAAACACCGGGGGCACTGGGTGCACCGAGCACTATGTGCATGGAAGCACTGGGGCACTACGCACCTGGTCAGGTGCGCACCGAGTGCACTAAGCACCGGGGGGCACCGTTTCCCGCGCTCACCACTTGCACCAGTCACTGAAGTACCAAGGTGCAATGCACCGAGCAGCGTGTGCACCGCGTGCACCAGTTGTACCGAGCACCGTGCGTATCAGGCACTGATTGTACCGTGTATTGTGTGCACTACGTGCACCGAACACTATGTGTATCGTGCACCGAGTACCATGCGGCACAGTGCGTTTGTGCACTAGCGCTGGTGCACCGTGTACCGTGCAGACTGTGCGCTCTTGCACTGGCACTGTCACAATCGGCCAATCACTGTGCGAACCGAGTACCGCGTGCACCAAAGTACCGTAGCACTACGTGTACCGTGCAGCACCGTGCGTTCTTGCAGCAGCATTTAGCATGTATGATGAAGCAGAATCTGTGCAAGTCAAAGCCACATTTTCCCAAGTTAGCTGGTACTTTGCAAACGTTTGGGCAATCGCTGTGCTGACAGAAATAGTATCTACAGAAGGCATGACATAAGCACAAAACAAGCCAGGTTTATTGACAGAACAGGGCGGTGCAAGCCATCGGGAGACACGTCAAAAACCACATTGGACATTTCCATCAATGAGTTCCAGAAGTTTACCAACTAAAGCATCACCATTTTCTGTCACATATTTACGATTAAGATTGTCGGTGTTAGGCAGTGTTTTAGCTCATTGACAGACAGTACTGTCACACAAAGTCACCAATACATACCTGTGCAATAAACAGTGGCTGTCCAGCAAAGCACAGCGCTCTGACAAACTCATTAACACAGTCATTCTGCGCTTTCTTTTTATTAAAGTGTGTGTAAAAGCTGCATAAATGGATTGCTTGTGTCTCAGTTCACTTTATTGTTTTAGTTTCGGTTATTTTCAGTATGTTTTATTTTTATTGTCAGCGCGAACATGTACCTCAATGCAGCAATATTTGCAGTGCTATGCGTCATCTGCTATTTTTGCTTTTTGTACACTTCAAAACATTCATTTTCTTTTGAATATTCATAAACTGATTTATGTTTTCTCCCCATCCCCAATAAAATATTATATTTTCGTGCAAGTATGTCAATTTAGTTTTTGATCAAGCTAGTAGTTACTACGCCCAGCAATTGCCACAATAATCAGACTTTGGTTGGCCAACATAATCAGGCGATATTGTGTTTGTGAAGTGACAGAGAACCACGTTTTGAACGTTATTTGATCCTCTGACGTATAAACATCTGCTGTATCCACACAATATTCACACAATGTCAAACAGTTTCTGTTAACAGAAAAAATAACAAACAGTGCGTGAGTGCCGCCTGACGAACCTTCGAAGGTTTAGAACTACCTTTGAATTCCTGGCTAGCGAACCAATCTTCGAACACAGCCCTGCTACACTGGCTTCCTGTGAAGCAGCACATTGATTTTGAAACACTGCTCCTCACTTACAAGGCTATTCATGGCTCTGTCCCTGCCTGTCTGAGTGAGTTACTTATTCCCCAGAAACCGGCTCGTGCTTTGAGATCAGCAAATGATGGTCTCTTGGTTATTCCAAGAACCTGATTAAAAAAAAACTATGGTTCAAGGGCTCTTAGTTTTCAAGCTCCTGCACTCTGAGTATTTTTAGATCAAAGCTGAAAACATATCTCTTTGATTTGTCCTTTCACTAGGGAGCAGTTTGGAGCACTTTTGGCATGCTGTTTATTAGTTACAGTGCCTTGGGATGCTTGCACATGAAGACGCGTTATGAATGCAACTGGTATGGTAATTGGTACGTTCTGTATGAAGGTCTGCAGCAGTTGCAGTTGACAGTGTTTTAACCCCGCTCTCAGGACTGCTGTCCCAGGACCTGCACTGGCTCTCTCTTTCGGAGCATGCTGTCTCTCTCCTGTACCGCCTCTCGGAGTCCCCCGATCGCACATGTACTCGCATCCTGTGCCGCTGCTCTGCCCTGCTATTGGAGGAGCTCAGCAGCCAATCAGACAACAGCCTGGAGGAGAAGGGTAAGCGCCTGTAAAGTTGCTGTCCTTAAAGGGGTGGCAGTCACACACCTACCTTAGTGATCTCCCATCTGGAATTGGTGTCAGATGCATATAAATGAATTAAGATAGCAGAACATTTATTATTTCTGTAGGTAAGTGAAAGATGCTGATGACTGGACTTTTTTTAATCTCATATAAATGTTACCTCTCTTTGTTTTAGAACAAGGATCAATACCTGTTTCAACCAAAGGAGCACCTTTTATTAGTTTTTAAATATCTAGTATAATTTTATTTATTTATATGCATTGACTCCTCCTGTATAATGTAGATCTCCATTCCTAAACTCCAGAGAGGCTGGGGGAGCAGTACAATAATGAATGCTAAAGCAAATACTCTTGCATTGAAACATTATGTGGACATAGCCAAAAGTGGATATACATAGGGCGGCACGGTGGCGGGGTGGTTAGCGCTGCTGCCTCACAGCGCCAGGGTCCTAGGTTCGAATCCGGCCTAGGGTACTGTTTGTGTGGAGTTTGCATGTTCTCCCTGTGTTCGTGTGGGTTTTCTCTGGGTACTCCGGTTTCCTCCCACAGTCCAAAGACATGATGCCCAGGTTGATTGGTCACTCTAAATTGCCCTCTGTGTGTGTGAGTGTGTGAGTGTGTGAGTGAGTGTGTGTGTGTGTGGTACCCTACGATGGACTAGCATCCTGTCCAGGGTGTAGTCTTGCCCTGTGTATGCCGGGTTAGGCTCCGGCTCACCGCGACTCTGTAAAGGAGTAAGCGGTTAATGATAATGGATGGATGGATGGAATTTGTACATCTGATGTTTCTCTCTCTGTCTGTGTGTACAGATCTCTCCCAGTCTCAGCACAGTGTCTCTGGCTCCCTCCCCTCCTATCTCCTGTCTCATCTGCTCTGCCTGGTCGGCTGTGTCAGGTTCCACCAGGTAGAACACCTGGAGAGGAGTCTGAGTGCGGAGCTCAGAAGGAGGAGAGTGGAGGGGGGGGGCAAGGCAGGAGCAGCCACACGGGAGGCAGGGGGATCGAGAGTGCTGGGGGAGAGAGTTAAGGTTGGAAACTGAGGGAGGAGTGGAGCTAGGATGGGGGGTACAAGGCAGAATAGTCTGTAGGGAATCAAAGGTACTGTTAAGAGAATAGTCTACGAATTACATAAACAAGCACAATGATTCAATTATTTTATTGCAGAACAAATCATCAGATTTCTGCCTGTTCAGGGATGGTAAACCTGTCTCAGCCTTGTCTGAATACACGATGATCGGGGGGAGTCGGTAACCCTGTCGGGATACACAATGATCGGGGGAGTTGGTAACCCTGTCGGGATACACGATGATCGGGGGGAGTCGGTAACCCTGTCGGGATACACGATGATCGGGGGAGTCGGTAACCCTGTCGGGATACACGATGATCGGGGGAGTCGGTAACCCTGTTGTGATACACGATGATCGGGGGAGTCGGTAACACTGTCTCAGCCCTGTCAGGATACATGATCGGGGGAGAGTTAGGGAACTCTCAGTTCCTTTTACAAGAGGCCTCGTAATTTTACTATCTGCAGCCTACAGAAAATGCAAGTGGTCTCTTTTAAAAACACACAATATCTGGCTATGTGGAGAAACAGTAAAATATGAATTTCTAAGTGTTCGGTGGCTACCTGTAATCAGGAGTATTTCATTCTCTCACACGCTGCTGTGTCAGGCTTGATTAGAGGGAGTCACCGAACACTTACGTTATGAGCAGGCTTGCTACTATTCGATTTTTTTTTTGACAAATCGACGATTAATATCGATGTTTATTTTTGAAAGAATGTACTTTTTTTAATCTTTATTTTTCATTTCAAGCAGAGCATGGGTGAAATCGACCTTTATGCTTAAAAAAAAACAAGCTTTTTATGCCATTGAGAAACGTGAAACCCCTGTACATTCAACATGCAACAAAACCACAGTTACCAACATTCTAATTGAAATAACGTTTGGTCACAGTGAAGCTATACCTTGTAAAGCTAAAGTTCCTTCACAAATTAAAAAAATGGTCTCAAATAAACTGTAGAAAAAGCAGCATATAAAGTGTATTACTTTTATAGCATACATTTACAAGTAAAAATAATATGCACAGAACAAAACATTAGATAGTTGAACAGAACTAACTTGCACTTATTATTCTGAGCTCCGCACCTCTCCTGCTTAAGCACAGCTGGACTCACTGGTGACAAGGCAGACTGGCCCGCTTTGTCCTGCCGCATAGATCAGGGTATTGTGCACAATATTCATTAAGTGTTTTCCTCTTGCGCCCCATTTTCAAATCAAGCTAGTAACTGTAACCGTATATACCTATAATAGCAAAAGTTTACCTACACCTTAAAGGTGGGGTGCAATGATTTTTATTTTTTTTTCAGAATTCACTTGTATAGTATTGTTGGTAAGCCAATAAAAGTATCTGTGTAGTTTTAATGTATAGGTTTTAACGCTAAGTGTATAAAAAACAACTCTGAAGTTGACACCTCCTATGAAAAGTTAAGCTCACTCAAAGCTAATTTATGCGTGACGTCACACCAGGACAAGCTTGCCATCCTGCCTGCTGCGTTCCTGCATTACTGATCGCCAAAACACAACGCACCCAGGGGAGAGATACCATGGTGAATAGTGTGTTAAAAAAAAAAAAAAAAAAATCCAATAGCAAAAAGGAAAAAGAATGAGGCTGATTTCACCCAGGCTGTTCCAGATCATGTGCTGGTTCCTTGACTTTTTGCTATTGGGTTTACAGTTTTTTATCAAGCTTTTTTTCTGAACGTTCTTTCTATTTTTGAGGATTTTGGAAGTGGACATTTTCTATGACTTTGTTTTTGATTTACTCACTCGTATTTTTGCCAATACTTTTTGATCGGGACTGTTATAAGTTTTTTTTTTTATATATAATAATTAGTTATCTCTATTGCCGTCCTGAATTCTTTGTTTTGTTTTTGTTTTTTCTTTTCCAATAGCTTTAGTGGCAATAATCGTATTTTTGGTAACCTCTGTTTGGCCCTTTCAATAATTATTTTTTCGCTGTGGTGCTTGACAATTTGATTAGTCTATGCTGTTACAAATTGACTGTACTAGTATGTAATGTCTGGTATTACCTCAAGTAAATCCTATCACTATTGAACATCTTATTACAAAAAAAGTAACAATAACTAAAACTTTCAGAATACTTCAGGGTCTATGTCTAGTCTTTTCTGTGAATCTGAACAATAGACGCTCGATTTTTGTGCAATCTGCCTCCTTGTTGTTTTGTTTACTTCCTATCAGTCACTTGAGTTCTGCCCAGTTAAATACCTGTGCGGGAGATAATTAGAGGTCCCTCACCTTTATTGAGGGTAGCGTAGTCGAAACATACAATTGATAATTTAACCTCTTGTTTGATTAATAACTAAATTTCACTAACGCTGCAACAATCAACCGATATTCTTCAAAATAAATTCACCGTCTGAATAGGGATGCTTGGCACAAGCTGTTCACTAAAATACTGCCAAGAAACAAATTAAAATTAAAAAACCTGAAACTGACATAAAAAAACCTGTCATGTGCTACTCTACCATCAACAGACTACAACAAACCATGGAAGAGAGAGAATTAAGTGTAAATGTAAACAAGCTTTTTTAACATTGTGAAGCCAATATAAATGAAGCACAAGACCAACATTTCTGGTCTGTTTGATTTGAGATGCTAAAACATCCGAACCAGTAACATCGCTTTCACTTCTGTCCTCCATCTACTGCATTTGTTTACAACAGTGAATGTCCTGGTGTGACGTCACACACACGCGCTCTTCTGGGTAGAGGTCAATGAAACTTTCAGGACATGTATAGAAAGTTTAGCTGCACTCAACAATGACTTTATGTCATTGCACCCCATCTTTAACCTGCTAATTTCAAAGTAGGCGCTTTGAATGACAAGCGTTGTAGCTGTAGCTGGCAAATGAAAGTGCACAGTCGGTCTTTAATTGACAGTCATTTAAACGAATGAGAGCATTCTAGCGCTGCTTCAGCTAATGAGATCTGTCAGAACAGAATGAAATGACTGACGGTAAAACTACACTAGCCTATTAAGGAACCGCTGAGTTGACTGACAGCGACCCCTAGCCATTCAGAGTGGAACGGAGATGGGACAGACAGCAAAAACTACACACTAGAGATGATTTCTTAAATTATTATTTTTGGTAAGAAAAAAAATAGCGAGTGGTTTTACCGACATTTATCCTATGTACATTTATTTCAGTCGAACTATGTACATTTATTTCAGTCGAATTATCTTTGGGTAATTTGACGTTTAAGGAGCTTTATCGATTAAAATTGAAAAGTAGCAAGCCTAAATATGAGTCAATAAATCGAAATAATCTGCTATTAACGTATTTAATCTGTTTATGTAGAATCTGTTGTGGTTTAAATCTCAAATGCTTCGTCATTGACATCCTGAGTGAGATCTACACTCAGCAAAATTGTAAATATAGTTGTTGCTGCTAGGTTCCAATGGGGACTTGGTACTTATAATGGCGCTGGTTGTGCTTTTTAAGCTTGATCTTGATCACTTCTCCAATGTCACAGCATTGTTTCATGAAATATCTCCTCCTCTCTACTTAAATCTGAGTTCTGTGACTTTCACCTGCGCCTCCTCTTCACTGTGCTTGAGAAGTCAGCCTTGACCAGCGTGAGATCCAACACCATCGTAGCACTGGGGGACTTTTCCATCCGCCTCCCAAAACTCGTCGAGCCCAGGACACCCCACCTCTACGCCAGATAACACAACCACCCCCTCAACCCCCCTCACCATCCGCTTCCTGAACCTCATCGAACCCTGGACACCCCACCTCTACGCCAGGTAACACAACCACCCCCTCACAATCCGCTTCCCGAACGTCAGGTAACACAACCAGGTAACACAACTACCCCCTCAACCCCCATCACCATCCGCTTCCTGAACCTCATCGAGCCCTGGACACCCCACCACTACGCCAGGTAACACAACCACCCCCTCACAATCCGCCTCCCATACCTCATCGAGCCCTGGACACCCCACCTCTACGCCAGATAACACAACCACCCCCTCAACCCCCCTCACCATCCGCTTCCTGAACCTCATTGAGCCCTGGACACTCCACCTCTACGCCAGGTAACACAACCACCCCCTTACCATCCGCTTCCCGAACCTCATCGAGCCCTGGACACCCCACCTGTACGCCAGGTAACACAACCACCCCCTCACCATCCGCTTCCCGAACCTCATCGTATCCTGGACACCGCACCTCTACGCCAGGTAACACAACCACCCCCTCACCATCCGCCTCCCAAACCTCATAAAGGATTAGAGAGACAAGCTAATCAATGTGTGATGGTCCATTTTACAGTCAGGGTTAAAGACAGGGTTACAGTGTATTGATAGAGGTGTGTGATTCTCTGCAGGCTCAGAGACAGCGCCCCCAGTGTTCGTAAGACATCTGATTCTGAAAGACATGGTGAAGGCGAAAGGTCAGGTCAGCGAGAAGGCCATGCTGCTCATGGACAGCGAGCAAGAGATCATGGTGCTGGCATTCAGCTTCTTCAATGAGCTTGCAGCCAAGGAACTTGCCACTGACTCATACTGGCAAGGTAACCTGCCCTTCCTGCCAGGGTCACTGCCCATACTGCTGCCAGTAATTTGGTGTTGCAACAATTATTCAGATAATTCAATTCCTCTTGCAGCCACGTGAGCATTACAATTCAAAATGTTGAATTTAAATCAAGGGAAGTAGTGTTAAAACTTTACAATACATTAGTAAAACTTCACCTAGAATATTGTGTTCAGTTCTGGTCACCTCGTTACCTTCTGGAAGCGACATCGTGGGAGGTGTGGAAGCGACATCGTGGGAGAAGTACAGTCGTGGACAAGTACAACGCAGTTAGAAGCAGAAAGGAGGAATTACATCTTTAAATCTGGAGTTGCTTTAATCAGAAAACATTGCAGCTTAAAGCCTTACAGCTGCATGTATATTTCTGATAGCAAGCTGAAACTCGGAGCAGCTGATTCAAATTCCGCTGCGTTCTGAGACACGGGGGAGGGGCGGAGCCCGGAGCACAAACAAACAAAAGGCAGGCAGTCTTCCCAGCGACAGCGTGTGGAAGCGACATCATGGAAGAAGTACAGTCGTGGACAAGTACAACGCAGTTAGAAAGCAGGTTGACAGCTGCAGAAGCTAAACTAAACTTCCAAAAAAAACTGGTCTTCAAGCCAGTAATCTGTGACAACTGCATGATGTGGGAAATCCGAGAAAACCCAACAGAGCTCAACCAAGTTTGTGTAAAGTGCCGCACGATCCAGGACTTGCTTCAGCGATTAAGCCTGCTAGAAAAGGAGCTGGAGGAAATGAGACAGCAACAGGAGCTTGAGGAGCTGACACACCCACAATTCATGGAAGTCTGCACCCCTAGCAGACTGAAAGCCACCAGGGAGATGAAAGAGAGTCGAAACAGCTGGGTTCAGATAGGCAGAAGCAGGGAAAAAAAGAAACTTCGTCAAACACAACCACCAGAAATCCAGACATCCAACAAATTTGAGCCACTTGAACATTTAGATGACCAAAACCAACATCAAGAGAATGAAAGAAGCAACATCCAGGACCCTATAAACAGTGCTGGCCAGGCAGCAAAAAGAAGAGAGGTCATGATTGTTGGGGACTCCATATTGAGAAACACAACAAGTTCAGTTCGCAGTTTGGACCCCCTTACTACAACAGTGTGCTGCCTTCCAGGAGCCTCGGTCAAGCACATCATTGAGAACATGGACAGGCTCCTAGAACGAACAGGAGATGACCCGGTAGTAGTCATCCACATCGGTACAAACAACATTGGAAGAGACAGACCAAGATCCCTGCAAAACAAATTCAGAGAGCTAGGAAGGAAATTAAAAGACAAGACCAAAACTGTGGTATTTTCTGGGATACTGCCAGCACCTTGCAAAGGACCATATGGACAGCTGGAAATATAAAATCAAAATGCATGGCTGATATCGTGGTGCACACAGGAAGGCTTCACCTTTCTTGAACATTGGAGCACATTCTACAGCAAGGACTATCTATACAGGTGGGACAGACTGCACTTAAACAGAAAGGGAACCAATCTACTCTGAGAAAGGATCCTTGAGGAGGTCCAGAAGCATTTAAACTAGAAAGGAAGGGGGGAGAAAACAAAAAAACAGAAGGGAGACCACATCAAAACAAGGGCAACAACTCAGGTAAGACAACTATTAAATGTATTTATCTTAATGCTAGAAGTCTCAGAAACAAAATGTTAGAACTTGAAGCTACTGCACTAACAAGTAACTACGATGTGATAGGTGTTACAGAAACCTAGTTGTCTGAGAGTGATGCAGACGAATATAATATTAGTGGATACACACTATATAGGAAAGACAGGGAGGACAGAAGAGGCGGAGGGGTAGCGCTATACATAAGAAATAGTCTTGAAGCCCAGATGCTAAATCAGGACAAAGAAAACAATGCAGAATCAATATGGGTCAGAATAATGGACACAAATTCAAAGGGCATAATAATAGGAGCATGCTATAGACCGCCAAATTCAGACGCTGAGCAAAATAATCTGTTATAGAATGACATTCGAAATGCGTGTAGAAAAGGAGAAGCCATACTAATGGGGGATTTCAACTTCCCCCATATAAAATGGGAAAACCCGATGGGGGGCACGACGGACAAAATTGAAATGGTGGAAATGACAAATGACTGCTTCCTAACGCAATTTGTCAAGGCACCGACTAGAGGGGAGGCATGCCTTGATTTAGTCTTTTCAAATAATGAAGACAGAATAACTAAAACAGAGGTCAGAGAGCCATTGGCAAACTCAGACCACAACATGGTCTCATTTGAAGTATTTTTTAAAACCCCAAAAGCAATGACTAAAGCTAAGGTTTACAATTTTAGAAAAGCAAACTATGAAGGTATGAAACGGAGACTAACAGAAGTAGATTGGAGTAAAATAGAGAAAACATCCACAGAAAAAGGATGGCTGTTTTTTAAAAATGTAGTACTAGAGGCACAAAACAATTACATCCCAAAAGTAGACAAATCTGAATCTGAAACAAAATGGTTTAATAGATCAATTAAAAAAAATATTCAGCGAAAAAAGGCAATTTACAGAGCGTTTAAAAGGGACCAAAAACAAAGCACACAGAAAGAGTACTTGGAACTACAAACACAAGTCAAAAAGGAAGTTAGAAAGGCCAAGAGAGAGATAGAAATCAATATTGCTAAGGGGGCTAAAACCAATTCCAAAATGTTTTTCCAATATTATAACAGCAAGAGAACATTCAAAGAGGAGGTTAAATGTCTAAGAGACACAAATGGCAAAATCATAGATGAAGAAAAAAAATAGCAAATATATTAAATGATTACTTTTCACAGGTTTTTTTTAAAAAGAGGACACGGACAACATGCCCCACATGTCGACCTGTTCCTATCCAATTTTAAATAACTTTAGCATAACAGAGGCAGAAGTGTTAAAGGGACTAGGAGCTCTTAAAATAAACAAATCCCCTGGGCCGGATGAGATCCTCCCAATAGTACTCAAAGAAATGAAAGAAGTTATTTACAAACCGCTAACTAAGATCATGCAACAGTCTCTTGACACAGGGGTTGTACCGACAGACTGGAAAATAGCAAACGTAATACCGATCCACAAAAGGGAGACAAAAACCGAACCAGGTAACTACAGACCAATAAGCCTGACTTCTATTATATGTAAACTTATGGAAACTATAATAAGATCCAAAATGGAAAATTACCTATATTGTAACAATATCCTGGGAGACAGCCAGCATGCTTTTAGGAAAGGGAGATCATGTCTAACTAACCTACTTGACTTTTTTGAGGATGCAACATTGAAAATGGATAACTGCAAAGCATACGACATGGTCTATTTAGATTTACAGAAAGCTTTTGACAAAGTCCTGCATAAAAGATTAATTCTCAAACTGAACGCAGTAGGGATTCAAGGAAATACATGCACATGGATTAGGGAGTGGTTAACATCTAGAAAACAGAGTATTGCATGCAGGTAATAAAATGTGCATTATAAATATCATATGGGAGATACTGAAATTGAAGAAGGGAACTATGAAAAAGACCTAGGAGTTTATGTTGACTCCGAAATGTCTTCATCTAGACAATGTGGGGAAGCTATAAAAAAGGCCAACAAGATGCTTGGATATATTGTGAGAAGTGTTGAATTTAAATCAAGGGAAGTAATGTTAAAACTTTACAATGCATTAGTAAGACCTCACCTAGAATATTGTGTTCAGTTCTGGTCACCTCGTTACAAAAAGGATATTGCTGCTCTAGAAAGCGTGCAAAGAAGAGCAACCAGAATTATCCCGGGTTTAAAAGGCATGTCGTATGCAGACAGGCTAAAAGAATTGAATCTATTCAGTCTTGAACAAAGAAGACTACACGGCTGTGGGTACTATTGTAGGCAGTTAATATATTCTTAAAAGCAATAAATTAAAGGACCTCCAAAAACTCTAGGGGATAAAGAGATACGTTCGATTGTCAAGATCTCGGTGGGACCTCTACAATAAACGGTGTCCTATTAGAATGTACAAACCCATTTTTAATATCGCTCTCTGAAAACGATGGCAGATTTACACGTTACAACAAGCCAAAAGTAGATCACATTCCAGACTGTTCAAAGTTCATAAATTGTGTTTGTTCAACATGAGTGAATGACTCAATACTGGGAATCTCTTCTTAGAAAGATGGTATTTATTAAGCATGCAACAATATAAGTTTGAAAATCACACAAAACAGTTACACAATTAAAGTTACATTAAAAGTGTAACTGTTTTGAGAACTAAGGTTTAAAACAACAATTTACCAAAGAAATATTAGTACATACTGACACAACAAGGGGTCACACAATACCTGAATAGATATTTAAGAGTATTGTTACCGAGCCTGAAAAGCAGTCACTTTCAGCGTTCTGTTACCTTGTGTTTCTCCGAGTGTCAGGGCCCCCAAGCTTGATGGATAAATACTGAGAGCTGAGGGCTCCAGGTGCAGTCTTGTAGTTTCTTAGAGTCTGAGCGAGCAGGGATAACGTAGATCAGGGGGGTAGAGCTGGGGACAAGGAACTGGGGCTAAAGCAGGGGGTTTTATACTTTTCAAACAAAGAGATTATTTGAATTTCCCGCTGCATGCGCCGATTGGCTATTTTGTAGCGAATGGGCTTGCAATCTTGATTGATTGCTCCCCCTTTCCTCTGTCTGATTAGTTCATTATCATAATCTGGAAAGGGGAAACTTTTAAAAAGTGCATAACTTTTGCTAAATAATTCTGATTTTATTCTGAATTCCAGTTATTTTTACCATAAGAAATTACATTTCTTTAGACACCAAACATGTCGGGTTGCGACTTTAGTTAGACATTGCAAACAGTTTAATTCTCTTAGGGATTTATTACCTGGGTTATTCTATACTTGTTAGGCAATTTAAGAATAAAAACACTTGCATCTTGTACTCATAGTGGTATTAAATCAATATGAAATTTGTCTTAAATCTCTAAATCTTTAAGCTATTTTTCTCTCTTTTCAGACTCCTATGCTAAACCACCTCTCTCTCACTAGACGGGTTGATGAAATCACGGCGACGGGTTTGATTAGCCTTTTGTTTCCTGAGTGCCTGGTGCATTCAAGGTGTTAGGTTGATCGTTATCTCTAGGCAAAGCTAGATAAATTAGATTAAAGTTCATTCAATGTAGATTCCTGATAATATATAATATCATAAGAACATAACATAAGAAAGTCCATGACATTTGCAATATATTTGAGATGACAATGTCTATAGAACCTACAACTCCCCCCTTTCTGAAGAAGAATAGCGTTAAAAACAGCTGTTGTACTTCAGAACCTAGTTACTGCCTTTGTTTGGCAAGGAAAGTGGTGGTGCAATTCAAGCAAATGTCCAATTTCCTAAAACATTGTCTACAATCTAACAAAATAAGAAAAAAAAGAAAGAAAATACAATTCTAAAATAATGACAACACACAATACATAATCTTGATACAGGTCCATGCAAGCAACAGTAGTACACTAATTATAAATGTCGAGGGAAGCCCTGTGCATCTTATTTATCTGTTGGATCGCAGTCCGTCTTCACTCTTGCTGATGCTGGGTGGTTGGTCTGGGATCTCACCCTTGGGGTTTGCTTCCTGCGCTTTTGAGCTTGGTTTCGATTGTGGGTTAGTTTGATCAAATATACGACCAAGCAGAACAAAACCAGTTCACCGACAAACAAGGCACAGATTGCCCAAGGATAGCTGCTGGATCGCAAGATCTGTTGGTCCCTTTCTCTGATCTTTAGGTCTGTGAATTGGAGACCCCCTTGGTTTATTGCAATTTCGACAGTATGAGAGTCTTTGTAATTCAGGAGGTAGTCAATGTCTCTGTCGATTTTGAACTTGTGGCCCTTGAGCACATCTAACCCTTCTATCTTTGCTTCGTGTACTTCCTGGTTCAGGTAGTACAGGGCAGTGTTACCAACATGGATTATGGCATCTCTGGGGACTGTTATAAGTGAGGCTTCCTGGGGGAGCGCTATCTTCTTAACGGAATGGTGATTGTAGGAAATTGTAGCCTCCTTTAGGGCAGAGTTCACGAGCCATTGCTTGCTAGTGATTGCCACCTGAGTCTCTATTAAGTCTTCTGATTTTGTCAGGGTGACTTTGCATTTTTCAAGATTAGCGCCCGGGTTCAAGCCACATAATACTTCACTGGTATCCTTTAGGAAGGGTTTACCAGGGCACAGTCAATGTATTTCCTTTGTTCTCTGGCATAAGTGTAGGTTAGGTACCAAGTACTGCCCATAATTTGACTCTTGGTAGGCCACCAAGGGTGGGGTTTCAATTTTTGCATAAACTCCATTTATCCCGGTTGCAACATTTAGGATGGCTTTCAACTGGTAAATGTTTTCAGATTTAATGAGAGGCAAGTTCAGGAGAAATGCTATTTCCATGGCTTCACTGTTAACGTAGATTGGGATGGCACTACCCATATTGTATGCGATATGGATCTGCACAGGGTCAATGCAGTCTGATGAAGTCTTTTCCAGGACACCTCGTACTACGTCTTCTGGGACCAGGTAGGTGGGAATGCGTCCTTGGATCAAATCTCTAATACCTCTGTTAACTTCACGAGTCAAATCTTCGATCAATAATTTGATAGGCTCAATTACAGTTCTTTCTTCATTAATTGTCCTGCTTATCTGGGTGATTTGATATGAGGTATGGTTCAGCATTGCCGAGTGTAGGTTCACCACAACAATAGTGTCCTTCAGCGCAGTGCCCATATTAATCAGTTCTTGTTGCTGTAGGCGGACTTGGTCCTGTATGTTATCCATTTCGTTTTGTAATCTCTTTATGTTTTCTTTAATAATGTGGTAAGATATGGTATTTGAAGCGGATACGCCTAAAGAAAACACGGATCCCAAGGCAGATAGTAGTAGTCCAATTCCAAAAATTCCACGTTTGGCCCTAGGCTTGCTAACTACCTTCTCGGGGTATGCCATAGTCTTTTCCAATTGTCGTAGGATACCCTTAACACCAGCCTGGGCATGTCTCAGGTACTCATTATACCACTGCAGTGTTGAAGTGGTAACTTCAGTTCCAGGCTCTTTCACATGTTTGCGGATTACATCTTTAGGGTCCAATGTCACATATATTTGGTGTGTGACTACTGTTGAATGCACGACCAGGAATCTGTGTTCATGGCGCAGCATAATGCCTGATGGAGGCGATTGCAAGAACTACCCAACCTCTTGGATCCATCTGTAGAAAGAGAACAAAAATGTTTTTTTTTTTTTTGTTATTTTTTTTTTTTCAGTCTTTTGTTATTAAATTTTACTATTTCAGACAGAGGAGGTTTGGTATGGCCTGATCTGGTTGATGTGAACCCATCTTAGGACTTCACTTGCCCCTCTTTTGGTATTGATTCCATACACTACAGGGGTTAGCTTCACACTGATTGCGTAGGGTCCGGTCCAGCTTGGTAAGAATTTCCTCGCTTTGTGTTGGTTTATACCATAGTTCACTGGGCGTGAGCTGGGGTGAAGGATAAGGCAGAAGAAGCAGCAAGGAGCAGTTAGTAGGACAGAATGTGGTCACTGACTGAGGGCGACGATGCCGCACATCCCAGGGGCAGAGGACCCAGCAACCGAAATGGGATAGAAAAGATGGTCACTGACTGAGGGCGACGATGCCGACACATCTCAGGGGCGAAGGACTCACCGACCAAAGACAGGATAGAAAAGAGGTTGCTGACTGAGGGCGACGATGCCGCACATCCCAGGGGCGGAGGACCCAGCAACCGAAAACACATATGAGGGTTATGACTCGGAAAGCCGCCCCTCGAGAGGAGATGAGAGAGGTACCCAGCATCTGAGGCTTCTGTAAGGGGCGCTCGTAAAACCCCTGATTGGCCGAGACGTCACGCTGCCTGGGACCTGAAAATAAGGACAAAGCATAGAGGTTAGTATAGGACTCAGCACGAGTGACCATGTCCTGAAGAGAGGCAGAATAGAACAGAACCTAAAGTGAGAAGATGAGCGCAGGAGCTGCGACAGGACAGAGTTTGGCCGGGGGGTCCGCTCTGACTCATGTGGTGAGAACCCCCCTGAAGGTAAGGGAGGCGGATGCCTAGCCCTGAGGTCGGGGAAGTGAGACTCACTTGCCCCCCAAAGGATGGACCCCCGGCACCTCACGAAAACTCCCACACCGTGAGACAAACAAAAGACAGCACATGCCAACGCATAACATAAACAAAAGACCAGAAGGACACACAGGACAAACAGAGGGAGATTAGTAATTGTTAGTAGAATGTGACTATGTGTATACCTGCCGCTCGGTGGAGAGGAAAAAACCCCTTGAGTCCGATTAGGGGAAAACCTCTGGTGGCCCCGGCAGACAGGAAGCCCCCACTCCAGGCATACTAGCGATTTTTAAAAGTGGGCAGCAACTATATGAGAGGAGGATGGATGAATGAAAGAATCCACTTCAGAAGAGGGCCATCTCCCCACATTCATGATCTGGCTGTGATTGATGTTGGCCCTCGCAGCAGAGGGGGCTGTGCCTACAGAATGATGGGGAGGGGAGGGGAGGGGGAGGGAGGGAGGATGGGAGGCCCGCTCTGGAGGCGAGGTAGGTTGGGATCCAGTGACGAGTGATCCTAGGAGTGAGAGAAATCAATGAGGCGGGTAGAGTAGAGGAGGGAGGCTTGCTCTGGAGGGTGGAAAGGTGGGTTGAGAACCAGTGATGAGTGATGATAGGAGCGAGAGGAATCAATGAACTGAGGGTCCTGAGGGGGGGGAGAGTAGAGGAGGAGGGGGGGTTCTTGCTGGGGAGATACCTTGATGTTGAAAGAAGGGGCAGATAGGGGAATCTGCTTGACAGCTGAATTAACGGACCGCGCTGAAATGGATCCGTCTGGAGGTACACAACTGAATGATGGAGTAAATTAGAAGTAGAAGAAACTGGATTCTGAGCTCCTAAGGAGACCGAAGAGGGCTCAGATGCAGATGATCTCCATAGGTAGATCCTTGTATGGGGAGAAGTGGCGTTTCCGAAGAGTAGAATGAGCAAAACGGAGAATGTTCATTGATGCAGACAGCGGGAAGGTGAGGCAGAAGGGAAGGCTCTTAAGAATCAGCTGTTAGGCAGATGGTCTCCATGAGGAGATCTTTGTAGGGGGACAAGCGAACTTTCCGAAGAGTAGAGATGAGTGAATGGAGAATGTCTGTTGATATGGGCAGGCGGGAAGGTGCAGCAGGGAGGGGGACTTTTGAAGATTCCGCAAAGAGTCAGACGAACTACTGGTATGGAGAGAATGGTGGGAAGAGAGAAAATCCCTAGCGTGGACGATGAAAGCCATGATCTGGTTTGATTGAAGGAATAGGATGAATCCGATTCTGGCACAGAACGTTTAAAACACTGACCAAGCTGTACAATATGAAGCTTTCAAAGGAGGGAGAGGGCTGCAGATATGAAATGCTGAGCAGATTGAAGGAGGTTACTGAGAGTATGATTCAGTCAAATAGCAGCTGGTGAAGCTGGGGAGTCGGGGGGGTGGCCACGCAGCAGACGGGACCAGTCGACGGAACTTGGATACTAAAAGTGGAGGCAGAAGGGGAGCTGGAACTGACAGTTGAGGTAGCAGCTGGAACTGAACAAACGTGTGTAAATCGACTGCTGGGGAAGCTCAGCACGCTTTGTGCTCCATTTTCTGGAAAGGAGGGCAGAGATGAGATGTAGACTATCCTATGTGTCAGTTAATACGGGATCGATCTGCGGTCTGCTACTATCATGTCTGCTTGAAATGGAAAAGGTGAACTCACATTGAGAGACTGGGTTTCACAACTCCAGTCATTCTCCTAGTAGTGGAACTCCTTAACTCATAATCAAGACAGATTTCCAGTCTCACACCGCGTCTCTCACCATGTATTAATGCTGTAATATTTGAGAGGATGTGTGGACGTATGAATAGGATTGCTGAGAAAGTCAAGCACCTCGTATTTTGATTAGATGGGGATTAGCATTAGCCTTGACTGCGGAATGCTTCCATGATCTGCGTATTGGAGGAAAGCGGAAGCGTTGGAAGATCTGGAGTAGTGCAGGTACAGATTTAGACTGTAAACTAAAACAACTTGCATGCTATAATAGTGAGTAGATCTGAAGAGGGAGCAGAGATCTGCTGCAGTGAGGAGCAATTAACAGTAGAGGACGGGATCTGATGATCGGTGCAGAGATCTGAGGAAGTAAACAAAGAAGTGCTGTCAATAATGAGCGGTGGTCTGCTGTAGAGAGAGAGAGATCTGCTGAAGCAGTGATCTGTTATTGTGAATGGTGGACTACCATTAGTAGAGCGTGGTGGTCTGCTGCAGAACGCAGAGATCTGCTGAAGCAGGGATCTGTAATAGTGAATGGTGGATTGCCATCGGTAGTGTGATGATCTGCTGTAGAGCGCAGAGATCTGCTGAATGCGGTGGATATTGGTCTTTGAGTTAAAGTGATTTAGATGAAGCCAGAGATGAAGAATGCATAGAGCTGAGGCTGCTGTAGAACCTAAGAGGATGAAGAATCCGTTGCTCTGAGGCTGTTGAAAAATCTATTGATTTGGTCGGGAGCAGTCTGAGTGTATTGTCTAATCGCAGGGTAGGAGGACACTTGACTGAAATGATGATAGTTGTAGGACATGGTTTCCGTTTCTGACTGGCAGCTCACGTTGTTGAAATGGTAACTTGAAGGTTGAATAAGGTGCCTTGGTGAAATTTGTCGGTTTGAAGGAGAGGAGCCAGATGAGGAAGCACGAATCCGGGAACAGGAAGAGGTCGCTGGGATGGAAGCCTGGTGCAGGGAAGCTGGAAGTTAATGTGACGGTAGATTTGGAGCATCTCAGAAAGCCGACAAGTGCGTGGCTTCATGACCATGTCCTCAAAGGGGCGGGGAGGGCAGATAGAGTTGAAATTGAAGAATGTCAGTTGATATAGATAGACAAAGGATGAGGCAGGAGGGGAACTCCCGAGAATCCATTACAGTGATAACTGCGAGAATAGATAGAAAAAGCTGTAGTGTCCGAGCTTCGAAATGATACCAAACTCGTTTAATATATAGAGAGAACTTGTGGTATTATACTGCCATCCAGAGGTTATGATTGGAATTAAACCATTGACTTGAGTGAAGCAGGGTAGAATCTATGAAGTTATTACGATTAAATCCTTATCTATGTAGAACAACATTTGCTTATTCCTTTAGATTTGAATAATAAATATTCTAGACATGTTTAGGACAGTTAGTCATGAATATAAATAAGTTAACGCAGTATTTAGATGTCATGGTTTGGCGCGTTGAATTCGTCTCCGCCAGTTGTGAAAGCGCAGCAACAGGAAGCCGGAAGATTGCAGTGCTGAGGCGCAGAGCACGCCGAGCCTGATGAAGCTGCCTGGTCACCATGACAACTTACCACTCCCCGCAGTCACTCAATGAGGGCGTTGCCGTGGTAACCATAGTCTGTGAGGCGCCGGTGAAAAAGTTACAGTACAATAGTGTCGTTGGAGAATGTTGTGACCAGTCAAGTCACGAGTAGCCACTGGTTGAAAATGGAGTTTAGTTTGGGCTGGACACGTTTTTAAAGGGTTGAACGTAGCTGATGGAGGTCCAGGGCAGGATCTTCTGATGGAACGGTAATTGTGCTCGCTCTGTGGGAGCGGGGGTGCTGGCTCTGTGGGAGCGGGGGAGGGGCGTCTGATTGCAGGCGAGGAGTAAAGAAAGATTCCGCAGACAAAACTTCGTGGTAGAATTAAATAGAGCTAAAGTAAGGCAATCACTGACAACGGGAATGTCGAGGTCATGTCGAAGGAGCTTGAAAGTTTAACGGAGGACCAGACTTTCTGATAAAGTTGCAGACAAGTTGAGTAATGAAGCTGCGCTTTGGACGGCTATGATGCCGAGGTGGAGACTGGATGGAACAGGAAAGAGTAACGTTGGAGCTCTTGGAGCCGAAAAGAGAAGCTGAATGAAAAGAAAGATCACCTGAGCAGGTAAGAAATGAGATGAGAGAGGTACCCAGCATCTGAGGCTTCTGTAAGGGGCGCTCGTAAAACCCCTGATTGGCCGAGACGTCACGCTGCCTGGGACCTGAAAATAAGGACAAAGCATAGAGGTTAGTATAGGACTCAGCACGAGTGACCACGTCCTGAAGAGAGGCAGAATAGAACAGAACCTCAAGTGAGAAGATGAGCGCAGGAGCTGCGACAGGACAGAGTTTGGCCGGGGGGTCCGCTCTGACTCATGTGGTGAGAACCCCCCTGAAGGTAAGGGAGACGGATGCCTAGCCCTGAGGTCGGGGAAGTGAGACTCACTTGCCCCCCAAAGGATGGACCCCCGGCACCTCACGAAAAATCCCACACCGTGAGACAAACAAAAGACAGCACATGCCAACGCATAACATAAACAAAAGACCAGAAGGACACACAGGACAAACAGAGGGAGATTAGTAATTGTTAGTAGAATGTGACTATGTGTATACCTGCCGCTCGGTGGAGAGGAAAAAACCCCTTGAGTCCGATTAGGGGAAAACCTCTGGTGGCCCCGGCGGACAGGAAGCCCCCACTCCAGGCATACTAGCGATTTTTAAAAGTGGGCAGCAACTATATGAGAGGAGGATGGATGAATGAAAGAATCCACTTCAGAAGAGGGCCATCTCCCCACATTCATGATCTGGCTGTGATTGATGTTGGCCCTCGCAGCAGAGGGGGCTGTGCCTACAGAATGATGGGGGGGGGGGGGGGGGGAGGGGGGGAGGGATGGGAGGCCCGCTCTGGAGGCGAGGTAGGTTGGGATCCAGTGACGAGTGATCCTAGGAGTGAGAGAAATCAATGAGGGGGGTAGAGTAGAGGAGGGAGGCTTGCTCTGGAGGGTGGAAAGGTGGGTTGAGAACCAGTGATGAGTGATGATAGGAGCGAGAGGAATCAATGAACTGAGGGTCCTGAGGGGGGGGGTGAGTAGAGGAGGAGGGGGGGTTCTTGCTGGGGAGATACCTTGATGTTGAAAGAAGGGGCAGATAGGGGAATCTGCTTGACAGCTGAATTAACGGACCGCTGAAATGGATCCGTCTGAGGTACACAACTGAATGATGGAGTAAATTAGAAGTAGAAGAAACTGGATTCTGAGCTCCTAAGGAGACCGAAGAGGGCTCAGATGCAGATGATCTCCATAGGTAGATCCTTGTATGGGGAGAAGTGGCGTTTCCGAAGAGTAGAATGAGCAAAACGGAGAATGTTCATTGATGCAGACAGCGGAAGGTGAGGCAGAAGGAAGGCTCTTAAGAATCAGCTGTTAGGCAGATGGTCTCCATGAGGAGATCTTTGTAGGGGACAAGCGAACTTTCAAGAGTAGAGATGAGTGAATGGAGAATGTCTGTTGATATGGGCAGGCGGGAAGGTGCAGCAGGGAGGGGGACTTTTGAAGATTCCACAAAGAGTCAGACGAACTACTGGTATGGAGAGAATGGTGGGAAGAGAGAAAATCCCTAGCGTGGACGATGAAAGCCATGATCTGGTTTGATTGAAGGAATAGGATGAATCCGATTCTGGCACAGAACGTTTAAAACACTGACCAAGCTGTACAATATGAAGCTTTCAAAGGAGGGAGAGGGCTGCAGATATGAAATGCTGAGCAGATTGAAGGAGGTTACTGAGAGTATGATTCAGTCAAATAGCAGCTGGTGAAGCTGGGGAGTCGGGGGGGGGCCACGCAGCAGACGGGACCAGTCGACGGAACTTGGATACTAAAAGTGGAGGCAGAAGGGGAGCTGGAACTGACAGTTGAGGTAGCAGCTGGAACTGAACAAACGTGTGTAAATCGACTGCTGGGGAAGCTCAGCACGCTTTGTGCTCCATTTTCTGGAAAGGAGGGCAGAGATGAGATGTAGACTATCCTATGTGTCAGTTAATACGGGATCGATCTGCGGTCTGCTACTATCATGTCTGCTTGAAATGGAAAAGGTGAACTCACATTGAGAGACTGGGTTTCACAACTCAGTCATTCTCCTAGTAGTGGAACTCCTTAACTCATAATCAAGACAGATTTCCAGTCTCACACCGCGTCTCTCACCATGTATTAATGCTGTAATATTTGAGAGGATGTGTGGACGTATGAATAGGATTGCTGAGAAAGTCAAGCACCTCGTATTTTGATTAGATGGGGATTAGCATTAGCCTTGACTGCGGAATGCTTCCATGATCTGCGTATTGGAGGAAAGCGGAAGCGTTGGAAGATCTGGAGTAGTGCAGGTACAGATTTAGACTGTAAACTAAAACAACTTGCATGCTATAATAGTGAGTAGATCTGAAGAGGGAGCAGAGATCTGCTGCAGTGAGGAGCAATTAACAGTAGAGGACGGATCTGATGATCGGTGCAGAGATCTGAGGAAGTAAACAAAGAAGTGCTGTCAATAATGAGCGGTGGTCTGCTGTAGAGAGAGAGAGATCTGCTGAAGCAGTGATCTGTTATTGTGAATGGTGGACTACCATTAGTAGAGCGTGGTGGTCTGCTGCAGAACGCAGAGATCTGCTGAAGCAGGGATCTGTAATAGTGAATGGTGGATTGCCATCGGTAGTGTGATGATCTGCTGTAGAGCGCAGAGATCTGCTGAATGCGGTGGATATTGGTCTTTGAGTTAAAGTGATTTAGATGAAGCCAGAGATGAAGAATGCATAGAGCTGAGGCTGCTGTAGAACCTAAGAGGATGAAGAATCCGTTGCTCTGAGGCTGTTGAAAAATCTATTGATTTGGTCGGGAGCAGTCTGAGTGTATTGTCTAATCGCAGGGTAGGAGGACACTTGACTGAAATGATGATAGTTGTAGGACATGGTTTCCGTTTCTGACTGGCAGCTCACGTTGTTGAAATGGTAACTTGAAGGTTGAATAAGGTGCCTTGGTGAAATTTGTCGGTTTGAAGGAGAGGAGCCAGATGAGGAAGCACGAATCCGGGAACAGGAAGAGGTCGCTGGGATGGAAGCCTGGTGCAGGGAAGCTGGAAGTTAATGTGACGGTAGATTTGGAGCATCTCAGAAAGCCGACAAGTGCGTGGCTTCATGACCATGTCCTCAAAGGGGCGGGGAGGGCAGATAGAGTTGAAATTGAAGAATGTCAGTTGATATAGATAGACAAAGGATGAGGCAGGAGGGGAACTCCCGAGAATCCATTACAGTGATAACTGCGAGAATAGATAGAAAAGCTGTAGTGTCCGAGCTTCGCAGCGATACCAAACTCGTTTAATATATAGAGAGAGAACTTGTGGTATTATACTGCCATCCAGAGGTTATGATTGGAATTAAACCATTGACTTGAGTGAAGCAGGGTAGAATCTATGAAGTTATTACGATTAAATCCTTATCTATGTAGAACAACATTTGCTTATTCCTTTAGATTTGAATAATAAATATTCTAGACATGTTTAGGACAGTTAGTCATGAATATAAATAAGTTAACGCAGTATTTAGATGTCATGGTTTGGCGCGTTGAATTCGTCTCCGCCAGTTGTGAAAGCGCAGCAACAGGAAGCCGGAAGATTGCAGTGCTGAGGCGCAGAGCACGCCGAGCCTGATGAAGCTGCCTGGTCACCATGACAACTTACCACTCCCCGCAGTCACTCAATGAGGGCGTTGCCGTGGTAACCATAGTCTGTGAGGCGCCGGTGAAAAAGTTACAGTACAATAGTGTCGTTGGAGAATGTTGTGACCAGTCAAGTCACGAGTCGCCACTGGTTGAAAATGGAGTTTAGTTTGGGCTGGACACGTTTTTAAAGGGTTGAACGTAGCTGATGGAGGTCCAGGGCAGGATCTTCTGATGGAACGGTAATTGTGCTGGCTCTGTGGGAGCGGGGGAGGGGCGTCTGATTGCGGGCGAGGAGTAAAGAAAGATTCCGCAGACAAAACTTCGTGGTAGAATTAAATAGAGCTAAAGTAAGGCAATCACTGACAACGGGAATGTCGAGGTCATGTCGAAGGAGCTTGAAAGTTTAACGGAGGACCAGACTTTCTGATAAAGTTGCAGACAAGTTGAGTAATGAAGCTGCGCTTTGGACGGCTATGATGCCGAGGTGGAGACTGGATGGAACAGGAAAGAGTAACGTTGGAGCTCTTGGAGCCGAAAAGAGAAGCTGAATGAAAAGAAAGATCACCTGAGCAGGTAAGAAACTGATTGATAATATCTTGGCAGCGATGTGCAGAGAAACGACCTGCAGTGAGCGAGGCAACGAAGTTTAGATATTAGCGGTGAAGCACGAAACGACGGCGTCTGAGCGTTTGCTACAAAACGAAACACTAGACAGAAAAGGTGCAGGTGATCAGGTCTTAAATACTAAATAGATGCTAATTAACGGGAGATTAGAAAATTAAAAGATTAGAAGATTAGAGGCCCCCAGCTCCACGCCCCCTGAACCTCGCAGGCTAACATTTAAAGTAGAGGACCTGGACTCCGACTTCGTATTCTCTATTTGAGGTTTTCCTGTCGTAGTAGGCCTCTCGACCTTGAGCCTGGGTTTCCAGATTTTTTTGGGCAAAGCCGAAGACTTCTTGTAGGTGTGACTTCAGGTTAGACACATATCCGTCTGCTGTGACCGCAGGTGGAGGGGTAGGTACTGATGTTGTATACAACAAGTGTAGAGGTAGCACCATTTGCCTGCCAGTCATCATTTCAAAAGGAGTCATGCCAGTGGATCTCGCTGGTGTAGCCCGTATAGCCATGAGGATGAGAGGAAGCTTCATGTCCCAGTCTTTCTGGTTGTCTGCCAGATACTTCTTCAGGGTGTGGATGACAGTCCGGTTGGCTCTTTCCACTTGACCTGAGGATTGGGGGTGGTAGGCCACGTGGAGTTTCTGCTTTACTCCTAGGATTTTCCAAATGTGTTCCATGACTGTGGCAGTGAAGTGGGTGCCTCTGTCTGATTCCACCCTTGGCGGCAGCCCCCATCGACTTAGGATGTGGTTTACTAGTAGTACAGCAGTGGTTTCAGCGGTGTCATTGGGTGCAGGGAGGCACTCAACCCACTTCGTGAATAGGTCAGTAATTGTCAACGCATATTTATTCCCTTTCACTGACCTGGTTACAGGGCCTATCCAATCTATTTGGATATCTGTCCTGGGAGCAGTAGTCCCTATTTTCTGGAGCGGGGCCCTGTGTCTGGGCTTGGCGGGTTGAAATTTACAGCATGTTAAGCAACTTGCTACATAGTTAGCTGTATCCTGGGGCATGTTTGGCCAATAAGCAACTTGTTTGAATGTCTCTAGCGTTGCTTTATCGCTACGGTGTCCTCCGCATTGTTCATCATGAGCATGTTGCAGCATTGTTTTCCGGTAACTCCGAGGGACTATCCATCTGGGTAGATTATCGTTTCATGGGTGAACACAAGTAGTCCTGTTTTTAAGGGAGATCCTTCGCTTCTGACTTGCCAGGATTTTCAGTTCGGGATCATCGAGCAGGCTAGCTGGGGTGAGTGGGTTTGCTTCAGCATCTTGGACATGGTTGCGCATCTTGCAGATTGTAGCATCCCCTTCTTGCATTTCTACCAAGTCTGTGGGTAGCTCTTCATTGTACAAGGTGGCCGTCACCTGAGGTGATAGGGCTATATCTTGTCCTTGTTTGGCTTGTCGGCGGGTGATGGCATGGACCATTACTTGGAGTTCTGGGCTGAGTTCCCAGTTTTCTCCATTCGAAGCGCCCTCTTTTGCCAGTCTGTCTGCTTGGTCGTTCCCTTGTTTTTCGCGTACCTCAACAAGCGAGTGCCCCACTACCTTCTTCCAGTAGATCTTGAGGCCATGTTCAAAGACAAGTTGATCGATAGCCAGTATCAGCTCTGGGTTTGCAACTGGTTTACCGTCGGGTTTCCTCATGCCCTTTCGTTTCCAGCCGGGCAGGTAGTTAATAAAACTGTCCTTTGTGTATGCAGAGTCTGTACAGATTACAAACTCTGTAATGTCCTGCTGCATAGCTGTTTTGACAGCCAGCAAAGCTCCTACCAACTCGGCATATTGGCTGGTTTTTGATTGCAGGTGGTAACTCTTTTGGAACGAATTATGTTCCCAAATTAGTCCTACTCCTGCCTTCAGTGTTCCTCCCTTCCTAGTTGTGCTGCCGTCTATGTAGACGTTTGGCAGTCCCCGGCACACATCCTCATTGTAGTTCAAATGGGGATTAGGTTCTGGGGGATCTTCTGGAAGGTTTTCTGCTTCTGCACTGGGTTTGCACATAGTGCAGTCGTGAAGTTCCGCCAGGTTTTGTGCTATTTCACTCTTCTTGTCCTTGGCATATCGTACTTCTATCGGGAGTCCTTCAACTGCCAAAATCCAAGAGGCAATCCGGCTGCTTGACACTCAGCCATCTTGGATTGTCTGGCTGTTCAGGAAGGCAATGGTACGGTGCCGTGTCTCCAGGATGATTTTTACGCCACACACAAGATTCTTGAAGTGTTGTATTGCCCATATTGTGGCAAATAAAGCTTTCTCGCAGTCAGAGTATTTGAGTTCTACTTCACTCAGGGTTTTGCTTGCGTATGCCACGATCCGTTTTTTAATTGTCATGCATCTGGCACAGGACTGCGCTGACACTCTGATCTGTGAATCCTGTTGTGAGGTAGAATTCCTTACTCTTATCAGGATATGCTAGGGATGGGGCTTGCGTGATACAGTCTTTCAGTACCGTCATGGCTTTTTCTTGCTCTGGCCCCCATATCCAAGGTTCTTCTTTCTTTAATAACTTAAAGAGAGGTTTTGCAATCCTTGCGTAGTCATCCACGAAGTGACGCGAGTAGTTACATATGCCCAAAAAACTGCAGAGTTCTTTTACAGAAGTGGGTGGTCTTACAGCTCGCAGGGCTTCTGTTCGGCTTTGCTGTGGTCGTATGCCTTCTGTTCCTATTTCAAAGCCAACGTAGTTCACCTGTTTTCTACACCACTGTCCTTTAGTAAGTGATATTTTGGCACCTGCCTTTTCTAGTTGGTGTAGTACATACCCAAGTGCCTCAAGGTGTTCTTCCCAGGTGTCACTCCATACCAAAATGTCATCCACATAGATAGAAATCTTCCTTGTTGCTGCATCTGGGAATACTTTGCGCAGGAAGATGTTAAATTCTGCTGGTGAGTTGGAGTAGCCAAATGGACACCTATTCCATGTGAACTGACGATTGTTGAAAGAGAAAGCCAATTTGTACTGGTCTCTGGGGTCCACTTTCAGGGTCCAAAATCCGTTAGACACATCGAGGGCCGTGAAGAACTTTGCCTGTTTAACCTTGGTAAGGGTTTCATCTAAATAGGCCATGGGCCATCTAGATAGTGGAACTTGTTTGTTTAGCTGCCTGTAATCAATGGTTATCCTCCACTTTCCTGTAGGCTTCAGGACCGGCCAGATAGGCGAGTTATAGGTGGAGTTACATTCCCTGATAAGGCCTCGTTCCGATAGTTTGTCAAATGTCTCTTGTATTGATTCGTGGGCTGCGATGGGGATCCTGTACTGTCTGACATAAACTGTTTTTTGTCCAGTGTCAGTTGGTATTTTGACCATATGTACGTTGGTCTCCCTGCAATCATAGGAATCTCTGGAGTAAAGTCTCGTATGCTTACAAATCAACTGCTCCAGTTGTAGCCGCTGTGTATTTGTCTCCAAAGCATTAGCTGTGGAGATCTGTTCTTTCAGCTGCTCTTCAAATCCAGGGACGATTTCTTCAGTCTGTACCTGAACTCTGTCTTCTGTGACTTCTAATAAGTCCTTTGCAGGTATTGGCACTACTTTGTTTATGTGGTGTGGCTGGCAGTTTATTTCATCATCAGTCACCTGGATGGAGAAGACCAATTCCCCCCTTTCTATCCTGCTGTCGTATAAATCGTCTTTGTTTATAGGGCAGATGGATTGAATGAAGATTAGTCCTTGAGGTAGTGTGACATTGTTTTGCTTCTCCACATTGTCTGGTACTGTTCCTATAACTCGGACAGTGAGTTCCAAATAATGGAAGTTCTTTGCAATTGCCAATCCTATCTCAGTGTGTGCAGGGATTGTGACTGATTCTGCACTGAGATTGTCCACCAAAAGGTAAGAAGAGTTTGATGTAAACTCTATGTAGTCTATTTTAGCAACTGCAAGGTTCAGGTTGGAGAAGTAGATCCCTGGTTGAAAAAATGCTTCCTTTTCGGGTAATCCTTGTCCTTCTTGGGGTGCGATTTGCACTAAGATATCCCTTTGTTGTGCTGGGAGCGTGGTGTCTTGTGCAGTGACAACATGGCAGGCCTGTGGGATTGTCTGCCCAGACAGCAACTGCTCTGTGCTGTCTGTGATTGGGGAAGGGTCACCTTGCAATCTGGTCCACAGCTGTTCACCAATTCTATCCACGCATATGCCGAGTCGCACTAGGAAGTCTGCTCCAAGATAGAAAGATTTACTGAGGTCTGGGAGCACATAGACAGTGTGCAGGAGTCTCCTGTTTCCTAATCTGATCCACAGATTGCATCTACCTGCAGCTCTGCAGGCCTTCTTGTGGTTGGGGACACTATGCAAGTCCTCTGCTTTATCAATTAAGGTAAGGTCTCTTCTCAGCCTCTGAAGTTTATTGAACAGTTTTACATTGATCAATGTCCGTTCATATGTTAAGTAGAGGGGATAAAGTTTGGCAACCGTGTCCTCTATTTGTAGTAGGACGTGGGTTTCTCCCCCCTTGTTGATGGTTGTGCACAAGGGTGCTGGTTCCGCATCTAGGAGACAAGCATCCTGGGTTGAGCAGCCTTCTTGCTCGGGCTTTGCTGCAGCAGCATCTTCTGCATTTATGCTGGGGCTGCTAGTGGTTAACTCTTGGGAGTCAGGAGGAAACAGCAGTGTCAGGTCTAAAGGATTCTCATCTGCGTGGGCTGTCTGGCTCTGTGGGGCAGTGACAACAAAACCCAGTGCTGCAATGGCATCACTTTTGCCACTTGTAGTGTAGTGGTCTGTGTGGATTTTGCATATTTGTGGGTAGTTGTCTCCATTTTTGCCGCCTGCCCATAGTTCATTCTGATCGCAGTCTATTATGGGTTTCAGCCTACGCAGTAAGTCCATGCCAATTAGTAGTTCTCTTCCCTCGCTGTAGCTGACGTGGATTCGGTGATGGATTTTTGTCCCATTAAATGTGATGTCCAACCAACTCTTACATCTGGGTCGCTGCACCTCTTTGCTGCCATATCCACTAAAATTTATTTCACTGGGGTGTTCATCCACAGTTCTACCCTGTATTTGCAGTTCAGCTTTTAGTGCCTCAAACAGTTCATTCGTTATAAGGGTAATCTCGGCACCTGGGTCAAGGAAGGCCTCTTCTTGGAGCACGTCTTGAATGAGTACCTTTGTGTACAATCTTTCAGCTCCGCCTTTCCTAATAAGGGTGCCAAGATAGGTTCGCTTTTGAGCTGTAACGGCTAGTTTCGTCAAACTAGACACTTCTGCTTTGACCTGGGTTGTGGATGCTTTTTCTTCTTGGAGAGAGTGTGTGTCGTCTTCCAGTGTTGGGGTTTCTGTGAGTGGTTGGAGCGCCACCTCCACACCTTGCAAGTGTATTTCCTTTACTTTACTAGGTGTAGAGGGATCTTGGCTTAGTCAGCTGTCAGGTGCATGTTGAGAGGTGTTGGCCTGGCAATTCCTAGATCCACTAGGGGGCATCTCAGTAGCATGTGGTGCAGTAGGAGGACATCGAATTCTGCATGTGTTGTCGTACACAAAGTTGCACTTCCTGCTCAAATTCCTGTTGTTGCTTTTCCTTCCAATCATCTGCTCTCCTGTTGCCTTGGTGGTATCCCTCGTGGTTAGGTGGTTTGTAGTTCTTGTGTTGATTGTAGTTCTTGAGTTGATTGTAGTTCTTGTGGGGCCCATCAGAGTATTCTCGTCGCCGTGGGTGGTTTCTCTCTGTGGGTTTCTGGCTGCTGTTAGATGGCAGTGTTTTCTTCCAGGTAGGATTATTTGGAGGCAGTTCACCCCCCTCAGGTTCAAGGAAGTCTGATGTGGTTGTAACTGCTACTACTTGGGGAGTTTCTTGTACTTTTCTTGCAGGCATTTTGGAAACCTGTGAATTTTGCCATACTGTCCTAGCAGCTTTCAGAATGTCGTGCATGGGCGTGTCTGCATTTACCACCGCACTTATGGCAACTCTGACTTCTTGGGGCAAGTTGCGAATGTACAGTTGTTTGAAGCGTTTGTCCACATTTTCTCCAGGGTTAGGCTCACCAGCATGGTAAAGGCGTTTAAGTTCCTCGTAGAAGTCTCTTGGGTCCTGTCACAAAGACGGCCGGAGTGGGTGGCGTCAGACCAGATGCAGGAAATAAACAGACAGAGATGTGGTTTGGTGAAGCTGAGCGAATGCTGTTGCTCAGCATTTAATAAACAGAACAGAAAATAAAAGGTTTTAAACACAAAAACAGGACACGGCACTTCACGCCAAAATAAAGAGACAAACAAAACGGACTATACAGTAAACAAACGGTGCACGGACAGACACACAAACAAACACGGTGAGTTTTAAATAAACAAGTATCGTAATAGCAATTGATATTTAAACTAACTTTTATTTATCCTCTCTCTCTCTCTCACCCATTCTCCACTCACGAACACCCAAACCCCGACTGCAAGAAATGTGCGTCTATATATACTATTGTGCTGGGATTCAATTACTAATTAATTATTCACTTGAATCCCAGCACGTGAATTAATTCTGTGCAACCCCGTGCTCACATATTACATTTAACCAGCATGTGAAGTGATTTGTGCCCTCCTCGTGCCTAAATACAAATCTACCTTTTAAATCACACGTGAAACACAGACCCGTTTATATCCCGTGTACCAATCTATACACCAACATTAACACACGCACGCAACATACAACACATAATATGCACACAGGGGCGGGGCACATTGCCACAGGTCCTCATCCTTCTTGCATTGTCTGTGACAGGCTGTGTGCAGGGCCGTGCAGGAGTCACCATACCTGGAGTATCTCTGTGTTAGTGCTTCACACAGTTTCTCAAAGTTTTTTCTAGTTTCAGTCGATAATGTAGAAGTCCACTGTACTTGTACTGTGTCAACAAGTGTTAGAGACAGCAGCTTGGCTTTAAGTAGGTCCTTTGTCAGTCTCCAGTCTTCTACATTTTCTCTAATGCGACTAATATGTCCCTCAATGGTGATGTCTCTTTTAGCTGGGTCAAACTTGTTGAGGGTTGACGCTAGCTTGTGGACTTGGTAGATTTCTTTTTCTCCAAGACAGGTGGATTGCAGCAAGTGGTGAGGTGCTCTGTCCATTTGGTACAAACCATTAGTTCTCAGTTCAGGTTGCCCTGTTTCACCATTGTGTGTTGCAGAGGTATAGGCTGGGCTCTGCATTCCGTTGTCAGGGACTTGCCTTCTGGGTAGCGGAGTGTACTCAGGTAGCGAGGTCACACTCTCGGCAGTGTTTCGGTGGAGACCGTTGTGACTGAGCGAGTAGCGTTGCACGCCGGGAGGCGCACTTGAGGCAGCTTCTTGCAGTCGTTGGTCTCTGTTTCAGAGCCGTGCCACTTCTCTGGAGAGCTGGCTCACTACTTCTTGTAGGCTTCCTGCCTCAGTATTGTTCGTGGTTAGGGATCTTTGGTCTGAGCGCTGATCTGACCTTCTTAGATAATCCAGTTCTCTGGGAGGTAGCTCTGGATTATTAGTAGGCGCAGAGGTTGATTCAACTCTAGTGGACAGTCTTTGAGTTGACACCTGCAGCCTTATCTTTTGGAGGTTGCAAATCTCTGTATTTGCTTTTACAAGATCCTCCTTTCTTTCCTCTAGCTCTTCATGGAGCCTATTGATTTCCTCATCTTGTTGTTGTAGCAGCAAGCTCAGGCAGTTGTACTGCTCTCTTTGGTCTTCCATCTGTCGCTGGAAGTCTCCTATCTGCTGCTGGAGGTCTCTTATCTGCTGCTCTCTGTCTTGTAGATCCTCAGCTGCGGCCTCTTGTTCAAGTTCCTTGATTCTGTTCTCCAGTCTGTCTATGTCAGTAGTGAGGGAGGCAATCAGGTTTGTTTGTGTTTTAATCTCAGAGTTTTTGTCTCTGACTGTGTCCTTATGGAGTTCAATGTCGTTGAGGGCCTGTTGCCATCCACAGTGGGCCGCAAAACCAACAGCAGCGTAGTGTGTTGCTCTGTACGCCGATCTCATTTTGGGGTTGTCCTCACATTGCCAGGCGTGTTCTTGCTGGTAGCTTTCCAGCTCAGCCAAAGTGCGACTTTTCCATTCGATGATCTCAGGTGCATGGTTGGGTTCTTGGATTGCAGCATTGTAGAGAAATGCGGAGATGTCCAGCAGTTCAGTTGCCATTTCTGATCCCTACACTACTCTAACTAGGGGCTCTATTGGTTGTGAGTTAGAAGTTAGCACTCAGTATTCAAGTGAATCCTGACTTAACTTAATCTGTAGTGTGCGTGTGTGTGTGTGTGTGTGTGTGTGTGTGTGTGTGTGTGTGTGTGTGTGTGTGTGTGTGTAACTAGGGGAACTTTGGGAATTCAAGAGTTAATAGTCAGGTTACATGGAGAATTACACATTCCACTGCCTTGAACAATTAACAGCACATCCAAATTATACCTATGCTGCTTGAGGAATACAACACATTTCAGTTAATCTTTACCAGGTTTCATTATTTGTAAGGGTTGATTAAAAAGGTGAGTACCTATTCTGTTAACACAATTGATTGAAGGACAGTTGTTTGCTTAACTGATCAAATCGGCTACGTGACAATTGGCTTACTTTTAACATTCAAAATCAAAATCGATGTGGCTTTACAATATTCAGCTTAGTCATGCGATTACACCCTGGTATGGCTGATAATTCTTCTAATATCAAGCACGTAGCTAATTATTTTGATCTGTCTTAGGCCCCCCCTCTCCACTTATCTGGATGCGGGTCTTATGTCTGCAGATACTACACAATAAAGTTATCCAGCCTCTCTCTGGGTTTAGTAACACGTATTTTTGCTGATCTTTGTTTCAGCAGGAAATCAATATCTCAACATTTGTCAATCATTTAACCAATCGTTTGAGGCCATATTGTAATCAATAAGTGAGCTGGCGTTTCTCCAGCTTTACACTCAACACTCCAGTTATTCAATCGTCACACTGCAACAAGGTCCTCAAATTCAAAATCACCTTACAATCATTTATGTCTAAGCTTACCAACTGAATTGGCATGAAAGTAAAACAAAACCAACGTGTGCAATGCTTACAATCAAACAATCAAGCTACACCCGTGAAAGTGGTATGCTTGAATCATACCCAGTTAAATGTTTGTATTTATTTGTTAGTACAGAATAAAACATAAGCGGTCCACCACAGAAATACCCGCTTGGAATGGAAACAGTGAACTCACGTTCGGCGACCACCTCACAAACCTCATCAACTTGCAGCTCAGTTCAGCATCCAGCCCTGCTTTTACCAGCGAATTAGAAATGTCCGCTTTGCGTACATTAAAAATCCATATTGCTGATAGCACAAGTACTGAAATATCGAACGGCTAGCAAATTATGGTTTTTAGATGGGGGCAGACACGCTAGAGTTTAAAACTCAAAGCATTTCTCCTACACTGGAACACCGTAACTCAGACTCAAGACAGGCTCCCAGCAATGTACCACAATTGCCACAATGTATTCACTAATTAAGGAATTTGTATAGTTCGATTTACTACAATTATGGGGTAGCAGCTCAATCGTCTGAATTTTCAGCAGTAATCACAGCATTAGTATGTTAAGCATTGAACAGATTCATCAATATTAATACATTCACTACTCAACAATTCGAAATATCTCGGTGGGACCTCCAATTAGAGCTGTGGAGGATTACAGAGATATTTTCGATTGTTAAGATCTCGGTGGGACCTCCACGGCGATCTGATTCAAACATTCAAAATCCTAAAAGCTATAGACAATGTCGACCCAGGGGACTTCTTTGACATGGAAAAAGAAACAAGGACCAGGGGTCACAAATGGAGATTAGATAAAGGGGCATTCAGAACAGAAAATAGGAGGCACTTTTTTACACAGAGAATTGTGAGGGTCTGGAACCAACTCCCCAGTAATGTTGTTGAAGCTGAAACAGCATGGAAGAGGGGGTCTTGGTCTCAGTTCAGCTCCTCCTACATGGCACAAGGCAGCCCCAGCTCAAAGGAAGAAGCTGGTAGTCAACGAGGTGCAAAAGCAGGAGGAGAGGATGAGGTGTATAAAGGCCATTTCCCAGGCCAAGCAGGGAGAATGGATGAGATGGGAGAGTTTGGAACAACGCAAGATTGGCTGGCAAGACCTATGGTCAATGGAACAGAGCAGGATTTTCCTCAGTTTCCTCATCAGGTCAACATATGATGTTCTCCCATCACCACAGAACCTAAACCTCTGGGTAGGAGAGGATCCCTCATGTCCTTTGTGTTCATCACCTGCAACATTAAGGCACATTTTGACAGGATGTAAGGTGGCTCTTAGCCAAGGACGGTTTACTTGACGCCATGACCAGGTGCTGCGATGTTTGGCCTTAGCAGTGGAAGACAAGCGTAACATGACCAATAAGTTGCCACCTGTTCCATCAAAACATTACACACAAAAGACAACATTCTTCCGTCCAGGAGAGCAACCACCAAGAAAAGGTGTTAAAACCAATCCTCGCCCAGGACAACTGGAAGCTGCTAGAGACTGGAAAATGCTGGCAGATGTTGGTCAACGGCATATCTTTCCACCTGAGATTGCCACCACTAACCTTCGACCAGATATTGTCTTGTGGTCTAGATCAGCACGCCTTGTTCACCTGGTAGAGTTAACAGTGCCATGGGAGGATGCTGTAGATGAGGCTTATAAGAACATAAGAACATAAGAAAGTTTACAAACGAGAGGAGGCCATTCAGCCCATCTTGCTCGTTTGGTTGTTAGTAGCTTATTGATCCCAGAATCTCATCAAGCAGCTTCTTGAAGGATCCCAGGGTGTCAGCTTCAACAACATTACTGGGGAGTTGGTTCCAGACCCTCACAATTCTCTGTGTAAAAAGTGCCTCCTATTTTCTGTTCTGAATGCCCTTTTATCTAATCTCCATTTGTGACCCCTGGTCCTTGTTTCTTTTTTCAGGTCAAAGAAGTCCCCTGGGTTGACATTGTCTATACCTTTTAGGATTTTGAATGTTTGAATCAGATCGCCGCGTTGTCTTCTTTGTTCAAGACTGAATAGATTAAATTCTTTTAGCCTGTCTGCATACGACATGCCTTTTAAACCCGGGATAATTCTGGTTGCTCTTCTTTGCACTCTTTCTAGAGCAGTAATATCCTTTTTGTAACGAGGTGACCAGAACTGAACACAATATTCTAGGTGAGGTCTTACTAATGCATTGTAGAGTTTTAACATTACTTCCCTTGATTTAAATTCAACACTTCTCACAATATATCCAAGCATCTTGTTAGCCTTTTTATAGCTTCCCCACATTGTCTAGATGAAGACATTTCGAGTCAACATAAACTCCTAGGTCTTTTTCATAGTTCCTTCTTCAATTTCAGTATCTCCCATATGATATTTATAATGCACATTTTTATTGCCTGCATGCAATACTTTACACTTTCTCTATTAAATTTCATTTGCCATGTGTCTGCCCAATTATGAATGCTGTCTAGATCATTTTGAATGACCTTTGCTGCTTCAACAGTGTTTGCCACTCCTCCTATTTTTGTGTCGTCTGCAAATTTAACGAGTTTGCTTACTATACCAGAATCTAAATCATTAATGTAGATTAGAATAGCAGAGGACCTAAAACTGATCCCTGTGGTACACCACTGGTTACCTCACTCCATTTTGAGGTTTCTCCTCTAATCAGTACTTTCTGTTTTCTACATGTTAACCACTCCCTAATCCATGTGCATGCATTTCCTTGAATCCCTACTGCGTTCAGTTTGAGAATTAATCTTTTATGGGGACTTTGTCAAAAGCTTTCTGAAATCTAAATAAACCATGTCGTATGCTTTGCAGTTATCCATTTTCAATGTTGCATCCTCAAAAAAGTCAAGTAGGTTAGTTAGACACGATCTCCCTTTCCTAAAACCATGCTGGCTGTCTCCCAGGATATTGTTACCATATAGGTAATTTTCCATTTTGGATCTTATTATAGTTTCCATAAGTTTACATATAATAGAAGTCAGGCTTATTGGTCTGTAGTTACCTGGTTCGGTTTTGTCTCCCTTTTTGTGGATCGGTATTACGTTTGCTATTTTCCAGTCTGTCGGTACAACCCCTGTGTCAAGAGTCTGTTGCATGATCTTAGTTAGTGGTTTGTAAATAACCTCTTTCATTTCTTTGAGTACTATTGGGAGGATCTCATCTGGCCCAGGTGATTTGTTTATTTTAAGAGCTCTTAGTCCCTTTAACACTTCTGCCTCTGTTATGCTAAAGTTATTTAAAATTGGATAGGAACAGGTCGACATGTCGGGCATGTTGTCCATGTCCTCCTTTGTAAAAACCTGTGAGAAGTAATCATTTAATATATTTGCAATTTTTTTTTCTTCATCTATGATTTTGCCATTTGTGTCTCTTAGACATTTAACCTCCTCTTTGAATGTTCTCTTGCTGTTATAATATTGGAAGAATATTTTGGAATTGGTTTTAGCCCCCTTAGCAATATTGATTTCTATCTCTCTCTTGGCCTTTCTAACTTCCTTTTTGACTTGTGTTTGCAGTTCCAAGTACTCTTTCTGTGTACTTTGATTTTGGTCCCTTTTAAATGCTCTGTAAAGTGCCTTTTTCGCTGAATATTTTTTTAATTGATCTATTAAACCATTTTGGCCATTTTGTTTTAGATTTAGATTTGTCTACTTTTGGGATGTAATTGTTTTGTGCCTCTAGTACTACATTTTTAAAAAACAGCCATCCTTTTTCTGTGGATGTTTTCTCTATTTTACTCCAATCTACTTCTGTTAGTCTCCGTTTCATACCTTCATAGTTTGCTTTTCTAAAATTGTAAACCTTAGCTTTAGTCATTACTTTGGGGGTTTTAAAAAATATTTCAAATGAGACCATGTTGTGGTCTGAGTTTGCCAATGGCTCTCTGACCTCTGTTTTAGTTATTCTGTCTTCATTATTTGAAAAGACTAAATCAAGGCATGCCTCCCCTCTAGTCGGTGCCTTGACAAATTGCGTTAGGAAGCAGTCATTTGTCATTTCCACCATTTCAATTTCGTCCGTCGTGCCCCCATCGGGTTTTCCCATTTTATATGGGGGAAGTTGAAATCCCCCATTAGTATGGCTTCTCCTTTTCTACACGCATTTCGAATGTCATTCTATAACAGATTATTTTGCTCAGCGTCTGAATTTGGCGGTCTATAGCATGCTCCTATTATTATGCCCTTTGAATTTGTGTCCATTATTCTGACCCATATTGATTCTGCATTGTTTTCTTTGTCCAGATTTAACACCTGGGCGTCAAGACTATTTCTTATGTATAGCGCTACCCCTCCACCTCTTCTGTCCTGCCTGTCTTTCCTATATAGTGTGTACCCACTAATATTATATTCGTCTCCATCACTCTCAGACAACCAAGTTTCTGTAACACCTATCACATCGTAGTTACTTGTTAGTGCAGTAGCTTCAAGTTCTAACATTTTGTTTCTGAGACTTCTAGCATTAAGATAAATACATTTAATAGTTGTCTTACCTGAGTTGTTGCCCATGTTTTGATGTGGTCTCCCTTCTGTTTTTTTGTTTTTTTGTTTTTTTGTTTTCTCCCCCTTTCCTGCGGTATGCTCAACTAGCCACTGAAGCGGAACAGCGAGGATGGAGAGTCCGGGTTTACCAAGTGGAGGTGGGTTGTCGAGGATTTGTGGCACACTCTACAACCCGGTTTCTCAAAGACGTCGGATTCAGTCGGCAAGAGTTGCGTCGCACAGTGAAGAACTTATCTGAAGCAGCAGAGAGGAGCAGCAACTGGCTGTGGTTGAGACGGAATGATTCTGGCTGGGGATCTCAAGCACAATAGAAAGAAAGAAACGCTGATGTACGGGTAAGTAAGCTGGGCTGAGTTGAGTGGGGGACGGAGGGGGGTGATGCTGGGATGCCAGAATCAGCGTCAAGCCCTCTTGAGGTGTTGTGGGCTAGTCGACGAAACACTGAGGATGGAAGGTGCCCACTTGAAGACCCCAGAAATGTACCCTACTTAACTCAATCCAGACAGTTGTCATGCTGATGCGCTGGGGAGGCCGCACTGTGGTTGATCCCCGGAGCCAGCATCGCAACCGTTGTGTGTGCTGATGCGCCAGGGAGGCAAAATAAGCTGATCCCTGGAGCCAGCATTACACTTCAGCCATTAACACCAGACAGAAGGATATCTACATCATCATATGGAAGGAAACGTAAATGGATGGAGACACAGATGGATCACATTAGTTTACTGTAAAGCTATGTCTTAGTTGATGCTTATCTTGGCGAGAGCTGAGTTCAAATCAGCATGAAGTTTTAACATCTACTCTCATGTAATGGAAATCAACCAAATGAGCAAGATGGGCTGAATGGCCTCCTCTTGTTTGTAAACTTTCTTATGTTCTTATGTTCTTATGTTCTTATGATCACATTAGTTTACTGTAAAGCTACGTCTTAGTTGGTGCTTATCTTGGTGAGAGCTGAGTTCAAATCAGCATGAAGTTTTAACCTCTACGCTCATGTAATGGAAATCAAGTGGTGTATAAGATAATAAAGTCAATGTACTCAGAAAACAAGTGAGGAATAAAAATTGGCAACAAAAGAAAATATTTCTTCAAACAGGGTCATGGAGTGAGATAGCGTTGCAGTTCAATATTTACATCATTGAATTAGGTATGGTGTTGGAGTCTGCAGCCCCTGGACTCACTTTACACGACAAAGAAATTAAATTCCTGCTCTACGCAGATGACCTGGTCCTCCTGTCGCCCACAGAGCTGGGGCTACAGCAGAGCCTGGCACTACTAGAGCAGTATTGTCAGACCTGGCCCTGACATGAAAAAGACCAAAATTATGATCTTCCAAAAAAAAGCCAGATCTCTCAAGAAGCAGGTACCACTTCACTCTACACAACACCACCCTAGAACACACCACACATTATAATTACCTAGGCCTGATCATCCGTGCGTCAGGGAGCTTTAACCTGGCAGTGAATGCACTAAAAGAAAAAGCCTGCAGAGCTTTTTATGCCATCAAAAGGCGGCTGAAAGTATTTGACAGTGTTATCCAGCCCATTGTGCTATATGGAAGTGAAGTATGGGGTCCACTCAGTCAACAAGACTACACAAAATGGAATAAACATCCAGTAGAAATCCTGCAAGCTGAATTCTGCAAAAGCATATTACAGGTATAGCAGAAAACACCAAACCATGTATGCAGGACTGAATTAGGCCGCTATCCACTGCTCACCAACATTAAAAAAAGATCACTAAAATTCTGGATGCATCTATTATTATTATTTGTTTATTTAGCAGACGCCTTTATCCAAGGCGACTTACAGAAACTAGGGTGTGTGAACTATGCATCAGCTGCAGAGTCACTTACAACAACGTCTCACCCGAAAGACAGAGCACAAGGAGGTTAAGTGACTTGCTCAGGGTCACACAATGAGTCAGTGGCTGAGGTGGGATTTGAACCGGGGACCTCCTGGTTACAAGCCCTTTTCTTTAACCACTGGACCACACAGCCTCCTAAACAAAAGTGAGCCAGACTCCCTCCAGTACAAGGCCTTGCAAACCCAAGAGCTCAGTGCAGAACAGAGTCCCCTCAGCCAGCTGGTCCTGAAGCTCATTACACTAACCCACACTAACACTAACCAGCTTCAGGACAGTACTGCTAATCAGAGTCAATTAAATTGTAAAACAAATCAAAAGCTCCTATTTGGAACATTGGGACAAAGAAACAAAAACCCCAAATAAACTTGATTGCTATCGGGCCCTAAAAAGAAACTTTACTCCAGGAGAATATCTCTTCACTGTCAGAGATACAAAGCAGAGGCAGATCCTGACCAAGTACAGACTCAGTGACCACAACCTGGCCATTGAAAAAGGTCGACACAAACAGACCTGACTGGCCAGACAGAACAAGCTCTGTGGTCACTGTGAGAAGGAGAGGTTGAGACATGCACTTTCTCCTACACTGTATGAAATACTCCCAAACAAGGGACAAATTCCTTAATAAAATTACTATTTCCCTCCCACACTTCCCACAACTGACTGACCCAGAAAAACTGTCAGTCCTACTGGCTGCCCAATATGTAACCGCCTGCCACAGCCTGAGGGACACACAGTGAACACTCTGCACAGGGCATTACTTCTCTACCACTACTGTGTGTTGCATTTTATATACCAACAGTATATAGGTCCAGCAGTTAAAGAAAAGGGGCTTAAAACCAGGAGGTCCCTGGTTCAAATCCTGGCTCACTCACTGGCTCATTGTGTGACCTTGAGCAAGTTACTTAACCTCCTTGTGGCGGGTGAGACGTTGTTGTAAATGACTCAACACCCTAGTCTCTGTAAGTCACCTTGGATAAAGTCTGCTAAATAAACAAATAATAATAAAAATAAAAAAAGGGAATTCTATGTAGAAACAGACTTGCCGTGTTGTTGCTGTGCTGTACATATCATCCTGTAAAAACACAAGCAAGGTGAGGCAGTTTCTGTAGCTGGGGCATATAGTAATACAATTAAAAATAATGATGTCATACTGCTATAGAGAACACAACCAAATGAGCAAGATGGGCTGAATGGCCTCCTCTCATTTGTAAACTTTCTTATGTTCTTAAGGAATGAAGAATGACTTCCAGTTTGTTTGCTGGTTTTCAGCTGGCCATGCAGGTTAAACTGATCCATTAAAAATCCCTTTACTGGATCAATCTGAATTGTAACTTATAGTATACAAACTAAGTCAAGTAGGCAGTGTTATTATTATTATTTTCTTAGCAGACGCCCTTATCCAGGGCGACTTACAATTGTTACAAGATATCACATTATTTTTTACATACAATTACCCATTTATGCAGTTGGGTTTTTATTGGAGCAATCTAGGTAAAGTACTTTGCTCAAGGGTACAGCAGCAGTGTCCCCTACCTGGGATTGAACCCACAACCCTCCGGTCAAGAGTCCAGAGCCGTAACCACTACTCCACAGTGTTTGTCTATGTTATATAGTTTCTTGGAAGATTTCCTGTGATTGTATACCCTCGCTGGTGCTCAATAAGAGGGCAGTAATAATTTGTTTGAAATTCCTCATACTCATGCTCTCACGCTCTCACACTCATGTTCACACCCATGCTCTCACGCTCACACTCACACTCTCACGCTGTCACACTCACGCTCTCATGCTCTCACACTGTCACACTCTCATGCTCACACTCTCATGCTCTCACGCTCACAATCTCACACTCTCATGCTCTAACAGTCTCACACGCTCACTCTCTCACACTCATGCTCTCAGTCTCACACTCACACTCACAGTCTCATGCTCTCACACTCATGCTCTCACGCTCTCACACTCACGTTCACACCCATGCTCTCACGCTCACACTCACACTCTCACGCCCTCACACTCACGCTCTCATGCTCTCACACAGTCACACTCTCATGCTCACACTCTCACGCTCATGCTCTCATGCTCTAACAGTCTCACACTCTCACTCTCTCACACTCACATGCTCACACTCTCATGCTCTCACTCTCACCCTCTCACACTCACGTTCACATTCATGCTCTCACGCTTACACTTTCACGCTCTCATGCTCTCACACTGTCATGCTCTCATGCTCACAATCTCACGCTCTCATGCTCTCACACTCACATTCACACTCTCAGTCTCACACTCACGTTCACACTCATGCTCTCACGTTCACACTGTCACGCTCTCACGCTCTCACGCTCACAATTTCACACTCATGCTCACACTCTCATGCTCACACTCTCATGCTCTCACGCTCACAATCGCACACTCTCATGCTCACGCTCTCATGCTCTCACCCTCTCACATTCACACTCTCAGGCTCTCACACTCATGCTGTCAAGCTCACAGTCATGCTCTCATGCTCTCACACTCACATTCACACTCTCAGGCTCTCACACTTTCACGCTCACACTCTGACACGCACACTCTGCAGTAGGACTCTGCCCTCCTTGGAGAATTCAGCTGAAGTGAAGATGATTCAGAGCGTTGGTTCCCACCACACGATACTCCCGGGGGGACACTAATTTAGGTTGCATGCCCTGTTACTGAAGAGCCTGTGGAGCTGACAGGTGGGCCAATCAAGGACAGGAAATGGGGAAGTAGGGGGGGGTAGTATGTAACACCCAGTGGATTTCTTCACAGTAAAGCTGAGAAGTCTCTGATCACGCTCTCAGGAAAGTACTTGCAATAACAGCCTTGTTTTTATCTTATTTTCTTCATCGTTAAAAAGTATGGTTGCAAGCAAACCGTCTCACAGGTGCAGTGACACCCCGAAATATTCTCCATTGACCGCCAGTGAACCCCAAAAGATATTCTGCATGGTCTGAGCAGTCTGTCACTTTTACAGACAATATGGGGGGTAAAATTAAGAACAAGCAGGCCACCCACATGTTGTGCTTTGATTGGTTCTGAATGCACAGCTCGCTTGCCCATTAACCCTTTCAGTGTTTGTGACACAAACAATATATTTTTCATTTACATTGTTTTTCTTTTTTTCATTGCTTTATTTGGTGAAAAAAAAACGGCATCCTCCTTTGAGGCTCTCATGCATTTGCCTCTTCCATATGTCCCCATATATATAAAGACCAGAAGAGAAATTTGTATCGGTCCGCATGTAAGGTCACCATGCATGAAAGGGTTGAATCTTGTGCATGTATTTGAAGAAGAGAAGCTTGAAATGGACAATGGCTGTCTGGGCTGGGATTTGTACAAGCTCATCATTCCCCCCCTTTAGATTCAATATGGTCCATTCCTGTGTCTCACAATCCTGTCCAGTTTGACCCTACAGCAATGTTCTTCTTGGTGTCTGTGTTACATTACTACATTCTACCAGAGTTTCATTTATAGCGGTAAGGAATGGGATTTAAAGTAGCTTGTACTGGTGCTAATAAGGGGTAATATAATGCATTTTGAAGAAGCCATGTTTAGCACTCATTTAAAGGGAGGTAGTGATAGTGTTAATAAAGCTAAGAAGAGGTAAAAGAGTGAATTTTAAAGATGGATAGCACTGCTTTAAAGGGAGGAGCAGTGATAATGTTAAGAAAGCTAATAAGAGGTAATGTTGCCAGTCCTAGCAGCGGTAATGGAATGGGTTGTAAGAAGCTGTGTGGAGTAGCTCTCTATGCAGTATATATACTTCGCTGCACTTGTGTGAGTTGAGTCTGATGATTTCAAGCTGTCGTAAGAAGGCTAATATTTTCCACGAAAAACAAATTTCTATTTCTAGGAATGAAGACAATCTGCTAAAAAATTTGACTGTCACCCCCCCCCACACACACCCCGTCCCCCCCGTCCCATTGTTTCATTTAGGGCGCATCCATAGATTGAATTACCCCCCAACAAAAACCAACACAAATCTTCTGAACTTAGGATGTCAGTTAAAATTAGCACATTATAGCATTCCTGTGCTGGGTTTATGAAATTTTATTACGAACATTTTTTTTTTTTTTTTTACTCCTTTCGATCATTTTGTCTTCCAGACTTATTAGTTTTCATTGTCTTTGACTCCATTCAACCTGCTGTACATTCACACTACCTGTGTAGCAGGTATTAGGACCCCACATCCTGACACCCCCACACTGTAGATTCACACTACCAGTGCAGCAGGTATTAGGACCCCACATTCTGAAACCCCACACTGTAGATTCACACTACCTGTGCAGCAGGTATTAGGACCCCACATTCTGAAACCCCCACACTGTAGATTCACACTACCTGTGCAGCAGGTATTAGGACCCCACATCCTGACACCCCCACACTGTAGATTCACACTACCTGTGCAGCAGGTATTAGGACCCCACATCCTGACACCCCCACACTGTAGATTCACTCTCCCTGTGCAGCAGGTATTAGGACCCCAATGATTCTAATTCTAATAATAAGGAAATGGATTTTAAATCTGTGGTTATTAACCCTGACCTTTCAACTCTGATTGGGCCAGGGGCCAGTATGTAACAGCTGTGAAATGTGTTCCGTATCCAAGGTCAACAGAACCTCTGAGTTTTCTTACAAAAAAAAGTAAACATGAGCTCACTTATTTGAACGATGTTATTCTTCTAAATTAATGGTTTGATGCAGGAGGTCTAGGGTCCTTAGCAACCAGGGGGAACCAGGCGACATGTAACAATGCAACACAAAACTGCAGCGAGTTTACAAGAGGCACGGTCATGACAAGCAGGCTGTCCCTACAGCTGAAAAACGAGCTCCCTCCGGGGGAATGCAAACAAACTGGACAGCCATTCTTCTTTTTTCTTTCTTTCTTATAAATCAAAGTGCGCAGAAGGCTTAACACAGTCTGTATGTCTGTCTGCCTGCCTGTCTGTCTGTCTGTCTGTCTGTCTGTCTGTCTTTCTGTCTGCCTGTCTGCCTGCCTGCCTGCCTGCCTGTCTGTCTGTCTGTCTGTCTGTCTGTCTGTCTGTCTGTCTGCCTGCTTGCCTGCCTGTCTGCCTACCTGCCTGTCTGCCTACCTGTCTGTCTGTCTGTCTGTCTTCCTGCCTGCCTGTTGTCTGTCTGTCTGTCTGTCTGCCTGCCTGCCTGTTTGTCTATCTGTCTGACTGTCTGACTGACTGTCTTTCTGTCTGCCTGCCTGCCAGTCTGTCTGTCTGTCTGTCTGTCTGCCTGCCTGTCTGTCTGTCTTCCAGTCTGTCTGTCTGCCTGCTTGTCTGTCTGTCTGTCTGCCTGCCTGCCTGCCAGTCTATCTGTCTGTCTGTCTGTCTGCCTGCCTGTCTGTCTGTCTTCCAGTCTGTCTGTCTGCCTGCTTGTCTGTCTGTCTGTCTGCCTGCCTGCCTGCCAGTCTGTATGTCTGTCTGTCTGTCTGTCTGTCTGTCTGTCTGTCTACCTGTCTGTTTGTCTGCCTGCCTGTCTGTCTGTCTGTCTGTCTGTCTGTCAATTTCCTAACCTCATAGTAACACAAGTGAAATTCTCACTGAACCTATTTAAAGGAGAGCTAACCAAAGCTCTGCTACATTGTAAATAACATGGCAAACTATATGCATAGTACAAGCATGGGGAAAGCTGCAAAATTACCAGGCAAAAAAGCATGGAGTGTGAGAGGTTAATGAAGTGAGAGATGACATCATGGGGAGATGTGTATAAAACAGGGTCTCAGCTCCAGAGACACACAGCGACTCACAGCTCAAAGGACTTGGGACACCTTTTGACCTTGGGACAATTTTTTTGATAGTTTGTTTTTTTCTCATTCCTTCCTTTTTTCCTTTTTTGGATCTTTTTCTATTTTTTATTATCTCGACGTCTTTTTCTTTTTTGTTTGTTTTCTTCAGTTTATTTGTTCTTTTTTTGAAGTGATGGAGCAGTCTGGTCGGATGACTCTCTACTTCTCTTTCCTCCTGTTTTCATCCCTCATTCAAATTCACTGCAGAGCGCTCAGTAGACCGAAACATCAGGTAACAAACTGTGTGTGTGTGTGTGTGTGTGTGTGTGTGTGTGTGTGTGACAGTGTGTGTCTTTCTGTGTATGTGTGAGTGTGTCTGTTAGTGTGTGTCTGGCTTAGCTTGACTGTGTGTGTTTATTACAGTGCTGCCCTGATTGTGTGTGTGTGTGTGTGTCTCAATGTGTGTAGTGTTGAGTGGCATTCTCTTTCATATAGACCTCTACACAGCTCTGCAGTGTTGAGAAGAGTTCTCTTTCCTATAGACCTCTATACAGCTCTGCAATGTTGAGTGGAGTTCTTTCCTATAGACCTCTATACAGCTCTGCAGTGTTGAGTGGAGTTCTCGTTCCTATAGACCTCTATACAGCTCTGCAGTATTGAGTGGAGTTCTCGTTCCTATAGACCTCTATACAGCTCTGCAGTGTTGAGTGGACCTCTATAGTACCGCTGTTTATGTTTGACCCTTGACCTCTTGACTCCTCAGCTCCTGTCCCGTCTCATAGAGAAGAAATACAGTGACATCTTGCCCTCTGACAACCTTTCAGAGGACACGTCGGGAGAGCACGTAGAGAGTGAGAGTTCAAGGGTCGGGGTCAAAGAGCAGCAGACATGGGCAGAGTCCCTCACAGCCAATGAGAAGGCCTGGCTCCGCCTCCTCAGGGGGTCTCTGGCCAATAGGAAGTGGGTACCAGTGGACAGGCTGAAAAAGGGCTGAGCCAGGGGCTGCTTTGGACTGAAACTCGACCGGATTGGCTCGATCAGCGGGCTGGGCTGCTAGGGACTGGCTGAGGTGAGGAGCTGATTAAGATTCACTGTCTGGACCTTTTGTTTTTACAGCTGCAGATGGTCTCCCACATTCCTGTCCAATCCGACACCACAACCTCCCATAGAAAAGTTCCCCACTGTGCTTTATTACACTTTGCTGCGCTTTTACTGTGGGAAACTTTTTTAAGGGTTAGTTTACAATAGTTTTTTTTTTTAAATGCTGTACTATACCTCTCTGTGCTTGACAGTGCTTACCTATGCTTTACCATACTGTGCATTATTACACTTTGCTAGGCTTTTACTATGGGAAAATTTTATAGGTGTTAGTTTACCATGGTTTAATTTGCTTTACCATGAACAGCACAGTGAAAACATGGTAAAGCACAGGTAAGCATGGCTGAAAACTGCAAGCATACTATGGTGAACTGTACCCATGGTTAATAACGCATTTCTCTCTCGTTTCAGACTGTAATATCGCGAGGCTGTGTTCCTTTCATTCAGCACAGGACTTGGTTTTACTCCTTTAACTCCAGTTTGAGCAATTGTGAGGGATGTGTTGTGTATTATTATTATTATTATTATTGTTATTATTATTATGAAACAGGCCAACTTGCTTGCTGTCTCTTGCTGTGGGTTTATTTTGTCTATTTATTTTTACTGCCTGAACTTAAGACAGTAACCCTAGAATATTAAATAAATCCTAGGATTGAAAAAAAACAGTACTGTGTCGTTGACCCTCGCAGCTACAGATATCGTCCCAATCCCAAAGCTTCAAACATTAATGCAAATCTGGGAAGCAACTTAGAACTTTATTTGAAGGTTCCCTTTATATTTTGTTTTAATTATTTGAAGCTGATGTCCCCTTTCAAATGGATCATTTTCAAATCCACACTGCTTTTCTTCCTTTTGTAATTTGATTAAACGCCTTGCTTGGAAAATTATATTCTGCACAGAACACGAAGGCTGTGTGGTCCAGTGGTTAAAGCAAAGTGACTGTAACCAGGAGATCCATGGTTCAAATCCCGGTTCACTCGCTGATTCACTGGGTGACCTTGAGCATGTCACATAACCTCCTTGTGTGCTGTCTTTTGGGTGAGATGTTGTAAGTGACTCAGCAGCTGATGCATATAGTTCACACACCCTAGTCTCTGTAAGCTGCCTTGGATAAAGGTGTCTGCTAAATAAACTAATAATAATAAAATAATATTTTGCTTTGAGCTGTCAATGGAGTTGGGGAGAAAATCAAGAACTCTGATTCTATGACGTTTAAAAAAAAAAAATACTGTTTTGAAAACCTGTTACCCTGTCTAAAATGTCAGAAAGAGGGTTTTAGGAACTGCAAACTTGATTTAATAAACCAAAATTGGCTTTTAAAAAAAACGTGCCTTAAAACAGTTTTGTGATTCGGGCCGAAATTTCAACACTGATTCGAAACTCTGAGTGGAGCATACTAGATGAAACGGCTGAGCTGGAACATCCATCGAAATCATGAGGCGATTATGCTGGTCGCTTGCAATGTGTTCTTTGACCACTGGGTGTCGCCCTTCGCTTTCACTTTCTCTTCCTTCTTTTCAGTCAGCTTCTCTTTTCGGCTTCAAGAGCTCCAACGTTTGTCTTTCCTGTTCCATCCAGCAACAGCGCCGTTCAAGCGCAGCTTCATTACTCAACCTGTCTGCAACTTTATCAGAAAGACTGGTCCTCTGCTAAACTTTCAAGCTCCTTCGACAAGACATCGACATTCCCGTTGTCAGCGATTGCCTTACTTTAGCTCTATTAAATCCACCATTAAGCTTTGGCTGCGGAATCTCTCTTTACTCCTCGCCTGCAATCAGACGCCCCTCCCCTGCTCCCACAGAGCCAGCACAGTTACCGTTCCATCGGAAGATCCTGCTCTGGACCTCCATTAGCTACGTTCAACCTTTTAAAAGACGTATCCAGCCCATTTTAACCAGTGTCGTCTCGTGGTTTGACTGGTCACAACATGCTACAACGATAGTGCTGCACTGCAACTTTTCCACCGGCGCCTTACAGACCACGGTTACCACGGTAACGCCGTCATTGAGTGACTGCGGGGAGTGGTAAGTTGTCATGGTGACCAGGCAGTTTCATCAGGCTCTGCGTGCTCTGTGCCTCAGTACTGCTGTCTTCTGGCTTCCTGTTGCTGCGCTTTCACAACTGGTGGAGACGAATTCAACGCGCCGAATCATGACCTCTAAGTACTGCGTTTACTTATTTATATACATGACTAACTGTCCTAACATCTCTAGAACATTTATTATTTAAATCTAAGGGAATAAGCAAATGTTGTTCTACATAGACAAGGATTTTAATCGTAATAACTTCATAGATTCTACCCTGCTTCACTCAAGTCAATGGTTTAATTCCAATCATAACCTCTGGATGGCAGTATAATACCACAAGTTCTCTCTCTATTAATTAAACGAGTTTGGTATCGCTGCGAAGCTCGGACACTACAGCTTTTCTATCTATTCTCGCAGTTATCACTGTAATGGATTCTCGGGAGTTCCCCTCCTGCCTCATCCTTTGTCTATCTATATCAACTGACATTCTTCAATTTCAACTCTATCTGTCCTCCCCGCCCCTTTGAGGACATGGTCATGAAGCCACGCACTTGTCGGCTTTCTGAGATGCTCCGAATCTACCGTCACATTAACTTCCAGCTTCCCTGCACCAGGCTTCCATCCCAGCGACCTCTTCCTGTTCCCGGATTCGTGCTTCCTCATCTGGCTCCTCTCCTTCAAACCGACAAATTTCACCAAGGCACCTTATTCAACCTTCAAGTTACCATTTCAACAACGTGAGCTGCCAGTCAGAAACGGAAACCATGTCCTACAACTATCATCATTTCAGTCAAGTGTCCTCCTACCCTGCGATTAGACAATACACTCAGACTGCTCCCGACCAAATCAATAAATTTTGCAATAGCCTCCGAGCAACGCATTCTTCATCCTCTCAGGTTCTACAGCGGCCTCAGCTCTATGCATTCTTCATCTCTGGCTTCATCTAAATCCCTTTCACTCAAAGACCAATATCCACCGCATTCAGCAGATCTCTGCGCTCTACAGCAGACCACCACACTATCGATGGCAGTCCACCGTTCATTATTACAGATCACTGCTTCAGCAGATCTCTGCGCTCTGCAGCAGACCACCACACTCTACTGATGGCAGTCCACCATTCACAATAACAGATCACTGCTTCAGCAGATCTCTCTCTCTCTCTCTCTCTCTCTCTCTCTCTCTAGACCACCACTGCTCATTATTGACAGCGCTTCATCGTTACTTCTTCAGATCTCTGCACCGTTCAGCAGATCCCGTCCTCTACTGTTAATTGCTCCTCACTGCAGCAGATCTCTGCTCCCTCTTCAGATCTACTCACTATTATAGCATGCAAAGTTGCTTTAGTTTACAGTTTAAATCTGTAACTGCACTTCTCCAGAGCTTCCACCGCTCCCGCTTTCCTCCAATATGCAGATCACCACAGCATTCCACAACCAAGGCTAACGCTAATCCCCATCTAATCAAAATACGAGGTGCTTGACCTTCTCAGCAATCTATTCAGATGTCCTCACATCCTCTCAAATATTACAGCATTAATGCATGGTGAGAGACGTGGTATGAGACTGGAAATCTGTCTTGATTATGAGTTAAGGAGTTCCACTACTAGGAGAATGACTGGAGTTGTGAAACCCAATCTCTGAATGTGAGTTCACCTCTTCCATTTCAAGCGGACAGGATAGTAGCAGACCGCTGATCGATCCCGTATTAACTAACACATAGGATGGTCGACATCTCCTCTCTTCCCTTGTTTCCAGAAAATGGAGCACAAAGGGTGCTGAGCTTCCCCAGCAGTCGATTTACACATGTTCGTTCAGTTCCAGCCGCTACCTCAACCCTCAGTTCCAGCTCCCCTTCGGCCTCTACTTTCGGTATCCAGTTCCGTCAGCTGGTCCCGTCTGCTTCCCCCCCTCCAGACTCCCCAGCTTCATCAGCTGCTATTTGACTGAATCCTACTCTCAGTAACCTCCTTCAATCTGCTCCGCATTTCATGTCTGCAGCCCTCGCCCTTCTTCGAGAGCTTCATATTCTACAGCTTGGTCAGTATTTTCAGCCTTCTGTGCCCAGAATCGGATTCATCCTATTCCTTCAAACAAAACCAGATCCTGGCTTTCATCGTCCACTGTAGGGATTCTCTCTCTCTCTCTCTCTCTCTCTCTCTCTCTCTCTCTCTCTCTCTCTCTCTCTCTCTCTCTCTCTCCCCCATTTTCTCCATACCAGCAGTTCGCCTGACCCTCCATGGGATTCTTAAGAGCCTTCCCTTCTGCCTCACCTTCCCGCCTGTCTACATTAATGAACATTCTCCGTTTGCTCATTCTACTCTTTGGAAACGCCACTTCGCCCCATACAAGGATCTACCTATGGAGATCATCTGCATCTGAGCCCTCTTCAGTCTTCTCAGGAGCTCAGAATCCACAGTTTCTTCTACTTCTAATTTTACTCCATCTTTCAGTTGTGTACCTCCACGACGGATCCATTTCAGCGTGGTCACTTCATTCAGCGGTCAAGCAGAGTCCTCTATCTGCCCATTCTTTTCAACATCAAGGTATCTCAGCCTTCTTCAGTCTCCTCAGAACTCGCAGTTTCTTCTGCTTCTAATTTACTTCATCATTCGGTCGTACCTCCAAGACGGATCAATTTCAGCATGGTTAGTTCATTCAGCTGTCAAGTAGAGTCCCCTATCTGCCCCTTCTTTTCAACATCAAGGTATCTCCCCAGCAAGAAACCTTAACCCGCCCCCTAGACCCTCAGTTCATTGATTCCTCTCGCTCCTATCATCACTCATCGCTGGTTCTCAACCCACCTCTCTACCATCCAGAGCAAGCCTCCCTCCTCTACTCTACCCCACTCCTCGGATCACTTGTCACTGGATCTCAACCTACTTCGCCTCCAGAGCATGCCTCCCCCAAATCATTCTGTAGGCACAGCCCCCTTTGCTGCAAGGGCCAACATCAATCACAGCCAGATCATGAATGTGGGGCTGGCCCTCTTCTGCAGTGGATTCTTTCATTTATTCATTCATTCATTCTCCTCTCATATAGTTGCTGCCCATTTTTAAAAATTGCTAGTATGCCTGGAGTGGAGGCTTCCTGTCTGCCGGGCCACCAGAGGTTTTCCCTAATCGGCCTCAAGGGTTTTTTTCTCCACTGAGCGGCAGGTATACACATAGTCACATCCTACTAACAAATTACTAATCTCCCTCTGTTTGTCCTGTTTGTCCTTCTGGTCTTTTTGTTTATGTTATGCGTAGGCATGTACTGTCTCTTGTTTGTCGCACGGTGTGGGAGTTTTCGTGAGGTGCCGGGGGTCCATCCTTTGGGGGGCAAGTGAGTCTCACTTCCCCGACCTCAGGGCTAGGCATCCGCCTCCCTTACCTTCAGGGGGTTCTCACCATGTGAGTCAGAGCGGACCCCGGCCAAACTCTGTCCTGTCGCAGCTCCTGCGCTCATCTTACCTTACTCGAGGCTCTGTTCTATTCTGCCTCTCTTTCAGGACCTGGTCACTCGTGCTGAGTCCTATACTAACCTCAATGCTTTGTCCTTATTTTTCAGGTCCCAGGCAGCGTGACGTCTCGGCCAATCAGGGTTTTACGGCCCCACAAAAAAGCCTCAGATGCTGGGCACCTCTCATCTCCTCTCGAGGGGCGGCTTTCAGTCATAACCCTCATATGTGTTTTCGGTTGCTGGGTCCTCCGCCCCTGGGATGTGCGGCATCGTCGCCCTCAGTCAGCGACCTCTTTTCTATCCGTCTTGGTTTGCTGGGTCCTTCGCCCCTGAGATGTGTCGGCATCGTCGCCCTCAGTCAGCGACCATCTTTTCTATCCCGCTTCGGTTGCTGGGTCCTCTGCCCCTGGGATGTGTCGGCATCGTCGCCCTCAGTCAGCGACCATCTTTTCTATCCCGCTTCGGTTGCTGGGTCCTCTGCCCCTGGGATGTGTCGGCATCGTCGCCCTCAGTCAGCGACCACATTCTGTCCTACTAACTGCTCCTTGCTGCTGCTTCTGCCTTATCCTTCACCCCAGCTCACGCCCAGTGAAACAGGAAATAAATTAAATAATATAAAATGTAGTATCATCTACAAGCAGCCCTTTAAGAAGGAGCCGACTACTAGGATTCTACAGGCTCGGATAATAACGGCAGGGATTGTGAGCCAGAGAGAAAAAAATAATAATTTAATGATTTTAAAAATGTGAATAATAATAATAATAATACATTAGATTTGATTCATACTGTATATTAAACAGGAGTCTGTTGTTTTATTTTTGAATGTAGACAAGTTCAGTTAGGTCATAAAACTTTTTTTTTGTCCAGAAAAATAAATATTGTCTATTTAATAATAATAATAATAATAATAATAATAATAATAATAATAATAATAATAATAATTGTATTTAACAGATTTTGTAATTTCTTTATACAGTTTAGTGTCTGTATGAAACTATTCTGTGTTGTCTTGTTTTTGTTTTTGTAGTATCGTTAAAAAATAAAGCTTTTAAAACAGTACAGTCTATCAGTCTTCATGAAATAATCTGTAATCACATTGCTGAACTATGTGTACAAAAGGGTTTGTTTTCAGTTTTTATTTTAGATTTAGAAAATTATCAATGTTCATTCAGCAATCATCAAACCCCCAATTATTGGTGTTAATAGGGGATATATTGGGGTGCTGATATAGAAGTTTCTTGATTGGGAACTATTTAATGCAGCTAGAGATTCATTCTGCCGGAGGTAAAGTGTGATATATTCAACCTTGCTTAATGCAAATATGTTTTTACACCTTCCATCAAATTAGTTACAGAGGCAGCAATAAAGCAATTAATACTGTACATGGAAAGCAAACACACATACATAATTAGAGTTCATGCACTGCTGTTAAAAATAAACAGTATTATTGTTAAATATTTTAAACTCTCATCATGTCTTGTTGTAGTTTTAAGTGTTATCCACAAGGGGGAGCGCTGACTCTCCTCGCATTTATATATTACAGTATTTCTCAACCGCTAACTCCCTCTTTTGGAAACTATGTTCAAAGATATCTAACGCATGACATCAGTTTTCAATTTCTGAAACTCATTTTCAGAGCGTCCCTTTCTACTCTTTGTACATGAATGGTATATCCTTAACACTGTTTTGCACAACTCTTAACATAAATGTCATCAGTGAATACAAGATTCACTTGAGAATGCTGTGCCTACAAATTGTTCACACATTGTTCGCAATTTAAGGAAATTAATTCCATTTGTGTTAATTGTTTCAGCGACTGTGCAGACACAATAGCACAAAATACTTAATCGATCAATCAGCCCAAAGTCATCTATATAAGGAGATATAGGAAAGCCTCAGGGAAGGCAGAAGAAAATGGAAGCTCAGAGAGAAACAGTGAAAGGAAGGGGTGTGCGTGTGAGGGGAGGGAGAGGAGTGCAAGGTCGTCAAAGAAGTCATACCAGAACAACAAATGTCTTAAATGAAATCAGAGCCACAATTGTGGACCATGTAATCAACCATGGCCTGAGCATACGAACATAAGAACATAAGAAAGTTTACAAACGAGAGGAGGCCATTCAGCCCATCTTGCTTGTTTGGTTGTTAGTAGCTTATTGATCCCAGAATCTCATCAAGCAGCTTCTTGAAGGATCCCAGCGTGTCAGCTTCAACAACATTACTGGGGAGTTGGTTCCATACCCTCATAATTCTCTGGGTAAAAAAGTGCCTCCTATTTTCTGTTCTGAATGCCCCTTTATCTAATCTCCATTTGTGACCCCTGGTCCTTGTTTCTTTTTTCAGGTCAAAAAAGTCCCCTGGGTCGACATTGTCTATACCTTTTAGGATTTTGAATGTTTGAATCTTTGTTCAAGACTGAATAGATTCAATTCTTTTAGCCTGTCTGCATACGACATGCCTTTTAAACCCGGGATAATTCTGGTTGCTCTTCTTTGCATTCTTTCTAGAGCAGCAATATTCTAGGTGAGGTCTTACTAATGCATTGTAAAGTTTTAACATTACTTCCCTTGATTTAAATTCAACACTTCTCACAATATATCCAAGCATTTTGTGGGGAAGCTATAAAAAAGGCCAACATTGTCTAGATGAAGACATTTCAGTCAACATAAACTCCATAAACTCAACATAAACACCTAGGTCTTTTTCATAGATTCCTGCTTCAATTTCAGTATCTCCCATATGATATTTATAATGCAACATTTTTATTGCCTGCATGCAATACTTTACACTTTTCTCTATTAAATGTCATTTGCCATGTGTCTGCCCAGTTCTGAATGCTGTCTAGATCATTTTGAATGACCTTTGCTGCTGCAACAGTGTTTGCCACTCCTCCTATTTTTGTGTCGTCTGCAAATTTAACGAGTTTGCTTACTATACCAGAATCTAAATCATTAATGCAGATTAGGAATAGCAGAGGACCTAAAACTGATCCCTGTGGTACACCACTGGTTACCTCACTCCATGTTGAGGTTTCTCCTCTAATCAGTACTTTCTGTTTTCTACATGTTAACCACTCCCTAATCCATGTGCATGCATTTCCTTGAATACCTACTGCGTTCAGTTTGAGAATTAATCTTTTATGCGGGACTTTGTCAAAAGCTTTCTGGAAATCTAAATAAACCATGTCGTATGCTTTGCAGTTATCCATTTTCAATGTTGCATCCTCAAAAAAGTCAAGCAGGTTAGTTAGACACGATCTCCTTTTCCTAAAACCATGCTGACTGTCTCCCAGGATATTGTTACCTATAGGTAATTTTCCATTTTAGATCTTATTATAGTTTCCATAAGTTTACATATAATAGAAGTCTGGCTTATTGGTCTGTAGTTACCTGGTTCAGTTTTGTCTCCCTTTTTGTGGATCGGTATTACGTTTGCAATTTTCCAGTCTGTCAGTACAACCCCTGTGTCAATAGACTGTTGCATGATCTTGGTTAGCGGTTTGTAAATAACTTCTTTCATTTCTTTGAGTACTATTGGGAGGATCTCATCCGGCCCAGGGGATTTGTTTATTTTAAGAGCTCCTAGTCCCTTTAACACTTCTGCCTCTGTTATGCTAAAGTTATTTAAAATTGGATAGGAACAGGTCGACATGTGGGGCATATTGTCCGTATCCGCCTCTCTAAAAACTTGTGAAAAGTAATCATTTAATATATTTGCAATTTTCTATCTTCGTCTATTATTTTGCCATTTGTGTCTCTTAGACATTTAACCTCCTCTTTGAATGTTCTCTTGCTCTTATAATGCAAATTCAAAGTAGGTTATTCCCTGTCCCTGATAGCCTTTAATCAATAACCAATTACACCTGCTGAACATAACAGAGCGGTTTCAGGTTAATTTAAACTGTTTAGCTTTTTTTTTTTACATGTTTAAACCTTTAGAATAAAAATCTGAATATTTGAAAAGTATAATAACTGTGTGGGGAAAAAGTCAAATCATTTTAATTTGTATTACAAATCATTCATAAGATAATTAATGACATGACTCAAAGGCGATTCACACCCCCTGACTAGGTGGCAGTAGCACATGGAGTGAGGATTGTATCTGGTTGCCTACACACTTCTTTGTCAGCCAACGCTCGTCTATTGTTTTGAGCCGCGGCTGCTCCAGCGCAGTACCTCTTGAGAAGCTGCGCGGCTGTGCAGACTTTTAAGCCTGTGTATGCGTGACCTGGTGACATCTTTTCCGGCTGAGTTCACGCAGACAATGCATTTGGACAGGTTTTTCGCAGAATCTGCGCAGACTTAGCAGAGTCTGCATATCGTGAACGCACCCATTGTCACGTAGTTTTTGTGAAGGATTTGAAATGTTTACTTTCCTGAACAAAATTGCTGGTTTGAGGCAACATCCTTAAAATGGAGGCGTATCATGTTTTGCTGTATTTTAAAATGTAATTTAGACTGGCTACTGCAGAGGGTCTCATTTTTCCTCGTAGGTTTTCTGCATGCAACTCCATTTACCGCCAATTAGGCCAACAACCCACGCGGGGGGCGGGGTTAAAGTTCTAGACTGACGTCTTTGGAAAGGATGTTGCTGTGGTAACGGTATGCTTCTATTTGAAAATTTAAAATGCAAATGGTGCGGACAGGTTCGTTACGGATAGTTCTCACAATCGCCAGTTGTAAATGTGTGTGAGATCAGCGTATATGATTTATACCCAGAAGTAATCTCGGACAGTTTCTTTTGGATAAACTATATGGAATATTATTGGTGAAAATGCCAGCAGTCGTGTTCCTTATTGTTTAGAAAGGTAGTCGGATGTTTGAATAACGTCCTCGTAGTTGCCTCGTTTATTTATAATTCTATGTTTTGTGGTTCGCTGCTAACTTTGTAGCGTATACTAAACTTGTATGTGAGTGGAATGATTCAAGTAAGTTAACTTTTTTAACTCCTTCACCCCCCGCCTTGCTTTCTCTTGCAGACAAGGAATTGCTAATTTTTCATTGACAAAATGGTGAAGATTGGAATTAACGGGTAAGCACATGTGTAATAGACAGATTAAATAAATCAGTTCGGTCATCTAGACATATTACTTAAGAATTGCTTTCTAAACTGGGGCCAGTTTCACAAAACGCTGCAAGCTATCCTTTTACCCGTTTCAAAAAAACAAGTAAAATGGAACGATAGTTTAGAAATCTACTTGAAGTCTATAAATGTTTTTTTTTTTTTTTAAGTAGATTAGCCAGCTGTTACCTATAACTGCTTTGTGAAACTAGACCCTGGATTTAAATGTGAAAGTCAAATAACAGCTTGTGCAGGAACTTGGATAAACTGACTAGGTTTGAGCATGTTCAGGACTTTGACCCGCGTTCCATACCAACTGACTTGTGTTGAACTTTACAGATGCAGACGCCCAGAAAACAAATTGGTTGACTGTACTGTAACCAGGACAGTGTCTCCACAGGCTATTGGGCAGGAGCACAAGTGTTTGATATTAAACTGTTGCTGTAACCTGACCAAGGTTTCTAAAGTTAGCAATTTATTTTCAATTGTTCTTAACCAAGTAGAACAGTGATGTATTGATTGTAAAAATAGAAACCCTCATAGAGGCAAAGACAAACCCACATGCAAGACCAAGAAAATGCTCCAGTGCTTTGTTTCTATTGTAAGTTTGCTGGGCGTGGCTTTATGCAGCTGCTATCGTGGTGTGTCACGCTGCCCGCTCTGTCTCGCAGGTCTACATGTTCAAGTATGACTCCACTCACGGCCCTTTCAAGGGAGATGTGAAGACTGAGGGTGGCAAGCTGGTCATCAATGGAAAAGCAGTGGCCGTCTTTCAGGAGTCAAACCAACGAGCACGATTCAAATGCAAAGAATAGGGAATGCTGTGTTTGGTGTCAAGGACTTGATCTGCAGTTTTACCATGTGTTTATGCAAGTCAATAGATGCATGTGTATCTATCGTTGGACTGTTTATATATTGATAATTTCCTGGTCCAGTAAAGACACATAAAGCCTGGTATGTAGCATTACTGATATTCTATAAGCTATCCACGCTACCTAAATGGTGTGTAACCACATGCTTAGACATTCACAATCACGTTTTGAATAGGGTATTCGTAGCTTTACATAGTGGTGTGGGTAGCTTTTTTTTTTTGTTCTATTGACTAATACACTGCCTTGCATAAGTATTCACCCCCCTTGGACTTTTCCACATTTTGTAGTGTTACAACCTGGAATTAAAATGGATTTAATTAGGATTTTTTTTCACTGATCTACACAAAATAGTCCATAATGTCGAAGTGGGGAAAAAAATCTACATATTATTCAAAATTATTTACAAATAAAAAACTGAAAAGTCTTGATTGCATAAGTATTCACCCCCTTTGCTGTGACACCCCTAAATAAGCTCTGGTGCAACCAATTGCCTTCAGAAGTCACATAATTAATTGTGCAATTAAAGTGTCACATGATCTCAGATTAAATACACCTGTTTCTGGAAAGCCCCAGAGTTTGTTAGAGAGCATATCTAAACAAACAGCATCATGAAGACCAAGGAGCTATCAAAACAAGTCTGGGATAAAGTTCTGGAGAAGCACCAATCAGGGTTGGTTTATAAAAAAATATCCCAAACTTTGAACATCCCCCAGAGCACCGTTAAATCCATTATTAAAAAATGGAAAGAATATGGCACAACCGTGACTCTGCCTAGAGAAGGCCGCCCACCAAAACTCAGTGACCAGGTAAGGAGGGCATTAGTCAGAGAAGCAACCAAGAAGCCAATGGTAAATCTGAAGGAGATGGAGAGATCCACAGCTGAGATGGGAGAAACTGTCCATGGGACAACTATAACCCGGACGCTCCACAAAGCTCGGCTTTATGGAAGAGTGGTGAGAAGAAAGCCATTGCTGAAAAAAAACCCATATCAAATCCCGTTTGGATTTTGCCAAAAGGCATGTGGGAGACACAGCAAACATGTGGAAAAAGGTTCTCTGGTCTGATGAGACCAAAATTGAACTTTTTGGCCTTAGCGCAAAACGCTGTGTGGCACAAAGCCAACACTGCTCATCACCCTGAGAACATCATCCCCACGGTGAATCATGGTGGTGGTAGCATCATGTTATGGGGATGCTTTTCATCGGCAGGAACTGGGAAACTGGTCAGGATTGAGGGCAAGATGGATGGAGCCAAATACAGGGAAATTCTAGAGGAAAACCTGTTTCAGTCTGCAAGAGACCTGGGACTGTGGCGGAGGTTCACCTTCCAGCAGGACAATGACCCTAAGCACACAGCCAAAGCTACACTGGAGTGGTTTAAAAACAAGAACCTGTATGTCTTAGAATGGCCCAGTCAAAGCCCAGACCTCAATCCGATTGAGAATCTGTGGCAAGACTTGAAAATTGCTGTTCACCAACGGTCCCCATCCAACTTGACCTAGAGCTTTAGCAATTTTGCCAAGAAGAATGGGCAAAAATTGCAGGATCCAGATGTGCAAAGCTGGTAGAGACTTGCCCAAAAAGACTCACAGCTGTAATTGCTGCCAAAGGTGCTTCTACCAAGTATTGACTCAGGGGGGTGAATACTTATGCAACCAACAAATGTCTTTTTTTGTTTAATTAACTTTTGTGTTACAATAAAAAATATTTTGCACCTTCAAAGTGTTAAGTATGTTGTGTAAATCAAATGGTAGAAATACCAATTAAATCCATTTTAATTCCAGGTTGTAACACTACAAAATGTGGAAAAGTCCAAGGGGGGTGAATACTTATGCAAGGCACTGTATACTGTATACTGTATACTGTGTGTACGTGTGAATTAATATCATCCTTTCCACTGTAATTAAGTTACATGAGTTAGTTAAACACCAGCAAAAAATGGCCGTTTTAAGAAAGATTTTTTCTCTAGCTTGTTGACTGTACCATGTTAACAGCTGTCCCCAGTGGTGGGAATGTGTAATTTCAAGGTGAAATTTGTGCAAAACGGGCATGTCACCCATATTGATTGGCTCACGGCCATGTTTGTTGATGTAGGACATATTTCTGACTAACTTTTTTAGAGGACAGTACAAAGATAACGTATACCCAAGATGCATGTCAATCAGCCAAAGGGCTCACGAGCAGTTGTTGTTTAAGTGTTTTATGCAAAATCCAACATGACTGCCACACCATGTGACTGATCCATTTTTCCTTAAGTAGAATCAATCGTGGGGTGAATACTTATGCAAGGCACTGTACCATGCAAGTAAAATTCATAAATGAACTGCATAGTATGACACTCGAAATAAAGCAGTGCCAAATCTAACTTTGCAGCAATTATTTGATTTGCTTGAAGCAGCTGGCTACTCCAAGGAAACCTGTCGGGCTTTAACTTATCTGATTCATTTATTGCATTGATTACAAAATGAATTGATAATTAACAAGCTTACCATTCAAATATAAATAGCCAGTATGTTTATTTCAAATGATTATATGAAGTGCTGGTGGGCTCATTTTGAGTACTATTTTTAGGCGTGACCCAGCCAACATCAAATGGGGCGATGCTGGAGCTGTCTATGTAGTGGAATCCACTGGCGTGTTCACCACCATGGAGAAGGCTTCTGTAAGTATCCCTCCCAGTTCAGTGCAGACACTTGCAAAACAAGTGCAGCTGCTGCTAATGGATTCTGATGGGGTTGTGACTTCTGATGATCACACCGGCTGTATGCAGTACTGGTCATTCAGTTGCTTTATTGCTTTCAGTCAAACTAATTTTGAATGCTTTAAAAATGCAGTATTCAAAACTTGCCTGCCTCAGGAGGTCAATCACTGAGATCCTTAAAGACCCAGCTTGACAGCTGAAGACCAAGACTAGCACTGGTCTGAATAGCTGCCTCTAGGTTGTACATTTTCTTGTCATTGTCAAGTCGTGTAAGCAGAGAGACTGACTGTTTTGTGTCTGGAATCCTCAGACTCACCTGAAGGGTGGGGCTAAGCGTGTTATCATCTCCGTCCCCAGTGCCGACGCCCCCATGTTTGTGGTCGGTGTCAATCACGAGACGTACGACAAGTCGCTCAAGATTGTCAGGTAAGAACCCTGAGAGCAGGACTTCTTCAATCCACTTTGACACCAGAACAAAAGGCTTTCAACAGATACTTCCCAGAATGCTTTTAACATGATATTAATTGCCATGGCCTCTTTTTAAAGTTTCTCTTTTCCAAATTAAGAGAAACCAAACTATTTACAGTTTTATAGACCACTATCAAACCCTATTGCAAGTTGATACCAGTTATTTAGTAATTGTTCCACATCTTGTATTTGAATCCTGCAATCTCTTTTATTGATCTCTCCTCTGTCCCTGGTTTCAGCAATGCCTCTTGCACCACTAACTGCCTGGCTCCCCTGGCTAAAGTGATCAATGACAATTTCACCATTGTTGAGGGTCTCATGGTAAGCGTGGCTCATCTGAATTCTGTTTAGACACTTTGTTTTATGAGGGCACATTGCTGCTGATGCTTGAGAGGCATCAGCTGCAAAGTGACTGAGTTGTGAGTGGACCTGTACAAGCAGCTCCAGCACTGCAGGTGATTGGAACATTTTAGGGAGGCGTTTGATCCTCGCCAAAAACTATTTTAGTTAGTTAAGTGCTGTTAATTTGTATGACCCGCCACATTAAGTCTTCCAGTACAGTGAGATCAGACTATAGACCCACTTCTAGTGTTTGATCACGTTGCTTTCAAGATCAAACTAACTTAAGGGAGCAGTAACTCCGCACAAGCCTTGTCTCAATTGGGCATTTTATTTAGCGCAGTGGCTTGGATTCCCCAGCTCTGTCTTGTCTGTGTGTAAGTGGATATTTCTCTGCCTTCCTCCAGTTCTGCCTTGTTTGACACTGTTCTGTGTCCTAGACCACAGTCCACACCTACACAGCCACCCAGAAGACCGTGGACGGCCCCTCCGGTAAGCTGCGGAGAGACAGCAGAGGCGCACACCAGAACATCATTCCAGCCAGCACTGGCGCTGCCAAGGCTGTGTCCAAGGTCATCCCTGAGCTCAACGGGTCAGTAATACACATAGCATCAGTACCCCACATCTACACACTGATGGGTTGTAACAGAAATACTAAACACACACTTGCTGTCCTCCCTAAGTTCATTGGGCCAGTAACAACTAGCCAAGGAACGGGTCGGTACCAGAAACACACCAGCATCCCTGAGCTCTGTGTGTCTGTACCAGATCACCCCTCCCCACACTATCCCTGAGCTCAGTGGGTCAGTAGCACACGTGGTCATCCCAGCACTGCACTCTCCACACACGGATTAAAATGTGTTTGTTCTGACCAGAAGTCTGCCAGATTCACAAAACATAAAGTCTAGTTGTGTGTGGGTTTTTTTTTTTTTTTTGTGTGTGTGTGTGTGATGTCTCCTTGTTAGTACAGCAGAAACTGGACCATCAAGTCTTGACCCTCGCTCTGTCTCTGCAGCAAGCTGACTGGAATGGCTTTCCGTGTTCCCACTCCCAACGTCTCTGTTGTGGATCTGACCTGCCGTCTTGAGAAACCAGTAAGTGCCACACACAAGGAACGCATACAGACTTGTATCTATGTCCATTTCTAGTATAATGCATCAAAACTGCAGAGCTTTCTTTTGGCTAGACTTTTTATAAAGAGTATGGTACCTCTCCAATTAGGAGACAAGACATTATGGAAATTCTATAGTGTGCCATGTACCCTATCTGGTGGTTTGTGTGTCTTGTATAGCAAGTGTCAGGCAGAGTATTTGGAAGCTTGCCCTTAACTAGTGCTGTTGCAGGATGTCCAGAAATACTACCTAATACTTTGACATCGTTGCTGTTGTTACCGATGGCTTGTTTCCCTGCTAGGCTAAGTATGAAGACATCAAGAAGGTTGTCAAGGCAGCAGCTGAAGGACCCATGAAGGGAATTATTGGATACACAGAAGACCAGGTTGGTGCCTGTTGTGAATACACACTAGTTTCCATGCAGGAAAGAAGAGGCTGTGTTTTAAAGCGTGTGCAATTGATCCTGCACTGCATGTCCACTATCACTATTGGATTCATGCAATATTTTCAAACTACCTCCCGATTTGGTAATTTAATAGAAGCGCAGAGATCACCAGCCTATTCCTGGGTGCAGCCATATTTTCAAGGTGCGTGAAGTTTAAAACCGTTCCTTTTGACACTGATGTGGAATCTGCTCTATTGTTCTGATACTAATTGGGTGGCAAGTCATTTTTATATAAAAAAAATGGTCACATGGTGAGTGTCCTGCCCTCCTTGTGCCTCCTCCGTCATGAACTGGTTCTGTAGCACTACTGAAACATGGGCACTACTTTGACTTCAAGTTTCTTAAGTTCATTCCCAGATCTTTGGTAAACGTCATTTACACTTGATACATTCATACTAACAACATAACTGCCCCATGGCTTCCTTAAGTATGCCAACTAAGGCTGCTTTTAAAGTCCATATCTTACCTTTTCCCTGCTGGGGAAGAATATCCCTGGTATTGCTACATTGACTTTTCGCTGCCAATCACGGCTTTTTAAAAAAGATATAAATGTATCCAGTGTTTTTATAAGCCTTTCTAATCCAGCAGTTTGTGTATAGACAAATAACTTGGAACCAGATTCACAGCTGAGCAAAATCATTGTTGTCATCTCTGACCCAATTAGTGCTCCTATAGTTTTGTAGTGGTGTGTCCCCCATAACTGTCACACCCTGGCTATGTGCAGTGCTATGACCCGTGTGTGTGTCTCTCTCTGCAGGTATGACAATGAGTTTGGCTACAGCAACAGAGTCATGGACCTCATGAACTACATGGCTTCAAAGGAATAGAACTTTCTAACATCCTCCCTGTTACAGCCCAACCCTCAGTGTGTAACAATTGAATAGAAAAAACAATGATGCACAATAAAGTCCTCCAGTGACATCAAACACAGATTTTTATTTTCACTGTGCATTTCAATCTGTATTTAATTTAACACCCCTGTGAGTGCTGACACACACGGGAGGCAGAAGGTTTATTTGCAACACCGAACTGGTTCCCAGTTCTATTAGGCTTCCAAGCCAAAGGCTGGGAAGCCTATTGTTATTGCTGTGTTTATTATTAGGCTTCCAAGCCAAAGGCTGGGGAAGCCTATTGTTATTGCTGTGTTTATTATTATTATTATTATTATTAGGCTTCAAGCCAAAGGCTGGGGAAGCCTATTGTTATTGTTGTGTTGTTTATTAGGCTTCCAAGCCAAAGGCTGGGAAGCCTGTTATTGCTGTGTTTATTATTAGGCTTCCAAGCCAAAGGCTGGGGAAGCCTATTGTTATTGCTGTGTTTATTATTATTATTATTATTAGGCTTCCAAGCCAAAGGCTGGGGAAGCCTATTGTTATTGCTGTGTTTATTAGGCTTCCAAGCCAAAGGCTGGGAAGCCTATTGTTATTGCTGTGTTTATTATTATTGGGCTTCCAAGCCAAAGGCTGGGGAAGCCTATTGTTATTGCTGTGTTTATTATTATTATTATTATTATTATTATTATTATTATTATTATTAGGCTTCCAAACCATACGCTGGGGAAGCCTATTGTTTCTGTAAGGATTATTATTATTAGGCTTCCAAGCCATAGGCTAGGAAGCCTATTGTTTCTGTAAGGATTATTATTATTATTATTATTATTTTTCTTTCTGCCGAAACCTCATCGCAGAAACAAAAAATCAGGTTTGTAGGTAGGTGGCTATGTGCAGATAACAGGTTAGGCGTCCAATCTTGCGCAAGTCACATGGTTTGTGTCTTGGGAAAATTACTCTTTGCTTTCTGTTTAAACTCTTATGTCTGAGGTGCCAATACGATAAGCAGAAAAAGAGTTATCAAGTAATATGTGTTTTGACTTTAAAAAGTATTATAAATATTATATAGAAATAAAATGTAAAGATGTGTTTGTGGTTTCAGCTGACTAGACTTGGGGGAGCTTGCATATTCAGCTGATGTTGCATCAGCCATGTAAGGACCAATCAGTATGGTTGTAAAGGACCAACGTCCCATAGCAACTGACTCAACAAACCAGTAACCAATAGAAGAAGTTGGTAAACAGGACACAAGATAAACCACAAGTCTAGTCTGACTGACTACAGGTTTTGAGACAGCCTGCTTGCATGTAGGACGAAGTTGTTTTTGTTGTATATGAGTTAAGCTTCTGTGATTGGCTCGCAATAACTGTAGGTTGCGAGGTATATATTACGTTTACTGGCTCTGCGCAGTCAGAACTCTGCTCGATGTTTGTCTAGCACCACGTGTGCTGAGAGCGTTCTCTAGTTTGCAAACTATTAAACTCATTTACTCAACTTGTCTCTGCTCTACTGAGTCTCTGTTCCGGGGTCAATAAAAACGTTAAACTTCCACGACATTTGGCAGCCATATTGGATTTTGCAAAAAATTTTAAAACGCCTATGCTTTGGAAACCGCTTACTCTAGAGTTCTGAAAATTGCTATACATGTTGAGGAATAGTCCTTGATGAACTGTTGTTAATATGAAGCTGATTGGTTATGTGGTTTGGCAACCACATCGATTAATGTCATAAAAATGTTGAATTCTCAAAATTCAAACATCTTCTTCTCTGAAACCGCTTATCCGATTGAAACAAAAATTGGAATAAAACATCTCAGTATGGTCCTCTATTCCGCTTGTTCAAAGGAAGTTGCTACTGTGAAAATCGTGGCGTCCACGCTGCATGACATCATCAACACACGCAACTGGCTATAAAACCGCCTATGCTGCACCAAAATGCACGAAATTTCACACAGATGTAGAGGACTATGGGATGTTGTGCCATGGTCAATATGGTGGCCTTAGGTCACATGGTGTGGCAGCCATCTTAGAAGTAATGATATTTTTTGTGCAATTTTCAAATGTCTTGTTCTCATCAACGGTAAACATTACAGCTGTGAAAAAATTTGTACATAGTGCGCTCATGTCCACGATTGATTCTACTAAAGGAAAAATTGATCGGTCACATGGTGTGGCAGCTATGTAGGATTTTGCGTAAAACACTTAAACAACAATTCCTAATGAGCCTTTTGGCTTATTGACTTGAATCATGAGTATACGTTATCTTTGTACTGTCCTCTAAACAAGTTATTCAGGAAAAGTTCCTATTTGAACAAACATGGCTGCCATGAACCAATCAAACTGCATGACATCATCAACATACGTAACTGGCTATAAAACTGCCTATGCTGCACCAAAATGCACGAAATTTCACACAGATGTAGAGGACTATGGGATGTTGTGCCATGGTCAATATGGCAGCCATTGGTCACATGGTGTGGCAGCCATCTTAGATTTAATGAAAATTTTGCCCAATTTGCAAAAATGCTGTTATCATGAACGGTAAATAGCACAGCTGTGAAAAAATGTCTACATAGTGCGATAACCAATGCACATAAAATTTACGATGACTGCTTGGAAGCCGTAAAGTTGCTCGCAACTCTAGTTATTATTATTAGGCTTCCAAGCCAAAGGCTGGGGAAACCTAATGTTTTTTTTAGGATTATTAGGCTTCCAAGCCATAGGCTGGGGAAGCCTATTGTTTTTGTTTGGATTATTATTATTATTATTATTATTATTATTATTATTATTATTATTATTTTTTTTTTTTTTTCTGCCAAAACATGCTCAAAAACTCACGAAATTTGGTACATTGGTAGATGCCTATGGGGGATAGTCGGTGATATTCAGCAAATTTGCGCAAGTTACATGGTTCGGCAGCCATATTGGATTTTGCGGAATTTGTTAAAATGCCTATGTGTCAGAAACCGCTTACTGCAGAGTTCTGAAAATTGCTATACATGTTGAGGGATAGTCCATGATTAACCTTTGTTAATATGAAGCTGATTGGTTCTGTGGTTTGGCAACCACATTGATTAATAACATAAAATTACCATAAAAATATAAAATCATCAAAATTCTAACATCTTCTTCTCTGAAACCGCTTATCCGATTGAAACAAAAATTGGAATAAAACATCTCAGTATGGTCACCTGTTATGCTTGTTCAAGGGAAGCTGCTACTGTGAAAATCATGGCGTCCACGCTGCATGACATCATCAATACACGCAACTGGCTATAAAACTGCCTATAACTTCCTATCGGCTGCACCAAAATGCACAAAATTTGACACGGATGTAGAGGACTATGGGATGTTATGTCGTGGTCAATATGGCAGTCTTTGGTCTCATGGTGTGCAGCCATCTTGGATTTAATGAAACTTGTGGACAATATTCAAAAGTCGTCTTCTCATGAATGGTAAATAGTACAGCTGTGAAAAATGTTGTACATAGTGCGCTCATGTCCACGATTGATTCTACTTAAGGAAAAATGGATTGGTCACATGGTGTGGCAGCTATGTTGGATTTTGCTTAAAACACTTAATCAACAACTCCTCATGAGCCCTTTGGCTGATTGACGTGAATCTTGGGCATACGTTATATTTGTACTGTCCTCTAAAATGTTAGTCAGGAAAAGTTCCTACATCAACAAACATGACATGACACGCCATGAGCCAATCAATATGGGTGACATGCCAGTTTTGCAAATATTTCACCTTGAAATTACACATTCCCACCACTGGGGACAGCTGTTAACATGGTATAGTCAACAAGCTATAGAAAAAAATACTTCTTAAAATGGCAATTTTTTCCTGGTGTTTAACAAGAACAGTTTTACTAACTCATGTAATTTTATTACAGTGGAAAGGATTATATTAATTCACACATACACACAGTACACTATACAAAGACACATACTGTAAACTAAGAAAACATTATTTTAAGAACTGTTGCAGCTGCATCCATGCTGGGAAAAAAAAAACCTAATGGCAAAATTCAAAGTCTCGAGACAAAAGTTATACGCGGTTTGTAATACTTATGAACAAATTCGTTTTATTAAAGCTACCAAGAGTATAATTTTGTGAGAATGTTAATATATGGCAGATGTCCGTTACGTTCTACCGTTTATTTTAATTATATTAAGTTGTATTTATAGGGCTGTGTTTAGAGATAAATCAGGTCCGATTCAGTTGCAATTCAACAGTACCCACTGAAAAAAAAAACCTGCCGTAATGTTGTTTGCTTACTTAAAATAACCTCGTGGATAAAATGGCTTCACACAACTTCACACATGCTCACACACAGTAAGTATTCGCTTGCTCTATCAAATAGAATTGTATAGAAGACCGCACGGATATTCACAGCAAATCCTCCCAAAAAACGGACATTTTACTATAAACATTCTCTAAAACACTGTGTATAATTAATTAATCACTGTTTAGCAGCTCAACGTGAACTGCAGATGAAAACATACACATTTCACGTCCACATTTTCCACCTGTACGTTTAAGCGATTTCGATTGACTGACTTTTATACTTAATAATATAGGTCATTTTAGTTAACAAAAAGTATCCACAAAACTCTTCAGAATCGCTTGCTCTATGAAATACAATTGTAACGGTAATATATAAAGTGTTTATGTTTTATTATTTGATATAGGATTTGTGTTGATATAACTTGGTTTTGATTTGTTGTGGATTGAACAGAATTGCAAGGTTTGTATGTTTGTAATTTATTAGAAGTGACTTTTGTTGTTTTACATAACTGGTGTGTTTATATGAGCACTATAGGTAATGCATGTAGTGTAATGTGTAATACATAAATAGTTTTATATAGCATGGCTAAGTTCTGCTAAAGGTCAAATTTAAAGCTGGCTGTAAAACTTCCCATAATTTCTTATTGACTGCAGATGGTTGTTTAATAACATGCAGAGTTCTGATTGAAGCCAAAATGAGCATAAATGATCTAAGTATGATTATCTTGTATGGTTGTTCAAGGGAAGTTGCTACAGTACAAAACATGTCTGCTGTGGGCCAATGGGATTTCAGCATTGATCATCTTACCAGTGATTCCAATATTCTTGCCAAAATTGACAGTCAGCTGTGTTACAAAATGATTTGTGATGATAACGTTTCATCTATAACAACCAATGCGCTTAAATGTCATGCTAACTGCTTGGAAGCCGTAAAGTTGCTTGCAACTCTAGTTATTATTAGTTATTCAGCAAATTTGCGCAAGTCACATGGTTTGGCAGCCATATTGGATTTTGCAGAATTTGTTAAAACGCCTATGTATCAGAAACCGCTTACTGCAGAGTTCTGAAATTTGCTATACATGTTGAGGGTTAGTCCATGATTAACTATTGTTAATACGAAGCTGATTGGTTCTGTGGTTTGGCAACCACATTGATTAATGATATAAAATTACCATAAAAATATAAAATCATCAAAATTCAAACATATTCTTCTCTGAAACCGGTTATCCGATTGAAACAAAAATTGGAATACAACATCTCAGTATGGTCACCTGTTACGCTTGTTCAAGGGAAGTTGCTACTGTGAAAATCATGGCATCCACGCTGCATGACAACATCAACATACGCAACTGGCTATAAAACTGCGTATAACTTCTTATCGGCTGCACCAAAACGCACAAAATTTGACACGGATGTAGAGGACTATGGGATGCTGTGTCGTGGTCAATATGGCAGCCTTTGGTCACATGGTGTGGCAGCCATCTTGGATTTAATGAAAAGTGTGGACAATATTCAAAAGAACATAAGAAGAACATAAGAACATAAGAAAGTTTACAAACGAGAGGAGGCCATTCAGCCCATCTTGCTCGTTTGGTTGTCAGTAGCATATTGATCCCAGAATCTCATCAAGCAGCTTCTTGAAGGATCCCAGGGTGTCAGCTTCAACAACATTACTGGGGAGTTGGTTCCAGACCCTCACAATTCTCTGTGTAAAAAAGTGCCTCCTATTTTCTGTTCTGAATGCCCCTTTATCTAATCTCCATTTGTGACCCCTGGTCCTTGTTTCTTTTTTCAGGTCAAAGAAGTCCCCTGGGTCGACATTGTCTATACCTTTTAGGATTTTGAATGTTTGAATCTTTGCTCAAGACTGAATAGATTCAATTCTTTTAGCCTGTCTGCATACGACATGCCTTTTAAACCCGGGATAATTCTGGTTGCTCTTCTTTGCACTCTTTCTAGAGCAGCAATATCCTTTTTGTAACGAGGTGACCAGAACTGAACACAATATTCTAGGTGAGGTCTTACTAATGCATTGTAAAGTTTTAACATTACTTCCCTTGATTTAAATTCAGCACTTCTCGCAATATATCCGAGCATCTTGTTGGCCTTTTTTATAGCTTCCCCACATTGTCTAGATGAAGACATTTCTGAGACAACTCCTAGGTCTTTTTCATAGATTCCTTCTTCAATTTCAGTATCTCCCATATGATATTTATAATGCACATTTTTATTGCCTGCGTGCAGTACTTTACACTTTTCTGTATTAAATGTCATTTGCCATGTGTCTGCCCAGTTCTGAATGCTGTCTAGATCATTTTGAATGACCTTTGCTGCTGCAACAGTGTTTGCCACTCCTATTTTTGTGTCGTCTGCAAATTTAACAAGTTTGCTTACTATACCAGTATCTAAATCATTAATGTAGATTAGGAATAGCAGAGGACCTAATACTGATCCCTGTGGTACACCACTGGTTACCTCGCTCCATTTTGAGGTTTCTCCTCTAATCAGTACTTTCTGTTAACCACTCCCTAATCCATGTGCATGCATTTCCTTGAATCCCTACTGCGTTCAGTTTGTGAATTAATCTTTTATGCGGGACTTTGTCAAAATCTTTCTGGAAATCTAAATAAACCAATTACCATATAGGTAATTTTCCATTTTGGATCTTATTATAGTTTCCATAAGTTTACATATAATAGAAGTCAGGCTTATTGGTCTGTAGTTACCTGGTTCAGTTTTGTCTCCCTTTTTGTGGATCGGTATTACGTTTGCAATTTTCCAGTCTGTCGGTACAACCCCTGTGTCAATAGACTGTTGCATGATCTTGGTTAGCGGTTTATAAATAACTTCTTTCATTTCTTTGAGTACTATTGGGAGGATCTCATCCGGCCCAGGTGATTTGTTTATTTTAAGAGTCCCTAGTCCCTTTAACACTTCTACCTCTGTTATGCTAAAGTTATTTAAAATTGGATAGGAACAGGTCGACATGTGGGGCATGTTGTCCGTGTCCAAGTCTTCTTCTCATGAACGGTAAATAGTACAGCTGTGAAAAATTTTGTAAACAACAACTGCTCATGAGCCCTTTGGCTGACTGACATGAATCTTGGGTATAAGTTATCTTTGTACTGTCCTCTAAAAAATTTAGTCAGGAATATGTCCTACATCAACAAACATGACCGCCGTGAGCCAATCAATATGGGTGACATGCCCGTTTTGCACATATTTCACCTTAAAATTACACATTCCCACCACTGGGGACAGCTGTTAACATGGTACAGTCAACAAGCTAGAGAAAAAATCTTTCTTAAAACTGCCATTTTTTGCTGGTGTTTAACAAGAACAGTTTTACTAACTCATGTAACTTAATTACAGTGGAAAGGATGATATTAATTCACATGTACACACACTATACAATATATAAAGACACATACTGTAAACTACTGTCGCAGCTGCAGCCACACGAAAAAATAAAAATAAAAAAATAACCTGCACTATGCTTTTTAAACCAGAAGAGAATCGAAACAAACAAACAAAAAAATACATAATTGTGGCGGAGTGTATTATTATTTGTATTTTTGTTTTGTGAATAAAAGCGCCGCTTCTTTTGTTATTGTTTTTATATTTATAATTTAAAACCCCGTGAGGATGCATGACTGATCAGCTACTGATTATTTAACTAGCTGACAGTCATGCATCCTTACCAAACGCGTAATTAACAGCTAGTTAACCCCTCGGCCAGAGTATAAGAACCGGCTGCTGTCCGTGCTGCGGGGTTGGTTGTTGAGTGTAGAGAGTACGGGAGAGCGGAGAGAGAGCGAGGAGAATATAAAAACAATTGCTATATTTAAAATATACTTGTTTCTATTTGTTTGGCCATCGCGCCTTTTTGTTTTGTGTTTTTTTGTTTGTTTAAATCTTTTGTTTTGTTTATTTGGTTAATAAATCCAGCTGAGTGCCGTAGCATGGGGGTGACTTTGGGTTAAACACGCAGCTTTGTTCATTTAAGTAGTAATTGTAGGTAATGAAATGTATGGATAAAACTCTTCCCAATCGCTTTCTCTATGAAATAGCGTTGAAACTGTAAAGATCGCATAGTTATTCATGGAGAATCCCCCCAAAAAAGCGGACATTTTAGTATAATTCGAGCTTACCAGCTTCTCAGCCATAATGCTGTTTGTTTACTTAATATAACCTCGTGGACATGCAGGCAATACTGATACACACAAAGCATTTAAAAAAAATTACCGTCTTCTCGGACTGTACACAAATGTTCTGTAATCACATTTTTTTTTTAAACGCTGTCGTAGCTGAACAGAAGCCAAAAAAAAACTGCACTACTTGTTTTACTGATATGGCGTCTGTTTTTTTTTTATTTCATAACAACAGTGATAGTTATAATTAAGACTAAACTGATAAAACAACAATTGCAAATTCGGAATATGTGGCAACGAAGCCAGGCACCCCAGATAGCCAATCGTTACACTATTATCACTTTCTATTGCTTTACGAATGCACATTAAATGATAGTGGCATTAAAATATACACAAACCAGTACTGTCTCTCTGGGTTCTTTTCGAGCTTCTTCTCTCCTCTGTCCTGTTTATAATTCCTCGGCATAGGATTCGAGTGGTGTTACTCATAAATTGTGCACATGTTATGTCCTAGTAGCGGTTTGGTGACAATTAAATACTAAACTTCCAAAAAAAAAGAAAAAAAAAGGTCTTCAAGCCAGTAATCTGTGACAACTGCATGATGTGGGAAATCCGAGAAATCCCAACAGAGCTCAATCAAGTTTGTGTAAAGTGCCGCACGATCCAGGACTTGCTTCAGCGATTAAGCCTGCTGGAAAAGGAGCTGGAGGAAATGAGACAGCAACAGGAGCTTGAGGAGCTGACACACCCACAATTCATGGAAGTCTGCACCCCTAGCAGACTGAAAGCCACCAGGGAGATGGAAGAGAGTCGAAACAGCTGGGTTCAGATAGGCAGAAGCAGGGAAAAAAAGAAACTTCGTCAAACACAACCACCAGAAATCCAGACATCCAACAAATTTGAGCCACTTGAACATTTAGATGACCAAAACCAACATCAAGAGAATGAAAGAAACAACATCCAGGACCCTATAAACAGTGCTGGGCAGGCAGCAAAAAGAAGGGAGGTCATGATTGTTGGGGACTCCATATTGAGAAACACAGCAAGTTCAGTTCGCAGTTTGGACCCCCTTACTACAACAGTGTGCTGCCTTCCAGGAACCTCTGTCAAGCACATCACTGAGAACGTGGACAGGCTCCTAGAACGAACAGGAGACGACCCGGTAGTAGTCATCCACATCGGTACAAACAACATTGGAAGAGACAGACCAAGATCCCTGCAAAACAAATTCAGAGAGCTAGGAAGGAAATTAAAAGACAAGACCAAAACTGTGGTATTTTCTGGGATACTGCCGGCGCCTTGCAAAGGACCATATGGACAGCTGGAAATACAAAATCAAAATGCATGCCTGAAATCTTGGTGCACACAGGAAGGCTTCACCTTTCTTGAACATTGGAGCACATTCTACAACAAGGACTATCTATATAGGTGGGACAGACTGCACTTAAACAGAAAGGGAACCAATCTACTCAGAGAAAGGATCCTTGAGGAGGTCCAGAAGCATTTAAACTAGAAAGGAAGGGGAGAAAACAAAAAACAGAAGGAGACCACATCAAAACAAGGGCAACAACTCAGGTAAGATAACTATTAAATGTATTTATCTTAATGCTAGAAGTCTCAGAAACAAAATGTTAGAACTTGAAGCTACTGCACTAACAAGTAACTACGATGTGATAGGTGTTACAGAAACTTGGTTGTCTGAGAGTGATGGAGACAAATATAATATTAGTGGGTACACACTATATAGGAAAGACAGGCAGGACAGAAGAGGCGGAGGGGTAGCGCTATACATAAGAAATAGTCTTCAAGCCCAGGTGTTAAATCAGGATGAAGAAAACAATGCAGAATCAATATGGGTCAGAATAATGGACACAAATTCAAAGGGCATAATAATAGGAGCATGCTATAGACCGCCAAATTCAGATGCTGAGCAAAATAATCTGTTATACAATGACATTCGAAATGCGTGTAGAAAAGGAGAAGCCATACAAATGGGGGATTTCAACTTCCCCCATATAAAATGGGAAAACCCGATGGGGGGCACAACGGATGAAATTAAAATGGTGGAAATGACAAATGACTGCTTCCTAACGCAATTTGTCAAGGCACCAACTAGAGGGGAGGCATGCCTTGATTTAGTCTTTTCAAATAATGAAGACAGAATAACTAAAACAGAGGTCAGAGAGCCATTTAAGTATTTTTTAAAACCCCAAAAGTAATGAGAATGTGCTCCAATGTTCAAGAAAGGTGAAGCCTTCCTGTGTGCACCAAGATTTCAGGCATGCATTTTGATTTTGTATTTCCAGCTGTCCATATGGTCCTTTGCAAGGCGCCGGCAGTATCCCAGAAAATACCACAGTTTTGGTCTTGTCTTTTAATTTCCTTCCTAGCTCTCTGAATTTGTTTTGCAGGGATCTTGGTCTGTCTCTTCCAATGTTGTTTGTACCGATGTGGATGACTACTACCGGGTCGTCTCCTGTTCGTTCTAGGAGCCTGTCCACGTTCTCAGTGATGTGCTTGACAGAGGCTCCTGGAAGGCAGCACACTGTTGTAGTAAGGGGGTCCAAACTGCGAACTGAACTTGCTGTGTTTCTCAATATGGAGTCCCCAACAATCATGACCTCCCTTCTTTTTGCTGCCTGCCCAGCACTGTTTATAGGGTCCTGGATGTTGTTTCTTTCATTCTCTTGATGTTGGTTTTGGTCATCTAAATGTTCAAGTGGCTCAAATTTGTTGGATGTCTGGATTTCTGGTGGTTGTGTTTGAAGTTTCTTTTTCCCTGCTTCTGCCTATCTGAACCCAGCTGTTTTGACTCTCTTCCATCTCCCTGGTGGCTTTCAGTCTGCTAGGGGTGCAGACTTCCATGAATTGTGGGTGTGTCAGCTCCTCAAGCTCCTGTTGCTGTCTCATTTCCTCCAGCTCCTTTTCCAGCAGGCTTAATCGCTGAAGCAAGTCCTGGATCGTGCGGCACTTTACACAAACTTGATTGAGCTCTGTTGGGATTTCTCGGATTTCCCACATCATGCAGTTGTCACAGATTACTGGCTTGAAGACCTTTTTTTTTCTTTTTTTTTGGAAGTTTAGTATTTAATTGTCACCAAACCGCTAAGGTTTACAATTTTAGAAAAGCAAACTATGAAGGTATGAAACAGAGACTAACAGAAGTAGATTGGAGTAAAATAGAGAAAACATCAACAGAAAAAGGATGGTTGTTTTTTAAAAATATAGTACTAGAGGCGCAAAACAATTACATCCCAAAAGTAGACAAATCTAAATCTAAAACAAAATGGCCAAAATGGTTTAATAGATCAATTAAAAAAAATATTCAGCGAAAAAAGGCACTTTACAGAGTGTTTAAAAGGGACCAAAAACAAAGTACATAGAAAGAGTACTTGGAACTGCAAACACAAGTCAAAAAGGAAGTTAGAAAGGCCAAGAGAGAGATAGAAATCAATATTGCTAAGGGGGCTAAAACCAATTCCAAAATATTCTTCCAATATTATAACAGCAAGAGAACATTCAAAGAGGAGGTTAAATGTCTAAGAGACACAAATGGCAAAATCATAGATGAAGAAAAAAAAAGCAAATATATTAAATGATTACTTTTCACAGGTTTTACCAAAGGAGGACACAGACAACATGCCCCACATGTCGACCTGTTCCTATCCAATTTTAAATAACTTTAGCATAACAGAGGTAGAAGTGTTAAAGGGACTAGGGACTCTTAAAATAAACAAATCCCCTGGGCCGGATGAGATCCTCCCAATAGTACTCAAAGAAATGAAAGAAGTTATTTATAAACCGCTAACCAAGATCATGCAACAGTCTATTGACACAGGGGTTGTACCGACAGACTGGAAAATTGCAAACGTAATACCGATCCACAAAAAGGGAGACAAAACTGAACCAGGTAACTACAGACCAATAAGCCTGACTTCTATTATATGTAAACTTATGGAAACTATAATAAGATCCAAAATGGAAAATTACCTATATGGTAACAATACCCTGGGAGACAGTCAGCATGGTTTTAGGAAAGGGAGATCGTGTCTAACTAACCTGCTTGATTTTTTTGAGGATGCAGCATTGACAATGGATAATTGCAAAGCATGCGACATGGTTTATTTAGATTTCCAGAAAGATTTTGACAAAGTCCCGCATAAAAGATTAATTCTCAAACTGAACGCAGTAGGGATTCAAAGAAATGCATGCACATGGATTAGGGAGTTGTTAACATGTAGAAAACAGAAAGTACTGATTAGAGGAGAAACCTCAAAATGGAGCGAGGTAACCAGTGGTGTACCACAGGGATCAGTATTAGGTCCTCTGCTATTCCTAATCTACATTAATGATTTAGGTTCTGGTATAGTAAGCAAACTTGTTAAATGTGCAGACGACACAAAAATAGGAGGAGTGGCAAACACTGTTGCAGCAGCAAAGGTCATTCAAAATAATCTGGACAGCATTCAGAACTGGACAGACACATGGCAAATGAAATTTAATAGAGAAAACTGTAAAGTACTGCATGTAGGCAATAAAAATGTGCATTATAAATATCATATGGGAGATACTGAAATTGAAGAAGGAACTATGAAAAAAGACCTAGGTTTATGTTGACTCAGAAATGTCTTCATCTAGACAATGTGGGGAAGCTATAAAAAAGGCTAACAAGATGCTCGGATATATTGTGAGAAGTGTTGAATTTAAATCAAGGGAAGTAATGTTAAAACTTTACAATGCATTAGTAAGAGCTCGCCTAGAATATTGTGTTCAGTTCTGGTCACCTCGTTACAAAAAGGATATTGCTGTTCTAGAAAGAGTGGAAAGAAGAGCAACCAGAATTATCCCGGGTTTGAAAGGCATGTCGTATGCAGACAGGCTAAAAGAATTGAATCTATTCAGTCTTGAACAAAGAAGACTACGCGGCGATCTGATTCAAACATTCAAAATCCTAAAAGGTATAGACAATGTCGACCCAGGGGACGTCTTTGACCTGAAAAAAGAAACAAGGACCAGGGGTCACAAATGGAGATTAGATAAAGGGGCATTCAGAACATAAAATAGGAGGCACTTTTTACACAGAGAATTGTGAGGGTCTGGAACCAATTCCCCAGTAATGTTGTTGAAGCTGACACCCTGGGATCCTTCAAAGAAGCTGTTTGATGAGATTCTGGGATCAATAAGCTATTAATAACCAAACGAGCAAGATGGGCTGAATGGCCTCCTCTCGTTTGTAAACTTTCTTATGTTTTTATGTTCTTATGTTCTTATGTTCTTAAACAATACATGCTGTAGACTTTATTTTATATTGCAAAATTAAGAATAGGTCACCACACGCACACACACACACAAACTCAAACAGAGCGATTTCCAATTTAGAACAATGTTAGCCTCTCATATGCATTATTTTCAAAGTATATGACTGCATACTATTTAGAATTTTGTGTGCTTCCAAATAAAATTTAAATTGGCTACTAACCAATAATTCCAATATTTGTGCCAAAATTAACACAGTTCGCACAGTTGTGATGATAAAGCTTCATCTATAATAACCAATGCGCTTTAATTTTACAATAACTGCTTGGAAGCCGTAAAGTTGCTCGCAACTGTAGTTATTATTATTATTATTTTTCCGCACAAACAACATCGCAGAGTTATAAAAATGCATACGTAAGTAGATGCCTATGTCTGGACAACCAGACTGGCGTCCCCAAATGAAAAAGTCACATGGATCGACCGCCATATTGGATCTTGTGGAAATTTTTGGAATTTTTCAAAACTCTTGCCGTTAAAAACAACTTAAGGTGGAACTATGACAATGGCAACAGATAGTGCAGCAATGGCCTATAAAAAACATGTTCACTTGAGTTTGATTGAACAATTACTTTGCCCGCTACGCTGGATTGGCGCCAAATATTCAACAATCTTCTTGTCTTAAACCGCAATGTCAATCGACACCTAAATTGGCACGCATGTTCATGACCAGGTCCTTTCTACCATTTGTAAAATCCATGCTTTTTTGTTAGAAAACATGGCCGCGACGTGCAAATAACCGTTTCATGGCGCCTCTATTTTCATACATTCGTGCATATATCCAAGGTGCAATACACTACAGTCATGAAACTTTATATGACCATAGAGACTCACGTGAAGTACTGGTGATATGAAAATGACACATTTTGATCACATGGTTTGGCGGCCATATTGATAATAGTAAAAAAAACTTTTGCAACCCATAACAAGAACATCATTGCATTTATGCTCTTCAGTGTCAAAACAGTTATACAGACCATTGGAAAATAATAACTGCTGAAGACTGAAACAGATTGCTCATACGGCGCGGCGGCCATATTGGAACTTACGTTGAAATTTTAACTCCTAGGGCGTGCCGACAGGGTCATAGTTATAATGGAACACGTATGGGAAGTCATATGTGCTCTATGAAAACAATGTCATCGCCCGCGACCTCTGACCTCTCATAAAGGTCAAACGTGATGCATGACATCATCAACATACGCAACTGGCTATAAAACTGCCCATAACTTCTTATCGGCTAAACCAAAACGCAAAAAATTTGACACGGATGTAGGGGACTATGGGATGTTGTGCCATGGTCAATATGGCGGCCTTTGGTCACATGGTGTGGCAGCCATCATGACGGCTCTATTTTCATACATTCGTGCATAGATCCAAGGTGCAATACACTACAGTCATGAAACTTTATATGACCATAGAGACTCACGTGAAGTACTGGTGATATGAAAATGACACATTTTGGTCACATGGTTTGGCGTCCATATTGATAATTGTAAAAAAACTTTTGCAACCCATAACAAGAACATCATTGCACTTATGCTCTTCAGTGTCAACACAATTGCACAGACCATTGGAAAGTAATAACTGCTGAAGATTGAAACCGATTCCTCACATGGCGCGGCGGCCATATTGGAATTTACGTTGAAATTTTAACTCCTTAGGGAATGCCGATAGGGTCATAGTTATAATGGAACATGTATAGGAAGTCATATATGCTCTATGAAAAAATGTCATCACCCTTGACCTCTGACCTCTCCTAAAGGTCAAACGTGATGCATGACATCATCAACATAAGCAACTGGCTATAAAACTGGCCATAATTTATTATAGGCAGCACCAAAATGCACGAAATTTGACAAGGATGTAGAGGACTATGGGATGTTGTGCCATGGTCAATATGGCGGCCTTTGGTCACATGGTGTGACAGCCATCTTAGATTTAATGAAAATTTCGGGCAATTTTCAAAAGTCGTCTTCTCATATTTGTGCCAAAATGGACACAGTTAGCACAGTTGTGATGATAACGTTTCATCTAGATTAACCAATGCGCTTAAATTTCACGATAACTGCTTCGAACCCTAAAGTTGCTCGCAACTCTAGTTATTATTATTATTATTTTTCCGCACAAACCACATCGCAGAGTTATGAAAACGCATACGTAAGTAGATGCCTATGGCTGGACAACCAGACTGGCGTCCCCAAATGAAAAAGTCACGTGGTTCGACCGCCATATTGGATTTCGTGGAAATTTTGGGAATTTTTCAAAACTCTTGCCGTTAAAAACAACTTAAGATAGAACTATGACAATGGCAGCAGATAGTGCAGCAATGGCCTATAAAAAACATATGTTCAATCGAGGTCGATTGAACAATTACTTTGCCCGCTACATTGGATTGGCGCCAAATATTCAACAATCTTCTTGTCTTAAACCGCAATGTCAATCGACACCTAAATTGGCACGCATGTTCACGACCTGGTCCTTTCTACTGTTTGTAAAATCCACGCTTTTTTGTTAGAAAACATGGCCGCGGCACGCAAATAACCGTTTCACGGCGGCTCTATTTTCATACATTCGTGCATAAATCCAAGGTGCAATACACTAAAGTCATGAAACTTTATTTGACCATAGAGACTCCCGTGAAGTACCTTTGATATGAAAATGACACATTTTGGTCACATGGTTTGGTGGCTATATTTATAATTGTAAAAAAAGTTTTATGACCCATAACAACAACACTGTTGCACGTATGATCATAAAAATTGGCACAGTTGTATGATCCTTTGTAAAGTAATGACCGCTAAAAGCGGAAGCAGATTGGTCACGTGGTTTGGCGGCCATATTGAAAATAACAGTAAAATTTTAACTCCTAGGGTGTGCCAACAGGGTCATAGTTATAATGGAACACGTATAGGAAGTCATATGTGCTCTATGATAAATGTCATCACCCACGACCTTTGACCTCTCCAAAAGGTCAAATTAAAATCTAGCTCTTTGCGCCTCAGGCATCGCAGATAGAGTCATGGTTCATATGGAACACGTATAGGAAGTCATATGTGCTTGTGGCGGAGTGTCCCGCCCCTATTTATTATTATTTGTATTTTTGTTTACGGCGCGGGTAAAAGCGCCGCGTCTTTTATTATTATGTTTAAAAACCCGTGAGGATGCATGGCTGATCAGCTACTGATTATTTAACTAGCTGACAGTCATGCATCCTACCAAAAATGCAGACTCTGGCCGAGGGATAATAAGATAATTAACAACTAGTTAATCCCTCGGCCAGAGTATATAAACCTGCAGCTCTCTGCAGTCGAGGTTGGGTGTACATAGGAGAGTACGGGGAGCGGAGAGAGCGAGCAACATTCGAAAAACAATTGCTAAAACGTGCTGGATTGTCCAGGACGACACTTACTTGTTTGTTTGTTTATTCGTTTGGCCCTCGTGCCCTTTTGTTTTGTGTTTTGTTGGTTTGTTTAAATATTTTGTTTGTTAATAAATACGCTGAGTGCTACTGCACTCAGCTTCACCCGCCCATCCCTTGTTTTGGTTTCTACTTCCTGGTCCGTGACGTCACCACTGCTAGCCAGACTGTCACATATGGTGTCCGAGGTGGGACAAACAACGCCTCCAACAGCCGGACCAGGACAGAAAAGTGCGTTTTTTTTTTTGTTTGTTCGTTTTTTTTCAAACTAAATAATGGGAAGAAGGAGGAAACAGCAGCAGCAGGTGCAACAGCGCGGGGCTGGTCGCAAGTCCCGCCGGGTCTCTGCTGTGCTGGACGTCTGCCTCACCTGTCTGAGGGGTGAGGAATGGTGCTTCGCCTTTGGTGAGGTTGGGCATGTAGCACCCGACCAACCCCCTCCATGGCAGGTGAGGGAGGAGTCTGAACATCCTGCGCACATGTGGGAGGAGGATGGCCCAGAGCAGGAACCGGAGGATGAGGGGTCGGTCCGTCCACAGCCCAAGAGGGGGGAGGCCGAGTGTCCACAGCCAATGGCTCCACTAGCAGGGGAAGAATACCTGCTGGTTTCACCTCCACCACCACCGTCCGAGGGAAAGGAGCAGGAGCTGCCTCTGCATCCTCCGAGGCGGACTGGTCCACTCTCCTCAGAGGGGATCTGGGACTGGCTGGCGGAGCCTGGGAGGGATATCGTGGACGCCCTCCCTGCTGTGATCAACCTCCTGTGGGCAAGAGATGGGGAGCGCTGGGAGGCCTGGGAACAGAAACACCACCCAGCATCCCTCCCAGACATCGCAGCCATGGTGCTCAACTACCTGGCTGCAGATATGGGAGGGGCCCCGCTGCTGTTTCCAGCGCCAGAGGGAGAAGAGTCATCGCTGCCTTCTCCAGCGCCAGAGGGAGAGGAGCCATCGCTGCCGTCTCCAGTGCCAGAGGGAGAGGAGCCATCGCTGCCGTCTCCAGCGCCAGAGGGAGAGGAGCCATCGCTGCCTTCTCCAGCACCAGAGGGAGAAGAGTCATCGCTGCCTTCTCCAGCGCCAGAGGGAGAGGAGCCATCGCTGCCGTCTCCAGCGCCAGAGGAGAGGAGCCATCGCTGCCGCCTCCAGCGCCAAAGGGAGAGGAGCCATCGCTGCCGTCTCCAGCGCCAGAGGGAGAGAGCCATCGCTGCCTTCTCCAGCGCCAGAGGGAGAAGAGTCATCGCTGCCTTCTCCAGCGCCAGAGGAGAGGAGCCATCGCTGCCGTCTCCGCCAGAGGGAGAGGAGCCATCGCTGCCGTCTCCAGCGCCAAAGGGAGAGGAGCCATCGCTGCCGTCTCCAGCGCCAAAGGGAGAGGAGCCATCGCTGCCTTCTCCAGCGCCAGAGGGAGAAGAGTCATCGCTGCCTTCTCCAGCACCAGAGGGAGAGGAGCCATTGCTGCCGTCTCCAGCGCCAGAGGGAGAGGAGCCATCGCTGCCTTCTCCAGCGCCAGAGGGAGAAGAGTCATCGCTGCCTTCTCCAGCACCAGAGGGAGAGGAGCCATTGCTGCCGTCTCCAGCGCCCGAGGGAGAGGAGCCAGTGCTGCCGTCTCCAACGCCAGAGGGAGAGGAGCCATGGCTGCCGTCTCCAGCATTAGAGGGTGAGGAGCCCTCGCCACTGTCTCCACCACCAGGAGCAGAGCAGCAGGAGCTGCCTCTGTCTCCACCACCGTCAGGAGCAGAGCAGCAGGAGCTGCCTCTGTCTCCACCACCACCAGGAGCAGAGCAGCAGGAGCTGCCTCTGTCTCCACCACCACCAGGAGCAGAGCAGCAGGGCTGCTTCTGTCTCCACCATCACCAGGAGCAGAGCAGCAAGAGCTGCCTCTGCCTCCGCCACCTCCACCAGCAGAGGGTGAATGCCTGCTGGTTCCGCCTCCACCGCCGTGGGAGGACTGCTTGCCCCCCCACCTCCACCAGCAGAGGGTGAATGCCTGCTGGTTCTGCCTCAACCGCCGTGGGAGGACTGCTTGCCCCTCCACCTCCACCAGCAGAGGGTGAATGCCTGCTGGTTCCGCCTCAACCGCCGTGGGAGGACTGCTTGCCACTCCCAGCTCCACCAGCAGAGGGTGAATACCTGCTGGTTCCGCCTCAACCGCCGTGGGAGGACTGCTTTCCCCTCCACCTCCACCAGCAGAGGGTGAATACCTGCTGGTTCCACATCCACCGTCATGGGAAGGACTGCTCCTGCCCTGCCTCGCACCACCCAGGGATGCCTGCCTCGCCGCCCAAGGATGCCTGCCTCGCGCCGCCCAAGGATGCCTGCCTCGCCGCCCAAGGATGCCTGCCTCACATCGCCTGGGGCTGCCTGTTGCTCCGCATCACCTGGGGCTGCCTGTTGCTCCACATCGCCTGGAGAGCCACCAGCTACAGGGAACGAGGGAGAAGTGGAGCTCCCGCTGCCGCCTCCATGGCCAGGGCTCCCCTCCCGAGTTCACCTCCCGAGGGTCCGCTGCTGCTGCTGCCACCTCGAGGTCCGCTGCTGCTGCCGTCGCCTCCCGAGGTCCGCTGCTGCTGCTGCCGTCGCCTCCCGAGGGTCCGCTGCTGCTGCCATCGCCTCCCGAGGGTCCGCGGCTGCTGCTGCCGCCGCCTCCGAGGTCCGCTGCTGCCGCCCGTCCCCCAGGGTCCGCTGCTGCCGTTGCCTGCGAAGGTCTGCAGCTGCTACCTTCGCCTCCCGGGGGGTCCTGTTTTGCCTGGGGTTCAGCACCAGTCCTGCCATGCGGCAGAAATACTGGGCTGGGCCCCATGAAGGGAGCTGCGGCCACGGAGAAGGGGGGAGGTCAGGGAGACCTCCCCAGCCGCGCATCTTCTCACGGGCAGGGAAATACTGTGGCTGGAGCCCGTGAGGGCAGCTGCCAGCCATGAAGAAGGGGGGGGAGGTCAGGAGACCAGCTTCCCCCGCAATTCGCTGCAGGAGAAAGGGTGGCGGGCCCCGGAGGGGAGCTGCCAGCCATGAAGAAGGGGGAGGTCAGGAGACCAGCTTCCCCAGCAATTTCGCTGCAGGAGAAAGGGTGGCGGAGCCCCACGGAGGGGAGCTGCCAGCCATGAAGAAGGGGGGGAGGTCAGGAGACCAGCTTCCCCCGCAGCAATTTCGCTGCAGGAGAGAGGGTGGCCGGAGCCCCACGGAGGGGAGCTGCCGGCCATGAAGAAGGGGGGGCAGGTCTGGAGACCACCCCCAAAAATTTTTTGGCCAGAGGAGCCGGCCGGTGCGCGGGCCATTGGAACGCTACGGCTGTTTGGGTGGGAGGAGGACATCCCACCGTGGCCGCCACCTTTGGCCCGTTGCTGCCCCTGTTCCTGCGCCGGGACTGCTAACCGGGACTTTAGGGAATAAGGGGAGGTGGCGAAAAGGCCATGTGTGCGCTTGGGGGGCATGTGGCGGAGTGTCCCGCCCCTATTTATTATTATTTGTATTTTTGTTTACGGCGCGGGTAAAAGCGCCGCGTCTTTTATTATTATGTTTAAAAACTCCGTGAGGATGCATGGCTGATCAGCTACTGATTATTTAACTAGCTGACAGTCATGCATCCTTACCAAACGCGTGCAGACTCTGGCCGAGGGATAATAAGATAATTAACAACTAGTTAATCCCTCGGCCAGAGTATATAAACCTGCAGCTCTCTGCACTCGAGGTTGGGTGTACAGAGGAGAGTACGGGGAGCGGAGAGAGCGAGCAACATTCGAAAAACAATTGCTAAAACGTGCTGGATTGTCCAGGACGACACTTACTTGTTTGTTTGTTTATTCGTTTGGCCCTCGTGCCCTTTTGTTTTGTGTTTTGTTGGTTTGTTTAAATATTTTGTTTGTTAATAAATACGCTGAGTGCTACTGCACTCAGCTTCACCCGCCCATCCCTTGTTTTGGTTTCTACTTCCTGGTCCGTGACGTCACCACTGCTAGCCAGACTGTCACAGTGCTCTATAAAATATGTCATCACCCATGACCTTTGACCTCTGCAAAGGGTCAAATATGAACATGCATGGTTAAAAAGACCTTAAGGAGCGCAGATACAGCAATCATTTATATTGAACACGTATAGAAAGTCATACATGCTCTATAAAAAATGTCATCAACCATAACCTTTGACCTTTTCTAAGGTTCAAAACCCAGAAATTGTCCTCTAGCTCCTCAGGGAATGCAGTAGGGCCATTATTCCTATTGAACACGTATAGGAAGTCATGCGTGCTCTATGAAAAATATGTTTTCCCTTAATCTCTGACCTCTCTGAAAGGTTTAAAGTCCAAAAAACTACAAAAAAGTGTACATTCTATTGAAACAGTATTTTTTTTAATCAATTACACACATCTGCCATTAGAGGGTGCTCCTCAGCAACATAATTAAAAAATAAACACACAAAATATTTTTTTGCATTTTTTTTATTATTTATTATGGTTTGAAATATATTGAGTTAGAGAAAATAATACCAAATAATAAATGAAAAATAAAGAGAATCTTACATTATACAAAATAACAAACTTGCAATAAAAAAACATTTATGTGATAACACTTATATTTGTACAGTTTACTCTTGTTATATATTTTCCCTAAATGTTGTTGTTAGGGTTTTTTGCAGTTGATGTAGCCACAATACTGTCAATACAGTGGTCAATACCCCCAAGAACCCATGCTCTAGACTGCTTTGTAAATTGTAAATGTAAGTACAGCCTGTATTTTCCATACAAAGATAGTTCAATTAATTTACAATGGTTGTTCTCATGCAACCCTATAGAACATAACATCCACAATTGAAGCTGTTTGGTCATGAGGAAGATTAAAGATCAGTGTGCTTAAACTTAACCCTAAGAACCAATATGCACAATACAATAAAGTGAACAGTAAAATAATTACACGGAACAGAGCAGGCTGTATCAGTGATTGTATGTAAAAGTAGCCATGTGATGCTGGAAACCTTTATAGTTGCTAGCAACTCTAATTATTAGGCTTCCAAGCCAAATGCTGGGGAAGCCCATTGTCATTGCTGTGTTTATTAGGCTTCCAAGCCATAGGCTGGAAAGCCTATTGTTTTTGCTGTGTTTATTATTATTAGGCTTCCAAGCCACAGGCTGGGGAAACCTATTGTTATTGCTGTGTTTATTATTAGGCTTCCAAGCCAAAGGCTGGGAAGCCTATTGTTATTGCTGTGTTTATTATTATTATTATTATTACTATTTTTCCACACAAACAACATCGCAGAGTTAAGAAAACGCATACGTAAGTATATGCCTATGGCTGGACAACCAGACTGGCGTTCCCACATGAAAAAGTCACATGGTTCGACCGCCATATTGGATCTCGTGGAAATTTTGGGAATTTTTCAAAACTCTTGCCGTTAAAAACAACTTAAGGTAGAACTATGACAATGGCAGCAGATAGTGCAGCAATGGCCTATAAAAAACATATGTTCAATCGAGGTCGATTGAACAATTACTTTGCCCGCTACGCTGGATTGGCACCAAATATTCAACAATCTTCTTGTCTTAAACTGCAATGTCAATCGACACCTAAATTGGCATGCATGTTCATGACCAGGTCCTTTCTACCGTTTGTAAAATCCACGCTTTTTCGCTAAAAAACATGGCTGCAGCGTGCAAATAACCGTTTCACGACGACTCTATTTTCATACATTTGTGCATAAATCCAAGGTGCAATACACTAGTCATGAAACTTTATATGACCATAGAGACTCACGTAAAGTACTGGTGATATGAAAATGACACATTTTGGTCATATGGTTTGGCGGCCATATTGATAATTGTAAAAAAAATTTTGCAACCCATAACAAGAACACCATTGCACTTATGCTCTTCAATGTCAACACAATTGTACAACCATTGGAAAGTAATAACTGCTGAAGATTGAAACCGATTCCTCACACGGCGCGGCGGCCATATTGGAATTTACGTTGAAATTTTAACTCCTAGGGCGTGCCGACAGGGTCAAAGTTATAATGGAACACGTTTAGGAAGTCATATGTGCTCTATGTAAAAATGTCATCGTCCGTGACCTCTGACCTCTCCTTAAGGTCAAACGGTGATGTATGACATCATCAACATACGCAACTGGCTATAAAACTGCCTATTTCTTATCGGCTGCACCAAAATGCACGAAATTTGACACGGATGTAGAGGACTATGGGATGTTGTGCCATGGTTAATATGGTGGCCTTTGGTCACATGGTGTGGCAGCCATCTTAGATTTAATGACAATTTCGGGGAATTTTCAAAAGTCTTCTCATATTTGTGCCAAAATTGACACAGTTAGCACAGTTCTGATGATAACGTTTCATCTATAATAACCAATGCGCTTAAATTTCACGATAACTGCTTGGAAGCCTTTATAGGGCAGGGGTAGCAGTGTGGAGTAGTGGTTAGGGCTCTGGACTCTTGACCGGAGGGTCGTGGGTTCAATCCCCGTGGAGGACACTGCTGCTGTACCCTTGAGCAAGGTACTTTACCCAGATTGCTCCAGTAAAAACCCAGCTGTATAAATGGGTAATTGTATGTAAAAATAATGTGTAAAAAATAATGTAATTGAATGTAAAAAATAATTTGATATCTTGTAACAATTGTAAGTCGCCCTGGATAAGGGCGTCTGCTAAGAAATAAATAATAATAATAATAATAATAATAATAATAATAGTTACTAGCAACTCTAGTTGTATTATTACTTGTACTGTGATTCTTGAAATGTATTTGTTTACGACTGTAAGTCGCCCTGGATAAGGGCGTCTGCTAAGAAATAAATAATAATAATAATAAACAACGCGTTTCGACACCAGCGTGTCTTCATCAGGTTCACATTGAATGTGAATGGAAGTAAGCTTTACATTTATACCAATTAAATTAATAATTAGTTTAATATCTTCTGTCTGTGTCAATTACTAAATTTACTTGATCATGTGTAGCCTAAAAACCATTAATATTAAAACAGAATGCGATTAGCAACAAGTTACCGAATAAATGAACAATTCACATTATCAGTAATCGTACACACCAAAATATTCATTTGTGCATTAATCAACTTCAGTTAAATAACAATTATGCTTTAAACACTCCTTTACATAAACATATCAGCTGCATCTACTTAACATATAATCCAGTATCTATCTATCTATCTATCTATCTATCTATCTATCTATCTATATATATATATATCAATCTCTCTCTCTCTCTCTCTCTCTCTCTCTCTCTCTATATATATATATATGTTATTTATATATATATATATATATATATATATATATATGTAAAACCCGCACCCCCATTTACATTAAGTGTTTTTCAAAGCAAGAGTTGCACAAGCACATAAAACCGCCAGTCCTTCTGCCATTCTCTCACTGGATGACAAAAATAGGCCCATGTATGATGAGAAGGTTCTCGCGATAAATCACTGATGATATATCGCCGGTGACAAAAAAATCACCCTGTGTATGGTGACTATTACAGCAGTTGTGATGTCACAATCACTTGTTTACCTCTGTGAATGTTGCTTCCTGACTTGATCTGGCATCTGCATCAAATACCAGTAAATACATTGAAATATTAAAAACTTCAAATAACATTTTCTAAAGGTCTGTGTCAAAGTTCTTTTATCTGAGTCCAGGAGCTGCTCTTCAGTTCCAGTTGCCTGCCATAGACATTTTTAACATAGGCTACCCAGCGCCATCTAGTGATGAGATATGTTTGGATCAAATCTGTTTTACTGGTAATACCCTAGCTGTGTACTAGATGGTGCTGGTGCTTACTAATATGAAGACACGTTTGATGATCTAGCCTTCATTATAGATGTCTATGGCAGGCAACTCGAACTGAAGAACAGCTACTAAACTCGCAGTCAAAGCACCTTAATACAGATTAATCACAAAATAAAACACAGTTCACTGAAAAAAAAAGGTTAATGATTATTCTATTAGTGCTAATAAGAGATAAGAGAATGTATATTCAAGATGGTTAGCACTGCTTTAAAGGGGAGTAGTGATAATGTTAATAAAGCTAATAAGAGGTAAGAGAATGGATTTTAAAGTTTATTTATCACTGCTTTATTTCTGATTGTTTTTTGTGTTTCATAAGAAAGAAGCTGGGTGCAGGGTGCAAGGTGCAGCTCAGACTTGTTTGGTTTCCAGTCCTCAAACCACACAGGAAATCAGAGCGCTGACATTTACAGTAAAACGTGTGCTTCAGCTTGGAGCACAGAGAGGAGAGGACTGAGTTAGAGAGGTGACAGTGAAGATAACCAATCAATCATTCAGCTGTGTAAGTTGACTACTTATACTCCAGCATCTTTATATCATTTGTTTTAATATAGCCAGCGAAGCATCCACTGGAAGACCGACCAACCCCCCCCCCCCACCCCCAGCCTCGGATTCTGTGAGGTGCTACCGCTCTGCTGCTGAGTTTAAAGTAAGAGGTACCACTTCGAGTTTAATACAGGACTTGTCATTTCCGCAGTAAGCTGACAGCCCCCCCCACACACTACCTACCTACACACAGGAAAAAAACACACCCTTCTGTCAGAACTTCACTTTGCAGAGAAAAGGAAGCTCACAGCATTTCTGGTTTCTAAGCACTAACTTTCTTTATTGCTGTTTTAATTCTAAACATTTTCTTATTCATCGATAAATACATTTTTTCAAATGTATATCTTTTTATGGCTTATGTTAAGTGTTTAGTGGGATATTGTTACCAAACATATGAATTCTTTCTTGCGCTAATTTAGCTTAATAGTTTATTTATTCAGTGTTTTATTTATTGTATTTATTTAAGCTAACATATAGTTGTTGGTATTTTAATATATATTTCTTTCTTACAGTCTAAAACGCTATAGAACGAGACTACGTCATAAATTATAACATTTATTAGCAAATAAATATAACTTCCGAATTCCTAATTAATTGCATTGTTATATATTTATTTACACAGTTTTCTGTATATTAAATGAATAATAGTACAACAAAAGTCTTTAAATTGATCTGTTTTTTTTTTAATCAATAATAATTACTGGAGGTCAAGAAAATATTTATTAATTTATATATACTTTTATTTGTTATGTAAAACTTTAAAACTTTCTTTTAACATTTGTTTGTGTAAAAAATGGATTTTTCTTTTTTTAAACTACCTGGATTTTTTCTGTACATAATTTATCTTGGAAATTTGGGAGAAATCATCGCTGCACCATTGGTAAGATATCTATCTATCTATCTGTCTGTCTGTCTGTCTGTTTTGATCGGTCGGTCGGTATTATTGTAGTGTTTGGGAATGCTTACTATAGCACCTAGACTGGAACACAGTGTTATTTGCCTTTCTACCTTTCTATAACAAAAACTGTTAATAGGGTGTACACCATGGGACCGATTCACCTGCCATAGCACTGTCACTAGAGTGTACACCATGGGACTGATTCACCTGCCATAGCACTGTCAATAGGGTGTACACCATGGGACTGAATAACACAATTACATTATTATTACAGTTTAAGATCACTAGACTCGACTGCACTAGAATGACTTTGTAACTGCAGTTTGAGATCACTAGACTAGAATGACATTGTAACTGCAGTTTGAGATCACTAGACTAGACTGTATTGGAATTACATTGTAACTGCAGTTTGAGATCACACTAGACTGTACTGGAATTACATTCTATCTGTAGTTTGAGATCACTAGACTAGAATGTCATTGTAACTGCAGTTTGAGATCACTAGACCTGACTGTACTAGAATTACATGGTAACTGCAGTTTGAGATCACTAGACTAGAATGACATTGTAACTGCAGTTTGAGATCACTAGACTAGACTGTATTGGAATTACATTGTAACTGCAGTTTGAGATCACACTAGACTGTACTGGAATTACATTCTAACTGTAGTTTGAGATCACTAGACTAGAATGTCATTGTAACTGCAGTTTCAGATCACTAGACCTGACTGTACTAGAATTACATGGTAACTGCAGTTTGAGATCACTAGACTAGAATGACACTGTAACTGCAGTTTGAGATCACTAGACTAGACTATACTAGAATGACATTGTAACTGCAGTTTGAGATCACTAGACTAGACTGTACTAGAATTACATTGTAACTGCAGTTTGAGATCACTAGACTAGACTGTACTAGAATTACATTGTAACTGCAGTTTGAGATCACTAGACTATACAGAACTAGCTTCAGTTGAAGATCAATGTAGTTTATCACGAAATTGCTCTGCCGAAGGAAATGATGTTTCTGTTCTTTATGTGGTGACCTTGAACTCGCAAGTAAATCTTTTTTTTTTTTTTTAACAAGAATATAGTTAAGGATCATATCCACTGTGACACAAATTCAGACAAAAAAGCTTGATATGATTTTTAAAAATGCACCTGTTAATTTGAATATATAATGCAGAGAGCTCCTCAGTTAGTTACCATTGAAGCAAACAGACAGTCCGGTTTGACCAGACACTCCAGTCTCATTCCTGCCTGACTGGGTTTACCCTCCTGTGTGTGCACTCGGCTTCATCAAAAACAACACATACATTGTTGCCTTGCCAGTTAGTTTATGCTGTGTTTTTTTTAGCTGCAGGCAGGCACACAAGCTTCCTCTCTCCTTGAAGTTTCTGTCACACTTTCTGTCATGAGAACTAAACAGACAGATGGACAAACAGACAGACAGACATCCTCCTGTTACGGCCTGCAGCAGCAGGGGGGTATGATCAGAACGCTGTATATACAGTGAGCTCTGTTTCAGCTCAGGGAAGAAAAACAGAAATGGAAACAGAGAAATGAACAGAAAGGAGATTTCCATTCTCCTTTCTTTACATTGTTGTGTTTTTGTACACTGACAACATTTTACAAGAAGCTCCTAGAAAGCTGATATTGGGAGGCATGTAAGGGAACAAACTTGGGAACATATGGAAATACGTATTTAGCACTATGTGGCAGTGAGCATTTAAATGGGTGTTAACTAAGGCTTTAAAACCCATTCTTTTACCTCTTATTAGCTTTATTAACATGATCACTGAATATCTATATTTGTCATGCTATTATTATATATTTCATGTAAAATTACTCATTTTTTAAAGAACTGTAGATACTATGATTCACTTTTTATTAAAAGTCAATAGTTTCCAATTCTCAAAAACTTCAAAGACAATTCAATCAAGTTTTGCTGTTGTAATCAATTTTGCCAAAAGGTTATGTTAAAAACAGAGATTTAATTATACTGGTGACTCATCGAAAAAGGATTATTACATGCGTAATACATTTCCAATGATACAGTGCAGGGCAACGCTTACAGTGTCTATCACACCCTGCCTGCTGAAGAGACATTGCACCCCAAAATATATTGTACAATAACATGGTTCAAGACTACTGTCTGTCTCCTCACTGATATAAACTAATAGAAGTGAATCTGTCCAGTCGACCCCCTTTCCTTGTCTCTTACGGTACAAGACTACTGTGTTTTTCTACTGATCAGGCCTGTCTGTAAAAGCTGAGTATTTATTAAATGGAATTCTTTTTTTTTCTTTTAGAAAAGGTGCAACAAAAACAACAATGAATATTTTGAAGAACTCATGAATCGTTGTTGTACAAACTGCCAACCAGGTAGTTATAGAAACATCTGGTATTATAAATGTATGAATTAAATTACTGTAGTTTACAGTGTTATATAGCCAGCATTGCCCTGTGTACAGTACAGTACAGTACAGCGAGGCTCTGCCCAGCACAAAGCGGGCAATGCCAGTGCACTAGATTACAACTTCATATAGACACCATGTTGGGTAGCTGCTGTAGTTCAATACAGGGTTTATATTATTGTTATATAGACACCATGTTGGGTAGCTGCTTTAGTTCAATACAGGCTTTATATTATTGTTATACAGACAGCATGTTGGGTAGCTGCTGTAGTTCTGTCCAGGGTGTTATATAGTGCGGTCCTGCCAGCATTGCCCTATGTACAGGACAGTACAGTGAGGCTCTGCCCAGCACACAGCAGGCAATGCCAGTGTAAGACACAATAAACCTCACTATTTATTTAACCCATAAACATGATTAACATTATTACAGTGATAATGTTACTAGTGCTAATAAGAAGTAAGTGAATGGCTTATAAACTTTATTTTTCACTGCATTGTATGTCATTGTTTTGTGTTCCTATGAACCTCTATAAAGGGGGCAGTGCTCATGTTGCTGTGCTAGTACCAGCGGGGTGAGGTGAGGTGAGGTGAGGAAGCAGGTTTTACAGCAGCCCTGGCTGTCTTCATGTCTTCAAGCCTTTGCCTCCCTGCCCTCTCTCTCACGCGCAGCAGTTGGGATGTGGTTTGGGCCTGTTTCCTTGGTAACCAGGTCTGTGCGTTAACCAGCTCATTATTAAAAACACCCCTTCAGTCATCAGCTCACCATATCCTGTCTGACATCCTGTTTTGATCTGTATTGAACTACAGCAGCTACCCAACATGGTGTCTATATAAAGTTGTAATCTAGTGCATTGACATTGCCTGCTATGTGCTGGGCAGAGCCTCGCTGTGCTGTACTGTACACAGGGCAATGCTGGCGGGACCACACTGGAGCTTCGCTGTGCTGTACTGTACACAGGGCAATGCAGGCGGGACCACACTAGAGCCTCACTGTGCTGTACTGTACACAGGGTAATGCTGGCGGATGCAGTAGAGCATTGCTGTGCTGTACTGTACACAGGGCAATGCTGGTGGACCCACTATATGGCTGTTTACTCCAAATAGTCATTGGCGTAGTTTTTTCTGAATGGGGAAAAAAAACAAAAACAATTCCAGTTCTAAAATTTATTTGAAAAAGCCCCAGTATATTTAACACTTGAGTTTATTGATTATTTCTGGTTTGGAAACTTACTTGGTGAGTTCTCTTTGGAGTAAAGAGCTTTGAGAATCTAGCAGCCCTTTCACTTTATTTGTCTTTGTTGCTCCCTTCCTCTCCCTCCCTCTCTCCCCTGTCTCTCTTTGTCTCCCTCCCTCTTTTCCTCCCTCTCTCTCCCCCTCTGTCACCGTCTCTCTCTCTCTCACTCCCTCCCTCTCCCCCCCTGCAGGTTCCTATATGAAGCATCGCTGCTCTCTCTTCAATGACACTGTGTGTGTTCCCTGCCAGAAAGATCACTACACTGATATCTGGCACCACAGCTCTGAGTGTGAGCGCTGTAAACAGGACTGCAAACAAGGTGCGCTAAAACTTCTTACAGCTTCCTCCGAGCAACACAGAGAAGTGCTGGACAAGGCTCCTTTCAAATCAATTCCTTACCTCCTGTATTACTAGAGCAACATTATCAGTGGACCCCTTTAAATGACTGCTAACCAATGGCTCTTTATTAGTGCTAGCAACATTATCACTGGTCCCATTTGAAGATTATGTTTTTACTTGTTTGGAATACTCTAATAGTAAGCAAACATTGCTGGTGATTTCCTGGTTCAAAATCACTTCCTGTGACCTACAGTACAGGAACCATGTCTTTACCCGAACCATGATTTCACCTTGAAGCAATGTTGTAAACTAACACAGACACCAAGAAGGAACCATATAGTTGTATCAATAGGATTATTTTGGCACGCAGTCTGCCTGCCTGCCTGTCTGTATCTGCTTGTCTCCCTGCCTGCCTGCCTGCCTGCCTGCCGACCTGCAGTTGTAATTGTGTTTAATTTGCAATACTTCACTTGTTTTTTCAGAGAATGGTTTAGTTGTGGTGCAGAGCTGTTCCAGCAGCAGTCAGTTAGTCTGCGATTGTAAACCAGGCCACTCCTGTGAAATACCCACCCCTAGTGGATCCTGCCTCAGCTGTGCTCCAAACACAGGTACCTTTCATTAGATACAAACACTGGAATAGATTTGAATGTGCCCATATTTACCGTATATATAATTATACCTCATAGTCATGCTATTAAATAGGTATGAGAATAGTAACTCATGAGCTTTTTAAAGAATTATTTTTCTGCATTTTTGAATAAAATACAGTTGAATGTATTGTTGTTTATTTATAGTTTATAGTCTAGAACAGATTCATGAGTAGCATATAACACTGCATAGTACACATAAGGGTATAGATATATTTAATCAACACATGTTGAGATATCTAGCATTGAATAACTGTTTCAGAAAGCTGTGTAGTAAGTTCCAAATCATTGTTTTGTATTGCTAGGCAACCAGACGACTACTTCCCCTCCTGAAAAAACGACTTCCTGTGGACCTGGTATATTCTTAAATGGGTCTTCCGGCATGTGTCAACAGCATAAAAAGTTAGTTCCTACTCAGAATTATATTTGTTATATTCCTTTGTTTTGGTGGTTCGTTTCCTTAACTAGTGAAACTCTTTAGTTCTATATCTGTGTGTCAGTTGATAGTTGACACTATGCCTTTGATAGAAAGCAGTAAAGTCTATGGGGGAATGTGACGAAGTGCCCGCCCCTGTGTGTATTTTCTGTTATATGTTGCGTGTGGTGTGTTAAATGTTGGTGTATAGGCATTGGTACACGGGATATAAACGGGTCTGTGTTTCACGTGTGATTTAAATTGTATATTTGTATTTAGGCACGAGGATGGCACATCACATCACGTGCATTTAAAGTATTAGTATGTGAACACGGGAAAGTGCACTTTAATTAATTCACGTGCAGTTGTACCGAGATTCCAATTGAATGATTGACTAGCAATCGAGTCTCGGTACAATTGCATAAAAGCAGCATGTTTTCACTCACTCGGGGTTGTGTGTTCGGTGAGTGGAGAACGGGTGTGGAGAAGGAGGTAAAACTAACGAGAAGTAAAATAATAGTAATAAGTGTTCTTACTCACCGTGTTTGTCTGTTTACTGTTTAGTCCGTTTTGTTTATATATTTATTTTGGCGTAAGTGCCGTGTCCTGTGTGTTTGTTACCACCGTTTATTTTCTGTTCTGTTTATTTATTAAATGCTGAGCGAAAGCATTCGCTCAGCTTCACCAAACTCCACATCTCTCTCTGTTTATTTTCCTGTTTTTGGTCTGACGCCACCCACTCCGGCCGTCTTTGTGACACGGAAACAGCCTGACTTTAACATTGGGGTCTATGGGGGGAAAAAGCCTGACTTTAACATTGGGGTCTATGAGGGGAAACAGCCTGGCTTTAACATTGGGGTCTATGAAGGGGAAACAGCCTGGCTTTAACATTGGGGTCTATGAGTGGAAACAGCCTGGCTTTAACATTGGGGTCTATGAAGGGGAAACAGCCTGGCTTTAACATTGGGGTCTGTGGGGGAAACAGCCTGGGGTCTTTTCTAAATGTTTATCATTGAAATTTATTAAATTTCTTTTAATGTTTCTAAATTCAGAACTATTGAGGGTTTAATAGTTCTGGGTGATAAAGGAACAATAAGTATATGTTTTGCGATAACAAACACAGGGCTGGTTTCTGATATAAACCTTGTATAATTCAGCTGTGTGGCGCTGGGGAAAGAGCTGGCCGTTGAAGGCAATGCTACAGGAGACACTCTCTGCATACAGAAGGAAAAACAAAAGCCAGGTGAGTTTCGTTTTTTAAAATTCAGTTATGTGTGTTTAGTAACAATATTAGCTCCATTGTGGCTCTTATACTGGGCCTGTGCTGTATAGTAAACTATAGGGATGTAGAGCCAAGATGGCAGACACAGGGCCACAGTTTCACAACTACCAATGTTAAAGCCAGGCTGTTTCACCCCATAAACCCCAATGTTAAAGCCAGGCACACAACAAACATCAAATGATTATTTTCTCTATTTCTATTGACAAGATTTTCCAGAAGGGCTGATTTGAATGTTGTGGTTTCGGATTGCTTTTCTGTTTCAGATCGATTTCCAGATTTTGCCGTGCCGGTCACTGTCGTGGGGGGTGGTGTTGTGATTTTTTTGGGGGTGATCACAATGTTATTATCAAAGAAAATAAAACTCCTTGGATTCAAACAAGGTAAGGTGATGTCATTGTTTCCATGCTGTTTTTCTACACCCTATTATGTTCCTTTTCCCTTCTTGCTCCCCTTCATTGGAATAGACTCCCACTTATCATAAAACAGTCACCCACACTGCGTAGTTTCCGCTCCTCCCTCAAAACGCATCTCTTCTCCCAAGCCCATCCTACTGCTACTTCTGGCCCCTGATCTCCTGTTACGACCCTGCTTTCCTGGCCCTGACCTAGCCTCTGGCCCTCTGCTTTCATTCAAGCAACTATTCTGTCTCCCCACCCTAGCCCAATAAACTTACATTCTTTTCATCCATTTTCCTGATTGTATCGCTTTGTTTAAACTTGTAAAGCGCCTTGGCTAAAGGCGCTATAAAAATTTAACTAAATAAATAAATTGACAGTGTTGTGGCAGGTGAATCAGTCCCACTGTTACCATACTACACCCTATTTATAGAATAGCACAATAGGGCAGCTAGAATGGGACGAGGCTGCCATTGGTAGAATGGGATCACTATACCCTTCCTAAATGATCTTCAATGGCAATGCAGACAGACAGTGGCACTACAATAGTTCTGTATACTACTGAGGTCAGTGGTAGCACAAGTATATTCAATAGTGTGACGCTGCAATGGGTAGAATGGGACCACAGTGGAATCAGATTTTGACACCCCAGTGGAATCCCAGTTGAATGTGTGATCCAATCCACACTGCTGGTAAACCATTGCAGTCCAGCACAGTACCATAGAAGAATCAGACAGACAGAGTGATGCTGTAGGAGGACCTCTGTCTGTCTGCCCTCCTGCCAGTCTGTTTGACTGCCTGTGCAATCTATTTGTTCCCAGTCCATTGTTCAGTTGCCATTGATGCTAATGCTTCTGCTGGATCTGGTTTCTACTGGGTAACACACTGGGATTCGATTAGAATGGGATCACACTGGGATATGTTTGTACTGGGTAATGCACTGGGATTAGATTAGAATGGGATCACACTGGGATATGTTTGTACAGGGTATTAGATTAGAATGGGATCACATTGGGATATGTTTGTACAGGGTATTAGATTAGAATGGGATCACATTGGGATATGTTTGTACTGGGTATTAGATTAGAATGGGATCACACTGGGATATGTTTGTACAGGGTAACGCACTGGGATTAGATTAGAATTGGATCACACTGGGATATTGAAAACCTGTTCCAGCATTTTATTTCATATCTAATGAGTTATTGTTTTATTTTTACAGTTTTCAAATCATGCAAAACAAAAGAGAAAGAGGTAATCAATCAATCAATCAATCAATCTGTCTACCTGTCAGTCTATCTATCTATCTCTATCTCTGTCTGCCTGTCTGTTTGTCTATCTATCTCTTTTTATCTCTGCCTGTGTATTTATACACAGTTGAAACAGTTTTTTAAAGTCAAAGTGTATAATAAGAATGACACTGCGCTGGAAGATTTACTGTTAGGTGGGATTTTTTTTATTATTATTTCTTTGCAAAACAGTTTTTTGTTTTTCCAAGACTGATTTTTTGAAACCTGGGAAAAGGAAATTAGTTTAAAAACTGGTTTCAGGAAACCAAAATGGGTTTTGTACACGGAGTTTCTGTGCAGTTCTGTTCATTTTTAAACCCTTACCGTTGTCCCCTGCAGGTTATTAACGGCATTGCACATGTCCAGGAGACTCAAACAGGTGGCCAGCTCTTAGCCAATGGGACGCTTTCAGCAACAGAGAGCTTGACCAATCACGCAGCTGCAGGCTTGCAGAAGGACCTCCCCCAAGCAGGGCCTGAGGGAGGCAATTGGTCCAGAGGGGTCTCACCACAAACAGCCAATCAGAGGGCAGACAGCGAGCCTGCCAGAAACAACATGCCCGCAGATCCAACCAATGGGCTGCTAGGTGAGTACTGGCAAAAAAAAAAAAAAACCTTTGAGATTGATAAGCTATATTCCTCCTCCTGTCTCCCTCCCATCCCTCTCCTTCACTCTCTTCCTCCTCTCCTCTCCTCTACCCTACCCTCATTTCACACCTCACCTCTCCTCCCCTTTCTCCTCTCTCCTCTCCTATTCCCTCCTCTCACTCTCCTCTCATCTCCTCTCTTCTCCTATTCCCTTCTTTCCTTTCACTCTCCTTTCTCCTCCCTCTTCTCTAACTCTCCTCCCTCCTCTCCTCTACCCTACCCTCCTCTCCCACTACTCTCTCCTCTCCTCTCACTTTCCTCTCTCCTCTCCCTGCAGGTCCACTGCATATCTATAGCCCCGGCATGGTGTTTGTGGGGTTGATAAACAATGTCCCAGGGCGCTCATGTGAGTCGAGACAGGGAGGGGCCGCTCAGGGGGACAGTATGGGAGACATGCTTCGATTCCCTCAGCAGGAGCATGGGCTGCTGAGCAGGGGAGACGGGTGCCCCCTGCAGGAGGAGGGTAAGGAGAGCCGCATGTCCAGAGAGGAGGGGCAGGGCTAGAGAAGAACAACAAACAAGAAGCTTTTTAATGAAAGAAAAGAAAGAAACACATTACGAAGGCTGTATTTTTTTCACAGTTATAATGGATTTCACGATTTCCATGAAATGTACCCGTTGTCATGCAATATGTAGTCCCCTGTGAATATTCCCATTTCTGAAATGTGCGGTTTTGAAAACACAAGCTATAGTAAACATCAATTTTCATTTTATGAACCTGATATGTGGAGCTGCTTTAGGTTAAATCATCTGTTACACTTCCTGGGTCATTTCAGCTCAGCACGTCAGTCATTGGAGTTTGAACTATGACACAGGAAGTGATTCAGTACCAGGAAGCAGCAGCTATAGTGTTGTCGGTGAGATAATCTGCATAATCCAGAAACAACAAAATAACCCAGAGAAATTTGCTTTAAAAGTGAACTAACACACACAGCAAGAATGGATTGTATTGTAGTGTCAAACTGAACAGGATTTTGAGGCACTGTGTCTGTCTGTCTGGCTGTAATTCTATACTAAAGTTGTAAGTATAAATAATTAGTTGGTTATAGTAAAACTGTTAATATTAGTATTTTGAAATGATATATGCATATTTTTACATATAAGTTTTTGCTCAAGAGAGCCAAGTTGCCAACATCTCGTTATGTTATACATTTCATCAAGGGAAAGTGTTTTAAAAACAATCTCTCTCTCTCTCTCTCTCTCTCTCTCTCTCTCTCTCTCTCTCTCTCTCTCTCTCTCTCACCAGTCTAAGCTTTCAATGTTTTTGTATTTAATTATTTTGTATTTAAATATACACATTCTATTTTCTTTTGCATTATAAATATTGAAAAAAAATCCCAAAGCTTAATTTAAGAACTGAAAACAACATACCTCTTATTTCTTCATATGAAGTGAGTTTTTATAAGCTGTAAAGTATGTGCGACAGTTTTATTATTTCTTATGTTTTGTTAGTCTGTCAAAATTCCATCCATGTCTGGGGGTAAAAGAGGAACAACCCCCCCCCCCCCAGTGGTCCTGCTTTCATTGCTTCTGAATGAAGAATATTACGGGGGGCACTGCACTTGTGGGACGGCTTGCTCACTCGCTCATTAAAATCTATTGCATGAAAGAAAGAAAGAAAAAGAAAGGGATCTGAGTAATGGGGTAAACGGGGCAACAAAATAATGCCCCCCTCCTACAGTTCTGCAATTATTCACCTGCCCCTTAGTAATTGCAAGGGGGTGACAGGGGGGGTGTACAGTTTGTATATTTTGTCTTTGTAATATTATTTAAGTACTGTTTTTTGGAGCTAATGTCTGTAATGTGTTTGAATGATTGTATAGAAAATAACAAATACTGTAGTACACGTTGTCAGTATTGAAAACCAGAACTTTTAGTTCTATCAATGTGATGACACTTTGTACAGACATTCCTTAGGAGCTAGGCAGCAGTGGTAAGTGTAGTAAAGCACTGAGAAGATCATGAACCAGCCCCTTCTCAAAGTTTACTGCTTTGGTATACCCTAGTAAAAAGCACAGAGAAGATCATGAACCTGCCTGCTAGCAAACAGTCTGATAGTCACATATATATTTACTTGGGTGCTATTTTAATACAATCCTAAACATGTACAATGTATTCATATTTTTAAAATCTAATAAAATTATTATAATTTGGCATTGTCTGTTTGCAGTCTTTATTTCAATTCATTGTAACTGCAGTTTGAGATCATTAGACTAGACTCTACTAGAATTACATTGTAACTGCAGTTTGAGATCACTAGACTAGACTGTACTAGAATTTAGGGCTGCAACAAAGGGTACATTTTGACCTTCGAAGGTTCGCAACACATTACCGAAGGAAGGTTTGAACCTTCAATGGTACTAATTTGCATAATTTACTGGTGATGTCACCATATCTGCTTGTTTATTTGATTGAAAATCCTATTTTACAGGTAAGCCATATAAATGGAATAAAACATTCATGTGTAATTTAAAAATACATTATACAGAACAGTAGGCCTAATCATGTTTTTATAATTTAAATAAAAATACACGTTGTTTACACGTAATTGATGCTGCTTGTGAGTAAGCTTGCATTGCAGCAGCACGAACTGCAGCGGACAAGCCCGCCGCACACAGCCCGACTCAAGCCGTCCCGACTCATAAGAACATAAGAAAGTTTACAAACGAGAGGAGGCCATTCAGCCCATCTTGCTCGTTTGGTTGTTAGTGGCTTATTGATCCCAGAATCTCATCAAGCAGCTTCTTGAAGGATCCCAGGGTGTCAGCTTCAACAACATTACTGGGGAGTTGCTTCCAGACCCTCACAATTCTCTGTGTAAAAAAGTGCCTCCTATTTTCTGTTCTGAATGCCCCTTTATCTAATCTCCATTTGTGACCCCTGGTCCTTGTTTCTTTTTTCAGGTCAAAAAAGTCCCTGGGTCGACATTGTCTATACCTTTTAGGATTTTGAATGTTTGAATCAGATCGCCGCGTAGTCTTCTTTGTTCAAGACTGAATAGATTCAATTCTTTTAGCCTGTCTGCATACGACATGCCTTTTAAACCCGGGATAATTCTGGTTGCTCTTCTTTGCACTCTTTCTAGAGCAGCAATATCCTTTTTTGTAACGAGGTGACCAGAACTGAACACAATATTCTAGGTGAGGTCTTACTAATGCATTGTAAAGTTTTAACATTACTTCCCTTGATTTAAATTCAGCACTTCTCGCAATATATCCGAGCATCTTGTTGGCCTTTTTATAGCTTCCCACATTGTCTAGATGAAGACATTTCTGAGACAACTCCTAGGTCTTTTCATAGATTCCTTCTTCAATTTCAGTATCTCCCATATGATATTTATAATGCACATTTTTATTGCCTGCGTGCAGTACTTTACACTTTTCTGTATTAAATGTCATTTGCCATGTGTCTGCCCAGTTCTGAATGCTGTCTAGATCATTTTGAATGACCTTTGCTGCTGCAACAGTGTTTGCCACTCCTCCTATTTTTGTGTCGTCTGCAAATTTAACAAGTTTGCTTACTATACCAGAATCTAAATCATTAATGTAGATTAGGAATAGCAGAGGACCTAATACTGATCCCTGTGGTACACCACTGGTTACCTCGCTCCATTTTGAGGTTTCTCCTCTAATCAGTACTTTCTGTTAACCACTCCCTAATCCATGTGCATGCATTTCCTTGAATCCCTACTGCGTTCAGTTTGAGAATTAATCTTTTATGCGGGACTTTGTCAAAATCTTTCTGGAAATCTAAATAAACCATGTCGCATGCTTTGCAATTATCCATTGTCAATGCTGCATCCTCAGAAAAGTCAAGCAGGTTAGTTAGACACGATCTCCCTTTCCTAAAACCACGCTGACTGTCTGTCAGGATATTGTTACCATATAGGTAATTTTCCATTTTAGATCTTATTATAGTTTCCATAAGTTTACATATAATAGAAGTCCGGCTTATTGGTCTGTAGTTACCTGGTTCGGTTTTGTCTCCCTTTTTGTGGATCGGTATTACGTTTGCAATTTTCCAGTCTGTCGGTACAACCCCTGTGTCAAGAGACTGTTGCATGATCTTGGTTAGCGGTTTGTAAATAACTTCTTTCATTTCATTGAGTACTATTGGGAGGATATCATCTGGCCCAGGGGATTTGTTTATTTTAAGAGCTCCTAGTCCCTTTAACACTTCTGCCTCTGTTATGCTAAAGTTATTTAAAATTGGATAGGAACAGGTCGACATGTCGGGCATGTTGTCCGTGTCCTCCTTTGTAAAAACCTGTGAAAAGTAATCATTTAATATATTTGCTATTTTTTTTTCTTCATCTATGATATTGTCATTTGTGTCTCTTAGACATTTAAACTCCTCTTTGAATGTTCTCTTGCTGTTATAATATTGGAAAAACATTTTTTAATTGGTTTTAGCCCCCTTAGCAATATGGATTTCTATCTCTCTCTTGGCCTTTCTAACTTCCTTTTTGACTTGTGTTTGCAGTTCCAAGTACTCTTTCTGTGTACTTTGTTTTTGGTCCCTGTTAAACGCTCTGTAAAGTGCCTTTTTTCGCTGAATATTTTTTTTAATTGATCTATTAAACCATTTTGGCCATTTTGTTTTAGATTTAGATTTGTCTACTTTTGGGATGTAATTGTTTTGCGCCTCTAGTACTACATTTTTAAAAAACAGCCACCCTTTTTCTGTGGATGTTTTCTCTATTTTACTCCAGTCTGCTTCTGTTAGTCTCTGTTTCATACCTTCATAGTTTGCTTTTCTAAAATTGTAAACCTTAGCTTTAGTAATTATAATATGAACTTACGATTGTAAAGTGAACCCAGAGATTGGTTGTGCCTCGATAATACGCCAACAGTCGCTTGCAGAGTTTGCATTCAAATTTTTTTTTGGTTGTCTGGGAATTTAACAAAAAAATGTCAAACAGCAGAGGGTTTTCGAGACATTTGTTTCAGTACAGTTTACGCTATACAACGCTTTGCTGTCGAGATGGTGAATGAAGAAATGTGCCTCTGGTTAACACGAGCTGGAGGGGTGAGGGACGGACGATGCTCAGTATTTTCGAAATTAAAATGTGATGTTAGCGTATATTTTGTATGTTTCAAACATATTCTACCATAGCACTTCTCTTACACTATCTTGTACACTAGATATTCAGTGCATATTTTACTGAAGCACTCCAACCGCTATAGGTACCGCCCCAGTGGATAAATACCCGCTATGAAGTTGCTATGTATAACGATTTGGTTGGATTATACAAATAAAAAAGATCAAATTGTGCATGCGAGTGACATTTAATGTGTTATTTATGGTATTCACACATTGTCAAACGATTTCGGTTAACAGGAGAAAAAAAAAATACATACAGTGCGTGAATGTCGTCTGACGGACCTTTGAATGTTTAAAACAATCTTCGAATCCCTGGCTAGCGAACAGCCCTACTAGAATTTTAATTGTGCAGTCTGAGATCACTAGACTCCTGAATTACTGTACATTGTAGCTGCAGTTTAAGATCACTAGACTATATGTAGTTTTATTAGTGTTCTAAATGCAAACAATGGGAACATGTTAGATTATTTTTTCTTCTGTTTCCATTTCTGTTTTTCTTCCCTGAGCTGAAACAGAGCTCACTGTACATACAGCGTTCCTATCATAACTCTCTGCTGCTGCAGGTCACAGAAGGAGGATGGATGACTGCCTTTCTGTCTGTCGGTCTAGTTCTCTTTACAGCGACAGAAAGCTTCAAGGAGGAAGGAAGCGTGTGTGCCTGCCTACAGTTAAAACTACCAGAGGGAATGGAAACTAACTGGAAAGCCAACGATGTATTTTCCAATAAAGCAGAGTGCACCCACAAGAAGCTAAGCCGAACTTCAGCATCCAACCAGGAAATATATCGTAAAGTTGTGGACAAATCAAACATGACCTTTTAGCGTTAAGACTTCTAATATAACATAATAGGTTAAAAAAAACAAAACAAACAAACAAACAAAAAAAACCTTATACACCTTAGGACGGCAATGGCACTGTGTGAATTTCTGAAGAAAACTTGACCACATGTTTTGCTATAATTTCCAGGAAGTAAAGTACACTTCCCAGCAATGGAGACGCCCAAATCAGTTTGTTTTACACTGAGCAAAAACGAAACTTAAATTCACAGAACGCCATCTTAAGCTTCCATAAACAACGTACATAGCAGGGCAGTGTTGAGGGGTCGAGAGGCCAACCAAAATGTATTCTTAATCCATTTTTTTAAGACAATTGAAACGTTTGATTATTCATTTTGGGTAAAATGGAGAAAGACACCGACTCATTTTGACACAGCTTTGGAGTTTTATTTCTTAAATATATATATATATATAGAGAGAGAGAGGCCTACAGGTATAATGAGATGGCGAGTGTCTGGTTTTAAATACAGTAACGCAGAATAGACAGGTTAATTGTAAAAAAAAAAAAAAGCCTGTCGTACGAGCAACATTATTAATTCAATCAAAATATAGATTTGACAGATACAAAGTACCGGGTTATCTTTACACGACGCGGGATATTGAGGAACTGCTATCCGGGTCTTGAATCGTCACTGTAGACTTTGGAATACTGTGACCTTCGTATTTTTTTTATTTTTTTTGTCACCGTGAAAGAATGCTGGATTAATAGTACAACACAACGTTTGAGATGACGGTGCTGATTTACAATCACTCAGAGGAAATACTCGTAAGTAGCTGTAATAATATTAATGGGCAACATTTAAGTTGTAAATATATGTTAATAAAATGGCCGTGTATTTATTTCCTCATAATTCAGATGTGTCAAAATATGAGCTGGTATTGTGCCAGATACTTTAGAAATATATAGATATTTTAAAGAGTTTTTATATTTTTATTTTGTTTCAGTATTTAGGTATAACAATTTAATAGATTGATTTTAAGAATTTATGTTTTTTTACCCTGAGCTATAACAAAATGTAATTTCAATTATAATCTACAATACTGCAAGTCGTAGCAGGTTCATACCTGTTCTATTCTTCTAATGAGCTACAAGAGTGACATGCATATATCTGGGACAATATAAACAAACTTGACTGTCAGATTTGTTTTCCTTTGTTTTCCTTTCTATGGCAATGTAAACAAACGGGAATGTGAAAGGGGTGTGTTTTGTCTGAAAACGTAGGCAGAATGTAGTAAACTAACACCAAGAAGGAATTATGTTATGGTGTCAAACTGAACTGGATCATTGTGGGGTACTGTCTGTCTGTAGCTTTAATGAAGTGACCTCTGGAAGGCTGTAAACCGACCTGTGATACCCCCACAGGGGTGCAGATCCCTGCTCGGGTATTGTGGAGATGAGTGTATGGGACGCTTTACAGTTTTGCATGTCTCTGGAGAATCGCTTGTTCAGAATGACACTTACTAGTACAAGTTATTAAGTCTCATAATCCACGTGGGCAGCGTGTCCAGCTGTGCTGAATGTCACACAGACATTTTCACAGCTATCCAGAGAACTGCTTATCTGATTTTGATGAAACTTGCTAAGGACATTCTGTAGTAGAAATATTAAAAATTTCAGTATGGGTTTATATGGAGCTGTCCTGACCTAATATATACAAAAATATTATATTCTTTCTTTCTTTCTTTCTTTCTTTCTTTCTTTCTTTCTTTCTGTATGTATGTATGTATGTATGTATGTATGTATGTATGTATGTACAGCTATTGCCACAAGTTTTGCATCTCCTAGAATTTTAGGATTGAGACATAATTAAAAGAAAAAAAACTATATGAACATAATTTAGCTCTTTTATTTAACATAATGTAATTAAAGAAACTACAAAATGATATTGCAAAAGTCTACCAGAAACCATAATAGTAGTACAGTATGTCATGTTAAATTTCAAAATGTCACATTTCTCAATTTTGGTCAGTTTTGGAAAACTACAAAGCGTTGTATGATTCAATATGTTAATGCAACATTATTCAGCAGGTTTCATTTGACTTTATGAAGCTAAATTAGTTAAATCTATCGGGTGATGCTAAACCTTTGGCTAGAGCTGTATGTAGGTATGTATGTATGGACAGCCCTAGCGACAGTACAGTATGTGTGTGTGTTACTAACAGACTCCTTGTTTTTTATTTCATTTTTAATCAGGCCCCAGCAGACAAGTTTTTGTTTTGAAATGGATCCTTCGACCTTGCCTTGTTGAGGCTGAAGTGCCTTGATTAACTACATCCTGCCTCCCAGCCTCTCTCCCTCCTTCCCTCCCTCCCAGCCTCCACGATGTTTGGCTGTTTATCCATTCGCCTCTGCCTGTTGTTTTGGATTCTGCTTGTAACTGAGGCAGCTCCTGGGCAGGTGAGTTGTGAATGAACCTGCACTCTGCTGTCTAGCTCGAGGTGTAGATGCACGCACAGGTGTAGGTCCTGGCACAGAACAGGTCACGGGGAACAAACACAGTGACGCTATAAAAACAGACTCTGCCCATAGGGGGCGCTCAGACTGAAGCTCGTATCACCCGGTTAATGACCTCTGAGTGGCATCACTTGAGCTGAGAACTCTCTCACACAGCTACAGAGCTGCTCACGGTTCATTAACCAGCAGTTGATATTAACACGAGGGCTTCAACAGGCAGCCCCCTCTATGGGTAGTGCTTAGGTTTTATTTTTGCACCCCGAGCCACTCTGTGCCAGTCCTATTTGATAGGGGTGTACATGATATATTGTATTGTAATAGAGGTTTGTATTGTGATACAAGACCAGAAGCACAGTGCAGCTCATTGCAGTTCACCAAGTGATTCTTGAATGAAGAATAAGTGTGCTGTAGCTGGTATGAATACATACTCTCCCTAACTCATTATATTTGTCTTTTCACAAAAAACAGTCCCATCGTTAAATGCTAATTTGATCTTGTCATGCGTGATACAAACAGCCCATCAGACGTCACGTGTATCGTGATGCGTATCGTATTGTGACATTAGTGTGCCGTGACATCCCTGGTATTTGTTTGTGTTGTCTGCTAAGCATTACAAACTCTTCTAGATGAGAGTCCAGTTTCAGCACAGCATTTTTCCATTTTGTTTGTGTTGCAGATTTTTCCTTACGTTCCAGAAAATGGCCATTGTACAGATTCAAGAACAGAATATCTCTCTGGTGGGGTGTGCTGCCGGAAGTGTGCACCAGGTACTTGGTGTCATTCTTTAAACTGTTTTGAGTGTCGGGGAGAGAGAGGAGGGTGAAAGAGAGAGGAGAGGATAGAAAGAAAGGAGGGGAGAGAGAAGAGAGGATAATGGGGGAGAGAGGAGGGGAAAGAGAGGAGAGGATAGAAAAAAGGGGAGGGGGAGAGGAGAACAGGGGAGAGAGGAGGATGGGGAAAGATGAGAAGATAGAAAGAAAGGGGAGGGGGAGAGGAGAGGAGAGGGAAGGCAGAAAGATAGAGGAGAGAGGTCGGAGAGAGGAATAGCCATAGTTATTTTTGAGCTTGCTAAAAACTTTCTTAAGTGCAAGCTATTGAGACTATCAGATTCTGGGGGTGTGTGGAGGCTGTCTGTCTCTTTGTACTGTATGTCAAACTTCCATTTGCGCTTGTCCAAATGTGATGAAACGTTCCAAGGACCTTCTCTAGCTCATGTTAATGAGAGTATCACAGGGATGACTCCCATTGCATAGCAGTGTGATCCATTCCTGGCTTTACTGTGAGTTTAATACGACACACCTGAACTTGTTACCTACACACTGGGGCTAATCAAGCTCATAGTAAAATCTGGAATGGGTGAAACTGCTGTGCAATAGATAAAGAGTCTTTATCTATCCCTGGAGTATGGAGCCTGTCTGTCTGTCGCACGTTAAGAGTTTTTCATATATCTAGAGAAGCGCTTGTCCGATTGTGATGAAACTTGCTGAAGACCTTCTTTAGCTCATGCTATTGAGAGTATCAGTACCCGTGTGTGTGTGTGTTTGTGTCTGTCTCTCTCTCTCTCTAACAGCCTTGTCTGTATTCAGGTCAGTTTGCACTTCACAAATGCACAACCACATCTGATACTGATTGTAGCAGCTGTCCAGAGAACACTTTCACTGAACTCTATAACTACGAACCCAACTGCAGGCTGTGCAGACCTTGTGGTAAGGAGAAAATCCATTTTCTGTTCAACAGCTGCCTGATACTGTCTGTTTGAATTTCTGAAGTGAATAACAGCTCTGCATTGTGGGTCCCCTAATGCGTCATGGAGTAGAGCTGCATGAACCAATTATTTGATTATTGGGATTGAGCTCTCCACAGAAAGCCGGTGCTGACAATCAGGCTAATTTACCATTCGGAGTGAAACAAGATGAAACAGCTGTTTGGGTTTGTGTGGATCGCTGTTCTCCACAGAGGAAGAAAAGCAGCAGTCATCACAAACCCAAGCAGCTGTTTCTTCACTCGTTTCACTGTGAATGGTAAATTAACCCGATCAGGCTTTTCAACTCAGACCCTAATGCATTTTGGGATGTTTGACCTGCTCGGGTACCTTTCACAGCAGGTCTACACTTACCAGCATACAATGGGGTGTTAGTTGAAAAACCTGAGCTATCCAAACACTCCTAGAGTATGTAGAGTCCGATGGTAACCCACTTATACATCATACAAGCCCATCAGGCCCGTCACATTTATCGTATCGTGACATCAGTGCATCGGTCCACTCCTACTCATTTGTCTTCCAGAGGCTGGTCTGGTTGTGTCTTCCCCTTGCACCAAGACCAGGAAGAGTGTCTGTGTTTGTCCTAAAAACAGCATCTGTATCGGAGAGTTCTGTGAGTTCTGTGAAGATCACAATCCATGCCAGCCTGGCACCTACACATCACAACAAGGTAAAATCAAAAAATACAAACAAAAAAACAGTACCCAGGTAAGCCTGCTGTAGGAAGCGGCAGCCCGGTGTCCACCATCTTGGCTGCAGTTTTTTTTCCAAGCACAGCTGATTCCCTGCCAGAGCCAAAATGGCAGCTGTTCTCTAACCACCACCAATCTGCTGTAGACAGGCTGGAACCATGAAAGTATAATGCCCCAAATTAAACCTTAATGAATAAAATGCAGCTTCAGTGACAATGCAAACACACAGACAGTGGCAGTACAATGGAATGGTTCTGTGTAATTCTGAGGGTAGCACAAGCATAGGGCAGCGACAATGGTATGAGGCTGGCATTGGTAGAATATGACCACAGTATGCTAATCATACCCTTCCCAAATGATCTTCAATGGCAGACAGCAGTACTACAATGTCAGTGCAATAATGGGTCTCTATTATACTGGGGGTATGAGGTATTTTCTCCTTGCAGTTTACCTTTTCAGAAGCAATTTTGAGTGAAATAGTTGTCAATAGTTGCGTACTACAGGAATGGAAATAAGATTCCTATTGCATATTAATTTCACCCATTCCAGGTTTTACTATGAGCTTGATTAGCCAGAGTGTAGAGGTCACAAACTCAGGTGAGTCTAATTTAGGGCTGTGCATTGGCAGTGTCTTCATGATGTGTATCACGGTACAGTAAACTATGTGTGAAACATCAAAATGACACAATTATTGTCCCTTTTAATATTTGAAATAAAATGGGTTTTGGTGAAATACGATTCCCAAGCTGCTTTGTTTTTGTTTTCCGATTAATCTTTCAGATAAAATTATTTAATACAAAATTACAAATACTGTCAATAATAATAATAATAATAATAATAATAATAATAATAATAATAATAATAATAATCTATACAATTGCACAGTTGTAGAAAACAAACGTTTTAGAAAATTGTATTATTTTTTATCTGAATCTGACAGTTTTAAAAAAAGGGAGTTCTCTAAATGGAAATTCATTTGAAACGAAATCCTGTAGATGAATGCTTCCCTATCTGGCTCTTGCTTGACCTCTTGTTTTACATGCCGGTATAATTCAGGAGTAGATTCACTAATATCAGGACTGTTAGACTTGAGTACCTTGAATCTAAAGTATGTAATAAATTCCTTTTCCACAATAGTATAGGCATGCACAGTGGTGACTCATGGCTTGAAAAACTGGAGGGGCACAGCCCCCCTCCCAAAAAAATAAAAACAACCAAAAAACAAACTAACGAAGCGAAACCGTGCTCAAACCTGATGCCCGATTTTAACCATTTTTATGTAAACATTAAGCTAGCGTTCTAACATTACCAGATCTTTCATCACAAACAGTTCTACGCCAGATTGTTGTTTGCAGCTCTCTTGATAGTGACACTTTACAGGCAAGGGTCTGTTTTATCGACAGCTGCACCTGCACTAACCTGACCATTTGAATGGAAGTATCGTCACGCTCTCGTGCTGTTAATAACATTCTGAACTACAGAGGAGTCAGGTTCGGTTTCTGTTGATGTCTCTGGCGTTTGGTGGTTTAGCTTTCTTTTTGTAGAAAAACATGGCTACATCAAATTCACTCCGTTTTTAGCACATATTTTCGCTGACTGAAAAAGTTAAAGTCTCACACGAGAACAACTATAACGGTGAAGGGTCTTAAGGTGCTTTCACAGAGGAGTTATGACGGTTCAGAACCGCCACTGTAGCGGCTTATAGGTCTGTGTGAATTGCTTATACCGCCACAGAACCATCATATTTTATGCCGTCTCTGAACCACCTCGCGAGGTAGTTCAGAGACGGCACTGTACCGTCTTAATTGCCTGTGTGAAAGGCTATACCGCCACTGAAGCGCTATAGTGGGTGTGGTTTCAAAGTCAACATGCACGTCACTATAGCATAGTGCTTAATTTGTGCCTGAGCTTGAGTCATAGTGCTGGTACCTATAGTTAAAAATCTCATAAAATGCTTTCTTTTTAAAATCTCAACACAGTTGCATTAAGTCCGCTGCCACGTTTGTAGCCTACTTTAAATTATTTTACCATTTCAGCTTGAGTGCCTTTAAGTAAGATGACACTGGCTGCAACTCTATTCTCGTTTTTTATACACAGATAAGCTTACTTGATTTGAAAAACGTCATGAACGACACAAGCAACTTCTTACACTACTTGGTTTGATTAAATGAGTAGTACACAACAAAATATGAAAGCTCAACATTAATTTCAACAAAGAACAACGGCAACTTTTTAATGAAAAAAAATATATTGTAGCCTACTTCAATAAGAACATTAGCCTGCTATATTATATTAAACCAAAACAATAAAAATAATAACAGTCTGGTTCTCTTGCCTTTTTCAATGAATAGAATTTAATTAATAGAGAATAAAACATACTAAGTTAACAACTACCTAGCCTAAGTTTAATTAATCGTTTTTGTAATCTACCAGCAGCTTCTGTTGCTTACACATCGCTGATAATAGTGCAAACCGTGGGTCAAACCAACGTTCGTGTTGGGGTGCGTTTTTTCGTCAATATCATCCTTCTGGACTTTTTTTATTTTTAATGTAGAATACGTGATTGTAAACATCTAACAGAAGTACGTACAATACTCTTTCAAATAAACGTGTTATGATTTTGAATATGCTCTTCTTAGGGTCGGTATTATTGTCATTGCTTGCGTCCCGGCACCTCTTTCTATACAAATTAAGCACTGCGTGCATGTGTTAGGTCTTGTCAGTGAACAGTCTGTTGATTGACAGGTTTGAAAGTTGTACTCGCGCGATCTCTTTGGCTGTGTGAAAGGGTTATGACGGTATTACACCGGCATAGATTGCGCAATTTCATGCTGTGTGAAAGGGTATTTTACACACTCGTTAAAACGTTTCAGAGACGGCACAGTAGCTGCATTTCTGTGTGAAAATGGTAATAGACACTATTTGGGTTATGTTATTAAGGTTTGAAAGTTTGAAATAAACTGCACACTTACATATTCTCTACCCACTTACGAAAAACATAAAAATATGTATTTTTATTTTTAAATAATAAACCCTGGCAGCAGTGACGTAGCCAGGATTTTTTTTTTCGGGAGGGGATGGAAATGGTAAGTTTTTTAAGGTGAGTAATCACAATGGTGCAATTGGCAACCTGATTTCTTATTCGTGCATTGACGTTTTATTTTCGAAAAAGAAAGAACAATCTTTTTTTTTTAAAAAACAGAAGATACAATAACCAAATACACTGTTGTGCAAAATAGTTTAAAAAAAATATTCAGTTTAGAACACTTCCGATTAAAAACAAAAAAGGAAATACAAAGCAAAGTACTTGAACTTTAACATGCGCATCAGATTTCAATTTCACATTATGATAATAAATAAAAATAACAGTATATAATTTAATTCGTACTTATGGTTGTTCATTTTTGTTAACTAACATTTTGTGTTCAAAGCAAAGCAAACCATTTTATTTAATCTCAAAAAAATCCTGACTAATGTAATTACTGTTTGACTGGCGCAGGACTGCCGGTGGTAGCTGCTAGCTTGTTGTCTTCAGACAGTTCATCAACAGTTTTCTACCGTTCAGACAAATTAGGGCGACCAAAACAAATAGCTAATTTTTGAATTATTTTTTCCTTTCCCCTACCGCTGTCAGGCCATACTTCACATCGCTCATTCAATGTTACGTCACGTTGCGCGTCCGTTTGGACTGTAAAGTGTAAAAGCTGTGTGCATTGTCCAATCAGAAGAGTTCAAGGTTGAACCTCTCACGAATTACAGTAAATAGCCCAATCACAAACAGAAATTTGAAACGTGCGCTTTGGCAGACAGTAAGTCATTGGTCAGTTGTGAGTGGCTGTTCATGTGTATACTATTTGAAAGCTGTACTGATTTGAAGCGTATTGAGGCCACCAAAAAAAATCTTTTCAGCACTTTTTTTTTTCTGTAACGCAGTGGCTAAGCCACTGCCTGGCAGAAATCTGGGAGGGCCCGTGACCAGTTGTGCCCCTCCTACGCGTCGCCACTGGGAACGCATATGAAATGCACAAGGGACTGTTAGTGTTGTTAGTGCTCACAGAGGCTTCAGATATATTTGAGTGATTGAATGCTTCCAGTGTAGGTTATACATAGCGAGTCATAGACACTATCACACCTGCATTAGCTCATTTCTGACGCTGCCGTCTTCAACTGTAATGGCAATGAAGACCCTAAACTAATATACCATCGGTCTGATGGTTGTTTAATATGAGATGTGTTGTATTCCCTGAGTACTTGATTCCTACCTCATAGTTTATTTTAGCAAGAACTTAAGCCAAGTCCTTGCTGGAAAACAAAATCCATTAAAGACTGTTGACTTTAAACATGCCAGCACACAGGTTGAATGTTGCTGTGTTGCCCCAGCATTCAGTTAACTGTGATGATGAACAATAACCCGCTTTGCTTGCAGCAGGCTGGACGTAAACACCCTTTACACACAGGGATTGAAAAGCTGGGGCGAGGCTGCTAGAGTATTTACTAATACATTGTATTCTCGAATTTTGAACACAGACACTAAAATGAAATCTATGCATGAACATCGTTGTTTGCAGAACATTGTGTTTTTTTCAAGACAAATATCACCGAATTGGCAGACCCGAGTCTTGTTGGACTTGTAGTAAAACCAGGAAGGGATGGAACAGCTATGCAGTGGGAGTTTCATTTCCATCCCTGTGATGTTGTGTCTTGCAGGAGATTTGACGCGGCACCCCCAGTGTTCCTCCTGCCCCACTGGCACCTTCAATGACCTCCCCTCCATCACAGCGCGCTGTTCCCGGCACAGCAAGTGAGTGGGACTGGCACTGCTAACACCAACCAGGCACTTCAAAGAAGCATTTGACGTTTTTTCAGATTGCATTGCCTGCTCAGATCTGAGAAATAATTATTTCTTCTTCTTCTTCTTCTACATTTTTTATTTAATGCATTTAAGCTGTACAGAATTGGGGAAGGTGCAGGCAAAATCAGGGACGCCCAAATCAGACGCTGTGTGCAAGGACCCCAAGGTTGACATGGATACAGGTAAATGAGTTGTGTGCTTATTTTAATTTTTTTTATTTAAAGACACAAACACACACACATACAGTGGCTCTCAAAAGTATTCACCCCCCTTGGACTATTCCACATTTTATTGTGTTACAACATGGAATCAAAATGGTTAATTAGGAGTTTTTGCCACTGATCAACACAATAAAAGTCCATAATGTCAAAGTGAAAAATAAAATCTACAAATTGTTCTAAATTAATTACAAATACAAAACAGAAAATAATTGATTGCATAAGTATTCACCCCCTTGAGTCAATATTTGGTAGAGGCACCTTTGGCAGCAATTACAGCCATGAGTCTATTTGGATAAGTCCAGCTTTGCATATCTGGACACTGAAATTTTTGCCCATTCTTCTTTGCAAAAGCTCCGTCAAGTTGGATGGGGACCTTTGGTGAACAGCAATTTTCAACTCTTTCCACATGTTCTCAATTGGATTGAGGTCCGGGCTTTGACTGGGCCACTCCAGGACATTGACCTTTTTGTTTTCAAGCCACTCCAGTGTGGCTTTGGCTGTATGTTTGGGGTCATTGTCCTGCTGGAAGATGAGTCTTCTCCCAAGTCCCAGGTCTCTTGCAGACTTCAGCAGGTTTTCCTCCAGGATTTCTCTGTACTTTGCTGCATCCATTTTGCCCTCTATCTTCACAAGCTTTCCAGGCCCTGATGCAGAGAAGCATCCCAATAGAATGATGCTGCCACCACCATGCTTCACGGTAGGGATGGTGTTCTCAGGATGATGTGCAGTGTTAGGCTTGCGCCAAACATAGCGCTTAGCGTTGACGCCAAAAAGCTCTATTTTGGTCTCATCAGACCATAGAATCTTCTTCCACTTTATCTCAGAGTCTCTGTGACAAGCAGGCTGTAGTGGATGATGTCAGGCCAGAAAGAATCACAGAGACAGGCAGTACTTGTGTTGAATCTGAGATGCGGCAGCGCTCAGTGTTTTAATAAACAAATAAATAAAAAGTTGAACAAAACAGAACACGGCACTTTAAGCCAAAATAAATAGACAAACAAAACGGACTAACACTTAACAAACAGTGGACGGACAGACAAACAAAACACGGTGAGTCAAACAAACTTATATTTACTTTTTCCTTAGTTTTACTTTTTATTTTCTCCTCCACACCCGTTCTCCACTCACCGAACACACAACCCTGAGTGAATGAAATGTGCATCTATATATACAATTGTGCTGGGATTCAATTACCAATTAATTATTCACTTGAATCCCAGCACGTGAACTAATCTGTGAAAACCCAGTGTTCACATATTAAAGTACTTTAAATGCACGTGAAGTGAAGTGCAATCCCCGTGCCTAAATACAATGATACATTTTAAATAACTCGTGCTACACACACCCATTTATATCCCGTGCAGCCATATCTGTACACCAACATTAACACACCCCACGCAACATATAACATAAAACACAAAAATACACACAGGGGCGGGACACATTGCCACAGTCTCCCACATGCCTTCTGGCAAACTCTAGCCGAGATTTGATGTGAGTTTTTTTTCAACAATGGCTTTCTTTTTGCCACTCTCCCATAAAGGCCAGTTTTGTGAAGCACCTGGGCTATTGTTGCCATATGCACAATGTCTCCCAGCTCAGCCGTGGAAGACTGTAACTCCATTAGAGTTGCCATAGTCCTCTTGGTGGTCTCCCTGACTGGTGCCCTTCTCGTCCGGATACTCAGTTTTTGAGGACGGCCTGTTCTAGACAGATTCACAGTTGTGCCATATTCTCTCCATTTCTTAATAATGGACTTTACTGTGCTCCGGGGGATATTCAATGCCTTGGAAATGTTCTTATATCCTACCCCTGATTGGTGCTTTTGAATAACCTTATTCCGGATTTGCTTTGAATGTTCCTTCGTCTTCATGATGTAGTTTTTGTTAGGAAATGTACTAACCAACTGTGGGACCTCCCAGAGACAGGTGTATTTAACCTGAAATCATGTGAAACACCTTAATTGCACACAGGTGGACTCCATTCAACTAATTATGTGACTTCTAAAGACAATTGGTTGCACCAGAGCTTATTTAGGTGTGTCATAGCAAAGGGGGTGAATACTTATGCAATCAATTATTTTCTGTTTTGTATTTGTAATTAATTTAGAACAATTTGTAGATTTTATTTTTCACTTTGACATTATGGACTTTTTTTGTGTTGATCAGTGGCAAAACTCCTAATTAAATCCATTTTGATTCCATGTTGTAACACAATAAAATGTGAAAAAGTCCAAGGGGGGTGAATACTTTTGAGAGCCACTGTAAATATTCATTGCAGTTTAAACTGATGATTGACCACAGATAAACAGTGCAGACATGAGCATTAAAAAGGGGCTGCATTGAGGTGCTTCCTTGGTTGTATATATCAGCTTTGTGTCTGTTTTTATTGAATAGATTTAGGACCTCATTCACTAAACGGCGGTAAATGACCAGAATTAACACCTGGCAGGGGGAAGCCACACCGCTCGCAAAAATGAAGCAGCAATCGCTCTATTCACTAAGCTAATTATATGCACAAATAAAGCGAGTTAAATGATTCATTTGCAAGTTGTCACAACGAGCGGAATTCAGCACACAGAATTAGGCAAAGGTTTACACACACTTTATTATAGTATATACAGGGCGATTGGAAAGTAAGTTTACCACATTAACTATGGTGCGTTGGTGTGGTAAACTTTCTAATCATGCGCTTTGTAGGAGGAGGGCGGGGATCTTGTCCCAAATCACAGCATCCTGTGAGACAGTCAAAGTGGAGAAAGTAATTGTTAATGGAACATTTATGTTTAATTCTCTCTGCAAATCAAATAAATATTTGTTTATTCAACTTGATCTCCTGCTGATTTATTTTGTAATATTAATCAAAAGTCAGAAAAAGCACTCACTCAGTCAATTAGAAGTTCACTATTTACATTTCAAAAGGTGTTTGACGAAACGTCACTTTTTTAACATTAGATGCCTTTTGATTGCTTGTATTTATGACTGCACCTCAACTCGCACTCTGTGTACATTCATTTATTGGGCCTTTACAGTTTATTTTTTATATTTTAAGCACAGCCTACTTAAATATCACAAGTACATGGTGACAATATAAATATATTAACATAGCCGAAATTGTTGCATGTGACATGACAGGCACCGACTTGTAGCTTAAGGGGTGGGGGTAAGTGTTCCTGGTAGTGCATTGTTGACAGCTGTTATGTAGAATGCAGCATGCAACAGTGAGTGTACACACTTACCCAGCACTATAGCTCACCACCAGATCTAAGAACATAAGAACATAAGAAAGTTTACAAATGAGAGGAGGCCATTCAGCCCATCTTGCTCGTTTGGTTGTTAGTAGCTTATTGATCCCAGAATCTCATCAAGCAGCTTCTTGAAGGATCCCAGGGTGTCGGCTTCAACAACATTACTGGGGAGTTGCTTCCAGACCCTCACAATTCTCTGTGTAAAAAAAGTGCCTCCTATTTTCTGTTCTGAATGCCCCTTTATCTAATCTCCATTTGTGACCCCTGATCCTTGTTTCTTTTTTCAGGTCAAAAAAGTCCCCTGGGTCGACATTGTCTATACCTTTTAGGATTTTGAATGTTTGAATTAGATCGCCGCGTAGTCTTCTTTGTTCAAGACTGAATAGATTCAATTCTTTTAGCCTGTCTGCATACGACATGCCTTTTAAACCCGGGATAATTCTGGTTGCTCTTCTTTGCACTCTTTCTAGAGCAGCAATATCCTTTTTGTAACAAGGTGACCAGAACTGAACACAATATTCTAGGTGAGGTCTTACTAATGCATTGTAAAGTTTTAACATTACTTCCCTTGATTTAAATTCAACACTTCTCACAATATATCCAAGCATCTTGTTGGCCTTTTTTTTATAGCTTCCCCACGTTGTCTAGATGAAGACATTTCTGAGTCAACATGAACTCCTAGGTCTTTTTCATAGTTCCCTTCTTCAATTTCAGTATCTCCCATATGATATTTATAATGCACATTTTTATTGCCTGCATGCAATACTTTACACTTTTCTCTATTAAATGTCATTTACCATGTGTCTGCCCAGTTCTGAATGCTGTCTAGATCATTTTGAATGACCTTTGCTGCTGCAACAGTGTTTGCCATTCCTCCTATTTTTGTGTCGTCTGCAAATTTAACAAGTTTGCTTACTATACTGGAATCTAAATCATTAATGACCTGCTGTGTGGTTAACAGAGTCAAGATGCAGTGTATCTACTAGGTAAGCAGTATGTTCAAGATTACAAGAAACAAAATCCGACCCTCTGCAGCAATGTCCCCTTTTTGTAGCTCTGAACGCGATCTGCTGTTGAAATGAATTCAGCTTTTTTTGATTTGTCAGCTGTCGGCATTTTTAATGTTAATCATACACTGCAAGCTGATAAATCAATGCTATTTAAACAAACATTTTAAACTTCCTGCCTCTGACTCGCATGTCACATCATTGTACAGTATGAGGAATTTACCAATCATGAAGCCGGTATTTGATGGACCCCGTTGCCGTAGTAACCAAATGCACGGCATTGGCGCCGGACCGTGTACAGCTACTGTAGCGCTGCTTCTACTTGATAAATGTATGACATGAACAGGGGAGGTGAAGAGTAATATAAAATACTGTAAGGAAAAAAAATCATATTTTTCATGGTAAGCAGTCAAATACACAATTTCTATGAAATTCGTGATATCGTGAATTTTCCTGGGCCCTGCATATGGCTAGTATATAGTAATCTGTGCTTACTCTGTATCTAGTTATTACCTCCTCCTCACACAGTAACGTCTGCCTGGTCCGAAATACTCTCTCCATGACTCTTCTTCCCGCTCTCCTGTGTAGCTCTTCTGCTGGTTCTGTGACACCGCCTGGTTTCAATAAGCGGTACTTTTAACACATGCTGAGGCACCTAGTAAAGTTAGCGCCCTTAAGTGAATATGGTTTGCATATCAGATACCTCTCCGCAGTATTTTGTGATGTACTTAAATGACTCGAACGTGGTACTTTTTCTACGCTCTAGGTTGCCTACCACTAGTTAGTGAATACAGCAGGTGTACAAAGCACGCAGTAAAGGGGCTTGCTGCGTGCAAAACACGTTACCGCTGTTTAGTGAATGAAACCCTTAATGATTTGTGACGTGTTTCTAAGTGTCCGGTGGCTCCATCCAATCAAGTTGAGAGTGTGTTTCATTCTCACGCACTCTTTGCTGTGTCTGGGTCTGTCATACAAAAGAGTGTAAGAGAATGCCAACATGATTAGAGGGATCCAACGAACATTTAGAAACAGATTCTAAGTCATTAACTCTAAATAAAAAACAGACAATATTAAATATAAGTACTATAGTAACATATTGAATCTGTTTCTGTAGAGCCTGTGGTTTAACGTTTCGAATGCTTTGTCATTGACACGCTGAGTGTGAGATCTACACTCTCAGCAAAGTTATAAGTGTAGCTGCTGCTAACCGGTTCTAATGAGGACGTGACTTATAATGTGTAGATCATTTTTCAAAGAGGTTTGTTTTGCAGCGTAAAGCCATGTCAGTAATGGAGCACGTCTTGTTTGTTCTCAGGCTGGCTGGGGTTCTTGATTCTCCTGGCAGTCCTGGCCTTGCTGGTCATTGTTGGAGCCATCGCTGGCGCCCTCTGCTGTTTGAGAAGGAAACAGCAGCACAAAGATAAAGGTAGAGGAGAAACGTGTTTGCAACATGTGATTCTGGTTTAAAGTGATTGGAACAAAATCATTCCAGAAATTGTACCTGTCCTGAAGGTCACAAACGTGCAGTTTAGAAAGAAACACATGGTATAGCTGTTAAATACTACTACTGTTAATACATCTCTGTTTGCAAGCTATGTTTTCAGTTAGTGTTGTACAGAAGACACTGCTCGGGTGAAATGACCCAGGAAGTGCACGCATAACATATTTTTTGAGAATAAGGCACAGTGCTGTGAAATGTGTTTCTTTCAGAACTGCACTGTGGCGTAGCGTCCCAGGCCAGGCTGGTCTGCCCCTAAGTGACCAGACACAGAAACTGCACTTCAACGCTTCTTTAGGCACTTTTATAAGAACATAAGAACATAAGAAAGTTTACAAACGAGAGGAGGCCATTCAGCCCATCTTGCTCGTTTGGTTGTTATCATTTCCAACCAAAACAAAATACAGGAACAAAAACAAAAGCTTGAAATAAAACACTTCCAGATAAGCTTTGTTATTCTGGTGCATCTCCACAGAGAGCACAACCTGCGTCTCTCACTCTCTCTGTACTGCACCCTCCCCAAACAAACATTTCATTATCCTGGTGCATCTCCACAGAGAGCACAACCTGCGTCTCTCACTCTCTCTGTACTGCACCCTTCCCAAACAAACATTTCATTATCCTGGTGCATCTCCACAGAGAGCACAACCTGCGTCTCTCACTCTCTCTGTACTGCACCCTTCCCAAACAAACATTTCATTATCCTGGTGCATCTCCACAGAGAGCACAACCTGCGTCTCTCGCTCTCTCTGTACTGCACCCTCCCCAAACAAACATTTCATTATCCTGGTGCATCTCCACAGAGAGCACAACCTGCGTCTCTCACTCTCTCTGTACTGCACCCTCCCCAAACAAACATTTCATTATCCTGGTGCATCTCCACAGAGAGCACAACCTGCGTCTCTCGCTCTCTCTGTACTGCACCCTTCCCAAACAAACATTTCATTATCCTGGTGCATCTCCACAGAGAGCACAACCTGCGTCTCTCACTCTCTCTGTACTGCACCCTTCCCAAACAAACATTTCATTATCCTGGTGCATCTCCACAGAGAGCACAACCTCGCCTCTCACTCTCTGTACTGCACCTCCCAAACAAACATTTCATTATCCTGGTGCATCTCCACAGAGAGCACAACCTGCGTCTCTCGCTCTCTCTGTACTGCACCCTTCCCAAACAAACATTTCATTATCCTGGTGCATCTCCACAGAGAGCACAACCTGCGTCTCTCACTCTCTGTACTGCACCCTTCCCAAACAAACATTTCATTATCCTGGTGCATCTCCACAGAGAGCACAACCTGCGTCTCTCGCTCTCTCTGTACTGCACCCTCCCCAAACAAACATTTCATTATCCTGGTGCATCTCCACAGAGAGCACAACCTGCGTCTCGCTTCTCTCTGTACTGCACCCTCCCCAAACAAACATTTCATTATCCTGGTGCATCTCCACAGAGAGCACAACCTGCGTCTCTCACTCTCTCTGTACTGCACCCTCCCCAAACCAAACATTTCATTATTCCGGTGCATCTCCACAGAGAGCACAACCTGCGTCTCTCGCTCTCTGTACTGCACCCTCCCCAAACAAACATTTCATTGTTCTTTTATAGCATGTGACCAGAAGTTAATGGGCAGTCAATCAATCAATCAGTCAATCAATCAATCAATCAATCACCACCTGGCCACTTTTTCTAGTAAATCATTTACACATTCCACACTTTTACAATTAATTCATTTACACATTTCACCAAACTGAATTAGCATGTGGCTTTGTAGTGGTTGGCCATCTTCGCTCCAGGCTGTTCCTCCAGTGCTGAGCTAAGATATTTGTAAGTGTGTAGGTTCTGTGCTCTGCCCCATGCACATTCCAAACCTGTGCGGCGACTGCTAGTGCTGAACAGGTAGGGTTTAGGGAATTCTATAAGGGAGCAATGATCACTTTATGGATAATACAATTATTTTGAATAGTTAAAATAAACCTGTTACAATGTTGTTTTGTTAAAAATAGGCTTAATAATGCAGTCTCTCTCTTCCCTCTCTTACAGACCACACCCCAGACTCAGGCAGGGTAAGTCAGTTAATAAGCATCCTTACGCCCCCATCTCCGTTTTTCTCCCTGATTTAGTCCCTTTAATGAATCCCCTACCACAGCAGCTCAGGAGTCCTGCTTATTCCTAAAACTACCGTGTTTATAGAAACTACAGTTCCCAGCAAGCCTTCACACTCATAGTAGCAGGGAGGGATGATGAGAGCTGTATTTTCTTTTTTTTTTTTTTTTTTTTACACAGGCAGCAGGTCTGATCATTGTTGCAGGACTTAATTGGGAGTTTCACAGTTGCCTATACTCTCTTGCTCGCAGCCAGGTTGGAAATAAAAGGCCTTGTTTAAACTGGGCTGATCAAACCCGGGAGGGTTAAACCTGCACACGCTTAAGGGTTAAGGGTTAAACCTGCACACGCTTGTCTCTCTCCCCCTCGATATTTAATTTATTTGCAACAACGAGGGGGGAACAAAACACAATCTCTCCATGCGATTTTGAAGTTTCAGATGTAATCTCTACAGAATGACTTCAAATCGCAACCCAAGCTTAGGACATTATTCTGTTTTTTGAATGTAGCTAAAAGTAAGTGAGTCATTTTTTTTCCTCGGATAGAATGTAATCTGTTACCGCATTTCGTTACCTGTCTGAAAAAGGAACTATTATCATTCCTGTGGTTTATTGAACTCCCTGATTGATTCCTGTGGTTTATTATTATTGTTATTATTATTATTTATTTCTTAGCAGACGCCCTTATCCAGGGCGACTTACAGTTGTAAACAAAAGTACATTTCAAGAATCACAGTACAAGTATTAATACAATTAAGAGCAAGATAAAATACAATGACTTCGGTTCTAGCAAGTACAAGTAAATACGATTCAATAACGGAGCAGGTAACAGTGTCAGTGATAGTTATAGAATCCCCTCATTCCTGTGGTTTATAGAATCCCCTGATTGATTCCTGTGGTTTATTGAACTCCCTGATTGATTCCTGTGGTTTATTGAACTCCCTGATTGAGTCCTGTGGTTTATAGAATTCCCTGATTGATTCCTGTAGTTTATTGAACTCCCTGATTGATTCCTGTGGTTTATTGAACTCCCTGATTGATTCCTGTGTTATTTCTTTCCTCCAGGACTCAGAGCAGTCCAGTTTACTGTCTCCAAGTGGAAGCGTAATCTCTTCGACCTCCAGCATCCCACAGTTCCCTGCTCCCTCCGCAGGCTCCCCCCCTCCCCTCATCGCCGTGCCTCATTCGCTGACTGCTCTGCAGGGGGCAGAGCATGAGGCACACAGCAGGGCTTCCATTGGTCTACAGTGCGGCAGGGAGGCGGGTCAACAAGAGAGGCTGTGTCAGCTTCCCTTCATTGGAGGTGAATCACTTTGAAAAAAATATTTAGATCATCACCTTGCCTCATTCATCTTGTTGAAATGTGTTTCTTGTAAGCAATATAATGTATGGTATGAATAGTTGGCAAATAGCATGTTCTATTCTAGGCTTTATTCATCCCACTGTAATAAATACAATTTCAATTTGGATTTTTAAGAAAAAAATGGAAGAAAGGATACACCTTGGTTAAATAATATTAAACTATATTCATGTAGATATGAAACCTATTTTAATATTTAGCTACTAGGAATGTGCATTTTGGTTAAGTTTTATGAACATTTTAAGTTTGGACATGTCCTAGTTTAAATTTGGGTTAAGTTAATACAATGATACATGTTTTATTTTATTTATTGTAAATGCACCGCACCCACTCGCGTTCGTTGCCCCTTTAAAACACAGACCCAGGACACAGGAATTGGATTTTAAGCGCGGTTGGGCTATTTAATACACAAAACAAAAATCAAAATAAACAAAACAAACACCTAGCTCTACTGAGCACTAACTAAACACGCAGGAACCTCAACTATACTGCAGGACAGCTAAGCCGTTTACCTGCTACACAAAACTCTAACAATACACAAAAAGGGTTTTACACACTACCTTTTCATTTGTACACTTGAGCACACAGACAAGCAGGCTCTCCACACAGCAGCCTAGAACAGACTGGCTGCTTTTCTTTTATACCCTGCACCTGGCTCCAATTCACAATAATCACCAGGTGCAGGGGATAATCACTAATAAAACAATTAACAAAATGAAATTAAACAATTAAACAAAATTAAGGCTTTTCAGCATGTGACCTTCTGGGAGATGTAGTCCTTTTTTCCCCCTAGGACTACACTCTCATATTATATATATATACAGTGACTCTCAAAAGTATTCACCCCCCCTTGGACTTTTCCACATTTTATTGTGTTACAACATGGAATCAAAATGGATTTAATTCGGAGTTTCTGCCACTGATCAACACAAAAAAGTCCTTAATGTCAAAGTGAAAAATAAAATCTACAAATTGTTCTAAATTAATTACAAATACAAAACAGAAAATAATTGATTGCATAAGTATTCACCCCCTTTGCTATGACACACCTAAATAAGCTCTGGTGCAACCAATTGTCTTTAGAAGTCACATAATTAGTTGAATGGAGTCCACCTGTGTGCAATTAAGGTGTTTCACATGATTTCAGGTTAAATACACCTGTCTCTGGGAGGTCCCACAGTTGGTTAGTACATTTCCTAACAAAAACTACATCATGAAGACGAAGGAACATTCAAAGCAAATCCGGAATAAGGTTCTTCAAAAGCACCAATCAGGGGTAGGATATAAGAACATTTCCAAGGCATTGAATATCCCCCGGAGCACAGTAAAGTCCATTATCAAGAAATGGAGAAAATATGGCACAACTGTGAATCTGTCTAGAACAGGCCGTCCTCAAAAACTGAGTATCCGGGCGAGAAGGGCATTAGTCAGGGAGGCCACCAAGAGGCCTATGGCAACTCTAAAGGAGTTACAGTCTTCCATGGCGGAGCTGGGAGACACTGTGCATACGGCAACAATAGCCCGGGTGTTTCACAAAACTGGCCTTTATGGGAGAGTGGCAAAAAGAAAGCCATTGTTGAAAAAAACTCACGTCAAATCTCAGCTAGAGTTTGCCAGAAGGCATGTGGGAGACTCTGAGACCAAGTGGAAGAAGATTCTATGGTCTGATGAGACCAAAATAGAGCTTAACGCTAAGCGCAATGTTTGGCGCAAGCCTAACACCGCACATCATCCTGAGAACACCATCCCTACCGTGAAGCATGGTGGTGGCAGCATCATGCTATGGGGATACTTCTCTGCGTCAGGGCCTGGAAAGCTTGTGAAGATAGAGGGCAAAATGGATGCAGCAAAGTACAGAGAAATCCTGGAGGAAAACCTGCTGAAGTCTGCAAGAGACCTGGGACTTGGGAGAAGATTAATCTTCCAGCAGGACAATGACCCCAAACATACAGCCAAAGCCACACTGGAGTGGCTTAAAAACAAAAAGGTCAATGTCCTGGAGTGGCCCAGTCAAAGCCCGGACCTCAATCCAATTGAGAATATGTGGAAAGAGTTGAAAATTGCTGTTCACCAAAGGTCCCCATCCAACTTGACGGAGCTTGAGCAATGTTGCAAAGAAGAATGGGCAGAAATTGCAGTGTCCAGATGTGCAAAGCTGGTAGACTTATCCAAATAGACTCATGGCTGTAATTGCTGCCAAAGGTGCCTCTACCAAATATTGACTCAAGGGGGTGAATACTTATGCAATCAATTATTTTCTGTTTTGTATTTGTAATTCATTTAGAACAATTTGTAGATTTTATTTTTCACTTTGACATTATGGACTTTTATTGTGTTGATCAGTGGCAAAAACTCCTAATTAAATCCATTTTGATTCCATGTTGTAACACAATAAAATGTGGAAAAGTCCAAGGGGGGTGAATACTTGAGAGCCACTGTAAATATATATATATATAGTGCCGTGAAAAAGTATTTGCCCCCTGTCCAGGAAGTCACAAAGAACCCAAGAACAACATCCAGGGATCTGCAGGCCTCTCTCGCCTCGGCTAAGGTCAGTGTTCATGACTCCACCATCAGAAAGACACTGGGCAAAAATGGGATTCATGGCAGAGTAGCAAGACGGAAACCATTGCTCACTAAGAAGAACTGAATGCTCGTCTCAAGTTTGCCAAAAAGCACCTGGATGATCCTCAAGAGTTCTGGAACAATGTTCTATGGACAGATGAGTCAAAAGTGGAACTTTTTGGCCGACATGGGCCCCGTTATGTCTGGCGAAAACCAAACACTGCATTCCACAGTAAGAACCTCATGCTGCATCAGGACCTGGACGCCTTGCCATCATTGAAGGAACCATGAATTCTGCTCTGTATCAGAGAATTCTACAGGAGAATGTCAGGCCTTCCGTCCATGAGCTGAAGCTGAAGCGCAGCTGGGTCATGCAGCAAGACAATGATCCGAAACACACAAGCAAGTCTACATCAGAATGGTTGAAGAACAATAAATTTAAAGTTTTGGAATGGCCAAGTCCAGACCTAAACCCCATTGAGATGTTGTGGCAGGACCTGAAACGAGCAGTTCATGCTCGAAAACCCACAAATGTCACTGAGTTGAAGCAGTTCTGCATGGAGGAGTGGGCCAAAATTCCTCCACGGCGCTGTGAGAGACTAATCAATAACTACAGGAAGCGTTTGGTTGCAGTTATTGCTGCTAAAGGTGGCGTAACCAGTTATTGAGTCTAAGGGGCGATTACTTTTTCACACGGGGGCATTGGGTGTTGCATAACTTTCTTTAATAAATAAATGAAATATGTATCAAATTTTTGTGTTATTTGTTCACTCAGGGTCCCTTTTATCTAATATTAGGTTTTGGTTGAAGATCTGATAACATTCAAAAATATGCAAAAATGCAGAAAATCAGAAAGGGGCAAATACTTTTTCACAGCACTGTATATATATATATATATATATATATATATATATATATATATATATATATATTTCTGATAAAATATGTAATGTAACATTTTAAGTTCCCATCCTTATAAGCTATTTCTTTGCCAAATACATTTTCCTTCTTTGAACATTTCGGTAGTCAAAGCGCAATTTTTTAAAAACAAAACTCCAAAAGGGTTGTATTTATTAATCTACATTTATGATTTAGATTCTGGTATAGTAAGCAAACTTGTTAAATTTGCAGACAACATAAAATTAGGAGTGGCAAACACTGTTGCAGCAGCAAAGGTCATTCAAAATAATCTAGACAGCATTCAGAACTGGGCAGACACATGACAAATAACATTTAATAGAGAAAAGTGTAAAGTATTGCATGCAGGCAATACAAATGTGCATTATAAATATCATATGGGAGATACTGAAATTGAAGAAGGAATCTATCATGTGTCTGCCCAGTTCTGAATGCTGTCTAGATCATTTTGAATGACCTTTGCTGCTGCAACAGTGTTTGCCACTCCTACTATTTTTGTGTCGTCTGCAAATCTAACAAGTTTGCTTACTATACCAGAATCTAAATCATTAATGTAGATTAGGAATAGCAGAGGACCTAATACTGATCCCTGTGGTACACCACTGGTTACCTCGCTCCATTTTGAGGTTTCTCCTCTTATCAGTACTTTCTGTTTTCTACATGTTAACAACTCCCTAATCCATGTGCATGCATTTCCTTGAATCCCTACTGCGTTCAGTTTGAGAATTAATCTTTTATGCGGGACTTTGTCAAAAGCTTTCTGGAAATCTAAATAAACCATGTTGTATGCTTTGCAATTATCCATTGTCAATGTTGCATCCTCAAAAACGTCAAGCAGGTTAGTTAGACACGATCTCCCTTTCCTAAAACCGTGCTGACTGTCTCCCAGTATATTGTTACCATATAGGTAATTTTCCATTTTAGATCTTATTATAGTTTCCATAAGTTTACATATAATAGAAGTGTGGCAATGTGCCCCGCCCCTGTGTGCATATTATGTGTTGTATGTTGCGTGCGTGTGTTAATGTTGGTGTATAGTCATTGGTACACGGGATATAAACGGGTCTGTGTTTCACGTGTGATTTAAAAAGGCAGATTTATATTTAGGCACGAGGAGGGCACAAATCACTTCACGTGCTGGTTAAATGTAATATGTGAGCACGGGGTTGCACGTAATGAATTCACGTGCTGGGATTCAAGTGAATAATTAATTAGTAATTGAATCCCAGCACAACAGTATATATAGAGACACGTAGCACTCAGTCGGGGTTGGGTGTTCGAGAGTGGAGAACGGGTGAGGAGAAGGAGGAAAGTAGTAAAATAATAATCTAGAAGTGTTTGTACTCACCGTGTTTGTTTGTCTCTCCGTGCACCGTTTGTTAAGTGTTTAGTACGTTTTGTTTGTCTATTTATTTTGGCGCAAGTGCCGTGTCCTGTGTTTTGTGTGTTAAAACCTTTTATTTTCTGTTCTGTTGATTAAATGCTGAGCGAAAACATTCGCTCAGCTTCACCAAACCACAACCCTCTGTCTGTTTATTTCCTGCTTCTGGTCTGACGCCACCCACTCCGGCCGTCTTTGTGACAAGAAGTCAGGCTTATTGGTCTGTAGTTACCTGGTTCAGTTTTGTCTCCCTTTTTGTGGATCGGTATTACGTTTGCAATTTTCCAGTCTGTCGGTACAACCCCTGTGTCAAGAGACTTTTGCATGATCTTGGTTAGCGGTTTGTAAATAACTTCTTTCATTTCTTTGAGTACTATTGGGAGGATCTCATCCGGCCCAGGGGATTTGTTTATTTTAAGAGCTCGTAGTCCCTTTAACACTTCTGCCTCTGTTATGCTAAAGTTATTTAAAATTGGATTGGAACAGGTCGACATGTGGGGCATGTTGTCCGTGTCCTCCTTTGTAAAATCCTGCGAAAAGTAATCATTTAATATATTTGCTATTTTTTTTCTTCATCTATGATTTTGCCACTTGTGTCTCTTAGACATTTAACCTCCTCTTTGAATGTTCTCTTGCTGTTATAATATTGGAAAAACATTTTGGAATTGGTTTTAGCCCCCTTAGCAATATTGATTTCTAGCTCTCTCTTGGCCTTTCTAACTTTCTTTTTGACTTGTGTTTGCAGTTCCAAGTACTCTTTCTGTGTACTTTGTTTTTCATCCCTTTTAAATGCTCTGAAAAGTGCCTTTTTTCGCTGAATATTTTTTTAATTGATCTATTAAACCATTTTGGCCATTTTGTTTTAGATTTAGATTTGTCTACTTTTGGGATGTAATTGTTTTTATGCCTCCAGTACTACATTTTTTTAAAAACAGCCATCCTTTTTCTGTGGATGTTTTCTCTATTTACTCCAATCTACTTCTGTTAGTCTCTGTTTCATACCTTCATAGTTTGCTTTTCTAAAATTGTAAACCTTAGCTTTAGTCATTACTTTTGGGGTTTTAAAAAGTACTTCAAATGAGACCATGTTGTGGTCTGAGTTTGCCAATGGCTCTCTGACCTCTGTTTTAGTTATTCTGTCTTCGTTATTTGAAAAGACTAAATCAAGGCATGCCTCCCCTCTAGTCGGTGCCTTGACAAATTGCGTTAGGAAGCAGTCATTTGTCATTTCCACCATTTCAGTTTCGTTCGTCGTTCTCCCATTTTATACGGGGGAAGTTGAAATCCCCCATTAGTATGGCTTCTCCTTTTCTACACGCATTTCTAATGTCATTGTATAACAGATTATTTTGCTCAGCGTCTGAATTTGGCGGTCTATAGCATGCTCCTATTATTATGCCCTTTGAATTTGTGTCCGTTATTCTGACCCATATTGATTCGGCATTGTTTTCTTCATCCAGATTTAACACCTGGGCTTGAAGACTATTTCTTATGTATAGCGCTACCCCTCCGCCTCTTCTGTCCTGCCTGTCTTTCCTATACAGTGTGTACCCACTAATATTATATTCGTCTCCATCACTCTCAGACAACCAAGTTTCTGTAACACCTATCACATCGTAGTTACTTGTTAGTGCAGTAGCTTCAAGTTCTAACAGTTTGTTTCTGAGACTTCTAGCATTAAGATAAATACATTTAATAGTTGTCTTACCTGAGTTGTTGTCCTTGTTTTGATGTGGTCTCCCTTCTGTTTTTTTGTTTTCTCCCCCCTTGTGTCTTGATCTAGACAATGTGGGGAAGCTATAAAAAAGGCCAACAAGATGCTTGGATATATTGTGAAAAGTGTTGAATTTAAATCAAGGGAAGTAATGTTAAAACTTTACAATGCATTAGTAAGACCTCACCTAGAATATTGTCTTCAGTTCTGGTCACCTCGTTACAAAAAGGATAATGCTGCTGTAGAAAGAGTGCAAAGAAGAGCAACCAGAATTATCCCAGGTTTAAAAGGCATGTCGTATGCAGACAGGTTCAAAGAATTGAATCTATTCAGTCTTTGAACAAAGAAGACTACTCGGTGATCTGATTCAGGCATTCAAAATTCTAAAAGGTATTGACAATGTCGACCCAGGGGACTTTTTCGACCTGAAAAAAGAAACAAGGACCAGGGGTCACAAATGGAGATTAGATAAAGGGGCATTCAGAACAGAAAATAGGAGGCACTTTTTTACACAGAGAATTGTGAGGGTCTGGAACCAACTCCCCAGTAATGTTGAAGCCGACACCCTGGGATCTTTCAAGAAGCTGCTTGATGAGATTCTGGGATCAATACGCTACTAACAAACAAACGAGCAAGATGGACCGAATGGCCTCCTCTCGTTTGTAAACTTTCTTATATTCTTATGTTCTTATGTTTTATTCAGAATTGGATTTAAAGGGAAATTTAAAAATAGCTACACAGCACCAACTCCCTTAAGAGATATTAGATAAAATCCATACAACCATACATACATACAACCATACATACATACATACATTCAATAAAAAGAGAATAGTGAGCACCAAATACTTCCCAAATGATTTACTTTTCTTCACTAGGCAACATTTTACTTATTAGAAACGTTTTAGATGCATTCATTACCTTTATTTGTGATTCCGTCACTCCCTGCTGCTTATGACGTTATGATCACAGAACGGTGATATAAGCTACAAAGGTGTTTTCTATTTCCTTAGCAACTGGCTTAACAACCAGGCAGGAACCTGTTTATGAAATGCAAAATGACAAGATTACTGCGTGTGTTAGACAGGGGCTGCATGTATTGAAAATTAAATAAGTTTGTTAATGATTTTATCATAAAGACAATGACTCGAGTAAGATGGAGACTTTTTGCGTGACTTGAGTCGAGTCACGTCTTTTGAGCAGGGAGTCGAGCCAAGTCTGCTTGCAGGGACTCGAGTCGAGTCATTTGATGGCAATGACTCGAGTCGAGTCAAGTCACGAAAAATTGCGAATTGATTCCTAGTCGAGTTGAATCATTGACTCTAGTCATTACAACTCTGGTTTGCAGTGCGCATGTGTAGAGGTTATGTGATTATGAAACAGAAGACAGACAACAAAGTTCACGAGCCAAACAGAAAACGTTTATTTATAATCCTGGTCTGGCGACCGCAAAAAATAATCCCAGGCAATACACAGCAAAATGCATTGTTTCAAAAACAACGGGTTACAATCCCGAAAGAATAAACACAGTTCGAAAGAATAAACACAGTAGAACACACACAAAGACACACACATGATCACAAGTCCACAGTGAGTGCTAAAGTGCTAGTGGTGAAATACAATTTATTCGTGCACAGTTGTGAAGTGTTGTCCGGGTTTGGTGCTGGCCTTAAGCGACAGCTCCGGATCGTGTTAGCCGTCTAACAAGAACAAACAAGTATAATTAGACACGACAAACAAACAAAACATTCACGGTTATTTTACAGTTCTCCTTTCTTGGTTCAACCTTAACCATAACAAAAGGAACAGATCACCTAGCCACGTCCCCTTTTGTACCGTCAGTCACGCTCCCTTGGTTAGCGAGTGCAACCGTTTCTCTTCCAATCCACGGTTGCCATATCGCTTCCCTTCTGGGGCGATGACTTGGTATACTGTAACTCTGCCTCCTTTCTAGATGGCCAACTTCCACCTTTCCCTTGGAATTAATTGTCAGACCATCCAGTCCGGGTTTCCTTTACACAGTGCCCTCCCAGATCGAGAGGGAGATTTATAACCAAGATTCATTCTTTCTCTGTCACACCTGGCTATGCCAGTGAGAGAGAGAATTGAAAAACAGCAAACAGCTCTCTATCCAAGGAGAATCAGAAGAAGAAAAGTCATTGACAGACTGAACACTCTCTGCTTTAATAATTAGCTGCATCGTTTTGGCTCCTGCCTTCTTCACACAGCATGGTAGAAACAGCTGGGTAGACTTCAAAACCTAAATTCACAAATAATCTACCTTTTAGGGAGTCTGAAAGGGGGGCATTTTTGTAGGAATAGTGTGCCTGCTGAATTATGATCTGTGCCAAAACAGCAATAATGACAGGATAGAATGCCAAAAAAGAAATGCAATCTTAGGCAAATGTGAATGGTATCAGATATTATATTTAGAAACAAAACTTTATGATGATAAAAAGCACTAGCTAACTCACACACACTAGGATACTAAACAGGTTAGATATTAAGAACATTTGGATTCTATAAATATCCCTCTTTTATCTTAATATTTCTGTTTTCTCCCTTCTCTTGTCTCGCTTTCTCACAGAGATGAAGGTCAGTGGAAATGTCTACATTTACAATGGTCCCGTCGTGAACCAGGCTTCTCCCAGCTCAGACCAGCGCAGGGACCCCAGCTCCTCTCCTCCAGTCTCCCACTTCAGGCTCCCAGTGCCGGAGGAGCGGTCTGCAATACCAGTGCAGGAGCAGCAGGGCACTCCACTGCAGGAGTCAGGGAAGGAGTCTCACATCACCATCGAGGAGACGAACTCGTACTAACAGACAGATCACTGAGCTATCCCTGCCCCGGCTCGCTGTGTTCATGGGTCTGCAGCTGGTTCAGTGCAGCTGCTGTCACCGAGATCCCTCATCTTTCCCGTGTTTGTTGCCAAGTAGTTGCACGCACAGCTCATGTAGGTCTGGGAGTGAATCAGTGAGGCATCACCTGACCACATATAGGCACATGCAGTTCATTTGAACGCGCTCCTTTTTTTTGGCCAGTTTGTTGAACGTGTTTGAAGCATTATTGATCCCTAAAAAAAAAACACTTCTTTGAGAAACTCGCACATTAGCCTTGCGGCATCCAGACCTGGTTTTCAGTTCAAAACCTTCATCTAGCGAGTCTGACAGGCTCGAAATCAGGTTCCTTCATTTCCATCAGCAGCAGATATAACATCAAACAGATTTCAATTGAGACTGTCTGTCTGTCTGTCAGCCCCAGTCAGGATTTCAGGCTGGCAGAAATTCATCTCTCCACACTGATGGTGGAAGTTTCTTAATGCTAGAGAGAGGCTGGGTTTAAATCCTGGACTGCAAAAAAAAAAGTAGGCTGAGAATATATGATACTGTTCGGGAAATATTGGCGGCTGTTGAATGAATGTATAAATTGCAATTCTACAGAAGCAAGATCCATACAGGATGGAAATAAGACTATCATTGCATAGCTGTTTGATCCATTCCTGGTTTTACTATGAGTTTATTAAGATACACTTGCGCATGTTAGCTCTACACTGGGGCTTATCAAGCTCGGAGTAAAACCTGGAATGGGTGAAACAGCTATGCAATAGGAGTCTTATTTCCATGCCTGGACTTTTGTATAGTGTGTCCGGTTGCAGACTGCAGAAGGACCCAGCGGTAGGCAGCCCCAGTTCGATACTGTGAATGAGAGGAGATTGAGTTTTACAGACTGGAGTTTGTGATTCATTCTTAAATATAAGCCCCCTTCAGAGGTTCAGTTTTCTAATCCAGCATTGTTGTACTGTATCAAGGCTGTAAAACTACATTCAATACGGTAAACGTTTGAACACCAGACACAAGGCTTGACTTAGTATTTATAGTCATCTACTTTTATATTTATTTCAAATTTCACATATGTTTTTACACAAGATATTCGATTACAGTACACAATGCATCAAGATGTCAGAAAAAGCTTTTGAGGAATAAACCAACAATGACTGCAGGAAACACAAGATGATCTGTTAAACGCTAAGGAAAATAGTGCTGTGTTTAGTGTGTGTATTTCCTTTACCGTTAAAACCTTTACAGACTTAATTGTGTTTGTGTGTATACACATGTATATAAGTATATTAAAAAAATCTGGACGCATTTCGAAATACAGGTACAATAACTTACACTGTAGCCATGCTGCACTTGCACTGCTCGTAAATTATTTAATATACAGCTATGGCCAAACGTTTTGCATCACCTTATAAAATTAAGTAATTTTGCTTCATAAAGTCGAATGAAACCTGTTGAATAACATTACGTTAACATATTGAATTACATACCACTTTGTAGTTTTCCAAATACTTAACGAAAAACTGACAACAATTGAATACTGTGAGATTTTGAAGTCTAATATGAAATACTGTACTACTATTATGGCTTCCAGTAGACTTTTGCAATATCATTTTGTAGTTTCTTAGATTACATGATGTTAAATAAAAGATCTAAATGACTTTTGTATAGTTTTTTTTAATCATGTCTTATTCCTAAATTGGCCATAGCTGTATGTACTTGCAGCACTGCTGGTAGTGTACACAGCTCCATCCTCACTGACTCAGACACACAGAATTACATGCCAGGTGCTTCATGTAAAGAGCAGTATAATACTCTGTGGGGCTGACTGCTGAACTGCATGTGGTTAATGTATTTTGAAATGCATCCGTTTTCATCTTTTCTAAAATGTGTTGGGATTAATCAAAATGCATTAAATGTATGTATATGTATATATATAAGAAATAATAAGCCTGGCATTTCTTATAAAGCAGAGTTACATTGTTTCTTGTGTTTCTCTGACATGACACCCATTTTAGTTATCTTCAGTCTCACTTCCATGTGCTGTGAGTCGTGTTTGTATAACTCAGGGCTGGCCAAAGTTGGCCCTTCCACTCTTGGTTTTTGTTCCAACCATGTTCTAAATTGTTTAATTGCGACAATTAAACTTCCATCCAGACACTGAAATAGTCATTAATTTTACCTGTTAAACCTGGAGTGGGACATCCCTCCAGGACTGTGATTGGACAGCCCTGAGTGGACAAGAACAAAGCACCCCCAGGGTCACAGTGGAATGTCAGATCAAATGGTTTGTAAACATGCTACTGTGAAAAAGATCTAGCATTGACACGGCTTGAGGTTGAAACAGTGTGGGGGTGAAATGGTTCATTTCTACTGAACGCCACCTGTATTGAGAGAGTAAAGCTGTGTACCATCTATAAAAACACTGCTGTGTGTCAAAGCGTGTGACCTTTTCCATTGAAATCATTGGACAGAGTTAAAAACAATGCTTGGTGAGTGTGATGAAACTTGAGAAGGACCTTCTTTAGCACAAGTTATTGCATGAATCACAATCTGGAGGTATGTGGAGGCTGTCTGTCTGTGTCTGTCCATCTGTCATGTACAGCTATGGCCAAAAGTTTTGTATCACCTAGAGTTTTAGGATTGAGAAATTAATTAAAAAAAAAAAAACTGTGTTTGTGTCAACTGTGTCTGCAATCCATGAAGGGGTGAACCTGTTATTGGAGCTGATCAAAGGGGAATGACCCAACTCACTCACCCTCCTGCTTGCTACTAGTCTTCAACAATGGTACTTATGGTACCTAAAATAACATCAGCGAAAGCAGCCATGAGAGTAACTCAAAACTGGTAGAAAAAACTGCTGTGTCTCTCACATCCACTAGGGGACAGAGTATTGCAACTCTACCAAGGAGCCATGAAATAAACTGCATCTATCTGTACTAGGGAGTAAGATTGTAATGAGATTATCTAAGGAGACAACTCCCTCCCTCCCTCCCTTCCTCTCTGTATCTTGCTCAACCCCTCCTCTGCCTTCCTCACCCCTCCTTTCTTCATTCCCCCTTCCCTCCCTCACCTTGCCTTTCCTCACCCCCTTCCCCCCCCCTCACTCAAACCCCTGTGCTAGACTGAGTCCGGGTTTATCCACGGTGGGCAGCCTGCCCATAGGCCCCACCCTGCCCCGCCACTGCCTGCCCCGGCACAGCCTCCCCGCTGCCTCCCTGAGTGCAGCCAGCAGCTCCCGGTCCCGGAGGAAGTAGAGCAGCGGGTTGGAGGCGGCGCTGAGCACAGCCGAGACGAGGGCGCTGGGGGGGAGCCAGTAGGGCAGCGGGCAGCCAGGGCAGTAGAGCAGCACGGCGTTGGTCACGTTGAAGGGCAGGCGAGAGAGCATGTAGAGACTGAAGAGGAGCCCGGTGCTCCAGACCACACGCTGCTGCCGCTGGAGGAAGCCCTTCCCCAGGCAGCGGCCCCGGCCGTGCGCCCACAGGGCTCGGAAGATGAGGCAGTACAGCAGGGAGGTGATCACCATGGGCAGCAGCATGCAGCCGAAGAAGATGAAGTAGGTGAGGTACTGCAGAGAGAGCACGTTCAGGTACAGGCAGGGGACGCGGCAGGCTGCTGGGGACAGTGCACAGCCCCCGGGGGAGGGGCGAGGAGAGAGCCCGGTGTTAAAGGCCATGGGGGAGGGGGAAGGGGAGAGGCTGCTAGCCAGGGTGTAGTTGGTGGTAAGCAGGGCAGAGGCAGTCTGCAGGGAGGTGTAGTTGTTGTAGCCCAGGTACGGGATGGAGCTCACTGCAAACCCAGCCAGCCAGCAGAGAGAGATGTGCAGGAGGATGTTGGGTTGGGTCAGTGAGGCTCTGTACCTGGGAAAGAAAAAAGAAAGAAGACTCCCCAGTAATGTTTTTGAAGCGGACACCCTGAGATCCTTCCAAGAAGCTGCTTGATGAGATTCTGGGATCAATTACTAACAACCAAACGAGCAAGATGGGCTGAATGGCCTCCTCTCGTTTGTAAACTTTCTTATGTTCTTAAGACCTGTTATGGAGAGTTGTAGCGTTGAATAACTTTTACGTTACAGAGTGAATATTGATTTTTCATGTCATTTTACAATCTATCTGGTATACATTCATTAACTCCAATCCAAATTGATGCAGAGCATGATCTATTGTGTGCTGCTGCATGTTGGACTCTCCTCCTAACAAACCCAAAAGGAGCAACTGAGGAAGCATATACACTGCAGCACACTGAGAAACTCTGCAAACAATCAAAACAACCATTAATGAATAGTCTCTGAAGAGGGGGTTAGTACAGCTGCACGAGCACATTATTCAGATTGAGCTCGCCACAGAAATCAGGTACTGACAATCAGGTGAGGGTCATTGCTGTTGATCAGGATAATTTACCATTCAAAGTGAAACGATTGAAGAAACAGCTGCTTGGGTTTGTGGTGATTGCTACTTTTCTTACTCCGTGGAGAACAGCGATCCACACAAACCCAAGCAGCTGTTTCTTCACTTGTTTCACTCTGAGTGGTAAATTTGTCTGATCAACAGCAATGACCCTCAACTGTGGAGGGCTTGATCTGAATAATCTGTTCCAGTATTGAGTGCGGAAAGGAGGGGGCCGTTACCTGGTGGGGTGCACCACAATGTACCAGCGGTAGTAGGCAATGAGGATATGATGGAAAGAGGAGGTCATTGCCCAGCTCAGCACAGTGCAGGTCAGCACCAGGCAGGGGTAGAAGGGGGTCCACCACTGCAGGTCCGACAGCACCAAAGCCGGGCCTGCGGTGAGACACAGCGCTGTGTCGGCTATCCCCATGGAAACCATCACCTGGGCCGTCACATTGACCCTGCGCGACGACCTCAGTATAGCGCGCAGGACCAGGATGTTGAAGATTCCCAGGACCAGCAGCAGCATGATTGACAGAGGCAGGCTGAGCCACAGGAAGAGTTGGAACCCTGGGGAGGGGGTGTGACCTTTGCCCCAGAATGTCTCGTTGTGATTAGTCGACCGTTCCAGGTGAGTTAAAATGGAGTCCATGTGTTTTTTCTCAAGACCTGGGTACAGAAATGAAAATTATGTTGGGTGTCAATAAATAGGCTTGGATTTGGATAATGCAGGGAAAATAAGATTCCCATTGCATAGCAGTTTGAGCTATTCCTGGTTTTACTGTGTGTTTAATAAGACACACCTGAGCTTCTTCCTTACACACTAGGGCAAATCAAGCTTGTGCTAAAACCTGGAATGGGTGAATCTTATATTTTCTTTCTTTACAGTAAAACCTATCCACACAGCCCCTGTAACCTGTGCTGGTGTCAAAGAGACTGTGCTACCCAGCACTCAGACTCTGGTATTTACACAGCAGTGCAGGGCTCTAGGTTATATATTAAATATTCATATATAAGATATTATATTTACAGTGAAAAGGGTTTAATTGTATTTGTATCAATGATCAATGATCTGATTAATCGACCAACCTCCCCCAGAGGGAGCCACGCGACACTAGAAACCTATAATGTATCACAATAGGGGATTGAGGTATAATTTATTAAAATATTACACCTACCTTGAAAATCCGGAATCAGGTAGTCTTCTATTCTGAAGATTGACAGATACAATCTTGTCCGCAATAGCTGGGTCAATCGTGTCTCCTGTGCTTTTCAAAGTTATAAGACAAGCCAAACTATTCAGAGATGCCTTTTCTGAAAACTCCCGGGATCGTGCAAACAGGTCGAGTTACTGAATAAAAATAAACGAAAATAAAACGGGTTGAAAAAAGAAAAAAAAAACATATTCTTTGACCCTTGTCAGCGAATATTACATTGCGTGTTTTTCTGTTTCAAACTAAATGTAACTAATGAACTGCTTCTTAAAACTGCTCAGAAATGCACCTGAATATTGTCCGATCAGTTTGAGGAGGATGTGATATTATATAGGTGAGTTGCATTTCTTCGTAGGAGGAACATTTGTAAAAAATTGACTTAAAATGACATTTGTAGTTTAAATACAGTTTCAAAACTTGTTGACAATTTCTTGCAAGTAGTACATTTTTTTCAGTCATGAACATCTTTCGAAATAGTTTGTAGCTTCAATACGAATGAAAAAAAATGCATTTAACTAACGGCTTTCTAATACTGCATTTGTACCCACCAGCATACTCACATCTGTGCAATCACAAAATATATGATTTGTATATTTTTCTTGAGCTGCCAGCAAGTCGCGAATTTAATACATATTTTCCAAGCTTGTACCAGCGGTGGCTGTACCAGCAGTTTGTCAGCCACTGAACTTATTCAACAAGCTTGTAGCTTAGTATGAAAACTGTTTGAGGAGGGAGGAGGGACGACAGAAGGTGATAGAAGCTGGGAAGTGCGCTTCATGCAGCAATATCCACAGTTTCTTGGTCAAAACAAACACAGAGCGTCCATACAGTACACAGTACATATTTTTTTAATTGTAAGACGTGCTTGTGTGATTTATACAGTGAATAGGTCATTGTACTGTGTAATATACACAGATACGCATTAGACACACACAGAGAAAAAGATACACGCTAACCGATCCACACCTACTCAAGACAAACAAGACACTGACACAGTATCATTTTCAATTTCAATAGGCTTGCTATAGCTTGTTATTGTTTTAGTTAATGCATTGAGTATTTCTTTGAAATCATGTCATGTAATTTTCCACTCCACCATTGTGTCCCCTTTATCTGAAACTCGCTCGGTTTGCTTTGCAGATGTTTAACTCTATCAGTTGAATAGGTTGATGTTTTAGGCTTCACTGAGTGTGAATAAAGAAGTCGAGTTTTGCATGGTATGCAGCGTAAATAAGATACCATTATAGGATTTAAAAATAGCAAATAGCATTATATCCAATGTGTGTATCTGAGTCTCCTGTGAGCGCAAACCAGTCACAGGATATCATTATTTAGATTAAAGGGCATTTTATCAAGCAACTGAGAAGTGTGTGTGTATCTATCTATCTGTCTATCTATCTATCTATCTATCTATCTATATCTATATATATAATAGATGGGCTTCAGTGTGTTACAGAAACATAATTTCATCCAGGATTAATGTGACGTCATAAATTACGAGACCGAAGGTCGAGTAATTTATAAACTGTAACAGAAACCAGAGATGGAATTGTTTTCCTGTAACTCACTGAAGAGGCCCATCTATTATTTTTTGTAATACAATACATATTGTATTTGTATGTTATAATATAAAATGTTATAAATGATATTTTCTTCATATATTCACAGCGCTGCATCCAAGTTCTCATTGTATGCAGACAGGCTAAAAGAATTGAATCTATTCAGTCTTGAACAAAGAAGACTACGCGGCGATCTGATTCAAACATTCAAAATCCTCAAAGGTATAGACGATGTCAACCTGGGGGACTTCTTTGACTTGAAAAAAGAAAAAAGGACCAGGGGTCATAAATGGAGATTAGATAAAGGGGCATTCAGAACAGAAAATAGGAGGCACTTTTTTACACAGAGAATTGTGAGGGTCTGGAACCAACTCCCCAGTAATGTTGTTGAAGCTGACACCCTGGGATCCTTCAAGAAGCTGCTTGATGAGATTCTGGGATCAATAAGCTACTAACAACCAAACGAGCAAGATGGGCTGAATGGCCTCCTCTCGTTTGTAAACTTTCTTATGTTCTTTCTTATGTTCTTATGTTCTTATGAGGTTGGTGGTTCACAGCATGTTGGTCTTATTGGAGGTAATATAACAATGGCTCATTTGGGACTGCAATATTATCACTCTGAACTAGATCAATTAAAAAAAATATTCAGCGAAAAAAGGCACATTTCAGAGCAGAGTTTAAAAGGGACCAAAAACAAAGTACACAGATAGAGTACTTGGAACTCCAAACACAAGTCAAAAAGGAAGTTAGAAAGGCCAAGAGAGAGATAGAAATCAATATTGCTAAAGGGGCTAAAACCAATTCCAAAATGTTTTTCCAATATTATAACAGCAAGAGAACATTCAAGGAGGAGGTTAAATGTCTAAGAGACACAAATGGCAATATCATAGATGAAGAAAAAAAATAGCAAATATATTAAGTGATTACTTTTCACAGGTTTTTACAAAGGAGGACACGGACAACATGCCCCACATGTTTACAAACCGCTAACCAAGATCATGCAACAGTCTCTTGACACAGGGGTTGTACCGACAGACTGGAAAATTGCAAACGTAATACCGATCCACAAAAAGGGAGACAAAACCGAACCAGGTAACTACAGACCAATAAGCCTGACTTTTATTATATGTAAACTTATGGAAACTATAGTAAGATCTAAAATGGAAAATTACCTATATGGTAACAATATCCTGGGAGGCAGTCAGCATGGTTTTAGGAAAGGGAGAGCGTGTCTAACTAACCTGCTTGACTTTTTTGAGGATGCAACATAGACAATGGATAATTGCAAAGCATACGACATGGTTTATTTAGATTTCCAGAAAGCTTTTGACAAAGTCCCGCATAAAAGATTAATTCTCAAACTGAACGCAGTAGGGATTCAAGGAAATGCATGCACATGGATTAGGGAGTGGTTAACATGTAGAAAACAGAAAGTACTGATTAGAGGAGAAACCTCAAAATGGAGTGAGGTAACCAGTGGAGTAACACAGGGATCAGAATTAGGTCCTCTGCTATCCTAATCTACATTAATGATTTAGATTCCGGTATAGTAAGCAAACTTGTTAAATTTGCAGATGACACAAAAATAGGAGGAGTGGCAAACACTGTTGCTGCAGCAAAGGTCATTCAAAATGATCTAGACAGCATTCAGAACTGGGCAGACACTTGGCAAATGACATTTAATAGAGAAAAGTGTAAAGTATTGCATGCAGGCAATAAAAATGTGCATTATAAATATCACATGGGAGATACTGAAATTGAAGAAGAGAACTATGAAAAAGACCTAGGAGTTTATGTTGACTCAGAAATGTCTTCATCTAGACAATGTGGGGAAGCTATAAAAAAGGCCAACAAGATGCTCAGATATATTGTGAAAAGTGTTGAATTTAAATGAAGGGAAGTAATGTTAAAACTTTACAATGCATTAGTAAGACCTCACCTAGAATATTGTGTTCAGTTCTGGTCACCTCGTTACAAAAAAGGATATTGCTGCTCTAGAAAGAGTGCAAAGAAGAGCAACCAGAATTATGCCGGGTTTAAAAGGCATGTCGTATGCAGACAGGCTAAAAGAATTGAATCTATTCAGTCTTGAACAAAGAAGACTATGCGGCGATCTGATTCAAACGTTCAAAATCCTAAAAGGTATAGACAATGTCGACCCAGGGGACTTTTTTGACCTGAAAAAAGAAACAAGGACCAGGGGTCACAAATGGAGATTAGATAAAGGGGCATTCAGAACAGAAAATAGGATGCACTTTTTTACACAGAGAATTGTGAGGGTCTGGAACCAACTCCCTAGTAACGTTGTTGAAGCTGACACCCTGGGATCCTTCAAGAAGCTGCTTGATGAGATTCTGGGATCAATAAGCTACTAACAACCCAATGAGCAAGATGGGCTGAATGGTCTCCTCTCGTTTGTAAACTTTCTTATGTTCTTATGAAGTGGACCCCACTTTTGCTCTGACGCTCCTAGGGCTGGTGATGGGAAACTGTCAGGGACTAATTCTCCTCATTGTGCAAGAGCGAACCCTACTGGTCAGACACCGAGCATATTCAGAGTAGATAAGAAGCAGGGCTGATCTCTGTGTTCCGGGTTCGGTAGCCCACCCGCAAGAGGCAGAAGTTTGTAATCAAAAGCGCCTGTCAGGCAGATAACAACAAAAGAGCACAACTTTTACTGATGTCACACATCTAAGCCCACCCTCCCACTCCTACAGCTATGCCATTTCCTCTCTGTATTGGAGATTGAAAGCCCGCCGGATAGTTTGAAGTTGGATAGTTAAATTTACAAAAAGATTTGTTTTAAGCAGACGTATGTACATACATACAGTAGGTATTTATAATCGAGTATATTTAAAGTAAATTTTTTATTTGTTTTGGTATTTATAAACAGGCATTTTTAAAGTTAGATTTGTATTTGTTTTTCTATAATAACCTCTAGCACTGTCCGTATATTAAACTAAACCAATATCATTGAAATGCATTGTGTTTAGACCAAAACGTTAAAAAAGGGCGATTTTCGTGAAATGCACGTTCACTGTTTTTGTAGTTACAGGGTTAAGGCTAAGCAAATTGCATATAAGATTAAGTAAATTGCATAACAGTCAGTTCTGCTGTGGATTCTCATACCACTACAAAATACATACTGACCATAACCATAACCCTTCATAAAGAAGTTTGAACGTTGACTTCAGCAAGCAGATCATTGCATTATATACCGGTAGCTTAAATGTAGGTTACAGTCAGTGCAGTCTATAGCTGCCTTCCAGGCAGGTGTCAGTGCAGTCCATAGCTGCCTGGAAGGCAGGTTTATGTGTTACCAGCCTGGAAGGAATGTTTAAGTGGTATCTGCCTGAAAGGTGTGTACAGATTTGTGTGTATCTGCTGTACCTTCTTAATATCATTAATTTTGTAAAATTATACATTACCAAAACAAATAACATCAAATTGTATTTGTCACAGACTGTGGGAATGTGGGGTGCGCTACCGAATAAAACCACTTGAGGCAGTATTGATTTTCTAGAAAGTTCTATTATTTTCTGTTTATTATCTTTCACAACATCTTCATAATTCCACAGGCTTTTTATTCACACATTTCTCTATACATTCCTTCTTCTTATTTTAATAACTCAAAGTTCCTTTAAAGATCATACTCTCTTTACATAAATCACCAAAAATAATTCCTTGAAAAATCCTCCTCTCCTACCAACAATGGTATTAGGTTTGGTTAAATTAAAAAGTCTTAAACGTAAGAGAACTGCTAACCAAGGACTTGCAATAAACAAACCAAAAAAATTGTTTTAATGTTTTTACAGCTTCCTGGAGGGCTTCACTTCGTGGGAAGAGTCAGCATCCTGCTGGTTTTTCTCTCTCTCTCTCTGGATCTATTTGATAAAAAGTTCACACACAGTGTTAATGCCCTCTTTTAACAAGCATCTGTGATAGCAGATAGCAGTGTGCTTGTCCCCTTCCAAAAACCAACCCGAGCTGTTACAACCTGGGCCCTATATACAGAAGGAAACGGCCACCCCCCCAATCAGCAGCACTCAATCATCTGCTGATTCGAGAATTTTCGAGCTTGTTCCCAGGTTGCTGCCCCCAACAAAGATGGCAACCGCTGTAACTGCACTTCCGCCCCAACGTCAGTCCCACATCACGTGATCCTTGTTAGGAACTTCGTGGTCAATTCACAGTCCTCTGATGGCTGGGAGGTTGAATTGTAGTGCAAGATCACTTTACCCCGTCACACCCCCCCCCCCCTCAGAGTGGAGCCAAAGGAACACTCAGATCTAGCTAACCCCACCGATTGACCACCCTCCCGAGAAAAATAGTCAGCATTTTGATGGAGCTTACCCGCTCGATGTTTGACATCGAAGCAGAAGGGTTGCAACACCAGGTACCACTGCGTTATCCTGGCGTTTTTGTCCCTCATTGTGTTCAGCCACTGTAAAGGGGAGTGGTCAGTGACAAGAGTAAAGCGACGTCCCAGGAGATAGTACTTTAACCCTTTGCGGTCCTATGTCGGACCTGGTCCGACATTGCAATTATTCCTATCCGGTCCAATGTCGGACCCTGTCTGACATCATCAAAAAAATGCAAAAAACGGGTTTCTAGACGTTTTTTCTCCGGAAAAGTCGAGAAAACCATTCAATGGCCGAGTGGAAGCGACAGGAGCCGAGACAAGCCGAAAAAAAGGGCGTATCTCATGAATAGTCATACTTGCCCCTGGCATCAGATAACGGCGGCCATAAGGAAACAAGCTGACTGTAACTGCATCAGCGCTCAGAGAATATCACGGACATTTGCAGAGCTTTTTTGAGATGTTATAATAATAAAATAATGACTTAGATCGCATTATTGAGGCGTTTGGTGATAAAACGAGTGATCAGGAGATGATTGATCGGTATGTACGACTATTATTATTATTATTATTATTATTATTTATTTCTTAGCATATGTGAAAGCTATAGCGAACGAAAGGGTGGGGCGGGGCTGGAGATGCCTAGTGAGTGCTTTGTTGATATGCAGGGCCTTTTAAACCCGTTTGACTGTGGAAAAAAATACTTTTAAACAGCGCGTCTAAAATTAACTGTGCGTGTGAAAATAAATTGGACCTGACCCGCCTGACACGCACTTAATAAATGGACTGCAAAGGGTTAAGGATTCTAAGGTCCATTTTACTGCTAAGCACTCTTTTTCTGTCACTGAGTACTTAGTTTCCTTAGTTAATAGTTTACGGCTAATATATAAGATAGGATGTTCTATACCATCTCTCTCCTGGGACAGAACCGCCCCCAAACCTACTTCCGAAGCATCAGTTTGGAGGAAGAACTCCTGACTGAAATTCGGTGTTATAAGAGCAGGGGTCTGAGTCAAGCTTGTTTTAATAGAATCGAAGGCCCTCTGACACTCTGCACTCCACTTGACCTTGTTAGGTGCATTCTTTTTGGTGAGATCAGTGAGGGATGCGGCAATGGTGGAATAGTTCTTTACAAATCGACGGTAGTATCCTGCCAGGCCCAACAGTGATCTCACCCAGGATTTAGTGGTAGGTATCGGTGTATCCAACAAAGCCTTGACTTTGGAGATCAATGGTTTTACTCTACCTTTTCCAATTATAAACCTTAAATACTTTGTCTCGTCCTTTCCAAAAGCACACTTTGCCAGGTTCGCCGTGAGCCCCGCTTCTCTCAAAGATTGTAGGACGGCCCTTAGCCTATCAAGGTGCTCCTTCCAGGTAGAGCTATAAACAACCACATCGTCGATATATGCGGCAGCATATTCTCGATGTGGAAGTAACACCCTATCCATCAGTCTCTGAAAAATGTATACCAAATGGCATTGTGTGAAATTGGAAGAGGCCGTTGGGTGTCACAAATGTTGTTTTCTCCCTAGACTCCTCCGTCAAAGGAATTTGCCAATATCCTTTGGTGAGTTCTAAAGTAGAGATAAAGCTAGCCTGCCCCAGGCGCTCCAAGAGTTAATCTACTCGTGGCATAGGGTAAGCATCAAACTTTGAGATGGCATTCACCCTTCGGAAATCAATACACAGCCTTAGCGAACCGGTTTGTTTTTTTTATGGGCAAAACCGGACTGCACCATTCACTCCAAGAAGGTTCAATTACCCCAAGCCTGAGCATGCTCTCCACCTCTGTTTGAATGGCCTCCCTCTGACTCTCGGGGACCCGGTATGCCCGAACCTTCACTTTGGAACCTGGAGGAGTAAGGATCACATGTTTAATTATGTGAGTTCTATCAGGCACCTTAGAAAACACATCACCAAACTGCTGAATAAGATGCCTTAGTTCTCCTCGCTGATCAGGTGACAGTTGCTCCCCCATCGAAATTTCAGCAGCCTTTAGTGGCTCAACTGAGGGTCCAAAGTCCTCCTCGATGTTCTCTGAGGAAATAAAATGAACTTCCCTTTCTATCCAGGGTTTGAGTAGGTTAATGTGGTAAATTTGGGTTTTTTTCAACGCCCAGGCTGTCGGATTTCATAATTAACCGGTCCAATAGCTCTAATTACCTCAAATGGACCCTGCCACTTAGCAAGCAACTTAGATTCTGTTGTGGGAAGCAACAATAACACTTTGTCTCTTGGTCGGAAGGTCTGAATTCTTGTTTTTTGGTTGTAGTGATTCTCTTGTCTTCGTTGCGCCGCTCTGAGATTGTCTAAAGCCAATTGACAGATCAACTCCAGGCAGTCTCTTAAGTGTAATACATATTTCACTATATTTTTGGAGGATTTTGAGCCTTTTTCCCAACCTTCTTTCACTAGATCCAAAATTCCCCTTGGTTGGCAACCATATAATAGCTCAAACTGGGAGAACCCCGTTGAGGATTGGGGAACTTCTCGGACCGCAAAAATAAGGTACGGAAGGAGTCTAACCCAATTTTTCTTTTCCTGATCTACAAAGCAGCACAACATTTGTTTTAGGCTCTGATTAAACCGTTCTACCAACCTATCCGTCTGTGGATGATAAACTGAGGTTTTGCTAGAATGAAGTTTGAGCAGTTTACACAGCTGCTGGACACAGTCAAAAATAAAGCTAGTGCCCTGGTCAGTGAGGATCTCCTTTGGGATTCCCACTCTCGAAAAGATCTTGACCAATTCTTCAGCTATTGTACGGGAGTGCATTGTGCGCAAAGGAATTGCCTCTGGATACCTGGTAGCATAATCCACCACAACTAAGATGTACCGGTATCCAGTGTCACTTCCTTCCAGAGGTCCTATCAAATCTACGCCAATGTGTTCAAACAGCGTTGCGCGGTGAACTTGTTTCGGGGCAACTAACTTGCAAGCAGGACATGCTGCTACATAGTTCCGCACCTGTGTATAGAGCCCGGGCCAGTAGAACCAGGCCAGGATTTGCTCCTGAGTCTTTTCAGCGGCTAGATGGCCCGCAAATGGTAGGTCATGTGCGAGTCGCATAACCTCAGCCCGAAAAGGCTCAGGAACAAGCAGTTGGGTAATCTTTTCCCTGGTCCCCTCGTCCTGGGTTACTCGGTAGAGTAAGTGCCCGACTATAACAAAATGCGGAAATGTCTCAGGCCCTTTACCATCCAACACCTTCCCCTCAATGGACCTGACCTGGCCCCTAACAAATTTTAGAGTGGGATCGTTCTGTTGTTCCCAGACCAAATCAATATCTCTTTCCCATAAGTCAGGAACATTGAGATGAGGAGAAGCATCTACCTCCATTACTAGTAACCTCGCCCTCCAGGTCACACTAAATGGCAGCATCTTTACCATGTCCTTTGGCATTCTGGCTTACAAGCGCCTCTGGCCCCTCCCTTATTTGCATAAATGTACCCGCGTATCGCTCCGCCTGACCCTCGCGACGTGTTTTACGGGGCCAGAACCGGGTAATAAACAGGTCAGATTAAAGGGGGAAGATCTCGCCAATCGTCTTCTCCCCTTTGTTGGGCAGTTATTGAATAGAGACCAAAGCCCCCCTTCATTTGATTAATATATAAAAAAGGCCAGTCTCTATCCAACAACACTGGGTACAGTAACACCTCTGTGACAGCGACTCTAACGTCCTCTGTTTGGTCACCTGTTCCTAATTTTAGTGGTAGGGAGTAATCTGGTTTCCCCATGTACACAGGTGATAGCCGTATGACCTGTCGGCTCCCAAACCACTCCCTTCAAGAGCTCATATCGAATGAGGGTTAGCGCACACCTGGAGTCCACTAAAGCGAGGGTACTCCTGTTTCCAACCTGCACATTAATGCAATAAGGGCTCTCCCAGTCAAACCCAGGTTTCTTACCTGCTTCCGCGGTCCAGCAGGTACTCAGGCTCCCGACCTCCATCAGTGGACAATCCCGAGCTATGTGACCTGAAACAGCGGAAGCACCTGGGGAGAGAGGGCTGTGGGGAAGGAGTGTGGAGTAGTGGTTAGGGCTCCGGACTCTTGACCGGAGGGTTGTGGGTTCAATCCCCAGTGGGGGACACTGCTGTTGTACCCTTGAGCAAGGTACTTTACCTAGATTGCTCCAGTAAAAACCCAACTGTGTAAATGGGTAATTGTATGTAAAAATAATGTGATATCTGTATAATGTGAAATAATGTATAATGTGATATCTTGTAACAATTGTAAGTCGCCCTGGATAAGGGCGTCTGCTAAGAAATAAATAATAATAATAATAAGGAGCGAGAGAAAGATTGAAATTGTCCCGCTGGCCCAAAACCAGCGGGTTAGGGTTTTTTTCTCTTACCCATTGGGGCGCCAAACTCGGCTTCCATGGTATCAGAAGCAGGTTGGGCCCACTGGGCTTACTTTTTATACCAATAGGCCCCACGGCCCCAGGGTTGCTCTTGCTCTCCTTGCTGTCTTTCGCGGGCAGGGAATCCTCGTAGGCTTCAGCCAGCTTTACCGCCTGGTCCAGGGATTCAGGGTTCTGTCTCAGAATCCAGTCCCGGGTATCACCCCCAAGAACAGTTGCCAGCTGGTCCACCGCTATTGTCCCCAAAACTTGCTGTACGGTTCTTTCTGTAGGTTGGGTCCAGCGGGTAAGATGGTTCCATAACTTCTGGGCGACCCTCCGGGGACTAACACCCTCTGGTCTCTTATAAGTCTTAAACACCCGGCGGTGATGTTCCGGAGTGATATTAAGACGGCGGAGAATTGCCAGCTTGACTTTGTTATAGTCTTGGGCGTCCTCTGCGGGAAGACCTTGATAGGCTGCTTTTGCCTCCCCCGTCAAGTAGGGGGCCAAGTGAGCAGCCCAACACTCATTAGGCCATCTTGACACCGTGGCAACTCGCTCAAACATTGTCAAAAAGGCCTCTGGGTCGTCCTCCGCCGTCATCTTCTGGAGTTTAATCTTTGGAGCTGGGACCAGGGCTGCTACTACTGGAACCGATGCTGTAGCCTGGGCCGTGAGGATTCCCTGAACTGACTGACACATCAATGCTAATTTTTCCATCATGGTGGTGAGCTGAGCCATCCGCTCAGACTCCCGCTGATTGTCTCTGTCCTCTCGTCGCCGTTCCTCACCATCGCGACGTTGGTCCTGGGCTTCTAGGATGGCTTGCAATGTTTTCGGATCCATCCTAACGGTGGCGCAAATCCCACTCTGACACCAAGTTTGTAACAGACTGTGGGAATGTGGGGTGCACTACCGAATAAAACCACTTGAGGCAGTATTGATTTTCTAGAAAGTTCTATTATTTTCTGTTTATTATCTTTCACAACATCTTCATAATTCCACAGGCTTTTTATTCACACATTTCCCTATACATTCCTTCTTCTTATTTTAATAACTCAAAGTTCCTTTAACCCTTTGCAGTCCATTTATTAAGTGCGCGTCAGGCGCGTCAGGTCCAATTTATTTTCACACGCGCAGTTAATTTTAGACGCGCTGTTTAAAAGTATTTTTTTCCACAGTCAAACGGGTTTAAAAGGCCCTGCATATCAACAAAGCACTTACTAGGTATCTCCAGCCCCGCCCCACCCTTTCGTTCGCTATAGCTTTCACATATGCGAAGAAATAAATAATAATAATAATAGTCGTACATACCGATCAATCATCTCCTGATCACTCGTTTTATCACCAAACGCCTCAATAATGCGATCTAAGTCATTATTTTATTACTATAACATCTGAAAAAAGCTTTGCAAATGTCTGTGATATTCTTTGAGCGCTTATGCAGTATCAGCCAGCTTGTTACCTTAAGGCCGCCCCTATCTGATGCCAGGGGCAAGTATGACTATTCATGAGATACGGCCTTTTTTTTTTCGGTTTGTCTCGGCTCCTGTCGCTCCCACTCGGCCATTGAATGGTTTTCTCGGCTTTTTCCGGAGAAAAAACGACTAGAAACCCTTTTTTTGCGTCTTTTTGATGATGTCGGACAGGGTCCGACATTGGACCGGATAGGAATAATTGCAATGTTGGACTAGGTCCGACATAGGACCGCAAAGGGTTAAAGATCATACTCTCTTTACATAAATCACCAAAAATAATTCCTTGAAAAATCCTCACCTCCTACCAACAATGGTATTCGGTTTGGTTAAATTAAAATGTCTTAAACATGAGAGAACTGCCAACCAAGGACTTGCAATAAACAAAACAAAAATTGTTGTAAAGTTTTTACAGCTTCCTGGAGGGCTTCACTTCATGGGAAGAGTCAGCATCCCGCTGGGTTTTCTCTCTCTCTCTCTCTCTCTCTCTGGATCTATTTGATAAAAAGTCCACACAGAGTGTTAGCGTCCTCTTTTAACAAGCATCTGTGACAGCAGTGTGCTTGTCCCCTTACAAAAAACAACCCGAGCTGTTACAACCTGGGCCCTATATACACAAGGAACCCCCAATCAGCAGCACTCAATCATCTGCTGATTCGAGAATGTTCCAGCGTGTTCCCGGGTTGCTGCCCTGAAAAAAGATGGCGACTGCTGTAACTGCACTTCCGCCCCAACGTCAGTCCCACATGACATGATCCTTGTTGGGAACTGCATAGTCGATTCACAGCCCTCTGATGGCTGGGAGGTTGAATTGCAGTACAGGATCGCTTTTCCCATCACAGTATTTTATAAAGATGGACCAATATTGGATTAAATCCATTGAAGATTCGCTGAGAGGTGGACCCAAACATCATCCGAAGAGTGAACCTGCTTAAAAACAAATCTGAAGACGATTTTATCCATGAAGTCTTGGAAGAACTTAGTTGTAATGGAGATGGATTCTTTACGGCAAGACGTCAAGCTAAAAAAGAGCAAATAAACCAAAAGGAAAATCACTTGGAATTCCCTGGAAAACAAGAGCCAACGGTTGTAGGGCATATGGTAGTTTTAATTTCATAAGTGACTCTGCTTTCAAAGGAAGTGTTGTTTGTATTCAGCCCATTCATAATGGGCATGATCTTAAAGACCCTTGTCAGCAAAAAGTCAACAAAGTACATCCTGAAATTCTCAGGTTAATTGAAACATATTTGACCCAAGATCTTCTACCAACTGATATAGCTTTGAGTGCAGCAGAGTGGGCAAAACAGCAAGGTTTTTACAATCTATGTGACCTTAGATATTTTGTCGCACCCCACGATGTGAAAGTGATTAAAGATCAGTATCTCGCTAGACTATATCTGGATAATGATGATTCATCTAGTGTAGATAAACTTCTCAAAACAGATCTTAAAGACCATGTGTTGTTCTAGCAGCCTTTAGCTCGCAGTGTTTCACAACAACTTATGATCATCCTGTCCACAGAGTGGCAGCTTCAACAGCTACAGAAACATGGGAAAGACACAATTTTCCCTCCCTCCCGAGACCCGTATATAGCCCTAGTCGAAAATGAAGAGATGGACCGAGAATGGCAAGTGGCCCTAACCTTAGTGACGGTTCGAAATGGGAGTTGCTTACTGCGTGTCCAAAATGTGAACCCATTCCCTGTTGAGCTACCCCAGCAGTGTAATCTAGGATAGCTCTTTTGGGTGGACCCACAAGAAGTACGGACCGAGCAAGACGTGATTCTTACCACCGAGGGAGTGTGAGTGATCCAAGTGGAGGTTGGGTCACTGAGCCAGGGAAATGCTGCTACTATGGGTGACCTGGGTTTGGCAGGAGAGGGGCTGACTTTGTTACAGGAACAGAGACTTGCAGAACTTCTCCATAGATGGTCCAAAGTGTTTGCTTGTCATGAAGACGATTTTGGAAGGACGAATGTAGTTTTACACCGCATCCCCACTGGAGAGGCACTGCCAAGTCGCGAGGGTTATCAACCCATATCCCCTGCCCTGTATCAGGAGCTTCGAACGTTGTTGACTAAGATGCTAGTCCATGGGCAGCCCCAGTCGTTCTTGTAAAGAAGAAAGATGGCTGGTGGAGGTTCTGTGTGGACTATCAGCGACTTAACGCAGTTACTCATAAAGATGCGTATCCCCTCCCTAGGATTGAGGAGTCGCTTACTAGTTTGAAGCGTGTAGCCTGGTACTCCACTTTGGAGCTGGTGAGTGGCTATTGGCAGGTGGAAGTTGACCCTAGAGACCAGGAGAAAACGGCTTTTACCACACCCCTTGGGCTCTATGAGTTCGAATGAATGCCTTTCGGTGTATGCAACACCCCTGCAACTTTTCAGCAGTGTTTGGTGTTATTCCCCGGATTTCTATACCATTTGCTTCATTTGGAACAAGTCTTCAAATGCTTATGGAACCATGGGTTAAAACTACAGCCCTCCAAGTGTCGATTATTTCAGAAGGAGGTGAAATATCTGGGACATATTGTGGGTGCAGGCGGAGTGGCTTCCGGCCACAGAGAAGCTGGCTGCAGTACGGGATTGGCTTCCATCTGCCACTGTTTGACAGGTGAGATCTTTCCTTGACTTTATAGGATATTACAGAAGGTTTATTCCCTCGTTTGCCTGGATTACCTCACCGTTACATGGATTACTGGTGGGTATGGCAGCTCCTTGGAAGAAAACCGCGTTGGTGGACTGGACCCCGCTATGTCAAGCAGCATTTGAAGAACTGAAAAAGGCCCTCCTTGAGTACCCAGTTCTAGCTTACGCAGATTTCTCTTTGCCCTTTCGGTTATATACCGATGCCAGCCTCAGTGGATTGGGAGCTGTGTTAGCACAAGAACAAGAAGGGAAGGAAAGAATCATTGTATATGCTAGCCGGAGCTTGCACATAACGAAATGTAATGATCAGAATTATAGTTCATTTAAGCTTGAGTTATTAGCTTTGAAATGGGCTGTTACAGAAAAATTCAAGGACTATTTGTGGGGAGTACCGTTCAGTTTATACAGACAATAATCCATTGGTACATTTAGAAACTGCTAAATTGGGAGCTACGGAACAGCAGTAGGCTGCCCAATTGGCAAATTTCCAATACCAGATTAAATATCGGCCTGGAATTACAAATATTAATGCTGATGTGTTGTCCCGGCTGCCAGAAGACCGGGAGGAGGTCGCCCGAGTAGTAGAAGTGGAGCCTCCAGAACAGTAAGTGCCTACCGAACAGCTGGCTTCTTTCGGAGAGTATTGGGAAGAACCCCGTTGGAGTGTGGCAACAACAGGACCCAACCCTATGGGCGTTGCGGTATTGGATGGAAGTGGGGGTATGTCCGGATCTTGAAACCCAGAAAACAGCCCCTCGTACACTGCGTCGATTCCTACAAGATTGGAAGCACCTGACCTTGAGAGATGGTTTGGCTGTCCGACAGAGTACGGATCCCCACTCAGGGGAGCCCCAGACCCAAATTCTAGTGCCCCCGGGACAGTCACGTATGGTCTGGGAACGATACCATCAGGCGGTGGGCCACTTGAGTGGTGAGAAGACTCTTTCGGTGATGCAACGCAGCTTCTATTGGCCCGGGATGAATGGGGATATATTTACTTGGACTCAAAGTTGTCCCTCCTGTAACCTGAATAAAATCGGACCCAAGGTGAGAGTTCCCCTTCTCCCTATACAGAGTAAGGCCCTTATGGAAATTGTGGCCATAGATTATTTGTCTCTGGGTAGAAGGTGATGCCCATCCTTACATTCTCGTTTTGCTTGGGCAGTACCTACTAAGGATCAAACCGCATTAACGACTGCCAGAGTGTTGTGGCGCACTGTGATTCAGACTTTTGGGTTCCCCGAGTGAATCCATTCCAACCGGGGGGCTGGGTTTGAGTCTGGCATTATACAGTAATTGTGCAACCTGTATGGTTGTACAAAAAGTAGGACCACCCCATACCACCCACAGGGGAATCGAGCATGTGAGCGGATGAACCAGACGTTGCTAACCTTATTGAGTACATTGAGCGAAAGCGATCAGCGCCATTGGGAGGAAAAATGATTAGAGGTTGTCCATGAGTATAATAACACAGTACATACTAGTACAGGGCTAACTCCCTTTTATGTAATGTTTGGCCGTCATGGCCATCTCCCAGTGGATTTGGCATTAGGAGCTATTCCCCCGTCCCAGAACAAAAATTTAGATCAGTGGGTGCGGGGTCATCAAGATAGTCTAATGCGGGCCTATGATAAAGCGAGGAACCAGGCTCAACAGCGCCAACAGGCAGATAAGCGACACTTGAATCAGAATGTAAAGGTGCTACAATTGTTACCAGGGGAGCGGGTGTTAATACGTGGTTTCCGCCGTCGGGTCCAAGGAAAACTTTCCCATTGTTGGAGCCCAACCCCATTTATAGTAATTGCCCCCCTGCGACCTGGCCACCCTGTATATCGTATCCGGCCTGAAGGCCAGGAAGGCCCTGAGAAAACTATACATTATTATTATTATTATTATTATTATTATTTAATTGTATTGCTTTGCACGATTGATTATTGAATTGTGATTTACCCTTTGCGTTGTATGAGGGAGAAGTAGCACGCTGTTTGGAGGCATATCGTATCCGGCCTGAAGGCCAGGAAGGCCCTGAGAAAACTATACACCGGAATAATCTTCGGGTGTTGTTTTGAGCCCATAGTACCCCTTGTATCTGTAGTCTCCCCGACTTCAGAGCCCCCAGGCCAAAAAGAGTATTGGGAATGGGTGGCTTTTCATAGGCCGTTGATGCAACAACCAGGCTTGGGAGCTCCGATGCAGGGGATGGGAGAGGGTCCGAGGTTAGATTCAGAAATAGAAGAAGCATATGGGGCGGACTTAGAAGTGCTCCCAGAGATCCCAGTAGTTCTAGAAGTCTGCCCCCCAGGAGGTCCCAGAGGGTAAGGAGGGGACGGCTACCTGCTAGGTATCTAGATTAAATTATTCTGAAATTTCTCAGGGACGAGTAAGGTTAAAGAAGGGAGGAATGACACAAGTGACCAAGGTTAGTTGGTAAAAGAAATGTTTTATTGTGACACTGTTGTTTATTATTATTAGGCTTCCAGGCAAGAATGGCCGGGAAGCCTATTGTTGTTGTAAAGATTTTTATAATTATTATTATTATTATTATTACTATTATTATTATTATTAGGCTTCCAGGCCAGAATGGCCGGGAAGCCTATTGTTGTAAAGATTTTTATTAGACTTCCAGGCCAGAATGGCCGGGAAGCCTATTGTTGTTGTAAGGATTATTATTATTATTATTATTATTAGGCTTCCAGGCCAGAATGGCCGGGAAGGCTATTGTTGTTGTAAAGATTTTTATTATTAGGCTTCCAGGTCAGAATGGCCGGGAAGCCTATTGTTGTTGTAAAGATTATTATAATTATTATTATTAGGCTTCCAGGCCAGAATGGCCGGGAAGCCTATTGTTGTTGTAAAGATTTTTATTATTAGGCTTCCAGGCCAGAATGGCTGGGAAGCCTATTGTTGTTGTAAAGATTTTTATTATTATTATTAGGCTTCCAGGCCAGAAAGGCCGGGAAGCCTATTGTTGTTGTAAAGATTTTTATTATTATTATTATTATTATTATTAGGCTTCCAGGCCAGAATGGCCGGGAAGGCTATTGTTGTTGTAAAGATTTTTATTATTAGGCTTCCAGGCCAGAATGGCCGGGAAGGCTATTGTTGTTATAAAGATTATTATTATTATTATTATTAGGCTTCCAGGCCAGAATGGCCGGGAAGCCTATTGTTGTTGTAAAGATTTTTATTATTAGGCTTCCAGGCCAGAATGGCTGGGAAGCCTATTGTTGTTGTAAAGATTTTTATTATTATTATTAGGCTTCCAGGCCAGAAAGGCCGGGAAGCCTATTGTTGTTGTAAAGATTTTTATTATTATTATTATTATTATTATTATTACTATTATTATTATTATTAGGCTTCCAGGCCAGAATGGCCGGGAAGCCTATTGTTGTAAAGATTTTTATTAGACTTCCAGGCCAGAATGGCCGGGAAGCCTATTGTTGTTGTAAGGATTATTATTATTATTATTATTATTATTATTATTAGGCTTCCAGGCCAGAATGGCCGGGAAGGCTATTGTTGTTGTAAAGATTTTTATTATTAGGCTTCCAGGCCAGAATGGCCGGGAAGGCTATTGTTGTTATAAAGATTATTATTATTATTATTATTAGGCTTCCAGGCCAGAATGGCTGGGAAGCCTATTGTTGTTGTAAAGATTTTTATTATTATTATTAGGCTTCCAGGCCAGAAAGGCCGGGAAGCCTATTGTTGTTGTAAAGATTTTTATTATTATTATTATTATTATTATTAGGCTTCCAGGCCAGAATGGCCGGGAAGCCTATTGTTGTTGTAAAGATTTTTATTATTATTATTATTATTATTAGGCTTCCAGGCCAGAATGGCCGGGAAGCCTATTGTTGTTGTAAAGATTATTATTATTATTATTATTATTATTATTTTCCTTCCTCCCAAATTACAAAAGCCTATAACTTTTAAACGGCTGCACCAAAACTCACGAAATTTGGCACGGATGTAGAGGACTATGGGATGTTGTGCCATGGTCAATATGGCGGCTTTTGGTCACATGGTGTGGCAGCCATCTTGGATTTAATGACAATTTTGGGAAATTTTCAAATGTCTTCTTCTCATGAACGGTACATAGTACAGCTGTGAACATTTTTGTACATAGTGCGCTCATGTCCACGATTGATTATACTTAAGGAAAAGTTGATCGGTCACATGGTGTGGAAACTATGTGTGATTTTGCGTAAAACGCTTAAACGACATCTCATCATGAACCGTTTGACCGATTGACGTGAATTTTGGGTATACGTTATCTTTGTAGTTTCCCTTAAAAAAAATTATTCAGGAAAAGTTCCTACATGAACAAACATGGCTGCCATGAGCCAATCAATGTGGGTGATATGGCACTTTTGCCCAAATAATACCCTAAAATGATACATTCCCACCACTAGGGACAGCTGTTGCCATGGAAACGTGAGCAAGGTCTAGGAAAAAAAAGCAGCCATTTTTTTAGCTGGTGTCTGGCAAGAACCGTTTTACTAACTCGTGTAACTTAAAACACAGTACTTACACTGGAAAGTCTAGTATTATATTACACATACACACTGTACAGTGTACAATGCCACATACTGTAACTAAGAACTTTTTTTTTAAGAACTGTTGCAGCTGCATCAACGCTAGGAAAAGAATTGCACCACGCGCGCACACACACACCCACACGCTCACTAAGTATGAGAAAAATGAGTGTAATCTCTGCCCTAATGTTGTTTATTTATTTAGAATATTTTTTTTAAAACGCTGTTGTAACTGAACAGCAGGCAAAAAAAAAAAAAAAAACGTATTTTTAATCAGAACACAATCGTAAGACTAATATGTTTAATACATGAGCTTTACAAGTCACACGAATACAATTTGTTTAAAAAGCGTGGGGGGGGGGGGGCACTTTGCAAACGTATCTTTCATTAGCTGGTTATTTCAGTTAAATAAATACAAGCTGACCAGCTTCTCTGCTATAATGTTAAAAGTAACCTCGTGGACATGCAGGCAGAAGCCAAAAAAAAAAAAAAAAAACACCTGCACTATTCTTTTTAACACCAGAACCACCACGGTAGTCATTTTGACAGTTTTCACTTTTAAAATTTTAATTACTATGCATGTGTTAAAGATCCACGGTTGTCTGTTCTTGACTTTTCCTAAATACATGCTATTTTTCCTAAATAAATATACTGACGACGTTTGAAAGTCAGAATCGCAAAAATAAAAAAGGTATGAGCACTTCTACCTAGAACCGCCAAAAGTAGTCATTTTGAAAGAGAAGATGACCGCCAACCTTGTGAGGTTGCATCACTCGTATTCACGGGTTCAATGCAAAAGAGACATAGCTTCGCTCAGTGACTATTTATTACCTTGGTGAGGCGGGACCGAAGACGTCACTCCGCGGAGGGGCCTATCGGCAGCTTTGATATAAAATGCTCAGCGAATACCTGACAAGCAGGCATATCCCAAAAGTATTAAATTTGGCGGTCATCTTCTCTTTCAGGGAACCGGGGTTACATCCGTAACCTAGTTATAATAAGTTTATTTAGTTCAATCATATACAATGTATGGCACTATATATATTTAAAATAAAATAGAAAATTCTGAATGGGATTTGCTTGCTTTATCCATCTATTTGGTATCTATTGGCATGATGTTGTGAAAAAAACAATGAACCAGGAAGGGTAATGTACCATATTCATTTCATACATACAAACCACGTATTTAATAAGAGGACGTAACGTCAAATATGTAATTATTGTGCTTCAAAACAATTTGCAATAGGAGAATGTAATGTACCGAACATTACTTAAAAATAACACATAAATAACACATTGTTTGAAATTGACAGTTGAGCATTACAAAGACAATGATTAGGCACAGCTGTGGTAGCCTGTGCTCTGAACAAAAGTTTTGCATCACCAAGAATTTTAGGATTTTATTTAACATCATGTAATCAAAGAAACTACAAAACGACAACGCACAATTCTACCGGAACCCATAATAGTAGTATTTCATGTTAGATTTCGAAATGTCCAAGTTTTCAATTTGTATCGGTTTTTCGTTAAGTATATTGAAACTACAAAGCGGTATGTAATTCAATATGTTAACGTAACATTATTCAACATGTTTCTTTCAACTTTAAGAAGCAAAATTATGTTATTACAGGGTGATGCAACATTTTTGGGTACATTCATATAATCATAAAATCTGAAAATATTGGAAATACAAATACCAGAAATAATTGTACAGTAATGTAGCAATTATTAATACGTCATAACTATTCAGATAATAACTATTAAAATGCATCAAATCAATACAGTATCCATATCAGAAAGTGAGGTAGGCAGCGTGTGCTGAAGTGTGTTAAATACAACTAACAAAAAGTCGTTTTAGTCCTCGGTATAACATATTGCACATGTCAGAATAACAAATAAGGTCCCGACTAGTCTCCTTGTCTGTTCTACTAAGTTTGCTGTTGCTTAAAATATTTTTTTGGTTATTTTATTTTGGGTAATTCTCAAGAAGTGCGATTTGAGCAGCTCTGTTCATGTGCAGGTTTTTGAAGTTTGGGTGATATGAATGAAAAATAATGCCGATGTTTTAATTGAAAAAGCATTTACCATGCAAACATAACGCTTCAGTTTTCATCTCAAGCGTTGTTTATATATTTATGGGTATTTCACTGTTAAATGTAAAGCTTCGCACTGGAAGAAAACACAAATGAAGGACATTTTGTCAGCCATGAGAAGAGAACGATGCAGTTGGCTGAGTCTATAACGTTCTCATCTGATGGGATAAGTATCGCCCTCTGCTGTGTTCTGGGACATAGAGCAGTTTCAGTATTGTTTTGAAGTAATAGAAATTTACTTTGCCTTTACCACGGAAGAAATGGCAGAAATCGCTCCTACAGCAGCTCCTGCTCCGCTTAAGACTGCCAGGACCACCAAGAAGAAGAGCGCTACCAAGCCAAAGAAAGCGGGCCCTAGCGTGTCTGACCTCATCGTCAAGGCAGTGTCTGCTTCCAAGGAGCGCAGCGGCATGTCTCTGGCTGCACTCAGAAAAGCTCTGGCGGCCGGCGGCTACGACGTGGAAAAGAACAACTCCCGCGTCAACACGGCAGTCAAGAGTCTGGTGAGCAAGAAGACCCTGCTGCAGACCAAGGGCGTCGGCGCTTCTGGCTCCTTCAAATTCAATAAAAAGGTGGATGAAGCCAAGGATAAGGCAGCTAAAAAGAACACAGCGGTGAAGAAGGCTGCTCCTAAGAAGGCTCCAGCAAAGAAACCTGCAACCAAGAAGGCAGCAACCAAGAGCCCAAAGAAGGCAAAGAAACCTGCGGCTAAGAAAGCAGCAAAGAGCCCCAAAAAGGCAAAGAAACCAGCTGCTAAGACAGCAGCAAAGAGCCCCAAAAAGGCAAAGAAACCAGCTGCTAAGAAGCCAGCCAAGAGTCCTAAGAAAGCCGCTAAACCCAAGGTGGTGAAGACCAAGCGGGCAGCTCCTAAAAGGCGCTGAACAATCTGCTGTGACCGTGTTGAAATGAACCCAACGGCTCTTATAAGAGCCACCACAACTTCCTAAAGAGCAAAGTATCGATTAAATGAGATCTTATTTATATAATGCACGTGAAATTCAAATACATGTTTATTCTTTGTCATTAGAAACGTTTCCAAGCAATCAATATTCCACCCTCCCTCTTCCACAGAAGCAAGATAAATAAAATCTTTATCTTTCCAACACATTTTTGGAATGGGTAAATAACCGTTTGGTTTAAGAACTTTAAATTCTGTTTTAAAACCGATTGCTAGTTCCGAGAGCATGACAACTTACGTTAGTGTGCCACGCGGGAAAATAAATCAGCTGTGGTTAAAATAAGGTTGATATAATTGAAATTGCATTAGTTAAAGATGCTAAACAGATTTAATATATTGCTAAAAGTAGTGCTCTTACTGTGAAATGAAGTCACAGTCAGGAGCGATTCATGATTTATATTTACATAAATCGTATATATACCGGAGTGTTGAATGCATTTAACTCCCTGTGGCAGTCTGGCTCGCAGTGGTGAGGTGTGGTGACGTCACGGACCAGGAAGTAACTGAAACCAAACAGTGGATGGGCGGGTGAAGCTGAGTGCAGTAGCACTCAGCGTATTTATTAACAAACAAAATATTTAAACAAAACACAAAACAAAAAGGCGCGAGGGCCAAACGAATAAACAAACAAACAAGTAAGTGTCGTGCTGGCTAATCCAGCACGTTTTAGCAATTGTTAATTGTCTTATTCTCCTCGCGCTCTTTCTCTCTCCGCTCTCCCGTACTCTCCTCTACACCCAGCCCCCAGTGCAGAGAGCTGCAGGTTTATATATTCTGGCCGAGGGATTAACTAGTTGTTAATTATCTTATTATCCCTCGGCCAGAGTCTGCACGCGTTTGGTAAGGATGCATGACTGTCAGCTAGTTAAATAATCAGTAGCTGATCAGCCATGCATCCTCACGGGGTTTTTAAATATATAATAAAAGACGCGGCGCTTTTATCCGCGCCGCAAACAAAAATACAAATAATAATACATAGGGGCAGGACACTCCGCCACACTCCCCTAGTTTTATTATATTGGTGTTTATTAATGAACATTGACATACATTCAGTGCACTTAATGTGTTGTTATTTGCAGAGAAGATAGGAGTATGATTGTTAGAAAATAACAGCACATTTAAGGTGTGTAATGTAGCTTGCAAGTTATGCATTATGCTGTAAAACAACAAAGTAGGTGCAGTGCATTTAATATGGAGCTTGTATGGTGCAAATTGCATGACAGTACTACACCGATATTCAGGAAGTGATGGTTTAACAGTAAAAACAGTAGCTACCTGATCGTTAAACGATTCATTGCCGACGATTGTATTATGATTTTGAGTTATTGTTGTTATCAAGCATTATAAAAAGACCGTTATGATATGTAAACATTTTTAAATGAAAATTGCTAAACTCGCTCTTGAAGGATAAACCCACCGGAGTGAGAAAAACAACAAGCTTTGTGTTCTCTTTGTATTTCTAAACAGTTACGGATCTCTACAGACCCGGATCTGAACCCCTAAGACCAATCGTGTGCAACACGCTCTGTGATAGGGTACTTCAAAGCTGCACGTGTTATCCAATCAGAATGAGTCTCGGTTTACAAAAACAACGAAAACGGCCATTTTATTTTATTGCGTGCTGTTACAGAAAGCAAGAATAACGAAAATGTCTGGCAGAAGGAAAACCAGCGGGAAGGCATGAGCCAAGGCTAAATCTCGTTCATCCAGAGCGGGGCTGCAGTTCCCAGTCGGCCGTGTTCATAGGCTGCTGCGGAAAGGAAACTATGCTCAGCGTGTCGGCGCTGGAGCCCCGGTCTATCTGGCCGCTGTGCTTGAGTATCTGACTGCTGAAATCCTGGAGCTGGCTGGGAACGCCGCGCGGGACAACAAGAAGACCAGAATCATCCCGCGTCACCTGCAGCTCGCTGTCCGCAATGACGAGGAGCTCAACAAGCTGATGGGAGGCATCACCATCGCTCAGGGCGGAGTGCTGCCCAACATCCAGGCTGTGCTGCTGCCCAAGAAAATCGAAAAGCCAGCCAAGACCAAGTAAACACTACAGACGACCCAATTATTACTACAAAAACATAGGTTCTTTTAAGAGCCACCCACAATTTCAATAAACGAGCAGATTGCATTCACCACTATTGTATTTTATGGACTACCCAGCAAACACATAACATTTAATAACATTTTGAAAAGGTTGCAGAAATGTTATAGCTAAAACATTTTCACATAAGATTTTCTAGATGTTATTAAAACATTTTGACACATTTTAAAAAAGGTTGCAAAAATGTTACAGCCAAACATTTTTACATAACATTTTCTAGATGTTATTAAAACATTTTGCCACATTTTAAAAAAAGGTTGCAAAAATGTTACAGCCAAACATTTTTACATAACATTTTCTAGATGTTATTAAAACATTTTGCCACATTTAAAAAAAGGTTGCAAAAATGTTACAGCCAAACATTTTTACATAACATTTTCTAGATGTTATTAAAACAGTTTTAAAAAGGTGGTAAAAACATTATAGCCAAAACATTTCCATGACATTTTCCAGATATATAAACCTTTTTCGATGACGTCCTTCCCAAGCAAAATTTAATAGTGTTAAACAAGCTATGCTATTCACAATGTTTGTGGTCTAATAATTAGAAAATCAGGGATGATCATGTTATTTGCTATTTTGTCTCTACTACTTACATACTACTACTACAGTAGTGTAGTGCCAAATTTAGGCCTGGACCAAATCAAAACTTTGACCCATCCGCTATATCGCAAATTTGTCATTTTTGTTTGTCTGAAGGTTATTTTTTCTACCCCAGAGAGAACCCAGCATTATTGTACTGGGTTTGTAATTTGCGATCAGTGGGTGGGTAAAAGTTTGGATTAGGCCCATGCCTAAATAAATGTAGAATGTAAATCAACAGGAAATCCCAAGTACTGTACTTAATTTATTTTCTACAGGAACAGGACATTTCAAATAAATGACTTACTATTAACTACCATTCAGCAAAACGGTAAAAGTAACATGCCTAAAATGAAGTGTTGTGAACAAACTGCCCCAACCAACTCTCTTTTTTCCTCCCTGCGAAATAATCTCCCTCAACCTATAGAATGACACTTCATCCCGTCCGTGCCAAGTACATTTTATTTAACATCATGGCCACCAGGCAGGCTGCATAAAACTATATTAGACTAGTCTAAACCATTAGACTAGTCTTAATTTGACAATTAGACTAGTCTAATGCAAGTTAGTCAGTAGCATAAAAATTAAGTCTGACTGAGACAGCCTAAAAAGTTAGCCTCCTCACCCCCAGGCTAACTTAGAACTTAAGTCTATTTAAGTCTATGTTTCCATGGAAACCATTAACTGTCAGAAAGAAATCATGGCCTCCCACCACAATCTCTGGCTGTATGCACACTGCCTGAGGACAGAGAGAGTATTCAAAGACAGAAACAATCCACTGGAAGTGTACTCTGATACTGAGGTAATTGAAAGGCATTGTTTACCGAGGCAAACCATTATAAAATTAGCAGAAGATCTAAAGGATAAACTGAGGCCTGCCACAGGCAGAAACCACAGTGTCCCTGTGCTGTTACAGGTCTGCTTGGCACTCCGATTTTATGCAACAGGTTGTTTTTTAAATTCTGTGGGAGATTTCATAGGGCTGCATAAATCGACTGCCTCATGCCTCAAGGCAATTGCAACAAGACTGCCAGTGTTTCCTGTTGAGTCAACTGTTCTGAACAGAAGGAAAAGTGACTTTTTTTTTCTATTGCTGCTTTTCCTAATGTTGTGGGAGCATTGTGGGAGCAGTTGATGGGACTCATGTCAAGATACAAGCTCCTTCAGCTGATGAACACCTGTATGTCAACAGGAAGGGATACCACAGCATAAATGTTCAAATGATCTGTGATGCTAACCTGAAAATCATCAACTGTGCGGCACGCTGGCCTGGTTCAACCCAAGAAATCCCATTTAAATGTATATTTATAGTTTATCTTTAGTTAACTTTGTATAGATACTGAAATAAGTATAAAGGTGTAATTAAAATACATTATGGAAAACAAAGTGTTTGCTTAATGCAATACATTAAATTATTGTTTATATAATGACAGTGAACTTGCACTGCCAGACCCGGAGGGACCAAATGGTGCTGCTGTGTATGAAGAGGAGGAAGTGCCTGAGCATGCAGGAGTGGATGAAGATGGCTCAGGAAGATACATTCACCAAATGATTGTGGAGAATTGTTTCTCCAATTAATGTTTTAGTATTTACAAAGCCACATGAAATCTCCCACAAGATTTAAAACCACAACCTGTTGTATAAAATCCAAGTGCAAAACAAACCTGTAGCACCTGAGAGACACGCTGGTTTTGGCCTGTAGCAGGCCTCAAAATATACTTTTGATCTTCTGCTAATTTTATAATGGTTTGCTTTGGTATAAAAGCCTTTCAATTACCTTGATAATTGTAATAATAATAATAATAATAAACTTAGCGTGCTTTTATTTCTGTATTATACCTCCAATTATTAATTAGGTTTATTATTATTATTATTATTATTATTATTATTATTATTATTATTATTATTATTATTATTATTTAAGACAAATGTAGATATAGTGTAGTTTGGTGTTCACCATAAACTTTGATCTTTAAATAATTGTTTCGCTTTTATAGTAGAAGAAATAATCATCTGAGAAAAAAAAAAAAAAAAAACATCGCCATAGTTACGGATTGTAATTTGCCATTAGCGGCGGGTCAAAGTTTTGATTGACTTGGGAAATCTAACTTTAGGTTGTTACAAATTGCCTGATTTCATGTGATTGTTTTATTGTTACCGTGTCAACATACCTTCGCTGTTTAACAGTTTCACTGTCACTGACGTAATTAATGCTGTTATATATATATATATATATATATATATATATATATATATATATATATTAGCGTTTCACGCAGTAGGCAGAACAGAAGGAGACAGGGACCAGGGCGCACCAGGCATGCAGGATAGCTCGCACAGCCACAGGGACAGAGCGAACCCGCAACTACAGGGAATACAGACCGGGGGAGAGGAATATATATATTTCGATTAGTATTTACTATTTATTAGTATTGGTTTTTGGCATTTTGGTTTTTTATTTTTTATATTGTGGTTAAACGTATTAATTACCCTCTGCAGTAAATGTGAAATAAATACATATATTATATATATATAATGTTTAATTTTGATACAAGACAATTTTGTAAAAAGTTGTAAAAAATGTTCTCATAGATTGTGATTTAGTCGGCTATTGACATCAGAGTTCAGCGTACTGTACTGTAGCCCCGCCTCTAACCGACAGAGCTTAAAATCAAGAAACTGCTCGAGAGAAGTCGCAGACGTAGGCGACAGAGAGAGACATAGACATAGGATAGAGTAATTAATGAATAGATAGAATATAGAGTAGCTGATAGATATAGAGTAATATAGATTAAAAGATATAGAGTTATAGAGTAATATAGTAATTATATAGTAGTGTGGATTAATTGAGCAATAGATATCTATTGGGATATATATTTTGATATTATTATTATTATTTGAGTCCACCAATCGAGAGACAACCATTTTTAAAGGTAAGGATATTTTAAAATGTAAGGATATTATAAGGATATTTTTATAATTGATAAATGTATAGTATATCTTTTGCAACTGCAAACGATTAGTGTAAGCTCAATAAAATGTTAACTATTATCTTTGGAAACTTTTGTGTTTTACAAGGTTTAGCTATACAATTATGTGTTCATTGTATGTAAATATATTTATGACCCAAATACTAACATTTCTTGACTAATCATCACACTACATTTATGTATGTATTTCTAGAGGCGAAATTAAGTCTCTCCCTTTTGATCACCGCAGGTACTTAACGTTCCAAGACGTTTAAAGATGCTCACGTTTTAAATTTACCTCAGATGCTAAACATTCTAGCCGCGAAAACTGATCTCTCGAGCCTCTTCATCACCTCAGGTACTTAACGTTCCAAGACGCTCAAGTTTTAAATTTACCTCAGAGGCTAGCTGCAAAACTGGGTGCTGGCCTTTGTGTACCACAGGAACTTAGATTGGTTTGTATTTACCCCTTCCCTCTTTAGTCGCGTTTAGTAATTAATAGGTGTCAATAAAATATATGGATCACTTAGGGGAATTGTCTAGCTATTATTACACCATGTAACAAATTATTTTTTTTTTTGGTTCCTGGGTAGTAAGTATTATTTCCTAATTGCTTATGCCTCAAAAGTATAGAAAATGGCTATTATTCCCCACAAACTTTGCTTTTGTGACCAGGACAGTGATATTTTGAAATTTACCTATTTTCCAGAACATTCCAGATAGATTCAGTGCTGAGTAAACTTGGAGTAACTTCTAGAACTTTCTAGAACTTTCCAGTAATATAAATAGTAGTATAAATACAGGGGCCTTAAGCCCACCAGTTCAGTTTAGTTCCAGCTGCCTAAGTGGATACATATCTGCATTTTTCTGAGATGGCATCAAGAGGCTGCAAGCATCCGGCAGACGCATTTTGCTATGTCTGCGGCCAATTTATCAAGACAAGAGCGAAAAAAGTACTCCGTGGAAGCATCTGCTAAGATGTGTGAGGCCTACAAGGCATATTTCGCATGCCTGTCGGGGATCAAGACAAACCCTGGGCACCTCATTTCACCTCATGAGCACTGCAAAAAAACTCTGGAAGGTAAGATGGACAATTGTTGCTCGGAATTTTATGTTATAAAATTTGTTAAAATTTTTAAAATTGTAAAAGTTTTTAATTTTAAAATATTTTACAATTTTCAATGTTATTGAAAAAATATATCATATATGAAAAATGTTGCGAGAATCTCTTAGTCATGGGTGAAATAAACACATTAGTCATGGGCGAAATAAATGTATTTTTGTAGGATGGTACAGAGGGGAAAAGAGAGCCATGAAGTTCGCTATCCCAAGAATTTGGCGGGAACCCACTGACCACTCAAGCAACTGCTACTTCTGCATGGTAGACCCTTCCAAACGTCGGACTGGCAAGAATGCACCTGCAATCACGTATCCGGACCTTCCTTCATCCATCGCCCCGGTGCCACACTGCCATGAGCTCCCCGTACCCACTCCTCCGGAGAGAGAGCAGCCGTCTTTAGAAGAGAGCAGCAAGTCAGAGAGCGAGGAAGACGTTGTAGATCCAGATGACAATTTCAGAGGTGGAGCTGAGGAGAGAAACCCATACTACCCCAACCAAAAAGACCTCAACGACTTGATTAGAGATCTTGGTCTCACCAAGTCCAATGCCGAGCTTTTGACGTCTAGGCTCAAGCAGTGGAACTTGTTGGATGAAAGTGTGCAAGTCGCAGATCAGAGGAAGCGTCACCAACCTTTTTCCAGCTTCTTCACCCGTCAAGATGGGCTCTGCTTCTGCCACAATGTGACCAGTCTGTTCGAGGCAATCGGAATCGCCTGTAACCAGAATGAGTGGCGCCTCTTCATTGACAGCTCATCCAGGAGCCTCAAAGCCGTGCTGCTCCATAATGGTAACAAGTACCCGTCTCTTCCCTGGCTCACTCGGTGCACCTCAAAGAGGATTACAACAGCATCAAGACCTTGCTGGACGCCTTGAAGTATGATGAGTACGGCTGGGAGGTCATAGGAGACTTCAAAATGGAGGCATTCCTGATGGGTCTCCAAGGCGGTTTTACCAAGTTTCCCTGCTATCTTTGCCTTTGGGACAGCAGGGACACCAAGGCGCACTACCACAGGCGGGACTGGCCACAGCGGACTGAGTTCTCTGTGGGGAGGAACAACGTCAAGTGGGAGCCACTGGTGGATCCCCGGAAGGTGCTGATGCCACCACTGCACATCAAATTGGGCCTTAAGAAACAATTTGTCAGAGCTCTAGATAAGGAGTCGGCAGCCTTCAAGTACCTTCAAGACTTCTTCCCTAAGCTGTCTGAGGCAAAGGTCAAAGCCGGTGTCTTCGTCGGACCACAGATAAAGAAGATCCTGGAGTGCAATGAATTCCCCAAGAAGCTCACTAGTAAGGAGAAAGCGGCTTGGAACAGCTTTGTCGCAGTGGTTCGGGGCTTCCTGGGCAATCACAAGGCCGAAAACTATGTGGAGCTGGTTGAGACTCTGGTGAAGAACTACGGCACAATGGGCTGTAGGATGTCCCTCAAAGTCCATATCCTTGATGCTCATCTTGATAAATTCAAGGAGAACATGGGAGCGTACTCGGAGGAGCAAGGCGAGCGCTTCCACCAGGATATACTGGACTTTGAACGCCGCTACCAAGGAAAGTATAACGAGAACATGATGGGAGACTACATTTGGGGGCTGATTCGTGAAAGTGATTTACAGTATAATCGTAAATCTCGAAAAACTACTCACTTCTAAATCTTTTGTAGTTATTTTTGTATTACTTTAGTATAAATACATGTTAATTTGGATTCATGTTGTTTTTTTCTGACTTTATGTGAACGAAAAGACACAAATTCGTCCGTTTTCTCATTGGAAATAGGTAAATTTCAAAATATCACTGTCCTGGTCACAAAAGCAAAGTTTGTGGGGAATAATAGCCATTTTCTATACTTTTGAGGCATAAGCAATTAGGAAATAACACTTACTACCCAGGAACAAAAATTGTGTTACATAGTGTTATTATTATGGACTAAGAAAACTGATTTTATGATTTTCCGCATCTGCAGTGACAGTAGTCACTTCCTATTATTATTGCTTAGACTTAATTATGTTTATTTTTCTCATGTAAGGTTAGATTGTTGACGTTTTAAAACGTAAATGCGCAATGATACTAGTTATTAATACTTAAGCAGTTACTATTTCCCTTTTTTTATTTTTTATGACCTTTTCAATCTTTGTTATAAAACATTATTTTTATGTTATAATTGTAAGTTTAAGGTAGGTTCTTTTAGAATCATAAACAAGCAAAAAACAAAATATATATTATAAGCTTCAAACTTTTGATGTAGATTGCAGGGGACCATAATTGAGGACCACTGGTCTACTGAATTCATCATAAATATTAATTAAAGAAAATATAATTAGTTAGATACTTATTGGTACAGGGGCTTAATACTTACCCTATAGATAGATAGATAGATAGATAGATAGATAGATTACATTTTACATTTTTATTATTTGTATAGGTGAAAAAATTGATGTATGTGAATCAAGTGACGAAACACCAGACACACTTATTGAAGAATTACGGGGATGGACAAATAAGAATGAGGTCAAAGGTGTTGCAGTCGACAGTCTACTTAAAATTCTAAAGAGACACGGTCGTCCTGATATTCCTGTCAGTGCACGAACATTGTTAAAAACACCAAGGACTGTAGAAATCAGATCAGTTTCAGACATGAACTATTTTCATTTTGGGCTAAACATGATGCTTACTTGTTGCTTAAAGAAGTTACCAAAACAAAGCCTTAATGATGTAAATAGTTTAGTTTTGTCACTTAACGTAGATAGATTACCTCTTTCAAGAGCACTAATTCCTCTGTTTGGCCAATTTTGTGTTGCATCACAAATATAATTCCAGCAATGGTATTTCCCCTCTCTATTACTGTTGGTCAGAGCAAGCCATCAAACCTCGACTTTTTGCATGATGCCATTGTTGATTTAAATAATGCAATTATAGAGGGCATTGAATTTGAAGGAAAACAGTTTGAAGTGTGTGTAAAAGGCATAATTTGTGATGCACAAGCAAGGGCACTGGTTAAGGCCACTAAACTTCATTGTGGGTATTATGGATGTGATAAATGTTGTCAAAGAGGACAGTATGTTGGCAGGATTACATATCCAATCATAGAAAATATACTGAGAACTGATGCAGATTTCCGTAACTGTTCACAAAAAGAGCACCATAAAGGAATATCTCCTTTTCTTGAGTTACATGGTGTGGATATGATAGATGACTTTCCACTAGACTATCTCCACCGAGTTTGTTTGGGTGTCATGAAGAGATTACTGCTTGTTTGGATTAGAGGACCAAGAGATTACTGTAGACTTTCAGCAGGTAAAATTGCACAGATCAGACCCAGTCTCATTAACATACGGAAGTACATTCCAAGAGAATTTGCCAGAAAGCCTAGAGGACTAAATGAGGTTGACCGATGGAAAGCAACAGAATTCCGGCAATTCTTGTTATATACTGGGCAATTTGTCCTTAAAGATGTACTCCCCCAAGACAATTACAACCATTTCATGGCACTTCATGTTTCAATTTGTATTTTAGTGAACTCTAAACTATCTGCACAATATGGGAATTATGCTCACCAATTACTGTTGCATTTTGTGAGCAAGGGTGAAGAGCTCTATGGACAAGAGTTCCTAGTCTACAATGTACATTGTCTGATACACCTTCAGAGGGATGCAGACAACTTTGGTGGCCTTGACAACTGTGCTTCATGGAAATTCAAAAATTACATGCAACATCTAAAAAAAAAAGTAAGGTCAGGAACAAATCCAGCTACACAGATTGTGAAAATAATTTTTGAAGAAACTGTCCACGAAGAAGACAACTTAACACCAAACACAATAATTCATCAAAAAAGACCAGAAAATACCTTTATAACAAGTGAAGGGAAATATTGTGAAGTTGTTTGTGTGGAGGACCAACATGAGGAAAAATACAAATGCAGGGTGTATTATTCAAAGGAGGCTTTATACATGCAACCCTGCGATGCTCGCATATTAGGCTTCTACAAAGTGGACAAAAATAACTACACAATAAAAATATACAAAGCAAAATTACTGACCAATAAATGTATGATGATAGACCAGGGAAACAGCATTATATTTCTTCCACTTCTTCACAACTACTAAGGTATATACCAAAACCTGTAACCTGTGCTCAATTTGCATACTGTGTAGCCAGCCTCTTAATTTATATTTGTTTATTTATTTTATAGGATAACCATGGCATACACTGTGGTGCTATTTCAAAGAGATAATTCAGTTGAATGTGTACCACTCTCTTGGATTGAGAAGGGAACAAATGGGGTAAGTGTTTGGGTATTCTGTGGTTAATTTTGCAGCTGGTTTCACAGATCCCAATTAGCACTAGTCTTGGGCGTCCTTACCTAAATTAACATTGAGTAGTCCAACCGAGTAGGCAGAAAAAATACAGTAAGACGCAATGTAAAGACAAAATGTCTGTCTGCTGAGAATGAGTAGATAATATTGTTGGCTGTGTTTTTTGCCTTATATATGCATATTGTATGTCAGGGTTGTCCAATCCTGGTCCTGGAGGGCCAGTGTTACTCTTGAGTTTTGTTGCAACTGTGCCATAAATTACTTAATTGATCCAATAATTGTCACACTTAAGTAATTTAGGGTACAGTTGGAACAAAAGCCCTCCTTGGCCAGGATTGGACACCCCTGATGTATGTCATATTTTACGATAAACTTCACAGACAATGTGCTACTGGCCAGCAGGGGGAAGGGACCAGAAAAAAAAAATAAGGAGGAGCGAAATGCCAGATAAAGATTCATGGACACCATATGATGTTCGGATTCTTGGAAAACCTGGTAACCTGTTTATACATTAAATCACAACCATTCACAGAGGAGCATTTACAAACATTTCTATACCTCTTGTGTATGTCATCCTGGTCATAGAATTCTCTGTATTTAATAAAAAAAATACTGAAAAATACTAAAATAATACACCAACTACACCAAAATTGAGCAGCTGATTTCAACTCTGCAGCTACGAAAATGTTATTTTCCAATAAGGCTTCACCTCAAGACTTACAATGCACTTATAATATTAAATCTGTCAAGCATTACTGATTAAACTTCATCCTTTTAAATGTGTGGATATTAAGTTTAGCATTATTCATTTATTTATTGACTATGAGACAGCAATTAAATATGCTAAAAAAGCAGAGGATACTACAAATATTGAATCAGATGACGAGACACAGACAGGCAGACAACGGAAAAGGCCAAAGCGGTTTGATTCCCCTGTTCTATATAGTTCAAGTGGTGAAGAGGCTGAGGTGGAAGAAGGTAATGCATTATTAAGATTCTCTTTCAAATCTACTATATTTGTGATTTTCTTTGGTGTTATGTTCTGTTTGTAAAATACATATTTTTGTTTTTTATTTGTATTACTATCTCACAGGAACAGTTAAATTTGCAAATTAAACAACACAAAACATTTAATTACCTGTGCAGTGACCTGACGGTTACAGCATTTGTCAACTTTTAAGTTCCTTAATTTTATTAAATGTTTTAATTTTATTTTTTGGATTCAGGAGAACAAGAACATAACCGGAAACATGTTACAACGCCTCCTCCGACCACCCTTCCCAGGTACAAAAATCCCCTAGCAGAGATTATTTGCAGTGAATTTTAATAATTCTAGATGTATTTAATGTACATGCAGATTTAATTTCACTATGAAAGAAAAGTATGTTGAACCAAGCTTCATTATTATATTTAACTTTCTGAGCAGTTGACCTTATCCATAGTGACTTGCAGTTGCTCTAGTGGAGTACAAGAGTATTGAATTGGAAGCGAGTGGTGATATGGAGACAGTGGAGTAAATAGAGTAGTGGTAATTTGGTGTGGAAAAACAAAATGAGATTTACATCAGTGTTATGACTTAAGTGTATAATTCTACATTACAGGATTGGATACTAATATTTTGCACAAACAACTGATGGTGGTAGTAACATGCAACATGCAGGCACATCTGGTGGTAGTGGTGGTGGCGGCACAAGCATGCTCCGTCCTGATACTCCCAGAGGCACATCTTATGGCAGGAGCACCAGCATGCTCCGTCCTGACACTCCCAGAGGCGCATCTTATGGTGGCGGCACCAGCATGCTCCGTCCTGACACTCCCAGAGGCGCATCTTATGGTGGGAGTACCAGCATGCACCGTCCTGACACTCCCAGAGAGGCATCTTATGGTGGGAGCACCAGCATGCACCGTTCTGACATTACCAGAGGTGCATCTTATGGAGGGAGCACCAGCATGCACACTCCTGACACTCCCAGAGGGGCATCTTATGGTGGTGATAGACAAGGCCGTGGCTCATTAGGCGAGGGTGACGTACCAAACACCACTACTTCCCTGTGCATTCAAGGTAGTAACAGAAAAGTTTGTAGAAACTTTACCGCCCCACACAGTTATACCAATACAGTCACCCCGGTGTTTCTCTAGCAATAGTTAAATAATATTCATAATCAAAAATCTCAAACATTTCACAAATTACATTTGAATAATCTCAATCAATATAACACTATGTAACACAATTTTTGTTCCTGGGTAGTAAGTGTTATTTCCTAATTGCTTATGTCTCAAAAGTATAGAAAATGGCTATTATTCCCCACAAACTTTGCTTTTGTGATCAGGACAGTGATATTTTGAAATTTACCTATTTCCAATGAGAAAACGGGCGAATTTGTGTCTTTTCGTTAACATAAAGTCAGAAAAAAACAACATATGAATCCAAATTAACATGTATTTATACTAAAGTAATACAAAAATGACTACAAAAGATTTAGAAGTGAGTAGTCTTTTTGGTTGGGGTAGTATGAGTTTCTCTCCTCAGCTCCACCTCTGAAATTGTCATCTGGATTGTCATCTACAACGTCTTCCTCGCTCTCTGACTTGCTGCTCTCTTCTAAAGACGGCTGCTCTCTCTCCGGAGGAGTGGGTACGGGGAGCTCATGGCAGTGTGGCACCGGGGCGATGGATGAAGGAAGGTCCGGATACGTGATAGCAGGTGCATTCTTGCCAGTCCGACGTTTGGAAGGGTCCACCATGCAGAAGTAGCAGTTGCTTGAGTGGTCAGTGGGTTCCCGCCAAATTCTTGGGATAGCGAACTTCATGGCTCTCTTTTCCCCTCTGTACCATCCTACAAAAATACATTTATTTCACCCATGACTAATGTGTTTATTTCACCCATGACTAAGAGATTCTCGCAACATTTTTCATATATGATATATTTTTTCAATAACATTGAAAATTGTAAAATATTTTAAAATTAAAAACTTTTACAATTTTAAAATTTTAACAAATTTTATAACATAAAATTCCGAGCAACAATTGTCCATCTTACCTTCCAGAGTTTTTTTTTTGCAGTGCTCGAGGTGAAATGAGGTGCCCAGGGTTTGTCTTGATCCCCGACAGGCATGCCGAAATATGCCTTGTAGGCCTCACACATCTTAGCAGATGCTTCCACGGAGTACTTTTTTCGCTCTTGTCTTGATAAATTGGCCGCAGACATAGCAAAAATCGCCTGCCGGATGCTTGCAGCCTCTTGATGCCATCTCAGAAAAATGCAGATATGTATCCACTTAGGCAGCTGGAACTAAACTGAACTGGTGGGCTTAAGGCCCCTGTATTTATACTACTATTTATATTACTGGAAAGTTCTAGAAAGTTCTAGAAGTTACTCCAAGTTTACTCAGCACTGAATCTATCTGGAATGTTCTGGAAAATAGGTGAATTTCAAAATATCACTGTCCTGGTCACAAAAGCAAAGTTTGTGGGGAATAATAGCCATTTTCTATACTTTTGAGGCATAAGCAATTAGGAAATAACACTTACTACCCAGGAACAAAAAAAAAAAAAAAAAATTGTTACACGGTGTAATCTGTATTGATTCTAAAATAAATTATTTATATATATAAATTATTTATGTTATATTTAACTTTCTGAGCAGTTGACCTTATCCATAGTGACTTGCAGTTGCTATAGTCAAGTACAAGAGTACAGCTATTTCACAGTATATCAATAACATTACTTACACACATATGTTATTTATATTTAAATTAGCTACAGCTTACCTGAAAAATACTTAACAGAAAAGTCTTAAACTTTACAGCTCCACGGCCATACACTAATGCAGTGTCTCTAGAATAGATCAAGGTGAGTGTATACCAATATATTGTAATTAATGTGTAGTGGTAGCGCTATCACACTCTAGTGTTCAGAAGTTACTGTTAATTAATTTACATTTGTCTTCTTTCAGTTCTAGAAAAACTGGAAAATTTGGAAATTGCAGTAAATGAAATAAAAAAAATGTTAAAAAAAAAAAAAGATGATGATGAGGAAGCAATGGAGAGCATCGAAGTGGTCCTACCTGAAGGAAGAAAGCTCGACTCCACAGATGCGCTCCAAAAATTTGATGAGCACTTGAATGTTAACACCAGGAAGAGAATGGTAAATATTGCTCCATGCTATATTTAATTAGAGATAACTGGGGTCTGCGAAAGTAGCCATTAATAGTCTACTGCTATGCAAACCTCAATGGTAGATTTTTTTTTTCATTTTAAAAACAAATTCAACAAGTATTCAGAGGTAATATAATTCTTAAAAGAAAATATTATTACAATTATGTGACTGAATTTCCATGTATGAATTTAGACTTTCAATTCTGATGTCAGGGATAAATATCACATCTGTATCACCTTGATCCTACATGTTATTAAGAACCGCTCCATGCCAATTACTCTCGTCTGCACAACCAAGTAAAACACAACCGTGCTGTACCACTTCATATTTGACACATATCACTATTATACACAGGTGCGGATTCTACAATCAATAGAGGGAGGGAGCAACCTACCCAAGATTTGTCGGGCAATAATGAGGTCACTTTTGACCAATAAGGTTATGAGCATGTACAGTGTTGTTGGGCAAAAGGGAAAACTGCCTTTTAAAAATCTTGAAATAGCAAAAATAATTATGAGTAAGCATTGCCACCAACCTCCACCTTCTTTTCAAATTTCTGTAGTGTTTTTATCTTTTCTTATGAAGGATATATACCTTTGTGATTACATTTCTTGAGTTATTTGTTTTCCAATTCTCCCCTAAAGTGTCTTTCTTACCAGGTCAGATGTGTTCTGCAAATTCTCTGACTGTCAGCCACTTCTGTTTTCTTATTTTTTCCATATCCTCATTTCTCTTAATGGTTTCCTAATAGCTCTCAGTTTCCCAGGTCCGCTATGCTCTGACAGATTCCTGTTAGAGGAGGTAGCAGGGTGAGAAACCTACTGCTTCACATACAGTGCATTTATATGCATGTACAGCTTTGTTGAGGTATTCTTTCCAGTTAGGTTTCTTTTCTTCATCCAGTGTTCTCAGCATGGAAAGAAGGGTATAGTTAAAGCACTCTGTGGAACTGGATAAAAACTAGCGCTTCATAAAATTTGGGGAAAAAAATAAAACTTTTTTTTATTATTTTAGTATTTATATTCTAATAGCATTTGAGCCCTCAGGAACCTTTGGCTATTGCATTTTCTTTCCTGCTCAAATGCTTAAATGTAAACCATGCTTAAATGTAAACTCAACATACTTCAACTTACATAAAAAAATAGATTGCCAGTAAACACATAATACATTCTTATACTGTATTGATCGCAAGGCAGTAGAAAGTGATATTTAAAGCCATTTACTTTAAATAATGATGTACACCACATCAATTCTTATAATGGCAAGAATAACATTTTTTTATTTCCTTCATAGGAGCAATCAAAAAGTCCACACTGGACAAATTTAAAGAAAATGAAATATTCTACGAGATTGGTGAAGTATTGAGGAATGCACCTAATCAACCCGGGGGCATTAATTATGAGAGGGTTAGTATTATTGCATTTCAGTCCTTATAATTATTCTTTTGGTATTCTTGGTATCTTATTTATAGAAAAAAATATAGAAAACTAAATTATATCTGTATATATAGATTCAGTGCAATCCATGTCTGCAGCCAAAAGATTTTGACAGATGTTACCTTTCTGTCTTGCACACCAGTAAAACAGCTTTAGGGACCAGATTTGCCAGATTCTTTGGTACATTAACATTTTGTTTTATTTCTGCATCAGTAAAAACGTTTCTATGACGCGCCAATATACACGATGCCTCTGTTTAGGTGCTTTGCAACCGAGCTAGAAATTTTGAGCACCTTTTGCTGACTTCACATTAAAAGCACACAAAAAAAAAATCTGTGCGCCTCAACCTTGTGATAGAGATGACCGCGACTGGAGTTATGCGTCCTGAGCATCAAGGTCATCTACCACACGACAGAGCCCGCAAAGAAAGTCAAGGTCATCTACCACACAATAGAGACCGCATCGAGAGGGCTGTATCATTAGAAAATGATTCATGTGTTTATTTTCATTAAAACCTGTATTTACCTTGAACTTCTGATATTTAACCTTCTGCTGAGGAAGAGTGCCTAATGTAATTAGAATAGAAAAACGACTGCAGCATACATGTAGAGAGTAAACACGGCTAAAATATATTTATTAATTTACTTATGTTAATTTGGGGGTCTTACTCTTTCTTATTTTAATTGATCTGTACATCCATGTAGTATTGAGTCCGAACTTGTGGTTGAAGGTGGGGTGTCATTCAAGCTGGCAGTGAGTGATTGTAGGTTAGAATGTTAAGGGGGAAAGCCTTATGTTATGAGAGGTGAAAGTGACAAAAAGTAAATAATATAATGAAAACTCATCAAATAAACAAAAAAACAGCATATCTTTAACAAAAACCTAATCAAATAGACTAAAGACTCATCAAATAAACAAAAAACAGCATATCTTTAACATATATATATATATATATATATATATATATATATATATATATATATATATACACACACACACACATATATTAAACAATTAAAAGCTCTTGTAAAGAATTTGTAATTTATAAACTTATTTATTTATTTATTTTTTTTTTAGAGGCACAGAGCAAGGAGGGAAAGGAGTGGGACCCAACATCCAAGAATGGATGAAGAGGAGGAGTCAGATCATTAGAGGAGGAGGAGTTGGATAATTCTGCTTTGTTTTCTCTCACTTTCTTTCCTGCATTGCTGCTTGCAGCTATATTTATTATTATAGACATTGTTATTATTCTCGTTTATGACCACTTTTTTAGTTTAATAATAAACTTATATTCATTTTTAAATAAAAATGTGTCTATCTTAATTTCAAAAAATAACCCATTTTCTAAGCACAATAAGATGATAGACTTATGTTTTTATATGTTATGTGATAACATTTTAAAAATGTTTCTGAGCCCCTACATTTTCATATCATTTAAACATTGTGAAAAAAACATTTTCGTGATATTTGGTAAAAGGTTTATATAACATTTTATAATGTTTTTATATAATGTTATGTGATAACATTTTAAAAATGTTTCTGAGCCCCTACATTTTCATATCATTTAAACATTATGAAAAAACATTTTCGTGATGTTTGGCAAAATGTTTATATAAAATTTTTATGATATCATTGTGTTTGCTGGGTTTGCAAACGTATCTTTCATAAACAGGTTATTTCAGTTAAATAAATACCAGCTGACCAGCTTCTCTGCTATAATGTTAAAAGTAACCTCGTGGACATGCAGGCAGAAGCCAAAAAAAAAATACACCTGCACTATTCTTTTTAACACCAGAACCGCCACGGTAGTCATTCTGACGTTTTTCACTTTTACAATTTAAATTACTATGCGTGTGTTAAAGATCCATGGTTGTCTGTTCTTGACTTTTCCTAAATACATGTATTAAATATACTGACGACGTTTCAAAGTCAGAATTGCAAAAATAAAAAAAAAGTTATGAGCACTTCTACCTAGAACCGCCAAAAGTAGTCATTTTGACGGCTTGTTACAATACATGCTTTTATTATTAATGTAACCTGCAATAAGCTATTTTTATATTTATACAAGCCAGTTTATCTGTAGCTACGCTGAGTTTACAGCAGTATGTATTTGAATAGAATATTGCTCTTGACGTCTTGATATGTGATACCCAAATTTCTATATATTGTAACGACAGTAATGTGAAAAAAGCCTTTCATCTTATTTTTGTAAATAATGACTTCGTTTTTACAATTTTGTAGGTACATATAGCAGTTTACACCTGTTTACACAATATTTTCTTTTGAAATGTTTATTTTATTATAGCTTTTCAGTTTTGTAAGTCATGCATTAGGCCCTATATGCGCTAATTTCAAAAATAAAGCCTTTTTATTTATTGAAATTTGGTCTTTAACTATGGGGTGGTACAAGGTTGCCCTCCTTGTGGTGAACTGTACAACAGTCTCTGGAGACAAAGACTGCTTTGGAAAATCTCACCACAAGTGGCTGCTTATGACCATGAAAACTCAGCATATACCGCTTAATACTATTATCACATCTAACAGTAAATTATATAATGGTTAAAAAAAATACTGTGCCCAGTTTATTTTTTAACGGTGTAAAATTGACATTTTTATATATTATTATTTGCATTTTCTTTTCATAAAATTACTATACTCTCGGGGTGTACAGAAAATTGACAGCCGGGGTATTTAAAATATGCAGCTGAAATTTCCACAGCGCGAATTGCACTCCCACAACGAATCACAAGTAGTTATCAAAATTAGTACTAAATCAACATTTATAAAATACTAACCGTTGTCCTGCAAAAAACACACACGATAAAATGATGCTTTCCAATTAACAACTGTTCGTTTGATTTCCATTTTCACGAGTCTCAGACCGTATCTTGTTCTGCTGTAAAGGCCTGGAAGCCTTCAAGTTGCCTGCAACTTCTAGTTATTATTATTATTTTTTTCCTTCCTCCCAAATTACAAAAGCCTATAACTTTTAAACGGCTGCACCAAAACTCACGAAATTTGGCACGGATGTAGAGGACTATGGGATGTTGTGCCATGGTCAATATGGCGGCTTTTGGTCACATGGTGTGGCAGCCATCTTGGATTTAATGAAAATTTTGGGAAATTTTCAAATGTCTTCTTCTCATGAACGGTACATAGTACAGCTGTGAAAATTTTTGTACATGGTGCGCTCATGTCCACGATTGATTTTACGTAAGAAAAAAGTTGATTGGTCACATGGTGTGGAAACTATGTGCCATTTTGCATAAAACGCTTAAACGACATCTCCTCATGAACCCTTTGGCCGGTTGACGTGAATCTTGGGTATATGTTATCTTTGTAGTGTCCTCTAAAAAAGTTATTAAGGAAAAGTTCCTACATGAACAAACATGGCTGCCATGAGCCAATCAATGTGGGTGACATGGCACTTTTGCCCAAAAAATACCCTGAAATCATACATTCCCACCACTAGGGACAGCTGTTGCCATGGAAACGTGAGCAAGGTCTAGGAAAAAAAAGCAGCCATTTTTTTTGCTGGTGTCTGGCAAGAACCGTTTTACTAACTCGTGTAACTTAAAACACAGTAATTACACTGGAAAGGCTAGTATTATATTACACATACACACTGTACAGTGTACAATGCCACATACTGTAACCTAAGAACTTTTTTTTTTTAAGAACTGTTACAGCTGCATCAATGCTGGGAAAAGAATTGCACCACGCGCGCACACACTCACTAAGTATGAGAAAAATGAGTGTAATCTCCGATCTAATGTTGTTTATTTATTTAGAATAATTTTTTTAAAACGCTGTTGTAACTGAACAGCAGGCAAAAAAAAAACGCCATGTATTTTTAATTAGAACACAGTCGTAAGACTAATATGTTTAATACATGAGCTTTACAAGTCACACGAATACAATTTGTTTAAAAATCGGGGGTAGCACTTTGAAAACGTATCTTTCATTAGCTGGTTATTTCAGTTAAATAAATACCAGCTGACCAGCTTCTCTGCTATAATGTTAAAAGTAACCTCGTGGACATGCACGCAGAAGCCAAAAAAAAAACAAAAAAACACCTGCACTATTCTTTTTAACACCAGAACCACCACGGTAGTCATTTTGACAGTTTTCACTTTTAAAATTTTAATTACTATGCGTGTGTTAAAGATCCACGGTTGTTTGTTCTTGACTTTTCCTAAATTATTATTATTATTGTTTATTTCTTAGCAGACGCCCTTATCCAGGGCGACTTACAATCGTTACAAGATATCACATTATTTTTACATACAATTACCCATTTATACAGTTGGGTTTTTACTGGAGCAATCTAGGTAAAGTACCTTGCTCAAGGGTACAACAGCAGTGTCAGCTACCTGGGATTGAACCCACAACCCTCTGGTCAAGAGTCCAGAGCCCTAACCACTACTCCACACTGCAGGCCCAAATACATGTATTAAATATTCTGATGACGTTTGAAAGTCAGAATCGCAAAAATAAAAACAAAAGTTATGAGCACTTCTACCTAGAACCGCCAAAAGTAGTCATTTTGACGGCTTGTTACAATACATGCTTTTATTACACCGTGTAACAATTTTTTTTTTTTTTTTTTTTGGTTCCTGGGTAGTAAGTGTTATTTCCTAATTGCTTATGCCTCAAAAGTATAGAAAATGGCTATTATTCCCCACAAACTTTGCTTTTGTGACCAGGACAGTGATATTTTGAAATTTACCTATTTTCCAGAACATTCCAGATAGATTCAGTGCTGAGTAAACTTGGAGTAACTTCTAGAACTTTCTAGAACTTTCCAGTAATATAAATAGTAGTATAAATACAGGGGCCTTAAGCCCACCAGTTCAGTTTAGTTCCAGCTGCCTAAGTGGATACATATCTGCATTTTTCTGAGATGGCATCAAGGTCATAGGAGACTTCAAAATGGTGGCATTCCTGATGGGTCTCTGTGGCAGTCTGGCTCGCAGTGGTGACGTCACGGACCAGGAAGTAGAAACCAAAACAATGGATGGGCGGTTGAAGCTGAGTGCAACGGCACTCAGCGTATTTATTAATAAACAAAACAAAAGATTTAAACAAAACAACAAAACACAAAACAAAAGGGCACGAGGGCCAAACGAATAAACAAACAAACAAGTAAGTGTCGTGCTGGATAATCCAGCACGTTTTAGCAATTGTTTTTTAAATGTTGCTCGCTCTCCGCTCCCGTACTCTCCTCTGCTCTGTACACCCAACCCCGAGTGCAGAGAGCTGCAGGTTTATATACTCTGGCCGAGGGATTAACTAGTTGTTAATTATCTTATTACCCCTCGGCCAGAGTCTGCACGCGTTTGGTAAGGATGCATGACTGTCAGCTAGTTAACTAATCAGTAGCTGATCAGCCATGCATCCTCACAGGGTTTTTAAATATAATAATAAAAGACGCGGCGCTTTTATCCGCGCCGCTAACAAAAATACAAATAATAATAAATAGGGGCGGGACACTCCGCCACAGTCTCCAAGGCGGTTTTACCAAGTTTCCCTGCTATCTTTGCCTTTGGGACAGCAGGGACACCAAGGCGCACTACCACAGACGGGACTGGCCACAGCGGACTGAGTTCTCTGTGGGGAGGAACAACGTCAAGTGGGAGCCACTGGTGGACCCCCGGAAGGTGCTGATGCCACCACTGCACATCAAATTGGGCCTTATGAAACAATTTGTCAGAGCTCTAGATAAGGAGTCGGCAGCCTTCAAGTACCTTCAAGACTTCTTCCCTAAGCTGTCTGAGGCAAAGGTCAAAGCAGGTGTCTTCGTCCGGACCACAGATAAAGAAGATCCTGGGTGCAATGAATTCCCCAAGAAGCTCACTAGTAAGGAGAAAGCGGCTTGGAACAGCTTTGTCGCAGTGGTTCGGGGCTTCCTGGGCAATCACAAGGCCGAAAATTATGTGGAGCTGGTTGAGACTCTGGTGAAGAACTACGGCACAATGGGCTGTAGGATGTCCCTCAAAGTCCATATCCTTGATGCTCATCTTGATAATTTCAAGGAGAACATGGGAGCGTACTCGGAGAAGCAAGGCGAGCGCTTCCACCAGGATATACTGGACTTTGAACGCCGCTACCAAGGACAGTATAACGAGAACATGATGGGAGACTACATTTGGGGGCTGATTCGTGAAAGTGATTTACAGTATAATTGTAAATCTCGAAAAAACTACTCACTTCTAAATCTTTTGTAGTCATTTTTGTATTACTTTAGTATAAATACATGTTAATTTGGATTCATATGTTGTTTTTTTGACTTTATGTGAACGAAAAACACACAAATTCGCCCGTTTTCTCATTGGAAATAGGTAAATTTCAAAATATCACTGTCCTGGTCACAAAAGCAAAGTTTGTGGGGAATAATAGCCATTTTCTATACTTTTGAGGCATAAGCAATGAGGAAATAACACTTACTACCCAGGAACAAAAATTGTGTTACATAGTGTTATTAATATAACCTACAATAAGCTATTTTTATATTTATACAAGCCAGTTTGTTATCTGTAGCTACGCTGAGTTTACAGCAGTATGTATTTGAATAGAATATTGCTCCTGACGTCTTGATATGTGTTATCCAAATTTCTATATATTTTAACGACGAGGCAGACAACGGGAATGCATGCCTGTGATAGGGGGAAGTTTCGGAGCGGAAGGGCAGAGGCGGGGCTGGAGAGGACTCGAGGAGACACGCAGGGACTGTTCCCTTTGTGTGCGTTACCTGCCTGTTTGTTCAACTCTTTCATTTAACCTGTGTTCTTTATTGTTGGTTACGTTTATTTTATTGAATTGCTCACTGTGGCATATTAAACCGAGCCTTTGTTACCGGAATACCCGCCTGGATTTCATTCTTTACCGCTACGTTATAATATCAATTCCTTGCAGAACTGCCGTCTGGCTGTCTACGTGAGCATAGTCTGCTGTATAGTAAACAAAGAAGAAGGGCTTTTCCACCGTCTGTGCAAAACGTAGTACTCAGTGAAAGCAATCACCGGTGTCCAGGTGCTGTTCTTACAATGTACTGGACATGGCAGCCATCAATTCCTTCGTTTTGTACAATGAATGCACCGGGGAAAATATCAGTAGGAGAGATCTCTTATGATGCTAGCCACGGAGCTTTGGTAGAAACATTTCGATTAGAAAACTGCAAAGCAGCAGGGAAACGCAGCTCAATCTGGATACAGTGCGCATCAAGTGACAAAAGCAACAAAAAAACAATGCCAGGTAGCTAAATGCAATACAAATAAAACTTTTGATATCTGTGTCCAGTAAGTGGTAAATGCACAGGACAAGTTCACAAGCGTTACATCTGTGTGGATTGTGCGAATATGGGGGCTATTTTGAAGTATGTTTCCCTGAATGCACATTCCCGTTACACAATGTGAACTGAGTTATTTTCTTTTTTATGTTATTGTTCTATAAATAATTATTTCGATTTTACAATTGTGTATGTAGGCCTACATATAACCAGTTTACAGCTGGTTGCACAATATTTTGTTTTGAAATGTTTATTTTATTATAGTTTTTCATTTTTTGAAGTCGTGCTATGCAGTAATGTGAAAAAAGCCTTTTATCTTATTTTTGTAAATAATGACTTCGTTTTTACAATTTTGTAGGTACATATAGCAGTTTACACCTGTTTACGCAATATCTTCTTTTGAAATGTTTATTTTATTATAGCTTTTCGGTTTTGTAAGTCATGCATTAGGCATTAGGTCATGCATTCCTCTGCAAGTGGTTCCCGAGCCCGACAGGTCAAGTAAAAAATTTGTAATGTTCTAAGCTTAGAGCAGAGTTTCTTATATAGCACTTGTATCAACAGGGACGTAAGTATTGACAGCCCCCACATTATTTGACAAAACACCACCCAAATCCACCCCCAGTTGACCCCTGCCCCAGTCACTCCTTGTCCGTAAAGCGAGCTCTTGACAAGCACCGCCTGGACTTCCGCTGTTCGATACCCTTGGTCTGCTTGCTGAAGTGTGTCGGTGATGTGGGTGTATTTCATTTGGGCATGGTGTATGTGTTTTTTGGCTTCCGCCACCATTTTCTTTATTTCTTCCTGTAATGCTGTCAGCCCCTGAATCAGTTCATCGTTGCCGTGGTGCCACGAAGGATCCCAGGTCAGATTACCTCGAAGGGGGGGCGTGCGGTAGAGGTGGTACCCCCCCCAACGGTGAGTATGGCACGACGGGGCACTTCCATGCACACGGATGGTGCGACAGAGGGGCAAACCTTCCCGTTGATCTCTATTGAGTTATTAGGCCCTGCAATACACCACATTGTTTCATTCATATGTAACAGTTCAATGTGCCAGGGTTGATTGGTGACTGTGAGCTCGAACCTGGTGAGGCTGGCCATAGAGTCGGTGGAGCAGGTGCAGAGCACCTCCTGGTCTGAGTGGGTGCAAAAATCCTGGGTGTACAACGTTCCCTGGGTACCAGTGCTAGTATACGCCACTCCTACTATCCGGGTAACATGCCCGGCTCTAACAATGGGCAGTGACGTGACCATCCTCGCTTTATCGGGTTGGGGAATTCCCAGTGGGGCTAGTAGGTTGAATTGAATGCTGGACCCGATCCATATGGGCCGATGTGCTCACATAGACTCTCAGTGTCCCCACACCCATGGGGGAAAAGTAGGCAGCTCAGGCGCTATTGGTTACATAAGAACATAAGAACATAAGAAAGCCATTCAGCCCATCTTGTTCGTTTGGTTGTTAGTAGCTTATTGATCCCAGAATCTCATCAAGCAGCTTCTTGAAGGATCCCAGGGTTTCAGCTTCAACAACATTACTGGGGAGTTGGTTCCAGACCCTCACAATTCTCTGTGTAAAAAAGTGCCTCCTATTTTCTGTTCTGAATGCCCCTTTATCTAATCTCCATTTGTGACCCCTGGTCCTTGTTTCTTTTTTCAGGTCAAAAAAGTCGAGGAACTTAAACGCCTTTACCATGCTGGTGAGCCTAACCCTGGAGAAAATGTGGACAAATGCTTCAAACAACTGTACATTCGCAACTTGCCCCAAGAAGTCAGAGTTGCCATAAGTGCGGTGGTAAATGCAGACACGCCCATGCACGACATTCTGAAAGCTGCTAGGACAGTATGGCAAAATGCACAGGTTTCCAAAATGCCTGCAAGAAAAGTACAAGAAACTCCCCAAGTAGTAGCAGTTACAACCACATCAGACTTCCTTGAACCTGAGGGGGGTGAACTGCCTCCAAATAATCCTACTTGGAAGAAAACACTGCCATCTAACAGCAGCCAGAAACCCACAGAGAGAAACCACCCACGGCGATGAGAATACTCTGATGGGCCCCACAAGAACTACAATCAACACAAGAACTACAAACCACCTAACCACGAGGGATACCACCACGGCAACAGGAGAGCAGATGATTGGAAGGAAAAGCAACAACAGGAACTTGAGCAGGAAGTGCAACTTTGTGTACGACAACACATGCAGAATTTGATTCTGCGACTCCTCCTCCTACTGCACCACATGCTACTGAGATGCCCCCTAGTGGATCTAGGAATTGCCAGGCCAACACCTCTAAACACGCACCTGACAGCTGACTAAGCCAAGATCCCTCTACACCTAGTAAAGTAAAGGAAATACACTTGCAAGTTGTGGAGGAGGAGCTCCAACCACTCACAGAAACCCCAACACTGGAAGACGACACACACTCTCTCCAAGAAGAAAAAGCACCCACAACCCAGGTCGAAGCAGAAGTTTCTAGTTTGACGAAACTAGCCGTCACAGCTCAAAAGCGAACCTATCTGGGCACCCTTATTAGGAAAGGTGGAGCTGAAAGATTGTACACAAAGGTACTCATTCAAGATGTGCTCCAAGAAGAGGCCTTCCTTGACCCAGGTGCCGAGATTATCCTTATAACGAACGAACTGTTTGAGGCACTAAAAGCCGAACTGCAAATACAGGGTAGAACTGTGGATGAACACCCCAGTGAAATAAAGTTTACTGGATATGGCAGCAAAGAGGTGCAGCGACCCAGATGTAAGAGTTGGTTGGACATCACATTTAATGGGACAAAAATCCATCACCGAATCCACGTCAGCTACAGCGAGGGAAGAGAAGTACTAATTGGCATGGACTCACTGCGCAGGCTGAAACCCATAATAGACTGCGATCAGAATGAACTATGGGCAGGCGGCAAAAATGGAGACAACTACCCACAAATATGCAAAATCCACACAGACCGCTACAAAAGCGATGAAGATGCCATTGCAGCACTGGGTTTTGTTGTCACTGCCCCACAGAGCCAGACAGCCCACGCAGATGAGAATCCTTTAGACCTGACACTGCTGTTCCCTCTTGACTCCCAAGAGTTAACCACTAGCAGCCCCAGCATAAATGCAGAAGATGCTGCTGCAGCAAAGCCTGAGCAAGAAGGCTGCTCAACCCAGGCTGCTTGTCTCCTAGATGCGGAACCAGCACCCTTGTGCACAACCATCAACAAGGGGGGAGAAACCCACGTCCTACTACAAATAGAGGACACGGTTGCCAAACTTTACCCCCTCTACTTAACATATGAACGGACATTGATCAATGTAAAACTGTTCAACAAACTTCAGAGGCTGAGAAGAGACCTTACCTTCATTGATAAAGCAGAGGACTTGCATAGTGTTCCCAACCACAAGAAGGCCTGCAGAGCTGCAGGTAGATGCAACCTGTGGATCAGATTAGGAAACAGGAGACTCCTGCACACTGTCTATATGCTCCCAGACCTCAGTAAATCTTTCTATCTTGGAGCAGACTTCCTAGTGCGACTCGGCATATGCATGGATAGAATTGGTGAACAGCTGTGGACCGGATTGCATGGTGACCCTTCCCCAATTACAGACAGCACAGAGCAGTTGCTGTCTGGGCAGACAATCCCACAGGCCTGCCACGTTGTCACTACGCAAGACACCACGCTTCCAGCACAACAAAGGGATATCCAAGAGCAAATTGCACCCCAAGAAGGACAAGGATTACCTGAAAAGGAAGCATTTTTCCAACCAGGGATCTACTTCTCCAACCTGAACCTTGCAGTAGCTAAAATGGACTACATAGAGTTTACATCAAACTCTTCTTACCTTTTGGTGGACAATCTCAGTGCAGAATCAGTCACAATCCCTGCACACACTGAGATAGGATTGGCAATTGCAAAGAACTTCCATTATTTGGAACTCACTGTCCAAGTTATAGGAACAGTACCAGACAATGTGGAGAAGCAAAACAATGTCACACTACCTCAAGGACTAATCTTCATTCAATCCATCTGCCCTATAAACAAAGACGATTTATACGACAGCAGGATAGAAAGGGGGGAATTGGTCTTCTCCATCCAGGTGACTGATGATGAAATAAACTGCCAGCCACACCACATAAACAAAGTAGTGCCAATACCTGCAAAGGACTTATTAGAAGTCACAGAAGACAGAGTTCAGGTACAGACTGAAGAAATCGTCCCTGGATTTGAAGAGCAGCTGAAAGAACAGATCTCCACAGCTAATGCATTGGAGACAAATACACAGCGGCTACAACTGGAGCAGTTGATTTGTAAGCATACGAGACTTTACTCCAGAGATTCCTATGATTGCAGGGAGACCAACGTACATATGGTCAAAATACCAACTGACACTGGACAAAAACCAGTTTACGTCAGACAGTACAGGATCCCCATCGCAGCCCACGAGTCAATACAAGAGACAACTGACAAACTATCGGAACGAGGCCTTATCAGGGAATGTAACTCCACCTATAACTCGCCTATCTGGCCGGTCCTGAAGCCTACAGGAAAGTGGAGGATAACCATTGATTACAGGCAGCTAAACAAACAAGTTCCACTATCTAGATGGCCCATGGCCTATTTAGATGAAACCCTTACCAAGGTTAAACAGGCAAAGTTCTTCACGGCCCTCGATGTGTCTAACGGATTTTGGACCCTGAAAGTGGACCCCAGAGACCAGTACAAATTGGCTTTCTCTTTCAACAATCGTCAGTTCACATGGAATAGGTGTCCATTTGGCTACTCCAACTCACCAGCAGAATGTAACATCTTCCTGCACAAAGTATTCCCAGATGCAGCAACAAGGAAGATTTCTATCTATGTGGATGACATTTTGGTATGGAGTGACACCTGGGAAGAACACCTTGAGACACTTGGGTATGTACTACACCAACTAGAAAAGGTAGGTGCCAAAATATCACTTACTAAAGGACAGTGGTGTAGAAAACAGGTGAACTACGTTGGCTTTGAAATAGGAACAGAAGGCATACGACCACAGCAAAGCCGAACAGAAGCCCTGCGAGCTGTAAGACCACCCACTTCTGTAAAAGAACTCTGCAGTTTTCTGGGCATATGTAACTACTCGCGTCACTTCGTGGATGACTACGCAAGGATTGCAAAACCTCTCTTTAAGTTATTAAAGAAAGAAGAACCTTGGATATGGGGGCCAGAGCAAGAAAAAGCCATGACGGTACTGAAAGACTGTATCACGCAAGCCCCATCCCTAGCATATCCTGATAAGAGTAAGGAATTCTACCTCACAACAGGATTCACACATCAGAGTGTCAGTGCAGTCCTGTGCCAGATGCATGACAATTAAAAAACGGATCGTGGCATACGCAAGCAAAACCCTGAGTGAAGTAGAACTCAAATACTCTGACTGCGAGAAAGCTTTATTTGCCACAATATGGGCAATACAACACTTCAAGAATCTTGTGTGTGGCGTAAAAATCATCCTGGAGACACGGCACCGTACCATTGCCTTCCTGAACAGCCAGACAATCCGAGATGGCTGAGTGTCAAGCAGCCGGATTGCCTCCAGGATTTTGGCAGTTGAAGGACTCCCTATAGAAGTACGATATGCCAAGGACAAGAAGAGTGAAGTAGCACAAAACCTGATGGAACTTCACGACTGCACTATGTGCGAACCCAGTGCAGAAGCAGAAAACCTTCCAGAAGATCCCCCAGAACCTAATCCCCATTTGAACTACAATGAGGATGTGTGCCGGGGACTGCCAAATGTCTACATAGATGGCAGCACAACTAGGAAGGGAGGAACACTGAAGGCAGGAGTAGGACTAATTTGGGAACATAATTCGTTCCAAAAGAGTTACCACCTGCAATCAAAAACCAGCCAATATGCTGAGTTGGTAGGAGCTTTGCTGGCTGTCAAAACAGCTATGCAGCAGGACATTACAGAGTTTATAATCTGTACAGACTCTGCATACACAAAGGACAGTTTTATTAACTACCTGCCCGGCTGGAAACGAAAGGGCATGAGGAAACCCGACGGTAAACCAGTTGCAAACCCAGAGCTGATACTGGCTATCGATCAACTTGTCTCTGAACATGGTCTCAAGATCTACTGGAAGAAGGTAGTGGGGCACTCGCTTGTTGAGGGACGCGACAAACAAGGGAACGACCAAGCAGACAGGCTGGCAAAAGAGGGCGATTCGAATGGAGAAAACTGGGAACTCAGCCCAGAACTCCAAGTAATGGTCCATGCCATCACCCGCCGACAAGCCAAACAAGGACAAGATATAGCCCTATCACCGCAGGTGACGGCCACCTTGTACAATGAAGAGCTACCCACAGACTTGGTAGAAATGCAAGAAGGGGATGCTACAATCTGCAAGATGCGCAACCATGTCCAAGATGCTGAAGCAAACCCACTCACCCCAGCTAGCCTGCTCGATGACCCCGAACTGAAAATCCTGGCAAGTCAGAAGCGAAGGATCTCCCTTAAAACAGGACTACTTGTGTTCACCCATGAAAACGATAATCTACCCAGATGGATAGTCCCTCGGAGTTACCGGAAAACAATGCTGCAACATGCTCATGATGAACCATGCGGAGGACACCGCAGCGATAAAGCAACGCTAGAGACATTAAAACAAGTTGCTTATTGGCCAAACATGCCCCAGGATACAGCTAACTATGTAGCAAGTTGCTTAACATGCTGTAAATTTCAACCCGCCAAGCCCAGACACAGGGCCCCGCTCCAGAAAATAGGGACTACTGCTCCCAGGACAGATATCCAAATAGATTGGATAGGCCCTGTAACCAGGTCAGTGAAAGGGAATAAATATGCGTTGACAATTACTGACCTATTCACGAAGTGGGTTGAGTGCCTCCCTGCACCCAATGACACTGCTGAAACCACTGCTGTACTACTAGTAAACCACATCCTGTCGATGGGGGCTGCCGCCAAGGGTGGAATCAGACAGAGGCACCCACTTCACTGCCACAGTCATGGAACACATTTGGAAAATCCTAGGAGTGAAGCGGAAACTCCACGTGGCCTACCACCCCCAATCCTCAGGTCAAGTGGAAAGAGCCAACCGGACTGTTATCCACACCCTGAAGAAGTATCTGGCAGACAACCAGAAAGACTGGGTGTGGCGGAGTGTCCCGCCCCCATTTATTATTATTTGTATTTTTGTTTGCGGCGCGGGTAAAAGCGCCGCGTCTTTTATTATTATATTTAAAAACCCCGTGAGGATGCATGGCTGATCAGCTACTGATTATTTAACTAGCTGACAGTCATGCATCCTTACCAAACGCGTGCAGACTCTGGCCGAGGGATAATAAGATAATTAACAACTAGTTAATCCCTCGGCCAGAGTATATAAACCTGCAGCTCTCTGCACTTGAGGTTGGGGTGTTGGAGTAGAGAGTACGGGGAGCGGAGAGAAGGAATAACATTTAAAAAACAATTGCTAATACGTGCTGGATTATCCAGCACGGCACTTACTTGTTTGTTTATTTATTCGTTTGGCCCTCGTGCCCTTTTGTTTGTATTTTGTTTAAATCTTCTGTTTGTTTATTATTAAATACGCTGAGTGCCATTGCACTCAGTTTCACCCGCCCATCCACTGTTTGGTTTCAGTTACTTCCTGGTCCGTGACGTCATCCACCTCACCACTGCGAGCCAGACTGTCACATATGGTGGCAGCGGTGGGATAAACAACGCCTCCAACAGCCGGACCAGGAACAGCAAAGGAAGTTTTTTTTTGTGTTCGTTTTTTCAAATAGTGTTTTTGTGTTTTAGAAAAAAAAAAAAAAAAATGGATAAAGTGGACGCCTACATGGAGAGGTGGCATGCGCATCAGAGGGAGTTAAAGGAAGGAGGGGCTACATGGTGCCTCGCCTGCCTGGAGTATGGGCACCTCCCTGAGGTGTGCCCATATGAAGACCCCCTCTTTGTGCAGGCCTTTGATCGAGGTGAGGTGGAGACTGCAGAGGAGTGGATCCACCTGAAGGCCATACCATCGCCGCAGGTGGATCAGGAAACCTGCCTCACCTGCCTCAAAGAGGAGGAATTGGCCCAGGAGAGGAAGGCAGGGAGAAGGAGCAGGAAGAGAAGGGGGAGAGGTAGGCTGCAGCAACAGCAACCGCAGCAGCAGGAGGAGATCGGTGAGGATGACTGTGAGGTTTACATTGTGAACCTCGTGGCGGAGTTGTGCCCTGGCTGTGGGGCATATGGGCACACGTTGGCCATATGCCCCACGCAATATGAAGAGGCGGAGCCCGTGCATCCAGCGCCCAGAAGGGGGGAGCCCGTGCATCCAGCGCCCAGAAGGGGGGAGCCCGTGCATCCAGCGCCCAGAAGGGGGGAGCCCGTGCATCCAGCGCCCAGGGGGGGGAAGCCCACAGGTCCAGAACCTAGGCCTCCAGCAGCAGAGGAGCTGCTTCTGCCTTCGCCACCTCCACCGCCAGGAGCAGAGCAGCAGGAGCTGCTCTGCCTCCGCCACCTCCACCGCCAGGAGCAGAGCAGCAGGAGCTGCCTCTGCCTCCGCCACCTCCACCGCCAGGAGCAGAGCAGCGGGAGCTGCTTCTGCCTCCGCCACCTCCACCGCCAGGAGCAGAGCAGCCGGGAGCTGCCTCTGCCTCCGCCACCTCCACCGCCAGGAGCAGAGCAGCGGGAGCTGCCTCTGCCTCCGCCACCTCCACCGCCAGGAGCAGAGCAGCGGGAGCTGCCTCTGCCTCCGCCACCTCCACCGCCAGGAGCAGAGCAGCGGGGCTGCCTCTGCCTCCGCCACCTCCACCGCCAGGAGCAGAGCAGCGGGGAGCTGCCTCTGCCTCCGCCACCTCCACCAGCAGAGGGTGAATGCCTGCTGGTTCCGTCTCAAGCTCCGTGGGAGGACAGCTTACCACCCACCTCCACCAGCAGAGGGTGAATACCTGCTGGTTCCGTCTCAAGCGCCGTGGGAGGACAGCTTACCGCTACCAGCTCCACCAGCAGAGGGTGAATGCCTGCTGGTTTTGCCTCAACCGCCGTGGGAGGACTGCTTGCCCCTCCCACCTCCACCAGCAGAGGGTGAATGCCTGCTGGTTCCGCCTCAACCGCCGTGGGAGGACTGCTTGCCTCTCCCAGCTCCACCAGCAGAGGGTGAATGCCTGCTGGTTCCGCCTCAGCCGCCGTGGGAGGACTGCTTTCCCCTCCCACCTCCACCAGCAGAGGGTGAATGCCTGCTGGTTCCGCCTCAACCGCCGTGGGAGGACTGCTTTCCCTCCCACCTCCACCAGCAGAGGGTGAATACCTGCTGGTTCCACATCCACCTTCATGGGAAGGACTGATCCTACCCTGCCTCGCACCGCCCAAGGATGCCTGCCTCGCTTAGCCCAAGGATGCCTGCCTCGCCGCCCAAGGATGCCTGCCTCGCTTCGCCCAAGGATGCCTGCCTCGCCGCCAAAGGATGCCTGCCTCGCCCCCAAGGATGCCTGCCTCGCCCGCCCAAGGATGCCTGCCTCGCCGCCCAAGGATGCCTGCCTGCCAAGGATGGATGCCTGCCTCGCCGCCCAAGGATGCCTGTTGCTCCGCGCGCCTGGGGCTGCCTGTTGCTCCGCATCGCCTGGGGCTGCCTGTTGCTCCGCATCGCCTGGGGCTGCCTGTTGCTCCCGCATCGCCTGGGGCTGCCTGTTGCTCCCACATCGCCTGGAGAGCCACCAGCTACAGGGAACGAGGGAGAAGTGGAGCTCCCGCTGCCGCCTCCATGGCCAGGGCTCCCCTCCCGAGTTCACCTCCCGAGGGTCGCTGCTGCTGCTGCCGTCGCCTCCCGGGGTCCGCTGCTGCTGCTGCCGTCGTCCCCGGTCCGCTGCTGCTGCCGTCGCCTCCTCGGTCCGCTGCCGTCGCCTCCCGAGGGTCCGCTGCCGTCGCCTCCCGAGGGTCCGCTGCCGTCGCCTCCCGAGGGTCCGCTGCCGTCGCCTCCCGAGGGTCCGCTGCCGTCGCCTGGGGTCGCCAGGGATCCTGCTTCGCCTGGGGTCGCCAGGGATCCTGCTTCGCCTGGGGTCGCCAGGGATCGTGCTTAAGCCTGGGGTCACTACACTATGGCCGGAGCCCTACGGAGGGGAACGGACGGCCATGAAGAAAGGGGGGGAGGTCAGGAGACCAGCTCCCCCAGCCGCACTTTCGCGGCCGGAGATCATGTGGTCGGAGCCCCACGGAGGGGAACTGCCGGCCTTGAAGAAGGGGGGGGAGGTCAGGAGACCAGCTCCCCCAGCTGCACTTTCGCGGCAGGAAATACTGTGGCTGGAGCCCCGTGAAGGGCAGCTGCCAGCCATGAAGAAGGGGGAGGTCAGGAGACCAGCTTCCCCGCAGCAATTCGCTGCAGGAGAAAGGGTGGCCGGAGCCCCACGGAGGGGAGCTGCCGGCCATGAAGAAGGGGGGTCAGGTCTGGAGACCACCCCCAAAAATTTTTTGGCCAGAGGAGCCGGCCGGTGCGCGGGCCATTGGAACGCTACGGCTGTTTGGGTGGGAGGAGGACATCCCACCGTGGCCGCCACCTTTGGTCCGTTGCTGCCCCTGTTCCTGCGCGGGACTGCTAACCGGGACTTTGGGGACTAAGGGGAGGTGGCCGAAAAACCATGTGTGCTGCGCACAGGGGGCATGTGTGGAGTGTCCCTTCCCATTTATTATTATTTTTTTTTTGTTTGCGGCGCGGGTAAAAGCGCCGCGTCTTTATTATTATATTTAAAACCCCGTGAGGATGCATGGCTGATCAGCTACTGATTATTTAACTAGCTGACAGTCATGCATCCTTACTAAACGATGCAGACTCTGGCGAGGGATAATAAGATAATTAACAACTAGTTAATCCCTCGGCCAGAGTATATAAACCTGCAGCTCTCTGCACTTGAGGTTGGGGTGTTGGAGTAGAGATGCGGGGATGGAGAGAAGGAATAACATTTAAAAACAATTGCTAATACGTGCTGGATTATCCAGCACGGCACTTACTTGTTTGTTTATTTATTCGTTTGGCCCTCGTGCCCTTTTGTTTGTATTTTGTTTAAATCTTCTGTTTGTTTATTATTAAATACGCTGAGTGCCATTGCACTCAGTTTCACCCGCCCATCCACTGTTTGGTTTCAGTTACTTCCTGGTCCGTGACGTCATCCACCTCACCACTGCGAGCCAGACTGTCACACTGGGACATGAAGCTTCCTCTCATCCTCATGGCTATACGGGCCACACCAGCGAGATCCACTGGCATGACTCCTTTTGAAATGATGACTGGCAGGCAAATGGTGCTACCTCTACACTTGTTGTATACAACATCAGTACCTACCCCTCCACCTGCGGTCACACCAGACGGATATGTGTCTAACCTGAAGTCACACCTACAAGAAGTCTTCGGCTTTGCCCAAAAAAACCTGGAAACCCAGGCTCAAGGTCGGAAGGCCTACTACGACAGGAAAACCTCAAATAGAGAATACGAAGTTGGAGACCAGGTCCTCCACTTTAACTATGGTATAAACCGGCACAAAGCGAGGAAATTCTTACCAAGCTGGACCGGACCCTACGCAATCAGTGTGAAGCTAACCCCTGTAGTGTATGGAATCAGTACCAAAAGAGGGGCAAGTGAAGTCCTAAGATGGGTTCACATCAACCAGATCAGGCCATACCAAACCTCCTCTGTCTGAAATAGTAAAATATAATAACAAAAGACTGAAAAAAAAAAAAAAAAAAAAAAAAACATTTTTGTTCTCTTTCTACAGATGGATCCAAGAGGTTGGGTAGTTCTTGCAATCGCCACCATTCTCATCTGCCGGGGAAGAAGTCCCTGAGATGATACAGCCAGGGCCTCCATCAGGCATTATGCTGCGCCATGAACACATATTCCTGGTCGTGGATTCAACAGTAGTCACACACCAAATATATGTGACATTGGACCCTAAAGATGTAATCTGCAAACATGTGAAAGAGCCTGGAACTGAAGTTACCACTTCGACACTGCAGTGGTATAATGAGTACCTGAGACATGCCCAGGCTGGTGTTAAGGGTATCCTATGACAAAAGACTATGGCATACCCCGAGAAGGCAGTTAGAAAGCCTAGGGCCAAACGTGGAATTTTTGGAATTGGACTACTACTATCTGCCTCGGGATCCGTGTTTTCTTTAGGCGTATCCGCTTCAAATACCATATCTTACCACATTATTAAAGAAAACATAAAGAGATTACAAAACGAAATGGATAACATACAGGACCAAGTCCGCCTACAGCAACAAGAACTGATTAATATGGGCACTGCGCTGAAGGACACTATTGTTGTGGTGAACCTACACTCGGCAATGCTGAACCATACCTCATATCAAATCACCAAGATAAGCAGGACAATTAATGAAGAAAGAACTGTAATTGAGCCTATCAAATTATTGATCGAAGATTTGGCTCGTGAAGTTAACTGAGGTATTAGAGATTTGATCCAAGGACGCATTCCCACCTACCTGGTCCCAGAAGACGTAGTACGAGGTGTCCTGGAAAAGACTTCATCAGACCGCATTGACCCTGTGCAGATCCATATCGCATACAATATGGGTAGTGCCATCCCAATCTACGTTAACAGTGAAGCCATGGAAATAGCATTTCTCCTGAACTTGCCTCTCATTAAATCTGAAAACATTTACCAGTTGAAAGCCATCCTAAACGTTGGAACCTGGATAAATGGAGTTTATGCGAAAATTGAAACCCCACCCTTGGTGGCCTACCAAGAGTCAAATTATGGGCAGTACTTGGTACCTAACCTACACTTATGCCAGAGAACAAAGGAAATACATTGGCTGTGCCCTGGTAAACCCTTCCTAAAGGATACCAGTGAAGTATTATGTGGCTTGAACCCGGGCGCTAATCTTGAAAAATGCAAAGTCACCCTGACAAAATCAGAAGACTTAATAGAGACTCAGGTGGCAATCGCTAGCAAGCAATGGCTCGTGAACTCTCCCTTAAAGGAGGCTACAATTTCCTACTCCAATCACCATTCCGTTAAGAAGATAGCGCTCCCCCAGGAAGCCTCACTTATAACAGTCCCCAGAGATGCCATAATCCATGTTGGTAACACTGCCCTATACTACATGAACCAGGAAGTACACGAAGCAAAGATAGAAGGGTTAGATGTGCTCAAGGGCCACGAGTTCAAAATCGACAGAGACATTGACTACCTCCTGAATTACAAAGACTCTCATACTGTCGAAATTGCAATAAACCAGGGGGGTCTCCAATTCGCAGACCTAAAGATCAGAGAAAGGGACCAACAGATCTTGCGATCCAGCAGCTATGCTTGGGCAATCTGTGCCTTGTTTGTTGGTGAACTGGTTTTGTTCTGCTTGGTCGTATATTTGATCAAACTAACCCGCAATCGAAACCAAGCTCAAAAGCGCAGGAAGCAAACCCCAAGGGTGAGATCCCAGACCAACCACCCAGCATCAGCAAGAGTGAAGACGGACTGCGATCCAATAGATAAATAAGATGCACAGGGCTTCCCTCGACATTTATAATTAGTGTACTACTGTTGCTTGCATGGACCTGTATCAAGATTATGTATTGTGTGTTGTCATTATTTTAGAATTGTATTTTCTTTCTTTTTTTCTTATTTTGTTAGATTGTAGACAATGTTTTAGGAAATTGGACATTTGCTTGAATTGCACCACCACTTTCCTTGCCAAACAAAGGCAGTAACTAGGTTCTGAAGTACAACAGCTGTTTTTAACGCTATTCTTCTTCAAAAAGGGGGGAGTTGTAGGTTCTATAGACATTGTCATCTCAAATATATTGCAAATGTCATGGACTTTCTTATGTTATGTTCTTATGATATTATATATTATCAGGAATCTACATTGAATGAACTTTAATTTGTCTAGCTTTGCCTAGAGATAACGATCAACCTAACACCTTGAATGCACCAGGCACTCAGGAAACAAAAGGCTAATCAAACCCGTCTCCATGATTTCATCAACCCGTCTAGTGAGAGAGAGGTGGTTTAGCATAGGAGTCTGAAAAGAGAGAAAAATAGCTTAAAGATTTAGAGATTTAAGACAAATTTCATATTGATTTAATACCACTATGAGTACAAGATGCAAGTGTTTTTATTCTTAAATTACCTAACAAGCATAGAATAACCCAGGTAATAAATCCCTAAGAGAATTCAACTGTTTGCAATGTCTAACCAAAGTCGCAACCCGACCTGTTTGGTGTCTAAAGAAATGTAATTTCTTATGGTAAAAATAACGGGAATTCAGAATAAAATCTGAATTATTTAGCAAAAGTTATGCACTTTTTAAAAGTTTCCCCTTTCCAGATTATGATAATGAACTAATCAGACAGAGGAAGGGGGGAGCAATCAATCAAGATTGCAAGCCCATTCGCTACAAAATAGCCAATCGGCGCATGCAGCGGGAAATTCAAATAATCTCTTTGTTTGAAAAGTATAAAACCCCCTGCTTTAGCCCCAGCTCCTTGTCCCCAGCTCTACCCCCTACACTTGCCCCAGACCTGCGTTAGCCCTCTAATCTCTGCCCCAGACCTGCGCTATCCCTGCTCGCTCAGACTCTAAGAAACTACAAGACTGCACCTGGAGCTCTCAGTATTTATCCATCAAGGATGGGGGCCCTGACACTCGGGGAAACACAAAGTAAGAGAACGCTGAAAGTGACTGCTTTTCAGGCTAGGTAACAATACTCTTAACCCTTTGCAGTCCATTTATTAAGTGCGTATCAGGCACATCAGGTCCAATTTATTTTCACACGTGCAGTTAATTTTAGACGCGCTGTTTAAAAGTATTTTTTTCCACAGTCAAATGGGTTTAAAAGGCCCTGCATAACAATAAAGCACTCACTAGGCATCTCCAGCCCCGCCCCACCCTTTCGTTCGCTATAGCTTTCATCTATGTAAGAAATAAATAATAATAATAATAATAATAGTCGTACATACCGATCAATCATCTCCTGATCACTCGTTTTATCACCAAACTCCTCAATAATGCGATCCAAGTCATTATTTTATTACTATAACATCTCAAAAAAGCTGTGCAAATGTCCGTGTGCTCTGTGCGCTGACGCACTATCAGCCAGCTTGTTTACTTATGACCGCCCCGTTATCTGATACCAGGGTGTGGCGGAGTGTCCCGCCCCTATGTATTATTATTTGTATTTTTGTTTGCGGCGCGGGTAAAAGCGCTGAGTCTTTTATTATTATATTTAAAAACCCCGTGAGGATGCATGGCTGATCAGCTACTGATTATTTAACTAGCTGACAGTCATGCATCCTTACCAAGCGCGTACAGACTCTGGCCGAGGGGTAATAAGATAATTAACAACTAGTTAATCCCTCGGCCAGAGTATATAAACCCGCAGCTCTCTGCACTCGGGGTTGGAGTGTAGAGAGGAGAGTACGGGGAGCGGAGAAAAAGAAGCATTTAAAACAATTGCTAAAACATGCTGGAGTATCCAGCACGACACTTACTTGTTTGTTTGTTTATTCGTTTGGCCCTCGTGCACTTTGGTTTCTGTTTTGTTGTTTTTGTTTAAATCTTTTGTTTCTGTTTATTTACTTATTAAACACGCTGAATGCCATTGCATTCAGCTTCACCCGCCCATCCACTGTTTTGACTCAAGTTACTTCCTGGTCCGTGACGTCATCACACATCACCACTGCGAGCCAGACTGCCACATATGGTGTCCTGCGTGGGACAAAACAAACGCCTCCAACAGTCGGACCAGGAAGGATAAGGACGTTTTTTTTTGTTTTTTTCAAAAAGTATTTTTTGTGTGGGTTTTTTTTGGAAAAAAGTAGCCGGAGGAGAAAGCAGCAGCAACAACAGCAGCAGGAGGCGCAGCAACAGCAGCCTTACCTTACCACGCTGGACGTCTGCCTCACCTGCCTGAAGGGTGAGGAGTGGTGCTTCGCGGTTGGTGAGGTCGGGCACGTGGCACCGGACCAACCCCCTCCATGGCAGGAGAGGAAGGAGCCTGAGCATCCAGCAAGGGTGAGAGAGGACCCACATCCTCCGAGGCGGAAGAATCCTGTCTCCTCTGAGGGGATCTGGGACTGGCTGGTGGAGCCTGAGAGGGATATAATGGTGGCCCTCCCTGCTGTGATCAACCTCCTGTGGGCGAGAGATGGGGAGCGCTGGGAGGCCTGGGAACAGACACACCACCCAGCATCCCTCCCAGACATCGCAGCCATGGTGCTCAACTACCTGGCTGCAGATATGGGAGGAGCCCCGCTGCTGTTTCCAGCACCAGAGGGAGAGGAGCCATCACTGCCGTCTCCAGTGCCAGAGGGAGAGGAGTCATCGCTGCCTTCTCCAGCGCCAGAGGGAGAGGAGTCATCGCTGCCTTCTGCAGCGCCAGAGAGAGAGGAGCCATCGCTGCCTTCTCCAGCGTCAGAGGGAGAGGAGCCATCGCTGCCTTCTCCAGCGCCAGAGGGAGAGGAGCCATTGCTGCCTTCTCCAGCGCCAGAGGAGAGGAGCCATCGCTGCCGTCTCCAGCGCCAGAGGGAGAGGAGCCATCGCTGCCGCCAACTCCAACGGGACAGGGAGCCATTGCTGCTGCCGTCTCAGCACTAGGGAGCAGAGCAGCAGGAGCTGCCTCTGTCTCCACCACCACCAGGAGCAGAGCAGCAGGAGCTGCCTCTGTCTCCACCACCACCAGGAGCAGAGCAGCAGGAGCTGCCTCTGCCTCCGCCACCTCCACCAGCAGAGGGTGAATGCCTGCTGGTTCCACCTCAACCGCCGTGGGAGGACTGCTTGCCGCTCCCAGCTCCACCAGCAGAGGGCGAATGCCTGCTGGTTCCACCTCAGCCGCCGTGGGAGGACTGCTTTCCCCTCCCACCTCCACCAGCAGAGGGTGAATACCTGCTGGTTCCACATCCACCGTCATGGGAAGGACTGCTCCTGCCCTGCCTCGCACCACCCAGGGAAGCCTGCCTCGCACCGCCCAGGGATGACTGCCTCGCACCGCCCAGGGATGCCTGCCTCGCTTCGCCCAAGGATGCCTACCTCACTTCGCCCAAGGATGCCTGCCTCGCTTCGCCCAAGGATGCCTGCCTCGCCCATGCAAGGATGCCTGCCACGCCGCCCAAGGATGCCTGTTTCTCCGCATCGCCTGGGGCTGCCTGTTGCTCCGCATTGCCTGGGGCTGCCTGTTGCTCCACATCGCCTGGAGAGCCACCAGCTACAGGGAACGAGGGAGAAGTGGAGCTCCCGCTGCCGCCTCCATGGCCAGGGGCTCCCCTCCCGAGTTCACCTCCCGAGGGTCCGCTGCTGCTGCTGCCGTCGCCTCCTGAGGGTCCGCTGCTGCTGCTGCCGTCGCCCTCCTGAGGGTCCGCTGCTGCTGCCGTCGCCTCCCGAGGGTCCGCTGCTGCTGCCGTCGCCTCCCGAGGGTCCGCTGCTGCTGCCGTCGCCTCCCGGGGTCCGCTGCTGCTGCCGTCGCCTCCCGGGGTCTGCTGCTGCTGCCGCCGCCCTCCCGGGTCCGCTGCTGCCGTCGCCTCCCGAGGGTCCGCTGCTGCTGCCGTCGCCCCGGGGTCCGCTGCTGCTGCCGTCGCCTCCCGGGGTCCGCTGCTGCCGCCGCCCCCCCGGTCCGCTGCTGCTGCCGCCCCCGAGGGTCGCTGCGGCGCGCCGTCGCCCCCCGGGTCCGCTGCTGACTAAGGGGAGGTGGCGAAAAAAGGCCATGTGTGCTGCGCACAAGGGGGGGCACGTGGCGGAGTGTCCCGCCCCTATGTATTATTATTTGTAGTTTTGTTTGTGGCGCGGTAAAAGCGCCGCGTCTTTATTATTATATTTAAAACCCATTGAGAATGCATGGCTGATCAGCTACTGATTATTTAACTAGCTGACAGTCATGCATCCTTACCAAACGTGTGCAGACTCTGGCAGAGGGGTAATAAGATAATTAACAACTAGTTAATCCCTCGGCCAGAGTATATAAACCTGCAGCTCTCTGCACTCGGGGTTGGAGTGTAGAGAGGAGAGTACGGGGAGCGGAGAGAGAAAGAAGCATTTAAAAACAATTGCTAAAACGTGCTGGAGTATCCAGCACGACACTTACTTGTTTGTTTGTTTATTCGTTTGGCCCTCGTGCACTTTGGTTTCTGTTTTGTTGTTTTTGTTTAAATCTTTTGTTTCTGTTTATTTACTTATTAAACACGCTGAATGCCGTTGCATTCAGCTTCACCCGGCCAGCCACTGTTTTGACTCAGTTACTTCCTGGTCCGTGACGTCATCACACATCAGCACTGCGAGCCAGACTGCCACACAGGGCCATGTATGACTATTCATGAGATACGCCTTTTTTTTTTTTTTTTTTTTTTTTTTTGACTTGTCTCGGCTCCTGTCGCTCCCACTCGGCCATTGAATGGTTTTCTCGGCTTTCTCCGGAGAAAAAACGACTAGAAACCCGTTTTTTGCGTTTCTATAATGATGTCGGACAGGGTCCGACAATGGACCTGATAGGAATAATTGCAATGTCGGACCAGGTCCGACAATGCACCGCAAAGGGTTAAATATCTATTCAGGTATTGTGTGACCCCTTGTTGTGTCAGTATGTACTAATATTTCTTTGGTAAATTGTTTTAAACCTTAGTTCTCATTGTAATGCTTTTAATGTGACTTTAATTGTGTAACTGTTTTGTGTGATTTTCAAACTTGCATGCTTAATAAATACCATCTTTCTAAGAAGAGATTCCCAGTATTGAGTCATTCGCTCATGTTGAACAAACACGATTTATCAACTTTGAACAGTCTGGAATGTGGTCTATTTTTGGCTTGTTGTAACGTGTAAATCCGCCATCGTTTTCAGAGAGTGATATTAAAAACGGGTTTGTACATTATAATAGGACACCGTTTATTGTAGAGGTCCCACCGAGATCTTGACAATCAAAGGTATCTCTTTATCCCCTACAGTTTTTGGAGGTCCTTTTAATTTATTGCTCTTAAGAATATATTAACTGCCTACAATAGTACCCACATGTCGGACCAGGTCCGACATAGGACCGCAAAGGGTTAAATGCTTCTGGACCTCCTCAAGGATCCTTTCTCCAAGTAGATTGGTTCCCTTTCTCTTTAAGTGCAGTCCATCCCACCTATATAGATAGTTCTTGTTGTAGAATGTGCTCCAATGTTCAAGAAAGGTGAAGCCTTCCTGTGTGCACCACGATTTTAGCCATGCATTTTGATTTTGTATTTCCAGCTGTCCATATGGTCCTTTGCAAGGTGCCGGCAGTATCCCAGAAAATACCACAGTTTTGGTCTTGTCTTTTAATTTCCTTCCTAGCTCTCTGCATTTTGGAATGGCCTACTCAAAGTCCAGACCTAAACCCCATTGAGATGTTGTGGCAGGACCTAAAACGAGCAGTTCATGCTCGAAAACCCACAAATGTCACTGAGTTGAAGCAGTTCTGCATGGAGGAGTGGGCCAAAATTCCTCCACTGCGCTGTGAGAGACTCATCAATAACTACAGGAAGCGTTTGGTTGCAGTTATTGCTGCTAAAGGTGGCGTAACCAGTTATTGAGTCTAAGGGGGCGATTACTTTTTCACACGGGAGAATTGGGTGTTGCATAACTTTCTTTAATAAATAAATAAAATATGTATCAAATTTTTGTGTTATTTGTTCACTCAGGGTCCCTTTTATCTAATTTTAGGTTTTGGTTGAAGATCTGATAACATTCAGTGTCAAAAATATGCAAAAATGCAGAAAATCAGACGGGGCAAATACTTTTTCACGGCACTGTATATTTATATGTGTGCATGTAATAATTTTTTTTTATTATTTAAGATATATATGCATGGTAAAATACTCCATATCAGGGCACACGGACTGCCTATAAAATATTCAACCAAGTGCAATGCCATGAAATAAACTAGCAAAGCTGGTTTAATTTTGAATTCTGTTTTTGATTACAACATTAGCTTTATACAGTACATGATACAGACAGTTGCAGCTCGTGCAGTGTGGCCCAGGCTGTTTTAAAGGGAGTAAAGCATAACCGTGGTCAACATACACGGACTGTTTCGACACCGTTCTCATTGGACCACAACAAGTACAAAACAGGGAAGGGATAGTATTCTGAAGAAGTGTCATAGATAATCATTTCTAAAAACACCCTGAGAAGAGCACTGTTTATTTTATTTTTCAATGTGCCCCCAGGTCCTACTACGTAAAATAACACTTAACTCACATTCTACCCACTATTTCCCTACTCCTCAATATCCCTGCTCGCCCCTAAGAACCATGTTGAGTCCACTCACATTAAAGGGAATGAAAAGACTTGCTGCCCCCACAAAGAAAAAAAATGACTGTAATGCTGCCGACACCTTCATTAGTAGTTAACAGTATTGTAGTCATAATGTAAGTCGTAATGCTATTTTACTATTACAATATCCGTACAGGCAGCAGATGCTTCAAATGATCAACCTGAAAGAAGCAAACTAAAGGACACTTTTGAGAACTTCATGTTTATTAAACATAAAAATCAAAACAAGTAAAAAGAATAATTGTGCAATGCACACATATATAAATATATACATATATCTCATCATTTATGTCAGTTTTTCACAAACCTGGTCCTGCGGGCCCACTGTGTCTGCTGTTTGTGTTCCAACTGAGTTCTCAATAATTAAATTGATCCCCCAATTGAACTAACAATTAGTGACTTAATGCAATGTTAGAAATAACTTGAAATACCCAACTCTTTTGACTGCTTTCACAAACCCTGACCAGCACTAATCTTGGACTACCTTACCTGAGTTAACATTAGGTAGTCCTAGATTAGTGCTAATTGAGACCTGTGCAGCCAGCAATTTAAGAGCTACAAATAATTCAAATGATCTGATTAGACATTATATTCATTCAATTGAGGCTTCAATTCATAATTTAAAGCTCAGTTGGAACACAAATCAGCAAACACTGGGTCCTCAGGACCAAGATTGGGAAACACCGTTTTATGTAACTTGCTTCCTATATTGGTACATACCTGTTAATTATTATCAACTACGTGATTACTGTGTTTATGTTGTTATTATATAAACTGTTTTCCTTGTATGTCACCTTGGATAAAGGCCTCTGCCAAACTCATGTTAATAAATTAACATTTGTTATATGGGAAAGTATTTGAAGTCCAATTAGCATTTGTCACATATTTGCATTTGTATTTAGTTTGGTAGTAAAGGTATCACATTTGCATTTGTATTAAGCAAATTTGCAGAACATTGACATTGCCACTGGTCTCATCAATGGGGCAACAGGGAAGCTTCAAGCTGTTTCCTACTATCTGGAAAACACAAGTATGCTCAAAACCATAACCATCAAATTTAACAATGGAGTCACCCATACCTTTCAACGTTTATGCTCAAAGTTTGAAATCATGGATAGAGTCTACATTGTTTGAGAGCAGTTCCCAGTCATTGGTGCTCATGCAATCACCATTCACAAATGCCAGGGGATGACTCTAAAAGCAGTTATGATGGATCGTGGTAACTCAATTTTTTCCTATGGACAAAGTTTCGTTGCACTTTCCACAGTTACTTCCTTAAGTGGTATCCACCTTATCAACTTTGACCCCATCTGCATCTACGCATGTCAAACTGCAGTTGAAGAGTACCATTGGCTCAGAGGGATTTATTGTCCTAAGTTGATAAGCTTGAAGGAGACTAACACGCACAAGGGACACAAGGTAAAAGATCATGCGCATTTCATTCACTGAGCCATCATTAATGTTCAGGAACAGCAAAAGCCTCAATCTTCTAAGAGAACACTTGCAGTTACACATCCATTCAGAGGCTTGAGCAACCCCAATTTCACCTCATGCTATGCAAATGCAACATTGCAGTGCCTTCTTCACTTGCAACCTCTGAAGGATTCATTAAAACAGTCAACAAGAAGAGGCTATCAGGAGCTTTGTTCAGAAATAGGATCACTTGCCATCCACTGCGTCTCTAACTACTGTGGATATTTGTCACTTCTTAGGAGAACCTTTCAAGAGGTGAGCAGCAACATGTTGCAGAGTTTCTCACCAAATTGTCTGAAATTTGTCCTGAAGTATCTCGCATGGTTTTGGTCACAATAAGTCATGACATTCTATGTACTACATGTAACTACTGCTCATCAAACCGAGAGGTGTTGCATGGTTATCCTCTACATGTACCTACTGGTACAGATTCCATGTGTTTGGAAGAACTCATTTATAGAAATGACAAATGTGCAATGATTCCTGGTAGCAAATGTAGGCAATGCAAAACTTCTCCAATCATGAAACGTGAACTTTTTCAATCAACAGATTGCAGTCCAACTTATGCTTTGGGAAACCAAACCAGATGGGACCGTTACAAAGTGACACAATGCTAAGTTTACTGCTGTGCAGAAGAGCACAATTACTGTGGACAACAGGAATTACCAATTAGCTTCAATTATTCCATTATCATACACCAAGGACAGGGTGTTACTTCAGGACACTGTGTCTGTTCTTGCTGTGGGTGCTACTGGAAAATGGGTGCATGCAAATGATGCACTTATTGAAGTCAAACCATGGTCAAGAAATGCAAACGACATGTATATGGCCTTTTATGAAGCGATCTAATGCTTTACAAATGCCTTAGCCTAAGTTCATAACACCACTATATCAAGGAGAATAATTTCTTTTTCCCAGCATTAAAATGTGTTAGTATTCTACCCTTTAGCACGGACATGCATATGTACCTTTTGAACCATTCATAACATTGTAGTTTTGTACCTATGTAAATATCAATATATCAATACCTACCAAAACAGACATATTGTTTTCACCACTCATGCAACTATAAGAATACAATGTTTACACTTTCAATACTGTCCAAAAGTCCCTTCTACCATTATTTTACTTTCAAATCTTTTCTCATTTCTCTTGTATTACTCTACTTATTCCTCTCTTGTAATGTCTGTCTGTCTATTTACCATACACATTCTCGAATATCTTTCCCTCGCTTTATTCATTATTTGATGAAGTAAACAAAGAAGTGATATCTATGTCAATGTAAAAAAACAAGTTAGAAAAATGCAACAGCCGTTTAAAGAGTTGATATCAAACACAAAAGTCCAAGTTAGGAGAAGCAATTAGGCCAATCTTGTCAAGCATCAAGCAAATAGGCACAATTGGAAAGGTGCTGGGGCCCAAGATTCACACAATTCTTGCTTCTAACTTGGCGCCTTTTTTTGATCGCTTAGCTCCACTTTATCGCTCCACTTGAAATGCTCTTTGTATGACTTGAAGTGACTGAGACACACACTCACACACTGAGACACACACACACACTGAGACTGTGTGTGTTGTAGTGTGTGTGTTTCGGTGTGTGTGTGTATGTGTGTGTCTCAGAGTGTTTGTGTCTCAGTGTGTGTGTGTGTCTCAGTGTGTGTGTGTCCCAGTGTGTGTGTATGTCAGTTTGTTTGTGTGCCTCAGTGTGTGTGTGTGTGTGTCTCAGTCTGTGTGTACGTTCACATAAATTCCGCTTGCCTCTGAATTAATCAAAATACTTTGAAGCCAATCTAAAATATACAAAATGGTATCATCACTGGTATTGATTTCTAGCATATTTCTTGGTAGAATAATTTTTTGTCGAGCGTAGTTCTGTAGCTGGGTCACTATGTCGGACCTAGCAGCTTCAGCCATGTGAACCTAATAAAATGAAATAAAAACCATTGGAAAAAACCCACAAGACTTAATAACGTTATTTAATATCCAACTTTTTACATACAAAACAGGTAAAACAACAAGAGCCTTTTAATTTCTACAGACAGCACAAGATAGCTACCGTATTTCAGTTTGAAAATCAAAGCCTCTCATTGGCTGAACAGGTTAACAGGTAACAAGGAGGAACACAGATCTCTGATGTGGAAGAGGTGGGAATGGGCGGGGCGGATGGGATTGACTGACAGTTTGCAAGTGCATGCATCGAATAAAAACTTAAGAAAGTTTACAAACGAGAGGAGGCCATTTGGCCCATCTTGCTCGTTGGGTTGTTAGTAGCTTATTGATCCCATAATCTCATCAAGCAGCTTCTTAAAGGATCCCAGCATGTCAGCTTCAACAACATTACTGGGGAGTTGTTTCCAGACCCTCACAATTCTCTGTGTAAAAAAGTGCCTCCTATTTTCTGTTCTGAATGCCCCTTTATCTAATCTCCATTTGTGACCACTGGTCCTTGTTTCTTTTTTCAGGTCCAAAAAGTCCCCTGGGTTGATATTGTCTATACCTTTTAGGATTTTGAATGCTTGAATCAGATCACCGCGTAGTCTTCTTTGTTAAAGACTGAATAGATTAAATTATTTTAGCCTGTCTGCATACGACATGCCTTTTAAACCCGGGATGATTCTGGTTGCTCTTCTTTGCACTCTTTCTAGAGCAGCAATATCCTTTTTTGTAACGAGGTGACCAGAACTGAACACAATATTCTAGGTGAGGTCTTACTAATGCATTGTAAAGTTTTAACATTACTTCCCTTGATTTAAATTCAACACTTCTCACAATATATCCGAGCATCTTGTTGGCTTTTTTTATAGCTTCCCCACATTGTCTAGATGAAGACATTTGTGAGTCAACATAAACTTCTAGGTCTTTTTCATAGACTCCTTCTTCAATTTCAGTATCTCCCATATGATATATATAATGCACATTTTTATTGCCTGCGTGCAGTACTTTACACTTTTCTCTACTAAATGTCATTTGCCATGTGTCTGCCCAGTTCTGAATGCTGTCTAGATCATTTTGAATGACCTTTGCCACCCCTCCTATTTTTGTGTCGTCTGCAAATTTAACAAATTTGCTTACTATACCAGAATCTAAATCATTAATGTAGATTAGGAATAGCAGAGGACCTAATACTGATCCCTGTGGTACACCACTGGTTACCTCGCTCCATTTTGAGGTTTCTCCTCTAATCAGTACTTTCTGTTTTCTACATGTTAACCACTCCCTAATCCATGTGCATGCATTTCCTTGAATCCCTACTGCATTCAGTTTGAGAATCAATCTCTTATGCAGGACTTTGTCAAAAGCTTTCTGGAAATCGAAATAAACCATGTTGTATGCTTTGCAATTATCCATTGTCGATGTTGCATCCTCAAAAAAATCAAGCAGGTTAGTTAGACATAATCGCCCTTTCCTAAATCCATGCTGACTGTCTCCCAGGATACTGTTACCATATAGGTAATTTTCCATTTTGGATCTTATTATAGTTTCCATAAGTTTACATATAATAGAAGTCAGGCTTATTGGTCTGTAGTTACCTGGTTCGGTTTTGTTCCTTTTTTTGTGGATCGGTATTACGCTTTGCAATTTTCCAGTCTGTCGGTACAACCCCTGTGTCAAGAGACTGTTGCATGATCTTGGTTAGCGGTTTGTAAATAACTTCTTTCATTTCATTGAGTACTATTGGGAGGATATCATCTGCCCAGGGGATTTGTTTATTTTAAGAGCTCCTAGTCCCTTTAACACTTCTGCCTCTGTTATGCTAAAGTTATTTAAAATTGATAGGAACAGGTCGACATGTCGGGCATGTTGTCCGTGTCCTCCTTTGTAAAACCTGTGAAAAGTAATCATTTAATATATTTGCTATTTTTTTCTTCATCTATGATTTTGCCATTTGTGTCTCTTAGACATTTAACCTCCTCTTTGAATGTTCTCTTGCTGTTATAATATTGGAAAAATATTTTGAATTGGTTTTAGCCCCTTAGCAATATTGATTTCTATCTCTCTAGGCCTTTCTAACTTCCTTTTTTTGACTTGTGTTTGCAGTTCCAAGTACTCTTTTTCTGTGTACTTTGTTTTTGTCCCTTTTAAACGCCTGTAAAGAGCCTTTTTCGCTGAATATTTTTTTTTAATTGATCTATTAAACCATTTTGGCCATTTTGTTTTAGATTTAGATTTGTCTACTTTTGGGATGTAATTGTTTTGTGCCTCTAGTACTACATTTTTAAAAAACAGCCATCCTTTTTCTGTGGATGTTTTCTCTATTTTACTCCAATCTACTTCTGTTAGTCTCCGTTTCATACCTTCATAGTTTGCTTTTCTAAAATTGTAAACCTTAGCTTTAGTCATTACTTTTGGGGTTTTAAAAATTTTTTCAAATGAGACCATGTTGTGGTCTGAGTTTGCCAATGGCTCTCTGACCTCTGTTTTAGTTATTCTGTCTTCATTATTTGAAAAGACTAAGTCAAGGCATGCCTCCCCTGTAGTCGGTGCCTTGACAAATTGCGTAGGGAAGCAGTCATTTGTCATTTCCACCATTTCAATTTCGTCCGTCGTGTGCCCCCATCGGGTTTTCCCATTTATACGGGGAAGTTGAAATCCCCATTAGTATGGCTTTTTCTACACGATTTCGAATGTCATTGTACAACAGATTATTTTGCTCAGCGCCTGAATTTGGCGGTCTATAGCATGCTCCTATTATTATGCCCTTTGAATTTGTGTCCATTATTCTGACCCATATTGATTCTGCATTGTTTTCTTCATCCTGATTTAACACCTGGGCCTGAAGACTATTTCTTATGTATAGCGCCCCCCCCGCCTCTTCTGTCCTGCCTGTCTTTCCTATATAGTGTGTACCCACTAATATTATATTCGCTCCATCACTCTCAGACAACCAAGTTTCTGTAACACCTATCACATCGTAGTTACTTGTTAGTGCAGTAGCTTCAAGTTCTAACATTTTGTTTCTGAGACTTCTAGCATTAAGATAAATACATTTAATAGTGGTCTTACCTGAGTTGTTGCCCTTGTTTTGATGTGTGGTCTCCTTCTGTTTTTTTGTTTTCTCCCCTTCCTTTCTAGTTTAAATGCTTCTGGACCTCCTGAAGGATCCTTTCTCCGAGTAGATTGTTCCTTTCTGTTTAAGTGCAGTCTGTCACACCTGTATAGATAGTCCTTGTTGTAGAATGTGCTCCAATGTTCAAGAAAGGTGAAGCCTTCCTTTGTGCACCACGATTTCAGCCATGCATTTTGATTTTGTATTTCCAGCTGTCCATATGGTCCTTTGCAAGGCACCAGCAGTATCCCAGAAAATACCACAGTTTTGGTCTTGTCTTTTAATTTCCTTCCTAGCTCTCTGAATTTGTTTTGCAGGGATCTTGGCCTGTCTCTTCCAATGTTGTTTGTACCGATGTGGACGACTAGTACCGGGTCGTCTCCTATTCATTCTAGGAGCCTGTCCACATTCTCAGTGATGTGCTTGACTGAGGCTCCTGGAAGGCAGCACACTGTTGTAGTAAGGGGGTCCAAACTGCGAACTGAACTTGCTGTGTTTCTCAATATGGAGTCTCCAACAATCATGACCTCCCTTCTTTTTGCTGCCTGGCCAGCACTGTTTACAGGGTTCTGGATGTTGTTTCTTTCATTCTCTTGATGTTGGTTTTGGTCATCTAAATGTTCAAGTGGCTCAAATTTGTTGAATGTCTGGATTTCTGGTGGTTGTGTTTGTCGAAGTTTCTTTTCTTCACGGCTTCTGCCTATCTGAACCCAGCTGTTTCGACTCTCTTCCATCTCCCTGGTGGCTTTCAGTCTGCTAGTGGTGCAGACTTCCATGAATTGTGGGTGTGTCAGCTCCTCAAGCTCCTGTTGCTGTCTCATTTCCTCCAGCTCCTTTTCTAGCAGGCTTAATCGCTGAAGCAAGTCCTGGATCGTGAGGCACTTTACATAAACTTGGTTGAGCACAAATGCACACATGGGCAGGGCACATTGCAACAGCATTATAAAACCTCTGTAAATTAAATTGTAAGAGGTCATTTTTTAATAAAAATCAAAAAAAGAGTAACCAGCATGGTCTAGTGTTGTGCCGCTGACTGCAACCACCATTCAGAAACTTTCTGTGAAACAGAAAAACAGAAAGTACTGATTAGAGGAGAAACCTCAAAATGGAGCGAGGTAACCAGTGGTGTACCACAGGGATCAGTATTAGGTCCTCTGCTATTCCTAATCTACATTCATGATTTAAATTCTGGTATTTAAACGACACAAAAATAAGAGGAGTGGCAAACACTGTTGCAGCAGCAAAAGTAATTCAAAATGATCTAGACAGCATTCAGAACTGGGCAGACACATGGCAAATGACATTTAATAGAGTGTAAGGTACTGCACGCAGGCAATAAAAATGCATTATAAATATCATATGGGAGATACTGAAATTGAAGAAGGAATCTATCAAAAAGATTTTATGTTGACTCAGAAATGTCTTCATCTAGACAATGTGGGGAAGCTATAAAAAAAAGGCCAACAAGATGCTCGGATATATTGTGAAAAGTGTTGAATTTAAATCAAGGGAAGTAATGTTAAAACTTTACAATGCATTAGTAAGACCTCATCTAGAATATTGTGTTCAGTTCTAGTCACCCCGTTACTAAAAGGATATTGCTGCTCTAGAAAGAGTGCAAAGAAGAACGACCAGAATTATCCCGGGTTTAAAAGGCATGTCGTATGCAGACAGGCTAAAAGTCTTGAACAAAGAAGACTACGCGGTAATCTGATTCAAGCATTCAAAATTCTAAAAGGTATAGACAATGTCGACCCAGGAGACTTTTTTGACCTGAAAAAAGAAACAAGGACCAGGGGTCACAAATGGAGATTAGATAAAGGGGCATTCAGAACAGAAAATAGGAGGCACTTTTTTACACAGAGAATTGTGAGGGTCTGGAACCAACTCCCCAGTAATGTTGTTGAAGCTGACACCCTGGGATCCTTCAAGAAGCTGCTTGATGAGATTCTGGGATCAATAAGCTACTAACAAACAAACGAGCAAGATGGGTCAAATGGCCTCCTCTTGTTTGTAGACTTTCTTATCTATTGCTGGTCCCTAAATGGCAAGATATGCTGGTTTTGTATGAAACTGTCCGAATAATAGGCTACTAATAAAAAAAATAAACACCACAATTTGTGTATACATGTAATTTTATAATATTTATTGTTATTATTATATTACTGTATGCTACAGAGAACAACGAAGCACAACTGTTAAAATGTACAGCAGAATAATAAATCGGTGTCAACTAGTCCACGTATTTTTCATTAATATAATGAACTACTAGTATTCTTGTTTAAAAATACATTTGAAATCGTTTATATATACTTTACAGATAAATTATAATACAATGAATTTAGTGACAAACTTGCCTCGACATCGTAGGTTTTAAACTTTTTGGGTTTTCAAGACACCAAGTGTACCATCATAAACGAATGATTGTTAATCCCAATTTGAAAGAGTTTTCTCCACTTTTAATTATTTTTTTAAAAAGCCTATGCAGCAAACAAGTTTAGAACCGCTAGCAACAGTATCCAAGGAAGTAAATGTTTGTGATGAAAGCACTAAAGAGCCATATTTAACTTTTAAAAGCCTATGTTTGAACATTGTCAATCACACAAGAGGGCGTCTATAATCGATAGTGCTTCCAAAGGTTGTTCATGCCTTCGTGATGTCGTTGTGTTCCTCGTGTAGATCTGCAGACCGGAGGCTCATGAACCGCACAGCTGAAGATTGTTTGCACGTGTGGCGTCAACTGGATTAAAATAAGGTAAGTAGTATATTAATTTGTAAACCTACCACATGTACATATTTACCCCCAGGCTGTAACAGACCGGCATAGTTAGTACAAACGTATTTTAAATAGATGAAAACATTGCTTAAATATTTTTATATAATATATATTATATGTAAACTAATAGAGAATTACTATGGAGTTCTTTATAGATTTGGTTTGTGGTGTGCATGGTTGGGAAACATTATATTAAATATATTTACATGTAGTTAACAAGGAGTACCGTCAACTCAACAATACAGGAATAAGATTATCATTAAACATTGACTTTATTACTGACAGAAATAACATTGACATTGCTGCGTTTCACTTTGTTTTTTGGCTTTCCATTTGCTTGTGTTACACATAGCTTAATTGGCCAATAATTAATCATTTTTTGTTGCATAGACGTGTACTTTTATAAGAGTGCAGAGGGATCATATGTGTCATTGACATTATTGTGATGTGCGGCGCATGTGCATTTATTATTTAGGGATCATTCAAGTATTTCTCACACAGGCTTACAACGCCCAGCAGAGCAAGTCAGATAATTGTCGCTTGTGTCACTCTCCATAACCTAGCAATTGATTGGGATGACAGCCCTCCCCCTGCCTTATCCTGGAAGATACCCAGCAATATTAGATAACTCTGACAACGTGATTACTGGACCACAACCAGAAGAACGCGAAGGACAGACATTTCTAAGGGATTTAATAAATGACTACTTCTCAGTTGCAGGTGAGTACTGTTAAAAACTGTACCAACTGAAAGAATCACCTCTGTCTGTAAAGTTCGCTTTATTGTATTACTGGTGAGTGCTCATTGTCAGCGTTCATCTCATTTTGCATCCCAGGGTGCTCTAATTTAGCCTGATAATATATTTTAGACATGCAAACTCTCTGCTTTAATTTTATCAATTGCATCTTTTTGTTGTGTAGTTCTTCGTCTCGTGCTTCCTGGTTTTGTAGTAATCTTACTTTTAATTTGTGTTCTCTTTCTGATAATTTTAGCATTTTTTTGTTCAAATGCAGGAAGCACTCGCTTACGTGCACGACCCGTGCACCTTGGCTCCTGACCTCTTAATTGCCTATGGCCTAAACCTGACAGCCCTTTTCCCCCTCCATTTCCCTGTCTTCAGATCCCAAGCCTAATGGTCACTCTGCATCTGACAATTGGGCTGCCTGCTCTGGAGAAGAGTCACAGTCAACATGCGATAAGTTTATAATCTGGTCACTATTTGATTGTGTCGATACTGCACTGTTTTGTGTAGTATGGGCATGTATAGGTATCTAGCTTTCAGTAATGGCATTATCTGTATCACAAGTGCGAAATCTCTTCCTAAAAAGGTACATTTGTTGGTTCTGAAGGTCTGTTTTGTGATACAGATGAGACTCTCAGTAGATCAATGGCAGACGGATGGAAGGTTTCCACGAGACCGGACAGAACAGCGCTCCACAGCCCCATTCATTCCTGAACTTCCTGCAGCAAAGAATGGAATAACTTGAGACAATTTGTAGATACATGCATCAGTAGTTCCTGTAATAAAGCATCTTGTTTATAGCTGACATTGTCCTCATGCTATTTTTATAAGACGAACCATGCATTAAATGGGGACTACGAGAATACATATTCATAACTGCTTTTAAACACTATCATTCATTCAGTACTGAACTGCAAACACATCTTCAACTATTACTTATGCACATAAATTCCCAAATAAATGTTGAATGGTTACATTGTAGTTGTGGCTGGGTGTTTCCTCTAACATTAGTTGACATCCGATCTCAGACAATTAGACATTTGCCTCAACATTTCATTAAAATAAATAAATAAAAATAAATATATACAATTCAGTCGGTCTAATGATTAAATAAAGTTATTCAACTGACTAACTATTACTGAGAACTGCAGTAGATACCCAGAGGATGAACATTGCTGTGTTACTTTCCATTAGACTTTCATTTGTTACAACAGGGCACACTAAAGTCTTTCTTCGGCATCAGCCCGGGTGGCTGTGGGCAGTCGACGAACTGCCCGGGCAGATGCCGAAATGATATAAAATTCGAAGCTAATTCGACATCTGCCAATCGCAGCTGGGCACTTCGCCAACTGCCCGATTTCGGCAACGGTCCATAACTTTTATATGTTTTAATGTCTTATTTTGTATTTTTCCTTGCATTTGCACATCGTTAGGATTTAATGGTTTGTTAATGTAATTATTGGGAATGCTGACTACAGTTTGCATATTACTTTATTCAAATTAATTTCAGTGATTATTATTATTATTGGAAAGCAAGAGCCAAAATAGTTTATTGGAATGGTACTTTGTATTAATATTATTTTGCTTTAGTCCATATATTGTTTAAAATATTACTGTGTATTAATTGCTTAAAAAAAAGCTTAATCACATACATATTTAGAAATGTAACGAGTGGGTTTGTCAGCGCCCTCTATGCACAGGGGTGGGGCACATTGCCACATTGCCGCAGGAATGACTTTGGATCTTTTAATTAGACTGTAACAGGGTGAGGAGCCCTGTACAGTTATTGTTTATTTATTTTTAGAACTGGGTTTCCCCCTCCGCCCCTGTGCACTGTGTTATTTTGTATTTGTTTTGTTTTATGATTTATTTGTATTTATGACGGCGAGGCGGCGTGTGGTTTTGTATTTATTTAAAAATGTTTTTACGGCGTAGCCGTGTTTTGTTTTAAAATACCTCGTGGGAATGCATGACTGTCAGCTGGTGATTATTGAATTAGCTGGCAGTCACGCATAGTAATGCTACCTGTGCAGACTGTGGCCAAGGGGTAATGAGAGAATTGATAGCCAGTTAACCCCTTGGCCAGGATATAAAAGACCCGCTGTTTTAGCTGCGGGGGGGGGTGTATGAGGAGCGAGAGTGGAAAGAGCGAGAGAGAAAACAAAACAAAACTTGGAGTATACAGGAACAGTGACAGCGACTGCCCAGCCTGACCTGTATGGTTTATTATTTTGTGTTCGTGATTTGTTTTATTTAAACCTTTTATTTTCACTCTGTGAGCAAGTCTTTTTGTGTTTAAACTTTTTTTATTTATTTGTGTTATTTAAAAATAAAACGGCATACGCCACCTTTATCTGCAGTACTGTTGGTGTCAGTGTTTTTAGTTCCTGCTTCTGCCTTGACGTCACCGCCCAGCCACCCTGTCACATAGACACACAAGGGATGCAACGTTTTGTTATACTTGTGTAACATATTGTATTATTTCACATAGAATAATATTCATGCATGCCCCAGCTACAGAAACTGTCCTCCAGCCCCCTCCCCCCACATTTGAAACCAAAGTTACGCCACTGCTAGGAACACAGCGTCATCACTAAGGCATAAACAACTGTTGGCAGCACTATTGATTGTAGACGCCCCCTCGTGTGATTGACAATGTTCAAACATGACTTGAAAGTTCAGTTGCCAAATGAAACTGAAAGTTCAATTGGCAAACAGCTAATTTACGATTTAATGTAAGAATTGACAAATTAACATACACATTTATCAATTAAAAAATGAATTTATAAATACAATAAATTTACGAATGAACTTATAAATTGACCAATAATTAACTATTTAATTTTGACCCTTATAATGCTCCATACATTTCTCACATTGTCTCACTCCGTCACTCTCTCCTCCAGTTCAAAACTAATCGATCACCACTTGACAGTTCAGGCATAACTAATTCACGTTAAAAATGGCGCTTGCCTTAATCACAGTACAAGCCATTTTACTGCTTTGCAGGTACGAGTTCGGCTGGGATATCTTAATAGCAGCACTCCTGTGTCATAAACTCGACGCATGTTGAGAGATGGAGTAAGCTGATCTAAAAATAGTTTTTTTAGATCATTGATGGAGTTTCGAATGTAGGAGCATTTGCTCCATGTCTGCACTTTGCACACACCCCCCACACACACACCTTCACCAATGTGTAACTTAGCAGAAAGAGAGCCAGATAAATACTCAAAAACAGAGAGTCACGCACAGCTTGACAGATGCACTGACCTGCTGAACTCCATCAGTGACATTTTCCAGAGGCGTCTGATATCGAGCTGCAGCAGCTGGATGAGAGCCTACAAAACCTCCTCCCTTTCCGACTCCCAGTTAAGCCCAGCAATGCCTTTAGACTTCACCTTCTTACAGCCCTGAACAGAAAGCACAACACAGGCCAGTCAGAGACAGACCCACACACTCCTCATCTTCAACTCCAAATCAAACCCTGCGTTTCCCTTAGACTTCACCTTCTTACTACCCTAAACAGAGAACACAAATGAGAACACAATTGATTTGTCCTACATTGTCCATTTTTTTCCCCGTCCTTATCTCTGTATATCTGTCACACTCTACAAGGTAATGAAAATAACCATTACATTTTCAACAAATCTTCACCAAACTTTTATCACAGACAGCTTTTGGATTGCATTTGTTATAAATTGATGAACTGTTAGTTTTATTTCATGTGCATGCAAAACTCAATTTGGAACTTGGTATGCTTATGGTACATTCTGATTTTTCTTCATCTACAGAGGTACCTGTCTTTCACACTAATTTTTCCATGTACAGAGTAAACAGAAGTCTTGGCTTTTTCTGTATTATGTTTTGATAAGACAAATCAAAAAAAAGGACTTTAAGCCAAGCTGACTGAAGTAGAATTTTAAAAACACTACAAGTTTATAATTCCTCCAAGTTTAGGCAATTCCATTGAAATGTGTTGCAGTAAAATGCAATCTATAACAAAACATTGTCAATGTAAAAAAACAAGTTAGAAAAACGCAACAGCCGTTTAAAGGGGTGATATCAAACACAAAGGTCCAAGTTAGGAGAAGCAATTAGGCCAGTCTTGTCAAGCATCAAGCAAATAGGCACAATTGGAAAGGTGCTGGGGCCCACACAATTCTTGCTTCTAACTTGGCGCCTTTTTTTGATCGCTTAGCTCCACTTTATCGCTCCACTTGAAATGCTCTTTGTATGACTTGAAGTGACTGAGACACACACTCACACACTGAGACACACACACAAACTGACACACACACACACTGAGACACAAACACACTGAGACATACACACACAAACCAAGACACACATACACTGAGAAACACTCACACTACAACACACACAGTCTCAGTGTGTGTGAGTGTGTCTCAGTGTCTGAGTGTGTGTCTCAGTCACTTCAAGTCATACAAAGAGCATTTCAAGTGGAGCGATAAAGTGGAGCTAAGCGATCAAAAAAAGGCACCAAGTTAGAAGCAAGAATTGTGTGAATCTTGGGCCCCAGCACCTTTCCAATTGTGCTTATTTGCTTGATGCTTGACAAGATTGGCCTAATTGCTTCTCCTAACTTGGACTTTTGTGTTTGATATCACCCCTTTAAACGGCTGTTGCGTTTTTCTAACTTTATTTTTACATTTTTTGTTATAGATATCACTTCTTTTTTACTTCATCAAATAATGAATAAAGTGAGGGAAAGATATTCGAGAATGTGTAGGGTAAATAGACAGACAGACATTACAAGAGAGGAATAAGTAGAGTAATATAAGAGAAATGAGAAAAGATTTGAAAGTAAAATAATGGTAGAAGGGACTTTTGGAAAGTATTGAAAGTGTAAACATTTTATTCTTATAGTTGCATGAGTGGTGAAAACAACATGTCTATTTTGGTAGGTATTGATATATTGATATTTACATAGGTACAAAACTACAATGTTATAAATGGTTCAAAAGGTACATATGCATGTCCGTGCTAAAGGGTAGTATACTAACACATTTTAATGCTGGAAAAAAACATTATTCTCCTTGATATAGTGGTGTTATGAACTTAGGCTAAGGCATTTGTAAAGCATTCTATCTCTTCAAAAAAGGCCATATACATGTTGTTTGCATTTCTTGACCATGGTTTGACTTCAATAAGTGCATCATTTTCCAGTAGCACCCACAGCAAGAAAAGACACATAGTGTCCTTGGTGTATGATAATGTAAGCTAATTGGTAATTCCTGTTGACCACAATAATTGTGCTCTTCTGCACAGCAGTAAACTTAGCATTGTGTCACTTTGTAACGGTCCTGTCTGGTTTGGTTTCCCAAAGCATAAGTTGGACTGCAATCAGTCTTCCTGCTGATTGAATAAGTTCACGTTTCATGATTGGAGAAGTTTTGCATTGCCTACATTTGCTACCAGGAATCATTGCACATTTGTCATTTCTATAAATGAGTTCTTCCAAACACATGGAATCTGTACCAGCAGGTACATGTAGAGGATAAACATGCAACACCTCTCGGTTTGATGAGCAGTAGTTAGATGTAGTACATAGAATGTCATGACTTATTGTGACTGAAACCATGCAAGATACTTCAGGACAAATTTCAGACAATTTGGTGAGAAACTCTGCAACATGTTGCTGCTCACCTCTATTGAAATGTTCTCCTAAGAAGTGACAAATATCCACAGTAGTCAGAGACGCAGTGGATGGCAAGTGATCCTATTTGTGTACAAAGCTCCTGATAGCCTCTTCTTGTTGACTGTTTTAATGAATCCTTCAGAGGTTGCAAGTGAAGAAGGCACTGCAATGTTGCATTTGCATAGCATGAGGTGAAATTGGGGTTGCTCAAGCCTCTGAATGGATGTGTAACTGCAAGTGTTCTCTTAGAAGATTGAGGCTTTTGCTGTTCCTGAACATTAACGATGGCTCAGTGAATGAAATGCGCATGATCTTTTACCTTGTGTCCCTTGTGCGTGTTAGTCTCCTTCAAGCTTATCAACTTAGGACAATAAATCTCTCTGAGCCGATGGTACTCTTCAACTGCAGTTTGACATGCGTAGATGCAGGTGGGGTCAAAGTTGATAAGGTGGATACCACTTAAGGAAGTAACTGTGGAAAGTGCAACGCAACTTTGTCCACGATCCATCATAACTGCTTTTAGAGTCATCCCCTGGCATTTGTGAATGGTGATTGCATGAGCACCAATGACTGGGAACTGCTCTCGAACAATGTAGACTCTATCCATGATTTCAAACTTTGAGCATAAACGTTGAAAGGTATGGGTGACTTCATTGTTAAATTTGATGGTTATGGTTTTGAGCATACTTGTGTTTTCCAGATAGTAGGAAACAGCTTGAAGCTTCCCTGTTGCCCCATTGATGAGACCAGTGGCAATGTCAATGTTCTTTAAATTTGCTTAATACAAATGCAAATGTGATACCTTTACTACCAAACTAAATACAAATGCAAATATGTGACAAATGCTAATTGGACTTCAAATACTTTCCCATATAACAAATGTTAATTTATTAACATGAGTTTGGCAGAGGCCTTTATCCAAGGTGACATACAAGGAAAACAGTTTATATAATAACAACATAAACACAGTAATCACGTAGTTGATAATAATTAACAGGTATGTACCAATATAGGAAGCAAGTTACATAAAACAGTGTTTCCCAATCTTGGTGCTGAGGACCCAGTGTTTGCTGATTTGTGTTCCAGCTGAGCTTTAAATTATGAATTGAAGCCTCAATTGAATGAATATAATGTCTAATCAGATCATTTGAATTATTTGTAGCTCTTAAATTGCTGGCTGCACAGGTCTCAATTAGCACTAATCTAGGACTACCTAATGTTAACTCAGGTAAGGTAGTCCAAGATTAGTGCTGGTCAGGGTTTGTGAAAGCAGTCAAAAGAGTTGGGTATTTCAAGTTATTTCTAACATTGCATTAAGTCACTAATTGTTAGTTCAATTGGGGGATCAATTTAATTATTGAGAACTCAGTTGGAACACAAACAGCAGACACAGTGGGCCCGCAGGACCAGGTTTGTGAAAAACTGACATAAATGATGAGATATATGTATATATTTATATATGTGTGCATTGCACAATTATTCTTTTTACTTGTTTTGATTGTTATATTTAATAGACATGAAGTTCTCAAAAGTGTCCTTTAGTTTGTATCTTTCAGGTTAATCAACTTTACCAGCAATACTGAAAAGTCTCAACTTTTTTATGAGCATTATTATTGAAAAGTATTTAAAATTGAAATATTTTTGAAGCTTTCCCATGATTTGAAATTCAAATGCAAATTCTTATATTTCAGAATATACAAATACCAAGTCAAATGCAAACAGTTCAGCAGATTGCATTTAAATCATAAGAACATAAGAAGAACATAAGAAAGTTTACAAACAAGAGGAGGCCATTCAGCCCATCTTGCTCGTTTGGTTGTTAGTAGCTTATTGATCCCAGAATCTCATCAAGCAGCTTCTTGAAGGATCCCAGGGTGTCAGCTTCAACAACATTACTGGGGAGTTGTTTCCAGACCCTCACAATTCTCTGTGTAAAATGTGCCTCCTATTTTCTGTTCTGAATGCCCCTCCATTTGTGACCCCTGGTCCTTGTTTCTTTTTTCAGGTCAAAGAAGTCCCCTGGGTCGTCATTGTCTATACCTTTTAGGATTTTGAATGTTTGAATCAGATCGCCGCGTAGTCTTCTTTGTTCAAGACTGAATAGATTCAATTCTTTTAGCCTGTCTGCATACGACATGCCTTTTAAACCCAGGATAATTCTGGTTGCTCTTCTTTGCACTCTTTCTAGAGCAGCAATATCCTTTTTGTAACGAGGTGATGAGAACTGAACACAATATTCTAGGTGAGGTCTTACTAATGCATTGTAAAGTTTTAACATTACTTCCCTTGATTTAAATTCAACACTTCTCACAATATATCCGAGCATCTTGTTGGCTTTTTTTATAGCTTCCCCACATTGTCTAGTGTCGAGTCAACATAAACTCCTAGGTCTTTTTCAAAGTTCCCTTCTTCAATTTCAGTATCTCCCATATGATATTTATAATGCACATTTTTATTGCCTTCATGCAATACTTTACACTTTTCTCTATTAAATGTCATTTGCCATGTGTCTGCCCAGTTCTGAATGCTGTCTAGATCATTTTGAATGACCTTTGCTGCTGCAACAGTGTTTGCCAATCCTCCTATTTTTGTGTCATCTGCAAATTTAACAAGTTTGCTTACTATACCAGAATCTAAATCATTAATGTAGATTAGGAATAGCAGAGGACCTAATACTGATCCCTGTGGTACACCACTGGTTACGTCGCTCCATTTTGAGGTTTCTCCTCTAATCAGTACTTTCTGTTTTCTACATGTTAACCACTCCCTAATCCATGTGCATGCATTTTCTTGATTCCCTACTGTGTTTAGTTTGAGAATTAATCTTTTATGCGGGACTTTGTCAAAAGCCTTCTGGAAATCTTAATAAACCATGTCATATGCTTTGCAATTATTCATTGTCGATGTTGCATCCTCAAAAAAATCAAGCAGGTTAGTTAGACACGATCTCCCTTTCCTAAAACCATGCTGACTGTCTCCCAGGATATTGTTCCCATATAGGTAATTTTCCATTTTGGATCTTATTATAGTTTCCATAAGTTTACATATAATAGAAGTCAGGCTTATTGGTCTGTAGTTACCTGGTTCGGTTTTGTCTCCCTTTTTGTGGATCGGTATTACGTTTGCAATTTTCCAGTCTGTCAGTACAACCCCTGTGTCAAGAGACTGTTGCATGATCTTGGTTAGCGGTTTGTAAATAACTTCTCTCATTTCTTTGAGTACTATTGGGAGGATCTCATCCAGCCCAGGGGATTTGTATATTTTAAGAGCTCCTAGTCCCTTTAACACTTCTGCCTCTGTTATGCTAAAGTTATTTAAAATTGGATAGGAACAGGTTGACATGTGGGGCATGTTGTCCGTGTCCTCCTTTGTAAAAACCTGTGAAAAGTAATCATTTAATATATTTGCTATTTTTTTTCTTCATCTATGATTTTGCCATTTGTGTCTCTTAGACATTTAACCTCCTCTTTGAATGTTCTCTTGCTGTTATAATATTGGAAAAACATTTTGGAATTGGTTTTAGCCCCCTTAGCAATATTGATTTCTATCTCTCTCTTGGCCTTTCTAACTTCCTTTTTGACTTGTGTTTGCAGTTCCAAGTACTCTTTCTGTGTACTTTGTTTTGGTCCTTTTTAAATGCCTTGTAAACTGCCTTTTTTCGCTGAATATTTTTTTTAATTGATCTATTAAACCATTTTGGCCTTTTTGTTTTAGATTTAGATTTGTCTACTTTCGGGATGTAATTGTTTTGCGTCTCTAGTACTACATTTTTGTAGTATAGGTTGATTCGCTCAAGTACCATGATGTTATGTAGTTTAGCGACAGCGACAGCGTGTGGAAGCGACATCGTGGGAGAAGTACAGTCGTGGACAAGTACAGCGCAGTTAGAAGCAGAAAGGAGGAATTACATCTTTAAATCTGGAGTTGCTTTAATCAGAAAACATTGCAGCTTAAAGCCTTGCAGCTGCGTGTATTTTTTCTGATAAGCTGAAACTTCGAGCAGCTGATTCAAATCCCGCGGCGTTCTGGGACACGGGGAGGAGCGGAGCACGCAGCACAAACACAAACAAACAAAAGGCAGGCAGTCTTCCCAGCGACAGCGTGTGGAAGCGACATCGTGGGAGAAGTACAGTCGTGGACAAGTACAGCGCAGTTATAAGCAGAAAGGAAGAATTACATCTTTAAATCTGAGTTGCTTTAATCAGAAAACATTGCAGCTTAAAAGCCTTGCAGCTGCGTGTATTTTTCTGATAAGCTGAAACTCGAGCAGCTGATTCAAATCCCGGCGTTCTGGGACACGGGGGAGGAGCGGACACGCAGCACAAACACAAACAAACAAAAGGCAGGCAGTCTTCCTAGCGACAGCGTGTGGAAGCAACATCGTGGGAGAAGTACAGTCGTGGACAAGTACAGCGCAGTTAGAAGCAGTTTGAAAGCAGGTTGACAGCTGCAGAAGCTACACTAAACAAAAAAATGGTCTTCAAGCCAGTAATCTGTGACAACTGCATGATGTGGGAAATCCGAGAAAACCCAACAGAGCTCAACCAAGTTTGTGTAAAGTGCCGCACCATCCAGGACTTGCTTCAGCGATTAAGCCTGCTAGAAAAGGAGATGGAGGAAATGAGACAGCAACAGGAGAGCTTGAGGAGCTGACACACCCACAATTCATGGAAGTCTGCACCCCTAGCAGACTGAAAGCCACCAGGGAGATGGAAGAGAGTCGAAACAGCTGGGTTCAAATAGGCAGAAGCAGGGGAAAAAAAGAAACTTCACAAACACAACCACCAGAAATCCAGACATCCAACACATTTGAGCCACTTCAACATTTAGATGACCAAAACCAACATCAAGAGAATGAAAGAAACAACACCCAGGACCCTATAAACAGTGCTGACCAGCCAGCAAAAAGAAGGGAGGTCATGATTGTTGGGGACTCCATACTGAGAAACACAGCAAGTTCAGTTCGCAGTTTGGACCCCTTACTACAACAGTGTGCTGCCTTCCAGGAGCCTCTGTCAAGCACATCACTGAGAACGGGACAGGCTCCTAGAACGAACTGGAGATGACCCGTAGTAGTCGTCCACATTGGTACAAACAACATTGGAAGAGACAGGCCAAGATCCCTGCAGAACAAATTCAGAGAGCTAGGAAGAAAATTAAAAGACAAGACCAAAACTGTGGTATTTTCTGGGATACTGCCGGCGCCTTGCAAAGGACCATATGGACAGCTGGAAATACAAAATCAAAATGCATGGCTGAAATCATGGTGCACACAGGAAGGCTTCACCTTTTCTTGAACATTGGAGCACTTTCTACAACAAGGACTATCTATACAGGTGGGACGGACTGCACTTAAACAGAAAGGGAACCAATCTACTGGAGAAAGGATCCTTCAGGCGGTACAGAAGCATTTAAACTAGAAAGGAAGGGGGAGAAAACAAAAAAAAGAAGGGAGACTACATCAAAACAAGGGCAACAACTCAGGTAAGACCACTATTAAATGTATTTATCTTAATGCTAGAAGTCTCAGAAACAAAATGTTAGAACTTGAAGCTACTGCACTAACAAGTAACTATGATGTGATAGGTGTTACAGAAACTTGGTTGTCTGAGAGTGATGGAGACGAATATAATATCAGTGGGTACACACTGTATAGGAAAGACAGGCAGGACAGAAGAGGCGGAGGGGTAGCGCCATACATAAGAAATAGCCTTGAAGCCCAGGTGTTAAATCAGGACAAAGAAAACAATGCAGAATCAATATGGGTCAGAATAATGGACACAAATTCAAAGGGCATAATAATAGGAGCATGCTATAGACCGCCAAATTCAGACGCTGAGCAAAATAATCTGTTGTACAATGACATTAGAAATGCGTGTAGAAAAGGAGAAGCCATACTAATGGGGATTTCAACTTCCCCCATATAAAATGGGAAAACCCAATGGGGCACGACGGACGAAATTGAAATGGTGGAAATGACAAATGACTGCTTCCCTAACGCAATTTGTCAAGGCACCGACTAGAGGGGAGGCATGCCTTGATTTAGTCTTTTCAAATAATGAAGACAGAATAACTAAAACAGAGGTCAGAGAGCCATTGGCAAACTCAGACCACAACATGGTCTCATTTGAAATATTTTTTAAAACCCCAAAAGTAATGACTAAAGCTAAGGTTTACAATTTTAGAAAAGCAAACTATGAAGGTATGAAACGGAGACTAACAGAAGTAGATTGAGTAAAATAGAGAAAACATCCACAGAAAAAAGGGTGGCTGTCTTTTAAAAATGTAGTACTAGAGGCACAAAACAATTACATCCCAAAAGTAGACAAATCTAAATCTAAAACAAAATGGCCAAAATGGTTTAATAGATCAATTAAAAAAAATATTCAGCGAAAAAAAAGGCACTTTACAGAGCGTTTAAAAGGGACCAAAAACAAAGCACACAGAAAGAGTACTTGAACTGCAAACACAAGTCAAAAAGGAAGTTAGAAAGGCCAAGAGAGAGAGATAGAAATCAATATTGCTAAGGGAGCTAAAACCAATTCCAAAATGTTTTTCCAATATTATAACAGCAAGAGAACATTCAAAGAGGAGGTTAAATGTCTAAGACACAAATGGCAAAATCATAGATGAAGAAAAAAATATAGCAAATATATTAAATGATTACTTTTCAGATTTTTACAAGGAGGACACGGACAACATGCCCCACATGTCGACCTGTTCCTATCCAGTTTTAAATAACTTTAGCATAACAGAGGCAGAAGTGTTAAAGGGACTAGGAGCTCTTAAAATAAACAAATCCCTGGGCCGGATGAGATCCTCCCAATAGTACTCAAAGAAATGAAAGAAGTTATTTACAAGCCGCTAACCAAGATCATGCAACAGTCTCTTGACACAGGGGTTGTACCGACAGACTGGAAAATAGCAAACGAATACCGATCCACAAAAAGGGAGACAAAACTGAACCAGGTAACTACAGACCAATAAGCCTGACTTCTATTATATGTAAACTTATGGAAACTATAATAAGATCCAAAATGGAAAATTACCTATATGGTAACAATATCCTGGGTGACAGCCAGCATGGTTTTAGGAAAGGGAGATCGTGTCTAACTAACCTACTTGACTTTTTTGAGGATGCAACATTGAAAATGGACAACTGCAAAGCATACGACATGGTCTATTTAGATTTCCAGAAAGCTTTTGACAAAGTCCTGCATAAAAGATTAATTCTCAAACTGAACGCAGTAGGGATTCAAGGAAATGCATGCACATGGATTAGGGAGTGGTTAACATGTAGAAAACAGAAAGTACTGATTAGAGGAGAAACCTCAAAATGGAGTGAGGTAACCAGTGGTGTACCACAGGGATCAGTATTAGGTCCTCTGCTATTCCTAATCTACATTAATGATTTAGACTCTGATATAGTAAGCAAACTCGTTAAATTTGCAGACGACACAAAAAAATAGGAGGAGTGGCAGACACTGTTGAAGCAGCAAAGGTCATTCAAAATGATCTAGACCGCATTCAAAATTGGGCAGACACATGGCAAATGAAATTTAATAGAGAAAAGTGTAAAGTATTGCATGGGGCAATAAAAAATGTTCATTATAAATATCATATGGGAGATAGTGAAATTGAAGAAGGAACTATGAAAAAAGACCTAGGAGTTTATGTTGACTCAGAAATGTCTTCATCTAGACAATGTGGGGAAGCTATAAAAAAAAGGCTAACAAGATGCTTGGATATATTGTGAGAAGTGTTGAATTTAAATGCATTAGTAAGACCTCACCTAGAATATTGTGTTCAGTTCTGGTCACCTCGTTACAAAAAGGATATTGCTGCTCTAGAAAGAGTGCAAAGAAGAGCAACCAGAATTATCCCAGGTTTAAAAGGCATGTCGTATGCAGACAGGCTAAAAGAATTGAATCTATTCAGTCTTGAACAAAGAAGACTACGCGGCGATCTGATTCAAACATTCAAAATCCTAAAAGGTATAGACAATGTCAACCCGGGGGACTTCTTTGACTTGAAAAAAGAAAAAAGGACCAGGGGTCATAAATGGAGATTAGATAAAGGGGCATTCAGAACAGAAAATAGGAGGCACTTTTTTTACACAGAGAATTGTGAGGGTCTGGAACCAACTCCCCAGTAATGTTGTTGAAGCTGACACCCTGGGATCCTTCAAGAAGCTGCTTGATGAGATTCTGGGATCAATAAGCTACTAACAACCAAACGAGCAAGATGGGCTGAATGGCCTCCTCTCGTTTGTAAACTTTCTTATGTTCTTTCTTATGTTCTTATATAATTTAGTGTGTGTAAAGAAAAACACAAAGTTTCAGTTTTGTCACTTGCACTTAACCCAGTTTTTAACATTTTGTTTATCAAAGTCAGCATAACGCTATACAACACAGTCCGTTTAATTACTATATGAACATAGCCTTTTAGTTTTAAATGTTTACAAAACTCGACAATGTTGCCGAATTTGTCATTCAAACTAGTTTAGTTTTAATCAGTTTTGTCTGCTTGTTACTTTTTTCAGCCAACACATTTAAATGACCCATGTTTGTTACATTTTAAAAGATTGTTTTAAATGTTACAATGTAAATGTTGACTCAGTAGCTTGCATTAAATGTTTCAACCTCGGTGACTTTCTTTTGATGCGATATTAATTTTAGGCAACTTCCAATAATATATATATATATATATATATTTTTTTTTTACATGAAACTTGTACTTTTTTACGGAAGCCCTGAACTGCAGATAAAAAAAAAAACAGATTATCTCGTAAGTACGTGATAGTTTCACGTACGTACGTGATAAGTTTCATGTACGTACGTGATAAGTTTTATGTACGTACGTGGTAATCTCTTAGTGGTGGATATAGGTGGGTTGTGCAAGAATGCAGTGCTACAATCCAGTCCTGTAACAGTGAGTGAGGGTGGTGGGAGCGGTCTCTACAGCCTGGTTAATAACAACGAAAGGTGGTAACTAAACTGGTTGGTTTAGATGGCGGGTGAACTGGACAATCTGACATCGCTTTACTTCAGTTTAGGACTTCAGCAAAGAGAAATTCTAGAACTTCTTTCCATTGGACATGGCCTTAGTGTAAGCCTCAGAACGCTCCAGGCAACACTGCAGAAGAAGAGACTGTATCGCCGAAAACATTACTCAGATATTGTCTGTTGCGATTTACATAGTGGAGGAAACCGAGATATCAGGACAACTCCTTGGATATTGGTTAATGCATTTGAAATGCATACAGCATGGGTTTGTTGTGAAACGAGAAACCGTAAGGCTTTTGTTAAAAATTATTGACCCAGTTGGTGTGATGCACTGAAGTCATCGGAGGCTTAGGCGACGAGTATACAATAACCCTGGTCCAAATTTTATGTGGCATCTTGATTCTTAGGACAAGCTTAAGCCTTATGGTCTCTGTATGAATGGATGCGTGGATGGCTTTTCATGTAGTGTCATCTGGCTTGATGTGTACTCAACTAATAGTGACCCGAGGAGTAGTAGCAGCACATTTTATAGAGGCTGTAAAAGCAAGAGCTGGCTGTCCAGAAAGAGTCCGTGCAGATCGTGGAACGGAAAACATCCATGTGGAACAAATGCAGCGATTTCTTCGTCGCAATGCCAGTGATCGTTTTGCTGGACACGGAAGTTTTGTATATGGTTCAAGTAACCATAATCAAAGAATTGAAAGTTTCTGGGGTTTTGTGAGGAAAGAAAACGTCCAGTTCTGGATGAACCTTTTCCAGAGCTGAAGGAAGAGGATCAGTTCACAGGGGATTTTCTTGACAAGTCTCTGATCCAGTTTTGTTACATGAAACTATTACAGGTTAGTAATAGTTTTTTATGGTTCTAATATAACAATACTTCATAGTCCTGAAATGTGCTGATGTTGTATCACAAGTCTAGTTAAATGAGCTCCACATTGATAAAAATAGAAACATCATGCATCATACAATACTCTATTTCACCTTGTTCATAGTTAAATGCAAAGAATACGGCTTCTTCATTGGGAATAGGATACATGTTTCCCTAAATATGTGAAATTCCAAAATAGCATAGCATATATTTGAAGTATCCTGGGTGTATCCTATATTGTAGCATGTGTTTTTCTCATACTGTTTTAGGTTACACCTACCCCGATATATTGTTATTGTTGTGATATGTTTGTATTTTTTTCTGTAAAGCGCTTTGTTATAGTCTTGCCATGAAAGGCATTATAAACATTAATTGATTGATTGATTGATTTGTGTAGCGTAAACAGGGCATCTAATATTCCAGACACAACCTCGTCTCGCAAGTAGTTGCGTGTGTGTGCGCGCGTGTGCAGTTAAATTTAGACAGTAATAAAGTAAAGAGAGTTAACGCTACAACAGTTACAAAGTAGCCTGTCCTCAAATAAGGACAATAGCACTTAACGGGTTAATGGTTTTATAAATGTGTTTTATACAATGCTTACATGTATTGTACTTTGGTTCACGGCAGTGGGATACTATGTTTGCAAATGTAGTGATTAAAAAAAAAATAATAATGTTTTTAAACAAAAACATATACCGGTATTTTATTTTGCTGCAGGACGAACTGAACACAGTTACCCACATTTGGAACACCCATCCCATTCGTGCTCAGCGAAACCGAACTACACCTCACGGTCGACCGCTCATAATGTATACCCTTCCACAACTCTATGGAGTTGCTGATCATCTCTGTCCCAGCAGCAGGGATGAAATTTTGAATTGTGAAGAAGAATGCCTCACAAGGAGAAACTATCCCTGCAATAAAACAGTTTTTGAACTGTGCTGCTTTTTGATGGTTGAACGTGGACTTGATCCACCAGGTGATATAGACCAAGCCACACATCTCTACATAACTTTGAAAGAGGAAATATGGAATTTGCTGTAATCTTCCCCATTGTTGGTCTTTATTCATTTAAATTTAGATTTTTTTCTGTGCAATTTTTTTATACCTAAGTTGAATCACCACTGAGAGCCAGAATTGCAGAGACTTGTGTTGCTAAAATGATGGCCTCTTTCCACACTGCAATGCAGAATGGGAATAGGGTAGTTTAATGGGGTTTTCGATAGACTTATAGTTGCCAGAAGTGATTGCTTTAAAACAGTTAATGAATTAGATTGCCCTCTTTAGATACTTTGTAAAAGATCAGTGGATAGAAATCTTAGCTGTTTTCTCAAACGTTAAGGTGTCAAGCTAAACAGTAATGAGTGGTGATTTAGTTTGTTGATTTCTTTTTTAAAAGATTGTGAAAATGACATTTTTCTTAATTGTTTTTAATATTTAATGTTAAAAAACAAGAAAAATGTACTCAGATTACATTAAAACAAGTGATGTATCCAATCAATGTGTTAGCTTGAGTAGAACATTTGTTTCCATTGGAATGTATAGCTATCGCAGGGCAATAACTCATGGTTTAATAGAGACATAGGTATAAACAAATTAGATTTGACAAATAAAGAGAGACCATGTTATTTTCAGCTACACTTTTATTTATTGAGAAACGCCAAAGTACACTTTGAAATCTGAAGGGAGGATTTTTATTACAGAAAACGTATACCTCTTTTAAAGTGAAACTATAATCCACATACAGTAAGAGATATATATATATATATATATATATATATATATATATATTAGTATGCTTAAAATGTGATTTGTTTTAAAACATTACTTCTGATCCACTCACAGCAATTTAACAATAATGAGAAGATGTTTACCAAATTGTTTGTAAGGATATCAGTTTTTGTAAAACCAGCTTTCACAGATATTTTTTTCTTGAAAAATGAGACTGTGAAAATGAAGGGAAAAAAAGAAATTACTTTACAAAAGTTTCATGGATCACTTGAGATTCAAAATCACAAATAAAACTAGATGCTGTGATAAATTGTTGTTAATCAATTTTAAAAGCAGACCTAACACTATCATCTGTATTTTTTAATTATTATTATTATAAATTGCTGTTGGGTACATTTATCTATTATTTGCAATGTAAAAGAACACCTTTTATAACAAACACAGTACAACTTCAGTGAAAACCCCCCTCCAAATTATGATACAATAAGTCTGATTTTTCCCTTTTGTTAACTCAAGATCCACTTATGTTCAGAAATACAGCCCTTCAGAAGAAAACTGTTATCCATAACATACTTATGTGACATTCATTTTTAAATAAAAGTATAAAAAACAAAAAAAAACATTTTACCAGTGTGTTGGTGCTGTTTTCATTTTAACCCTAAAACACATCTAAAACACGTCTCAAATATAGTTAAAATACACCTTACATTGGGGCACATACAGGTATTAGAAATGGAAGAAATGAAAAGCTGCTAATCCACCCCAAACTTTTGGTCCTGTTGGATGTAAAAATGTATATATTTAAATTTTTATTTGAAGTAGCATACCCTGGCCTGAGGAACTCTCTGACATAAACCAGTATCATAGCAAGGACTACAAAACATGTAGCTTCTGGCGGGGTTTCAAATAAAAATTACAACCAAGAAAAACATGTCTGTAAAGTTACTAAATGCTTATGGCAGAGAAAATGAATGATTAAAACATTTGTAAAATAAAATAATACAATAAATAAAACCATCATAAGGCACACAATAAGCCCTTATTCACACAGCTGTACCCTACTTAAGACTTAAATGTGATAAATTAAACATTGTCCATTTTCAAGAAAAATTCTACATTCCTTTAAAAAAAAGGAATATTATTATTATTTGTTTATTTAGCAGATGCCTTTATCCAAGGCGACTTACAGAGACTAGGGTGTGTGAACTATGCATCAGCTGCAGAGTCACTTACAACAACGTCTCACCTGAAAGACGGAGCACAAGGAGGTTAAGTGACTTGCTCAGGGTCACACAATGAGTCAGTGGCTGAGGTGGGATTTGAACCGGGGACTTCGTGGTTACAAGCCCTTTTCTTTAACCACTGGACCACACATTTCACTGTTAATATATAGTGAAATGTTTACTAAATAAATGTTTTACTGCCTACTATTGTTTTAATCCATGTGAACAGGACCCAGAATGGTAACACAAATCTAGATGACTTAAATCACAACAACTGTCATCATTAAAACACAAAATATGTGTGTTGTACAAACAACCTACACAATCCTTGGACCACAGTGAAAAAGTGTACCTTACAATGAACTGAAATGTAGTCTACATAAACGGCTGGTTTCACAGACCCCAATTGGCACTAATCTTGGGTTACTTTACCTAAAATAACATGAGGTAGTGCAAGATTAGTGCTTATCGGGGTCTGTGAAACCAGACGTATGTGTTTGTGTTTCCTGCTTTTAACATGTAAATGACTGACAGCTCATTTTCAATATGCTTTTTACATTTTCAGTCAAGTAAAGTGTTATATCCAATCCAATTTAAAACAGAACAATGTATATAGAATAAGGTACATTATAGTACATTGTTCTATGGAACGCCATCATAATTTAACCAGTCCATGTAATTTAACGATAACATGTAATTTAACACCTGTCTTTCTTAAATTGGAATAGATTTGTTCCGAGGTGGACTGATAATCTTCCACTCAACTGTTAATGTAATGAGATGTAAATGCACATGAGAACCGACGACAGTGGTGCACAACTCTGGCCCTCGAGATCCATTCCAGTTCAGACCTTTAATCCAAGCAGATCCTAAATTAGTTAATTATACCTGTTAGGGGTCAATTAACTCATTCAGGAACTGACTGAAACAAAAAACCCTGACTGGAATGGCTCTCGAGGGCCAGAGTTGTGCACCACCGACCTACAGTATCACATATAGATGATACAGGTATATTAGTCTTTTGCACTCTGTGATTCAGGGGTTCTGTAAAAATCCATCATGTATGTATAACTGTTTTCTTATGCACAGATGAAGAATTCCTCATAACAAAGGTAACAATGGGGACTGTTGATGCACTATGCAGATTATGAGCACAAGAAAGGTACTTTTTAAGAGAAGGCAGCACGCTGCTTCTAACAACACACTTTTACAGAGTTTATCACCTGCATTTAAATTGCTAAAATTCTAAGATATCTTTCATCAGTTTTTAACCAACTCACATGTATGTACTGTAGCATCACCATCTCTATCTGCTCAAAGAAGATTTATCCAGGTATAGGCTTTTTGTATTCCAAGTAAAGTTCTCAGAAAAAGTGCACACAAGTCTCTGCATATCTAGTTTATAAATGGAACACGCCACCTTAATTAAAGCATTCACATTATGTCCATTCTGTGACAGTCACCATCCAAAATATTCTGGAATTCACTTCTAAATTCTGGATAGGAATTATAGGTGCATGGCACCTATAAAAGCGGTCCACAGGTGTGTGCAATCGGCTTTCGCTCCAGACCTCTCAGAGTAGTAAATTGCACTTCAATTTTCTCAACACACATAATATCTGCTCCCGTCACAAAAAGCAAGAATTTCTGGAGTCGTTCATCATGCAAAGAGCGGATGAACTGCTTCAAGAAATTCAATGTCTTGTTCTGGGCTGCATTCTGAACATCGGCTTCAATAAGTTTTAGTACTCCTTTTACGGTGACCTTCTTGGCCTCAAACATTTGCAGAGTGCTGCAGATTATATTGGACATAATGTCCAAGGCATATTTTGGTTCTTGTATCAGCTGTTTATGGGCTACTTGCAGAATTGTGCCCTTCATGTCATCGAGAGATGGAACTGTGTGACAACCCATTCTAGACAGAATTTCCAGCAACTCATCATGATCATCTTCTCCAATGCTACCATTCATTGCTGCAGTTATTACATCTTTCTCAAATGAAGCAATATAGCTCAAAAAAGAATCAATCAATATTTCGGGAGTAATTTTGGACTCTCCATGGACTACAGCAACAACAAATGCAAGTGAGAGTTGAATTGGGAAATAGGAATGGTCTATGTATCTGTGGCGATGTGCCCCGCCCCTGTGTGCATTTGTGTGTTATATGTTGTATGTTGCGTGTGTTAATGTTGGTGTATAGTCATTGGTACACAGGATATAAATGGGTCTGTGTTTCACGTGTATTTAAAAATGTAGATTTGTATTTAGGCACGAGGATGGCACAAATCACTTCACGTGCTGGTTAAAATGTAATGTGGGTCACGGGAGTACACTATATTAATTCACGCAGCAGTTGTACCGAGACTCCAATTGATTGATTAGCAATCGAAGTCTCAGTACAGCTGCATAAAAGCAGCACGTTTTCACTCACTCGGGGTTGGGTGTTCGGTGAGTGGAGAACAGGAGAGAGAGAAGGAGAAAGTAAAGTAAAATAAAGTAAATTAAATTGAATTAAATTGATAGTTGTTTTCACTCACCGTGTTTGTTCATTTGTCTGTTTACTGTTTAGTCCGTTTTGTTTATATATTTATTTTGGCGTAAGTGCCGTGTCCTGTTTTTGTGTTCTCTTATTTTGTTTATTAAATGCTGAGCACAACCAAGCGCTCAGCTTCACCAACCTCACTGTCTCTGTCTGTTACTTCCTGTTTCTGGTCTGACGTCACCCACTGCAGCCGTCTTTATGACAGTATCCCTTAATTAGTATTCTTCCCAAGGATTCCCATTCTCTTTGCCATATTCCGGACACAGTGCTGGAACACGTTCCAACTCTACTTCAGCGCGGTTCTGCATAAAAGCGGCCCAAAAAGCAGCATATGCATCCGGCGAGACACCAGACGCATCAGCACCTGCTTCATCAGCAAAGAATATTTTCAGAGAAGCATTCAAAATGCTTGAATCTTTAAATGCTGCTATCATATCTTGAACTATGATTACCCTGTGTAAAGTCACGTAGTACACATCTGACAGCTGCAGTGGAGGCGAGCTGGGTGCAGGTGTTGAGTTTGGTGGCAGTGGGTGCACATGTTGCAGAGCAGAGCTGGGTGCAGGTGTTGAGTTTGGTGGCAGTGGGTGCACCTGTTGCAGAGCAGAGCTGGGTGCAGGTGTTGAGTTTGGTGGCAGTGGGTGCACCTGTTGCAGAGCAGAGCTGGGTGCAGGTGTTGAGGAGGTGATGAAGGTGATTAATTGTTCTTGTCTTACAGGTGAGTTTGGTGGTCTGTGTTCAGGTGTAGAACAAACAATAGGGTTATTGGTTTCAAGCATTGGCTTAAGGGAAGTAGGAACTGGTTGGTATACATTGGGAATGCCTGGTGTCACCCAAGACACAGTGTCATCACACATTTCACTTTCAACATTGAATGGATAAAACTCTACCTCCGAATCAGAAGAAAATATAGCGCTTACAAAAGCAGATGTTATAATGTTTCCAGAGCTGCAGAGGCCAAGGTTACATTCAGTGGCAGCAGAATCAGTTAGAAAACAGTGACTGGCAGGCATTTCTTTCAGTGAATCACTTTTTACATTTCTGGAAGAATTTGAGGTACATGTTTCAGATACTGGATGCATGCTGACTTTTTCTGGAAGATGAACTTGTGCAGACTCAGCAGCATCGAAAGGCACATTGCAGTCTACAGTACTTGACCTTTCTTCTGGGACATTGTCTACCACTTGCACAGTTGTTTCAACTCTATTTTGATCCAGAGACACTAAGTAGAAATGAACAATTCCCATTTTAACTTTTTCATACACATCCTTACAGTCACACCAAGTGGTAACACATTTTCTTTAAAATCCCAGATTTTAAAAATGAACTCTTTCATTCCCTTTTTTTGACTGTTCATCAGGAAAAAACAGATATTTCCTGATCTATAACAACCCCTCACAGTCCATGTTCTTTGGGACAAAGATTTTTCTAGTACCACCCCCACCACGAACACGGACTTCAGAATCAGAACTGACTGCTGATGATTGCTTTAACTTCATTTTTTTCCTGAGTTTTTCAAGAAGCACGTTTTTCCTCACATGGTTGGTGTTCTTTGCATCATGTGAATTACTGCCAGCTTGTTTTGTGCAATAACTTTTCAAAGCCAGTCTATCCCCTAGAGCAGGCAAGTATCTCGCTAAAGTTTCATCATCCATCAGCAGAACGGTTGAAGAGTCAATCTGTAAAAATAAAAAACAATACACATTTAAGAATAAATACATTAAAACATGAAGACAAATCACAGTGACTACAGTAATGTTTTTGGCTTATTGTTTTGTAAATTATCCATTAGTGTCTTCTATTTGAGCAGTTGAACAACTATCTCTGAAGTAGTTTTCCGAAGTATTTTTTGATTATACAACATTAAAACTGAGGTAAAAATAATTCCTAATATTTAACAGACACGGGCTTCATGCACACATTTCAAACTATTGGACTGAAATTTCTGGATTTTTTCTTGAGCAGAATATTTTGCATGACATTTTTGACAAATCAGTGAGATGCCAGAAAAAACACACAAGGTGTTTGAGATATTCTTTTACTCTTCAGTCAGTGTCCATTACATCACTCTGGCAACTAGCGTCCTCACTATCTCAGTCAGTCAGCCTGTTGGTATCTGTGCACTGCAGCTCACTTTCTGCAGTACCTTTTTTGCACCTGTAGCTCATACATTCCATTTTGATGTGTGGTGCAGCTAGAAGTGTCATCTTCAAGAAGGACATTTCCTCTGTATTCCACCTATGATCCACTGTGCTAGATGTTTATCTTTAAATATGCAAAGCCTGAAGTCATATTGTAGCTTGAGGTTTGCACAAAGAAGGGAGTTAATAATGTATCTTTATGGTTAGATTCTCCCTGGGTCTTTAAGAATCAGTAAAAAGTATACCCAGACTTGCATTATATTTAAGTTTTACAACATTCCTTGCTCTTAAAGGTGTTATTTTTATGTTAAAAAATCATTCTTTGAACAAGTGTACCTTCTGACTTTGCATCTGCTGAATGGCCTCATCACCAACTCAACGCTCCTGAAGAAATGGAAATATGTCCTTTTGATCTGCCATTCTTGTATTTCACTGGTTGCCTACGAGGGCTTGAGAGGATGTGAAATTGGAAGTGAGATATTGAGAATGAGACAAGATGAGAGGATTTCTCCGGTTGCTTAGGAGGCTTGAGAGGGATGAGGGATTTGAGAGTTTAAGAGTGAGACGAGTTTGAGAAGGATGGTGAGATTGAGGGATGGAGTTTGGGAATGGTGCTTAGTAACATTGAGGTTAGATACTGATAGCAGGACGAGATAGGGTAGACAAAGAGTTTTCCCTTCTTGTCGGGTCAGGCAGCATCCTCTGGCTGCTGGGCGACGTAGAGAGGGAGACACGAGAAGAGCAAAGGATTAGATATAAGCACATTCCACCTGGGGCAGGCAGCATCCTCCGACTGCTGGGTGACGTAAAAGTGAGAGAGAGAGAGCAAAGTTTAGACACATAACATACAACAAATCTGACTCTCGCTCCCGACGGGTCAGGCAGCATCCTCTGGCTGCTGGGTGTTTACTGGAGCAAGAGACAGGAAGGGGACGAACAGGACAAAAGGACAGATCCTTCGCAACTCAGTGCAGCATCCTCAGGCAGCTAAGCTGGCAGCTGGGCGGCGTGGAGAGCTTAGGAAAAGTGTCTCGGGTCCATTTAGGAGAGACGAAAACAGAGAACCCCCCCCCCCCTCGGTCGGGGCCCACTCGGCAGGTGGAGGCTCAGCCTACTGCATGAGGGGGCTGAAATGGTCCTGGACCTGAAATGGAAGAGAGGAGATGGGACAGCAAGGTTGAGGCCTGGAAGGCTTAGCGCATAAGCAGCAGAAGAATAGGATGTGGCCGGGGGTCCCCTCAGGCCGGCGAGGAACAGACGGGCGGCAGTGGTTGAGACGAGAGGCCGACCCGGGGGAGTGAGACTCACTTCCCCCCCAAAAGAGGACCCCCGGTTCCCCGCAAGAACGCACCGTGGGATAGAAAAGAGATTGCAGAGCCGCACACATAGACAAAAGCTAGAAGAAAAGAGAAAAGACAAGAGATGTTAGTAGACAACATATGCCTATAAGCCGTCCGCACTGTGGAGAGGAAAAAAAAGGGAGGAAACCTCTGGTGGGCCTGGCGGAGAGGGCGACCCCCACTACGGGCAAGCTAACGAGTGCTTGGTAAGCTGTGGCGATTTTTGCAGAGGATGATCTAATATAAAGTTCAACAGCTGAAGAGGTCCAGCGCCCCATAGACTTAATCAAGTGTTGATTGATTCCTGCCCTGGCCGCGGAGGTAGCTGCTCCAATCCGGAATGAATGGAGGGAGAAATAGTTTGAAGAAAGCCCGATCCGTGACAAGAGGGTGCATAAACGGGATGAGAACCAGTGTCTCGTAACTATAGATCTGGAGCTGTCGATGAAGAGGGGATCCGACGGAAGACACAGAATCCTTGGCTTAATCGGACCGTTTGTGAAGATCTGATGTGGAGGATAAAGTGGTTTCCGGGGATTTGAGAGAGATCGGAGCGCTTGAGGCCTAGAGCTGGGAAGCTGGAAGTTGATGGAGTTGAGAATTCTGCACAGAGGAGAAATCCAAAGGCGGCGGTCAGGCACAGGGTTTCCATGACAATGTCGTCGAATAGGTTGAAGCATCCTTGTCGGAGAGCAGTGATGAGACAAAGGAGAAGGTCTGTAGAGATTGGTTAACTTGATGGAGAGGAGGGGAGCAGGCTTTTCTCCATGCCTGTGAGCGTTCTCTCTAGAGATCCGCCATCTCTAGAATGGACGAGAGGAGATAGATTGAAGGCGAAATTGATACTGTATGCCCGCTAGGTAGCATCTAAATAGAGGAGGGGGCTAAACGTAGAGACAGCCTGAGGTGAGTGATGAAGGCGAGGAGGTGCTGTAGGTTGTAAGAGGTATGAGAGATCCGTTTTTTGCTCGCAAAAGTGAGTAAATGAAGACCAGGCAGTCGAGTAGGAGGAACGGGTAGATGGGGCGAGAGCGTTCTCCATGAATCCATGTGCTGATTGAAGGAGGCCGGAGAGAGAGTTATTCAGTTGAATATTGTCTTGCTGAAGGGTGGTACGAGACGAGGGTTGGGGTCTGCTCCTGGGACCAGGTTGCGGAACTTCTGGATCTTGATGTAACTGTCTGTTTTTGATGTCCTGATGAATAGGAGGAAGATATTTCCCGGGACTTGAGTGAGGTCAAAGTGCCGCAGGCTGATGGCTGGGAAACTGGAGATTCCGATGAGATTGGTTGTCTTGATGGAGAGGAGGATACGAGACTCTCAGGCGGACCTCCGGGATTGAAAGGAGCAGGGGGGGGGAACGGAGGAGGAATTGGTGCTGGATACCTGAGAGATAATTCCTGATGGAGGAAGGGGCCACCTTAAGGGATAGCCTGAGATCTGTCATAAGGGCAAGGAGATGCTGAAGGTTATAGGTGGTGAGAGAGATACGAATCTGGGCACAGAATGTGGTGAAGGAAGACCAGGCAGTAGAATAAGAAGAGCGAGTGTAAGGGGTGAAAGCAATTCTACCTGAAGCTGCAGGCCGACTGGAGGAGGCTGGAGAGTGTGGAGTTTAGTGGAACACCAGCTGATTGAAAGGAGGAACTTGCCGCGGGTTGGGGTCTGCTTCTGGGACCGGGCTGTGAAACTTGCGGACCATCACACAACCTCCACCATGTTTAACACTGGGCATGGTTAACTTTTTTTTTTTTTTTTTACTGCAAGGTGTAGTATTCTGTAGTAAAATTACTACAGCTGGCCAAAGTCCAGTATCTGGGTGCACGGAATGGTTCACAAGACCTCATGGTTGAAATAGCTTAACGCTCCAAGTCTATCCATTGTATTCCCCTTGATGTCCTGGTAATTGTTGCTTTTTTTTTTTTAATACCGGTAAATCAACTGGTGCTGTCACGGTAAGTTCACAGGGTGCACTCTGTTCCTTCAGGAGTCCTGCAGAGGAAGTGCTTCACAAGAGCAGTTAGACATAGTACTTCCATGGTCAGGTCATTGAATAGACAGAGCAGCCTTTTCTGGAGATGAGGCGGCAGAAATACTGAATTCCAGAAATGTAGGCTTTAACGGTAGTGGCGGCTAAGTGAAGAGAATCCCTTACATGGGCGATGGAGGCTAGAATCCGTTGCTCATTAAATCGGAATGGGATGTATTTTGTTTTGAGTGCAGAAAGTTGTAAATGTTTACCATCCAGTGGTAAATGAAGATTTGGTCGCTGGGGCTAAGGGTGTGGCCATGTAGTGATAAGCAGATTGCAGAAGGTTGGAGAGTGTTGTATTTAGTTGAACGGCAGATGTTGGCGTTGCAGAGTTTGATGAGGGCTGAGGTGGCAGCTGGACCTGAAGAAATATATGAAATCGACTGCCGAGTAGTTTCTAAAAACGAAGGCAGAGAGATGAGATGCCGACCATCCTGTGTTAATTAATACGGGATTGATCAGCGGTTTGCTACCATCATGTCTGTTTGGAATGGAAAAGGTGAACTCATAAATCAGAGATTTGGGTTTCACAACTCCAGTCATTCTCCAAATAGTGGAACTCCTTAATTCATAAATCAAAACAGATTTCCAGTCTCGTACCATGTATTAAAGCTTGTAGTATCTGAGAGGATGAGCAGACATATGACTAAATTGCTGAGGAAGTCAAGCGCGCCGTATATATTATATATATATATATATTTTTTAAATCCAGGTATTGGAGGAAAGCTGGAGCGTTGGAAGCTCTGGAGGAGAGCAGTTGCAGACTTAAACAGTAAACTAAAGCAACTTTTGCATGCTGCAATAGTGAGCAGATCTGAAGAGGGAGCCGAGATTTGCTGTAATGAGGAGATATTAACAGCAGAGGCAAGATCTGCTGAACGGGCAGAGATCTGAGAGACTAAACGATGGAATGCTGTCAGTAGTGTGCAGTGGCCTGCTGTAGAGAGCAGAGAGCAGAGAGCTGCTGAGTGCGGTGGAAATTGGTATTTGAGTGTTAAGGCGTTTTTAGATGATGTTGGAGATGGGGCTGCCTTTGGGCAGAGATGAAGAATGCATAGATCTGAGGCCGCTGCAGAACCTGAGAGGATGGGAATGCGTTGCTCGGAGGCTGCTGCAAAACCTATTGATTTGATCAGGAGCAGTCTAAGAGTGTATTGTCTATTGCGGGGTAGGAGGACGCTTGACGGAAATGTTGATAATCGTAGCACATAGTTTCTGTATGTGACTGGTAGCTCAAATTGAATGAAATGGACTTTGAAAGTTATATTAAAGTGCCTTGATGAAGTTGGGGGCAAATGAGGAAGTGCAAATCCAGGAACAAGAAGGTTGCAGGAATGGCCTGATGCAGGGAAGCTGGAAAATTAATGTGACGGTGGATTCTTAACATCTCAGAAAGCTGATAAGCTTGGCTTCATGACGAGGTACTCAAGGGGAGGGGTTTGGATTTGAAAAATTCAAGTTAATATAATGTAGCAAAAGAGGTTGAGGCAGGAGGGTACTGAGAATCCCTTGGAATGACAACGAACTGCAGGAATTGATAGAACGTTTGAAGTGTGCGAGATTCGCAGCAATAGCAAATCAGCTTAAATTGTGTAGCGCTTGTGGTGTTATGCTGCCATCTAGAGGTTGTGATTGGAATTGAAACTATTGGCTTCAGTGAAGCAGGGTAGCATATATTTGGTTAATGCGATTAAAATCCTCGTCTATGTACAAAACATTTGCTTTACATAAGAACATAAGAAAGTTTACAAACGAGAGGAGGCCATTCAGCCCATCTTGCTCGTTTGGTTGTTAGTAGCTTATTGATCCCAGAATCTCATCAAGCAGCTTCTTGAAGGATCCCAGGGTGTCAGCTTCAACAACATTACTGGGGAGTTGGTTCCAGACCCTCACAATTCTCTGTGTAAAAAATGCCTCCTATTTTCTGTTCTGAATGCCCTTTATCTAATCTCCATTTATGACCCCTGGTCCTTTTTTTTTTTTCAAGTCAAAGAAGTCCCCGGGTTGACATTGTCTATACCTTTTAGGATTTTGAATGTTTGAATCAGATCGCCGCGTAGTCTTCTTTGTTCAAGACTGAATAGATTCAATTCTTTTTAGCCTGTCTGCATACGACATGCCTTTTAAACCTGGGATAATTCTGGTTGCTCTTCTTTGCACTCTTTCTAGAGCAGCAATATCCTTTTGTAACGAGGTGACCAGAACTGAACACAATATTCTAGGTGAGGTCTTACTAATGCATTGTAGAGTTTTAACATTACTTCCCTTGATTTAAATTCAACACTTCTCACAATATATCCAAGCATCTTGTTAGCCTTTTTTATAGCTTCCCACATTGTCTAGATGAAGACATTTCTGAGTCAACATAAACTCCTAGGTCTTTTTCATAGTTCCCTTCTTCAATTTCACTATCTCCCATATGATATTTATAATGCACATATATAAATATCATATATGTGCATTAGAACAGTTAGTGTTGATATAAGTAAGTTAACGTAGGTATAGAAGAGGAGGTATAGAAGAGGAGCCTGCAGTATTTAGATGTCACAATTCGGCGAGTTGAAGCTCTCATGTTGCAAAAGCGCAGCAGCAGGAACCAGAAGATTGCAGTAGTGAGGCACAGGCTCGCATTGACTGTTAAAGCTGCCTGGTCGCCATGGCAACTTACCACTCCCAGTAGTCACTCGATGAGGCGTTGCCGTGGTAACCATGGTCTGTGAGGCGCCGGTGGGAAAGAGTTGCAGTACAGCAGTGACGTTGGACGTTGGTCTTTCTGATGAAAACACAGACCAAGTTGAGAATGTCACTGAGCTTTGAACGGCGCAGACTGAGCAGGTAGGTAAATAGCTGATACTATCTTGCGAGCGCTGAGCAGAGAAATGGCCTGCAGTGAAAGGAGCGAACAACAAAAAACAAACACAGACAAGGATGCGGAAATAGTGCTGGGTTAAAGTAGAAAAAAGAGAGATAGACAGGAGGGGCAGGCAATAACATACGTGGAGCAGCTGGCCATGCCCTAATAATTGACGAGGCGAGCGCTGCATTGTGTGGTTGGCTGGAAATACTAAATGAGGCTGAACTGGGATCAGCTTCCACCCGGAAGAGATCGACGGACGCTACCGGGCAGGACGCCACGGAGGGAAGGTAAGACTGGCTAAAGAAAAGGATTTAGTTAGGATAAGAAAAAAGCAGCGCAAAGCGGGAGAGAGCCCTCTACGTCATCCCCCGGATTATGCCTAAAGGCTAATATATAATCTAAAGTTTCAAGGACATAAACAGAATTTAAGTTTATAAACTTAAGTGATTCTATTTAAATATATTTATAATACTATTATACATAATAATTATGATAAATAAAAAATAGTAGTAGTAATAGTAGTGGTAGTTAATAACAATATAGAAGATCCAGATATCATAGGGTTGTTTATGCTAAATTACATAGTAATTAACAATTTTAGGTAAATTATATGCAGTGACTATAACAATTATTCAGACAGTGCCACGTTTGTTGTTTTTTGTTGTTGCAATTTTTCATATTAACATCTAAATATTGCATAGAAAAAACTACTAATTTGTATTTAGTATACACAAGGTGTCTCAAAAAATGTATAGACAATTTAATCGTCAGAAATACAGACATGTTATCTACTGTACTGATTCTTATTTTATTGGAAAGCAAGAAGCATAACTTACGATGTACACTACTGTAGATGTTCAAAGTGGCCACCATTGATATCGAGGCACTTATTATAGTGGCCAGCAACAGAGCAACACACGTGTGCACATGTGTCAGGTGAGATGGCAGCGCAGGCATCAACAACTCTCAGGCACATGCCATTACTGTTGGCTTTCTAAGGAAACAACAATCAACACTGTCAAGCAATATCTCTGAATTCTTGATGATTGAATTGTGTATAATTTTGTTTTGAGACATGCTGTATTTTGGCAACCTGCAAAGCAAATATTAACACTTTTTCTCCCATATTAAAGTTTTTAGACAAAGATTTTATGTCCGATGTTTTCAAACAATTATTTAGGCAGAAACAGAAAAGTGAGTGCTTCAGATATTGTGCAGGAGCTAGTTGAGGAATATGGTGTTAAGGTGTCAAACAAACAGTAAGAATAGAGTGTAGAGAAGGGATTGAATGGATGGATTGCTAAAAAGAAGCCCTTCATCAGTTCAGTCAACAAGAAGAAAATATTTTGCCCAAAGGTATTTTCAGAAGCCAGCAGCTTTTCCAAGCAAAGTAATTCGGTCAGATGAATCCAAATGTAACTTGTATAGAGGAGTATCTGCAACCCACCATGAAACATGGAGCACACAGAATTAACGTTTGGTGTGTACTTGTAATAATAGAAGGCAACATGAATATAGAAATGTACAGGGAAAGTCTACAGGGGAATTTGAAGAAGTCAGCTAGGAATTTAAATGTAAGAAACTTTCTGTTCCAACAAGACTGGTGTATGAAGCAGAGCAAACTACTGCCACATCTGGCATAACATTTTTGTTTAAACACTTTTTTTTTTTAGGAGAAAGTATTGTCTTTACAAGTTGCCTGAATATATACTAAATACAAATATGTATCTTTTTCTGTGGGGGAGGGGCACCAAGTTATTATTTATTTATTTATTTTTGGGAGTACGTTATGGAAAATGTCCCCCACATCAACCGTTCGCCACTATTACTAGTTACATGAGTGCAAACAAACCAACCAACCAAATAAATACTATTTGCGCGATACTATGAAACACCCACACAGCACGGCTTACTAAGTACATGTATCACATATACTGAATGCTGTGTTTGTTTCCAGAAACGTTTTTCTTATTATCTTAATTTTGAATGAATGAATACAATGAATACAGAGAGAATGCCCTCTGCAGTAAATGCAGTGCAATAAACAAATATCGGCACACCAAACTACTGTAAAGTAACGAATGTGCACATACATTAATGCTTACTTTCAACTGACTGGACAATCTTGCACCAATTCGTATATACCAATATATATATATATTCACCCATAAACAGAAACTTAGACGGTTAGTCCTATACGCTTTTGTGCTCCGTGTATTTACGATCTGTGACATACACATACCAGATCTACAGGGATCGAACGCATTTACAAAAAGCTGCAACTACTGCCTGAACTACAGACGCAAAACTACAATAACGACTCTACAAAGCTGTTAATTGCGAAGACTTCAATAAAGATACCAGTATTCATCATGGGTCACTGTCACATGGCTGGCTGAGTGGTGACGTCAGAACCAGAAGATAAATAACACAGACAGGACAGATGAGGTGAAATGATGAAGGCGCTTGCTTGCGCCGGTTTATTATAAATAAAAAGGTTTGAACAAAACACAGGACACGGCACTTTAGCCAAAATAAACAGACAAACAAAACGAACAGACACTAACAAACAGGGACGAACAAACACGGTGAGTCCAAACACCACTTCTTCTTCTTATTATTATTATTATTCTTTTTGTTATCGTTTACCTCCTCTCCACACCCGTTCTCCACTCACCGAACACACAACCCCGAGTGAGTAAAACGTGCATCTATATATACTGTTGTGCCGGGATTCAATTACTAATTAATTATTCACTTGAATCCCAGCACGTGAATTAATTATGTGCAACCTCGTGCTCACATATTATATACTTTAAATGCACGTGAAGTGATGTGCAATCCCGTGCCTAAATACAATTATACATTTTAAATAACTCGTGCTGCACACACCCATTTATATCCCATGCAGCCATATTTATACACCAACATTAACACACCACACGCAACATACAACACAGAATTGCACACAGGGGCGGAGCACATTGCCACAGTCACCCATAAATAATACATAAACAAATGTGTGTTATGAGAAAACCCTAACAAAACCATTTCGGGAATACATTACATTAAATATCAATAGCAATATGACAATCATAAGCTTAATTATTATAATAAATACAGTGAATATAATACTATACTATACGTTATTAAAATATATATATATATACATCTCAATTTACCCTATGCACCAAGCACGCCTTTAGGAAGGTCTGGGTCAAGATTAGTTACATTATGAAGCACTGTATCGAAATCCGTCATGGTTTTAGAGATTATCAGGTACGTGAAATTTATCACGTACGTACGTGAAATTTATCTAGTACGTACGTGAAACTATCTCGTACGTACGTGAAACTTATCACATACGTACGTGAAACTATCACTTACGTACGAGATAATCTGTGTTTTTTTTTTTTTTTTTCATCTGCGGTTCAGGGCTTCCGTACTTTTTATATAGGTATATAAATGTCAATTGCTGTGGATAAACGCATCAGCCAAATGAATTAATATGACATGTAGTTTTCTAGCTTGCTATTTATTAATTTATTTATACATGTTTATAATATAAACATGTATTCATTTCTAAATTTATTTATTTCTAAATGTATTTATTCCTCTATGCATTTGTTTAAATCATTTATTTATTTATACCAAATAAATTATTCCTTTATTTATTTTTAATTAAATGAGGAACTACAATTTATTAGATAAGGAAGCTACATGCCACTCTTGTGTACAATTCCATTCTATGGTATCTACCAAACAAACAGGAAACTAGAAATTTTCAAACAGGAAATCGAAAATTTCTAGAATCGAGCAGAACCTTCAGGTTTTCAGCGAAAGCTGGTCAGGGTTGGATGTAAGCTTAAAAAATGAACGTATTTCAACAACTGCGCAGTGGCGCAGCTGGCTAAGGTCATGTGCTCTTCAAGAACGTTACGTTGCAAGTTCAAACCATGGTATTTTTTTTCCTGCGATATGTGCTGTTTTAAAACATAAATAAATTGTTTAATATAAATGGTGTGGATATCAAACTGCTTGCATACCCTGGTTTGTTTTGACGTTGATCAACATGTGGAATCACATGATTGGTAGATGTCCAGTTATTTAGCTTTTGTGTTTGAATAGTCGCTACACACCCTTAAAAAGTAGACGGAAGAGGAGGAAGAAGAAGAACAACAACAATTTTACCTTAGTTTTACAACTTCTATCTCATTGTGTATAAGAGGTATGTACGTTTTTTTTCACATTTGATGTAAGAAAGTTTCAGACTTTTGATACTGGTACAGAAGGTAATTCTAAGTGATTTAGTTTTGCCGCTGCAACATGGTAAAAACAGCTAAACTCTTTGAGCTGTATAGAGACTCTTGGTAGTTTCAAACAAGTTTTTCTCTTTTGTACAAGGAACTACCGTTCCTCTCAATACCGTCAAGCAAGGGTCGCCAACCTGTGACTCCCGGGCCACAGCTGGCTCTTCGAATGAGCAAATAAGACTGTCACTTTCACAAACACACACCAAAAACAATATATATATATACTGAATATATAGACTGAACACGATTATGCCAGCAGGACTCAACAGAAAAGAATGAACTAATTAACTTCAATAAATATATAACATTTAAATAAATAAACAAAATTCATTCAAAAGTTGTGCATGCTGATGCGCTGGGGAGGCCAAATCTAGACTGATCCTCAGAGCCAGCATTGCATGATATAATAAAAATATAAGTTTATATAAAGTAGTGTTAATTAGAATTAATACAGATTCAAAGATAGAAGTAAAAATGATGTCACAATATATAGAACACCATTACATCATGTAAGAATAAATCATGGATTTGAATGTAAACAATAACAAGTAGTTGTCATGCCGTCAAAAAAATATAAATACCTCCAATGTTTTGATTCAAACACAGGCTCCTTTGAGAAAGATATGTACAACATATCGAAACGTTAAGGCAGCTGGCTCTTTGAGCTAATATATATATATATATATATTTTTTTTTTTTTAAGATCGTACTGGTAGCATCCACACAAATTTACCACTGCTTGACTCCGTCATCACATACTACCTCACTGTTCTTTTAGGTCCACTTTGCTCTTACTGGTGTTTCTATTCCTGGAGTCTGTTTTACTGGGTATAGGGTTTGATTTGGTGTAACAAATGGCTGTTCGCAAACCACTTGCTCTAAATTTCTATTCAGTTTGGCTCTCTTGCACTAAAAGGTTGGTGACCACTGGTGTAGAGGATCCCTCAGGGCCATCTTTCATAGAAACAAGACACCAAGCTCTCCTATAAACAGAGATGCCAACTTATGAAAGTAGAAAATAGTAGCGGAAATATAGTTTTTAAGGCCAGGGGCTGCTAGCCCTAGAAATTAAAAGGTTCTTAGGGTCTGGCAAGCCAATTACCTCATTTTTGCTGTTCAATCTATAAATTTTGATAATTGTAAACACATGGCATTTAGAAATTAACAACCCCAATATTATTCTGGATTTCAATACTAGAAATGAAGAGTAAGCGCTATCAAACCTGGACTGAAATACTCAACCTCAAAACTTTATAATAACAACACCAAGAAAGATTTAACATAGTTTTTTATTTACATTTTTACTACTCAGCAAATATCAAAACACAAAATGCTGTGTAGTGTACAATAATTAATTAATTATTTAAAGCAAGTTAAACCTCAAAACCCATTTGCGCAAACATACAGTAATGGGGAGTGTCCGATTTTGCTTATTGCTGGTGTTTCTTCGTACCTATGTGAGTGATACAGTCATGACGTCCACCATGTTTCACAGAGAAGTCTGTCCGGCAGTATTCACAGCAGGCGTGAGATTGAGACACCACTTCTTTTAATGCATGACCATTCTGTGGTAGATTCCTCTCGATATTTCTGACAAGCCAACCTTGGTCTTTTTTAAATGGAGAGTGACATTTTTTTGTACTAAAAATTACGGAGCAGTCATGGTAAATTTGTTCAAAATCATGGAGGAAGGGGGAAATGTGTGAAGTCACGGGGATGAAAATTCAACTATGTTTATTTTTTTAATACAATATACATTAGCTACATAAACATTCAATTAGTCTGTGTAGAAGTAGGAAAAAGGGAAAATTAATCTAAACATTTATTTATTATGGTTTTCACAACATCAGGTTCAATCCTGTAAATCTTAAGATTCACAGCATACACAACTATAAACAAAAACTGTAGGTTTTACATACCTTTAAAAAAAATAACGTTTGAAGTTCAAAAAGACTGTCTCTGCGTGCATCTGTTGCTTCTGCTGTGGTAGTTTGCAGTTATTTTGCGTTTTATTTGTTTACATATTCTGATACAGCATGTTGTACATTTGATGTCTTTCCAGAGCGCCGGTCATCCATAAGTACATTTTTGTATGCAGGAAACAATTACAGCAAGAGTTGGGAATCTCGTTTCCATGTTTTTCCAGAACTGGTAAACATTGCATTTCATTTCACTGACAATTTCGTATTAAGCACGGTATTCACGCTGTGCTACACAGTTGTCTTCAAACAATAGAATGGCCTCAAACACTTCTCAGCTATGCTGAGATACTTGGCTTGATTTGAGTCAAAGACCTACAGGCATTGAAAAATGCAGCTGCAGGTTGACAAAAATCGGGCAGTATAGTTGCACCTGCATGTATGTTTAAATCAACTGACAGCGCTGACAAAATTGTGAATGGCTACATTGCAAAGTAAGGCAACACCAGCTATAAGCGTTTTACACACATCACAGGATTCCGATATTGCGGATTGGTTTCTATACAGCTGCGGTCAGCCTGCATTTCATTGTAATAGATGCAGGGTTCAGATTAGGTCACAGGGTTGGAAAGACTCCAATTGCAAAGCATTCATTATGAAGGGATTAGCTCAAACTTGACTCTTACTTCAGTTCTGCTACTAAAATGTTTAACCACACTGCTGAAAGTTTAAACTTGAATTCAGATGGCTTTCACCCTGTAGCAGCAGCTCCAATGTCTCCTCTTTCAAAGCAGCCTCTGCAGAATAGAAATGACTAGAAAGACAAACAGATAGATTTGTAAGACACAACAGCTACAATTATGACTGGAACTGTACTTAAGTTTGAGTAACTGAAACTGCCTTTACTAGGTAATAAGACTCCTTTTGCAAAGCAGCTTCACCCATGCCAGACTTTAATCCGAGCTTGATTAGCCACAGTGTATAGGTAACAAGCTCAGGTGTGACTTACTCCTAGTAAAACCAGGAATGGATCTAACTGTGCAACAGGAGTCTTGCTCTCTTTCTATCCCTGATCTGCAAAGAATACCGCAGATAAGATATTGCTTTTAAATAAAGTATATCAAGCAGACAGGATGCCCTCAGACTTCCAGAATAGTGAGCTCACTCCAGACTGGTGTGCAGAGTTTGGGCAGTGTCATCACAACTCCCCCCCCATGCCCCCCCTCCCCCCGGTGGTCAGACTGCTGATACTTACACAGTAGACCTCCAGGGGGTGCTGTTCACTTTTGGCCTGACCTTACAGCAAACGAGCCACACTGTGCACCACCTGCCAAGATTTCAGGCCTGTTAGAGAGGGTCACGTGAGAGCTGCCCATACACAGAGTCAATCAGGTCACATTCGCCTTGGAATCAACACCGGGCATGGCTAACATTAACAGGTTACTAGGGGTGCAACGATACACTCATGTCTCAATATGCATCATGACATGTGATGGTCCTAATGGGCTACTTGTATGATGCATACTACAATCAAATCCATTTAATGATGGACTATTTTGTTAGAAGACTATTAAATGAGTTAGGGAGGGTATGTATTCATACCAACCATATATATATATAAAAAAAACTTCATTCAAGAACAACTTGGTGGTCTACAATGAGCCCTGTTCTGCTTTTGGTTTTGTATAAATATACTATATATCAGGAGACACTGCAGGCTCAACAAGAGACCAACCAACTACTGAGAGGAAATCAGGAGAAGCTTGAAAAAGAAGTGAGGGAGAGTCTGAAAACCCTCGCTGAGAACATGGGAACAGCCCGTCCTGCAGAGACCAACACCATCCGAACAAACCATTATTTGCAGAAGATGAATAAACAAGATGATGTGGAAGCATATTTGACAACCTTTGAAAGAACCGCAGAAAGGGAAAAATGGCCGAAAGCACAACGGGCTGGGTTGCTCGCACCATACTTGACGGGCGACGCTCAGAAAGCCTATTTTGATCTAGAGTTGATTGAATCCAATGACTATGATAAATTGAAAAATGAGATTCTGACCAGACTCTGTGTTACTCCAGCCGTGAGGGCTCATCGCTTCCACAACTGGATGTACCAACCTGGATTACCACCCCGGACCCAGATGTTCGATCTGATCCACCTCGCCCGGAAGTGGCTACAACCAGAGACCAACACCGCTGCAGGTATTGTGGAGACAGTAGTACTGGACCACTTCCAACGTAGTCTACCCCGAGAAGTTCGACGCTGGGTAGGCCAGAATGAAGCACTTACCGCAGACAGCTTGGTCGGCCTTGTGGAGCGATACTTCACAGCGGAATCAGGCGATCGACTACAAGGCGAAAGACCCCAGTTCCCCAGGGCTTGGCAAGTCAGCGGACAGGGTAAGACTGTTCCGAAGCATATTGGGGTAGTTGAGCAGCCTAGGGCTGTAAAAACATCAAGAGACTGGGGATTTGACAAAAAAACAGCAGCAGAAAGTCCGGGACAATGGCAGAGATATAACTCTCCCCCCGACCAGTCATTTGCTATAACTGTGATAAACCGGGACATATTGCTGCCCACTGTCTGCTGTTCTGTATTCCTGTCCTGTAATAACTGCTTTTTCAGTGGGGGAGACTCCTGTAAACAAACATATGTGTAAAATAAAGATTGATGGGACTGAGGTAATGGCTTTACTTGATTCGGGTAGCATGATCACTCTGGTTGCTGCGAAATTAGTGCCGACCTCCAAGTTGGATGAGTCTCCGGGAATCAATATTACGTGCATCCACGGGGACACATGTCAGTACCCAACTGCTATGGTAAACATACATACAGAAGCAGGAGCACTTAATTACCAAGTTGCTGTTGTGTCAACATTACCATATGATGTAATATTGGGCCGGTACTTCCCTAATTTCTCGAAGTTAGGTGCAAAATTGGGTAGTTTGGAACCACCCATTCAAACGATAGAGGGAGGAGTCGTCCCTCAAAGTGAAGAGTGTGCTTCCTCAGTCTCATCATCAGGTGTAAAATAGGGTGGGGTTATTGGTGAATCACTTCTGAAGGTTTTACTGGGTGAGGATAATGAACTACAAATGGAAGTGGTGAGGGAGTATCCCCAACCCAGTGTCATTCAAGAGCCAGAGTTAGAAAACGGTATAACCAATGAGGAACCCAGACCTAGTACTAGTACCGAATGGGTTGAACCAGCTGAGTCTGTAAACCCAGAGTTAGACTTGCCTGATTTAGAGGTTTTCCCCACTAATTTCGGAACGGCACAAGTCCAAGACCCCACATTGTATCACGCACGAGAAAACGTAAAAATGATTAACGGGAACCCTGTTCAGAGTGATAACATGCCAGTAGGTTTTCCCTACTTCATGATGAAAAATGATTTACTGTATCGGGTTGATAAGTTGGGGGTAGACGTGATAGAGCAGTTGTTGGTGCCCACCAGTTTTAAACGGACAGTATTGGACTTGGCTCACGGTCATATTTTAGGGGGCCATCTAGGCATGGAAAAGACTCGTGAGAGGGTGTTACGGAGGTTTTACTGGCCAGGCGTATATGCTGATATTACTAACCATTGTAATTCATGTCCTGAATGCCAACACACTGCCCCCAAACCAGCCTTTCAAAATCCCCTAGTTCCCCTACCTATAATAGAAATTCCTTTTGAAAGGCTTGCGATGGATTTAGTGGGACCCCTACCTAAGTCTGCGAGGGGGCATCAATACATTTTAGTAGTGCTTGATTATGCCACGAGATATCCTGAAGCCGTTCCGCTACGGACCATGGCATCTAAGGGGATTGCAAAGGAACTTATGCTTATGTTTAGCCGGGTTGGCTTCCCAAAGGAATTACTCACTGACCAGGGAACCCCTTTTATGTCCAGGGTAACGGCAGACTTATGTCGCCTTTTGAAAATTAAACATTTACGAACCTCTGTATACCACCCTCAGACGGACGGTCTTGTTGAGAGGTTCAACAAGACGCTCAAATCTATGCTCAGGAAAGCCATCGACAAAGATGGGAAAAACTTTGACTTTATGCTACCTTATTTAATGTTTGCCATACGTGAGGTACCACAGACATCACTTGGTTTTTCACCTTTTGAGTTACTGTATGGTAGGCACCATCGGGGAATCCTTGACATTGCACGGGAATCCTGGGAACATGAAGCCACCCCCTTCAAAAGCGTAATTGAACATATCACACAGATGCACGATAGGATAGCGGCAGTAATTCCCATAGTGACGGAGCACCTAAGAAAGGCACAAGAACACCAAAGGTTCACTTATAACAGGTCAGCCACTCTACGAATCTTCCAGCCAGGCGATAGGGTGTTGGTGTTAGTACCCACGGTGGAATGTAAACTACTAGCTATGTGGAAAGGCCCGTATGAGGTAATAGAAAGGGTTGGTGAAGTAAATTACAGAATAAGGCAACCAGGTCGCAGAAGGTTGGAACAAATATATCATGTCAATTTATTGAAAGCATGGCGAGATAGAGAAGCCTTAGTGTCCATTGAAACCTACCTTACTTCCCCAATAGGGGCTCCAGAGGTGCACATCCCAGACACACTGTCACCCACACAAAAACACGAAGTGACCGAGTTTGTACAGAAGAATAAGAAGGTATTTTCAGGTATACCGGGTAGGACACAGATGATAACACATGACATTGTCACAGCACCAGGAAAGAGGGTAAACATGAGACCGTATAGGGTTCCTGAGGCACGTAGGGCAGTGTGGCAAAGTGGCTGGTAAGGGGAACAGGTGTAGCGGTGATGCGGTGCAGGAGTGACAGGCAGACAACGGTATTCCAGTGAAAAAGTGCTTTATTTCTTTTCCAGGTCTGGTGACCGAAAATAAACAAATCCCGGCGATACACAACAATGTGTAACGACGGGATAACAATAAACAGGGCACAGTCCCGAACAAAAAACAAACAGACGGTCACCAGTCCTGGGTGAGTGCAGTCGTGATGGTGCTTTAGTGCAAACACAGATAGTGCGGTGTGCAGTGGTGCTCGGACAGTGCTGACCCTTGGCGACAGCTCGAGTAGTGTGCTTTAACTGTCTGGTGGTGAAAACACAGACAATTATACAGACAAACACAACAAAACACAACACGTAATTCTTTCTCTTATTATTTTTTTACAATGAGAGCTCCTCTCTCGATCCTTCTCTCTCAAACGCTTAACCCAAACGAAGGAAAAGAACAGCGTTACCCTGGCCCCTATATGTAATCCCGCATGATATCTAGGTAAACGGTTGCAGCTGCCTTATTACTTGCAGCTGCCCCTTATTTACCTGTCAAATCAATACGGTCTTACAACAGAGTCTCGCTTCTTTCCAGGCTGACCCACTTCCCGGTCCCGGAAACGAACTGTCAGGCCAGCCCTTCCAGATACTTCTCCTCCCGTTCTTTAGCGCCCTCACAGGTCGGGAGGAAGATTCATCACCAGAACTCATTGTATTTCTGTCACAGGCAGCCATTAAGGAAGAGGTTGAGAAGATGTTGAGACTAGGGGTCATAGAAGAGTCCTCAAGTGAGTGGTCCAGCCCCATAGTTTTAGTACCGAAACCTGATGGGTCGTGGAGATTTTGCAACGACTTTTGAAAGTTAAATGAAGTGTCAAAATTTGATGCCTACCCTATGCCCAGGGTAGATGAACTTTTAGAGAAAATAGGGAAGGCCAGGTATATTACCACCCTAGACCTAACATGCGGGCAATAAAAATGTGCATTATAAATATCATATGGGAGATAGTGAAATTGAAGAAGGGAACTATGAAAAAGACCTAGGAGTTTTATGTTGACTCAGAAATGTCTTCATCTAGACAACGTGGGGAAGCTATAAAAAAGGCTAACAAGATGCTCAGATATATTGTGAGAAGTGTTGAATTTAAATCAAGGGAAGTAATGTTAAAACTCTACAATGCATTAGGAAGACCTCACCTAGAATATTGTGTTCAGTTCTGGTCACCTCATTACAAAAAGGATATTGCTGCTCTAGAAAGAGTGCAAAGAAGAGCAACCAGAATTATCCCGGGTTTAAAAGGCATGTCATATGCAGACAGGCTAAAAGAATGGAATCTAGTCAGTCTTGAACAAAGAAGACTACGCGGCGATCTGATTCAAACATTCAAAATCCTAAAAGGTATAGACAATGTCGACCCAGGGGACTTTTTTGACCTGAAAAAAGAAACAAGGACCAGGGGTCACAAATGGAGATTAGATAAAGGGCGTTCAGAACTGAAAATAGGAGGCACTTTTTTACACAGAGAATTGTGAGGGTCTTGAACCAACTCCCCAGTAATGTTGTTGAAGCTGACACCCTGGGATCCTTCAAGAAGCTGCTTGATGAGATTCTGGGATCAATAAGCTACTAACAACCAAACGAGCAAGATGGGCTGAATGGCCTCCTCTCGTTTGTAAACTTTCTTATGTTCTTCTTATGTTCTTACTGGCAGAAACCCCTTACCCCTAGAGCCCGGGAGAGAACTGCCTTCTCAACTCCCAATGGTTTGTTCCAATATACAGTGCTACCTTTCGGTCTCCATGGTGCCCCAGCCACATTCCAAAGACTAATGGACAAGATCCTGAGACCCCACCAAAGGTATGCAGCAGCATATCTGGATGATGTGGTGATCCATAGCCCTGATTGTGAAATGCATCTACCGAGAGTTCAGGCAGTCCTCAATAGTATCAGGGAAGCAGGGTTAACAGCCAATCCGGCCAAATGTAGTATTGGTTTGGAAGAGGCAAAATACTTGGGGTACAATATAGGGAGAGGATTGGTAAAACCCCAGATCTCAAAGGTGGAAGCTATCAGAAACTGGCCAAAACCAGTTAATAAAAAACAAGTCAGGGCATTTCTGGGTATTACGGGGTACTATCGCAGATTTATCCCTGGTTTTGCCACGATAGCTGCTCCTCTGACAGACATGACCAAGGGTAGAGGGCCGAATATGGTGAGGTGGACTGAAAGTGCTGAGGCCGCTTTCACGACCTTACAAGGGATGCTGTGTAGTGACCCTGTTCTAGTGGTCCCAGATTTCGGTAAGGAATTTATAGTGCAAACGGATGCTTCCGAGGTTGGGCTAGGGGCCATTTTGTCACAACAAGTGGATGGTGTTGAACACCCGGTTTTGTTTTTGAGCAGGAAGCTGGAAGACAGAGAAAAGAATTATGCAATTGTTGAGAAAGAGTGCCTTGCGATAAAGTGGGCGCTCGAAACTTTGAAATATTATTTGTTGGGTAGGTCTTTCACCCTGGTGAGTGATCATGCCCCACTCACCTGGATGCATCGTGCAAAAGAGAAAAATGCCCGGGTGATGCGATGGTTCCTCAGCTTCCAGCCTTTTCACTTTAACACACAGAGCCGGTAAGGATATGGGGAACGCAGATGGACTTTCTCGGGTTCATGCGTTCTTTGCTTCCCTCGCTCCTTCCCTGGAGTCAGAGCTGGGGGGGAGGATGTGTGATAAAGCAAAGGGTGTGGTTATAGATGGTAAATACGTCAGGGCTGAGGTTTTGACAGCACTTTCTACCATCACAAAATGGCAGCAGGGAAAGGACTACATGTCACAAAATGGCCACCCACAGCACACTACAATTCCCACAATGCAAGGTGCCCAGGGTGTGGTAGCCACACCTGCCCCGAATTAGACATAATCATCCACCTATAAAAGGGCTGGGTCACAGCACGAGGGAAAGAGGAGTACAGGGTGTTTAAGTGAGAGAGAGAGAGAGAGAGAGAGAGAAAAGTGCTGGTAAGAATTATTGCTTTAAAACTAAAAGGAAAAAAAAGAAGACAAAAATTCTGTGTATGACTTGGACTGTTTTGACCACCCTTCTGGCGGATTAACCTGGATTGTATGAGAACCTGAACTGTGTTTGAACCCTATATTGATTATCACCTAAGGCTTTGGATTGTCCAATAAAAGTACAGGCACCGCCCTGTTAAATCAAACTGACAGTCTTGTGGTTACTGTTGATCTGGAAGAGGAAGGGAAACAGAGTAAAATATACTACAGCTGAGTGTATTTGTTACAATATATATATAGATATAGATATAGATATAGATATATATATATATAGTAACGAAACAGGGTTAATGGACAGACCTTACAAGGACTCCCTGGAAGCAATCACACTACAATGATTTGGCAATAGAGAGAAGAAGCAAACTGACACACTCATTGAAATACTGTTTTATTTGAGATTTTACATAATTTACATTTACACCCATTCATGCATACAGACATACATTTAGTTTTAAAAGCATTTGAAATACATTTAAAAACACCAAGACAATTGTGCTTTGTACAAGGTTAAAAGAGACATAGATTAAAATCAACATGATAAAACCTGTGCTGCTTTAAAAGTGACTGGGAAAAAAAGAACCATCTATAAAAAACCAGTGCTTGTGAGGGCCGGGGAGTGCTCCCTTAAAAAAGTTCAAAAGGTGAACATAAAACAGAACAATAAACTATAAAACTAAAACTAAAAGGGACAGGGGCAAAGGGACAGTATATAAAACTGTGTGTTAAAATTCTAAAATTTTAAAACACTTAATGTAACTTTTAATAGTTTACATTAAAATCTTAAAGATACGTAAAAACAAAACAAAACAAAACCAAATAAAACATTCAAAATAAATCAAAAACAAAAGGGTACATAAAACTGAAACAAAAAGACTACATAAAACCAGGGCACCGTTCAAAAAAGGTCATGCCAGCTAAAAAGGGCGGAATGCTGGCATGACAAAATAAATAAAAGGCTTAACCGGTGCCCCGTAGTCCCGCTCCTAGAAGCTAGCGGTTCCAGTCTTTGGTGCTATTCCATCTTCATGTCCTGGAGTCCAACGATCCTCCAATCCACGCAGGCCTTGTCCTTCCCGAGGGTTCGCATGTCCAGAATTACAAAGTCCTTGATAAGAGAGCACAGTCTCAGCGGTCATCTTGGTTTTGTCAGCAAACCTATTCAGGAAGACAGACAGAGAGCCAGACACTGCCAGCCACATCACACTCCCAGAAGATATGGGCTGGTGTTTCTCTCTTGCGGCACTTTGCATAGGGGCATGTTTCTACTTGGGCTAGTACCCTCCTGAACATGAACGCTCGAGTGGGGAGTGAACTGTGGATGGTGTTCCATGCTATATACTTCTGGACATTACTGAGGCAGCTGTGAGACACATTCTCACAGATTTTTTGGCTTTGAGTGAGGGAGAAAGTAGCTACTTTAACAATTTCCTGGGAACCGGCAAGATGTTTAGTTACAGCCTTATATTCCTAGGAGGCCAATTTTGCTTTATCTAAGCCCAATTTATATATAGTGTCCCTTAAAGTTCTATAATACAAGGGGGGGTCCCAGGAGTACGGCACGGTATTGTCAATAGTGCAGAGGCCCAAGGCCCTGAGACAGGTGGCAAAGTAGAAACGATTCATGTAACATACCTTCCTGTCCAGGGCCTGGATGTTCTTGATGGTTTGCGTGAGCCCCTGCACTCGGATGAGCTGCACAACGTCCGGGACCCCCTTACCTTCCTTCTTTTCGGCTTTATTTATTGTGGCTCGCTTTACTCTCTCCATCTTGCTGCCCCAGATAAAGCGGTGGATAATACGTTCCACCACTTTTTTGGTGGTCCTGTCGGGGGGAAGATTTTTCCTACATGAGAGGATGGGGAACAGTATAGACTTTGTTATTAATACTCTACCCGTCATTGTTAAGGATCTTGTGCTCCATCCGCCGATCTTTTTACCGACCTGGTTAATGGCCACCGTCCAGCTCTGGGCCCCCGAGCGATTGTTCTCGAAAATGAGGCCCAGAATCTTGATTTTGTCCTTTTTGACAAGGTACATGTCCGACAGTTCCCTATCTACTTGCCAATTTTTAGACACGTAGACTTCGCTCTTGGACTTATTAATCACTGCCCCAGTCGTCGTGCAGTACTTCTCAAGGACATTACTAATCCAAGGTACCGATGATGTATTGGTGCAAATTAGTGACACATCGTCCATATATGCTGTTGTTTTAACCTGGACCCCGTTGGATCCAGGCAGCTGGAAACCAGTTATGTTGGTATCCCTACGAACTGCCTGCAGGAGGGGTTTAATGCACACGACATATAGCAGTGGGGATAGTGGGCAACCCTGTCTGACAGCTGACTGGATAGATATTTTACCAGTCAGGTGTCTGTTCACCAAGACTCGGGTACTAATGTTCGTATAAATAGTTTTAACCCACTCCCTAAGTCCAGGAGCGAATTTCATCCGGTCCATCACTTTGTACATATATTCATGGCTTACCCTATCGAACGCCTTCTCCTGGTCAAGGTTGAACAGGCAGAGGGGATGGTTCCGTTCTCTAGAATAAGCCAGAATGTCCCTTGTTAACATTAAAATATTGGTAATGGACCTCCCTGGGACACCACAAGCCTGGTCGGGGCCAATGACCAAAGGGAGGTGTACTTGTAGCCGGAGCTTCAGAGCTTTGGCTAATATCTTGTAATCCACGCAAAGGAGGCTGATTGGGCGCCAGTTCCGTAGATCTTTAACTTCCCCTTTCTTATGAAGGAGAGTAATTACATTCTTCCGCATAGAAGGGCCCAACCGCTTCTCCCTGTAGACCGCTCTGTAGACCTCCGCTAGATGGACTTTTAGCGTGTCCCAAAAAAGATGGTAATACTCACCCGGGATGCCATCTGGACCTGGCGTCTTACCGGTGTTCATGGTCTTAGCCGCCTGGGTGAGCTCCTCCAACGTGAGTTCTGGGTCCTTCTCCTCCTCCTCGTCCCGCTCTGAGTCAGGCTCCAACTGGCTCAGGAACCACTCTATCAGGGTGTCATCTGTAGCTTTGATGTTATATAGGTCCCTATAGAAGTTCTCTACCACTTTTTTAATTCCCTCACTATCCTCTACTATCCTCCCACTGCTGTCGAGCATGGAGGACATCAAGTGCCGCTTCTCCCTCGTTTTCTGGAAGAAGCGGGTACACTTTTCATCTTCCTCCATTTTTTGCACTTTTGCATTGTGCATGACCTTTCGTTGTTCCTCCCTACAAAGCAATGAAAGATCTAACTTGGTCTGGGCTATCTTGTCGCTTACAGGGAACCCCTGAAGCTCTAGCAGGCTCAGACGCTGGAGGGCAGCATTCAGGTGTTTATATTTGGCCCTCCTTTCTTTTGCTTTCCTCTTGCCTGCTGCTATGAAATAACCCTTAGTTCTTATTTTGACCCATCTCCCACCACTCTAGGGGTTGAATAGGTCACGCAAAGTGGTCCACTCGACAAGCCTGCTCTTATAGGCTGCAGCTATGGAGGGGTCGTCGAGTAAGGAAGTGTTTAATTTCCAAACCCCTGACCCCATCTGGGAGGCCTGAGGGACCTGCAGTTTTACCTGCAGGAGCCTATGGTCAGAGAAGAAGACAGCCTGGGTGTCTACTGCCGTCTTCGTAAGGGAGCTGGTATGCAGGACGAGATCTATGCGGGAGAAGGAGGTCCCAGATGAGCTCACCCAGGTAAAGGGAGGCAATTGAAGTCACCTGACACGATGACGGGTACGTTCCCCAGCAGAAGTGGACGCAGCTGTGGAAAAAATTTAACTCTTTCATTTTGGTTAGTGGGTGCGTAGACATTGACTAGTCTGAGGGGAGTGTTATTGTATGTCACATCCACGCTCAGGATTCTACCAGGTTCTACCTCCCTGCTGCTGCGGGAGGTAATAAATGGGTTTTTAAACAGGATACGTCCGACAGGAGCCCGACCAGAAGGAGTCCCCCAAGGTCCAACTCTCCTTCAGGTCCCTATAATCAGGGCTCGACGAAATACCACACTCCTGCAGAAAGATGATATCTGCTTTCAAAGTTAGATAGTTTAGTACATCAAATCTTTTTTTGTGTCTCCCTGATGCTCCTGACATTAACAGACACACATGTCAGGGCCATCAGGGTGACTAACGAGAAAAGGAGTCGCTGGGTCCACCCCATAGTGACTATGATTGGGAGGTTGGGACATTCTTCCTACTCTTAGCTCTACGCTTGCTTCGAGGGGGCTTGGGCTTGTTGACAACTCCCATCACTCCTGAGAAGGTACTCATTGCTGCCTCGTCCAAGAAGGCACCGTCTTTGTATTCACAGTAAGTTGAGTTGTTTGGGCTATTCAACTCCCCACAAGGTACGTCTGGTGGGCACCGGCTGCTGTCTCGGTCTCGATCAAGTGCTGGGGATGAGGTCGTCTAGGTCATCAAAGGTCATCAAAAGTCGTCTGGATGGTAGGTCCGCCTCCTCTCGGACTCCAGGGACGTTTGGAAAAAACTGGAACTGCCTGAAAAATAAAAACTGCTTCAATAGTCAAAAAAATTTTGGAAGACCCTCGGCCTGGATCGGGCAAGCCAAAACCAGACTGAGCATTAGTCTTCCACATTTATAACAGCTCCCCCCCTCAATGTTTAATTACCGCTTTTATGCCAGTTACCAGTTACCCATGATCCTATGCGCTATGCAACTAATTTGCATAGTGCCCCCGTGCACGTCACACTGCCCCCCTCTTAAATCCTTTTGTCCCCAAAAGCTACCCAGCCCAGCCCCGTACACTACATACCTGGCATATCTGGAGTAGTCATATCCCCTGTACAGCACAACAATAAATGCAATTATGAACAATAACCAACAGTGGAATAACAACGCAATCCAAATCCCAGCATTGCATTTGCAACAAGTCCAGAACACAATAGTTCAGCGAGCAGCCCCATTAATCCTGGTATTGGGCAGGTCTACGGCGCGCGCGGTGGGTCCTCCCGGTCTTTTCCCAGGGTGATGAGGCAGCTACCACTGCCGCAGGAGATGGCGTGACTGCGGTGTGTGAGCCCCTGATCGATCGGGATGCAGGGAAAGATGGGTTTGCTGCCGTCGGCTGTGATGATGCTGGCGGAGATGAAGAGGTGTCCAGCACCCGCCCTTGGTATGGGGCGAGCCGATCGCGATGCAGCACGACCCGCCGTCTCCTCGCAATTAACTGCACCCGGTACACCACTTCGCCCAGTCGTTCCGTGACCGTGCAGGGGCCAACCCAGGAGGACTCGAGCCTGGGGCAGCGACCTTTTCTCCACAGGCTGTATACCCACACTTGCTCCCCGGGCTCAAAGTCCCGTCCCTTTCCCCGTAGGTCGTAGTGGCGGTGCTGGCGTATCCCTACGGCTTGCAGCTGCCCCCGGGTGAAAGCATGGGCACTGTCCAGCCGGTCCTGCAGGAGCTGGATGTACTCTGGCCCAGGAGGCTTCCCTGTGTCTGGTGGCTGTCCAAAGAATATATCCACAGGTGTATTGAGCTCCTGGCCCATCATTAGCAGCACAGGGGTGCAACGGGTGGATTCCTGCAGAGCTGTGCGGCAGGCAAGCAAGATCAGTGGCAGGTGCAGGTCCCAGTCGCGCTGGTGCTCGCTGGTGACGATGGCCAGCTGCGTGCTCAGCGTCCGGTTAAAATGCTCGACCAGACCGTCACTCTGTGGGTGCAGCGGGGTGGTCCTGGTCTTGCGGATATCCAAACGCTGGCACACTCCAGCGAACACCCGTGACTCGAAATTGCGCCCTTGGTCAGAGTGCAGCTCCTGGGGAATCCCGAACCGAGAGAAGAAACCATCCACCAATGCATCTGCTACCGTTGAACCCTCCTGGTCTGGCAGTGCATAGGCTTCAGGCCACTTTGTGAAGTAATCCATGGCGACCAGCACCACGCCATTACCCCGATCTGTAGCCGGAAAGGGCCCAAAGACATCTACCCTGATGCACTCCATTGGCGTGCCAACCTGGTACTGCTGAAGGGGGGCCTGGGAGCGCTCACCTGGCCCCTTCTTCGCTGTACAGTCATCGCAATGGCGGCAAAAGGTTTCGACATCTCGCCGGCATCGCCCCCAGTAATAACGAGCCCGGAGGCGCGCCAGTGTATTTGTGATGCCGAAGTACCCTACCCCAGGTACTCTGTGGTTTGCCTGTAGCACGGTGTCGCAGAGCAGAGCTGGTACCACGATCTGCCATCGCTACTCTTTACTGGCTGGCTCCTGCCACTGCCGGTATAGCACACCCTCTCGGAGGCTGAGTGCATCCCTCTGTGACCACAAGCCCTTGACAGTCTCTGAGAGGGGAGCCACCTCCTCCCAAGTTGATCGCCTGTTTCCCTCGTTCCAGCGCAGCAGCCAGCTGATATCAGGATCCTGTGCTTGCTGCCTGCGCCACTCTTCCGAGGTCACCGTCTGCATCTCTCGAACGTGCACGACCTTGCTCTCCTCTCCTACAGCTTCTTGCTCTCTGGCTTCCCGCTGCTCACAGTGATGGCACCCTGTTTCACTGCATGGTCTACGGGATAGTGCATCTGCGTTACCGTGCTTCACTCCAGGCCGATGTTGGATTGCAAAGTCAAAAGCCTGGAGTGTTTCGAGCCAGCGCGCCACCTGCCCCGCCGGCTCCCGAAACTGCAACAGCCATTGTAGCGAGGCGTGGTCAGTGCGGAGCAGAAACCGGCAGCCACAGAGATAGGGGCAGTAGTGCTTGATGGCTTCCACCACCGCCAGTAGCTCCCTCCAGGTCACGCAGTAGTTGCGCTCCGCACGGCTGAAGGTCCGACTGAAATAGGCTACAGCTCTGTCTTTCCCCCATGGCACTCTTGGGATAGCACTGCGCCGATCCCTACGTTGATGGCATCCGTATCTAGGATGAAGGGTGCAGCAGTGGATGGGGCAGCGAGTACCAGGGCTTGTGTCAGAGCCTCGCGTAGCTGGGAGAAGGCATTCTTGCGCTCCGCTGTCCACTCAAAGGGAACGCCCCTCTCCAGCAACTGATGCAGGGGGCTAGCGATTGTTGCAAAACCCTTTACAAACCGCCGGTAATAGAAGGCCAGTCCCAAGAAACTGCATAGCTGCTTTGCCGAGGAGGGAGCGGGCCACTGCTGCACAGCAGCTATCTTCTCAGGGTCTGTAGCGATCCCCTGCTCGCTAACCCGGTGTCCCAGGAAGGTGGTTTGGCGGCGCAGCAGGTGGCACTTTCCCGGGTGCAGTCTCAGCCCTGCAGCACTGATCCTTTCCAGTACTTGCCTTAGGTTGTGCAGAGCTGCGGAGAAGGTGGGGGTGTACACCAATAGGTCATCCAGGTAAACGATGCTCGCCTGTCTCGGGATCCCACTGAGCACCTTCTCCATCAGTCGTTCGAAGGTGGCAGGGGCATTGCACAGACCAAATGGCATCACCCGGAACTGCCAGAGCCCCTGACCAGTGAAGGCAGTTTTTGGTTGGGCATCCGGGGCGAGCTCCACCTGCCAGTAGCCGCTACAGAGATTGAAGGAGCTGAACCAGGACGATCCAGACACCAGATAGAATGACTCGTCAATCCGGGGTAGCGGGTAGGAATCTTTCCTGGTTGCTGCATTCAGGCGCCGGTAGTCCACACAAAAGCGCAGGCTACCATCCTTCTTTTTAACCAAGACTACCGGCGCTGCCCACGGACTGTCCGCTGCATCCAGCATCTCCTGTATCATGCTTCCAGCCACTTCGCGTCGAAAAAGGGGAAGTGGACGAGGTGGTTCCCGGCTCGGGGGGGCCGACCCTGTATCGATTTGGTGTTGTACCAGGTTGGTCCGAGCCCATCTTCTGGTCGTGCTGTGAAAGTTCCCTGGAATTCATGAAGCAGCTGCCGCAGCTCGCCCTTTTGTTCCAGGCTGAGACCTCCGCTGCTTCTTTGCCACACCCCTTCCACGGCTTTGTTCAGCGCCGGCAGTGACTCGGCCCCTCCTGTTGCAGTTCGGGTTTGACTCGGCTCTCAGTCTGCCCTTACTGCAGTCTCGGCTGCCACCTAGTGGGAAACAACTGTCACTGCACCCCGCCGCCGCTGATGCTTTGCTCCAGGTCTTTGTTTTCGCCGCCGTGGCCTTTCATCGCAGCCCTAAAAAGGGCTGTTGTCAGGTTCAATCCGCCCCCTCCTTCCCTATCTGTTGGGGTAGGCGTGTGTGTTGGCGCTTGCAGCAATGCTGCCGCCTCCCCCAGATATACTGGGAGAGCCCTGATAAGGGCTCCGACTGGTCTCCTCCTTCCACCCCTCCCAGTCCGGTCCCCTGGGAGAGACTTGTGCACCCACTAACCCCACTGGAATCTCTAGCTGCAGTGCCGGACCATTGCTGAAATGCACCGTCCCCTTGGCTAGGTCTAGTCGCCCTCTAGCCCTCTGTAAGAAATCTAGCCCCAGGATGCAGGGGTCCTGGATGTCAGCCACCCACACTTCGTGCTGGATTAGCAAGGGTCCCAGGTGGATTTCAAGCCAGCCACGGTGCATCGGCGCTAGCTGTCCAGTCACAATTTGCAGCTGCACCGTTGTTGGTTTGAGTTTAGCCCGGCTGGCTGCGCTTGATTGCTGCACAATGTCAGTGCGGACAACAGTGATGCTGGAACCAGTGTGGCACATCTTCCACTCGGCAAGCCAAGTGCAGGTGCACCCCTCCCGACGACAGCCGTCATCTCGCCAGGGATGGATGTCACTACAGTGGGGTTGGTAACGTGGGGCAGCGTTCCCCCTTCTACGCTGACCCTGTGCCATTTCCCGCTGACCACGCGGGGTTTGGCGCCAAAACTGCGGGAGGGTCTGCACGTCTCCATCTTCTCGGGCAGTCGACTCGAATATGCCGGGGCTGCCCGCACTCCCAGCAGAGATGGGGTCCGGACTGAGGGGACAGGGGCGGCCGCGCTGCCATTGTTTTTCTAATGGCCACTATCTCCTCCATCACCTCGGCCAGCCCCAGTACGCTTTGCTCCGGCCCCACCTCTACCTCGGTTGCTCTAACAGCAGGTGCTCCGATGCTCATCTTCCTCTTTGGAGATGTCGTCCCATTCCTGTGCTAGTTGGAGGGCATCTTGCAGGGAGTGATGCTTGGACAGCCACAGGTGTTTGCGGAGCTCCCCGGGGCCGACAGGCCTCCACAAACTGGAAGCGCGCTTGTTCTTCATGTTCTCGCGCTGGTGAATCTGCGTAGGTGCGCCGTGCTTCCCGCTCCAGGTTAGAAGCCAGTTTCGCCGGACTTTCCCCAGGGGAGCGCACACTCCGTCTGAATCGTGCTCTTAGCAGCTCTCGGTCCCCCATGCTGCCGAACCTGCGCTGGAGGGCGGCTGTGAAAGCGTTCAAGTCACCCCACTGTTCCTGCACCAGGTTCAGCAGCACCATCTACGCGTCTCCCTGCAGCGTTGCCGTCAGCTGCTGCGCTTTTTCTTCAGGGGTCCACCCGCACAGCTTCTCCATCACTCCCATTTGGGCGTTGAACGCTTCCCAGCTTAAGGTGCCGTCGAAGCTAGGCAGTTTGGTAGGCAGCCTTCGCTCCACCATGGGTTTGCTCCCTGAGCCCTCTCTCCGCTGCGCTCTTGGGTTTCAGCTCGCCGCTCGTCCGCTCTTCAGGCGCCCTCCGGGTGTTCCAGTCAGATATCTTAGATAACTTTTAATCATATACTTTAAAAATCTTTTAAAGATACTGTAACAGGGAGAGATCTGGACTGGCCGTCTGACGCAGGCACGATGCTGCAGGGAGGGGGCGGCAGTCCCGTGGGGTCGGCCTGTCAGTCATGGCGGTGACACGGAGAGGTGGGGAGGAGGGTGTGTGCGCTTTCCCCCTCTCTGAGTGGCTGGTAGGCGGGCTCTAATGGGATTGTGTGCCCTATAAAAATAATACTCTGCTGTTTCCTCAGGTCTGCCCTTTTAAAGAATAAAACGAAATACGTACTGGGAAGTATGGGAGCCGGGACCGAGAGAGAACCGGGACCAAAAAGAAAAAAACCAACGAAGTACCGAAAAAGACAAAGAACGGAGAACTTAGCGGTAGTGGGGAACCCGTGGGCAGACCCCTTGTGTAGTGTAAGGGTAGGCTGAGGAGACAGCCAGAGTAGGACGGAGACCGGGCCGTGCGGAAGCGGCGGTTGGGGTAACGCTGCTGCGAGGTGCAGCACCTTTTCTTTTGTAGTTTTGTTACTGTGTTTTATTTTCCTGTTTTCTTTCACCTTTGGTTTTGGAATTATTGTTTGAGCACTTGTAAGTGCGCCCGCACTTGAACCGTATCAGACATTGGTATGTCCGTGGTTCTGTGTTACCATAGTTGGTACGCAGACCACGGTGAACAGCGCCCTCTGCGGGCTGAAAATAAAAAGTACACCCAGCACAATAAAACTGGGCACCTGTGCGGTGCTTCAAGTACACCTGCTGTTTCTTGTGTGTCAGTGAATCACCCACCACCCTCCCACACGTGGTGTCAGAAGTGGGATTCACTGGCATTGCCCATAAAGGCAGTGCACAAAAAATTTAAACCCCGTAAAACTAAACGGGAGCGCCGGGCTGCGAAGAATGAGGGCTGGCAGTGGAAGGGGCTTGAGAAGTTTCAGGTGGGGGGGTGATTGGTGAAGAGTCTGGGGGAGACCGCGGAGCCAGCGCAGGGGTCTGGTTCGGCTGCCTCCGCTCAGGACCGACCTGATCCCGAGCTGGAAGCCATGGGAGTTGATTTTTTAGCTCGTTCCCGTGACTTCCGACTCGAGCAAGGGCGTGACGACGCTGCTGGGCAGGCTCTTTGACCAAGCAGCTGTGGTTAATGGTCGGGTGGTCGAGCCCAGGCAGCGCCACGCACGTACCCTCACTTTGAAATCGCCGAGACCTCCTGTACCGTGTCGACAAATTGCCCCAGACCGGGAAGTGCGTCACCAGTTGCTGATACCTCAACCCTTTAAGGAGGATTTACTGCGGCTGGCTCACGCTATTCCTTTGTCTGGTCATCTGGGCAGGGATAAGACTAAAGCAAGGCTTGTGTCACGGTTCTACTGGATGGGGCTGGATGGTGACGTCAGACGTTTTTTTACGAACGTTGTGGGGAGTGTCAAAAGGCTAGTCCTAGAGCCGTTCCACGAGCCCCACTGGTGCCGTTGCCCCTAGTGGAAGCTCCGTTTGAGCGTATTGGAATGGATTTGGTTGGGCCGCTGGAGAGGAGTGCGGCGGGATACACACACCTATTGGTCATTCTGGATTACGCCACGCGTTATCCCGAGGCCATTCCCCTTCGCTCTACCTCAGCCAAATCTATTGCCAACGAGCTTGTGAAGGTCTTTTCCGAGTGGGGATCCCCAAAGAAATACTGACCGACCAAGGCACCAACTTTATGTCCCGACTAATCCGCGGAACATGTAAACTTTGGGGATTAAGACCATTAGGGACCTCGGTGTTTCATCCTCAGACCGATGGTCTTGTGGGCGCTTTAATAAAACCCTTAAGAACATGTTGCGCAGATTTATTAATAGTGATGTTACTGGGACCAGCTGATTCCTCCCCTTCTCTTTGCGATCAGAGAGGTACCCCAGGCTTCCACGGGTTTTTCGCCATTCGAGCTGCTGTATGGGCGAAGACCCCGGGGTGTGCTCGATCTGGTCAAAGAGATGTGGGAGGAGCAGCAGGATAATTCGACTAATACAGTCCGGTATGTGTTGGACCTGCGCAAACATCTTGAGTCTGTGGGAAAATGGGCGCATGACAATTTGCAGCAGGCTCAGCACAGACAGGAGACGCAGTACAACCGAGGAGCCTGGTTACGCACATTTCAGCCGGGGGATAAAGTACTTCTATTATTACCCAGTTCTGAGTCGAAACTTCTGGCTAAGTGGCAAGGACCCTTTGAGGTTACACGCCGGATTGGGACGGTGGACTATGAGATCTGCCAGCCGGAGCGACGGAGAGAGAAACACATTTATCATGTAAACCTCTTGAAGCCCTGGCTGCAACCGGAGGCATTGGTAGTGGCGCAGGCAGATGACGTCACCGACCTGGGACCTGATCTTTCTGTGGTGGCGAAAACAGGGTCGGTACAGATTGCAGAAAATCTGACACCAACACAGAAATGTCAGGCTCGGGCACTGGTGACGGAATTTCCTGATGTGTTTTCTCCCGTCCCGGGGCAGACTCGAGTAGCCCATCATCACATTGAAGTTGAGCCGGGGGCGCCAGTTCGCCAGAGGCCGTACCGCATACCTGAGCGTAAAAGACAGGTAATAAAAACGGAGATTGATGAAATGCTGAGACTGGGGGTGATAGAGGAGTCCCAAAGTGATTGGAACAGTCCAATTGTTTTAGTGGATAAGCCAGACGGGTCCACTCGGTTTTGCATTGACTTCAGGCGAGTTAATGAGAAATCGAGGTTTGACGCTTATCCCATGCCTCGGGTAGATGAGTTGCTGGAGCGTCTAGGCACGGCTCATTTTATGACGACACTGGATTTAACGAAGGGGTACTGGCAGATACCCCTGACCCCGGAATCCCGAGAGAGGACGGCGTTTTCGACTCCCTTCGGGTTATACCAATTTATGACCATGCCTTTTGGGTTGCACGGAGCACCAGCCACGTTCCAGCGGATGATGGATCGCATTTTGCGGCCCCATCAGCAGTACGCTGCTGCTTACATAGATGACGTGGTTATCCACAGTGAGGATTGGCCGAGTCATCTGTGTAAGGTAGCAGCGGTATTGCAATCCTTGCAGGAGGCTGGGCTCATGGCTAACCCAAAGAAATGTGCCATTGGGAAGAGTGAGTCGGAGTATTTGGGGTATCGAGTAGGGAGCGGCCAGATCAGACCGCTGATTGCTAAGGTGAAAGCCTTGGCTGACTGGCCGGTCCCTACGACCAAAACCCAGGTGCGCTCTTTCTTGGGACTAGCGGGCTATTATAGGAAGTTCATCCCGAGCTTCGCCACGCTCGCTGCTCCCTTGACAGACCTCACCCGGAAGGCTGCCCCAAATACGGTTCAGTGGACGGAGCCGTGCCAGAGGGCCTTTCTCGCTCTGAAGCGAAGGCTGTGTAGCAAGCCAGTGATGTGCAGTCCTGATTTCAGCAAGAGGTTCACCCTGCAGACGGATGCGTCAGAGACAGGTCTCGGGGCAGTGTTGTCTCAGGAGGTGCGGGGAAGCGAGCACCCGGTCCTGTATATCAGCAGGAAGGTCCTTGCCCGTGAAAAGAACTATAGTACCATCGAGAAGGAGTGTCTCGCAGTAAAATGGGCAGTCGAGTCGCTCCGGTACTACCTCCTGGGGCGACACTTCACCCTGGTGACAGATCATGCCCCCTTAGCATGGCTTCACCGGATGAAAAATAATAATGCCAGGATCACGCGGTGGTACTTGGCCCTGCAGCCCTATGCCTTCCCGGTTGTCCACCGAGCAGGAAAACTCCATCTAAATGCTGATTTTTTTTTCTCGGGAAGGCATGGGGGTGTAGGATTTCGAATGGACCGGTGGTGCCATTCTGAGGGGGAGGATGTGTAACAGGGAGAGATCTGGACTGGCCGTCTGACGCAGGCACGATGCTGCAGGGAGGGGGCGGCAGTCCCGTGGGGTCGGCCTGTCAGTCATGGCGGTGACACGGAGAGGTGGGGAGGAGGGTGTGTGCGCTTTCCCCCTCTCTGAGTGGCTGGTAGGCGGGCTCTAATGGGATTGTGTGCCCTATAAAAATAATACTCTGCTGTTTCCTCAGGTCTGCCCTTTTAAAGAATAAACTGAAATACGTACTGGGAAGTACGGGAGCCGGGACCGAGAGAGAACCGGGACCAAAAAGAAAAACCGAACGAAGTACCGAAAAAGACAAAGAACGGAGAACTTAGCGGTAGTGGGGAACCCGTGGGCAGACCCCTTGTGTAGTGTAAGGGTAGGCTGAGGAGACAGCCAGAGTAGGATGGAGACCCGGGCCGTGCAGCTAGCGGCGGCTGGGGTAACGCTGCCGAGGTGCAGCACCTTTTCTTTTGTAGTTTTGTTACTGTGTTTTATTTTCCTGTTTTCTTTCACCTTTGGTTTTGGAATTATTGTTTGAGCACTTGTAAGTGCGCCCGCACTTGAACCGTACCGTATTGGTATGTCCGTGGTTCTGTGTTACCATAGTTGGTACGCAGACCATGGTGAACAGCGCCCTCTGCGGGCTGAAAATAAAAAGTACACCCAGCACAATAAAACTGGGCACCTGTGCGGTGCTTCAAGTACACCTGCTGTTTCTTGTGTGTCAGTGAATCACCCACCACCCTCCCACAGATACATAAAAACAAAACAAAACCAAATCAAATAAAACATTCAAAATAAATCAAAAACAAAAGAGTTAATAAAACTGAAACAAAAAAGACATAAAACCAGGGCACCGTTCAAAAAAGGTCATGCCAGCTAAAAAGCGCGGAATGCTGGCATGACAAAATAAATAAAAGGCTTAACCGGTGCCCCGTAGTCCTGCTCCTAGAAGCTAGCGGTTCCAGTCTTTAGTGCTATTCCATCTTCATGTCCTGGAGTCCAACGATCCTCCAATCCGCGCAGGCCTTGTCCTTCTCGAGGGTCCGCATGTCCAGAATTACAAAGTCCTTGATAAGAGTTTGTGCCCTTCTGGTCGTGGTGATAGTGTCTAGCTCCTGCTTGTGGTAGACACAGACGTTACGGCCCTCCCACAGGATCTGCTTGACAACATTGATGACACGCCAAACGCACTTAGCTGTGCTGGTAGTGATTCCTCCCGCAGGCCCATAGAGCACAGTCTCAGCGGTCATCTTGGTCGTGTCAGCAAACCTGTTTAGGAAGACACAGACAGAGAGCCAGACACTGCCAGCCACATCACACTCCCAGAAGATATGGGCTGGTGTTTCTCTCTTGCGGCACTTTGCATAGGGGCATGTTTCTACTTGGGCTAGTCCCCTCCTGAACATGAACGCTTGAGTGGGGAGTGAACTGCGGACGGTGTTCCATGCTATATACTTCTGGACATTACTGAGGCAGCTGTGAGACACATTCTCACAGATTTTTTGGCTTTGGGTGAGGGAGAAAGTAGCTACTTTAACAATTTCCTGGGAACCGGCAAGATGTTTCGTTACAGCCTTGTATTCCCAGGAGGCTAATTTTGCTTTATCAGCCCAATTTATATATAATGTCCCTTAAAGTTCTATAATACAATGGCTTCTGAGGGGCCCTGAGCAAGTTACAAGACTTAGCTTGTGGGGAGTTGAATTGCCCAAACAACTCAACTTACTGTGAATACAAAGACGGTGCCTTCTTGGACGAGGCAGCAGTGAGTACCTTCTCAGGGGTGATGGGAGTTGCCAACAAGCCCAAGCCCCCTCATAAGAACATAAGAAAGTTTACAAACGAGAGGAGGCCATTCAGCCCATCTGCTCGTTTGGTTGTTAGTAGCTTATTGATCCCAGAATTTCATCAAGCAGCTTCTTGAAGGATCCCAGGGTGTCAGCTTCAACAACATTACTGGGGAGTTGGTTCTAGACCCTCACAATTCTCTGTGTAAAAAAGTGCCTCCTATTTTCTGTTCTGAATGCCCCTTTATCTAATCTCCATTTGTGACCCCTGGTCCTTGTTTCTTTTTTCAGGTCAAAAAAGTCCCCTGGGTTGACATTGTCTATACCTTTTAGGATTTTGAATGTTTGAATCAGATTGCTGCGTAGTCTTCTTTGTTCAAGACTGAATAGATTCAATTCTATTAGCCTGGCTGCATACGACATGCCTTTTAAACCCGGGATAATTCTGGTTGCTCTTCTTTGCACTCTTTCTAGAGCAGCAATATCCTTTTTGTAACGAGGTGACCAGAACTGAACACAATATTCTAGGTGAGGTCTTACTAATGCATTGTAGAGTTTTAACATTACTTCCCTTGATTTAAATTCAACACTTCTCACAATATATCCGAGCATCTTGTTAGCCTTTTTTATAGCTTCCCCACATTGTCTAGATGAAGACATTTCTGAGTCAACATAAACTCCTAGGTCTTTTTCATAGTTCCTTCTTCAATTTCACTATCTCCCATATGATATTTATAATGCACATTTTTATTGCCTGCATGCAATACTTTACACTTTTCTCTATTAAATTTCATTTGCCATGTGTCTGCCCAATTCTGAATGCTGTCTAGATCATTTTGAATGACCTTTGCTGCTGCAACAGTGTTTGCCACTCCTCCTATTTTTGTGTCGTCTGCAAATTTAACGAGTTTGCTTACTATACCAGAATCTAAATCATTAATGTAGATTAGGAATAGCAGAGGACCTAATACTGATCCCTCAATTTACACCACTGGTTACCTCACTCCATTTTGAGGTTTCTCCTCTAATCAGTACTTTCTGTTTTCTACATGTTAACCACTCCCTAGTCCATGTGCATGCATTTCCTTGAATCCCTACTGCGTTCAGTTTGAGAATTAATCTTTTATGTGGGACTTTGTCAAAAGCTTTCTGGAAATCTAAATAAACCATGTCATATGCTTTGCAGTTATCCATTTTCAATGTTGCATCCTCAAAAAAGTCAAGCAGGTTAGTTAGACACGATCTCCCTTTCCTAAAACCATGCTGGCTGTCTCCCAGGATATTGTTACCACAAAGGTAATTTTCCATTTTGGATCTTATTATAGTTTCCATAAGTTTACATATAATAGAAGTCAGGCTTATTGGTCTGTAGTTACCTGGTTCGGTTTTGTCTCCCTTTTTGTGGATCGGTATTACGTTTGCTATTTTCCAGTCTGTCGGTACAACCCGTGTGAAGAGAAGGAAGCAGTCATTTGTCATTTCCACCATTTCAGTTTCGTCCGTCGTGCCCCCCATCGGGTTTTCCCATTTTATATGGGGGAAGTTGAAATCCCCCATTAATATGGCTTCTCCTTTTCTACACGCATTTCGAATGTCATTGTATAACAGATTATTTTGCTCAGCATCTGAATTTGGCGGTCTATAGCATGCTCCTATTATTATGCCCTTTGAATTTGTGTCCATTATTCTGATCCATATTGATTCTGCATTGTTTTCTTTGTCCAGATTTAACACCTGGGCGTCAAGACTATTTCTTATGTATAGTGCTACCCCTCCGCCTCTTCTGTCCTGCCTGTCTTTCCTATATAGTGTGTACCCACTAATATTATATTCATCTCCATCACTCTCAGACAACCAAGTTTCTGTAACACCTATCACATCGTAGTTACTTGTTAGTGCAGTAGCTTCAAGTTCTAACATTTTGTTTCTGAGACTTCTAGCATTAAGATAAATACATTTAATAGTGGTCTTACCTGAGTTGTTGCCCTTGTTTTGATGTGGTCTCCCTTCTGTTTTTTTGTTTTCTCCCCCCTTCCATTCTAGTTTAAATGCTTCTGGACCTCCTGAAGGATCCTTTCTCCGAGTAGATTGGTTCCCTTTCTGTTTAAGTGCAGTCCATCCCACCTGTATAGATAGTCCTTGTTGTAGAATGTGGTCCAATGTTCAAGAAAGGTGACTGTGAAGCAAGCGTAGAGCTAAGAGTAGGAAGAATGTCCCGACCTCCCAATCATAGTCGCTATGGGGTGGACGCAGCGTCTCCTTTTCTCGTTAGTTACCCTGATGGCCCTGATATGTGTGTCTGTTAACCCTTTGCGGTCCATTTATTAATCGCGCGTCAGGCACGTCAGGTCTAATTAATTTTCACACGCGCAGTTAATTTTAGACGCGCTGTTTAAAAGTATTTTTTTCCACAGTCAAACGGGTTTAAATTGCCCTGCATATCAACAAAGCACTCACTAGGCATCTCCAGCCCCGCCCCACCCTTTCGTTCGCTATAGCTTTCACCTATGTAAGAAATAAATAATAAATATAATAGTCGTACATACCGATCAATCATCTCCTGATCACTCGTTTTATAACCAAACTCCTCAATAATGCGATCCAAGTCATTATTTTATTACTATAACATCTCAAAAAAGCTCTGCAAATGTCCGTGTTCTCTGTGCGCTGATTCACAGTCAGCCAGCTTGTTTACTTACGACCGCCCTGTTATCTGATGCCAGATACCATGTATGACTATTCATGAGATACGCCTTATTTATTTATTTATTTTTTTCGACTTGTCTCGGCTCCTGTCGCTCCCACTCGGCAATTGAATGGTTTTCTCGGCTTTTTCCGGAGAAAAAACGACTAGAAACCCGTTTTTTGCGTTGCTATAATGATGTCGGACCCAGTCCGACAAAGGACCTGTGAGAAATAATTGCAATGTCGGACCCAGTCCGACAATGGACCGCAAAGGGTTAATGTCAGGAGCATCAGGGAGACACAAAAAAGATTTGATGTACTAAACTATCTAACTAACTTGAAAGCAGATATCATCTTTCTGCAGGAGTGTGGTATTTCGTCGAGCCCTGATTATAGGGACCTGAAGGACAGTTGGACCCTGGGGGACTCCTTCTGGTCGGGCTCCAACATAGCAGAGCCGACGGAGTAGGTATCCTGTTTAAAAACCCATTTATTACCTCCCACAGCAGCAGGGAGGTAGAACCTGGTAGAATCCTGAGCGTGGATGTGACATACAATAACACTCCCCTCAGACTAGTCAGTGTCTATGCACCCACTAACCAAAATGAAAGAGTTAGATTTTTTCCACAGCTGCGTCCACTCCTGCTGGGGAACGTACCCGTCATCGTGTCAGGTGACTTCAATTGCCTCCCTTTATCTGGGTGAGCTCATCTGGGACCTCCTTCTCCCGCATAGATCTCGTCCTGCATACCAGCTCCCTTACGAAGACGGCAGTAGACACCCAGGCTGTCTTCTTCTCTGACCATAGGCTCCTGCAGGTAACACTGCAGGTCCCTCAGGCCTCCCAGATGGGGTCAGGGGTTTGGAAATTAAACACTTCCTTACTCGACGACCCCTCCATAGCTGCAGCCTATAACAGCAAGCTTGTCGAGTGGACCTATAGAGTGGTGAGAGATGGTCAAAATAAGAACTAAGGGTTATTTCATAGCAGCAGGCAAGAGGAAAGCAAAAGAAAGGAGGGCCAAATATAAACACCTGATGCACTCATTGAATGCTCAAGCACTTTATTAACACAGAGCCCAAAGGGTATCTCCTGAACACAGTAAAAGCAGAGGGGGTCACTACAGGGAAGCGCCCCCCCTCTCATGGTGACCACAGGCCCTCCCCCTCCCCCTCCCCCAAACCACCACCACCGTGTCCCCTATGTTTGCACAAGCATACACCACCCCAGTCCCTCCCCACATTTATAACAGCTCCCCCCCCTCAATGTTTAATTACACCTTTTATGCCAGTTACCAGTTACCCATGATCCTATGCGCAATGCAACTAATTTGCATAGCGCCCCCGTGCACGTCACAATATATATATATATAGGTTGTAATTACGTTGTCATATTTGCTGTGTTTTATTTGTTATTCTTTGTTTGTTTATTTAGCAGACGCCTTTATCCAAGGTGACTTACAGAGACAATTATGTCTCACCCGAAAGACGGAGCACAGGGAGGTTAAGTGACTTGCTCAGGGTCACACAATGAGTCAGTGGCTGAGGTGGAATTTGAACCGGGGACCTCCTGGTTACAAGCCTTTTTCTTTAACCACTGGACCACACAGCCTCCTAATGTATTATTGTTATACAATAATACATAAATCAAATAAATGATATATATGTGTGTGTATATTAACAATTACAGTTTTGACAGCGGATTGCGGTTTCAGTATCTACATTTAAATCCCATTCATAATTTTTGTGGGTGTCGCCATCTTTCTGTTGATCAGCTCATCAGCTCTGAGAGTCGGTGAGTTCGTTGAGTCAGCGTTGAGCCAACGCTGTGCGTCACTAGCTCTCAACGGTGAGTTTAGGAATGATTTTGAGAGTTGTTGCTTCTCAGCGTTGAATTTAGGAACGCAGCCATTCAGAACTTGTTTTGTAGGGATTTGATTTCCTTTGATAAAAACACAATTTATTTTTAAAAACAAATTACAAAACACTCAACTGTGCTTTCTCTGGTGCGCATGTTAAATACGTCATCAAGCGCGCCTCGTACCATAATAAAGAGATAGGGGGTGCGTTCACGGAGATCATTCTGCGCAGATTCTGTGCACAATCTGACCAATTTAATCAATGGGTGCGTTCACGGAGATCATTCTTAGAAGATAATTGGCTAAATTGGTCAGATACTGCACAGAATAATCCCCGTCAAGCATTACCCATAATTATAATCACACATACCTAAAATATTATGGACATGCATTGAAATGTTCAATTGTTCACATGAAATTTAAATCGGTAATGCGCTTGTTTTGTGAATAACTATAATGCAACACAGGATTTATGAAATAGCTCTGTAAAGTATTATGAAAAAAAACTCAGTCCATGTCACCTCCCGGGCTCCGTAGCAGACAGAGTCCACTGCACCAAAAAATACATAATATCATGAAACAATCAACAACAATATATTGTTTACAAAAAAAGAGGCACCAACGCTTTATTATTGTACATTGATAACAAATACGGTAACTTACCAGTAGGGATTCTTCAAGGACACAAGCTCATGCGTCCCAGGTTAGCAACACTTGCATCCCGCCTTCATTTATTGCATGAGATCTGAGAGGGGCGAGGTAAAGAGCTTCCTAGAGAGGCGTGTTGTGTTGGTAGCCCCGCCTTTTTCATTGGATTTTCTGTCTGGCCACTCCTCTTCCTGCTTCGGGAAGAGTGGCTGGCTTTGTTTGTGATTGCAAGATGGCGGCTGGAATGTACCTAGAACACTATTTGGACAGTAAGTGTAATAAAATAAAACTACAAAAATAAAAATAATTAACAAATAAATAAATATTGCTACTCCCCCGACCCCGCAACACATCTTAATTTTTTTGGGGGGTATTTCAAAGTGAAGTATAATATTATTTATTAATAACGAAGGTAAATCAAGGCATTTCAGGCATTTTTTTATGTGGATCTTTATACTGGCGGAATTGTCTGCACGCGGAATAAATTCTGCATCAGAATAATTAGAACTAAGACAGAGTTTTGGTGCCGTTTGTTTTAATATAAAGAGTTGCACGACCAGATGCCATACAAAAATAAAACGCAGCATTGATTCAACTAATTAGGCATATGTTTTACAACATAATAATGTATGTATCAATATTGTGTAACTCTGAGTCGTGCAGGGCAGTGTTGTGTTACACAGTTAATAATACACATGCTAGCACAGTTAGCGATGCATGCTGTATGGGAACTTTATTATACTATAATGCTGGAGTCAAGACGGTGCTTACACGCTAAATAAGATTGTTCAGTTGTCTGCTAAGAATATTCACACCGTCGATGCTTTTTATGGTTTGTATTTCATTGGTGTACTATGCTGCTATCAGAATACATACAGCATGAAACGGGTGTCTTTTTACACTTTCCAGTTTGTTTACATTTTACGCTCGACTGTAACCGGGGCGTGACTTTGTGGCAAACGTCTTCCACTGTTTCCATAAAGCAGACTGTTTAGGAAAGCGTTTCAGAAATAATAATAATAATAATAATAATAATAATAATAATAACAACACTTTTTTGAAGAAAGTCGATTTTAAATGTGGCCCTTCTGTTTTGAACGACTGTACTTACAACAGTAGCAGCCGTAGAAATCTTTCTGTATATATTCACTAAAAACACGACCATAAAAACGGTCTGACAAATTCAAATTGTTTCGATTAGGCACTTTTGAAGTATCCCATTTATCGAATTTATGGATATGAAAAGAATACAACGTAAATCTTAGGTAGAAGCAAGTTTAGTTAAATGCTGCAAAATGAATGCTGTGTTTTAAACACGCAACGTGTTGAATGAGCAGAGAACTGCTGTAAGTCGCTTTGTAGTAATGCATTTTTGTGCATGGTCCTATTAAAGCCACATCCCCATTGGAACCTCAGAATGTCAATGATAAAACATTGGAAACATTTAAAGCACAACAGGTTATATGTAACAAGATTCAATACGTTAATGTCAGCTTTCTGCCTGTACCCTTTTAAAGCACTAAATACTGACTAGGACCAGGATCATGTAAATTGGAATGGTTCTATATTGTATGCGTTTATTTTGTGTTACTGTTTTTGATTGTTTTAAGTGTTTTTGTCCTGTTTTGAATAATTTGTCTCATTACACCATTAATTTTATAATGTTAATATCTTGCCACCTTCTCCTGCTTAAAAATGAGAGCTATATCTCAAAGGTTCTATCCTGGTTAAATAAATTTGAATTATTTTGATTTATGGACTAGGTGTCTCCCTCTAATCAAGTTGAGAGTGTACTTTCTCTTGCACTCTTTATCATCCTCCTGCTCACTGGTAAATCCATGAGTGCGTTCACGACACTTTTCTGCTGGCTAGATTGCAGACGGTAGTCTGCGCGCAACGTCATGGTCTGTGCAAACGGAGCATGGACAGCTTTGGTAGATGAACAACAGTTCTGAGCAGAACCAAAATGGAGGTGGTGTTGAGAGAAATTCCTATCAAAGAAGTGGTGGATGCAATCGAAGTTCCCTTTGTGCTCCACCAGCTTCATAATTTACAGTATGATCAGAAAAAGTATAGTAGAAACAGCCCCAGCTATAGAGAGATAATATAAACGTATGTTTTGTGATATGAGACAAATTAATGAGTATTATAACGGGCAGGATTCCCTCCTGTCCTCTCACAAAGGGGTTGTTAGACAGTACTGTATTTTGATCTGGGACAAAAATAGTTCAAATACTTGCACATATGGTCACATATCTCACTTCAACTACCTGTTATTAAAGCTGATTTATTCTCCTTAATTCAAAGTAGGTTATTCCCTGTCTCTGATAGCCTTTCATCAATAAACACCTGCTGAAAATAACAGAGCGGTTTTAGGTTCATTTCAACCTTTTAGCATTATTTTATTATTTTACATGTTTAAACCTTTAGAATAAATATCTGAATATGTGAAAAGTATAATAACTGTGGAAAAAGAGTCAAATCATTTTAATTTGTATTACAAATCATTCATAAGATAATTAATGACATGACTCGAAGGCGATTCACACCCCCTGACTAGGTGGCAGTAGCACATGGAGTGAGGATCTGGTTGCCTACACACTTCTTTGTCAGCCAACACTCGTCTATTGTTTTGAGCCGCGGCTGCTCCAGTGCTCCTTAAGAAGCTGCGCGGCTGTGCAGACTTTTAAGCCTGCGGATGCGTGACCTGGTGACATCTTTTCCGGCTGAGTTCACGCAGACGATGAATTTGGACAGGTTTTCCGCAGAATCTGCACAGACTTAGCAAAGTCTGCGTATCGTGAACGCACCCCATCTGCTACATATCTGAGCAGGAGTATGATGGGAAATGTAGTTCTGAGAGGTCCATGTGGGTACATGTGAAGCCATCTTGAGGCAGGGAATGCAGTTTAAAAGTAAAAAAATGTGGTAAAAATGTAAAAAAAAAAAAATATATATATATATATATTTAAACAATACACACACCTTACTTAAACAGTTGTAGCAACGCATGGGAACATGTAACTCAATAAAATAAAAAAGTCCTTATGTACCCTTTAACATTGCAGGATTATTTTACTAGTACATGCAGCAATAGGAGGTTAATGGATGTCACCGACAGCAAGCTCTGCTAACGAAACGGGGGAAAGAAAAGCTAAAAGCTGGCGTGTTCTGCTTGTGTTTGTTTGCAGGTATTGAGAATCTGCCGTTTGAGCTGCAGAGGAACTTCCAACTAATGAGAGATCTGGACCAGAGAACGGAAGGTAAGGAAAATCCACTCCTAATACTGCAAGTGTTGTTTCAGCAGCAGCAGCAGCAGCAACAGCTGTGAATTCAAAATCAGAGCTAGTAACAGTAATATAGTGAAGACCAGGATGTAAATCAACAGTATGATCAGGGATGGAAATAGAACTTCCAGTGAGTACATAGCAGTTTGATCCATTCCTGGTTTTACTAGGAGTTTAATAAGACACATCTGAGCTTGTTTCCTTATACATTGGGACTAATCAGGCTTGTATTAAAACCTATACAATTCTATGTATAGAATTGTACAGAATAAGAATTAGCAATGAAATGTTTCATGACAATCAGATAAGTGGTTCTCTAGATCAGTGGTTTTCAAACTTTGTAGACCCCGTACCCCTTTCCAAATAATGTAGTCACCGTGTACCCCCATCTGAGATAGGGTCATAATATACCTATGAAAACAGGAAAAAAGTACGGTATTTTCCAATTACTAAATTAAGTACTTGCAAAACCTCTTAACTCTAGAAGCCAACGGCATGTTAGAATGAGGCCAATTAGACCGCAAGCCAATATTTTTGTTTTCAGATTTGTCATGTGTTGCAGGGCAGATTTCAGTAAAACTAAGCCCTGATTAGTAAACAATGCAGCCATACACAGAGGGTATGTAATTCTGTATTTCATTAACCAATAGGACCAATAGGACTTTAAGTTACAAAAATCTTTAAAGCGGGCCATTTAAAAAAAGAAAAAAAAAAGCACAGCGCACCTCGATTTGCTGGCTCAGAAGGACACAGAGAAGGTGGAGGGGCTAGAGTTCAGCCAAGTACTGTATGTACTATAAATGGGAAAACTGCTGTTAAAAACTAACAAAATAAAATTAGTTAACAACGGTGCAAATGCACCAACTAAAAATGCTGTGTAAAATTATTTCAAAATAATAATTGCGAAAACAAAACAAGTCCAAAGAGTCCAAAAACAGGTTATGTTTCTGAAAAACAAAACAAAGGTTGCAATTTAAAACAAATCAGAAAGCAATTCTCAAAAAAGTCATGCATTTCTTCCGACAAATGCAGAAGTGTAGCAAGAAAACAGAGGTGGCAGTTTGCATAAAAACATTTTAAAAAGTTACAAATATAGTTATGTTTTAATTTTTTTAAATTGAACTCGAATGTTATCATTGAACACTTTTGAGCAGGAACAATGTAAAATGCTATGTGTGTCTTGTGTGGTATCAAATCCAGCTAGAAAAAGCACATTGTTTTGAAGTGAATATTTCCAAAAGCTAATTTGTTGAAAGTAGAAAGGGGATATTTATATCATGCAGTCAACAATGACTTTTAGAAAAATGCTTACATGTTAAAGTGTTTAGTGCAGTAGTCTGCAGCGTTCCTTCTAAGCTTTTTAGATACTGAGAAACTTGCCATTTTGACTGAGAAAGGGTAAATTATCAGTGAGAAACCGTCTGCCATGCATTAACCCTTTTAATATATTATTTTTGTTGCCATTATACCATTTTGAAACAATATTCCAACACAAGTATCTCTAGAATTTTACAATTTGCGTTAAATTTAAACAAGGCATTTATTGTGGCTCTGCCTGTGATTCTGAATCACCCTCTGGTTATATAAATATAGACTTTTTATGAAGCATATATTTACCTTCAGGGCTTGAATTTCAGCGCGGGATCACGGGAATCGCACATTTTCCAAGCTGCTTCTGCATATCTGCAACTTTCAGTGCGGGAAAATCCAGCAGAGATATTTTAAGACACTCAGGCACCGTAAAAGCCACCTACCTGGTTCATGGCTTGCTTAAAAGTACAGACTCTGGGCTTTCCAAAAACTTTCAGTGTGTGTATGCGGTACTCCTAGCCGGAACTACGTCAGCTTGAAGTTAAGTGACAGAGTCCACAGCTTAGGTTTCATTTTGAGCCTATTGCTCCGTCATTGTAGCAGCTAGACTGAAAGGGGTGGTATCGTTGGTAAGCTTAGAAGCTCAGCCCCCCCAATGTTCATTTCATATTGAGGTTCAATGGTGCAGTGTTTTTTTTTTTTAGCCATCTGTGATTACAATATAGATATAACAGTGACATATTCTCATCCCTACCACATATAGTATGCCTGAATCTATTGCAACTTACATAATATGAAAGGAAATGTTGTGGCCTTTCATTTGATATGTTACATGCATGCAGTACAAACTATCTAGCAGTTAAACATACATTAATGAAAATGAAAAACAGCTGGAAATAGGGCTGAGTGTAAAGAGTTAAAAAGAAATGGAGCGCTGGTTTGAAAGAAAAGCACCTTTTTCTTCTGCTGCATGCAAAAACTTCATGTCAGGCAATGGCAAAAGCAATGGAGAGTGCTCTGTCTCACAATGATGACCAGCTGTTAGGTCTCCTGAAAGCAGCTTATTGTAAAGCACCAGTGTGAATGATGATGCAGTAAAATGTGTGTGTGTGTGTGTGTGTGTGTGTGTGTGTATATATATATATATATATATATATATATATATATTCCCCCCCTAAAATTTTGGAACACCCCCCCCATTGGCTACAGAATAGGGGGGGAAATCCCCCCAGCACACAAAAATGAAATTCAAGCCCTGACCTTTATGAAGTCTGTCTGAGATCATAAATACAGCCCTATCAGTTAGATATGGACTGCATGCTTAACTGGTAGCCTGTCATAATGTTTACAGACATCACTGGCTCATTTCTGCCATTAAAATAAGCAGGAAAACCTAAGAATTCTATTACAACAGTTCAGAAAACAAATGTCCAGCAGTGTTGTGAGAATCATATTTACAGTCTTCCACTAACAATGTAGTTCAGTCTACAAATGAAGGTCTTTTGAAAAGTCCTGTTTAGTTTATTGCTGAAGTTACAATAACCAGGATACAATATGAAACACTGTTGAAAAAAAAAAAAAAAAAAAAAAAAGCACTGTTGACTGACTCCGTTGCTTTACACAGGTTCAGTGCTGTGTATCACCCGATTGTAATTTAAGTAGCGCCCCTTTTAATGTAAACACATAATTAATCCTCTCAATTGTTTCTTTGCTGATTCTGCCTTGTTATTTGCTAAATTTAACAAGGAGGTGTGTCTCCGGACAGAATGTCTTTATTAAACAAACGGTGTGTAGTGTAGTGACTATATCCTTTACACATGAGATCAATTTCCTTTAAGGAATGTATAGCTAGAAAAATAGCTTTGAGCTTCTTTCTTCATCGTCAGATAATATAATGTAATTAAGAAACGGCCATGGTTTATTATTGCTAATTACAGCTTTATTAAAGGCAGGTAGCATAAAATAAATAAACTAAACAATAATTACATTTTGCAATTAATTTGGCTTACTTACTTAAGGAAAGCCCCGCCTGAGCGTAGTACAGTACCTTCGTTTTTCAGCATAGAAGAATGCAGTGCTCTGCCATAGCTCTGTCTTCTACTGAAACATTGCATTTTTTTGCATTGGTGCAGCTGCCATGTTGAGTTTCAGCAGACACGTGAGTGAAGTCACATGATGAATAAACTCAACTTGCAAAAAAAAAATGCAATGGTATGTCTTCAGTTACTGTATTATGCACTTAAATGTTCATTTTCGACTAATATTTTGATTACATTTTTACCAGTTTCAAAATGCTTGAGATAATGATATTTCTGAAATGGTCATTTTTTAAAAGGGAAACAAAAACTGTCAAAGTATGAGTATTGTGATTTTTATTTATGTTTACCGGAGTATTTATCTTCTAAATAATGCAGAAAGATTGTGCTTCACTGATTAGTATTCAATTATACGACTAATTAAAAACTGCAAAGTTCATGAGCAGCACCGAGCAGCACTTTCCATACAGGCAGAATCACCAGACGCCAGCTTCGCCCACCCTGTATTAATAGATTTGCTGGTGCCCAAGCAAACTCTGCACGAATGTGATGTGCATTTGAGGAAATCAGAGAATCAGCTGCAAGACAGACACAAATGTGGTTATGTTAATGCTTTGCAAGAATGCTCTCAAAAGGTTGCTATCTATGATAATGACTTAAAGTTAACTAACTAAAGTTAGTAAACTGAGTGCAGAGGTTGTTGCCAGTTACTGCAAAAAGTGCGCGCATTTTAGCCTTGGAGGGAACGCTGGTAGTGTGTTCCTGTTAATCAGCCCTAAGACAATTAAAGCTTGTTTATGGGCACTCGCTGTGAACACTCTCAGTAGGTCTGGAGTAGGGAATCCAATTGAGGACACTTTTCTCAATACCATGATTTCGGGATTGATTTATTTTTTTTTTTTTTTATCCCGGGATTCAATTTTTGTAATAATAATAATATCGTGCTTTTATTAATAATTACCGGTGTGGAGGCGTAGGGTAATGCACTCACACGACAAAGGAGTTCTTCAACGAATGAATTAATAATGAAAAAACACATACAAGCATTGCAAGTAAAGATAACAGTTGTGTCACTCCAGCTCCAGCGCAGAATAAGTGAGCGATTTCACTGACTAAGTGGGGTGGCGGCAGCTGCCTGCTCAACTCAATAATACTGTTATTTAAAAACAGATATGTAGATAAAACACTGAACTGATTAAACTACAAACACTGGACATTTAAGCAAACATTTCAGAAAGTAAACTTACCTAGTAAATAATACACATTTTTAAAAGAAGCAACATTGTACAATGACAATCTTTTGGTTTTTTTTTAGCCTATAGACTGCGGAACCACCGCCCTGCTACTTAAATATGTAAATTAGCCATGTGTGCGCTTCACTGTCAGCAGCCGGCTGGGTGTTTATAGAGTTAACCTCACCCAAAAAAGGAAACGTACACCAGCAAGGCTGTGGTTTTATTTGAAAGGAGATTCAACATTGTTAATTCGATTGCGAAGTCCTCACAATTTGGGAATCCTTAAAAGCCTTTATGAGAGGACACATTATGTCATATGGTGCTTATAGACAAAAGAACAAGAGAGAACAGCTTAGCACACTTGAAATGGACATTCGTAAACTGGAAATAGAACACGCAAAATCTAAAAACTCAGAAATATTTAATCTACTGTCTCAGAAATGACTGCAATATAATAATCTCTGTACGCAAACAGCAGAGGCTGCTATGGCAAGAACAAATTATCATTATTACGAAAACGGTAATAAAACAGGAAAGTTACTGGCATGGCAGATTAAAAAAAGAAGAAAATAATAAAATAATACATTCCATTAAAACAAGTAAAGGTACTGTTATACATAAACCAGATGAGATTAATACATGTTTTAAAGAATTCTACAAAGAGTTATATAAATCTGAAATGGGCCCCGACCATACAAAAAGAAAAGAATTTCTCAGTAAACTGCCCCTGCCTAGGATTAATGAGGTCCACAAACTTGCACTGGATGCAGAAATCTCAGAAGCTGAGGTTCTTAAAGCAGCTAATAGTTTGCAGGGGGGCAAGGCACCAGGCCCTGATGGATTCCCCATTGAATTCTATAAAGCATTCATGGATAAATTGAGAACACCTTTGACAGAGATGCTGAAGGAATCCCTGCATAAGGGACAACTACCCCCAACTCTAGAATTAGCAACAGTTATACTTTTCCCCAAACCTGCTAAAGATAAACAACTATGCAGCTCATATAGACCGTTATCGTTACTTGATGTAGATTTTAAAATCCTGTCCAAACTTATTGCCTTGAGGCTTGAATCTGTTGTATCCACAATTATACATGAAGACCAAACAGGGTTCTTACAACACAGATTGGGAGCTGACAATCTTCGTAGATTATTCCACATTATACATCAGTCACAGACTGCAATAGATCCTAGGCTTGTGGTGTCGATGGATGCAGAAAAAGCATTCGACCGCATAGAATGGGAATTTTTATTCCAAGTCCTGGATTATATGAATTTTGGCCAAAATTTTATTAATTATATTAAAACACTGTATAAATGCCCCAAAGCCCAAATTTTGACAAATGGAATCATCTCTGAGCCTTTTCTTCTAGGTAGGGGCACGAGGCAGGGATGCCCCCTCTCCCCAATCTTGTTCGCTCTGGCTATTGAGCCTCTTGCAGTTGCAATTCGATCCAACCCACAAATCAGAGGAATAATGTACGGTCCAATAGAATACAAACTATCTTTATATGCAGATGATCTCCTTCTGTATGTGTCTGACCTGGATACTTCATTGCCTAATGTATTTCAAACCCTTGCTGAGTATAGTGCAGTATCTGGTTATAAATTAAACTATGATAAGTGAAGTGATGCCCCTAAACAATAGCATTAACAGCAAAACTCTGCAGTTGGTTCGATCTTTTAGGTGGAGTCCAAATGGTTTTAAATATTTGGGGGTCCAAATAACTAACTCCATAGATAAAGTTTACCAGGCTAATTACTTACCACTACTAGATAAAATAAAGAATGCTCTACAAAGATGGACTGATCTACCCTTATCCCTAATTGGCAGAGTGAATATCATAAAAATGAATGTTTTGCCTAAATTCTTATATTTATTTCAAACAATTCCCTTAAAAATTCCAAAATTGTTCTATATTAAAGTTCAAGAAATTGTTTCTAAATTCCTGTGGCATGATAAACATGTTAGAGTAAAGGCTTCAACACTTCAGGCACCATTTATCAAGGGGGGGAATGACCCTTCCTAATTTTAAACTATATTGTCTCGCATCACAGCTTCGTGGTATATGGGTATGGCTTAATTTAGACAAAGTTAATGCAACTTGGTCATCCATAGAACAACATATTGCTGACCCCATTCCACTGAGTGCGCTCCCATTTATAGGCTCTAGAAAAATGTTGTCAACAATAACTAATAACCCTGTCATACTGTATACATTCAATTGCTGGCTGGAGAGCCACATACTTCTTGGGCTCCAGCATAAATTATTTAAATACACCCCACTTAAAGATAACCCCTTTATTCCCAAGGCTATAGCAGACGGGATTTATGGAATTTGGAGAAAAAAGGGTATTGAACATATTGGAGACCTGTATAGGGACAATATTTTTTTAAGCTTCACACAGATACTGAGGTATTTGGAATACCAAAAACACATTTCTTTAAATACCTACAAATTAGAAATTGGGTGAGAACAAACTCAAAACATTTTTTTTTTTTCCAAAATCTCCTGAATCCCCCTTAGAAAAAGAAATATTCAACACTTTATCTTCTAAGGGGTTAATTTCTCTTATGTACAATGTTTTGAATAATAATCTGAAACATAACCACACTGGGATTAAAGTGAAATGGGAAAATGACTTGCAGTGTGAATATACATTGCAGGAGTGGGAAAGACTACTGGAAAATTCTCAGCGATTATTAACAAGCACTAAACATAGACTGATACAGTTTAACATATTACACCGTACTTACTACACACCGCACAGACTGCATCAGTTCAATAAAAATATTACTGCAACCTGCCCCAGATGTAAAGTGGAGACGGGGAATCTCTTGCATATGCTATGGAGTTGTCCAGTCTTAAAGACCTACTGGGATAGTATACATCTCAATATATCAAAGGTGCTGGAAACCCATATCCCACCAGATCCCAGAATTTCAGTTATGGGGGACGATTGGGAGTTATTACATCTGAGCACTTACCAAAGAAAATGTGTACTACTTGCAATGACAGCAGCCAAAAAGTGTATTCTCGTGAACTGGAAGTCTGAACATTCTCCTTCTCTAAACCAGTGGTGGAGAGAATTAACATCATACTGTACCCCAGAAAAAATCCTGTACAGTGTAAGAAAAACTCCTAGGGTGTTTGAAAAAATATGGGTCCTTTTATTAACTACATTCCCAAAATCGACTTTCCCCCAGATAACGGGGATACATCCAATAGTTGATCATAGGCTAGTCTGTGTGTATGTGTATGTATGTGTGTATGTGTATGTATGTGCATATATATATATATATATATATGTGTGTGTATATGTATGTATGTATATGTATGTATATGTATATATATATATATATATATATATATATATATATATATATATATATATATATATATATATATAATGTATTTTTGGTTGTATGTATATACTTGTGTATATGTATGTGTATGTGTGTATATATGCCTTTGTATGCATTTTGTGTATAGTGGTTAACCATGCATGGTAAATGCAGGAATGTACAGTATACTGTTGAGGTATGGATGAGTTAGCAGGGGATAAGTGTGTATTAGCAAAATTAAAATCTGTAACCCAGGATGTAACAAAGATGTATTGTTAGAGAAGCTGTTTTAGTAAATAAGACTGTAAATTTTTTTTTTTTTTTTATCTCACTGTAGGGGGGGTAGTTGGCCTGTATTGTTACTCATGTTTTTTACTTAAAAAACAATAAAAATATCATTAAAAAAAAAAAAAAAAAAAAAAAAAAAGGGTGCACAACTAATCTAATATTACAGAAAGGAAAGGCTTTTGGTTAGATATATGCGTCAACAGTACCCAGTTCATTGATTCCATAATCAAACGATTACAACGACCATAACATCATTAGCATACATGGTTAATAGACTAATATTAGGTATGGCTTATCACACAAAGTGTCTACTTTGCATTAGTATTTTCAATACCCGTTTCTTGTTGTAATCAATAATGTCAATATGCATGAGAATTAATTCAACTTCCTATTCAGAATGGAATCCAAAATTCCAGTACCTAATTTAGCAAATTAGTTTTACCGTGTTAATTTAGTTTAGACGTGATATACCAAACTAATAATATGTTATCAGCCTCAGTTGATTATATATTCAAATTAACTCAGAAATGGGGCAATGATCAAATTATCTGCATCTGAGGCAAATCCTTTGAGTTGCACATTTCAACAAACAAAATACATTTCTTACACACTCTAAAACAGGAAGTTATATTCTATTCCTAGAACAGTTTATCCACTAACTTGATAGCAAATATTTATACACTTTAATGGATTTAACTAATCTCACTGAGACACTTTACTAATCTCAGAGACACTTTACTAATCTCACAGAGACTCTTTACTAATCTCACTTTATTGACTTTACTAATCTCACTTATACACTTTAATGGATTTTACTCATCTCACTGAGACACAACTAATCTCAGAGATACACTTTGCTAATCTCACTGACATATACTAATCTCAGAGATACACTTTACTAATCTCACTGAGACACAGTTAATCTCAGAAAGACACTTTACTAATCTCACCGAGTCACTTTACTAACCTCACAGACACTTTACTAATATCAGAGATACACTTTACTAATCTCAGAGAGACATGTTACTAATCTCAGAGAGACATGTTACTAGAACATAAGAACATAAGAAAGTTTACAAACGAGAGGAGGCCATTTAGCCCATCTTGCTCGTTTGGTTGTTAGTAGCTTATTGATCCCAGAATCTCATCAAGCAGCTTCTTGAAGGATCCCAGGGTGTCAGCTTCAACAACATTACTGGGGAGTTGGTTCCAGACCCTCACAATTCTCTGTGTAAAAAAAGTGCCTCCTATTTTCTGTTCTGAATGCCCCTATATCTAATCTCCATTTGTGACCCCTGGTCCTTGTTTCTTTTTTCAGGTCAAAGAAGTCCCCTGGGTCGACATTGTCTATACCTTTTAGGATTTTGAATGTTTGAATCAGATCGCCACGTAGTCTTCTTTGTTCAAGACTGAATAGATTCAATTCTTTTAGCCTGTCTGCATACGACATGCCTTTTATTATTATTATTATTATTTATTTCTTAGCAGACGCCCTTATCCAGGGCGACTTACAATTGGTACAAGATTTCACATTATACAGATATCACATTATTTTTACATACAATTACCCATTTATACAGTTGGGTTTTTACTGGAGCAATCTAGGTAAAGTACCTTGCTCAAGAGTACAACAGCAGTGTCCCCCACTGGGGATTGAACCCACAACCCTCCGGTCAAGAGTCCAGAGCCCTAACCACTACTCCACACTGCTGCCCTTTTAAACCCGGGATAATTCTGGTTGCTCTTCTTTGCACTCTTTCTAGAGCAGCAATATCCTTTTTGTAACGAGGTGACCAGAACTGAACACAATATTCTAGGTGAGGTCTTACTAATGCATTGTAAAGTTTTAACATTACTTCCCTTGATTTAAATTTAACACTTCTCACAATATATCTGAGTGTCTTGTTGGCCTTTTTTATAGCTTCCCCACATTGTCTAGATGAAGACATTTCTGAGTCAACATAAACTCCTAGGTCTTTTTCATAGATTTATTCTTAAATTTCAGTATCTCCCATATGATATTTATAATGCACATTTTTATTGCCTGCGTGCAGTACCTTACACTTTTCTCTATTAAATGTTATTTACCATGTGTCTGCCCAGTTCTGAATGCTGTCCAGATTATTTTGAATGACCTTTGCTGCTGCAACAGTGTTTGCCACTCCTCCTATTTTTGTGTCGTCTGCACATTTAACAAGTTTGCTTACTATACCAGAATCTAAATCATTAATGTAGATTAGGAATAGCAGAGGACCTAATACTGATCCCTGTGGTACACCACTGGTTACCTCGCTCCATTTTGAGGTTTCTCCTCTGATCAGTACTTTCTGTTTTCTACATGTTAGCCACTCCCTAATCCATGTGCATGCATTTCCTTGAATCCCTACTGCGTTCAGTTTGAGAATTAATCTTTTATGCAGGACTTTGTCAAAAGCCTTCTGGAAATCTTAATAAACCATGTCGTATGCTTTGCAATTATCCATTGTCAATGTTGCATCCTCAAAAAAGTCAAGCAGGTTAGTTAGACACGATCTCCCTTTCCTAAAACCACGCTGACTGTCTCCCAGGATATTGTTACCATATAGGTAATTTTCCATTTTAGATCTTATTATAGTTTCCATAAGTTTACATATAATAGAAGTCAGGCTTATTGGTCTGTAGTTACCTGGTTTGGTTTTGTCTCTCTTTTTGTGGATTGGTATTACGTTTGCAATTTTCCAGTCTGTCGGTACAACCCCTGTGTCAAGAGATTGTTGCATGATCTTGGTTAGCGGTTTATAAATAACTTCTTTCTTTTCTTTGAATACTATTGGGAGGATCTCATCCGGCCCAGGGGATTTGTTTATTTTAAGAGCTCCTAGTCCCTTTAACACTTCTGCCTCTGTTATGCTAAAGTTATTTAAAATTGGATAGGAACAGGTCGACATGTGGGGCATGTTGTCCGTGTTCTCCTTTGTAAAAACCTGTGAAAAGTAATCATTTAATATATTTGCTATTTTTTTTTTCTTCATCTATGAATTTGCCATTTGTGTCTCTTAGACATTTAACCTCCTCTTTGAATGTTCTCTTGCTGTTATAATATTGGAAAAACATTTTGGAATTGGTTTTAGCCCCTTAGCAATATTGATTTCTATCTCTCTCTTGGCCTTTCTAACTTCCTTTTTGACTTGTGTTTGCAGTTCCAAGTACTCTTTCTGTGTACTTTGTTTTTGGTCCCTTTTAAACGCTCTGTAAAGTGCTTTTTTTCGCTGAATATTTTTTTTAATTGATCTATTAAACCATTTTGGCCATTTTGTTTTAGATTTAGATTTGTCTACTTTTGGGATGTAATTGTTTTGCACCTCTAGTACTACATTTTTAAAAAACAGCCATCCCTTTTCTGTGGACGTTTTCTCTATTTAACTCCAATCTACTTCTGTTAGTCTCTGTTTCATACCTTCATAGTTTGCTTTTCTAAAATTGTAAACCTTAGCTTTAGTCATTACTTTTGGGGTTTTAAAAAATACTTCATGTTGTGGTCTGAGTTTGCCAATGGCTCTCTGAGCTCTGTTTTAGTTTTTCTGTCTTCGTTATTTGAAAAGACTAAATCAAGTCATGTCTCCCCTCTAGTCGGTGCCTTGACAAATTGCGTTAGGAAGCAGTCATTTGTCATTTCCACCATTTCAATTTCGTCCGTCGTGCTCCCCACTCGGTTCTCCCATTTTATACGGGGGAAGTTGAAATTCCCCATTATTATGGCTTCTCCTTTTCTACACGCATTTCGAATGTCATTGTATAACAGATTATTTTGCTCAGCGTCTGAATTTGGCGGTCTATAGCATGCTCCTATTATTATGCCCTTTGAATTTTTGTCCATTATTCTGACCCATAATGATTCTGCATTGTTTTCTTTGTCCTGATTTTAATCTCAGAGACACGTTACTAATCTCAGAGAGACACTTCTTATCTCACTGAGACACTTTACTAATCTCACTGAGACACAGCTAATCTCACTAAGACATTTTACTAATCTCAGAGACACTTTATTAATATCAGCGTTACATTTCACTAATCTCACTGAGACACAATTCATCTCGGAGAAACACTTTACTAATCTCAGAGAGACACTACTAATCTCACAGTGGCACTTTACTAATTTCACTGATACGCTTTACTGGATTTTAGTAATCTCACTGTGACACTTTGCTAATCTCAGAGAGAAACAACTAATCTCAGAGAGACAATTTACTAATCTTACTGAGACACTATCTCAGAGACACTACTAATCTCAGAGAGACACTTTACTAATCTCACTTTACTGACTTTACTAATCTCACTGATACACTTTACTGGATTTTACTAATCTCACCGAGACACAACTAATCACAGAGATACGCTTTACCAATCTCACAGAGACACTTTACTAATCTCAGAGACACTTTACTGACTTTACTAATCTCACTGATACACTTTACTGGACTTTATTAATCTCACTGAGACAAAACTAATCTCAGAGATACACTTTACTAATCTCACAGAGACACGTTAGTAATCTCACAGAGACACGTTAGTAATCTCACAGAGACACGTTAGTAATCTCACAGAGACACGTTACTAATCTCACAGAGACACGTTACTAATCTCACAGAGACACGTTACTAATATCTGAGATACACGTTACTAATCTCAGAGAGACACTTTACTAATCTCACTTTACTGACTTTAGTTGTATCTCAGTAAGATTAGTAATCTCAGAAATACACTTTACTAATCTCACTGAGACACAACTAATCTCAGAGATGCACTTTACTAATCTCAATGAGACACAATTAATCTCAGAGACACTTTACTAATTTTATAGAGACACGTTACTAATCTCAGAGACACTTTACTAATCCCACAGAGACACTACTAATACCTGAGATACACGTTACTAATCTCTGAGAGACACTTTACTAATCTCAGAGAGACACTTTACTTATCTCACTTTACTGACTTTACTCACTTTAAATATACAGTATTTAATATTAGATATGTTGAATACTTCTCCATTTCCATATAAAGAAGTCAATCTTTGTAGATGAATACTGCAGCTCTTTGGATCTGAAGTCCCAATGAAGACAGTACTTTGTTGTACGCATTGTATTGCGTAGGCTTGCAATAAACAAATAGTTCCTTTCAAATGGAGATTAGCTTGTTCTCCAAGTCTTGCATCATTATAGTTGTTGTTGGAATTCTCTCTGGATCTTCCAAAACATAACTGCTGGCTTTGCTTCAGTTTGTTTTGTTAGTGACATAAAACAAAGACCCGCTTTCCGATTAATGCAGTATCCCGTTATCTGGTTCAGTCTCTCGTAGGACGGAAGGCAGGGCCCTTCCTTAGATGATGATTTTAGTCATTACTCAGAACATTGGTTCTTTCATGAATTCGACCACTTATGCTCCCATGACTTAAGTAACTTTCTAAAGAACAGTTCAGCTTCCATTTATTTCCTCCGAACTCCAAAACCCTTCCTCTCAGCATGACTTTCTTTCTCTTGCCTGGAGCGCTGTTCCTTCTACGGGGAACTTGCTTAGTGTGGGATGCGCTGCGTTTAGGAAGCTCTTGGTTTGAGGAGCGCACTCTCTTGCCTGGAGTCCTGTTTGAAAGTCACGCTGGTGCTTTTTGTTGACCTGATTTCCACCCTATGATTGGTTAGTTTGGTTGTTTTGGGCTGTGCCAGAGTCCATGTGGGGTGTTTCTCATTGGTTGTTCTCGTTCAGAGACAGGCCATTGTTCTCAATTGGTCCGTGGTTTCGACCCCTGTCGGATGTATTTGAGGGGTACTGTTCTTTGTCCGAGGTGTCAAAGCACCCAAAACTGTCTGGCGTGCCTTCTGCAAGATACTGCTGGCGCCTAAATGATTCATCCAATGATAAGAAAAGATAAAACACTTGTCCAGCAGTTAGTTCACAACTCTTTCTAAAAGCATTCTTTGTCAGTGGGGGAGTTTGTGAGCAGAGACCAAGTAGATACAGAGAATGGCTTAAGGTCCCGCTCTGAATATTTCAATTATGTTACTTTCATACACAGAATGATATTGTGACCCACTCTGACGCTACATACGTACGACCGCCTCCACCAGTGGGGGACGGTAAGAAATAGGCATTACACTAATAGGAATCCACATGAGGTCTTCATGTTTGAATATTCTTCAAAATTTAAACACATATTCAAATTGTCTTTAAATTATATAGAAGTGTAATTTGTACCATATTACAGTAAAATAAATGATTGTATCCCATCTAATCACTTGTCAAAGAAGGGAGAGTTAAACACTCTTCTGTACAGTAGAACATTCCTGGTTTTACTACGAGTTTAATAAGACACCCTGTGGCTAATCAAGCTCATCGTAAAACCTGGGACTGGTGAAACTGCTGTGCAAAAGGAGTCATGTCCATCCCTGTAGAATGCAGTGGTTTTAAACTTTTTGATCCAGTCTCTTTTAAATTGTGTTATATGAATGAATATGAACATGGGCATTTTAGCCACTTAATAAATTTCAAGCACTGTATGTTCAAATACTTGAATATTTGCCCCTCTCCTAATTTATAATGTGATCTGAGTGTGTGTGTATGCGCCTCTGCATTAGTGCTGCACAAACTGATTATTTGAGCTCTCAACAGAAATCAGGTGGTGACAATAGGGTGAAACGGATTTACAATTCACATTAAAACAAGTGAAGAAGCAGCTACTTTTCTCAGACTGTGGAGAACAGCAATCCACACAAACCCAAGCAGCTGTTTCTTCACTTCTTTTCATGTGAAACGTAAATCAGCCCGATCAACAGCAGTGACCCTTGCCTGCGGAGAGCTCAATCCGGACAGTCTCAGGTGCGTGCAGCTCTACTCTGGGCTGCTGGAATGGCTGTGGGTTGTAGTCTGTGGTGTTCTCTGACGGATCCATGCCCCCTGCAGATCTGAAGGGCGAGATCGATGGGCTGGCCACGGAGTACACAGCCAACGCGCGCACGCTGTCCTCCGAGCAGAAGCTCTCCCTTCTGCGGCAGATCCAGGAGTCCTACACCAAGTGCAAGGAGTTCGGAGACGACAAGGTGCAGCTCGCCATGCAGACCTACGAGATGGTGAGAGGAACCTGAGAGCAGGACAGCACTGCTGGGATGGCAATGAGACTCCCAGTGCACAGCAGTGTAAGCCATTCCTGGTTTTACTAGGAGTTTAGTAAGACACACTTGAGCTTGTTAGCTTTACACACTGTGGATAATCAAGCTCATAGTGAAAATTGAAATGGGTGAAGCTGCTGTGCAATAGGAGTCTTATTTCCATCCCAGTATTCTGTATTAAGGTCACCGTCAGCAGTCACATTCTATCTTTTTTCTTTTTGTTTTTCTGTGTCTGCTTACTTTGTTAAAATAAGTAATTTTCCAATGCCCAATTTAATTCTCTTTCTGTCTGTGTCTGCCTGTCCGTCAGGTTGATAAGCACATCCGGCGGCTGGACACAGACCTGGCTCGGTTCGAAGCCGATCTGAAGGAGAAGCAGATTGAATCCACGGACTACGACTCCTCATCCAGCAAGGGCAAGAAGAGTGAGAGTGAGAGAGAGAGAGAGAGAGAGAGAGAGAGAGAGAGAGAGAGAGACAGACACACACACACACACACACACACACACACACACACACAGACTACGACTCCTCATCCAGCAAGGGCAAGGAGAGAGAGAGAGAGAGACACACACACACACACACAGACTACGACTCCTCATCCAGCAAGGGCAAGGAGAGAGAGAGAGAGACACACACACACACACACAGACTACGACTCCTCATCCAGCAAGGGCAAGAAGAGTAAGAGAGAGAGAGACACACACACACACAGACTACGACTCCTCATCCAGCAAGGAGAGAGACAGACACACACACGCACACAGATTACAACTCCTCATCCAACAAGGGCAAGGAGAGAGAGACATACTGCATTCTTATCTATTAGCCAACTTGATTTCATTTCTGCTAAGTTTTAATTCAGATTTAGTCAGACAGGCCCTATGTATAAGTAATTAACACAGCCCTCTAGATTCATGAGTACCAAACTATATTTAAATTAAAAAACAATCCAAAACAAGAAATTTTCCTTTAGATTACTCCTGACTTAAGCTCAATTAATTGGGGCATTTTTGTTACCATGATCACCGGACATTATTGCCCCACTGTAACCCACTGCAGACATTCACACCATCACAGGGCAGCAGTGTGGAGTAGTGGTTACCGGAGGGTTGTGGGTTCAATCCCTGGTGGGGGACACTGTTGCTGTACCCTTGAGCTAGGTACTTTACCTAGATTGCTCCAGTAAAACCCCAACTGTATAAATGGGTAATTGTATGTAAAATAATAATGTGATATCTGTATAATGTGAAATAATGTATAATGTGTATAATGTGAAATAATGTGATATCTTGTAACAATTGTAAGTCGCCCTGATAAGGTCGTCTGCTAAGAAATAAATAATAATAATAATAATAATCACACATTCACAGAGTCCGATCAGACCAAGCAAACAGCATTTTGGCTCCAATGTAGTGTTAGAATCCAGTGGTTTGTTGCATAAAATGCCTTTGATATTAAGTTTAACACTAAAATAAATGTTTTCCCTGATCTGGGGTATCGACTGAAGTGGGTTTGATTGCTTTCTGGGCTGCCCTTAAACTCAAGCAATGGGAAAGCGAAAGAGGTAATGAAGTATTGTGAAGTGGTAGATGATGTGAAGTATTGCTTTAACGGCCTGTGTATCTCTTTGTTTCTTATCTCACTGTGTCTCAGCAGGAAAGAAAGCCTCTGAGCTGCAGCACGTCAAGTACAGCTCTGAGCTGGTGATGTCAGCGACGCCCGGTTAGTGCAGCTCCAGCACGACACAGAAACACATCCAACACAAGGAGAAAATATCACACAGAAACACATCTAACACAAGGAGAAAATATCACACAGAAACACATCTAACACAAGGAGAAAATATCACACAGAAACACATCTAACACAAGGAGAAAATATCACACAGAAACACATCTCTGACTCAGGAGGGGCGAAGACGAACACACGCTGTCCTCCGAAGCGTGCACATACACACTTTCACACACAGACATGCACTTGTGCACACACACACAAGCATACACATGCACGCTCACACACTCTAATACAGACACACACACTCACTCCAACATACGCAAACGAACACACAGCACACACAAACTAATAGACACACTCACACTCACACACACACAAATTAACACAGACACATGCTAACTAACAGACACATTAACACACGCACACACTATTACAAACAAGTGTACAAACATACACTGAGTCGTGCATGTTGACTTTAGTATCTTAGTGAGGACATTGCATTCTCCCATTAAATAACACCTCTCTCTCCCTCTCAGCAGAGGTCAGGGGTCAGAAAGATAAGAAGGTCGCCCGCACCAGGTCAAAGGTGAAGAATTCGGACGATGACAGCAGTCCTAAGAATGGACAGAAAAAACTAAAACTGCACTCGTGAGTACAGAGCTGTCCATACAAAACATCTAGAGTGGAGATGCAGCCCTTAAAGAAGCACTGACCATCTTTCAAGTCTGATCTCTGATCTCCTATTAGCTGTATTAACATGATCACATATCCCCCTTTTAAAGGAGTGCTAACTATCTTTCAAATCCAATCTTTTGCCTCGTAACTTTATTAACATTAACACTGCCCACTTTTTAAAGGAATGCATATTAACAGTTTATGATCAATTTCCTCACCTCTTATTAGCTTTACTAGCCAAGGACAGCTTTAGTAAGTAACACCAGTGTAAAATTAATGTCCTACCTCCTATCACTAGCAATGGAATGCTGACCAAGGCTTCTTTAAGATCCATTTCAGGAATGGAAATAAGACTCCTATTGCATCGCAGTTTCACCCATTCCAGGCTTTACTACAAGCTTGATTTGCCCAGTGTGTCGGCAACAAGCTCAGCTTCTTATTAAACTCATTGTATTATAATTAATTATTATTTATTTACTCTGCAGACGCCTTTATCCAATGTGACTTACAGGTGTCACAGGTCAGTACAGGGTTACAATGCAAGCTGAATATTTAAATATTGTTTAGTTTACAGTAAGTGCAATAATATTACTAGAGTACAATGTGAACTAGGATTAAAACAAGTTAAATCTACATTGACAAAATTGTGAAAGGATTAGCTGTGGATCCAGTAACGTGGTGCTTAGGTCAGGCAAGTCCAGTGTAAAACCAGCAATTGCTCAAACTGCTCTGCACAGTCTCATTTCCATCCCTGTATTTTGCATTAAGGTTATGAACTTTTGGTTATAAACCTGACCGATCACTTCATTAATCTCCTCCCCCAGGACGGAGTATAGCGCCCCCGCTGTTACCTTTGGGAACGTGCACCCCTCTGATGTGCTGGACATGCCGGTGGACCCCAATGAACCCACATACTGCCTGTGTCACCAGGTCTCATATGGGGAAATGATCGGCTGTGACAACCCTGACGTGAGTGTGGGGGGCAGGGGTAGAGGGAGAGGGAGAGAGGGGGTACTGGAGGGTAGAGGGTTACAACGGGGAAAAGAGTACAATTGAGGAAGAGAAAGGGATGCAGGGGAGGAGGGGTACAGGGGATGGAGCATGTGAAAATACAGATAGTGCTCCCTCGCTATAAGGCTCTCGGTTATAACACGCCTCGGATAGAACGCTCCTACAGCATGTCCCCCAATTCCCTATACTGTTATAATAATAATAATACTACTACTACTACTAATAATAATAATAATATTTATTTCTTAGCAGACACCCTTACCCAGGGCGACTTACAGTAAATACATATCAAGAATTACAGTGCAATTAAGAGCAAGATACAAAATACGACTTCAGTCCTATACTAGTGATTCATGCAATATTTCTACAGTAAATACAGTACCGGTGTTCAAACTGTACACAAGTTCTCAGTCTAACTTCCGTTTCTGTCTCTCCCTTTGTGATACAGTATCTGAACTGAAGAAAAGCTGCGCTGGCACTTTATAACACAGACATCTTATTCAGCATTCATTCTATAACTAAATAAATATTAGGCCTATTACGTGGTTATCTTTCCTAATGTATTTACTTTTTTGCTGTGAGAGGAGCTGCAGCTTTTACTGGGAGACGAGACGCTTCTGCTTCGCTTCAGCCCCGCTCCGGCAGCTGAACCTGGGGCGCGCCCATTCCCTCTTCCTCTCTCCCATCCAGCTCTCCTTCTCGCACTTGGTTTGCTTGTCTGTTGCTTCAAACTGAACTCCCAACCGTCGTTTAACCAGGCTAATGATCCACGAGTGGGAATGCTAGCTTTTAAAAAAAAAAAAATATAGCATTGATTACGTGGTGCTTTATGCACGGTTAATTCGCAGAAAGTTCAATTTTTGTTTCACTATATGTGCATTATAGAGAGGGAGTTATTTTATTTTGTATTTTAGTCAGATGTGTGTTATGTGTCCCACGACTCCCCCACCCCCTCCCCCGTTATAACGCTCGTATTGTGTGTCCCCCGAGACCCGCGTTATAGCGAGGGAGTACTGTATTGTAATTAAAGTCGGGGAGTAAGAGGACACAGGAGATGGAAGAGAGAAGGAAAGAGAGAGGGAGCCAGTGTCCTATCCTGATGTCTTGTTATTGGTGTCTTGGGGTCTGTCTTGTGAATTCGCAGTGCTCCATCGAGTGGTTTCATTTCGCCTGCGTCGGACTCACGACTAAACCGCGAGGAAAGTGGTGAGTAGAAACTTCACACTGCTGGGAATAAGACTTCTATTGCATACAGTTTCACCCATTCCAGGTTTTACTACAAGCTTGATTAGCCACAGTGTATAGGCAACAAGCTCGTCTGTGTCTTATTAATCTCATAGTAAAACTAGGAATGGATCAAACTGCTATGCAGTGGGAGTCTTATTGCCATCCCTGTATATACAGTGCCTATAGTAAGTATTCACCACCCTTGGACGTTTTCACAGTTTGTTGTGTTACAACCTGAAATCTTGATGCATTTAAATAGGATTTTTTTTCCTTTGATTACCTACTCAACAATTTCAATGTGTGAAAAAATGGGGGGTGAAAAAACAAATCAAGTAAAAATAAAAACCTGTAAAGTTAATTAAGTATTCACTCCCTTTGCTATGACACTCCTAAATAAGCTCAGGTGCAACCAATTGCCTTCAGAATTCACACAATAAATTAAATGGAGTCCCTCTGTGTGCAATAAAAGTGGTTTACATAATTTCAGATTAAATACACCTGTCTCTCTAAGGTCCAACAGTTGGGTAGTGCATTCAAAGCAAAGATACTACCATGATGACCAAGGAGCTTTCAAAACAACTCCGGGATAAAGTTGTGGAAAGGCACAGATCGGGAGGGGAATAAAAAGATTTCAAAGGGATTAAGTATCCCTTGGAGCACAGTCAAGTCAATCATTAAGAAGTGGAAGGTATATGGGACCACCCTGAATCTGCTCAGAGCAGGCCGTTTTCCCAAACTGAGCAGCCGGGTAAGAAGAGCATTGGTCAGAGAAGCCAGCAAGAGGCCAGTGACAACTCTGAAAGACCTACAGCGTTCCATGGCTGAGATGGAAGAAACTGTCCATTTGACAAATCCTGGCCTGTATGGACGAGTGGCAAGAAGGAAGCCATTTCTGAAAAAAGTCCATGTAAAATCCTGCTTGGAATTTGCAAAAAGGCATGTGGGAGACTGAAAAGATGTGGCAAAAGATTCTGTGGTCCGATGAAACAAAAATTGAACTATTTGGCCTAAATGCAAAGCGTTATGTCTGGCACAAACCCAACACAGCACATCACCCAGGTAACACCATCCCTACTGTGAAGCATGGTGGTGGCAGCATCATGCTATGGGGATGCTTTTCATCGGCAGGGACTGGGAATCTTGTCAGGGTAGAGGCAAAATGGATGGAGATAAATACAGGCAAATCCTTGAGGAAAACCTGCTTCAGTCTGCAAAAGACCTAATACTGGGATGGAGATTCACCTTTCAGCAGGACAATGACCCCAAGCACACAGCCAAAGCGACACTGGAGTGGCTTAAAAACAAGGAGGCTGTGTGGTCCAGTGGTTAAAGAAAAGGGCTTGTAACCAGGAGGTCCCCGGTTCAAATCCCACCTCAGCCACTGACTCATTGTGTGACCCTGAGCAAGTCACTTAACCTCCTTGTGCTCCGTCTTTCGGGTGAGACGTAGCTGTAAGTGACTCTGCAGCTGATGCATAGTTCACACACCCTAGTCTCTGTAAGTCGCCTTGGATAAAGGCGTCTGCTAAATAAACAAATAATACAAGAAAGTGAATGTCCTAGAGTGGCCCAGTCAAAATCTGGACTTGAATCCGATTGAGAATCTGTGGCAAGACTTGAAGATTGCTGTCCACCAACGATCCCCATCCAACTTGACAGAGCTTGAACAATTTTGCCAAGAAGAATGGGCGAATAGTGCACGATCCAGAGTATTGACTTGGGGGTGAATTCTTATCTAACCAAGTGTAGCAGGGCGATTGCCCTGCATGTGTGTAAATTAGTGTGGGTATAATTTGTATGGGGAAATGGGTTTATTGTGTGTCGTTTTGGAGTTGATTTGTGTGATTACATTATTGTTTACAGACGGGCTCTCGATTGAAACTTGTTACCTGCTAGGCTTGGTTGAGGGGAAGGGCAGCGAATGATTGTCTGTGCTGGACCTCAATCAGCAGGTGGGCGGGTCTTGACCGAGTGTCTGTCAGTTTAAAAACATCCGTGGGAGATGGCTCGGGGCGACTGCAACGCCATGCCAGAGGGGAGCGGCGTATACTCGGGAGGAGAGGGTCTGCTGTGCAGGAACGACAGCTACGCAACCCTGAGACTGCAAGCGGTGCTTGTGAAGGCAATGCCCAGCCAAGGCCGTATGAAGCAGCAGGAGTCATTGTATGAATACTGGCTCATCAGTAGGTTAGTTTAGGGGATAGTAATCCCATGTGATGTATAGCGAGGGTTACGTAGTGGAGCGGGACGCCTCGTTTATAAGGCTAGCGCTCGCCCTCTGGGGCACCTTTTATTTGTAGTTTTTGTACTGTGTTTTATTTTGCCTTTTGTACAGCTTGCTGTATGTGTCCTCTGTGCGTTACCATGGCTGGTAACGTCACATGACCATCTTTATTTACGTTCTGTTTTGTTAATAAATCCTGCGCACCGGTGCTGGCGTTTCAACTCCACCCCCAGTTGTCTCTCTGTGTTGCTTAAACAGCGGCTACCCACACACGTGACGTGAGACCCTGTCACACCGACATTACAGTTTTTTTTTTTTTTTTCATTAACTGTTGTTTCACAATATAAAAATTCTCTTGCCTCTTCAAAGTGTTGAGTAGGTTGTGTAAATCAAAGGAAAAAGAATCCCATTTAAATGCATCAAGATTTCAGGGTGTAACACAACATACTGAAAACGTCCAAGGGGGGTGAATACTTACTATAGGCACTGTATTAAACTGAATCTAACAGTAAGCTTTGCTACCTGCAACAGACAAGTTATTCTGAATGGAACAGTACCCTTCACTGATACCTAATATGGCTGTATGTATCAATGTTACTATCATTGAATGTGTTTTTATAAATATATCATTATACAAATGAAAAAATATGAATTACGATACAAGCAGGAATATACCAAGAACAATAAATTATATAAACTGAACCAAGCTTACTAAAATCTTTCTTTCTTTATTTCTTTATTTCTTTTTCTTTCTTTCTTTGTTCCTTTTTCATTCAGGTACTGCCCTCGATGCTCACAAGACAGAAAGAAGAAGTGAGCAGTTTGAGAAGCAGTCAGTCCTCACCATGAACACAAATATTTGTTTTGTTATTTTGTTTTTGAGGCGGGTGGCCCCCTGTAATGCATTCAAATTGAAACTACCACACTGCAACGGAAAACTAGTTCAAAAGAGCAACAAAATAGTGTAGCACTGATTCAAACTGTAGTCTTATTAGCATCAAACTAGACTAGACTGCACTGGAATTACATTGTAACTGCATTTGAGATCACTATAGCACCTTTTAGACCAGTTTTCCTCTTAATTTAAACTGTGTTTGTTTTGGTATTATTTCATAGTAAACCCCTGACAGCATTAATCTAAAAACCTGACTCGTAACATTTTCCATGATAGCTAGCATTTTACTTTCTGAGTAAAACTGCAGAGCTATTTTTTCTTGTGAGCGGGATAGTTTGTTACCAAATCATGATATAAAATGTTTTTTATTAATTAAATAATCCCCTAACTTTTGACCGGCCGTGCACTTCCACCTGCTCACTATTTTTGTGTCAGTGTGCAGTTTTTAGCAAAACTTTTTTTTTTTTATTCATTTTTTAACATTTCAAATGTGGTACTGTACTGGTTTTAAAGAGAACTCCCAGTTTGTATCATTCATCTTTTTACTTTCAGGTAGACTTTCCTTTTTGATTTGTGAAATTGTCCCCACCCCCTCAGTGCCTTCTTTCTTGTCAGTAACCAATCATCTGTTTCCTCTCATGACTGACATGCTTTGCAACCAGCCAGTAACACGATATGACCCCTAAGACACTGCTGAGGTGAAATGAAGTGCATTTTAGGCCAGGGATTACCAAGCGAATGCAAAAAGACCAATGGAGATTACTTTTTTTTTTTTTTTTTTTTTTTTTACAGTACAACAGGCTTAAAAGTGTTTTTCAGTTGTCATATTTTCTAAGAAGTGCTAATGGTGGGCCGCAGTGCCTACTGCAGCTGAACAGGTGGGCCTCAGGTAAAGAAAAAATGTGATCCTCTGTCATGGACCATCTGAAAGCAAGGCATGCAAACTGATAACTTTCTTCAACCTATTTTCTTCTACAATTGAAAATGCAAGTTTGCTGTAATGTGCTTCTTTAAAAACTGCATTACAGAGACCCACACACTGACTGGAGGCAAGCGCAGCACAGGAAACATTTAGGGAACTGTTTCATCAGCCACAGAGCCTTTTCATTATTATTATTATTATTATTATTATTATTATTATTATTATTATTATTATTTTTAAACTGAAAGGTATTGAAGTTGGACATTCTCTGAATAGTAGAGCAACAAAGTCTGCCCAGCAGAGTCCATTCACAAAAAACTCCAAGAAAAACCCCAGCTTTTTATTATTTGTTTCCTGAGTTGAATGGAATTGTATTAAGTCAGTTCAGGGCATGGAACTCATGAAATTCTCTTTTAAACAGTTAATTAAATGGGCGTCATCTCTAGGGTGTAATAATACCCTAATGGTACTATACATGTGATGGGCCTTCACATATAAAATGAAAGTGAATTTTATATAATGCATAATAAGATCTAATGATAATTTAACAGCTGTTATGTTAAAAAAACTAAAATGAAACGAGACAGGGAGTGTATGTTTTCATACCAGCTATACAGCACACTTAATTATTAAAGAATCACTTGGTGAACTGCAATGAGTCTTGTATCACGATACATGCAATACCTGTATTACAGTACGATATATCATGTACAGAAAGCATCCTGATGCATCTATATGCGATGAATCGTTACACTCTTAGTTATTCACTTCAAGCATTGGTTTGCAGGGTATCTTTTTGATACAGTCCTTTATAGATTAAACTTACAAACCAATACTCTAAATACAATTCAAGCAGCCTTTGGTTCCATTAAATCCTGATTTAAAGTATTTGGAAACCTGTGTAATATCCTATTTAAAGACAAGTGGAGTGTCTTTCACTTTCACTGGGGTCCAAATCATGTTATCCTGCCATTGTAACAGGACACAATAGTTTGGATGAAAAAACGGCACAAAGGCTCCCAGATGCACAGCACAGCCTGCCGCTAAGTGACCGATGTGATTTATTTCACTATATTTCTATTGTTTCTTGTGTTGTTACTTGTGGCGGTTATCTTTATTAACGGGATGTCTGGTGCTTAAACATTTCATCTGTTACTGTATCATATTAGGAAGAGAGCAGGAGCAGTACACTTTGTATAAAAACAAAAAAAAATGTAAAAATGAAAATAAGATTTGTATAACTTGACAGCATTAAGCAAGAATAAACATCAGAAAAGGAATTGTCTATTTTTCTGTACATTCAAACACTCAAGCTAGTGCCTTCATCCGAGTTAGAAGAAACTGAGTCATGCAGTCAAGCGTTTGGGCTCTAGTGCCTTCATCAGTGCTATTGAAACTAGAAGAAACTGAGTCATGCAGATAAGCGTTTGGGCTCTAGTGTCTTCATCAGTGTTATTGAAGTGAAACTAGAAAGAGAAAAGGAGGCTTTTATGCTCTCTCAACAGCCTACCTTTGCTGTGTGCCAGTGGAGCAGAGCAACATACCATATTTTACACACCGTACATTAGGAAGTGGAGAACATGACTGATTTATTTTCAGAAACAATGCAGTTAGCCTCATGTTTCTGCTGGAGCAGTTTTAATTCCAGTAAACGTGGTGGTAAAGCGGTCAATGTTCGTCTCACACAAAACAATTTACTTATCGTTTAAATGCAATGAGGCTTCTTAAGTGGTATTGTAAAACCACATGGGATTGTGTCAATAGGGTGTACACCATGGGGCCGATTCACCTGCCAAAGCACACACACACACACATTATATATATATATATATATATATATATATATAAAAAAATTACAGAACACAGAATGCCACAGATGTAATTTGCATATCAAATTAATTAGGGACTTCATATTTACACCAAGAAAGTATGTCAGATACGGCAGGTGCCTGCCACTGTTCTTCATGTTTTAAATCAGACACTCCCTAACGAAATATTGGGAAATTTCAACAGTACTAAGAAAGTTCAACAAACGCTTTACAAAAAGTTAAACTTTTAAGAAACACAGAGGTCAGTTTGATCAGCCTGCACACACTCCAATGAGCCACTGCTGGATTACATTAGAGCATTTTATAGCACTTCAGCAGAACCCCTCTGTATTGAATCAACTCATTTGTTAAATCTTGGGACAGTCACTGCTCGGTGGTTGAAGAAATCCAAGGGGATACACTTGCAGTACTGTAAAATTCTCTAATGAACCCTGAATTCCAGTAGACAAAGGAGGCTGTGTGGTCCAGTGGTTAAAGAAAAGGGCTTGTAACCAGGAGGTCCCCAGTTCAAATCCCACCTCAGCCACTGACTCATTGTGTGACCCTGAGCAAGTCACTTAATCTCCTTGTGCTCCGTCTTTCGGGTGCGACCTAATTGTAAGTGACTGCAGCTGATGCATAGTTCACACACCCTGGTCTCTGTAAGTCGCCTTGGATAAAGGCGTCTGCTGAATAAACAAAATAAAAAAAAAAAAAAAAAACAGTGCCTTCATCAGTGTAAAACACATTGACCACGGCGTCTAGTTGAAACGTTGGTCTGCTTGACTTGGACACACACACACACACTCTAAACAAGGGGTATGAGGTGGTGGATGCGGTACAGCTGCTCAATTGCTAGAAAGTCACAAGAGTTTTAATGAACACTACAAACAACACAAGACCGTAGTGTTTACATTAGCAAACATGAGTGCCATCTAGTGCACTTCTAGTGTATTGCCAAACAAAACTGGTGACCTGATCCAGATCACTAGATGGCGTAGGCTCTCACTTTTAAACAGACACTTTGGCTGATCTTGCCTATGTTACATAAGTCTGGCAGACAGTTGGAACTGAAGAGCAGCTCCTGAACTCAGTCAAAGCAAAAAAACAATTAACAACTAATGACCTGAGAAAGCCTTTTTGTGGAAGCTTTTCTCATTGAAGTTATACTGAAGACATGAGAAAGTCTTCTCATAGAAGCGTTCCTTTTTGAATTTCAGTTTCTTTAGTATTTCTATTCCAGCTCTGTTCCTGGAGGACTGATCACACTGTCTTCAGCTTCTGAACTTGTTCTTTCCCAGCCTGCCGTTGTGCTTATTTTTCTCGAACTTCTACTTCTTCTTCGTCACGCCGCTCTTTGCTTTCTTCTCCTTCGTTTCTCAGTTTCCTTCCTCCTTGGCTTTGGTGGCCTTTGCTCCCTGACCTCTGGCTGCAGTGGCGGTGGTGGGTTTGGAATTGGTCTGTTTGGGTTTTTTTTAGTTCTTTGTGTTTTTGTCAGTTGCGTATTTTTTCTCTGTGGCCTCCACTTCACCCTCCTGAGGATCTTTCTCGCCTTCTGAAGAGACACAATAAAAAACAAACAGTGTTTAGAAAATATAGCAAGTTAGAAGAATTGATTTCAAAGCGCCAGACAGACAGACAGACAGACAGACAGACAGACAGACAGAGCCCTGCAATTCTGTGTAGTTTGAAACCACAGTATAATTACTTCTTGGTGTCCGTGTTCGTATTACTACATTCTCCCAGAGTTTACTTTCATTAAAGCCGCATACAGACAGACAGGCAATCCTGTTCAGTTTGATACTACAATATATAATTTCTTGGTGTTTTGTTACTTTATTACATTCTTCTAGTTTAGTTTCAATAAAGCAGACTGCCAAGCAGGTAGGCAGTCAGACAGACTCACACTAATACAGTCCAGTTTGACATTAACACAGGCATCAAGAAGGATAACATACTGTAGTTTACTATATTTTAAGAGTTTAGTTTCATTAAAGCTGTAGACAGACAGAGACCCTACACTACCCTACAGTGGTGTCTGTGTTAGTTCACTACATTCTTCCACAGTCGAATAAACCTTCCCCCCTCCCCGTGTTTCTCACCCTTGACGGGTTTGGGAACGGTGTTGGAAAACTTCTTGAATTTGGCCACGAAGAAGCCGTCCATGTTGTGAGTGTGAGGATAGAACCTGCGAGTCAGCTTGAGAGAGGAGTGGAAATGATGCTCCTTAAACCTGACAGAGGGAGAGAGGTTAGAGAGGGGGTGGAAGATAGAAAGCACACTTAATCTATTTATAAACAAGTTATGGAATAAATAACTAACAAAATAAATGAAAAAGTATCGTTGAATGCTGCAACTCCACAGGCTCCCATCAAAAAAAATCAAGAGATCGAAAATTATAAAATTAGGGTTTTGCATTAAACACTACCGGTATACTACTAGTAATTTGTTTAGTTTTTTCATAATAAATACAGTGCAAGCACAGGGTCTTTATAAGCACAATGTGCAATATAATGATGTAATATATAAATTTGGTACTATAAAAACAATTGTTTAGAGTTTTGTGCGGCAGTTTCAGTTTCTAAATCGGTTACTAAGCAACCCGGCTCAGAGATTTTAGTATGTCAATGCCACAATAAACTGTCAGTGAAATACAGTATACGAACCATTAATTCATTAAAAAAATAAACAAAACAAAACAAAACAAAACATGGTATTGAAATAACATTTCATAAACGTTCAGGGAGTATCCATCATGTATTTATTTATTAAAAATCGTAGTATTATACATACCCCTTCAACGTAGCGCCGAAGTAGTACCTCCAAAAAATTGTAGCTGCTACGGCCAAATCGTAGCCTTTGACATCTCTGCATTATGATTTGCAAATCCTTAATATACTGTACATATGTATATAGAGAGAGATATGTTAAATACATGCCAGTAGCAATCCACAGCATTCAGTTATTCTGCTAGTATCAATAATTCATGTATCAATATTGTTAACTAAAGGACTGACATAACTATACAATTATGGGTAATATGAAATATTTTAAGTATCAATCTATGTTAAATGTAAGGGTTTTTATTAACCATTCCGTGTTGCCAAGACGCTGATTCTCCGCGGACATCTGCTGTCCCACTGGTCCGTCTGCGTTGGTGTTGTCGGAGTCTGTCCGAGTTTGACCCTTCTGATTCGGAGGCATACGGCTCGAATTGATACGGGAGACAATCCCTGTTTTCTCTCTCTACATCAGATCCATCACTACATAATTCACAATCATAAGAGGTGTCTGAAACTGATAAAATTAGGCTACTCTTACATTCACTGTCGCTGTCCATACTGGCAGATGCAAGGAGCCTGAGGTCAGACTCCTGGCCCCACACCAGGAAATGGAGATCGCCCTCTGTGTATTTCCGGGTATTGTTTGATTCATTGTAGCACGATTAAACATAATTTGGTAAAATTAATGTGATTATATGTTCAAGTGAGTTAATATTATTTTGTATGTTTATGGTAACAGTCAAGTTTCATGTCATTGGCTCTGACTTTAAAGACTTTAAAGAGGGGGGAAAAAAAAACTCTTCCTGTCTGCTGGTGGCAGAGTAGTCCCATTTCTTCCCATTTCCAGAAGCTTAAATCCCATTCTTGCTCATCCTGAGAGGTTTATTTTTTTTTATTTCCCGTTCCAGTGAATTTCACTCCTGTACCATCCCATCCCGCAAAATTTAACACAATTTTTTTCCCGTACCACGGGAATCCCGTGGGTCCCGCGGGAGTCCCGTCTTCATGTCACTCTCTACTCTGAAACAATAATATCCATCTCTCCTCTCCTTATTAGTGTTATATAGTGCCGTCCCGCAAGCATTGCCCTGTGTACAGTACAGTGAGGCTCTGCCCAGCATTGCCCTAGTATCCCGTATAGCTGTGTACGATTGTATAATAATGCAGTGAGGTGTGCATGTTGTAAAGTAATTGAAGTGTGCTCTCACCATGACAGAGCAGGTACAGTACACCATGTAGCCCCCCGTCTCTGAGGAAGCGTCCAGGGAGTCGATGGCAGAGAGGATCAGCTCCTTTTGTAAGTGAGCACAGCGGAGGATATCTTTATCATCCTGAGGAGCACAAAAAACTAACATTCTCATCTTCATAACCTCTTATTAGAAAACACAATCACTGGCACGACTTTAAAGGAGTGCTAAACATGTTTAAAATCCATTCTCTTACCTTGTAGTAGCACTAGCTGCAGTACCACTGGTCCCATTATAACATTATGAAGACACTTGTTAGGCGTATCTATGGCTGACAGCTGGATCTGAAGAGCAGCTCCCCATCTTGTAGTCAAAGCAAGACACACTTATACGACCAAAACTGTGATAAGACCAAAACTGTGGTATTTTCTGGGATACTGCCGGCACCTTGCAAAGGACCATATGGACAGCTGGAAATACAAAATCTAAATGCATGGCTGAAATCGTGGTGCACACAGGAAGGCTTCAGCTTTCTTGAACACTGGAGCACATTCTACAACAAGGACTATCTATATAGGTGGGACGGACTGCACTTAAACAAAAAGGGAACCGATCGACTCGAAGAAAGGATCCTTGAGGAGGTCCAGAAGCATTTAAACTAGAAAGGAAGGGGGGAGAAAACAAAAAAAAAACAGAAGGGAGACAACATCAAAACAAAGGCAACAACTCAGGTAAGACAGCTATTAAATGTATTTATCTTAATGCTAGAAGTCTCAGAAACAAAATGTTAGAACTTGAAGCTACTGCACTATGTGATAGGTGTTACAGAAACTTGGTTGTCAGAGTGATGGAGACGAATATAATATTAGTGGGTACACACTGTATAGGAAAGACAGGACAGAAGAAGCGGAGGGGTAGCGCTATACATAAGAAATAGTCTTGAAGCCCAGGTGTTAAATCTGGACAAAGAAAACAACGCCTAATCAATATGGGTCAGAATAATGGACAAAAATTCAAAGGGCATAATAATAGGAGCATGCTATAGACCACCAAATTCAGACGCCGAGCAAAATAATCTGTTATACAATGACATTAGAAATGCGTGAAGAAAAGGAGAAGCCATACTAATGGGGGATTTCAACTTCCCCCTTATAAAATGGGAGAACCCGGTGGGGAGCACTAGAGGGGAGCCATGTCTTGATTTACTCTTTTCAAATAACAAAGACAGAATAACTAGAGCCATTGGCAAACTCAGACCACAACATGGTCTCATTTGAAGTGTTTTTAAAACCCCAAAAGTAATGACTAAAGCTAAGGTTTACAATTTTAGAAAAGCAAACTATGAAGGTATGAAACAGAGACTAACAGAAGTAGATTGGAGTAAAATAGAGAAAATATCCACAGAAAAAGGATGGCTGTTTTTTAAAAATGTAGTACCAGAGGTCAAAACAATTACATCCCAAAAGTAGACAAATCTAAATCTAAAACAAAATGGCCAAAATGGTTTAATAGATCAATCAAAAAAAATATTCAGTGAAAAAAGGCACTTTTCAGAGCGTTTAACAGGGACCAAAAACAAAGTACACAGAAAGAGTACCTGGAACTGCAAACACAAGTCAAAAAGGAAGTTAGAAAGGCCAAGAGAGAGATAGAAATCAATATTGCTAAGGGGGCTAAAACCAATTCCAAAATGTTTTTGCAATATTATAACAGCAAGAGAACATTCAAAGAGGAGGTTAAATGTCTAAGAGACACAAATGGCAAAATCATAGATGAAGAAAAAAAAATAGCAAATATATTAAATGATTACTTTTCACAGGTTTTTACAAAGGACGACACAGACAACATGCCCCACATGTCGACCTGTTCCTATCCAGTTTTAAATAACTTTAGCATAACAGAGGCAGAAGTGTTAAAGGGACTAGGAGCTCTTAAAATAAACAAATCCCCTGGGCCGGATGAGATCCTCTCAATAGTACTCAATGAAATGAAAGAAGTTATTTACAAACCGCTAACCAAGATCATGCAACAGTCTCTTGACACAGGGGTTGTACCGACAGACTGGAAAATTGCAAACGTAATACCAATCCACAAAAAGGGAGACAAAACCGAACCAGGTAACTACAGACCAATTAGCCTGACTTCTATTATATGTAAACTTATGGAAACTATAATAAGATCTAAAATGGAAAATTACCTATATGGTAACAATATCCTGGGAGACAGTCGGCATGGTTTTAGGAAAGGGAGACCCTGTCTAACTAACCTGCTTGATTTTTTTGAGGATGCAACATCGACAGTGGATAATTGCAAAGCATACGACATGGTTTATTCAGGTTTCCAGAATGCTTTTGACAAAGTCCCGCATAAAAGATTAATTCTCGAACTGAACGCAGTAGGGATTCAAGGAAATACATGCACATGGATTCTACATGCACATGTAGAAAACAGAAAGTACTGATTAGAGGAGAAACCTCAACATGGAGCAAGGTAACCAGTGATGTACCACAGGGATCAGTATTAGGTCCTCTGCTATTCCTAATCTACATTAATGATTTAGATTCTGTTATCGTAAGCAAACTTGTTAAATCTGCAGACGACACAAAAATAGGAGGCGTGGCAAACACTGTTGCAGCAGCAAAGGTCATTCAAAATGATCTAGACAGCATTCAGAACTGGGCAGACACATGGCAAATGACATTTAATAGAGAAAAGTGTAAAGTATTGCATGAAGGCAATAAAAATGTGCATTATAAATATCATATGGGAGATATTGAAATTGAAGAAGGGAACTATGAAAAAGACCTAGGAGTTTATGTTGACTCGACACTAGACAATGTGGGGAAGCTATAAAAAAAGCCAACAAGATGCTCGGATATATTGTGAGAAGTGTTGAATTTAAATCAAGGGAAGTAATGTTAAAATTTACAATGCATTAGTAAGACCTCACCTAGAATATTGTGTTCGTTACAAAAAGGATATTGCTGCTCTAGAAAGAGAGCAAAGAAGAGCAACCAGAATTATCCCGGGTTTAAAAGGCATGTCGTATGCAGACAGACTAAAAGAATTGAATCTATTCAGTCTTGAACAAAGAAGGCTACGCGGTGATCCTATTCAAGCATTCAAAATTCTAAAAGATATAGACAATGTCGACCCAGGGGACTTTTTTGACCTGAAAAAAGAAACAAGGACCAGGGGTCAGAAATGGAGATTAGATAAAGGGGCATTCAGAACAGAAAATAGGATGCACTTTTTTACACAGAGAATTGTGAGGGTATGGAAACGTTTCAGCTTGTGCCTTCTTTCACAGGTACACTGAAGAAGGCAACAGCCCAAACATTTTAGTCTTGAGTGACTTCAGAAACATTCTTTCTTTCTGTTCATGTTTTATTTGCCTTACTGGTTTCTTACCTTACTGGTTTTGACGGTCGGGTCCTTTATTATTATTATTATTATTATTATTATTATTATTAATTTCTTAGCAGATGCCCTTATCCAGGGCGACTTACAGTCATAAACAAAAATACATTTCAAGAATCACAGTACAAGTATTAATACAATTAAGAGCAAGATAAAATACAATGACTTTGGTTCTAGCAAGTATAAGTATATAACAGAGCAGATAACAGTGTCAGTGCTAGTTACATCAGGATATAATTAAATACAAAATACTACAGATTAAATAACACTTGACAGATTACAGTACTCTAAAGTACAGGATTAAATGCAGTAAAATAGGGAGCAGATAAGAGCAAGTAAAGCGCATTTAAGGAAGAGTGATAAGTGTCCAGAGGGAAAAGAGGAGTTCTACAGGTGCTGTCTGAAGAGGTGAGTCTTGAGGAGGCGCCAGAAAATGGTCAGAGACTGGGCAGTCCTGACATCTGTAGGAAGGTCATTCCACCACTGCAGGGCGAGAGTGGAGAAGGAGTGGACTCTGGAGGCAGGGGAGCGTAGAGGAGGTAGAGCCAGTCTTCTAGTGCAGGAGGAGCGGAGAGGTTGAGTTTGGGTGTAGGGAGAGATGAGGGTCTGGAGGTAGCTGGGTGCAGTCTGGTCAAGGCATCTGTAGGCGAATACAAGAGTCTTGAACTGGATGCGAGCGGTGATCGGGAGCCAGTGGAGTGAGCGGAGCAGTGGAGTTGCATGGGAGAAGCGAGGCAGAGAGAACAACAGGCGAGCAGCAGAGTTCTGGATGAGCTGGAGTGGATGGGTGGCGGACGCAGGGAGGCCAGCCAGGAGGGAGTTGCAGTAGTCTAGGCGGGAGAGTACCAGGGCCTGGACCAGGAGCTGGGTGGTGTAGTTGGTGAGGAAGGGTTGGATTCTTCGTATGTTGCTCAGGAAGAATCGGCAAGTGCGTGCCAGAGTGGAGATGTGCTGGGAATAAGAGAGGCAGTGGTCCAGGGTGACTCCGAGGTTCTTAGCTGAGGAGGAGGCAGAGAGTGTGGTAGATTCCAGAGGAATGGAGATAGAGAGATCAGAGGAGGGGGAGGAGGAGGAGGAGGGAAAGAAAAGGAGGTCAGATTTAGAGAGGTTGAGTTTGAGGTGATGCGAGTGCATCCAGGAGGAGATAGCAGAGAGACAGGTAGAGATACGGGAGGGGATGGTGGAGTCAGAGGTGGGGAAGGAAAGGAAAATCTGAGCATCATCAGCATAGAAATGGTATGAGAAACCATAGGATGCGATGAGGGGGCCCAGGGAGCGGGTGTAGAGAGAGAACAGGAGAGGACCCAAGACTGACCCTTGGGGGACTCCTGTTGAGAGAGGGCGAGGTGTGGAGGTTGCTCCACGCCAGGTTACCTGGTAAGTGCGGTTGGAGAGGTAGGAGGAGAACCGGGCCAGAGCAGTGCCAGTGATTCCCAGGTCAGCGAGAGAGGATAGTAGAATAGAGTGATCGACAGTGTCAAAGGCAGCAGAGAGGTCGAGGAGAATTAGGACAGAGGAGAGAGAGGCAGCTCGGGCAGAGTTTACTGAGTTAGTGACAGACAGGAGGGCGGTTTCAGTGGAGTGACCAGAGCGGAAGCCAGATTGGAGAGGGTCGAGCAGAGAGTGGTTGGACAGGAAAGCAGAGAGCTGGCGGTGTACAGCCCGCTCAAGGGTTTTGGAGAGGAAGGGTAGGAGGGAGACAGGACGGTAGCTCTGGAGGGAGGTGGGGTTGAGGGTAGGTTTTTTGAGGAGGGGAGTGATAGAGGCTTGTTTGAAGGCAGAGGGAAAGAGACCAGAAAGGAGAGAGGTGTTGAGAAGGGAGGAGATGAAGGGAAGTAGAGCAGGAGCAGCAGCTTGAAAGAGGTGAGTGGGGAGGGGTTCCAGGACACATAGTGGGTTTGTGACCCTGGAGCAGGGAGGAGAGGTCAGAGTCTGAGAGGGGCGAGAAGGTGGAGAAGGAGGGTGAGTTAGTAGGGGATGCACTGGGTGTAGGGGTTGGAGCGGGACGGGGGGGGGGGGCGGGAGAGGTGTTAAAGAGTTTGCGGATATCTGAGATTTTAGAAGAGAAGTAAAGGCAAAGTCATCAGAGGAGATAGAGGAGGGAGGAGGAGGGGAGGGTTAAGGAGGGAGGAGAAGGCAGAGAATAGCTTATGTGGGTTGTTAGTGGAGGCTTGGATTATAGATTGGAAATAAGAACATTTAGCAGAGGAGAGAGTAGAGGAGAAGGAGGAGAGGAGAGAGCGGTAGAGGTCTAGGGCAGGAGGGAGTTTGGTTCTCTTCCATTTCTTTTCAGCAGATCGCAGTGTGGTTCTTGCTGATCGGAGCACAGAGGAGAGCCAGGGTTGGGGAGCGGAGGGGCGAGCAGGTCAGGAGGTGAGGGGACAGAGGGAGTCGAGGGAGGAGGAGAGGGTGAAGGTAGCAGAGTATACAGAGAGTTGGGAGAAGGAGTCGATAGGAGGGAGGTGAGAAAGCGGTGGAGGGAAGGACAGAGGGGAGAGAGAGCGGAGGTTACGGCAAGAAGTGACAGTGGGGGTAGGAGGAGCAGGGAGAGAGGGGAGAGACAGAGAAAAAGATATGAAATAGTGATCAGAGAGTTCCAGGGGGGTGACAGAGATGGTGGAGGGGCAGCAGGCCCCGGAGAAGGTGAGGTCCAGTTGACGGCCAGCTTTGTGGCTAGGGGGGATGGAGAGAGACAGAAGTCGAAGGAGTGAAGGAGATGGAGGAATCCGGCAGAGTGGCTAGGGTTGGAGAGATGAATATTGAAATCACCTAACAGGACAGTTGGGGTAGAAAGAGAGGGGAGGGAGGAGAATAGATAGTCGAGTTCATCTAGAAAGTGAGCGAGAGGTCCAGGGGGACGGTACAGTACAATTAGCAGGAGTTGACAGGGAGAGGTTAGGGGAGAGGACAGCATGAAATTCAAAGGTGTTAACAGAGAGTGAGGAGAGGTCGGAGGGGACAGAAAAGAGTAAGGAGGGAGAGAGGAGAAGACCAGTCCCACCTCCCGTCCAGTGAGACGCGAGCTATGGGACAGGACGTAGAGAGAAGACAGGGCGGCAGGAGCTGTCAGGGGACAGGGCGACAGTGTTATCAGGGGACAGCCAGGTTTCAGAGAGAGCAAGGAATTCGAGAGAGAGGTGGGAGGCAAAGGCAGAGATGAAATCAGCTTTGTTAGCAGAAGAGTGACAGTTCCAGAGTGCACCAGAGAGTGCGAGATGGGAGAGGGGGAGAGGGGGGAGAGGCAGAGGGATGAGGTTAGAGGGGTTGCAGGAGCAGCGGCGGAGAGAGGGCAGAGGACGAGAGCGAGAGGACAGAACAGGGATGTGAGAGACAGTCATAGCAGGACAGGTGAGACAAATAGGCACAGTGGTGGGGGGGGGGGGTACAGACCTGACTAGTAGATGACGTCTTCCAGAGTGCTGCTAGGTTCAGATCTATTTCAACAGAGTCTCGGCACAGGCCTCCCCGCGCTGCACTCCCACAGCTAGACTCCCGGCTCTTTTGTTGTGAGGCTCTTCATTTGGCTGGCGCTTCGTGCTGGCACACAAAATAGCCTGCCTGACTAATATAACAGCTGGATGGAAAAAAAAACTAAACTGTGTGGAAACCAATCAAATAGCAAATCAACCTCTATTCAATTTAACCACACTCACCTGGTACTAATCACACACTACCTCACCTAATTCAAACACCACCTTACAATGTTACTTAATGTAGTTAATTTAAAGTTACTTGAAGCAGAAACACTTACCTATCTGCCTCAGACACTCGTTACCTGTAGACTGACCACTAGTAGATTCACTCAGCTTAAATAGGCTCCAACCTCACTTTGCAAGGGAACTGGTAACAGTGCTACAGACAGTACTACAGCAATACAATACTTTCACACACTTCAATGGGATCACACCACTACAGGAAGCTGTGTGGAGACCAATCAAATTGCAAATCAACCTCTATTCAAATTCACCACGCTCCCTGGTACTAATCACACACTATCTCACCTAATTGAAACACCAACTTTATAATGTTACTTTTGAAATGACTCCAGTTCCACTGCAAGGAGCATCCAAAAGAACTCGATCGAAACCTCCCATCACCTGAACAGAACCAGAACATCCCAGTTTAACACCAGCACTTAAACACACCACACACCCTCCCATCCTTTTATTGGACGATCTGCAGTCTTCAACACCAGGGATGGAAATAAGACACAGCAGCTTCACCCATTCCAGGTTTTACTACGAGCTTGATTAACCGCAGCGTGTATAGGTAACAAGCTCAGGTGGGTCTTACTTAGTAAAAGCACCTTGGGATGCGCTCCTCATCAATCCAATAATAGACTTGATTGCGGGGAGCTGTGAACCCCAGGACTGGGTGCAGCAGCAGGGCTAATGTGAGTTTCCAGCCCTGCTCTGGGTGAAGGCTGCTCTGTACCTTGGGGAATTCACTCCTGTCGTAGTTACACATTAATTAATGTCTACATTTTTATACTGTGTATCTATGTTTGCACCATGCCTTTTAGCACCATAAAAGGGCCTGGACACACCAGCGCCTCGCGTCGCATCGCTTATTTATTTTTTATTTTTTTGACATGCAGTAGACAGTGCCACACCAGCGTGTCTGTACCCAGCATCACTTACCTTTCCCGGGTAAAAAAAAATAATAATTCTTTATACTAAGCATTACATTTAGCGCGGAAATCTCCTCCCTCCCCCCACTGTTGCTCTTGCCTAATATACAAAGAAAATATGGCTGTGTTTAGGAAGACATCAACAGAAGAGGAGGAAGAAGATAATAACAAACTTAAGTACCGTGCCTATCTAAACTTAGATAGATAATCACAGTATGTGCTTATGCGTATGTGTACGTGGGTGTTTGTGTGTGGGGGTGTGTGACAGAAATACAATGAGTTCTGGTGATAAATCTTCCTCCCGACCTGTGAGGGCGCTAAAGAACGGGAGGAGAAGTATCTGGAAGGGCTGGCCTGACAGTTCGTTTCCGGGACCGGGAAGTGGGTCAGCCTGGAAGGAAGCGAGACTCTGTTGTAAGACCGTATTGATTTGACAGGTAAACGAGGGGCAGCTGCAAGTAATAAGGCAGCTGCAACCGTTTACCTAGATATCATGCGGGATTACATATAGGGGCCAGGGTAACGCTGTTCTTTTCCTTCGTTTGGGTTAAGCGTTTGGAGAGAGAAGGATCGAGAGAGGAGCTCTCTTGTTAACAGAGAATAAGAGAAAGAATTACGTGTTGTGTTGTGTTTGTCTGTGTAATTGTCTGTGTTTTCCACCACCAGCAGGGGGAGGTAGACTGCTGCTCCCACCGCCCCAACCACAACTGCAACAGCGGCCAGAGGAGCCAGAGAACCTGTTCCCCTGGTGCACAAAGGTGGATCACCGCTGGAGGGACTGCTCCGAGGTGCCACCGAGCTGGTGCGGGCGATGTGAGGAAGGGGGACACGACTGGTCGGGATGCCCCTATGCCAGCTCGCCAGTACCTGAGCGGGAGGAGCCTGAGCGTCCACAGCCCAAGCGGGAGGAGCCTGAGCGTCCACAGCCCAAGCGGGAGGAGCCAGAGCGTCCACAGCCCAAGCGGGAGGAGCCCGAGCGTCCACAGCCCAAGCGGGAGGAGCCCGAACGTCCTACGCCTGAGTGGGAGGAGCCCGAACGTCCTACGCCTGAGTGGGAGGAGCCCGAACGTCCCACGCCTGAGTGGGAGGAGCCCAACGTCCACAGCCCAAGAGGGGGAGCCGGTGCATCCACAGCCCAAAAGGGAGGAGTCGGTGGCCCACAGCCCAAAAGGGAGGAGTCGGTGCGTCCACAGCCCAAAAAGGGAGGAGTCGGTGCGTCCACAGCCCAAGAGAGGGAAGTCGGGGCTTCCACAGCCCTAGGACCCAAGCTGCCAGCAGAGGGAGAATACCTGCTGGTTCCACCTCCACCAGCAGAGGGAAAATGCCTGCTGTCCCCATCTCCACCAGCAGAGGGAAAATGCCTGCTGTCCCCATCTCCACCAGCAGAGGAAGAATGCCTGCTGGTTTCCCCTTCAGAGGCAGAGCCGCACCAGTCCCCCTGCAAGAAAGGCAGAGCCGCACCAGTCCCCTGCAAGAGGCAGAGCAGCACCAGTCTCCTGCAAAAGGGGAGACTACACGCTGCTCCCACCTCCGCCGCCAGGAGACTACACGCTGCTCCCCACCTTCGCCGCCAGGAGACTACACGCTGCTCCCACCTTCACCGGCAGGAGCAGAGCAGCCGGAGCTGCCTCTGCCTCTGCCACCTTCACAGGCAGGAGCAGAGCAGCAGGAGCTGCCTCTACCTCCATCACCATCAGGGGAGAGAGGAGGAGCTGCCTCCCTTCACCAGAAGGACCAGGACTAGATGCTGGAGCGGTCCTCAGCAGCCCTTGCATAGGCTGCTGAGGGAAGCACGGGAAGAACCGCCCGCCGCAGAGGCCGAGAAGAGGGCCAACACCCGCACCCCAGCTTGTCCTGACTGCCTGCCTCGCCGCCTAAGGATGCTTGCCACGCCGCCCAAGGATGCCTGTCTGGCATCGCCTGGGCTGCCTGTCGCCCGCACGCCTGGGGTGCCAGCCGCCCGCCGCGCCTGGGTTGCCCGCCGCCCGCACGCCTGGGGTTGCCAGCCGCCCCCGCGACGCCTGGGGCTGCCAGTTGCCCGCATCGCAGCAGGAAGTACTGTGGCCGGAACCCCACCAAGGGGAGCTGCCGGCCACGAAGAAGGTGGGGAGGTCAGGAGGCCTGCTCCCACTGCAGCAGTTTCGCTGCCGGAGATCGTGGGGAGGTCCGAGACCTGCTCCCACTGCAGCAGTTTCGCTGCCGGAGATCGTGGGGGGAGGTCCGAGACCTGCTCCCACTGCAGTGTCTTCGCTGCCGGAAGTACTGTGGTCGGAGCCCCACCAAGGGGAGCTACCGGCTACGAAGAAAGGGGGAGAGGTCAGGAGACCAGCATCCCCCGCAGCAATTTCGCTGCAGGCGTGGACCAGCAGGCTGTCAGCCGTGCCACTACCGGCAGGGGGTGCTGACAGCATGGCCAGCCATGGGCCCACTGAAGCCTCCCTTCCCAGCCCGGACTTTGTTCTGGACTGCTGGATTTTTAAGGGGGGAGGTGGCCATTGAGGCCATGTGTGCTTTGCACAGGGGGGGGGTATATGTGACGAAGTGCCTGCCCCTGTGTGTATTGTGTGTGTTATGTGTTGTATGTTGTGTGTGTAAATGTTGGTGTATAGAGATTGGTACACGGGATATAAACGGGTCTGTGTTTCACGTGTATTTAAAAATGTAGATTTGTATTTAGGCACGAGGAGGGCACAAATCACTTCACGTGCTGGTTAAATGTAGTATGTGAGCACGGGGTTGCACAGAATTAATTCACGTGCTGGGATTCAAGTGAATAATTAATTAGTAATTGAATCCCAGCACAACAGTATATATAGATGCACAGTTCTTTCACTGGGGGTGGTGTGTTCGGTGAGTGGAGAACGGGATTGGAGCGGAGGTAAATGTTAGCGAAAAGAATAAGAAGTAGTAGTAAAATCTGCTCACCGTGTTTTGTCTGTCTAGTCCGTTTTGTTTGTCTTTTTTTGTTTTGGCTCGAGTGCCGTGTCCTGTGTTTTTGTTTCAAACCTTTTTTATTTTCTGTTCTGTTTATTAAATGCTGAGCGAAAGCATTCGCTCAGCTCCACCAAACCACACCTCTCTGTCTGTTTATTTCCTGCTTCTGGTCTGACGCCACCCACTCCGGCCGTCTTTGTGACACGGTGTTTTATGTGTGTGCGGTGTACTTTATCTGCATTTTGTGTCTAAACTGTCAATAATATTAGTTGACCAGTTTTACAGCACTGATTATGCAGCAAAAGATCTGACCAGTACATCTTGTAACTCACATAGTGATATTTTTCGTTTAATAAAGACTGAATCAGCAAAACAAAGCACTTAAAAATAAAATTAATCGGTCATATTCATTAATTGTGCAATGCAAATATTGTTTCCTGAATTAATTGTATATGCTAGGTTTCAGGCTGATCTTCTAAGTCAAAGTGTTACAGGTGTCTGCACTGTAGTATTGATTTTATTTTTATTTTGAAGTAGTTTGCTTGTGTATAGTTTTATATATATATATATATATATATATATATATATATATATATATATATATATATTTTTTTTTTTTTAAATCACTTAGTTTTATTTTCACGGCGCACTCTTATGTAGAATTGATTTGTATGATGTGTTTTTGTATTTATTTGCACTAATGTTTATAATCACGGACTTTGCTGGACACCCAAACCCCCTGAAAAATAAGTTTTTCTTATTTTTCAAAAACATAACTATAGTCTCTATAGTTTTGATTTTTGCAAATCTGGCGCTCAAATGCCATCAGGATATTAAAGTCATATATTTAGGAAAAGTCAAGAACGCACATGCACATGCGATTCACAACATGATTTCCATTACACGAGAGTAGATGTTAAAACTTCATGCTGATTTGAACTCGGCTCTCGCCAAGATATGCACCAACTAAGACGTAGCTTTACAGTAAACTAATGTGATTCATATGTGTCTCCATCCATTTGCACTTCCTTCCATATGATGATGTAGATATCCTTCTGCCTGTTGTTGTTGGCTGAAGTGTAACGCTGGCTCCAGGGATCAGCTTATTGCCTCCCTAGCGCATCAGCACACACAACGGCTGCGATGCTGGCTCCGGGGATCAACCACAGTGCGGTCTCCACAGCGCATCAGCATGACAACCGTCTGGATTGAGTAAGTAGGGTACATCTCTGGGGTCTTCAAGTGGGCACCTTCCATCCTCAGTGTTTCGTTGATTAGCCCACGACACATCAAGAGGGCTCGACGGTGATTCTGGCATCCCAGCATCACCCCCCTCCGTTCCCCATTCAAATCAGCCCAGCTTACTTACCCATACATCAGCGTTTCTTTCTTCCTATTGTGCTTGAGATCCCCAGCCAGAATCTTTCCGTCTCAACCACAGCCAGTTGCTGCTCCTCTCTGCTGCTTCAGATAAGTTCTTCACTGTGCGACGCAACTCTTGGCCACTGAATCCGACGTCTCTGAGAAACCAGGTTGTAGAGTGTGCCACAAATCCTCGACAACCCACCTCCACTGGGTAAACCCGGACTCTCCATCCTCGCTGTTCCGCTTCAGTGGCTAGTTGAGCATACCGCAGTTTTTTAATCTCATACGTCTCATCTACAGCATCCTCCCATGGCACTGTTAACTCTACCAGGTGAACAAGGCGTGCTGATCCAGACCACAAGACAATATCTGGTCGAAGGTTAGTGGTGGCAATCTCAGGTGGAAAAATAAGCCATTGACCAACATCTGCCAGCATTTTCCAGTCTCTAGCAGCTTCCAGTTGTCCTGGGCGAGGATTGGTTTTAACACCTTTTCTTGGTGGTTGCTCTCCTGGGCGGAGGAATGTTGTCTTTTGTGTGTAATGTTTTGATGGAACAGGTGGCAACTTATTGGTCATGTTACGCTTGTCTTCCAATGCTAAGGCCAAACATTGCAGCACCTGGTCATGGCACCAAGTAAACCGTCCTTGGCTAAGAGCCACCTTACATCCTGTCAAAATGTGCCTTAATGTTGTAGGTGATGAACACAAAGGACATGAGGGATCCTCTCCTACCCAGAGGTTTAGGTTCTGTGGTGATGGGAGAACATCATATGTTGACCTGATGAGGAAACTGATCCTGCTCTGTTCCATTGACCATAGGTCTTGCCAGCCAATCCTGCGTTGTTCCACACTCTCCCATCTCATCCATTCTCCCTGCTTGGCCTGGGAAATGGCCTTTATACACCTCATCCTCTCCTCCTGCTTTTGCACCTCGTTGACTACCAGCTTCCTCCGTTGAGCTGGGGCTGCCTTGTGCCATGTAGGAGGAGCTGAACTGAGACCAAGACCCCCTCTTCCATGATGAACTTGCCCCATGATATCACCAATTCGAAGGGCAGCCTTTGCATCCACAGCTTCCTTTGCCATCCACTTTCTTCCAGTTTTCAACACAGGTGCTGCCTCCCATACGCATTTGTCGCGTGACTCTACTAATGTCATTTCCAGTCTGACCTTGGCGCACAGACTCCTCGGTTAGAGCGGAGACTTGTAGCTGCAGTATTCCTTTACCATAAAGTCCCACTCTGCTGAGGCAGCGTGGAACTCCCAACCATTTCCTGATGTATGAACTGATTAAAGCTTCCAGCTTCTACTGTTGTCAAAGAAACCTCAGACACAGTCAGTGGCCACAGCAACCTCGGCAGTAGACCAAACTGAAAGCACCAGAGTTTTAGTTTGCCTGGTAAAGCGCTGCTGTCTATGCTCTTCAACCCTTCCACTGCTTGTTGTCTAACTTCTCCCACACGAACTGTGTCCTTTAGATCCCTGTCGTACCATCTCCCAAGACTCTTCACTGGCTTCTCAGACACTGTTGGTATTGCCTCACCATTAATGAAGAACGTTTTATCTACTACTTTACCTTTAATTATAGAGATGCTCCTTGATTTAGTGGGCTTGAATTGCATTCGTGCCCATTCAATGTTATTGATTAATTTGCCCAATAACCGATTAGTGCAGGCTACTGTTGTAGTCATGGTTGTCATGTCATCCATGTATGCTGGAATTGGTGGTAGTCGCATTCCAGAAGCCAAGCGCTCTCCTCCCACTACCCATTTTGATGCCCTAATGATTACTTCCATTGCCATGGTAAAAGCAAGTGGAGAAATGGTGCATCCTGCCATTATTCCAACCTCCAGGCATTGCCATGTTGTGCTGAATACTGAAGTTGAAAAACTAAATTGCAAATCTCCAAAGTAGGCTTTCACTAAATTTGTTATTGTCATCGCTACACTGAAAAAATCAAATGCTGCCGAAAGAAGTTCATATGGCACTGAACCATATGCATTAGCCAAATCCAGGGAGAGTGGCATGGAGTTGAGTCTGATTGAGCCGCACAGGAGAATTGAGCAACAGCTACCACGGAGAGATCCCGGCTCGGATACTGACAGTGAACGGGATCTACTGTTCCAGGCGGGTTGAGCATTTAGAGGGGAAGAGGTAGTGGTGGGAAAAGTGAAGCCTCTTGAACCACTGAACCCAGAGATGCCAACATTTGAAAATGGAAATCCTAGCACCTGGTGAGCGAAGCATCAAGAAAACCCTAGCAAACCCTAGCATACCCTAACCACGCCCGCTTCACGCACTTAAGGAGAAAATCAATCAATATCCAACAATATAATGCTTAGACAGAAATGTAACTCAGAGCTAATTATTTAATTGTCATAAAAATACAGGTTTTAATAAAATCATAGTTTTATGTCTGTGCCCCAGACCTCTTTCTTGACCGTGACTCAAATTACAGCTTTTCAAAAAACAGGAGACAAGGAGATTCAGCATACATTTTTCACAGTACATAGTATTTATTGTTTATGTACAAGGAAGTATATGCATTAGCATCTCTGAACCAATAAATACATTTCTTACTACTGCATATATATATATATATATATATATACACACACACACACACACACACACATCACAAAACTGTACCTAATACTATAACTTAAAGTTGAACTAAAATATAGGCATATAAGCTAGTCTTGGCAATTCTCAATCTAGAAACTAAGCAAAAAAGGCATTCAATTTCAGCCAAAAAAAAAAAAGCTTTTTACCACTACAGATTATTATGCTAAGGATACAAAAATGTAAACTAAAGTACACAATTCAGTGTCGGCGATGGCTGGTCAATGTTATGGCTTATTCACATATGTAACTTAGTATAAGTGGCACTCTTGCACTTCATCAGTACAGACTTATTGTACACAGCTTCATAGCATTTCTTTTCCACAGACAAGAGCTTCAGCTTCTGTACACAAATAGCTTCTAGGGTTTTCCTAGATAGATTTGGGCGGAACTCTGTTTGAACTTTACGCACAATGCTGAATATTCTCTCTGTGTCTGCATTGCTGTGGGGTATTATCAATACAGTTAGCATCACCATGGCCAACAATGCAAACTTTGGTTGGCTTGTTACAGGATTGAAGATCCTCCCTATCTTGTACCAGGAAACATCTGCCCTGTTTGACCGAAGAATATCTTCAGGAATGTTCTCTACTTGATATGCAACAAACTCATTTTCCAAATGATCGAGCCTATCAACTGAGACCAAATCAAATCTTCTGACAAAATACATCACAGATTCAAATTTGACATTTGCCCTTTGACTGATGTCAGCCACTTCTGCATGTTTTAAGAGCTCCTCATGCAATGGCAATTTGCTGGTAATATAAGAACTGACCTCTGCGTAATACTCTCTGACAGAGTTAAAAAATATATTTTTCTCCTCTTTAGAGAGCTTCCCTCCCTCCTTGCATTCCTCTAAGTACTGTCTGGTTTTGGTGCCAATCACTAGATCTTCTCTGTCCCTCTGATTCTTTCTATCCCTTACATTAATTGTGATTGTAGACCTCACACTAGTGATTACTACAGGCTTAATGAATTTGCTGAGAAGGAGTAAATGCAAGGAATCCAATTCTCGTTTTAGAACCTGAATAAATGGCTCTTCTCTCTGCAGAAGTGCATTTAAGCCCTCAAAACATGGTAAGGAGGCTTGGAGAAACAGACAGGTTAGCTTCACTAGGGGATTTTCTAGGCTGCGCTGTATTCTACAGAACCTGGTGTCTGGCTTGCCAGCTGGTATTGTAGGTTTTACACCACTCTTCTTGCTAACAACTATCTTCTCCTTCAACCTTTCTGAAAAACAAGCAATAGATTTTCTAAGTCTACAGATAGGTATCTTATACTTCCATCCTTTACTAGAAAAATACATATAGACTGTACAGTGACTACGTTTAAAAACAAATATTAAAATAAAACTAAAATGTAATTTCACACAAATAGAAAAAATAGAAGCTACTATTTTTAAAAGAAAGATTAGTGTAACTACTCTTTTTTAAAATCCTCCATTATAATAGACTAGACTGTACTAACAGATTAAATGGTACCTTGATTAGTTGCAGAAGACACCTTACCAGCCTTCAATTTCACACTGCCAGTATCATTGAATAATTCACTTGAGGTCACAACTGGGCCTACCAATAATTGAAAGCACATTACCATAAGATGTTTTCACAAACAAACGTACAATTGTCTAAAAAAAGTACAAGTCAAACACAAAATGTATTTTCTGATTAAATTAGGTACAAATTATTTGTTTTCCATGTGCATAAATACACACCAAACAAACAGGGCATTTTGAAAATAAATCTAATCTGGCAGCACAAAACAGTTACACATACTTTTACTAGCTTCTGCCACTGCAGAGGATGGCTTGCGTGGATGCCCTTTAGTCATGGCTGGCTCACTAGACTTGGCTTTATTAACTACCTTGCTGGGACCTGATGAAATGCAGAAACCAATTACCATTCATTATTGACCATCAAACTAAAAAACACTGCTTTAAAATGATATAATACAGTATAATGAAAGCATAGTTTAGGTCTATACCTTTGTTTACTTTGCAGAATTCCACTAGTGCTGCCCACTGCTGCAGCAATCTATCAATACACTTGCCCAGGCTGAGCCACCTACAGTAATTCATGGAAAAGGCAAGACATCGCCGTTATTTAAATAAAATCAAATGGTACGTATGGTATTACACTGCGCTGCTAGGAACTACAACCAAACTATTTTAATAATTTATCGACACATTAAAATCAGAAACGGTATTTAATATGGTCGCTCTGACCTGGATTAATTAGAATGCTTTTCTAGAAAGCGGTTTGTGTGTGTAGACAGGGACTTAACGTACAATACTTTTCACATATACACATACAATTTATTCTTAAGCACAAACCTGGTGTTCACATGTTTCAGAATCTTTCTTGCTTCGGTGCCACACAAGTCCTGGCACTGTTTCAACTGCTTGTGCCGCTTGCCACTTTTGTCTAGATAGTAATATATGTCAATCAGGAGTTCGTCGATTCTTGCTGGTAATCTCTTTGCAGCCGACTGGTCAGCAATGTGAATTAAATGACAGGGACAACCCTGTACATGGACAGAATTGTTCTCCATTTTAACATAGGCAGCTACACCTTTATGTACACCCAGCATTACAGCTGCATTATCTGCACCAAATGCAACACAATTTTTCCACGTTATTTCAAATGACTTCAATACTGTATCCACAGTCTTAAAGATATACCCTCGCATGATGGTAAAGCAAGCAGCTGCGTTACCACTTTGCCAATTTCTTCACTGAGTAACGTATTACAACTGGGTACAACTGAGTCTCGATGTCACTGCTGCCGTCGGTTGCAATGGCAAAAAAAATACTTTTCAAAACCGAGGCCTGTTCAGTAGCTGAAAGATATGCTAAAGTTTCGACGATTGCTGTCGTTTTGCTCCTCGCACAGCCATACTTGGAAGCAATTTTACTATCAGGAAGAGCCACTTTCACAAGTGGGCCTATGTGATCTGCAACAGCAATTGGTAAATTGTGCTCTAAAATGAAGTTCGTAAAAAGAGTCTCCGCTTTAATCACGTCATTTTTAAGCCATCTGTTTTAAAAAACAATCCAATGATCTATTTTCCTGAGCTCCCCGTGAATTTCTCTCGTGTTTCAAGGTTCTGACGTGTTCATCAATATCATTTATTCCCCCATGCTTCTGCAGTACTCACAGTAAGCATGATGTTCTGATATCTTACTTTTTTTATGAATGTATACCTCCTGGTGTAATCCTCTTTGAACTTTTGTGAATTCAGTCGCGGTCTTTTTTGTGTTGCCATTTCCTTTATTAAAAATTGAATGAAAAAGTTACCGCTGCTATTTACCATTTGCTTGCTGCCGAGGCGCTTTTTGTTATATCTTGGCCGTCCAATCACTGATCGTCTTTGCTTTTTTTTTTTCATAGTGGCAAGCCTTGACTACCGTGCATGTCCCATTGTAAATGGTCTAGGTACTGTGTGTTTTTTTTAACCACAAGCCAATCACAGCGCGTGAATCAGATACAAAAATGGGAACGCGGAAACTCACACCATCATTAACACAGGAGCACTGACGCAAGTCTAATTAAAAATAAAAACGTATTTTTTTTAACTTGGCCCGTATCACCGTAGCAGAGCCTGAAAACCCTAGTTGCTACGGCCAAACCGTAGCAGTTGGCATCTCTGCTGAACCCTCTGAACCATTTGCTTCATAAAAGATTCACTGAGCCGAATCAATTGAAGCGCTTCGTGCTCCATAGTGATATCTATTGGTAGAGCCGCGCCATTGAACATACTTGAACTTGAACATACGAGTTACACACAGGCTGCTATTGCCTGGAACTTGGCATTTAGAAATAATGATCTGTAGCCTAATGTACATGATAGACACTGTAAAGCATGCTTTTTACAGGCTCTGTCAGTGTCATTTGTGACTTACAAAATGAAGTTACATTTTATAATTTCTCTGTTATCTGGTTATATATCAACCACACATGTGATTACCCAACAAAAAAGCTAGTCACGCATACGCATTATCATACTTGAAATTTAAAATTGTTGTACAATCGAAAACACGATAATGTTGCTTTAGAAAGGTAGGCATTTCTGACCTCAGGAAATGTCTGACCTCGGCTGGGGAATTAGTGTTGAAACAAGTAAGATATTTGATATTTCATTTGTTAGCCAGTTTCCCGGTGGCGCAACAAGTTAGTAAGTTGTGTAATTAAAAATGCTTGTCAATGCAGGATCGAATCCCTGCTCCTGTTAAGTGTGCGTGTAGAGAACTTGTTTTAGATTTTAAAAAATAATAATAATTACATTTTCCAAAATGCATAACTAAAAGAATCACATTTGCTGATATTTTTTTAAATAAACAAATTGAAATAAAAGAGAAAGAAATAATAAATGCTTCCTTCCAGGAGTAATCTAGGCTATATTTCAACAAAGCATTGTATTGATTCTGGTTCAGTCAGATCACGTGATGTGTTGCTTCATGCAGAACACTGTTTGCTTCAGATGGTTCGAGGCGGGTTCCGTCATTTGTTTGCTTCACATGAAGCAGTGGTCATTTGAATCCCCTGAAGTAGTGAATCACTGAATCATGTGACTGATCCGAAGGCAATGAACCCCGTGTATTATTTGAAGCCTCATTGAGGCAATGAACCCCGTATATGATTTGAAGCCTCAGTGAAGCAATGAACCTTGTGAATGATTTGAAGCTCCGCACTAACGTAGTTGAATTACTTGAAGCCCCTCTCCAAAACTCATAGGCATTCTAGTATTAGGCATAGCATTAATGGGTCATTAGTTCAGTGTCTCATCTGTGTCTCTCGGATGGCTAGATTATTACAGGTTATTTTTAAGCATAAACATACTTGAAGCATAACACCAAGTCAATTAAAGCCTATTGGACATTTAAAAAAAGTGTTTTTAAAGTGCATAATATATATATATATATATATAAAACATAACATAATAATAATGTTTATTTTAATACTTTTCAGTAAAACATTCTTGCATGCAAAGATTTCTACATATACATCCATATATATTTTCATAAAAAAAAAAAAAAATGCATATTACATACTGTATATGACTTGGCGGACGCGAACCCGGCCCTCTGGATTGAGGTTGTTTACTTCATTTCACTAAACTCATAGAGTCACCACGGATCCCACAGTCATAACACAAACATCAACAAGATATGGTGCTTTAAGGTGTAATGGTGTTTTTTTCAATAGTATAGCAATTTGATATTTATAAATTATATTTGTTGATGTATCACAATGAAATAATATTGAATTCAAGACTTCTTTGACAAAGGTTTCAAAACAAATTTTATTAACAATTATTTCTGGAAAACATCTCAAATAATCATTGCATTTATTTTTATAATAATATAGTATATTCTTCCTTCCAGTTCTAACCTACGTCAACGAAGCATTATTGATTCGAAGTAAAGCACTGTATTGGTGGTTTGTGTCTTCCTTTGTAAAGCTACCATCAAAACGTTTCGATAATGCACCTACGACACAAGCAAGATTTTACTCTGTGAGCGTGCGTGACTGAATACCCTGAGCGTCTGCAGCTTCAGAGGATCTGTAGAACTGTTGGCGTTTGTGTCACGTGATGTATTGCTTCATGCGAACCAACTGAACCTTTGATTCACAACACTGTTTGCTTCTAATGGTTCGAGACGAGTCGAAGCGGGTGAGGCTTTGTACCCATCACTAGGAAGAGGCGAGATACCTCCCCCGTCGCAAAGATAAGTGTTCAACCTTTCTTTTGTTTGGAAAATGATTGTTTGTTAATGTCCTGTTCTTTATGACTCGGGTTGCTTAGCCGAGTTTTGTATGTGTTTGTTTATAGAACACTACTGTCTGACGTCACCGGTGATCTACTGGAACTGCTGTAACCTATACGAGGCTGGACTGCTGTTGGGACGAGTGAAGAACACGTTGGGATTGCTATTTGCCACGATTATGACTTCCAAATAGATAGCTGAGGAGGCTGTGTGGTCCAGTGGTTAAAGAAAAGGTCCTGTAACCAGGAGGTCCCTGGTTCAAATCCCACCTCAGCCACTGACTCATTGTGTGACCCTGAGCAAGTCACTTAACCTTCTTGTGCTCCGTCTTTCGGGTGAGATGTAGTTGTAAATGACTCTGCAGCTGATGCATAGTTCACACACCCTAGTCTCTGTAAGTCGCCATGGATAAAGGCATCTGCTAAATAAACTAATAATAATAACAATAGCTGTCATTCCTGTTTTGCATCTTGTTAATAGCCCTTTTTTATTCATTCTAGCTGCTATTGTGATCTAGATATTGCCAAATACTGTTATTTGATTGAATTATTATTGCTGTTAATGTTATCATTAACAGCAATAATATGTTATAGTAATACAATGTCATAACTCTGCTCTACTATGAGAGGTGAAAGTGACAAAAAGTAAATAACAAAGAAAACTAATCAAATAACAAAAAAAACAGCATCGTTTAACAAAAACCTCATCGAATAGACAAAAAACAAATCAAATAAATAAAACCGCATTGAATGACAAAAACCTCATTGAATAGACAAAAACAGCATTGAATAGACAAAAAACGATTCAGTGGCCAAGAGTTGCGTTGCACAGTGAAGAACTTATCTGAAGCAGCAGAGAGGAGCAGCAACTGGCTGTGGATGAGGCAGAAAGATTCTGGCTGGGGATCTCAAGCACAATAGAAAGAAAGAAACGCTGATGTACAGGTAAGTAAGCTGGGCTGAGTTGAGTGGGGGACGGAGGGGGGTGATGCTGGGACGCCAGAATCACTGTCGAGCCCTCTTGAGGTGTCGTGGGCTAGTCGACGAAACACTGAGGATGGAAGGTGCCCACTTGAAGACCCCAGAGATGTACCCTACTTAGCTCAATCCAGACGGTTGTCATGCTGATGCGCTGGGGAGACCGCACTGTGGTTGATCCCTGGAGCCAGCATCGCAGCCGTTGTGTGTGCTGATGCGCCAGGGAGGCAAAATAAGGTGATTCCTGGAGCCAGCATTACACCAGACAGAAGGATATCTACATCATCATATGGAAGGAAACGTAAATGGATGGAGACACATATGGATCACATTAGTTTACTGTAAAGCTACGTCTTAGTTGGTGCTTATCTTGGCGAGAACCGAGTTCAAATCAGCATGAAGTTTTAACATCTACTCTCGTGTAATGGAAATCATGTTGTGAATCGCATGTGCATTCTTGACTTTTCCTAAATATATGACTTTAATATCCTGATGGCATTTGAGCGCCAGATTTGCAAAAATCAAAACTATAGAGACTATAGTTATGTTTTTGAAAAATAAGAAAAACTGTTTAATTTTCACTGTAAATACGGTGTTTCTGCTATGAAAATGTTAGGTATGATGTTCGTTAAAAAAAAAAAAAACACATCATTGTATCTGATTGTTTTTCATTTTCATAACGAATCAGTTTAAATATGTATCTGGCGATTCTAGTGTTAAGGATACATCCACTACAATATATATTGCATTTTTGTTTACAGTCTTACTTTGGCTATTTCTAACAATATATTATACAGATTTATTATAATTGGATTTGGCCCAAAAACTCGTACACCTACTTTCCGTAAAGCCCCAAACCCTCAATCAGTCTGTTGAGAGTCAGTTTTGGGTTCCAACTAAAGTTAGCTGTGATTGGCTGAACGTGTTGGCAGACAGCAAGAGCTACCACCGATTTCCTCGGTTGAAATGGGCAAGGCTGGGGAGAATGATTGAGACTTTGTGCATGCACACAATTCAACTAGACTAAATCGCGCTTCAACTAAAAGCACTTCAACAAAACTAAACACCACTCGACTAAGTAACTGCGCACCCTATTGGTTTTTGTCATTCAATGCTGTTTTTGTCTATTCGAAGAGGTTTTTGTCATTCAATGCTGTTTTATTTATTTGATTCGTTTTTTGTCTATTCGATGAGGTTTTTGTTAAACAATTCTGTTTTATTTGATTCGTTTTTTTGTCTGTTCGATGAGGTTTTTGTTAAACAATGCTGTTTTATTTGATTCATTTTTTGTCTATTCGATGAGGTTTTTGTCATTCAATGCTGTTTTATTTATTTGATTCATTTTTTGTCTATTCGATGAGGTTTTTGTCATTCAATGCTGTTTTATTTATTTGATTAATTTTTTGTCTATTTGATGAGGTTTTTGTTAAATAGATGCAGATTTTTTTGTTATTTGATTAGTTTTCTTTGTTATTTACTTTTTGTCACTTTCACCTCTCATACTCTACGGTTACTGACTCATGTATATGATTGTACAGTTCGGCCTTCATCACCAACATCGCTTGTAAGCTCGAAACTGATTGGTCCATTCACGGTGTCCATGGAAACATAAGCCTGGAAACAAAATGCCCTTGGAGAAGGAATGTTTTACTTGACTTGCAAACGTAATGAATTGTGGAAATTGCCGCTATTTTACTGTAACAAAATAAACATTTTGAATACTATTCACTGGAATATACGAGCACTATAAAAACATTTTTTTTTTCTTTTTTAAATAACTATTTTAGGTGGCTCATCTGGCAAAGTAGACGGCAATTTAGCCAGCTGCTGGCTGGAATTGAGAAGGTTGCACACTAAACCGCCTTCACATTAGCTGTCCACACTCAACAAGAAAAGCAAATTGAAACAATTACTTTTTCATATTTTTATTATTTTTTTGAGGTTAAGAAGCATAAAAATATCAAACGAACATGTTTCGACCAAAAAATGGCCGTCCTCAGCGTTTCTCAAACACCCTTTCTCAGCAATTAAATAAAATACAATAAAATAATCTCTTTCCAGATGGAAATAAGACTCCCACTGCAGAGCAGCTTCACTCGTTCAGGTTTTAATAAGCTTAATTTGCCCCGGTGTGTATAGGTAACAAGCTCAGGTGTGTCACATTAAACTTATAGTAAAAACATGAATGTATCAGGCTGCTATGCAATGGGAGTCTTATTTCCATCCTTGCATACGATCTCGCTATAATATAGATACAATTCCAGTTGGTTAAACTGTGGCAGCAGATAAAGCCCTGGTGGCTTACTGCTGCTCCATTAACCCTTTCATGCACAGCAACCTCACGAGCACGGATATAAAACTCTCTTCTAGTCTTTATATGGGGACATAGGGAAGACGCAAAGGCATGAGGACCTCATAGGAGGATGCCATTTTCCTCCCATATTGATTTTTTTTCAATTTTAAATGAAAACTAAGATTTATTATGTTTCCAAACCACTTTTTTTCAATATTTAATCTGTGAAAGGGTTACACGTGAATTATACAGACAGTTGATAGAAGTCGTTTTCCACTGAACTATCACTGTCCCAAGCTTGGTTCGTGCAGCATGACTTCACCTCGAAGCATCCATGTGGCAGCACACAGAACACTGCCCATAGGTTAGAACCACAAAGACGACAGCAGCGATAGGTGGACAGCTCCCTACCTGAGCCAAGTCCCGCCTCCTTATCTTCAGCGTATTGGTTTGAATCAGAGTAAATATTTGCATGTTCATCAATTTCAAAAGCATGAATCTGCTCTGCTTTATATATTAATGAATGTTTGAGGCTCACAAAATAACAGCAAGCAATAAATGGATTAATGGATTACTTGCATCTGTATACAGACCCCCTCTTGTTACACCTGGATTATCTCAATTAGATATATTTAAAGAAACGGAATACAATCAATGCAAGACGAAACATTTGTCATTGGATTCACTACTATTCTTTTAGCATTTGTAAACTGAACGTTACTGAGTGTTTGACAACACTTAACAGATTTTTCAGGGCTGGGATTATGCATAGATGTGTGGTCCGGTGGTTAAAGAAAAGGATTTGGAACCAGGAGGTCCCCAGTTCAAATCCCGACTCAACCACTGACTCACTGTGTGACCCTGAGCAAGTCACCTCCTTGCGATCCGTCTTTCGGGTGAGACGTTGTTGTAAGTGACTCTGCAGTCGATGCATAGCTCACACACCCTAGTCTCTGCAAGTCACCTTGGATAAGGCATCTGCTAAATAAACAAATATAGTGCACACCGTTTATAAGAATCACTGATACAAGAATCAACCATATAGTGATCAAAACCACTGGGACAAAATCATTCCTATACTAACCAATGGAAAAGAATCAGCTTGTAAGAACCAAGCAATCCGCTTATAAGAATAATTTTGGGGCAAACTGACTACATGTAATACAGTACTTGATTAAGTGCAATGACTTGTACAGCCAATAAAGCTGTTTTTGAATTTGAATTTGATCACATCTTGCGTGATTAGGCACGTACACAGAGAGGATAGTGCAATGATGTTTTTTTGTGTTCTCTGTTAGTGAAAATGTGTTTCAATAAAGTGAACACACATTCATAGAATACATACTGAGTACAGTGAGGAGGAGGGGGGATTGCAGAGCTTTGCATCTCTGCTTAATGAAAAACTGAGATTCATTCTTCCACTCCACCTTTCCCTCAGTCACTCTCCTCCTCATCCTCCTCCTCCTCTCCGGCTGATCTTTGCGCTTGGCCAGTCTCAGCCACTCTGCATTGTTGTTGCTGAAACCTTTCTTGGGCAACCTTTAAAAGGAGGTTCTATAGTGCTCATGAAATACAGGTGTGTTAGTGTTGACTGGGTTCACCCACAAAACTAAGTTCTAAGCCAGGGGTGGCCCTTCCACTCCAGGTCTTTGTTCCAACCCTGTTCTAAATTGTTTAATTGAACCAGGTAAACCTCCAGCCAGACCCGAAGTAGTTCATTATATCATTTTATTTGTTAAACCTGGAGTGGAATGGCCCTCCAGGACCGTGATTGGACACCCCTGCTTTAGGCCATATTTGTTTAAATGTGTTTAGAAACATTATTTTAGGCTAAAAGGCGCTTTGATGAGAGATAGCTTAAACTCCTCTCTAAAACTGTTAAAAATGGGTTTAAAAAAAAAAAGCTCTCATTATTTAATTACAGGGATGGAAATAAGACTCCCATTGCTTATAGGTTTGATTCCTTTCTGGTTTCACTGAATTTAATAAGACACACCTGAGCTTGTTACCTATATGCTGGGGCTAATCAAGTTGGTAGTAAAACCTGGAATGTGTGAAACTGCTATGCAATGGGAGTCTTATTTCCATCCTTGTTTTCCAAATGAAATCCCTTTTATTTCTCCCCAGTAAAGATGGTCTTTTCAAAGCTGGTAGATGGAGTACCTTTGTCCTGGTTTGCAGTGGGGGTTTTGCTCACTGGCGAGTCTTTCTGTTTCTTCTCCATCTTGCTTTTCTTCTGTGAAACCTGTTTCCCTGCCCTGCAACACAATCCAAAACAATCCACTTTACATTATGGAACACAGTGAAGCCAGCAGGGCTACAGTAATCAACCCAGTTTACACTACGGAACACAGTGAAGCCAGCAGGGCTACAGTAATCAACCCACTTTACACTATGGAACACAGTGAAGCCAGCAGGGCTACAGTAATCAACCCACTTTACACTACGGAACACAGTGAAGCCAGCAGGGCTACAGTAATCGCACTGCTTCTCCTGTGCTGTCCCATGTTTCACCATAATGTATTTTACAGCCTAATCCTGATTGTTTAAGAAAGGTGTCTATTGCAGAAGTGCAGAGCTGACCTTAACCCCTTTCTGCTATAAGGTATAAACTTTACTGAAAGACTAAACTTGGATAAGTATTTCATTGCAGTGTATTTGAGTTAAATTTAATAATAAAGAAAATAAATAAATAAAAACTTGGGTATATACAAATTATTATAGTAATTGTTTCCTGGTCTGCATGTTAGGGTTAGAAATCACACTAAACATTCACACAAGAAGAGAAGCAGCTGAAATATCACAGCTATTTATTCATTTCGATTTCTGAAATGTTGGGGGGAAACTCGAGCTCACCTTTTTCGCCCTCGACTGGAAAGTCTTTTCGGTCCTTCATCATCTATAAAAATAAAAACAAAAATAAATTTAAACTCAGGTGAATGCAGACAGTCCCACAATCCTGTTCAGTTTGACACTACGATATAATCCCTTCTTCTTGTGTTAGTTTACTAAATTCTTTCAGAGTTTAGTTTCATTAAAGCTGCAGACAGACAGTATCCCATGTGTTCAGTTTGACACCATTTTAACAATGTTATTATTAAATGTTTCCATAGTTTACTTGCTAAAGACATTAGCACTATCTAATAAGTAGGCTTGTAACGATAATAATCGAATTATATATATCGATTGGGACCCCACGATAACAAATCAATAATATTTTAATGAAATCGAATATTCCATGAATTTAAAAAATCGTCTTGTATATATTAACTTACGGGATGGGGTAAAAGCCGGAACGAGACCGAATGGCGCGGAACGGTACTTTAATGAATTCAATTGCTTTAAAAAACAGCATAGAAAGTTACACACACGTGAGGGGAATATTTTAGCAATCAGAACCAATTAGTAACGCGCTGTCATTAACCCGTTCCGGCCCAGAACCCTCTTTTTATCACCAAAAAGCTCCCGGAACACTGGGTTCCAAAGGTGCAAAGATGATGAAAATTATACACATAATACAATTAAGTGGGAACAACATAACACTATTGAAAAAAAAACACCGAATCGACCTTTAACTGCCCATCCCGTGCAATAAACAGCTGTATAGACAAATCCGGCCGGAACACGGCGTTCCGAAGCTGCACAGAGAATGAAAATGATACACACAATACAACTAAGTGAGGACATCATAACACTATTGAAAAAACCCACTGAACCGACCTCAGGCGCGTAGCGTCCATTGAGGTAAAAATCGGCTTAATTCTTAATTGTGAAGACGAAAAAAAAAGATAAAAAAACCCAAAACGTACCCACTTTATTTTTTAAGAGTGTAAAATTGAGATATATAAAATATTATCTTTAATTTCTTCACATTACTGTGATCTCGGGCTGTACAGACACTGGGGTATGTCAAATTCGCGCCACAAAGACGTTTCTCATTAGTCAGTTTCCCAAGTTACTCTGTACTCTGGTTTACAGTGCAGCACTAACATGAAACGGAGAAAAAACCAACCAATTACACATTTCTTTCTAAAGAAGCCAACTCTTGGTAAGTATCAATGTTAAGTTAATTTATCATTTATATTTGTTGTTTTTCCCCTGCGCAATGTGATGTTTCGCTGCAATACGTTTTGATAAATCTTTTTTTTTTCCCCCATGTAGAATGTTTTAACGCCAGCACAGCAAAAATCCAAGTACCTGTTTTTATGATGACATTAAATGTGTAGCTAAACCAGCTGGCTGTATGTTGTTGTTGTTTTTTTGTTTTTTTTTTCTCGTCACTTTAAATGGACAGTCAGCTCGTCCAAGTATCACCCTACCTGCTATAGCATAGCGTTTCATTCTAGCATAATGGCTGTGTATTTGCATCTATAGTGACCCGGCTTGTGCTCTAGGCAGCACCGGGACCTCAGCGACCGGTTTCCCCCGCCTGAAGTACTGTACTACTTCCTATCATCGATTTATACTGACAAAAGAATATTAGAATTGATTGAGAAACTGTGTAAACGTTCAAAGGAGATCTAGCGTTCAGAAGTGGGAACATCACATTATTATTATTATTATTATTATTATTATTATTATTATTATTGGTGAATACATTGTCAAAGTACTATAGAGTCATACAAATATTGTACACAAACAGCACCAGTCCCAGCAGTGTCAGCACCAGTCTTACCGGTCAGCAGCAGTTACCAGTCCCAGCAGTGTAAGGCAACTTAAGTAGCGGTGAACCAAATGCAAGTCAATAAAGGTATGAACCCATCTACTTATTAATATTGATGTTATATTCTTGTCCTTTTAAAATCACATATTTCTGACAGTGTGAATATGGTCATTTAGGTTGCTGTGGTTTTGCTGGGAGACAATTAATTTTAATCTTTGAAATAATATGGGTCATCAAATTTTAACATTAACATCATCATCCAAGGGACTTAATATTGCTTTGCAGTTTGCAAAAAGTCTCCAGGCTTTATAAGATGATAACTTTTACCTTTGTAACATGAACAGGATCTTCAAGAGGTTTGTTCAACTTTTATTTTTTTTTTTTGCCTCAGTAAAAATCTAATCCTAGCTCCGCCCCTGGACCTTTAACTGCCCATTCCGTGCAATAAACAACTGTATCAACAAAACCAGCCGGAACACGGGGTTCCGAAGGTGCAGAGTATGAAAATGGTACACATAATACAACTAAGTGGGAACAATAGAACACTGCTGAAAAAACCCACCGAACCCATCTTTCATTTCCCATTCCGTGCAATAAACAGCTGTATAGACAAAACCGACCGGAACACGGGGTTCCGAAGGTGCAGAGTATGAAAATGGTACACATAATACAACTAAGTGGGAACAACATAACACTACTGAAAATACCCACCAAACCTATCTTTCATTTCCCATTCCGTGCAACAAACAGCTTGATTAATAAAGCTGCCCAGAAGCTGCACAGGAGATGAAAAAAAGATACACATAATACAGTGAGTAACATACTTACAAAAACTGTCCGAAGTGTTAACCGACCTTTAATTGCCCATTCCCTGCATGAAATGGGTTAATATGAATTGAACTACTGCAAATTCAAGAATGTGTATTCAGCCGAGGAGATGTTCGTTGATTTTTACTGTCTATACAAACTACACTTTTCAGCCTTGATAGAAACACCTGCAAAGGGCTACTGATTAGTACTTTAATACTGTACTGGATCAGAACACTACATTTGCCTATAAATTCAGTGACGGCAGAGAATATCATGTTATTGACCAGATATTGTTTTTAGTGATTAAGCACTAGAAGCAAATTTCAGCTATGTGTTATACTCTCAGGAAAACAAAATTTAGCAAAAACGGTTCTATGTCTTAGATGTGGAACCGTTTATCTGGTGCTGTTTGAAACCACGTGTAAGATTCTGTATTTGTACTTTATAATAATCAGTTTAATAGTCCATGCAGTATGCTGAGAACTCTGTACTTATTTCTCCAAAATGTCATGACTTCTGTAACATGCTGAATGTGTTTCGCGTTGACAACCATTCAAGGTTGTGTTGGTAAATTTGTGGTACACTGGATGTTGTTGTAGACTGAATGATGAGAATATAAGGGTTAGAGAACATCAGCTTGCTCCTGGGTTACCATGCGCTTCTTCTTGGTCCATGCATCACTAATAGAGAGAGAATTCGTCCATATTACTAGATGTACATATTTTAAGAGTCATAATATAAGAAAAATGTGTGTGTACTTTTAAGATGTTGACTGTGTAACCACATATAAATTGTTGTTTGTTCACTTTAACAAGCTAGTGTTGTTGATACTGTTTTTAGAGTGAGATGCAAAAGCGGCAGTTGTAAATGTGTTATATTGAGATTGCAATGTAAAACGAGTGTAGGTCGGATTGTTAAACTGTATCTCATTTTTAATGTGATATCTGTTGGGCATGATGAGATTGGGGTTTCATTAGCCTTTAATGTAAGATACAACCCTTGTGGGTACGAATGAGGCGGAGCATGTCAGATTTTGTTTTACAACACGTCTCAAGCCAGTGTTTATTAAATTAATAAGAAAAAGGGAACGGGAACTCGGAGCAAATAAAAGTTATTTGTAAACCCCGGCAGCCACTTGTAAACCCCCCAGATAACCCCACAATCACACTCCACACCCGTGCTCACAACATCCAGCCATTCAGTAATTGCTCCCTCCCTCCCTCGCCCAAACAACCAACAATAGCCCCCAACACACCCCTGCCTAAAACGCCTCCTCCTCCTTCCTCCTGTTACATTAGTAAATGTGCTCCCTCTGTGCACAGAATATTATAGGCTACAGTGTAATTATTGGACAAATTGTCATGCACTTGGCTAAGAATGACTTAAGAAAAGAGCGAGAGTTGAGAGTTAAAAAGGTGAATTAGCTAGGTATTCAATGAAGATTGGGTAAGGTGGCCCAGTGGTTAAAGACAAAGGCTTCATACCAGGTGTTTCCCAGTTCAAATCCCAACTCACACTGTGTGTGACCCAGACCAAATCACTTAATCTCCTTGTGCTCCATCCTTGAGACGTAAAACCGAGGTCCTATTGGAGGTGACTGCATAATTCACCCCTAGTTTCTGGAAGTCGCTTTGGATAGAAGCGTCTGCTAAAATGACTAATTAATAACTAGAGTTGCAAGCAACTTTACGGCTTCCAAGCAGTTATCGTGAAATTTAAGCGCATTGGTTATTATAAATGAAGCGTTATTATCACAACTGTGCTAACTGTGTCAATTTTGGCCCACATATTGGAATTATTGGTTAGTAGGTTATTTAAATTGTATTTGGATGCACACAAAATTCTAAATAGTATGCAGTCATATAGACTTTGAAAATAATGCATATAAGAGGCTAATATTGTTCTAAATTCTAGACCACTCTTTGTTTGAGTTTGTGTGCGTGTGAGCGTGTGCGTGCATGCGTGTGAGCGTGTGGTGCCCTATTCTTCATTTTGCAATATAAAATAAAGTCTACAGCATGTATTGGTTTTTGTATATTTTAATGCCACTATCATTTAATGTGCATTTTTTTTAAAGCAATAGAAAGTGATAATAGTGTAACGATTAGCTATCAGGGTTGCCTGGCAAATACACAATTCACCATATTTAATTGTGACCAAACCGCTACTAGGATATAACATGTGCACGATTTATGAGTAACACCACTCCAATCCTATGCCGAGGAATTATAAACAGGACAGAGGAGAGAAGAAACTGTAACAGAACCCAGAGAGACAGTACAAATTGAGCAGTTATTGTGCTCTGCAGGTAACAGACCATTTGGAGAGTTGGCTCAAATACAGAACAAATTATTTCATAATAAATCACATCCAAAGTTATATTATAGCACTCAATAGTTAACTATCTGGCCCAACAAACATTATATCTGGCTGAATCAAAAACATCATATTGCACACTTGATAAACTCATTATAGTTTGCACATAAATAGTAATTATTGCACATCAATAGTAGCCCAGTTATATTGCACATCTTAATCATGTATATTACACATAAGTTATTTATATTGCACACCTTGGTTAATCATGTATATTGTGATAAGTGAAAAAAAAAGAACCTCCATACGTCTTTTAAATACACTGGATGCTTCGTTGCCACCTATTGAGGATTTGCGATTGTGGTTTTATCAGTTTAGTCTTAATTATAACTATGAATGTAGTTATGAAATAAAAAAATAATAACATAGACGCCGTATCAGTACAGTATACCCATTCACTTGAATTCCGTATGTAGATACTACTGAATCAGAGATGATTTATTTGTAAACACAGCCCTATAAATACACCTTAATATAATTAAAATAAAAGGTATAACGTAACTGACGCCTGTTATATGTTTACATTCTGCCGAAATTATACTCATGGTAGCTTTAATAAAACGAATTTGTTCATAAGTTTTACAAACTGCGTATAACTTTTATTTCGAGACTGAATTTTCCCATTGACTTGTCAACACATTGTGGCGGTAGGTTTATACTAGAAACACTTTAAAACATACAAATAACCAAACGAATATCGTATTATACATCATTTATATATTGATATGAGTAGTCTGTCAGCCTACCTAAGAGTAGATCCTGCAGCTGCCACATCGCTTTAAAAAAAAAAAAAAAAAAAAAAAAAAAATGTCCGCTTTTTATTCTCCATGAATAACAATGCGATCTTTACAGTTACAATGATATTTCATAGAGTAAGCGTTGCTGAACAGTTTTGTGTATACATTTCATTACCAAAAATAATTAGTTTAATTAAAGATACAGCCTCAAAGTGCCCCCCCCCCCCCCCCAGCCCTTTTAAATGGGTTATACACGGGTTTGTTGGAACAGATTCAGGATCTGTGACTGTGTTTGACCACAGTTCAGTCGTAAAAATAATTATATAACGATTTTTAAGCAAACTGTATTCATGTGATTTGTAAAGCTCATGTATTATGTATTTTTTTTTGTTTGTTTCAATTGTCTTCTAGTTTAAAAAGCACAGTGCAGGTTATTTTTTAGGCTTCCAAGCCGTAGGCTGGGGAAGCCTATTGTTTTTGTTAGGATTATTATTATTATTATTATTATTATTATTATTATTATTATTATTATTATTAGGCTTCCAAGCCGTAGGCTGGGGAAGCCTATTGTTTTTGTTATTATTATTATTATTATTATTATTATTATTATTATTATTATTATTTCTGCCAAAACATGCTCAAAAACTCACGAAATTCGGTACACTGGTAGATGCCTATGGATGATAGTCGGTGATATTCAGCAATTTTGCGCAAGTCACATGGTTCGGCAGCCATATTGGATTTTGCGGAATTTGTTAAAACGCCTATGTATCGGAAACCGCTTACTGCAGAGTTCTGAAAATTGCTATACATGTTGAGGGATAGTCCATGATTAACTATTGTTAATATGAAGCTGATTGGTTCTGTGGTTTGGCAACCACATTGATTAATGACATAAAATTACCATAAAAATATAAAACCATCAAAATTCAAACATCTTCTTCTCTGAAACCGCTTATCCGATTGAAACAAAAATTGGAATAAAACATCTCAGTATGGTCATCTGTTACGCTTGTTCAAGGGAAGTTGCTACTGTGAAAATCATGGCGTCCACGCTGCATGACATCATCAACATACGCAACTGGCTATAAAACTGTGTATAACTTATTATCGGCTGCACCAAAACGCACGAAATTTGACACGGATGTTGAGGACTATGTGATGTTGTGTCGTGTTCAATATGGCGGCCTTTGGTCACATGGTGTGGCAGCCATCTTGGATTTAATGAAAAGTTTGGACAATATTCAAAAGTCTTGTTCTCATGAACGGTAAATAGTACAGCTGTGAAAAATTTTGTACATAGTGCGCTCATGTCCTCGGTTGATTCTACTTAAGGAAAAATGGATCGGTCACATGGTGTGGCAGCTATGTTGGATTTTGCGTAAAACGCTTAAACAACAACTCCTCATGAGCCCTTTGCCCGATTGATGTTAATCTTGGTTATACGTTATCTTTGTATTGTCCTCTAAAAAAATTAGTCAGGAAAAGTTCCTACATCAACAAACATGACCGCCATGAGCAAATCAATATGGATGACATGCCAGTTTTCCAATTTTCACCCTGAAATGACACATTTCCACCACTGGGGACAGCTGTTAACATGGAAAAGTCTGCAAGGTATAGAAAAAATATAGCAAGGTGTAGCAAGGTATAGAAAAAAAGTATGTTTGTAATTTATTAGATGTGACTTTTGTTGTTTTACAAAACTGGTGTGTTTATATGAGCACTATAGGTAATGCAAGTAGTGTAATGTGTAATGCATAAATAGTTTTATATAGTATGGTTAAGTTCTGCTAAAGGTCAAATTTAAAGCTGGCTCTAAAACTTAATTTCCCATAATTTCTTATTGACTGCAGATGGTTGTTATATAACATGCAGAGTTCTAATTGAAGCCAAAATGAGCATAAATGATCTAAGTATGATTATCTTTTACAGTTGTTCAAGGGAAGTTGCTACAGTACAAAACATGGCTGCTGTGGGCCAATGAGATTTCAGCATTGATCATCTAACCAGTGATTCCAATATTTTGGCCAAAATTGACACAGTCAGCTGTGTCCAAAATGATTTGTGATAACATTTCATCTATAACAACCAATGCGCTTAAATTTCACACTAACTGCTTGGAAGCCGTAAAGTTGCTCGCAACTCTAGTTTATTTTTATTTTTTCGCGTGGATGCAGCTGCAACAGTAGTTTACAGTATGTGTCTTTATATACTGTATACTGTTTGTACGTGTGAATTAATATCATCCTTTCCACTGTAATTAAGTTACATGAGTTAGTAAAACTGTTTTTGTTAAACACCAGCAAAAAATGGCCGTTTTAAGAAAGATTTTTTCTCTAGCTTGTTGACTGTACCATGTTAACAGCTGTTCCCAGTGGTGGGAATGTCATTTCAGGGTAAAATATGAGCAAACTGGCATGTAACCCATATTGTTTGGCTCATGGCGGTCATGTTTGTTGATGTAGGAACTTTTTCCTGCCTAATTTTTTTAGAGGACAGTACAAAGATAACGTATAACCAAGATTCACATCAATCGGCCAAAGGGCCCATGAGGAGTTGTTGTTTAAGCGTTTCACGCAAAATCCAACATAGCTGCCAGACCATGTGACTGATCAATTTTTCCTTAAGTAGAATCAATCATGGACATGAGCGCACTATGTACAACATTTCTCACAGCTGTACTATTTACCGTTCATGAGAAGAAGACTTTTGAATATTGTCCAAACTTTTCATTAAATCCAAGATAGCTGCCACACCATGTGACCAAAGGCCGCCATATTGAACACGACACAACATCACATAGTCCTTAACATCCGTGTCAAATTTTGTGCGTTTTGGTGCAGCCGATAAGAAGTTATATACAGTTTTATATCCAGTTGCGTATGCAGCATGGACGCCATGATTTTCACAGTAGCAACTTCCCTTGAACAAGCGTAACAGATGACCATACTGAGATGTTTTATTTCAATTTTTGTTTCAATCGGATAAGCGGTTTCAGAGAAGAAGATGTTTGAATTTGTTTGATGATTTTATATTTTTATGGTAATTTTATGTCATTAATCAATGTGGTTGCCAAACCACAGACCCAATCAGCTTCATATTAACAACAGTTAATCATGGACTATCCCTCAACATGTATAGCAATTTTCAGAACTCTGCAGTAAGCGGTTTCAGATACATAGGCGTTTTAACAAATTCCGCAAAATCCAATATGGCTGCCGAACCATGTGACTTGCGCAAAATTGCTGAATATCACCGAGTATCATCCATAGGCATCTACCAGTGTACCGAATTTCGTGAGTTTTTTAGCATGTTTTGGCAGGAAAAAAATAATAATAATAATAATAATCCTAACAAAAACAATAGGCTTCCCCAGCCTACGGCTTGGAAGCCTAATAATCCTAACAAAAACAATAGGCTCCCCAGCCTACGGCTTGGAAGCCTAATAATAATAATAATAATCTATATAATAATAATCTAATCTATATAGCCTTCTGTAGTAAGCCCTGCTTATTGATATGTGTTTGTTTTATTTTCAGAACGAGGGTTCCCCCTCCACCCGTGTTATTTTGTTTTTGTTTATTTTGATGATTATTATATTTGTCGGCGAGCGCCGTATGTGTTATTGTTTTGTATTTTGACGGCGTAGCCGTTTTGTTTATTTTATACTGTTTAGTAATGTGGATGGGAAGCCCCATCCACATGGTATATAATTAAAACTCGTGCAGAAGGTGGCCATCTCCCGAATTAATTAGGTGATTTAATTTGTTGCTAATCGGGAGATGGTCACCTGTTATAAAAAGCCTGCAGCTCTCCAACTCGGTGTGGGTGTTTGGAGTGAGAGGAGAGAACAAGAGGAGAGAAACAAAACGAAACTTAAAACTCCAGGAACAGTGAAGGCATTTGCTCAGCCTGACCTGGGTTTTGTTATTTATTTTGTGTTCGAGATTTGTTTCTGTTTAACCTTTTTATTTTGCTCTGTGAGCACAGTGTTTGTGTTTAAAATATTTATTTTAGTTTTGGATTATTTAAATAAAACGGCGCCCGCGCCACTGCACCGTACCTTTTGTTTTTGTTGTGCCTTCTTCTGGTCTGACGTCACCGCTCGTCATTCCTGTCACACGTGGTGTCCTGCGTGGGATCGCAGCGCCTCCTAGACGCAGGCAGAAGAGGGTACTGCAGCTTTTTTGTTTTTTTCGTTTTTTTTGATTGTGTGGAGGGAGAAAAGAAGAGTGAAGAGGAGGATGGGAGGAAAGAGGATGGGAGGAAGGAAGAGCTGCAGAAAGCAGCAAAAGCGGCGGCAACAGCTGCCAACAGGGGATGTGGGGGTAGATGAGTGGTGCCCTGGTTGTGGGGAGTTTGGGCACACCGTGGCCATCTGCCCCACCCAATACCAGGGAGAGGAGTGGGCTGCCCAAGCGAGCCAGGACCAGATACCCCGGGGGAGACCCCAGAAGCGGGAGCTACCAGCCACGGCCACCAAGCGGGAGAGCAGCTGGGATGCCATCCTCCGGGCGGTCATGCATGACTGCTGGTGCCCCATCTGCGGTGAGCGGGGGCATTCTCCACTCAACTGCCCTCTCCTGTCAGAGGGGTGCCTGCTACGCCCATTCCCACCAGCAGAGGGAGAGTGCCTGCTGGTCCCATCACCACCTGAGAGAGGAGACACGGACCTGGAGAGGGAGTCGGTGCGTCCACAGCCCAAGAGGGAGGAGACTGAGCGTCCACAGCCCAAGAGGGAGGAGACTGAGCGTCCACAGCCCAAGAGGGAGGAGTCGGTGCGTCCACAGCTCAAGGGGGGGAGGCCGAATGTCCACAGCCCAAGAGGGAGGAGCCAGTGCGTCCACAGCCCAAGAGGGAGGAGCCAGTGCATCCACAGCCCAAAAGGGGGAAGGCCGAACATCCACAGCCCAGGTACCTGCCAGCAGAGGGAGCATGCCTGCTGGTTCCGCCTCCATCTCCGTGGGAGGACGGTGAGTCGCTCCCACTTCCGCCAGCAGAGGGAGAGTTCCTGCTGGTTCCACCTCCACTACCCTGGGAGGACTGGGTGTTGCTCCCACCTCCGCCAGCAGAGGGAGAGTTCCTGCTGGTTCCACCTCCACCGCCTTGGGAGGACTGTGTGTCGCTCCCACCTCCGCCAGCAGAGGGAGAGTTCCTGCTGGATCCACCTCCACCGCCCTGGGAGGACTGTGTGTCGCTCCCACCTCCACCAGCAGAGGGAGCATGCCTGCTGGTTCCGCTTCCACCACCGCCAGCAGAGGGAACATGCCTGCTGGTTTCCTGCTGCAGCCAGAAGGGGAGGAGCCGCCTCTGCTGCCAGAAGGGGAGGAGCCGCCGCTGCCAGAAGGGGAGGAGCCGCCCTGCTGCCAGAAGGGGAGGAGCCGCCGCCGCTGCCAGAAGGGAGGAGCCCCGCCGCCTGCAGCCTGAAGGGAGGAGGCCCTGCCGCCCAGCAGCCTGAAGGGGAGGAGGCCCTGCCGCCCGCGCAGCCTGAAGGGGAGGAGGCCCTGCCGCCCGCGCAGCCTGAAGGGGAGGAGGCCCTGCCGCCTGCGCAGCCTGAAGGGGAGGAGGCCCTGCCGCCTGCGCAGCCTGAAGGGGAGGAGGCCCTGCCGCCTGCGCGGCCTGAAGGGGAGGAGGCCCTGCCGCCTGCGCAGCCTGAAGGGGAGGAGGCCCTGCCGCCTGCGCAGCCTGAAGGGGGAGGGCCCCGCCGCCTCGCGCAGCCTGAAGGGGAGGAGGCCCTGCCGCCTGCGCGCCCTGAAAGGGGAGGAGGCCCTGCCGCCCGCGCAGCCTGAAGGGGAGGAGGCCCTGCCGCCTGCGCAGCCTGAAGGGGAGGAGGCCCTGCCGCCTGCGCAGCCTGAAGGGGAGGAGGCCCTGCCGCCTTGGCCGCCAGAAGAGGAGGAGCCCCTGCCGCCTTGGCCGCTAGAAGAGGAGGAGCCCCTGCCGCCTTTACCATCAAGAGGAGAGGAGCAGGAGCTACCTCTACCTCCACCACCACCACCACCATTGGGAGAAGTGGAGCTCCTGCTGCCGCCTTCAGGGCCAGGGGCTCCCCTCCCGCCGTCGGCATCGCCTGGGGTTGCCTGTGTCTCCCTTGCTTCTCCTAGGGTTGCTGCTGGTCCTGCGTCGCCTCCCGAGGGTCCGCTGCTGCTGCCGTCGCCTCCCGAGGGTCCGCTGCTGCTGCCGTCGCCTCCCGAGGGTCCGCTGCTGCTGCCGCCGCCTCTCGAGGGTCCGCTGCTGCTGCCGCCGCCTGGGGTCGCCAGGGATCCTGCCTCGCCTGGGGTCGTCGAGGGTCCCGCTTCGCCTGGGGTCGCCAGGGATCCTGCTTCGCCTGGGGTCACTACACTATGGCCGGAGCCCCACGGAGGGGAACTGCTGGCCATGAAGAGGAGGGGGAAGGTCAGGAGACCAGCTCCCCCAGCCGCACTTTCGCGGCAGGATAGAGTGTGGCGGGAGCCCCGGAAGAGGGAGCTGCCGGCCATGAAGAATTGGGGGGTGCCAGAGATTCCACCATGGCCACCCCCCAGAAACAACTTGCTTCCCCCTCTTCTGGGACTTTGAGACTGAGGGGGGAGGTGGCCATTGGGGCCAAGTGTGCGTTGCACAAGGGGGGGGGATATGTAGCAGGGCGGTAGTAAGCCCTGCTTATTGATATGTGTTTGTTTTATTTTCAGAACGAGGGTTCCCCCTCCACCCCTGTGTTATTTTGTGTTTGTTTATTTTGATGATTATTATATTTGTCGGCGAGCGCCGTATGTTTTATTGTTTTGTTTAGTGACGGCGTAGCCGTTTGTTTATTTTATACTGTTTAGTAATGTGGATGGGAAGCCCCATCCACATGGTATTTAAAAAAAACTCGTGCAGAAGGTGGCCATCTCCCGAATTAATTAGGTGATTTAATTTGTTGGTAATCGGGAGATGGTCACCTGTTATAAAAAGCCTGCAGCTCTCCAACTCGGTGTGGGTGTTTGGAGCGAGAGGAGAGAACGAGAGGAGAGAAACAAAACGAAACTTAAAACTCCAGGAACAGTGAAGGCATTTGCTCAGCCTGACCTGGGTTTTGTTATTTATTTTGTGTTCGAGATTTGTTTCTGTTTAACCTTTTTATTTTGCTCTGTGAGCACAGTGTTTGTGTTTAAAATATTTATTTTATTTTTGGATTATTTAAATAAAACGGCGCCCGCGCCACTGCACCGTACCTTTTGTTTTTGTTGTGCCTTCTTCTGGTCTGACGTCACCGCTCGTCATTCCTGTCACACCTTCTAATACTGAAAAGCCATGCAAATTGATTAAAAATCACAGGTTTTGTGCATGGCTCCACATTTGAAAGCCATTGTGACAGGATGGCTGGGCGGTGACGTCAGGCCAGATGCAGGAAGTAAAAATACACTGACACCAATACTGCACTTCAAAATAAATGATGCGGCGCGCCGTTTTATTTTTAAATAACAAAAATGAATAAAACATTAACAAAAAGACTGCTCACAGAGCGAAAATAAATATTTTAAATAAAACAAATCACAAACATAAAATATAAATACAGGTCAGGCTGGGCAGTCGCTGTCACTGTTCCAGTATATTTTAAAGTTTGTTTTCTCTCTCCTCGCTCTCTCCACTCCCGCTTCTCATACACCCACCCCGAGTGCAGAGAGCTGCAGGTTTATATATCATGGCCGAGGGGTTTAACTAGCTGGCAATTATTCTATTACCCCTCGGCCACAATCTGCACAAGTTTATTAATAATTCCTGGCAGAGGACGAGCACCAATCTCGCCTCTGCCAGAACACGTTTTAAAATAAAACCGCACGGCTACGCCGTCATCTATAAATACAATAATAAATACAAAAACAATAACAAAACCCGTGGTGTTTCGCCATCATATTTACACAATAAATAAAACATAAACAAATACAAAATAACACAGGGACGGAGGGGGAGACCCCGTTCTAAAAATAAACAAACCCTGTACAAGGCTGCTCGCCCTGTTACATATCCCCCCCTTGTGTGACGCACACATGGCCCCAACGGCCACCTCCCCCCTCAGTCCCAAAGTCCTGGAAGAGGGGAAGCAAGGTGTTTCTGGGGGCGGCCATGGTGGAATGTCCTCCAACCCCCACTTCCTTGTGGCTAAGAGCTCCCTCTTCCGGGGCTTCAGCCCCGTGGGGCTCCGGCCACCCAATTTCCGAAAATGCGGCTGGGGGAGCTGGTCTCCTGACCTCCACCCCTTCCTTCATGGCCGGCAGCTCCCCTTCATGGGGCTCCAGCCACAGTACCTCCTGCTGCATGGCAGGACCGGCAGCGACCCCAGGCGAAGCAGAGCCCCCGGCGACGACCCCAGGCGAAGCAGGACCCTTGGCGACCCCAGGCAAAACAGGACCCTCGGCGACCCCAAGAGAAGCAGGACCCTCGGCGACCCCAGGCGAAGCAGGACAGGCAGCAACCCTAGGAGAAGCAGAGCTGGCGATGACCCCAGGCGACGGCAGCAGCGGTGGACCATTGGGAGGCGACGGCAGTAGCGGCGGACCCTCGGGAGGCGACGGCAGCAGCGGCGGACCCTCGGGAAGAGACGGCAGCAGCGGCAGACCCTCGGGAGGCGACGGCAGCAGCGGCGGACCCTCGGGAGGTGACGGCAGTAGCGGTGGACCCTCGGGAGGCGAACTCGGGAGGGGAGCCCCTGGCCATGGAGGCAGCAGCGGGAGATCCACTTCTCCCTCGTACCCTGTAACTGGTGCAGAGCAACAGGCAGCCCCAGGCGATGTGGAGCAACAGGCAGTCCCAGGTGATGTGGAGCAACAGGCAGCCCCAGGCGATGCGGAGCAACAGGCAGCCCCAGGCGATGCGGAGCAACAGGCAGTCCCAGGCGATGCGGAGCAACAGGCAGTCCCAGGCGATGCGGAGCAACAGGCAGTCCCAGGCGATGTGGAGCAACAGGCAGCCCCAGGCGATGCGGAGCAACAGACAGCCCAAGGCAATGCAGAGCAACAGGCAGCCTCAGGCGATCCAGGCGTGGCATCCCTGAGCGGAGCTGGCATAGCATCCCTGAGCGGTGCAAGGCAGGCATCCCTGGGTGGTGCAAGGCAGGCATCCTTGGGCGGTGCAAGGCAGGCATCCTTGGGCGGTGCGAGGCAGGCATCCTTGGGCGGTGCGAGGCAGGCATCCTTGGGCGGTGCGAGGCAGGCATCCCTGAGCGGTGGCGAACTGGCATCCCCGGGCGATGGCGAACTGGCATCCCCGGGCGATGGCGAACTGGCATCCCCGGGCGATGGCGAACTGGCATCCCCGGGTGATGGCGAACTGGCATCCCCAGGAGATGCACGACAGGGCGGCAGCGGTCCCTCAGGAGGCGACGGCGATAGCGGTCCCTCGGGAGGCGATTGCAGGAGGGGAGCCAGGACCAGCGGTGGTGCTGGGATTGGCCCTCTTCTCAGCCGCGGTGACCCGGCGGTTTTCCCCCTTGCTCTTCTTAGCAGCCTTTGCAAGGGCAGCATCCCTGAGCGGTGCAAGGCAGGCATCCCTGGGCGGTGCAAGGCAGCATCTTGTCCCTGTCCGTCCTGTCGTGAAGGGAGAGGCAGCTCCTGCTCCTCTCCCTCGGGTGGTGGTGGTGGTGGTGGTGGAGGCAGCTCCTGCTGCTCTGCACCTGGCGAAGGCGGCAGGGGCTCCTCCCCTTCTGGCTGCGAAGGCGGCAGGGGCTCCACCCCTTCTGCCTGCGAAGGCGGCAGGGGCTCCACCCCTTCTGCCTGCGAAGGCGGCAGGGGCTCCACCCCTTCTGCCTGCGAAGGCAGCAGGGGCTCCTCCCCTTCTGGCTGCAGCGGGGAAACCAGCAGGCATGTTCCCTCTGCTGGTGGAGGCGGGACCAGCAGGCACTCTCCCTCTGCTGATGGCAGTGGTGGAGACAGAAGCAGCTCTTGCTGCTCTGCTCCTACCATTGGAGGTGATGGAAGCGGGACCAGCAGGTACTCTCCATCTGCTGGTGGAGGTGGGAGCGGCCAGTCGTCCCCCCACGACGGTGGAGGCGGAACCAGCAGGTACTCTCCCTCTGCTTGCGGAGGTGGGAGCGACATACAGTCCTCCCACGGCGGAGGAGGTGGCACCAGCAGGTATTCTACCTCTGCTGGCGGAGGTGGGAGCGACACATAGTCCTCCCCTGGAGACAGAGGCGGAACCAGCAGGTACTCTCCCTCTGCTGGTGGAGGTGGGAGTGGCAAGTCATCCTCCCACGGAGGTGGAGGTGGCACCAGCAGGTATTCTCCCTCTGCTGGCGGATACCTGGGCTGTGGACGTTCGGCCTTCCCTCTTTTGGGCTGTGGACGCACCCACTCCTCCCTCTCAGGCGCAGGACGTTCGGGCTCCTCCCTCTCAGGCGCAGGATGATGCCCAGAACCACTCTGCAGGGTCCCCTACCAGACCCTGGTTCCACGCCTCTTCATACTGGGGGTCCCCGTAAGGGCAGTCCTCCCGGACGTGCCCAAACTCGCCACAGGCACCGCACATGGGAGCCCCTTCCATCCTCCACTGCTCCTGTTCGGCTGCCAAGTCCAGGGGGCCAAATTGAGTTGGTACCCGGGACCACCACCTCTTGTTCAGCTGCTGCTGCTGTTGCAGCTCTCTGCAGCTCTTCCTCCTTCCCATCCTCTTTCCTCTCGTTCTCCTTCTTCCTCACTCTCCACGTAATAGAAAAATGAAAAAAACGAAAAAAACTGCAGTACCCGCGCTGGCCTGAGTCCAGGAGGCGCTGGTGATCCCACTGCTGCCACCACATGTGACAGGATGGCTGGGCGGTGACGTCAGGCCAGATGCAGGAAGTAAAAATACACTGACACCAATACTGCAGTTCAAAATAAATGACGCGGCGCGCCGTTTTATTTTTAAATAACAAAAAAAAACGTTTTAACAAAAAGACTGTGCTCACAGAGCGAAAATAAATATGTTAAATAAAACAAATCACAAACAAAAAATATAAATACAGGTCAGGCTGGGCAGTCGCTGTCACTGTTCCTGTATATTTTAAAGTTTGTTTTCTCTCTCCTCGCTCTCTCCACTCCCGCTCCTCATACTCCCACCCCGAGTGCAGAGAGCTGCAGGTTTATATATCGTGGCCGAGGGGTTTAACTAGCTGGCAATTATTTTATTACCCCTCGGCCACAATCTGCACGAGTTTATTAATTATTCTTGGCAGAGGACGAGCACCAATCTCGCCTCTTGCAGAACATGTTTTAAAATAAACAAAACCGCACGGCTACGCCGTCATCTATAAATACAATAATAAATACAAAAACAATAACAAAACCTGCGGTGTTTTGCCGTCATATTTACACAATAAATAAATCATAAACAAATACAAAATAACACAGGGGTGGAGGGGGAGACCCCGTTCTAAAAATAAACAAACCCTGTACAGGGCTGCTCGCCCTGTTACAGCCATATATTCAATTAGACTTCAACAGTAAATACCTTGTTGGTGACTAAACATTCCGCTACTTATTAGCAATAAAGGTCATACTGTAGCAAGGGCTAAGCTGGGTTTAAAATATAACTTATGGTAGCCGTCTACGCCACTGACGGCACTACCTTCAGATTAAGTTAAAGATTTTAGGTTGTTAGCACCAGGTTATTTTATTTGGGCCAGAGGATAAGGTCTTTACCAAGTAGAGCGACAGCGTGTGGAAGCGACAGCGTGGGAGAAGTACAATTACATCTTTAAATTACATCTTGAATTGCTTTAATCAGAAAACATTGCATCTTAAAGTCTAACAGCTGCGTGTCTTTTTCTGATAACAAGCTGAAACTTGGAGCAGCTGATTCAAATTCCGCGCCGTTCTGAGACACAGAGGAGGGGCGGAGCCCGCAGCACAACGCACAAACAAACAAAAGGCAGCCAGTGTTCAGAGCGACAGCGTGTGGAAGCGACAGCGTGGGAGAAGTACAGTCGTGGACAAGTACAGCGCAGTTAGAAGCAGTTTGAAAGCGGGTTGACAGCTGCAGAAGCTAAACTTAACTTCCCAAAAAAAAAATAAAAAAAAAATAAAACATGGTCTTCAAGCCAGTAATCTTTGACAACTGCATGATATGTTAAATCCGAGAAAACCCAACAGAGCTCAACCAAGTGTGTGTAAAGTGCCACACGATCCAGGACTTGCTTCAACGTGTAAGTCTGTTAGAAATGGAGCTGGAGGAAATGAGACAGCAACAGGAGCTTGAGGAGCTGACACACCCACAATTCAAGAAAGCCACCAGGGAGATGGAAGAGAGTCGAAACAGCTGGGTTCAGATAGGCAGAAGCAGGGAAAAAAAAGAAACTTTGTCAAACACGACCACCAGAAATCCAAACATCCAACAAATTTGAGCCACTTCAACATTTAGATGACCAAAACCAATATCAAGAGAATGAAAGGAACAACATCCAGGACCCTATAAACAGTGCTGGTCAGGCAGCAAAAAGAAGGGAGGTCATGATTGTTGGGGACTCCATATTGAGAAACACAGCAAGTTCAGTTTACAGTTTGGACCCCCTTACTACAACAGTGTGCTGCCTTCCAGGAGCCTCTGTCAAGCACATCGCTGAGAACGTGGACAGGCTCCTAGAATGAACAGGAGACGACCCAGTAGTAGTCGTCCACATCGGTACGAACAACATTGGAAGAGACAGGCCAAGATCCCTGCAAAACAAATTCAGAGAGCTAGGAAGGAAATTAAAAGACAAGACCAAAACTGTGGTATTTTCTGGGATACTGCTGGCACCTTGCAAAGGACCATATGGACAGCTGGAAATACAAAATCAAAATGCATGGCTGAAATCGTGGTGCACACAGGAAGGCTTCACCTTTCTTGAACATTGGAGCACATTCTACAACAAGGACTATCTATATAGGTGGGACGGACTGCACTTAAACAGAAAGGGAACCAATCTACGCGGAGAAAGGATCCTTGAGGAGGTCCAGAAGCATTTAAACTAGAAAGGAAGGGGAGAAAAAAAAAACAGAAGGGAGACCACATCAAAACAAGGGCAACAACTCAGGTAAGACAACTATTAAATGTATTTATATTAATGCTAGAAGTCTCAGAAACAAAATGTTAGAACTTGAAGCTACTGCACTAACAAGTAACTACGATGTGATAGGTGTTACAGAAACTTGGTTGTCTGAGAGTGATGGAAACGAATATAATATTAGTGGGTACACACTGTATAGGAAAGACAGGCAGGACAGAAGAGGCGGAAGGGTAGCGCTAAACATAAGAAATAGTCTTGAAGCCCAGGTGTTAAATCAGGACAAAGAAAACAATGCCGAATCAATATGGGTCAGAATAATAGACAAAAATTCAAAGGGCATAATAATAGGAGCATGCTATAGACCACCAAATTCAGACGCTGAGCAAAATAATCTGTTATACAATGACATTTGAAATGTGTGTAGAAAAGGAGAAGCCATACTAATGGGGGATTTCAACTTCCCCCGTATAAAAAGGGAGAACCCGGTGGGGAGCACGACGGACGAAATCAAAATGGTGGAAATGACAAATGACTGCTTCCTAACGCAATTTGTCAAGGCACCGACTAGATGGGAGGCATGCCTTGATTTAGTCTTTTCAAATAACGAAGACAGAAAAACTAAAACAGAGCTCAGAGAGCCATTGGCAAACTCAGACCACAACATGAAGTATTTTTTAAAACCCCAAAAGTAATGACTAAAGCTAAGATTTACAATTTTAGAAAAGCAAACTATGAAGGTATAAAACATAGACTAACAGAAGTAGATTGGAGTAAAATAGAGAAAACATCCTGTCACAAAGACGGCCGGAGTGGGTGGCGTCAGACCAGATGCAGGAAATAAACAGACAGAGATTTGGGGTTTGGTGAAGCTGAGCGAATGCTTTCGCTCAGCATTTAATAACAGAACAGAAAATAAAAGGTTTGAAACAACAAAACACAGCACACGGCACTTGAGGCCAAAATAAATAGACGAACAAAACAGACTAGACAGACAATCAAACACGGTGAGCAGATAACAATATTTACGTTCTTTTATATTTACTTTACTCCTTCTCTCTCTCCCGTTCTCCACTCACCGAACACCCAACCCCGAGTGAGAGCTACGTGTCTCTATATATACTTTTGTGCTGGGATTCAATTACTAATTAATTATTCACTTGAATCCCAGCACGTGAATTAATTCTGTGCAACCCCGTGCTCACATATTACATTTAACCAGCACGTGAAGTGATTTGTGCCCTCCTCGTGCCTAAATACAAATCTACATTTTTAAATCACACGTGAAACACAGACCCGTTTATATCCCGTGTACCAATGACTATACACCAACATTAACACACGCACGCAACATACAACACATAATATGCACACAGGGGCGGGGCACATTGCCACACATCCACAGAAAAAGGATGGCTTTTTTTTAAAAAAATGTAGTACTAGAGGTGCAAAACAATTACATCCCAAAAGTAGACAAATCTAAATCTAAAACAAAATGGCCAAAATGGTTTAACAGATCAATTAAAAAAAATATTCAGCGAAAAAAGGCACTTTACAGAGTGTTTAAAAGGGACCAAAAACAAAGTACACAGACAGAGTACTTGGAACTGCAAACGCAAGTCAAAAAGGAAGTTAGAAAGTCCAAGAGAGAGATATAAATCATTGCTAAGGGGGCTAAAACCAATTCCAAAATGTTTTTCCAATATTATAACAGCAAGAGAACATTCAAAGAGGAGGTTAAATGTCTAAGACACACATGGCAAAATCATAGATGAAGAACAAAAATAGCTAATGTATTAAATGATTACTTTTCACAGGTTTTTACAAAGGAGGACACGGACAACATGCCCCACATGTCGACCTGTTCCTATCCAATTTTAAATAACTTTAGCATAACAGAGGCAGAAGTGTTAAAGGGACTAGGAGCTCTTAAAATAAACAAATCCCCTGAGTTGGGTGAGATCCTCCCAATAGTACTCAAAGAAATGAAAGAAGTTATTTACAAACCGCTAACCAAGATCATGCAACAGTCTCTTGACACAGGGGTTGTACCGACAGACTGGAAAATTGCAAACATAATATCGATCCACAAAAAGGGAGTCAAAACCGAACCAGGTAACTACAGACCAATAAGCCTGACTTCTATTATATGTAAACTTATGGAAACTATAATAAGATCTAAAATGGAAAATTACCTATATGGTAACAATATCCTGGGAGACAGTCAGCATGGTTTTAGGAAAGGGAGATCGTGTCTAACTAACCTGCTTGACTTTTTTGAGGATGCAACATTGACAATGGATAATTGCAAAGCATACAACATGGTTTATTTAGATTTCCAGAAAGCTTTTGACAAAGTCCTGCATAAAAGATTAATTCTCAAACTGAACGCAGTAGGGATTCAAGGAAATGCATGCACATGGATTCGGGAGTGGTTAACATGTAGAAAACAGAAAGTACTGATTAGAGGTGAAACCTCAAAATGGAGCGAGGTAACCAGTGGTGTACCACAGGGATCAGTATTAGGTCCTCTGCTATTCCTAATCTACATTCATGATTTAGATTCTGGTATAGTAAGCAAACTTGTTAAATTTGCAGATGACACAAAAATAGGAGGAGTGGCAAACACTATTGCAGCAGCAAAGGTCATTCAAAATGATCTAGACAGCATTCAGAACTGGGCAGACACATGGCAAATGACATTTAATAGAGAAAAGTGTAAAGTATAGCATGCAGGCAATAAAAATGTGCATTATAAATATCATATGGGAGATACTGAAATTGAAGAAGGAAACTATGAAAAAGTCCTAGGAGTTTATGTTGACTCAGAAATGTCTTCATCTAGACAATGTGGGGAAGCTATAAAAAAGGCCAACAAGATGCTCGGATATATTGTGAGAAGTGTTGAATTTAAATCAAGGGAGGTGTCACGAAATCCGCGTGTTCAGATTTCTTACGTACTCTTTTTATTTGCTCAGCACACACTCTTATCTCAGGGGAGACGTTAGGAGGACAGAGATGTTATTACTCCTAGTGGGGTATAGTTCGTGCTCTGGACCCGCAGTATATCCAGATGACTAATATAGTACCCAAGAAATTGACAGACTCATGTATTTAAAGTTTTTTACGAATCGGAGTATGATTAGTACTCGTTCGGTTTATTAACGGTTAAATATTGGATAGAGTAGCTTCAGGCTACGTCGTATCCCCAGCTGACAGACACACTGGGCAGTCCAGTGTCTTAACAGATATCCACGTTAACACTTTAATACATGTATATATATGTAATCAAGGCCGACAAGCAGGCCAAGAACACGTCACCTAAAGTACCCAATGGTCTTTCAGCACATTCAACAAAACACTCTCTTATTTCTAAAACATAGCGTGAGTCCCTTATAGCAATACATGCAATACATGTGAGATAAAATAATAATTGATTAATGCTTACCCTTTAATATAAATCGTAAAAGGATATGACTGTCTTCACCAGGCAAATGAAACTGAGGTCAATCAGCTCAATTGTGTAAGTCTGCAAAAGATGGACCACCTTACCCTGTCTGGGATGAGTGTGGTAACTCCATTGTAATTTCTGTGCAGTTTTTATAGGTTTTTTGTCCCATTGGAATACATGGGACGCCTCAATTAAATCCAATCATTAATCAGGTGAGACAGTTCTTATCCATTTTACAAATAATAGTTTTCAAAAGATCCTGACTAACTTTTCAGAATTAATAGGTGTCATGTACTTAATAAATTCAAGACTTCATATTTGTCCAACTCAAAACCTATGATCTCATTCCTTGCTTTTCCTCCGAGCCCCTCCTTTATCTAAAAAGTCAAATGAACCAAAGTTCACAGGATCTTGGTTTATAATATAATATAAAAACACTACTGTTATTAGTGCATGCAAAACACTATTTTTATATGTGTTATATATGTTCTTAATATGTAACATCATCTTCTAATTGATTATATTATGCTAAATTAAAGGTATGTGTTTCTTTTAACCTCATATTGTTTCATCATTTTGAGTCAGTTTTAATTCCATATACCATTGTCCAACAGAGTATTTGACAAAAGATTGTCTCATGCAGTATTTAAGTCAATTAGTTTCACTAAGTTTAAGTGGTAATAGTTTTCATTACTACTATTTTCCCTTAAAAGATGCACTAACCAGGCTCTGACCTGTACCTGACTCTGGGAATGTGCTTTACAAGCAATTCCCATAGTCTCTTGTTTTTCCAAGGCCAGAGTCTGTGCAAAACACTTTATTAGATATATGACCTGTCCATTAAGCCATCATTTGTGCATATTATTTCAAGACATATACTTATCTGTAAAACCACTAACTCCATAAACCTTAATATTCCCAAATCTATGAGACTTGTAGCTTTTACTGGCGTGGAATTTAAGAAAACCACCGCCTTGTTCTACAGGCCATCTGATAAGAAGAGAGGCTCCCTTGCAATGCAGCAGTTTCACAGAACCACACAATGACTTCATCTACCATCATTAGACAACAGTATAGTGGATTAATAACAAGGTACATTATAGTATATTATTACAAACTTAACACAAAAACATAACACAACACCTTTTATATTCTATAATTCAATGGATATCATAATGTCTAGAAGTCTTGTTGTTCAATAGAAGGAGAAATAAACTTGTACCATTTTCCCATTTAATTAAATCGAATACTGCTCCAGGTTTTAATCTTCTTATCACTACAGCAAAGTCATGAACAAGCAATAATACTTGTCAGTTTTAAATAATATGTTTTCTCATTATAGCAAATACTTAAAACATATTATTAATCTTATGAAATAACTATTATGAACTATAAACAGTGTCAATTAGCACTGAACCTGTTTCACTATAAGATAATCTTTCAATTAATTTACCTCAGTTTAACAGTTGCTATAATATTACTTCATTTCTTTGGTGAATCCCTCTTAAGATTTAAATCCAAATACAGGCCAGTATAACTGCATTCGACTCTTATAATTTTTTTTTTTATAATGATTGAACTAGGCTTGACCTTTTTCTCTGTTCATACAAAATCCAGCCGAGACAGGCTTTCTTCTCAAGACCTCTGGCTTGTTAGTTAATCTTTTGGTCATAAAGAGTCTCTTTTCTTATCTTGTGTTTTTAGAACATAAATTTGTAGATTAACGTTCACTTTTAGCCGGAATGGTGCTTTTTATCAAGCGTCATGCTTTCTGAAGATAAGATATACAAGTGGTAAATCGTTCATTATATATTTTTTAGAAATTCCCAGTTTATTAAGTACTTGATTAGAGACATATGTAGACTGACCTATTTCATGGAGCAAGAGAGCCATCTACTGGCGGTACAAAGATACTCTTTCTTCATCCCTCCTCTAACACTTCATTTTTTTATATTACAATACATTCCATATTTGAAATTGCCTAGTCCATGTCCTGCATATCCCAGCGTTCCCAGCAGGATTCAACTTCTGTGCCGGGTTCAGCTCTGGTTGGTTCCGCGAAAACGACCACAGGCCCTTTATTCAAAGTTTAGCATCACAAGTGTGAGACGCCATCTTCCTCACTTCGTACCTACAAGATACTTGGACACGTTTAGCTGGGACACCTTCTACACATTCCAATTTACCTAGATGCGCCCATTTCACTAAGTGACCTCCTTCACAATTCATGCATTCAATCCTCTTAATATCTTTTGGGTCTACATTTAAATGAGAGAAAGAAATTCCTGTAGAATCATTGCATTCAAACAAGATTCTACAGTGTTTAGCCAAATGACTGCAGGCCGGACAAAGTTTGGGCCCAGTTACTGATGACTTGCTTTGGCACATATTACATGCACACATAACAAGAGGATTATGTTTTAATTTATGTGTCGGTTAATTCTGCACCCTGTACAATAGTTCTGGATCTGTACACATTGTTACTATACATTTTCTTTTGCTCGCACAAAGTCACTTTGCGAGGTACGCCCTCCATCCAGAATACAGAGGGAGGCCAAAACTCACTGTTATTCATATTTTCTGGTATCCAATTACTGTTCTGCCTCACATCATCAGTTGGTAGACACAATACAACTGAATTTGAATCAATTGATGAACCATGAGCCTTAGCTACTGAGATCCTCCATGCAAAAGGTGTCAATGTTTTACTGACCAGCCTAGCTGATTCAGCGTCACTTGCGACAGAGGTAATGTTAAAACTTTACAATGCATTAGTAAGACCTCACCTAGAATATTGTGTTCAGTTCTGGTCACCTCGTTACAAAAAGGATATTGCTGCTCTAGAAAAAGTGCAAAGAAGAGCAACCAGAATTATCCCGGGTTTAAAAGGCATGTCGTATGCAGACAGGCTAAAAGAATTGAATCTGTTCAGTCTTGAACAAAGAAGACTACGCGGCGATCTGATTCAAACATTCAAAATCCTAAAAGGTATAGACAATGTCGACCCAGGGACTTTTTTTGACCTAAAAAAAACAAGGACCAGGGGTCACAAATGGAGATTAGATAAAGGGGCATTCAGAACAGAAAATAGGAGGCACTTTTTTACACAGAGAATTGTGAGGGTCTGGAACCAACTCCCTAGTAATGTTGTTGAAGCTGACACCCTGGGATCCTTCAAGAAGTTGCTTGATTCTGGGATCAATAAGCTACTAACAACCAAACGAGCAAGATGGGCTGAATGGCCTCCTCTCGTTTGTAAACTTTCTTATGTTCTTATGTTCTTATGTACAACACAAACACACAATAAAAATGCCAGGGATGTAAAATAGTCAAAATTATTTAAAACACAATTTCGTTTCAATTCTCATATTGCACAAACTAGTGCTGCCTGTTAGTTACAGCGTTTTAGCCAAATACTTCAATTCGATACATTGTTTCAAGGGTTCAGTCGTGCTTTCTAAGACATTACACTGTTACATAGTTTAATATAGCAGCAACTCATTTAGAGCAAGAATACATTTGTTTCATTTCTCTCTCGTATTCAGACAGGAGGTTCCCAAATTAAACACAAACATGTTTGTTTGTTTATTCTGTTTATTTATTTATGTAAAAACGAATTAATTTTTTTTAAGAAAATGGGAAATGCATCAAGGTTTCTGTATTTGAAGTCACCCTGCATAATATATAAATCTAAACTGTTTTGCTTTGTTTGCTCGTTTTTCCTTACATGTTGTAAACTACATAATTGTAAGGTCGTGTGTTTGCTTGCATTTGCACTGTAATTGCATCCATTTTGTATCAAATATAGCCTATGTACATATATGAATATGTTAAATACATTTAAAGACTTTTTTATCATTGTAAGTAAGAAGAACAAAAAAGTTGTGCAAAAAATACAAGTTGTGAAACTGTTTCAGTTATATACACGTGTTATTTTTTTTTAATCACATATAACTGTTACACTTAGGGGCTACCAGCAATTCTAGACCTTTGCAATTGTTCTGCTTGTGTAAATACTGTTACTTTATCACCTCCTTCCCAGCAAAGTAGAAAGAAGGCCTCACTCTATTCCGCTATAAAGAAAAGAGAAAAACGATGTTAATCAATATGGTTCTGCTAAAATAATAATAATAATAATAATAATAATAATAATAATGAGAGAGAGAGAGAGAGAGAGAGAGAGAGAGAGAGAGAGAGAGAGAGAGAAAAGATCATATACAAACAAAATAAATACACAGTTTTATTACCCGGAATGGGCAGTTAAAGGTCGGTTCGGTGGGTTTTTTTCAATAGTCTTATGATGTCCTCACTTAGTTGTATTGTGTGTATCATTTTCATACTCTGTCCAGCTTCGGAACCCTGTGTTTTCCGGGCGGTTTTGTCTATACAGCTATTTATTGCATGGAACGGGACATTAAGGTCGGTTCGGTTGGTTTTTTCAATAGTGTTATGATGTCCTCACTTAGTTGTATTGTGTGTATCATTTTCATACTCTGTGCAGCTTCGGAACCCCGTGTTCCGGCCGGATTTGTCTATACAGCTGTTTATTGCACGGAATGTGCAGTTAAAGGTGGGTTTGGTGAGTTTTTTCAATAGTGTTATGTTGTTCCCACTTAATTGTATTATGTGTATAATTTTCGTAGTCTTTGCACCTTTGGAACCCAGTGTTCCGGGAGCTTTTTGGTGATAAAAAGAGGGTTCTGGGCCGGAACGGGTTAATGACAGCGCGTTACTAATCGGTTCTGATTGTTAAAATATTCTCCTCACGTGTGTGTAACTTTCTATGCTGTTTTTTAAAGCAATTGAATTCATTAAAGTACCGTTCCGTCTCGTTCCGGCTTTTACCCCATCCCTTAACTTACTGTCAAGAACGTAATCTGTGTTGTTGCTTCCCCAGATAGCACAGCAATGTTGGGCCAAGTCGGTCCAATGGAGCACAAATGGTCGGACCGACATTGGAAGCCAACTTCGACCCGACGTCATTTTGCTCATCGTGCCAACGTTGGCCAACCGTCGCTAACCATGTATTGACAATAGGCATGTTTATGTATATGCAGTATACCTCGTTCTTTCGTGTCCTTGTCATTTACATATCCTTTAGTGTTCTTTGAAGTACTTTCTGAGTTCTTGAGTTTGCAGAAAGATATCCTTGCAGAAGAGCAGAAGCTACCGTAACAAAATAATCACTTGTAAAGTCTATTGCTTCACTTTAGCTGCCTCTGATACTTGTTTATTACATTCTATGTCTGGTTGGAGTGCGGGAAGCTTATATATATGGCTACACGAAGTGATACCTTGCAATTCATTTGCTGTTTATTGTTCTAAGCTATAACAAATTGTTTTAATGCTAAAACTAAAACGGCCTCAAATCACTTTATGTAGTAAAATTGAGAGTCCTTCTGATACACTATTACATAAAAAGGAGGAGTCTTCAGTCGCGTCTCTATAGCATTAAGCAGGGGAAAACTTTTTAATTAAGCTCTCGGTTTAAAAAAAAACAAAAAAACATACATTAAAAGTCTGTTTTTTTTTCAATACATCTCTCCCCCAGATTTAATTACCAAACACCACAGTAAATATCATTCAGATTCCCCACACCAGTAAGACATCAGTTAAGATGGTATAGAGGCAGATAGATAAGTTCCTGCTTTTAGTAATTGTAACTAACTACATTTGGTAACTTTGTAAGGTGGTGTTTGAATTAGCTGAGTTGGTGTGTGATTAGTACCAGGTGAGTAGTTTCATTCAATAGAAGTTGATTTGCTATCTGATTGGTTTCCACGCAGTTGTTTTTTCTATATTAAGCAGCCTATTTCTGCGCCAGCAAGAAGCGCCAGCAAACAGAAGAGCCTCAACAAAAGGAGCCGGGAGCCAGCTGTGGGAGTCCAGCAAGGGGAGGCCTGCGCTGAGACACTGGTCGACTAGATCCGAACCTAACAGCGCTCTGGAAGAAGCCATCTACTAGTCAGGTCTGTATCCTCCACCCCACTGCTCCCTACTGTGCCTTTTGTCTTGCTTGTCCTGCTATGACTATCTCTCACATCCCTGTTCTGTCCCCCGTCCTCGTCCTCTGCCCTCCCTCCGCTGCTGCTCCTCCAACCCCTCTAACCTCATTTCTCTGCCTCTCCCCCCCCGCACACTCTCTGGTGCACTCTGGAACTGTCACTCTTCTGCTAACAAAGCTGATTTCATCTCTGCCTTTGCCTCCCACCTCTCGCTCGATTTCCTTGCTCTTACTGAAACCTGGCTGTCCCCTGATAACACTGTTACTCCTGCTGCCCTGTCCTCTCTCTACGTCCTGTCCCATACCCCGCGTCTCACTGGGCGGGAGGTGGGACGGGTCTTCTCTCTCCCCCTCATTACTCTTTTCTGTCCCCTCCGATCTCACCTCCCTCTCTGTCAGTACCTTTGAATTTCATGCAGTCCAACTAACCTCTCCCTGTCAACTCCTGCTCATTGTTCTGTACCGCCCCCTGGGCCTCTCACTCACTTTCTGGATGAACTCGACTATCTACTCTCCTCCCTCCCTCTCTGTCTACCCCGACTGTCCTGTTGGGTGACTTCAACATCCATCTCTCCAACCCCAGCCACTCTGCTGGATTCCTCCCTCTCCTTCACTCCTTCGACTTCTGTCTCTCTCCATCCCTCCTACCCACAAAGCTGGCCGTCAACTGGACCTCACCTTCTCCAGGGCCTGCTGCCCTCCAACCTCTCTGTCACCCCCCCTGGACCTCTCTGATCACTATTTTCATCTCTTTTCTCTGTCTCTCCCCCCTCCCTGCTCCTCCTACCCCCACTGTCACCTCTCGCCGTAACCTCCGCTCTCTCCCCCCCTGTCCTTGCCTCCACTGCTCTCTCTCACCTCCCTCCTATCGACTCCTTCTCACAACTCTCCGTAGACTCTGCTACCTCCACCCTCTTCTCCTCACTCACCTCCTCCCTCGACTCCCTCTGTCCCCTCCCCTCCCCATCCCTGGCTCTCCTCTGTGCTCCGCTCGGCAAGAATCACACTGCGATCTGCTGAAAAGAAATGGAAGAGAACCAAACTCCCTGCTGCCCTAGACCTTTACCGCACTCTCCTCTCCTCCTTCTCCTCTACTCTCTCCTCTGCTAAATGTGCTTATTTCCAATCTGTAATCGAAGCCTCCACTAACAACCCACGTAAACTATTCTCTACCTTCTCCTCCCTCCTAAACCCTCCCCCCTCCTCCTCCCTCCTCTATCTCCCCTGACGACTTTGCCTCCTTCTTCTCTTCTAAAATCTCAGATATCCGCAAACTCTTTAACACCTCTCCCTCCCCCCGCACCCCCTCCTGCTCCAACCCCTACACCCACTACATCCCCTACTAACTCGCCTCCCTCTCCACCTTCTTGCCCCTCTCAGACTCTGACCTCTCCTCCCTGCTCCAGGGTCACAAACCCACCACGTGTGCCTTGGACCCCTCCCACTCACCTCTTTCAAGCTGCTGCTCCTGCTCTACTCCCTTCATCTCCTCACTCCTCAACACCTCTCTACTTTCTGGTATCTTTCCTCTGCCTTCAAAAAAGCCTCTATCACTCCCCTCCTCAAAAACCTACCCTCGACCCCACCTCCTCCAGAGCTACCGTCCTGTCTCCCTCCTACCCTTCCTCTCCAAAACCCTCGAGCGGACTGTACACCGCCAGCTCTCTGCTTTCCTGTCCAACCACTCTCTGCTTGACCCTCTCCAATCTGGCTTCCGCTCTGCTCACTCCACTGAAACCGCCCTCCTGTCTGTCACCAACTCACTTAAGTGTGCCCGAGCTGCCTCTCTCCCTCTGTCCTAATTCTCCTCGACCTCTCTGCTGCCTTTGACACTGTTGATCACTCTATTCTACTATCATCTCTTGCTGACCTGGGGATCTCTGGCACTGCTCTGGCCTGGTTCTCCTCCTACCTCTCCAACCGCACTTACCAGGTAACCTGGCGTGGAGCAACCTCCACACCTCACCCTCTCTTAACTGGAGTCCCCAAGGGTCAGTCTTGGGTCCTCTCCTGTTCTCTCTCTACACCCGCTCCTGGGCCCCCTCATTGCATCCTATGGTTTCTCATACCATTTCTATGCTGATGATGCTCAGATTTTCCTCTCCTTCCCCACCTCTGACTCCACCATCTCCTCCCGTATCTCTACCTGTCTGTCTGCTATTTCCTCCTGGATGCACTCGCATCACCTCAAACTCAACCTCTCTAAATCTGACCTCCTTTTTCTTTCCCTCCTCCTCCCCCCTCCTCTGATCTCTCTATCTCTGTTCCTCTGGAATCTACCACACTCTCCCTCTTCCTCCGCTAAGAACCTTGGAGTCACCCTGGACCCCTGCCTCTTATTCCCAGCACATCTCCACTCTGGCACGCACTTGCCGATTCTTCCTGAGCAACATCCGAAGAATCCGACCCTTCCTCACCAACTATGCTACCCAGCTCCTGGTCCAGGCCCTGGTACTCTCCCGTCTAGACTACTGCAGCTCCCTCCTGGCTGGCCTCCCTGCGTCCGCCACCTGTCCGCTCCAGCTCATCCAGAACTCTGCTGCCCGCCTGGTGTTCTCTCTGCCTCGCCGCCCACGCCACTCCACTACTCCGCTCACTCCACTGGCTCCCGATCACCGCCGCATCCAGTTCAAGACTCTTGTACTAGCCTACAGATGCCTTGACCAGACTGCACCCAGCTACCTCCAGACCCTCATCTCTCCCTACACCTCCACTCGACCTCTCCGCTCCGCCTGCAGTAGAAGACTGGCTCTACCTCCGCTACGCTCCCCTGCCTCCCGAGCCCGCTCCTTCTCCACCCTTGCTCCGCAGTGGTGGAACGACCTTCCTACAGATGTCAGGACTGCCCAGTCCCTGACCACATTCCGGCGCCTCCTTAAGACTCACCTCTTCAAACAGCACCTGTAGAACTCCTCTGTTGTATCCTGGGACACTATCACCCTTCATTTAAATATGCTCTATTTTGCTCTTATCTGCCCCCTATTTTACTACATTTAATCCTATGCTTCAGAATACTGTAATCTGCCAAGTGTTTAACCTGTAGTATTTTGTACTTAATCATATCCTCATGTAACTATCACTATTTAATCATATCCTGATGTAACTTTCACTATTATCTGCTGTATTATTGAATTGTGGTTTGTCACACTTGAAAAAATTATTGTATTTCTTGCTCTTATTGTATGACTTGTATTGTAACACTTGAATGTATTTGTATTTGCTTGCGATTGTAAGTCGCCCTGGATAAGGGCGTCTGCTAAGAAATAAATAATAATAATAATAATAATGGTATATTCAAATCACTCAGCCGAGGCGTTAAGGAACAAGAAGTACCAATTTTATTAATAAACAGTAGCTGAAACATTTAAAAAACTAAACGACAAATGTCTGATCTTCCTTCTCAGTGACCGAGGATTCCAATACATTCAGTTCAGGAACTGATACACACGTCTTGGGTTCAATTCTAGATGTACTCTAAAAAAACACAAAAAACAGTGAAAAAATAAACTGTGCTTTTTACGGGAAGAGAAACAGAGAAAACAGCACCCCTTCATGATCGGTAATACAAGGTATTACATAATTACCAGACATATATTTCTACAAAAATTACCCACGCATCCACAATTAAAGCTGTCCTTTATAAAATGTAGTTTTTGAGAATCAACGTAGAGTAACGTGGTTGCTCACGTTACGTCAGAATAGGCACGTTTGGCTTATTATTGTAGTCCTATTGGTTAGGTTGATCTTCCTGCAGTTTTTCTGTTCTCCATTTTCAAACTCAAATACTAAACTGTTGCAGCGTATTAACCTAAAAAATTGAATTATGTTAAGTATTTGGGTATTTCAGTACATTAAATGTGTGCTGTTCTTAATATAATGTTTGTTTTTTTAAGGACATAAATAAAAGCAGTTATATAATCAAACGAGTTGTCTTTTTTTTAAAAAGTCTGTTACCACCAGAAACATATTGAATATGATCGTATTCTATAAGCGAAATCACATTCATGGCCTGGACGTGCCACCATAAGTTGGGCATAATTTAAAATGTGCATTCTTCAAAATAAAATATATTGCAGAGCGGCACAAATGGGCATATATCCACCACTCACACAATCGACGAGGAGGGATATAAATAATGAATATATATATATATATATATATATATATATACATACACTACCGGTCAAAAGTTTTAGAACACCTCCATTTTTCCAGTTTTTATTGAAACTTACGCAGTTTAATGTCTCAATGTACTCTGAAATTAAAGCATAGAACAAATAAACAATTGGAGATAAAAAAGAAATCATGGAATCGTTTTGCTTAACAAAATTTAATCTAAATTTTTGACTCATCAAAGTAGCCACCTTTTGCAGATATAACAGCCGAACACACTCGTGGCATTCTTTCTACAATGGAAATCAAATATTGTTCGGAAAGTTCTTCCCAACACTGTTGCAGAAGTTCCCACAAATGTGTTGCACTTGTAGGTTGCTTTGCTTTCACCCTTCTGTCCAGTTCATCCCAAACCAGCTCGATGGGGTTTAAGTCTGGAGACTGTGCTGGCCATTCCATGATTTGAAGCCTACCGTCTTGTTCTTTTCTTCTAAGGTAGTTCTGACATAGCCTGGAGGTATGTTTTGGGTCATTATCTTGCTGTAGGATGAACCCCTGACCAACTAGGCGTATACCAGAGGGTATTGCATGGCGCTGCAAAATGCTGTGGTAGCAGTTTTGGTTCAGGGTGCCACTCGCTCTGTGCAAGTCGCCGACTCTGGATCCAGCAAAAAAGAGCCCCAGACCATCACGCTTCCTCCTCCATGTTTGACAGTTGGTGTCACACACCGAGGAACCATCCTTTCGCCTACTCGACGGCGTGCAAAAACCCTGCGTGATGAACCGAAGATTTCAAATTTTTGATTCATCGGTCCATAAGACCATCTTCCAGTCTTCAGTAGTCCACTGGCGGTGCTTCATGGCCCAGGCGAGCCTCTTTTTCTTATTTTGCCATCTTAGCAATGGCTTTCTTACTGCCACTCGACCTGTCAAACCTGCAGCTCAAGTCTTCTCTTCACAGTTGAAACTGAGACTTGCTTACTTCGACCAGTGTTAAGCTGTGCTTGAAGCTGTTGTCCTGTGAGCCGCCTATCACGCAAGCTGTTGACTCTCAGAAACTTGTCTTCTGATTCTGTTGTGGCTTTGGGTCTGCCAGACCTCTTCCTGTCAGAGTTTCCTCCAGTTTCCAAGTGCCTTTTGATGGTGTAGGAAACTGTACTCACTGACACCTTGGCTTTCTTTGCAATTTCTCTAAAGGAAAGACCTACACTTTTAAGGGTTATAATGGTCTGTCTGTCTTCCTTTGTTAATTGCCTTTTTCTCGCCATTATGAGAGCAATATACTACTTCCTGCAGTACAATACTGTCCAAATAATGCTTAAGAGGGTGTAGTAACACAGTCTGTTCCAACACTGCTTTTATACAGACAGAGGGTTTGTAAGTAATCAACAAAAGTTGGGACACCTGTAGGAATGGTTAGCATCAACTTTCAAGGCTTAATTTACTTCCATTGCTGCAGAACAGCTGTAAGTTGTTAACCCATTACTTGTTCCCTGAAAAAAGGCCTTTTGTATAACTCTGAAATGTACATTATTTTTCAGTTTTTGTAACCTAAACTTTTTTTTTTTTTTTAACCTCTGGCAGTTTACCGCTTACCTTTGTACCATTTCAGGTTATTCACTGGACTTGAACTGCTTAAATTTCAATAAAAACTGGATAAATGGGGGTGTTCTAAAACTTTTGACTGGTAGTGTGTGTGTATATATATATATATATATATATATATATATATATATATATATATATATATATATATTTCATTCCTATAGAATACGATCATATTCAATATAAGTTTATGGTGGTATCGAGGCAGCAGCATGAACATTTTCAAAATGTCCACAGGAACTGTCAACGCATTTACAAAGGTAAGGCGTCTCCTAATAAACAAATAATAATAATACTACACAAAGATTGGAGAAACTGTATTTGCTTTTATGTTTTGTAGTTTTCCTGTTAATTTCGCAATGTGTAAATAGCTTTGCACAAAGACCGATTCAGCTTTCTATTTTCTCCGATTCGCTTTGGTAGCTTGTCATTTTCCATTTCACAGTTTGTTTAAATCACTTTACACAGAGACCGACACAGCTTTCTATTTCTCCCCGATTCGCTCTGTGGTAGTGTGTCATTTTCAATTTCTTAATTTGTTTAAATCCCTTCATACAAAGACAGATGCAGATGTTTTTTTCTTCTGCTTCGATCTTTTCTTGGTCTGTATTTTACATTTCGCAATTTGAGCAAAATAATTTACTCAAATACGGACCTAATTCGCCATTGCACAGAGGGAGTTTATTTTAGTACTGTAGGTACCAGGTAGTTCCGCTTCCGAGTGAATGTCCCAGAGCCGGGAGGAAAAAGGGGGTTGGTGTTAGTCACTCGCACCAGCCTGCAAAGACACCTGAGTCAAACTAATGATCTGTTCTGAGCTGAGCTGGAGTGACAAGGTTGTATTTACTTTTATTTATTAATAAACCTGCCATTTGTTTAATAACTACTTTGTCGTGTGTGCATTACCCAATGCCTCTACCGGTAGATACTAAAGGAAATAAGTGAGCTGATAACGTTGCTACAGCAACTGGCGCCTCAAAAAAGATCTCGAGTCTGACAGTTTGTTAAATATCGTTAACTACTGGGCTGTTGTTTCCCCCTAACAGTACTTGTAGCCTGTATAAACATACGTAATGAAAATAAATCTTAATAACATCATAATATATGATCACTTACATGTTTTGCAGTAATTAGGAGAACGTTGTATTGTCGACATGTGGGGCATGTTGTCCGTGTCCTCCTTTGTAAAAACCTGTGAAAAGTAATCATTTAATATATTTGCTATTTTTTTTCTTCATCTATGATTTTGCCATCTGTGTCTCTTAGACATTTAACCTCCTCTTTGAATGTTCTCTTGCTGTTATAATATTGGAAAAACATTTTGGAATTGGTTTTAGCCCCCTTAGCAATATTGATTTCTATCTCACTCTTGGCCTTTCTAACTTCCTACTTGTGTTTGCAGTTCTAAGTACTCTTTCTATGTACTTTGTTTTTGGTCCCTTTTAAACGCTTTTTTACTTACATAATCTATCGTAAATTACCAAAACATGATACACACACACACAAATGCCCCCTTGCCCCACTAGCATGGGGCCTAACATTATAATAATGATTACACGTTAAAAAATATATGTCGTAGTTCTGAGATTTGATTCGCAAGTGTCATTTCAGTTTTGCTGTCAATTATTTCAAATTAAGTAGTGAGACACTATAATTAACATGTATGACACAAGACAGGAGTAAGTTAACTTGGCTGTTCGATAAACTAATTTTAGTCAAACTTGTTCGAACAATCAATTATTGGGTTAGCCAGTGGGCGGCATCAACACCATTGGCTAATCATCAGCCAATGGAGTCGTTGATACCGCCCACTGGCTATGATTGACAGAAGCAGTTGTGGCATATTGAAAAAGAAAAACAATCGGAGACCACATCGAAAAAGGAATAGCGAGCGTCACATCGAAATGTAAAAAGCAAAGTGGAAATTGTGGAATGAATAAATAAATAAATATAGAAATGAATAAATAAATCAATATAGAAATAAATAAATAAATGTCTATTCATTCATTTATGTATTCATTTATTTATTTTTAATTTTGGCAGGGAATATCCTCCATAGCATAGGCCTACCCATATAAAAGTATATAAAAAAAAAAAAATCATGTTTAAAAAAAAAAAAAATTATATATAGTAGCCTATACCGGTAGCCTATTAGCCATGCAATATGACACTAGTGAGCCATCACTTAGTGGCTGCATTTAGCAGTATACGTCAGTGGTTTAATGGTTAGGGCACTTCACTATGTACTGGTGGATCACAGGTTCAATACCAGATGGGGGACACACTGCTCCAGAAAAAATACATTTGTAATTGTACGTAAAAAAAATAAATAAATAATGACACAATTGCCCTGGATATTGTCTGCTAAGAAATATATTAATAATCTTCAGGCCTGGTTAGTGCTTGGTTTTAAATACCAGACCTGTTATCAATGCGTATGAACATTTTAAAAGTGTTACAACTCAAACAGGTCTAAGAGTATATAAAATAAAAGCCACAAGGTGTTTAATTCCTAAACACATTTAGAATCATAAATTCAGTAACGTGTTTGAAAAGTGTGTCAAATAGGCTACGTGTTTTAAAGTTAAACACCCGGTTTATAGGCTATGTCTTAGTGATAATATATATTTCAATTCATCATATAGCCCCAAAGGAATCAGTATAGCATTTGGCTCCGAGAAATATATTCTTGTAAACACCTATCATGCCTGCTGCCATGTTTTGTTGGATTTGTTATGAAAACAACGTTATTTCTCACACCACATTATGGGAAAGTTTGCAAGAAAGTGGACACTTCTATGACTTCTTCACTGCAAGCTGGATATTACACATTTCTTTGTTGGATTGATGAAGTAAATGTATGAATTGTAAGGGCACTGGAGATTTGGTGAAAAACTTCAGGGATTTTCGCATTCTACCAATTGCATATCAACCTGCAACATACCGTACGGTAAGTTAATAAATATATTTCTCACTATTTACTGTGTTTCATTTTATTGTGCTATTGCTAGGATATGTTGCTATAAAACAAGACAATTTTACCAGCAAGGCATTTTGCATTATTTACAAATTTGTTACTTCATGCAATGTTAGCCATAACTTGAAATATCCAACTCTTTTTGCTGGTCTTTTTACAGACCCTGATCAGGACTAATCTTGGACTACCTTACCTGATTTAACATTAGGTAGTCCAAGATTAGTGCTAATTGGGGCCTGTTCAACTAGCCATTTAAGAGCTAAAAATCATTCAAAAGCTCTGATTAGACAATTAGTTCAATTGAGGGTTCAATGAAGTAATTCAGAGCTCAGTTGGGTCAAAAACAAGCAGACAGTGGGACCCCAGGACCAAGATTGAGAAACACTGTTTTATGTAACATGCTTCTGATATTGGTACATATCTGGAAATTAATATTAAGTACGTGACTATTGTCTTTATGTTGCCGTTTTATAAACTATACTCATTCTATGTCACCTTGCAGGCGCGTAGCGTCCATTGAGGCAGCCGAGGCGGCCGCCTCGGTAAAAATCGGCTTAATTCTTAATTGTGAAGACGAAAAAAAAAACAAAAAAAACCCAAAACGTACCCACTTTATTTTTTAAGAGTGTAAAATTGAGCTATATAAAATATTATTTTTAATTTCTTCACATTACTGTGATCTCGGGCTGTACAGACACTGGGGTATGTCAAATTCGTGCCACAAAGACGTTTCTCATTAGTCAGTTTCCCAAGTTACTCTGTACTCTGGTTTACAGTGCAGCACTAACATGAAACGGAGAAAAAACCAACCAATTACACATTTCTTTCTAAAGAAGCCAACTTTATATTAGTTGTTTTTCCCCTGCGCAATGTGATGTTTCGCTGCAATACGTTTTGATAAATCTTTTTTTTTTCCCCCATGTAGAATGTTTTAACGCCAGCACAGCAAAAATCCAAGTACCTGTTTTTATGATGACATTAAATGTGTAGCTAAACCAGCTGGCTGTATGTTGTTGTTGTTTTTTTGTTTTTTTTTCTCGTCACTTTAAATGGACAGTCAGCTCGTCCAAGTATCACCCTACCTGCTATAGCATAGCGTTTCATTCTAGCATAGTGGCTGTGTATTTGCATCTATAGTGACCCGGCTTGTGCGCTAGGCAGCACCGGGACCTCAGCGACCGGTTTCCCCCGCCTGAAGTACTGTACTACTTCCTATCATCGATTTATACTGACAAAAGAATATTAGAATTGATTGAGAAACTGTGTAAACGTTCAAAGGAGATCTAGTGTTCAGAAGTGGGAACATCACATTATTATTATTATTATTATTATTATTATTATTATTATTATTATTATTATTATTATTGGTGAATACATTGTCAAAGTACTATAGAGTCATACAAATATTGTACACAAACAGCACCAGTCCCAGCAGTGTCAGCACCAGTCCCAGCAGTGTCAGCACCAGTCTTACCGGTCAGCAGCAGTTACCAGTCCCAGCAGTGTAAGGCAACTTAAGTAGCGGTGAACCAAATGCAAGTCAATAAAGGTATGAACCCATCTACTTATTAATATTGATGTTATATTCTTGTTCTTTTAAAATCACATATTTCTGACAGTGTGAACATGGTCATTTTAGGTTGCTGTGGTTTTGCTGGGAGACAATTTTAATCTTTGAAATAATATGGGTCATCAAATTTTAACATTAACATCATCATCCAAGGGACTTAATATTGCTTTGCAGTTTGCAAAAAGTCTCCAGGCTTTATAAGATGATAACTTTTACCTTTGTAACATGAACAGGATCTGCAAGAGGTTTGTTCAACTTTTTTTTTTTTTTGCCTCAGTAAAAATCTAATCCTAGCTATGCCCCTGCCTTGGTAAAGGCCTGTACCAAATTCATGACAATAAATTGCTCAATTAACAAATGTTATATGCCAAAGTATTTGAAATGCATTTAGCATTTCTGACATATTTGCATTTGTATTTAGTTTGGTTGTACATACATGACATTTGCATTGAGCAAATTCCAATTTTCAAATAGTGCAGTCATTTACATTTAAATGTAAATGCATTTGACCCCATGTCTGTTTGTATCACATTATGCTTATGGATACTCATACAATGATATTAAGGATTTTAATTTCTTTCCTACAGCCTGAAATACTAGAGCCATCATGTCTTTCACCAGAAAACAACAACGACAATGACATGAATATCACTTGAACCACCAAAGGATTTGGATCCCAAACACAATTTCAGCAATCTCCAGACCGATCACAGCACGTTGAGAGTTACTATCGTGCAACTGTCCATGTAGCATCTCCTGGCCAATCACAGCCCGTTGAGAGTTATTATCGCACAGCTGTCCATGTAACATATTAAGAACGGAATCCACCCATTCAGGAATACCATTGCACAACTATCCAAGTCAGATCTCCAGAGCGAACACAGCACATTCAAGAATATCATCGCACAACTGTTTAACACATTCCAGCAGGATCAGCATCGCAATGAACCACAGGCCGGAGCCCAACAGCAGCAGGAATAACGTCATTGGGACCAACAACTAAACAGACAAACTCAACAACACAAACAGCCAGATTAGTATTACTAGGAGACACAGCACAAAACACAACAGCAGAAAGTTTAACTTTATCAAGAACCAGAGCCGCAGAACTTTCTATTCCAGCACAACACCAGTCATGCCCCAAGACAACACCACACCAGTCATGCCCAAAAGTTTGAAACAGAACAGCAAGGAATTTAAAAACCACAGCCAGACTGAAAACAACAACTGCAGGAACATTGCCGAAATAACCCAGAACCAAAACAACGAAAACAATTACATCCCAACCATCAGGACCCACATATCCAAACACAAAGGCAACAACAACAGCTTCTATCAGAGGCAAAGAGACTTCGGGAGCGTGAAAGATATCATAAAAACTTAGAGGCAAAGCGACTTCAATAGCGAGAACGTTATCAACAAAACTTAGAGGCAAAGCGACTTCAACAGCGGGAACGTTACCAACAAAACGCTGCGGCAAAGCGACTTCGGGAGCTTGAAACCTACAAACACCATGCAGAACCAAAAAGAAACAGTGGAAAGACAAAGCATGCTGCAAATCCTACTTTACAAACAACTGCAAAGAAAAGACAATACCATCAGAACCCAAACAAAAAACGTTGTACAGACCATATTATGCTGACAATTATATCCTTGTAAGAGCTAAAAGAAGACAAAACTACAACGCTACAAAGTGAAACAATTAGTAAACACATACAAAAGGAAAAACATTTTAAGACTAACGCCAAAAACAATGTCTTAAACATTTTAAGACTAACTTAAAAGACAGGAGTCATGCTTCAAAACTCATGACAGCAACATATCTTGTTGACCTTTCCATCAAGGTCTCTTTGAAAATGCAGAACAACCTACAACGTCTGTTTACTGCACTACAAAACAGCACATGTGTCTTTCTTAAACAAATTCTCGCACAGGACAATGTCTCCCAAAAAGCAGAGATGATATCTGGCCCAAGTCAACACACACCTCACACTGAGGCCTACTTTTGGGAAGCCACATATAATAACACTGTTCTATCATGCATTCCCATTGATGAAAAAGGCCATTGTCATATAGAAATGACAAATGGGCAACCATTCCTGGTAGCAAATGTAAGCAATGCAACACTTCTCCAATCATGAAACATCAACTTATTCAATCAGCAGGAACAATGGTTGCAGTTTGCTTTGGGAAACCAAACCAGAAGGGACCGTTACAAAGTGACACAATATTAAGTTTACTGCTGTGGAGAAGAGCAAAATTACTGTGGACAACAGGAATGACCAATTCTCTTCCATTATCATACACCAGGGACAGGGTGTTGATTCAGTGGGTGCTACTGGAAAATGGGTGTATGCAAATGACACACTCATTGAAGTCAAACCATGGCCAAATAATGCAAAAGACATGTATATGGCCTTTTATGAAGAGATCTAATGCATTACAAATGACTTCTATTGGGCTAAGTTCATAACTCCAGTATATCAAGGAGAATACTGTTTTGTTTCAAGCATTATAATCTTAGTATACTGCCCTTTAGCACTGACATTCATATGTATATTTTGAACCATTCATAACATTTTACTTTTGTACCTGCGTAAAAATCAAGTTACCAAAATATACATATTGTTTTTACGACTGATGGATGTACATTTGCAACTAAAATAATAACATATTTACTCTTAGAACACTGTCAAAAAGTCCCTTATATACCACTATCTTACTTTCAAATCTTTTCTCATTACTGTTATTTTATTTGACTTATTACTCTCGTGGCTTGCCTGTCTGTCTGTCTGTCTGTCTGTCTACCATACACATTCTCAAATATCTTTCCCTTGCTTTATTCATTATTTGTTGAAGTAAAAAAGAAGTGATATCTATAACAAAAACATTGTCAATGTAAAAAACAAGTTAGAAAAACACAACAGCAGTTTAAAGGGGTGATATCAAACACAAAAGTCCAAGTTAGGAGAAGCAATTAGGCCAATCTTGTCAAGCATTAAGCAAATAGGCACAATTGGAAAGGTGCTGGGGCCCAAGACTCGCACAATTCTTGCTTCTAACTTGGCGCCTTTATTTGATCGCTTCGCTCCACTTTATCGCTCCACTTTATCGCTCCACTTGAAATGCTCTTTGTATGACTTGAGGTGACTGAGACACACACACACACACACACTGAGACACACTCACACACACTGAGACTGTGTGTGTGTTTTTCAGTGTGTGTGTGTCTCGGTGTGTGTCAGTGTCTGTGTCTCAGTGTGTGTGTGTGTCTCAGTGTGTGTGTGTATGTCTCAGTGTGTGTGTGTTCCTCAGTGTGTATGTATGTGTCAATGTGTGTGTATCTCAGTGTGTGTGTATGTCATTTTGTGTGTGTGCCTCAGTGTGTGTGTGTGTGAGTGTGTCTCAGTCACTTCAAGTCATACAAAGAGCATTTCAAGTGGAGCGATATAGTGGAGCAAAGCCATCAAAAAAAGGCGCCAAGTTAGAAGCAAGAATTGTGCGAATGTTGGAGCCCCAGCACCTTTCCAATTGTGCCTATTTGCTTGATGCTTGAGAACTGGCCGAATTGCTTCTCCTAACTTGGACTTTTGTGTTTGATATCACCCCTTTAAACGGCTGTTGCGTTTTTCTAACTTGTTTTTTTACATTGACAATGTTTTTGTTATAGATATAATAGAAGTCAGGCTTATTGGTCTGTAGTTACCTGGTTCGGTTTTGTCTACCTTTTTTGTGGATCGGTATTTCATTTGCAATTTTCCAGTCTGTTAGTACAGCCTGTGTCAAGAGACTGTTGCATGATCTTGGTTAGCGGTTTGTAAATAACTTCTTTCATTTCCTTGAGTTCTATTGGGAGGATCTCATCCAGCCCAGGGGATTTGTTTATTTTAAGAGCTCCTAGTCCCTTTAACACTTCTGCCTCTGTTATGCTAAAGTTATTTAAAACTGGATAGGAACAGGTCGACATGTGGGGCATGTTGTCCGTGTCCTCCTATGTAAAAACCTGTGAAAAGTAATCATTTAATATATTTGCTATTTTTTTTCTTCCTCTATGATTTTGCCATTTGTGTCTCTTAGACATTTAACCTCCTCTTTGAATGTTCTCTTGCTGTTATAATATTGTTAAAAACATTTTGGAATTGGTTTTAGCCCCCTTAGCAATGTTGATTTCTATCTCTCTCTTGGACTTTCTAACTTCCTTTTTGACTTGTATTTGCAGTTCCAAGTACTCTTTCTGTGTACTTTGTTTTTGGTCCCTTTTAAATGCAGTCATTTGTCATTTCCACCATTTCAATTTCGTCCGTCGTGCTCCCCATCGGGTTTTCCCATTTTATATGGGGGAAGTTGAAATCCCCCATTAGTATGGCTTCTCCTTTTCTACACGCATTTCTAATGTCATTGTATAACAGATTATTTTGCTCTGTATCTGAATTTGGCGGGCTATAGCATGCGCCTATTATTATGCCCTTTGAATTTTTGTCCATTATTCTGACCCATATTGATTCAGCGTTGTTTTCTTCATCCAGATTTAACACCTGGGCTTCAAGACTATTTCTTATCTATAGCACTACCCCTCCACCTCTTCTGTCCTGCCTGTCTTTCCTATACAGAGTGTACCCACTAATATTATATTTGTCTCCATCACTTTAAGACAACCAAGTTTCTGTAAGACCTATCACATTGTAGTTACTTGTTAGTACAGTAGCTTCAAGTTCTAACATTTTGTTTCTGAGACTTCTAGCATTTAGATAAATACATTTAATGGCTGTCTGAGTTTTTGCCCTTGTTATGATGTGGTCTCTCTTCTGTTTTTTTGTTTTCTCCCCCTGTAACAGGGCAAGGAGCCCTGTAGATGGATTTTGTTTATTTATTTTTAGAACGGGGTCTCCCCCTCCGCCCCTGTGCAATTTATTGTTTTGTATTATGATTTATTTATTATTAAATTTATATGACGGCAAAGCGCCGCGGGTTTTGTTAAAGTTTTGTTATTTATAACTGTGACGACGTAGTCGTGTTTTGTTTTGTATTGTGTTTAATAGCGTGGATGGGTAGCCCCATCCACGGGAATTAAAAAAACCTCGTTCAGAAGGTGGCCATCTCCCGAATTAATTAAGTGGTTAATTTGTTGCTAATCGGGAGATGGTCACCTGCATAAAAAGCCTGCAGCGCTCTCAGTTCGGGGTGGGTGTTTGAGAGGAGGAATGAGAAAGCAAGGACCGAGCGAGCGAGAGAGCGAGAAAACAAAACTTAAAAATTAAACTTATAGGGTCAGTGAAGGCGTTTGCCCAGCCTGACCTGGGTTTTTGTTTATTTTATTGTGTTCGTGATTATTTTTGTTTAAACTTTTATTTTCGCTCTGTGAGCAAATCTTTTTGTTAAAACATTTTATTTATTTTTGTATTTGAATAAACGGCGCTGCTGCGTCTCTGCAGTAAACTGCAGTATTATCTGATGTCAGTGTTTCCCTTCCTGCTTCTGACCTGATGTCACCGCATAGCCACCCTGTCACACCCACCTTCCTTTCTAGTTTAAATGCTTCTGGACCTCCTCAAGGATCCTTTCTCTGAGTAGATTGGTTCCCTTTCTGTTTAAGTGCAGTCCGTCTCGCCTATATAGATAGTCCTTGTTGTAGAATGTGCTCCAATGTTCAAGAAAGAAGAAGCCTTCCTGTGTGCACCACGATTTCAACTATGCATTTTCATTTTGTATTTCCAGCTGTCCATATGGTCCTTTGGAAGGTGCCGCCAGTATCCCAGAAAATACCACAGTTTTGGTCTTGTCTTTTAATTTCCTTCCTAGCTCTCTGAATTTGTTTTGTAGGGATCTTGGCTTGTTTCTTCCAATGTTGTTTGTACCGATGTGGATGACGACTACCGGGTCGTCTCCTGTTCGTTCTAGGAGCCTGTCCACGTTCTCAGTGATGTGAGTGTGTGACGGAAATATAATGAGTTCTCTCGACCTGTGAGGGCACTGAGTAGCGAAAGGGAAAGGCTTTGGACAGGTTGGCCTGACAGTTCATTCCCTGGGTCTGGAAGTCAGTCAGCCTGGAAAAAGGCAAGACTTGCAGGAACGTATTGACCTGGACAGTAAACGAGGTAGCAGCTGCAGGCAATAGAGTCAGCTGCAATCGTTTACCAAGGGGTCATGCATAATTGCATAAAAGGGGCTGGAGAATTGTAAATCTTTTCCTTCGTTTTTGGTTTCGAAATAGACCCGGAAGGACCCGTGCACTGTGTATTAAGAGTATCATGAGTGTTTGTTTTGTTTGTCTTGTCTATAATTGTTACTGTGTGTTTATAGATGGCTAACATGTTCCGGAGCTGTCGCTAAGAGCCAGCACTGAACACGGGACAGCACTGCACTGTCACTCTTTAAACTGTATCACCCACCACGAGCACTACAGCACGCACCCAGGACTGGTGACCGTGGTTGTATATTGTGGGAGAAATACTGTGTTTATTGTTTAGGGCTGCAATCCCTGTTACTGTTCTCCGTGTTTTACGCATCGCTGTGTATAACCAGAGTTTATTATTTGGTCACCAGACCTGGATTATAACAAAAATAAAACATCTATTTTTCATACCGGATTACAAATCTCTGTCTGTTTATTCCTGCACTGCATCTGAACCCAGCTGTTTTGACCCTCTTCTATCTCCCTGGTGGCTTTCAGTCTGCTAGGGGTGCTGACTTCCATGAATTGTGGGTGTGCCAGCTCCTCAAGCTCCTGTTGCTGTCTCATTTCCTGCAGCTCCATTTCTAATACAATTACTAGTTTAAGCAAGTCCTGGATCGTGCGGCACTTTACACACACTTGGTTAAGCTCTGTTGGGTTTTCTCGGATTTCCCACATCATGCAGTTGTCACAGATTACTGGCTTGAAGACCATGTTTTTTTTTTTTTTTTTTTTTTTTTTGGGACGTTCAGTTTAGCTTCTGCAGCTGTCAACCTGCTTTCAAACTGCTTCTAACTGTGATGTACTTGTCCACTCCTACTTCTCCCACGCTGTCGCTTCCACAAGCTGTCGCTGTGAACACTGGCTGGCTTTTGCGGCGTGGAGAATCACCAAGGGGGGCGCAACTGACTAAAGGGGCAGTTCTGTAAAATTAATAAATAAACTGTTTTTTTAAGGACAGACAATTTTAAATAAATACATAAATGACAGCTAATTAGGCCAAGATCTTACCTTTCAAATGAGCCGTTGATTGATGATCACTTTAGTACTTCTAGAACCAGAGAAATTATGTTTGAAGTGGCGGCAAGTGTAAAAAAAGAAAAAAAGCACTAAGGTTTTAACAGGCATTTTTCCCCAGATTTAATGTAAATTGCATATTTTTTCCTAGATTTAACAAAAAAAGTCCAGATTTAGCTAAATACTAAATGTTAACAAACACATTCTTAAAAGTCGGAGTGTAAACGCAGCTCTGCAGCATACGATGTCAAATCAAACGCGTCAATGGGCACGGGCTTGCATGTTAAGAGCTATGCACACCGGACGTGAGCTTGTGAATCAAAATAATTAAAACTATTGATTTAAATGGAGTAATGCACAACGCAAGTGAAGCGAGCGGCGCGAAGGAAGCGAGCAAATACAGAAATAAATGTATTTGTATTTTGCTACACACTGTTCGCGTCGCAATGGACCAAACAGAAATAAGGTCAACGTAGTGGCTGTCAGACTGTTAAGAGGCATTCACACCGGACGCCCGAGTGCCCGGCTGCAAAAGCAATTGTTTTCAATGAAGGCGGTCACGCGCAGCGGCAGAGGGACGCGGCACTCAAAAGGAGATAAAATATTTTCAACTTTTGCCGCGCCGTAAACTACCAGCAGCCCATCAGGGGAAAGTAGGAGGCTCCTTTGCGAGGAAGAAATAGAAATGCATTTTAAAAAATAAAATGGAGGAAAAGCTTGTGGTTCTGATTTCAGATTTCCCAGAGTTGTATAATACAACATTAAGCAGGTTTGAAATCTGCCTTCATCAAACCGGAGCTCCTGTATCAGCTGATGACATTTTTTTTTTCTTTCTCCGGTAGAGCAGAGCGACCGCAATTCTCTTTTTTTGTTTGCTGTTCATTGTTCCAGGTATTGTGTTGTCAGATGCACAGTTTTAACAGCCCCCCCCACCCCCCCCCAAAAAATATGATAGGATGGCAGTAGTTGCATTTTTTTAATCATGTGATACGATAATGCTCAATAATATCAGTGTATAATGATGCCTTTAACTCACCCGTGTATGGTACATTTTAATGTAAATCATATTTAAGACATTGAATTGACTTATTTATTTACCCATCTAAACGCTGTACTGAAACAGTTACAATTAAAAACACACTTAAACGATCTGTTTTTAAATTACACGAATTTAGTTAGATCCAACATGTAATCCGGCTCGTAGTGCGTATGCACGCTTGAAATATAAACAACACAGGTCAATATCCTAGGGTGTGTGAACTATGCATCAGATGCAGAGTCACTTAAGAACATAAGAACATAAGGAAGTTTACAAATGAGAGGAGGCCATTCAGCCCATCTTGCTCGTTTGGTTGTTAGTAGCTTATTGATCCCAGAATCTCATCAAGCAGCTTCTTGAAGGATCCCAGGTGTCAGCTTCAACAACATTACTGGGGAGTTGGTTCCAGACCCTCACAATTCTCTGTGTAAAAAAGTGCCTCCTATTTTCTGTTCTGAATGCCCCTTTATCTAATCTCCATTTGTGACCCCTGGTCCTTGTTTCTTTTTTCGGGTCAAAAAAGTCTATACCTTTTAGGATTTTGAATATTCTAGGTGAGGTCTTACTAATGCATTATAAAGTTTTAACATTACTTCCCTTGATTTAAATTCAACACTTCTCACAATATATCCGAGCATCTTGTTGGCCTTTTTTATAGCTTCCCCACATTGTCTAGATGAAGACATTTCTGAGTCAACATAAACTCCTAGGTCTTTTTTATAGTTCCCTTCTTCAATTTCAGTATCTCCCATATGATATTTATAATGCACATTTTTATTGCCTGCGTGCAGTACCTTACACTTTTCTCTATTAAATGTCATTTGCCATGTGTCTGCCCAGTTCTGAATGCTGTCTAGATCATTTTGAATGACCTTTGCTGCTGCAACAGTGTTTGCCACTCCTCCCTTACAATTACATCTCACCCGAAAGATGGAGCACAAGGAGGTTAAGTGACTTGCTCAGGGTCACACAATGAGTCAGTGGCTGAGGTGGGATTTGAACCAGGGACCTCCTGGTTACAGGACCTTTTCTTTAACCACTGGACCACACAGCCTCCTCAGCTATCTATTTGAAAGTCATAATCGTGGAAAATAGCAATCCCAATGTGTTCTTCACTGGTCCCAACAGCAGTCCAGGTTACAGCAGTTCCAATAGATCACCGGTGACGTCAGACAGTAGTGTTCTATAAACAAACACATACAAAACTCGGCTAAGCAACCCGAGTCATAAAGAACAGGACATTAACAAACAATCATTTTCCAAACAAAAGAAAGGTTGAACACTTATCTTTGCGAGGCGGGAGCTATCTCGCCTCTTCCTAGTGATGAGTACAAAGCCTCACCCGCTTCGACCCGTCTCGAACCATTAGAAGCAAACAGTGTTGTGAATCAAAGGTTCAATTGGTTCGCATGAAGCAATACATCACGTGACACAAACGCCAACAGTTCTACGGATCCTCTGAAGCTGCAGATGCTCGGGGTATTCAGTCATGCACGCTCACAGAGTAAAATCTTGCTGACGGTGTCGTAGGTGCACTATCGAAACGTTTTGATAGTATATTTACAAAAGAAGACACAAACCACCAATACAAAGCTATTAACAACAAAACAGCATACCTTAAATCGAAGTTCAATTTACTCAAGGACAAAAAACAGCATACCTTGATGGAAATTCAATTTACGCAAGGGGGCGCAAGATCTTTATTTGAGCTGTGTACTTCTGCTACACAGTTTATTTAAAAAAACGTTTTATTTCAACTGTGCATGCACAAAGTGTCAATCATTCCCCTCAGCCTCGCCCACTTCCATCGAGAAAATCGGGGCTTGCTCTTGCTGTCTGCCAACACGTTCAGCCAATCACAGCTAACTTTAGTTGGAACCCAAAACTGACACTCAACAGACGACGAGTTCTGGACAGGGTTGCTAGATTAAAATCCCCACAAATGGGTAAAATCCCCCATTTGTGGGGGAAAATCAAAGCCATGGGGGAGAAAATAGGGAGAAAGGTTTCACGGGGGAAGTGTGGGGGAAAATATTTTTGAAATGGGGGGATTCAGATAAAAATTGAGTCATTTTATGTCCTCTGTAATTAGCTCCTTAGATATCTTTTAACCATATTTATCCTACTTTGTAACAGTGATGCAGTAACCAATGCTGGTTCAGATGGCACATCAATTGAGGGTTCGACTACCAGCCAATATCAGAATATTGGAGAAAATGGACATGCTGCACCCAAAAGAGGCATTATCACAACTCAAGAGACCCATCACAAGTATTGCTCAGGAATTCCAGGTGATATGTCAAGACATAATGGAGACTGAGAAACAATGGTCCAATTTAACCATCAAGACCTGCAAAGAAACAGCTGATGAGTTATCCTTCTGATTTGAGGTCAACGAAGATATGGATGCTGCAGGGGACAGGCGGTTCAGTCATGTGGCTCTATGTGCCCTTGCCATGTTGACACTACCAATGTGAAAGGAAGCAGTGGAAGGAACTTTCAGCAGTGTTACAATTATGAAAACAAAACTTAGAAACTGACTTCAGTGCAGAACTTTGGAAAGCCTGCTACAGGTCAAATACTGCTTGGAATTGAGCGGACAGGACTGCAGGAGCTTTCAGCCAACTCCACAAATGCTGCAGAAGTTCAACAGCAACATATATATATATAATATCACCAAGGAGCAGGACTGCCTGGAAGCTCTACTGGTGGAAGCCTAATTTTGCAGAGGGATCCCTGTAGGATATACATATTTAATAATTTAGCATTGTAACAGGGGAGATCTGTGCTGACTGTCTAGCGTATGCATGGTTCTACAGGAAGAGGGCAGCAGCTTCGTAAGATCCGCCTGTCAGTCATGGCGATGACACAGAGAGGTGGGGAAGAGGGTGTGTTGGCTTTCCCTCTGAGTAGCTGAAAGGTGGGCCTTGGGGGATTGCTTGGCCCATAAGTACTGCGCTTGGTTATGCATTCGGGTGGGCGTGATTGGGAATACTCAGAGACACTGGCTGAGAAGGCCAGTGTAAACATAGGCCAGGCAGGAACGCCAGTGGTTGGAGTGAGATAACAAAATAGGCAAGCACAGCTGAGGAAGACAGCCAGCCTAGAGAAAGAAAATAATATATAAAATAAATCGTTACGTATCCGAGGGAACATGTATGAGTAGAAGGGGAAGCTTGGCCACCCCAGTGTATAGTGCATAACAGCGTAGGACGGAGACCCGAGCTGACCGGCTTATCGGCAGTGGGGGTACTGCGTAAGCAGCACTTTTGTTTTGTAGTTTTATTACTGTGTTTTATTTTCCCTTTTCTTTTGCCTTTCGTTATTTATTATTTCAGAGCACCTGTGAGTGCGCCAGCATTTACTGTTTACCAGTGTTGGTATTTCTGTGGTCCTGTTTACCGTTGCCAGTATTCAGGCCACGGACAACAGCGCCCTCTGCGGGCTAAAAGAAAATAGAGAAAATAATAAAACTGTGCAGTGTTTTATTTCTTTCTTTCTTTCTTATTTATTTATTTCTTAGCAGACGCCCTTATCCAGAGCGAGTTGCAATTGTTACATGATTTTACATTATTTTTACATACAATTACCCATTTATACAGTTGGGTTTTTACTGGAGCAATCTAGGTAAAGTACCTTGCTCAAGGGTACAGCAGCAGTGTCCCCACTTGGGATTGAACCCACGACCCTCCGGTCAAGAGTCCAGAGCCCTAACCACTACTCCACACTGCTGCCCTTTTCAATTAAACCTTCTGTCTCCTGTATGTGTCAGTGAATTGCCCACCACCCTTCCACAAGCATTAATTTTATTTATTCACTCATATTGTATTCCATGCAAAGTACACTTAATACTATCATAATCTGTAACAAAAGGGTATGCTTATTTATGTTCTTATGTGAATGTGTCATACACATGTTCATGGGGGAAAACTGCTGAAAACTGCTCAAAATTTTATTCACCAGTAGGGGAATTTTGAGAATAGTGTCTGGCAACCCTGGTTCTGGATGGGGGCTCCGAGCTTTACAGAAGGAAAAACCAATTCCAAAATGTTTTTCCAATATTATAACATCAAGAGAACATTCAAAGAGGAGGTTAAATGTCTAAGAGACACAAATGGCAAAATCATAGATGAAGAAAAAAAAATAGCAAATATATTAAATTATTATTTTTCACAGGTTTTTACAAAGGAGGACACGGACAACTGCCCCACATGTCGACCTGTTCCTATCCAGTTTTAAATAACTTTAGCATAACAGAGGCAGAAGTGTTAAAGGGACTAGGAGCTCTTAAAATAAACAAATCCCCTGGGCCGGATGAGATCCTCCCAATAGTACTCAAAGAAATGAAAGAAGTTATTTACAAACCGCTAACCAAGATCATGCAACAGTCTCTTGAGACAGGGGTTGTACCGACAGACTGGAAAATTGCAAATGGAATACCGATCCACAAAAAGGGAGACAAAACCGAACCAGGTAACTACAGACCAATAAGCCTGACTTCTATTATATGTAAACTCATGGAAACTATAATAAGATCCAAAATGGAAAATTACCTATATGGTAACAATATCCTGGGAGACAGCATGGTTTTAGGAAAGGGAGATCGTGTCTAACTAACCTGCTTGATTTTTTTGAGGATGCAACATCGACAATGGATAATTGCAAAGCATACGACATGGTTTATTTAGATTTCCAGAAAGGTTTTGACAAAGTCCTGCTGTGACAGGCTGACCGAGGTAAGGAGACTCAAAGTCAGGATGTGCAGGGAAAATAAGACTTTTAATTAAACAAAATACACAAAACAAAAGGTACGATGGCCAAACAAAAAGACAAACACAAAAACAGGCTTTAAACCCGAACTATACAAAAAGAACCACTCACTCTCTCACACACGTCTTCTCACTGTCACAAACACTCACCCACTAACATACCCAACCACTCCCTTTTATACAGGTGCCTGGGCTAATTGGGCAATTCGCACCTCATTAGCCCAGGCACATTCCACACATTCCTCACACAAACTCACTCACTGAACCACACCCCAAACTCACACATATCCACTCTAAACAATACAAAAAACACAAAACCACCACAAAATAGGCTGCACCCCATCACACCTGCATAAAAGATTAATTCTCAAACTGAACGCAGTAGTGATTCAAGGAAATGCATGCACATGGATTAGGGAGTGGTTAACAGGTAGAAAACAGAAAGTACTGATTAGAGGTGAAACCTCAAAATGGAGCGAGGTAACCAGTGGTGTACCACAGGGATCAGTATTAAGTCCTCTGCTATTCCTAATCTACATTAATGATTTAGATTCTGGTATAGTAAGCAAACTTGTTAAATTTGCAGACGACACAAAAATAGTAGGAGTGGCAAACACTGTTGCAGCAGCAAAGGTCATTCAAAATGATCTAGACAGCATTCAGAACTGGGCAGACACATGGTAAATAACATTTAATAGAGAAAAGTGTAAGGTACTGCACGCAGGCAATAAAAATGTGCATTATAAATATCATATGGGAGATACTGAAATTGAAGAAGGAATCTATGAAAAAGACCTAAAAAAAGGCCAACAAGATGCTCGGATATATTGTGAGAAGTGTTGAATTTAAATCAAGGGAAGTAATATGAAAACTTTACAATGCATTAGTAAGACCTCCCCTAGAATATTGTGTTCAGTTCTGGTCACCTCGTTACAAAAAGGATATTGCTGCTCTAGAAAGAGTGCAAAGAAGAGCAACCAGAATTATCCCGGGTTTAAAAGGCATGTCGTATGCAGACAGGATAAAAGAACTGAATCTATTCAGTCTTGAACAAAGAAGACTACGCGGTGATCTGATTCAAACATTCAAAATCCTAAAAGGTATAGAAAATGTTGACCCAGGGGACTTTTTTGATCTGAAAAAAGAAACAAGGACCAGGGGTCACAAATGGAGATTAGATAAAGGGGCATTCAGAACAGAAAATAGGAGGCACTTTTTTACACAGAGAATTGTGAGGGTCTGGAGCCAACTCCCCAGTAATGTTGTTGAAGCTGACACCCTGGGATCCTTCAAGAAGCTGCTTGATGAGATTCTGGGATCAATAAGCTACTAACAACCAAACGAGCAAGATGGGCTGAATGGCCTCCTCTCGTTTGTAAACTTTCTTATGTTCTTCTTATGTTCTTATGAAGTTAGTTACTTATTCCCGATTCAAGGGTTGAAGTTAGTTACTTATTCACACAGTTACATATTGAATATTAGCTCACATTCTAAGGGGGAAATCACATAGATAGTCTGGATTTGTCACCTCAAGCAGGGTATCATTTTAAAGCTTGAACATTTCTCTTCAACATAATGTAGATTGCAGTGGCACAAGTAGGCATTCACAGGCTACGCTGTGAAATATACACACACATCCTTCTTTTCCTGCATATTTGCACACATTGTGAGGGCTTTGCCACCTCAAGCTGGGTGTGATGTTGAAGGTTGAGCAATTGTATGGTGCATAGTTGTATGTAAAGTACTATTAAATGTAACAGAAAACAATCTAAATTACACATGTACTATGGGGTACATGGGAGAAGCTTGCTTTTTCTTCGCAAAGACACAAATGTCTACTTTCTAATGCTTTTCTTCAGAAAATGATAGATTGTTTTCTGTTACACAAAAAACAAACAAACAAAAAAACAGTTATGTCTGATGTCGTATGCTGAGAAGATCTGCTATAATTTAAATCCAAACAAATTCAAATAATGAAATTGCACAATTGCAGTTCAATTAAATGCTAAAGAATGGTGCATGCATTTTTAACTATCAGCAGCTACTGAAACCTGTTTCATCCAATGGAAGCACAGAATTTCTTTTGCTCTTGTTTGATTGGGTGTATCAGACCACTCCATCCACCCCTCACTCTCCCTGAAAAAAAAGAAAACTCGAGGAGGACTGATGCCTGACAATTGACTCAAGGGGGGGTGAGGATTGACTCGAGGAGGGGTGAGGATTGACTCGAGGAGGGGTGAGGATTGACTTGAGGAGGGGTGAGGATTGACTCGAGGAGGGGTGACTACTGAGTTGAGGAGGGGTGAGGATTGACTCGAGGATGGGTGAGGATTGAGTTGAGGAGGGGTGAGGATTGACTCGAGGAGGGGTGACATGAGTTGAGGAGGGGTGAGGATTGAGTCGAGGAGGGGTGAGGATTGACTCGAGAAGGGGTGACAACTGATGATGTCCTAAAATGGACACCCTACGCCCGGGACAACAAGAAGACCAGAATCATCCCGAGTCACCTGCAGTTCGCTGTCCGCAATGTTGAGGAGCTCAACAAGCTGATGGGAGGTGTCACCATCGCTCAGGGCAGAGTGCTGCCGAACATTCAGGTTGTGCTGCTGCCCAAGAAAACCGAGAAGCCAGGCAAAAAGTAAACAAAGCTTCGTTTTGGCTTTTAACATCTAAACCCAAAGACTCTTTTTCAGAGCCACCCATCAATTCAAAAAAATTGTTAAACACATTACGCTTATTGTTTAACTCCCTATACAAGACAAACAAAATCCGATTATGTATTTATTCTGTACAACCATTCATCCCACATACACAATTAAAAATAAATTCAAAAGCTGTTTAATGTTATCACTATTTAATCATTTAACTACATATACCACATTGTACCCGTTAGTTAAACGGAAATATACAAATATACAATTCAAAGTACACAATTAACAAAATTAGATATTAATATGTTTACGTAGCAAACATAGTTTATGGTTACAATGAAAACATCTTTATGACTAATAGTACAAAAATTTGATAACAAATGACTGTTGGAGAAAATTCACTGGTCGCTTATAAGGGCCTGAGTAGTGCAGAATAAGGGGGATTTAATTTGAGGAACGGAGGTGCTTATGTAACATGGAAATAGAGACATAAAGCTGGACAGCTTGAGATGAGAAGAGCTGGACAAGACATACGACATGAAACACTCTGAACTCTCACGTCTCACCGGGTCAGGCAGCATCGTCTGGCTGCTGGACAGCTATTGAGAATGAGAGACAGAACAAATAAGGACAAAGCTCTCCATCCAGGTCGGAACCGGGCAGCATCTCTTAGCTGTTGGACGAACAAGGAGAATGAGAAGACAAATATAAAAGACACACTCGATGAGAGACATAAAAGGCAAAGGGATAGATCCGTCACTACTCGTGCAGCATCCCCAGGCAGCATGGCTGGCAACTGGGCGACGTGGAGAGTTAGGATAAAGAGTCTCGGGTCCGTGTTGAAGAGACAAAAATAGAGAAACCCCCCCCAACCCCTTGGCAGGGCCCGGCTCGGCAGGTGGGGACTCGGCCAGCCAGAAGGGGCAGAAACGTGCTCGGACCTGAAAAGAAACTAGGTAGATGGGATGGCAAGGTTGTGGCCTTGGTGAGGCTAGCGCATGAGCTGCGACAGAATAGTTGTGGCCGGGGGTCCCCTCTAGCCGGCGAGGAACCATCGGGGACGGCAGTGACTTGGGCAGGAGGCCGACCCGGTCGGTCGGGGGAGTGAAAATCACTTCCCCCCCAAAAAAAGGACACCCGGCTCCCCGCAGCACCGCACCATGAAGATAGGGAAGAGACCGCTGAGCCGCACATATAGATAAGAGGAGGCTGTATAGAAGAGAAAATGCAGGGAGAGGTTAGTAATGATGACTAAGGATTGGAGGCCATCTGCGCTGTGGAAAGGAAACCCTCCCTAGTCGGGGGAAACCTTTGGTGGACCTGGTGGAGAGGGTGCCCCCACTCCAGGCATACTAACAAAGGACTTTTGAGCTGCTGCAATATCTGAAGGGGAGGATCTGATATAAGACTCGACTGCTGAAGAAGACCAGCGCCCCATGTTTTTGATCAGATGCTGTGGAACTTCGGGATCTGCAGACGAGATAAAGTGTCAGCGGCGTTATTAAGGGACCCGGGGATGTGGCGGGCCTGAATAATGACATTATTGGACACGGAGATCCAGACCAGGCGATGAAGAAGCTGCATGATTAAGGGGGATGATGAGCACCCTTTGTTCACTATATGAACTGTAGAGGTGTTGTCACTGAAGAATACAATTGATTTTCTGGGCCATAGGTGGCTACAGAGCAGGGTGGCGACTACAATAAGATAAAGTTCCAGAAGGGGAGAAAATTTCAATTGAGGAGACAGGGAACAAATTTCCTGGGGCCAGGGACTTGAAAACCATTGTGATCCAAAGAATCCTCCAAATCCTGTGTAAGAAGCGTCTGTAAACAGGTGCATGTCCGGAGCTGATATGGCATCATCGTAAAACAGAGAAAGTCCGTTCCAGTGGTTAAGGAGGATGGACCACATATCAATGTCTTTCCTGGCTTCATCTGGGATGATGATGGAGGCATCGAGAGACTTCGTAGTGGTAGAAAGAGCGAGCAGACGGGAGATGAAAGTACGACCTTGCGGAATGATGCGAATTGCATAATTGAAATGACCCAGAAGAGAGAGAAGGTTACGCTTTGAAATGGACGAGTTCTGGAAGGAAGAAATCAGCTAGCGAATCCGAGTGAGTTTAAATAGAGGAAGGCGAGCCTCAAACTTGACAGTGTCAAGAGTAATGCCTAAGAGCTCGAGGCAGGTGGTGGGGCCGACAGTCTTCTCAGCAGAGAGGGGAACACCCAGGGTAGTAAACAGGGATTTGAGATGGGGAATACTTTGAGCCGGAGGATGAGAAGTGGGAGATATCAGGAGAAAGTCGTCAAGTAGATGGAGCAGAAATGGGACACGGTAAGAATTAAGGAGGATCCAGCACAATGCTTCGGAAAGTGAATTGAAGATTTTTGGGCTGCTGCGGCATCCGAAAGTGAGCTGAGTGGAGAAGAAGAATGAGCTCTGCCATGAAATTCCAAAAAAATGGTGGATGGACGGGTGAATTGGCATAACTTTGAAGGCATCTGTAATGTCCGCCTTCGAAAGCCAGACTCCGTGACCAGCAATCTTTTTTTGTGATCAATTTTTTTTTATTATTTATTTAATTAAAGAAAACAATACAATACACAAAACAATACACAAAACAATTAGACCAACCCCCCCTGATGGCAACTCCCACCCCATCCAACCCACCCCACCCATCCCAAGAAGGACCCTAGAAGCAGAATTCAGTCAATAACAGGTGAAGGTCTGTCCAGCAAGGTCTTGATAAAGTCTGAAGCCAACTCCAAGGCCCGCACAGTCCCCCCCCCGGCCCCATGGATCCGAGCGGTGGAAAGCTCCAAATGAACAATGTCCAGGAAAGAGAGAATCCATTGACGCCAGGGAAGGGAGTGGGGGGGCTGCCAACGAAGGGCTATCATTTTTTTAGCTGCAGTGATGCCGGCTAACCAGATCCGTTTTTGATTAACAGAAAGATCAAGTGAAGAGTCATCATCTATTAAGAATATTTTAGGTGAACAAGGAATCTCACTATTAAGAATAACAGATAGGGTTGTAGAGACCTGCTTCCAGAACACAAGAACATCAGGACATTCCCAGACCATATGTAAGAATGTACCTATGGTACCCTGGGGACAGAGCATGCAAAGGGGAGTAGGGGCCAATTTCATATGACATCTTTTGCGAGGGGTTAAGTATGTTCTATGAAGAAAGTTGAAGTGGATAAGCTGATGATTAGGATTCTTAGAAGCTGTCCTTAAATTATTCCATACTGTGACCCAAGATATTTCTTTATCTATAAAGGATAGGTCCCTTTTCCAAACAGTATTAATCACCAAAGGTTTGTATGATGCCTGGAGAAGGAGGGTATAAAGTGTGGCCACCAAGCCCTTTGATTTTCCCCCCTTAACTAGAATATTGTGTAATATGTGTGAAGGCAGCTCGGTACCCCAGGGCACCCCATAGGCACGCATTGCGGAACATAGACATAAATAAAAAAATAGGAAGATTTTGGTACATGAAATTGTAGCTGTAAATCTTGGAACACACCCTGGATAAGGGCGTCTGCTAAGAAATAAATAATAATATTAGAAGGCAGGACACATTTTCTCATTGCAGCATTCAGGGGCATTAGGACAGACTTAGACCAATTGATCTTATAACCTGATAACAAACTAAAATCATCAAAAATGGACAGTAAATGAGGGAGTGATTAAGGCACATTATCAACAAATAAAAGCACATCATCAGCATAGAGTGAAATGTGATGCTGAGTATCATTGATATTAATAGGATTAAAAGCTGTTGACTGACGAACAGCCTGGGCAAGCGGTTCAAGTGATAGGGCGAACAGAAGTGGAGGAGCGGGCAACCCTGACGGGTACCCCTGGAGATAGCAAACTGGGAAGAACATTTACTGCCCGTAAGCACCATTGCAGATGGGTTAGCATATAACACCTTAATCATACTAATAAAGTCTGACCCCAAACCCATATGCTCCAAAACCGACCATTCAAGGCAATCAAAGGCTTTCTCTGCATCCAGTGCGAGGCGTGACTTGATAAAGCCTGTCTGGTCATGATGAACCAGTTTAGTCATATAAACCTCAAGACGACTTGACAAAACCTTGGCATAGATCTTGACATCAGAGTTTATTAACGACAGAGGGCGGTAGCTCGTACAATTAGTGGGGTCTTAATCTTTTTTTAACAATAGAGATACAATAGCCGAATTAACATCTCTTCCAAACGAGCCCTTTTCAATAGCGGTTTGTATCATCTTTAACAGAAGCGGTCCTAGCTGATTAAAAAAAGTAAGAAAAAACTCAGGTTGTATTCCATCAAAACCAGGTGATTTTGATTTTTTCATATCTTGCAAAGCCTCTTTTAATTCAGCTAGAGATAACAGCGCGGCAAGTACAAATGCTTCCTCAGCTGAAAGACGTGGCAGTCTAAGGTCTTGTAGGAAGTGCGTACATGTGGTATGATCAAAGGGGTTGTCTGAGCTGTACAATTTAGAATAGAAGAAGCGAAATTCCGAATTAAGTTGCGAGGGGTCAGTCAGTAATCCACCCTGTGTAGATCTAATAGATGGTATGTTCGCCAAGCGTTCATTATTGCGAAGTCTGAGAGCCAAGAGATGAGAGGGTTTTGAACCATTAAGATAATAATTCTGTCTAGCCCTGTGAATAAGAAACTCTGCCCGATGCCTAAGCAAAGCAAGTAATTCTTTTTTAACCAAGTCGAGTTCAAGTGCAGTGGTCTCAGAATAGGAATTTTGTAAAATATGATTTAATACAACCAATTTAGTTTCTAACTCTTTAATCTTACTAAGTCTAGATTTATTCAAATTAGAAACAAATAAAGTGGAAGTATCTTTAATAAATCCCTTGATTGCATCCCTACTACGCGCGGGTCATCCACCGAGCCACGGTTAAAACTAATAAACTCATCTAATTTAGCTTGCATTGTTACACGAAAAGACTCATTTTGCAGTAAAGTTGTATTGAAGCGCCATCGTGTAGCTCGAGTCGGAGTGTCAGCCAACACAAATCTAAGTGACACTCGAATGATCAGATAACGCCGCAGGATTAATGTCAATACTGTGTACTTCGGAAAAAAAAATTTTCGATACAAAAATAAAATCAATCCTAGAAAAAGATTTATGTCTGGCCGAAAAGAAAGTAAATTCTTTAGCAGACGGGTTAAATATGCGAAACAAGTCTATAAGCCCTAAATCTGAAATATATCTCTGCAAAGTGAGAGAAGCCACCTGTTGTGTCCTGCCTTGATCCAGACTCGATCGGTCAATAGCAGAGTTAACCACCACGTTCATGTCAGCGCCGAGAACAAGGCTATAATCTGACATGTCCAGCAATATAGTAGTTAGCAAACTAAAAAAGTCTGGGTCATAGATCGCTGGGGCATAAACAGATAGAAATGCAATCTTTTTATCAGATATAATAGTCTTCAAAAATGCCACTCTGCCATCTAGAGTACCGTGTGATTCCTGCACAGTGATAGGTAAACTGCGTCTTAGTAATATTAAAGCACCTTTAGACCTGGAGTCGGCACAGCTCGAGCCAGCCATGTAATAGTGTTTATTAGAAAATATGTTAACATCACGTTCTCTCAAATGTGATTCCTGAATGCAAGCAACATTAACATGATTCCTACGCAGAAAATCGAGACAGGCAGATCGCTTTTGCGGGAAGTTTAAACCGTGTGTGTTCCAAGATAATAATGTAAAATCAGTCATAGGAATCGAAAACCAATGCACTGATAGGAGGCGAAGAAACAGAGTACACGGCTAGCGGTACAACTGTAATAAAAGAGTAAAACAGTGTGACTTTCACAGAAATGTAAAAATACAACCCAAAAAGCACTTGATTCGAGTCCTTCTCCCTCCGCAAGTTGCCATCTTCCCACCCCCCACCCAAAGCCCAGGAATACACCGAACAGAAGTAAAAAGAAAAATAACAATTACCCAGTCGCAGCGCTGAGAAAAAGCTACCTCAGCGCACCCTCCCTCCTCTAATTCAATCGACGTGGCCACTGTGAAAGCGGACAGCGAAAGCCTTAAAACTAGCCCCCCCAACCCACCCCATAGAAATAGAGAAGAATAAATAAATATTGATCGGAAAATAGAACAAAACATTAAAACCTTAAATGCATAGAAATATAACATATCAACAACACAGTAACGTTGTCAACAATGTTCCAAATACAGCAGACTAACCAAGTACAACCGAGTTACAAAGCCATAACAGCAGAAAAACACTGTTGATGCGTGTAGAAATTCGTATGCGCAAGCCTAATGTCACATTAACCCAAATCAATTGGCCAAAGAAAGGCATCATAATAACAAAAATAATAATGATTAAAAAAAAAAAACGTAAATTAAAAGCAATAGCGCTATGAACTAAAATGAGCTGTAATGTTAACGAATTCTGGAGTGTTATTTCACCAATATTAAAGCAATTCGTTTGTCGCGAATACAGGCCTGTAATACTACTTGAAAGTGACACAGTCCCATGCAGTCCAAAGGAGCACATCATCCCACCATTTCTTCAGTTGCCAGAATGGAGAAGAGGCTAGGTGAGCCTCGGGGTGAAGCAGTGCTGTTCAGCGACTCAAGAAAGTCCTGCACCTCCTCTGGAGCATGGCACAGAAAGATCCGGGAACCGTGCACGATCTTACATATTGCCGGGTATAATATGAAGGCTTGGATACCCCGCGAATGGAGAAGAGAGAGGGACGGCGAGAAGGCACGTCTGCAGTTTGAGGTCAAGTTTTCCCTCGAAGGCGGAAAGTTGGCAAGTGAGTTCCTCCTTAAACATCCCGAACATGGCAGACATGTCGGGAGCAGCAATAGGCTTTGAAGCTTTGTTAGGAGTCAAAGGCAGCTCGGCAGAACGCTTCTTCTGAGATTGCGACATTCTAGAGCGTATCAGGTAATGAAAAATAATCAAAAATATGAGTGAGAGCAAACTTTAGTAATGTGAATAATAATAATAGGAGCGAGAAGAGGCGGAGAGTGGACTCTAAGCTGCCATCTCTGTCAGAGGACCATGTGGTCTCCCCGTGACCAGCAATCTTGATGAACTTGACAGCGTCTGTGAGTGTGACATAATGAAGAGAGAATTGATCCAGCGGAATTGGAGAATTGATACTGCTCGTGGGTTGTCCTCTGGGAGTGGAGAGGTCTATGATTAGATGTTTCTTTTCAGATATGTTCCTAGTGGCGATGCCAATTGGATTAATCCTAAAGACTGGGAATGGCGGGGCTGGGAATGGGCCGAGCATAAATCCTTTTTTCAGTTTGGCTTTAATAAGAGAGGAGACCGCTTCTGGGTTTGAAATAGCTGAACGGAGGTTGAGGCAGGAGAGAGAAGATGAAGGGGGACTAGATAAGAACATAAGAACAAGAAAGTTTACAAACGAGAGGAGGCCATTCAGCCCATCTTGCTCGTTTGGTTGTTATCAGCTTATTGATCCCAGAATCTCATCAAGCAGCTTCTTGAAGGATCCCAGGGTGTCAGCTTCAACAACATTACTGGGGAGTTGGTTCCAGACCCTCACAATTCTCTGTGTAAAAAAGTGCCTCCTATTTTCTGTTCTGAATGCCCCTTTATCTAATCTCCATTTGTGACCCCTGGTCCTTGTTTCTATTTTCAGGTCAAAGAAATCCCCTGGGTCGACATTGTCTATACCTTTTAGGATTTTGAATGTTTGAATCAGATCGCCGCGTAGTCTTCTTTGTTCAAGACTGAATAGATTCAATTCTTTTAGCCTGTCTACATACGACATGCCTTTTAAACCTGGGATAATTCTGGTTGCTCTTCTTTGCACTCTTTCTAGAGCAGCAATATCCTTTTTGTAACGAGGTGACCAGAACTGAACACAATATTCTAGGTGAGGTCTTACTAATGCATTGTAAAGTTTTAACATTACTTCCCTTGATTTAAATTCAACACTTCTCACAATATATCCGAGCATCTTGTTGGCCTTTTTTATAGCTTCCCCACATTGTCTAGATGAAGACATTTCTGAGTCAACATAAACTCCTAGGTCTTTTTCATAGTTCCCTTCTTCAATTTCAGTATCTCCCATATGATATTTATTATGCACATTTTTGTTGCCTGCATGCAATTGTGGCAGGATGGCTCGCAGTGGTGAGGTGTGGTGACGGCACGGACCAGGAAGTACAGAAACCACAACAATGGATGGGCGGGTGAAGCTGAACGCAACGGCGGTCAGCGTATTTAATAAATCAAATAAACAAAACAACAAAAACAAAAGGGCACGAGGGCCAAACGAATAAACAGACAAACAAGTAAGTGTTGTGCTGGCTAATCCAGCACGTTTTTAGCAATTGTTATTTTCTGTCTCCTCTCTATCTCCCCGTACCTCCTCTCTGTACACCCAACCTCCGCAGCACGGACAGCTGCAGGTTCTTATACTCTGGCCGAGGGGTTAACTAGCTGTTAATTATCTTATTACCCCTCGGCCACAGTCTGCACGCATTTGGTAAGGATGCGTGACTGTCAGCTAGTTAAATAATCAGTAGCTGATCAGCCACACATCCTCACGGGTTTTTAAATATATAAACAATAACAAAAGACGCGGCGCTTTTAACTGCGCCGCAAACAAAAATACAAATAATAATAAATAAATACATAGGGGCGGGACATTCCGCCACAGCAATACTTTACACTTTTCTCTATTAAATGTCATTTGCCATGTGTCTGCCCAGTTCTGAATGCTGTCTAGATCATTTTGAATGACCTTTGCTACTGCAACAGTGTTTGTCACTCCTCCTATTTTTGTGTCGTCTGCAAATTTAACGAGTTTGCTTACTATACCAGAATCTAAATTATTAATGTAGATTAGGAATAGCAGAGGACCTAATACTGATCCCTGTGGTACACCACTGGTTACCTCACTCCATTTTGAGGTTTCTCCTCTAATCAGTACTTTCTGTTTTCTACATGTTAACTACTCCCGAATCCATGTGCATGCATTTCCTTGAATCACTACTGCGTTCAGTTTGAGAATTAATCTTTTATGCGGGACTTTGTCAAAAGCTTTCTGGAAATCTAAATAAACCATGTCACATGCTTTGCAATTATCCATTTTCAATGTTGCATCCTCAAAAAAGTCAAGTAGATTAGTTAGACATGATCTCCCTTTCCTAAAACCATGCTGACTGTCTCCCAGGATACTGTTACCATATAGGTAATTTTCCATTTTGGATCTTATTATAGTTTCCATAAGTTTACATATAATAGAAGTCAGGCTTATTGGTCTGTAGTTACCTGGTTCGGTTTTGTCTCCCTTTTTGTGGATCGGTATTACGTTTGCTATTTTCCAGTCTGTCAGTACAACCCCTGTGTCAAGAGACTGTTGCATGATCTTGGTTAGCGGTTTGTAAATAACTTCTTTCATTTCTTTGAGTATTATTGGGAGGATCTCATCCGGCCCAGGGGATTTGTTTATTTTAAGAGCTCCTAGTCCCTTTAACACTTCTGCCTCTGTTATGCTAAAGTTATTTAAAATTGGATAGGAACAGGTCGACATGTGGGGCATGTCCGTGTCCTCCTTTGTAAAAACTCTTTGAATGTTCTCTTGCTGTTATAATATTGAAAAAATATTTTGGAATTGGTTTTAGCCCCCTTAGCAATATTGATTTCTATCTCTCTCTTGGCCTTTCTAACTTGCTTTTTGACTTGTGTTTGCAGTTCTAAGTACTCTTTCTGTGTACTTTGTTTTTGGTCCCTTTTAAACGCTCTGTAAAGTGCCTTTTTTCGCTGAATATTTTTTAAAATTTATTTATTAGACCATTTTGGCCATTTTGTTTTAGATTTAGATTTGTCTACTTTTGGGATGTAATTGTTTTGCGCATCTAGTACTACATTTTTAAAAAACAGCCATCCTTTTTCTGTGGATGTTTTCTCTATTTAACTCCAATCTACTTCTGTTAGTCTCTGTTTAATAACCCGGTGGAGAAGCCGTGAAGGAGGCCGTTGATGAGATATGTCACGAATTTGGTGATCAGGGTGTAGGCTGAGTGCTTCGGTTAAGGCAGAGACGTTCACAGGAGAAGAGACAGTCAGGGCTGAATGTCATTTGCCTCACTTTGAAGGGCAGATAGATTTAGCGTGTGCATGTGGCAAAGTGGTTGCTGATTATGTACAGGTGCAGAGGTGATACAGTGTAGGAATAAACAGACAGAGATTTGTAATCTGGTATGGAAAAATATCAGTTTTATTTTAGTTATAATCCAGGCCTGGTGACCAAATAATAAACTCCGGTTATACATAGCAATGCGTAAAACACAGAGAACAGTAACAGGGATTGCAGCCCTAAACAATAAACACAGTATATCTCCCACAATATACAACCACGGTCACCAGTCCTGGGTGCGTGCTGTAGTGCTCGTGGTGGGTGATACAGTTTAAAGAGTGACAAATAGTGCAGCGCCGTTCCGGGTTCAGTGCTGGCTCTTAGCAACAGCTCCGGAACGTGTTAGCCGTCTATAAACACACAAGTAACAATTATAGACAAGACAAACAAACAAACACTCACGATACTCTTAATACACAGTGCACGGGTCCTTCCGGGTCTATTTCGAAAACAAAAGCAAAGGAAAAGATTTACAATTCTCCAGCCCCTTTTATGCGATTATGCATGACCCCTTGGTAAACAATTGCAGCTGATTCTATTGCCTGCAGCTGCTACCTCGTTTACCTTCCAGGTGAATACATTCCCGCATTGGAGTCTCGTCTTTTTCCAGGCTGACTTACTTCCCGACCCAGGGAATGAACTGTCAGGACAACCTGTCCAAAGTCTTTCTCTTTCGCTACTTCGTACCCTCACAGGTCGAGAGGGAGATTTACAACCAGAACACATTATATTTCCGTCACAGCGCGTCACTGCAAAAAGAACAAGTGTGAAGGAAACGGCAGGTATTGTTATTGCAAATGGAGTCATTGAAATTATTACAAATTTGATGGCCCCCTGTGAATCTGATAGGGCGACCAAGCCTGTCTGTAGAAGAAGAGGTGTCTGGAGGAGCTGAAGCATGGATAGGGCGGGCAAAAATAAAGCCCGACTGAAGCTGGAAGAAGTCCAGGACACCGTGATGAAATGGCAGTTTTGGACAAAGGTGGGTAGAATGACTTGTTGATGCGCAAACCCCACAAGCATAGGCTCTCAATCCTCCGAAAATCCTGTGAAACAAATCTATGTCTGGCTTTGCGCAGTTGACAACAGCGTTCTCTGTTCCCAGGACAGCAGTGGCTTTCTACCACCATAACGGACAGCCAGCTCAATTATGTATGCCAGATAATGATCCAAACACAGTAAAATAGAGAACATCCACAGAAAAAGGATGGCTGTTTTTTAAAAATGTAGTACTAGAGGCGCAAAACAATTACATCCCAAAAATAGACAAATCTAAATCTAAAACAAAATGGCCAAAATGGTTTAATAGATCAATTTAAAAAAATATTCAGCGAAAAAAGGCACTTTTCAGAGCGTTTAAAAGGGACCAAAAACAGAGTACACAGAAAGAGTACTTGGAACTGCAAACACAAGTCAAAAAGGAAGTTAGAAAGGCCAAGAGAGAGATAGAAATGAACATTGCTAAGGGGGCTAAAACCAATTCCAAAATATTTTTCCAATATTATAACAGCAAGAGAACATTCAAAGAGGAGGTTAAATGTCTAAGAGACACAAATGGCAAAATCATAGACGACGAAAAAAAAAAAAAAGCAAATATATTAAATGATTACTTTACACAGGTTTTTACAAAAGAGGGTATGGACAACATGCCCCACATGTTGACCTGTTCCTATCCAGTTTTAAATAAATTTAGCATAACAGAGGCAGAAGTGTTAAAGGGACTAGGAGCTCTTAAAATAAACAAATCCCCTGGGCCGGATGAGATCCTCCCAATAGTACTCAATGAAATGAAAGAAGTTATTTACAAACCGCTAACCAAGATCATGCAACAGTCTCTTGACACAGGGGTTGTACCGACAGACTGGAAAATTGCAAACGTAATACCGATCCACAAAAAGGGAGACAAAACTGAACCAGGTAACTACAGACCAATAAGCCTGACTTTTATTATATGTAAACTTATGGAAACTATAATAAGATCTAAAATGGAAAATTACCTATATGGTAACAATATCCTGGGAGGCAGTCAGCATGGTTTTAGGAAAGGGAGATCGTGTCTAACTAACCTGCTTGACTTTTTTGAGGATGCAACATAGATAATGGATAATTGCAAAGCATACGACATGGTTTATTTAGATTTCCAGAAAGCTTTTGACAAAGTCCCGCATAAAAGATTAATTCTCAAACTGAACGCAGTAGGGATTCAAGGAAATGCATGCACATGGATTCGGGAGTGGTTAACATGTAGAAAACAGAAAGTACTGATTAGAGGAGAAACCTCAAAATGGAGTGAGGTAACCAGTGGTGTACCACAGGGATCAGTATTAGTTCCTCTCCTATTCCTAATCTACATTAACGATTTAGATTCTTGTATAGTAAGCAAACTTGTTAAATTTGCAGACGACACAAAAATAGGAAGAGTGGCAAACACTGTTGCAGCAGCAAAGGTCATTCAGAACTGGGCAGCCACATGGCAAATGACATTTAATAGAGAAAAGTGTAAGGTACTGCACGCAGGCAATAAAAATGTGCATTATAAATATCATATGGGAGATACTGAAATTGAAGAAGGAATCTATGAAAAAGACCTAGGAGTTTATGTCGACTCAGAAATGTCTTCATTTAAACCAGGGTTTCTCAAACTCGGTCCTGGGGACCCCCTGTGAGCTCTCAATAACAAACTAGACCCTTAATTGAACTAATAATTTCCTTAATTGGACATGTTTACTTGTTTTCAGATCTTAAACAGTTGTATTTCAAGTTACTTATAAAATGTTTAGCTAACTTGAAATATGCAACTGTTCAAGAGCTGAAAACAAGTAAAAAGGTCTAATTAAGCAAATTATCAGTTCAATTCAGGGTCTAGGGTCAAGTAATTGAGAACTCAGTAGGAATGAAAACCAGCAGCCACAGGGGGGTCCCCAGGACTGAGTTTGAGAATCCCTGATCTAGACAATGTGGGGAAGCTATAAAAAAGGCCAACAAGATGCTCTGATATATTGTGAAAAGTGTTGAATTTAAATCAAGGGAAGTAATGTTAAAACTTTACAATGCATTAGTAAGACCTCATCTAGAATATTGTGTTCACTTCTGGTCACCTACAAAAAGGATATTGTTGCTCTAGAAAGAGGGCAAAGAAGAGCAACCAGAATTATCACGCGTTTAAAAGGCATGTTGTGTGCAGACAGGCTAAAAGAATTGAATCTATTCAGTCTTTGAACAAAGAAGACTACGCGGTGATCTGATTCAAGCATTCAAAATTCTAAAAGGTATTGACAATGTCGACCCTGGTGACTTTTTCGACCTGAAAAAAGAAACAAGGACCAGGGGTCAAAAATGGAGATTAGATAAAGGTGCATTTAGAACAGAAAATAGGAGGCACTTTTTTTTTTTAAATAATTTAGTCGTTGCCAATTATTTTTTTTATTATTTTCTCCCCAATTTAGAATGTCCAATTATTTTTAGGCTCAGCTCACCGCTACCACCCCTTCGCTGACTCGGGAGGGCGAAGACGAACGAACACACGCTGTCCTCCGAAGCGCGTGCTGTCAGCCAACCATTTTTTTTCACACTGCGGTCTCACCATGCAGCCACCCAAGAGCTACAGCGTCGGAGGACAATGCAGCTCTCGGGCAACTTACAGGCAAGCCCGCAGGTGCCCAGCCAGACCACAGAGGTCGCTGGTGTACGGTGAGCCGAGTACACCCTGGCCGACCTAACCCTCCCTCAATTGGCCGAACGCCGCCCCCTGGAAGCTCCCTTTCTCGGTCGGCAAAGGAATAGCCTGGACTCGAACTCGCGATGTCCACACTATAGAGCGCATTCTGCACTCCACGTGGAGCGCCTTTACAGGATACACCACTCGGGAGCCCAAGGCACTTTTTTACACAGAGAATTGTGAGGGTCTGGAACCAGCTCCCCAGTAATGTTTTTGAAGCTGACACCCTGGGATCCTTCAAGAAGCTGCTTAATGAGATTCTGAGATCAATAAGCTGCTAACAACCAAACGAGCAAGTAAACTTTCTTATGTTTATGTTCTTATTATTTCACAGGTTTGGAGTTCTTCTTCTAAAAGAATGTGCACAGTGGTGAACCTTATACAGTGGTTTGTATAGATCATGGAGAGCCCTGCCTCTTTGCTCAGCATTTTTAAATGTAGTTCCAAGGTATTTTTGCCAACAGCTTTTTTTTCGTACCAGATGGGAGTAGAGGACAGAAGATCAGATTGTATGTGTTTTGGTTTCAGGTAAAATGCGGTTGGATTACCTGGCATTTTCTGCAAGTATTTCTCCAATGATAAAATTGGACAGGACAAAGAGTTTTCTTGCAGGTACATTGCACCCCTGTATTTTGACCGTGCAGTATCAAAGGGGTCGTTGCGTTTTTTTGTTTTTTCATTGAAGGATAATGTTGCATACCTTTTCCCTTAAAAGTCACTTTTATTTCAAAGGCATTAGGAGGGAGTTCTTGCTGACCTTCTCTGCCTCTGTGGGCAAAAACAACATTTGAATATCGAACCACACCTTGTTAAACAGTCCTTTTGGAGTATCAACAGTCATAGCTTTTGACTGTCTTAGTCAGAAGCAGTGAGTGGCTGATTACTGCTGGTGAACTCCGGATTGTGCATAATGTTAATGTTTTGAACAGATTTATTTACCATTTTGTTTGAGTTTGTGTAGATTTTTCATTTCTTTCATTTTCTAACTCATCTAAATTAATGGAGTGTAATGGCAGGTGGTGGTTGGCAGGGGTGTCGATACGTGTAATGGTACTCACTTCTGCCACAGGTGTACTCACTTCTGCCACAAGTATTTCAATGTCTTCTAAGAGGTTTTCTTAATTTTGTTCATCAGGAATGTATATTTCATCTGACACCCATTGTTGTATTGATATATCACCAATAAAGAAAAAGTTTTGCAATGTAGTCAGTAAGTTCTGTCATTTTTATGTTGTGGTTCTGACACCTGGCCGTTATATTACTAGAGGTTCTTTTTGGCGGATTGATACCTTACTGTACTTTATTGGTGATGGTTGTGTGGATAGTCTGAGGGCATTTCCTGGCAATTAATTCCCTCTACAGCAACCAATCAGAAGACAGCATTCAACCCGAATGCTGTTCATCTTGACAGGCTTTATAATATACAATCAGTAAGATGCAACTGGGGTTCATAAACCACTGAAGCACGCATACAATTCATTCTAATTGCTGAAGAAAATGGCAAGAACCAAGCAAACGACTCGTAAGTCCACTGGAGGAAAGGCGCCCAGGAAGCAACTCGCAACCAAGGCTGCCCGCAAAAGCGCTCCTGCAACTGGCGGCGTGAAAAAACCGCATCGGTACAGGCCCAGTACTGTGGCTCTGAGGGAGATCCGCCGCTATCAGAAATCTACTGAGCTGCTGATACGCAAGCTGCCTTTCCAGCGTCTTGTCAGGGAAATCGCCCAGGATTTCAAGACCGATCTGCGCTTCCAGATCTCAGTTGTTACGGCGCTGCAGGAGGTGAGTGAAGCTTACCAACCTGTGTGCTATTCACGCCAAGAGGGTTACCATCATGCTCAAAGACATCCAGCTGGCCCGTCGCATCCGTGGAGAACGCACTTAACCTGTAAACAACTTAAAACAAACAAAACACTTTAAACACAAAGGCTTTTTAAAGAGTGTGGCAATGTGCCCCGCCCCTGTGTGCATTTCTGTGTTATATGTTGCGTGTGGTGTGTTAATGTTGGTGTATAGATAAGGCTGCACGGGATATAAATGGGTGTGTGCAGCACAAGTTATTTAAAATGTATAATTGTATTTAGGCATGGGGATTGCACTTCACTTCACGTGCATTTAAAGTATTTAATATGTGAGCACGGGGTTGCACATAATTAGTTCACGTGCTGGGATTCAAGTGAATAATTAATTAGTAATTGAATCCCAGCACAACAGTATATATAGATACACGTTTTACTCACTCGGGGTTGTGTGTTCGGTGAGTGGAGAACAGGAGAGAGAAGGAGAGTAAAAGTAAAGTAAAAAAGTAACTATTTCATACTTGTTTGTTTTTGTACTCACTGTGTTTGTTTGTCTTTTAGTCCACCGTTTAAGTGTTAGTCCGTTTTGTTTGTCTATTTATTTTGGCTTAAAGTGCTGTGTTCTGTTTTGTTCAACCTTTTATTTATTTGTTTATTAAAACACTGAGCGCTGCCGCGTCTCAGACTCACTGCAAGTACTGCCTTTAAGAAATGGCGTCACTGGGAGAAAAACTACATGCCCCAGGAAGCTCAGCATACATTGGAGAGGCGGGGTCACTGGATTTAAAAGGAAGCCAGGCAGAACAATCGGTGGTTTGTGGGGAACACCGTTGGATTGTCCTGCCTGACCAAGCCCTTGGTTTATTCACTTTTCAGTACCTTCTTGCCTAACAATAGTAAGTACGTGACTTCTCAGTTTTAGTCAGTCTTAAAAAGTATCGCTTTGTGCGTGGAACCTCTTGTTAAGACGGCTTTTTGTTTGTTTCGCTTTTATTTGATATTCGTGTTGTTTTTGTGTTACGACTGTTTGTTATTCTGCCAAATAGTCATCATACGCTATATATATTTGAGCGTTTGAACTGCGCAGAGAGAGTAAGCTGCGCTGAATGTTTAAGAGTATACGAAAGAGAAACAAACCTGGGACTGTGTAAGGGTACTCTTATGTTTATTAGCTGCAGGAGCAGCGAACTGCAACTTGTTGTGAAGGTGCTTAAGAAAACAAGAAACGCAGACACAGGACTGTGGGATTACAAATATTCATATTCAACCTACCTGTGTTCCCAGCTCACTCCACCAGAGGGAGCCCATACTCAACCTACCTGTGTTCTCCGCTCACTCCACCAGAGGGAGCCCATACTCAACCTACCTGGCTACTCCACCCGGAGAAGACATCTTCGTCTGCATACTGGCAGTGTAAAATCCAAGCGTGCTACAGGCGGAGACTGTGGCAGCTTGGTCCTCAAGAGATAGTATAGAGAGGGAAGAAGAAGTGAGTTAGTTAGTGGCCCGTACAGGGCACAATACGTTTGATTTAAGCAAAAGTCTGTGTAAATATTGTAAATAAAGTTACTCACCTGTCTACAGAGCGTGTCCAATTCTGTCCAAGGGAAAGAAAACGCCGGAGGCTAACAGCACCACACTACCACTCTTTTACAATTGGTGGCAGCGGTGGCACTGAGGAAATGGGTCGGGCAAGGGGATCCAAGATCTATTAATGAGTTTGTAAATCTTGTGGAGCGGCAGTTAGCCACTGAGGAGCTCTCACGACAGCCCCAGACCCCGGCACCCGGGTCAGCAACCTTGGAAATCACGGTCCACCCCAAGGTCGGGTAAGCAGCCGGCGATGCCGGGGGGGGTGAAGAGCGGCCCAGGGCCGTGAAGGGACTGGGGACGGACATGGGAGCGGGGCTAGGGGAACAGGGTTATAGCAATTGCAGGTGCTTTAATTGTAATCAGCGGGAATTACTTGCATCCATGGGGATATTAAACACTACTCAACCGCAGTGGTTACCATTGAAATGGGCCCCCAAGTGGTGGAACTGCGTGTTGGAGTAGTGCCCCATCTTCCCCACCAAGTAATTCTCGGTAGAAACATAACAGGATTTAAAACCCTGGTACAATTTGACAGGCAATTGGCAAAGCCTGAGACAAACCCTGAGGTAATAAATGGACCTCCAGAGAGCCTCCATAGCATTTTCCCATTCTCTGATCCAGACCTGTTTATTGAAAGCCATTGTGTTAATACTCGAAAAACACGCCGACAGCGGCGTCAGGAGAGAGACACCTTTGGGCAGAGCTTGTTTGGGTCTTTGGGAAAACGAAGCAATAAGGGGGTGTCTACGCAATGTAGTGAGAAGGAGATCGCTACCGACACTGGTGAGGTTACCCTAGAGACAGGGGAAACAGCTGGGGGCGGGACATGGAGTGATAGCTTCCAGCTCCCCAGTGAAGGGTTTGCCAGGGAACAGGAACAGGATCCCACTTTGGTGAATATACGGGAAAGGGTGGTGTCTGTGAATGGGACGAGGGTAGAAAATACAGTAATAAACCCCCTTGAGTATTTTATAGTTAAAAATGATTTATTGTACCGGTGTACAAAAATTAATGAGGAACCCATAGAGCAGTTATTAGTTCCCCGGTCTTATCACACACACACCTGTTTGGGGGTCACTTAGGGTCGGAAAAGACCTTACAAAGGATTTTGAGACGGTTCTATTGGGTGGGAGTAAGAAAAGCCGTCAAACGATATTGTCGGTCATGCCCAGATTGCCAATTAGCCAGTCCCAAGCCGGCCCTACGTGCCCCACTCCAACCCTTACTTATTATCGAGATTCCATTTGAAAGAACAGCTATGGACCTTGTAGGACCGCTAAATAAGTCGGCACGAGGTCATGAGTACATTTTAGTAATCCTTGACTACGCTACTCGATACCCTGAAGCCATTCCCTTACGCAGCACAACTTCTAAAAATATAATAAAATAATTAGTACACTTGTTCTTTCGATTAAGAATTCCTAAGGAGGTCTTAACTGATCAAGGCACGCCATTCGTAAGTCAGTTAATGAAAGATTTCTGTACGGTTCTTAAGGTTACGCCCATTAGAACTTCAGTTTACCACCCCTAGACCGATTGACTCGTGGAAAGATTTAATAAAACCCTGAAGTCAATGTTAAGGAAGGTGGCTAGCAAAGACGGACGAGATTGGGACCTTCTTCTACCCTATCCCTATGTTTGGGACCTTCTTCTACCCTAACCCTATGTTTGCTATCCGCGAGGTACCTCAATCTTCAACAGGATTTTCCCTGTTTGAGTTATTGTATGGGAGACAACCATGGGGAATACTTGATATTGCCAAGGAAACCTGGGAGTCCCAAACCTCGTCAGGACGAAATGTAGTAGACTGTATCCTACAACTACGAGATCGAATTGACAAGATAACCCCCATAGTGAAAGCTCATATGGCACAGACACAGGTACATCAAGCTGGTCAATATAATAAAACCGCTACACGACATAGGTTCAGCACAGGGGACAGGGTCATGGTCTTGGTGCCAACTCCTGAGAGTAAGTTATTTACTAGATGGCAGGGGCCATACGAAATAATAGGGCCTGTGGGGGAGGTAAATTATAAGGTCCGACAGCCGGACAGACGAAAGAAAGAACAAGTGTACCATATTAACCTTCTTAATTAAACCATGGGTAGATCGGGAGACATTGGTAGCGATCGCAGCACTCGGTAAAGAGGGAGGTGTATCCCTAGAGACCCGGTCGGTCAATATTGTGCCTACGCTAACACCCCAACAAACTCAGGAAGTGCTTCAGTTAGTGTTGGATAATCAAGATGTCTTTACTCTAGTGCCGGGGAGGACCACAGCCATCCAACATGATGTCCACACACCTCCAGGTGTGTATTGTGAAGGATCGAGTTCACCTTTGGTAGGTCACCGAGGGATACAGGTGAATGTAGGGAGTAACCAGACGGGAAACCAGAGGTCAAAGGCAAATGAACGTTTCTTTATTTTATAAGTGAAATCACCATTCAAAAGTCTACACACTGGGAAGTCCTTTTTATTAACCACCCGGACAGGCTCGGACCCAGAACAGGTTAGTTGAGTTTTATTACTTTCCTTGGTCACTGGTAGTTGAATGTCTTTTATTGAGGACCTTTTTCTGTACTCCTGACAAGTTGTGCTGTTCTCCACTAGAGGGCGCTCTTCGAGAGTAAGTATACTGTCCCTGCTGGGCAGTCTTGAGAACTGTAGCTTGGGTGTGATGGTGCCCCTCTAGGTGATACTCTCCGGGTCGGTGCAAAGGTAAGTTTCCTTCTCTTTGTGAAGTTGCAGCAGTCCCATAGGTATAACCAATTTGTATTCTCCACACTTTTCTTTCTTGCAGGCTGCAACTCCCTGGCAATAAAGAGCTGCCTGAAACCCTGAACCATGTGACTAGGATACCCGTTGTAATAAATAATCCATTCAGAACCAGCCCAACAAAATAAACACACTCTACTTAAAACGTTGTCTCAGTGTGTGTTTGTAATCCACTTTGTTTTGTACTCCGTCGTCAGTGGCTGTTTCACTTTGTCTACACCGGGACCATTCCGGTGTAGGGCTCCACCCCCGTGGTTTTATACTTTTACACGCTATTTCCTTTAGAGTTATACAGTCTTTACTATTAACCGTTCCTTGGTTCAGTGGCGTATTTTACAGTGTCCTTTCTAACAGGGTCGTTTTTCCCCGCATAATATCAGTTCAACAAAAAAAAAAAAACCTTAAAACAAACAGAAACACAATCAAGCCAGCCGTACCTCTCTGTCTCGGCGTCCTTTGCCGGAGGGTATTTTTAAGTTTCTGCTGGCTAACAGTGCATGCTTCTCCCGTGCTGCACAACACGCATTAATTAAACCAGGTTAATTTCACTTCCTTAATTTTACAATATCAAACTGCCATATGCAGTGTATAATACAGTTCCATGGATTCCTGTGTCAGTATTTCCCAGGCTATCGTTTCCTGTACATTTCAACCGCTAAGGTAAGGAATCTTTTAAAACTTTCTAGCTTCTTGCAAAAACACATTAAACACCGAACGTAGGTGTGGTACTTGCCAAAGAACTTGTGTAAGCCAGCGTTGCTTCGTCCTTTGTTTTCTTGCTTTCTTTATTCCAGGTTACTGTGCATAACGTGAGCACCCTTGTTTTCTGATTTACCAGCAACACAATCCCACTTAACTCAAACTCAGCTCTTTACTACTACAGCAGCGCCGTCTTTTATCGGGCCCGCCCCAGCTGCGCTACTCTCTGTGGGAAATGCAGTCTTTTACAGTCACGCCCATTTTACCTACGGGAATCCACAGAACTGTTTTTAACCCTTTTTCTGCCATCTCATTATATCGTTTCCATTCCACATTTTTACTATTGTCCTGTGGCAAAAAAAACAAAAAACAACTGAACATTATATTATCTAACAGCCACGGAAATATCCCCAGCTATTTCCATGGTTGTTGACTATTCCTAACCTTCTCTTTGCCACTATTACATTATTCCTGGGTGATGTAATACAATACAGACCCAAAGAATAGTTTTCATGTGTATACCCACATTAAAGATAATTAAATAAAGTTGTTGCTTTTAAGGCTGACAAGCAGATTTGAAATCTGCAGCAAATTAGGTTACTGATAGTCTTATCTAAAAGGGTTTATGTTGTGAAATACAAACAGCAAGATCTGGATTTTTTATTGAAATGCATTAACAACCCCACGGGTGTTATAAAGAGACTACAATTAAACGACGTTAAACTACAATTAAAAAAACGTTAAAACAAAAATATATTTTTTAACAATGACCTGTTTTGGGAAGCAATGCCCCTATGAGACTCACAGCACTCCAGTCCAGTAATAACGTTTTTCAGATTTAAACAGGCAGTTCTCAAGCTGTTCTTGGCGGGAGGGTGTGCACACGACACTGTCCTCATCCACAAGAGTTATGTCTGCTTTAATCAATTATACAATTGACCGACTAATGCTGATTCCTAAAATGAAATAAAACTGAACGTGATAATAATGAAAACAATGAATGGACAAAATCTGCCAGCGTCTCTGTTCCTTGTATGAGTGTGAATTAGAAGACTCATCTCCACAATCAAATGTACCCCACACAGGGCAGCGCCGTTTCGGTAAGAACACCAACCATACACAATACATTGAAAAAGTCTTGCCTTTGGTTTCTGGCCCAAAAGACGTAGATACAAAATCAAATGGCAGAAATATATAACAAGGTGTTGTTTTGACAATATATATATATATATATATATATATATATATATATATAACTCCAATACGACACTTATAAACTATACTTGCCAATACATTGTGTTTTGTATTTTTCATTAGTTATTTTACTAGATGAATTGCCACTGCCAACCCAACCCACTGTGTGTTGTTTAATTTGCAGTCCAGTGTTTTAGGGTATTATGCCTTATATTAGCAATGGAAATACAAAATTATTCAAATGCAAAAATAAATAAATAGACATTTAATGATTTTATTAAAAATATATATACTGAAGTATGCTGTTAATTGCTGTGTTTCACTGCTGCCTCCTGTAGATTTGGTCAGTTTAATCAAATGTGTTGAACTGTATCTGATTGGAGGGGTTGTTTATATGACAGCATGAGGCATTTTGTTTGATATTAGGTCTTATTCGCATATATTGATACATTTTTCACTATGTATTGTACATTTTCATGCAGGGAGAAAACACAAGTAAAGCATTTTATTTTACATAAAAGCGGCCAGTACTATATATGAGTCTTCACAGTTCTCATTGCATGCATAAAAGCACCCTCTGCCGGTTGATTTCGAACAAACTCAAAAACTGGTCTTTAAGTCAACAAAACTAGTATTTCGAGTGCAGAAACAGAGGAAAAAGTTCCAACACCTGTTGCCTCTCCCATGAAGACAAAGAAGAGGAGAAAAGCGGAAGCTCCCAAGCTCAATAAATCAGGTCTACCATGTCACAGATGATTATCAACACTGCGCCTCAGGCTCCTTCAAGGTCAATAAAAAGTAGTCAGAAGCCAAAGAAAAAACATCCAAGAGGAAAGCGACTCCGAAACCCAGAAAGGCTCCAGCAAATGAAAAAGCATGAAAAACAGCAGCTAGGAAAGCGCACAGGAGCACCAAAAAAGTGACAAAAACAGCGGCTAGGAATGCGCCCAGGAGCCCGAAAGAGGTCAGGATAAACGGAGATCACCACCAAAGAAGAAACCGTCTACAGAAGGTGGTAAATGGTCTGACGTGTTGCATTAAACCCAAAGTCTCTTTTAGCCACCACATTTCTCTAAAAAGAGCAAATTCTTAATTTAAAAGGTAGTAGGCCTATATCTTTTATACAACCACATTTAATTACCGGTACTAGATTATAATATCATTTAGATAGTTGACATAACCTGTATTTACAATTACTGTAAACACATTGGAAACAGCTGGAATGCAGGGAGGGAAACACAAACACACAGATCACTACAAAACCTAATGCTACAGTATGTATGAAGACCCTGAGTGAACATGTACATAATTATTTTAATAAGTAATATATTGGGAAATCACTGCTTATACTATTTGAAATAATTAAATGCTTTCTGGTTTTAAATGATAATTTGGGATAGTCAGTCCTTTTAAAACAGTATTTATATAAAATAAATATAAACCACTACTGAATAAGATAATTTTGCTACATATTTCCAGACAGGTAGCAAATACTCACTACTGCCTTAAACAGTTAGCTTCTAGTCATATCTATATCTACAGTCACCTCCAAAATTATTTGCACCCTTGATAAAGATGAGTAAAAAAGACTGTATAAAATAAATACCAGTACTGAGCTATATTGTAATTTTCCAACATGTGGAATATATATTTGACTTTATTAATGATTCAATGGAATCAACCAAAATTACACATTTCTCAAATTATAAATTTATTTCCAAAAAAAATGTGTCACAATTATTGGCACCCTTGTTTTCAGTACTTTGTGCACCCTCCCCCTTTCTATAATGTTTAATGAGATTGGAGAACACATTGGGAGGAATCTTAGACCATTCCTTCATACAGAATCTTTCCAGATCCTTGATATCCTTCGGTCTGCGCTTATGGACTGCCTTCTTCAATTGAAACCACAGGTTTTCAATGGGGTTCAAGTCTGGAGACTGAGATGGCCATTGCAAAATGTTGATTTTTGTCAATTAACCATTTATATGTGGATTTTGATGTGTGCTTGGGGTCACTGTCTTGCTGGAAGATCCACTTGCAGCCAAGTTTCAGCCTCCTGGCAGAGGCAACCAGGTTTTTGGCTAAAATGTCCTGGTACTGGGAAGAGTTCATGATGCCGTTGACCTTAACAAGGGCCCCAGGACCAGTGGAAGCAAAACAGCCCCATAACATCAAGATCCACCACCATATTTTACAGTAGGTATGAGTTTCTTTTCTGCACACGCATCCTTCTTTCGATACCAAACCCACTGCTGGTGTGCGTGGCCAAAGAGCTCTATTTTCGTCTCATGTGACCATAGCACCCGGTTCCAATCGAAGTGCCAATGCAGTTTAGCAAACTCCAGGTGCTTACGTTTGTTGGTTGCTCTCAATAAAGGCTTTTTTTCTGGCAACCCTTCCAAATAGCCTATTGGCATGGAGGTGGTGTCTAATTGTAGATTTGGAGACTTGGCGACCCCAAGATGCAACCAAGTTATGTAATTCTCCAACTGTGGCCCTTGGATTTCCCTTTGCCTCCCGAACCATCTGCCTCACTGTGCGTGGGGGCAAGATACACTTGCATCCTCTACCAGGCAAGTTTACCACTGTTCCAGTGGTTTTGAACTTCTTAATTATTGCCCTAATAGTGGTAAGTGGTATATTTAGTTTTTTAGCTATTGTTTTGTACCCATTGCCTTATTTATGATTGTCAACAACCATTTGTCTCTTTTCATTTGTGAGTTCTTTGCCTTTTCCCATGGTGATGGATGACAAATGGATTTCATATGCGTGTTACCTCATTTTTATACCCCAGTGAAACAGGAAGCCATGGAAGGCCACAATACAGTTCCTTAAGACTAAGATGAACTTAAAGAAGTAGAATGTTAATGCAGATTTAATATTGTTTGATTTTACTTATAAGAATCCTTATGGGTGCCAATAATTTTGACACCTATCTTTTTGAGAAAATCTTTTATTACTTGTTAATAAAAAAACATTTTCTCTGAGCAATTGTATTAGAATAAAAGAATATGGTTTTCCCATATATTTGAGCATAAAATATAGCTCATTACCTGTGTTGTTTATTTTATACAGCCTTTTTTGCTCATCTTTATCAAGGGTGCCAATAATTTTGGAGGTGACTGTATCTCTCTCTCTCTCTCTCTCTCTCTCTCTCTCTCTCTCTCTCTCTCTCTATATATATATATATATATATATATATACATACATACAGTGGTTTGCAGAAGTATTCACCCCCTACCAATAATGTCAAATTTTGTTGAATTACAAATAATTTTGCACAGTTTTTCAAACAAACTTTTTTTATTCAAAGCTGTAGTGGTTAAACTGAACGCTGTTATATGAGGAGGAGGTTAAATGTCAGCAAAACTTGCAAAGAAAATGTACAAAATGAAATGTACTGGTCACATAAGTATTCAGCCCCTTAAGTCAGTACTTGGTAGAAGCACATTTTGCAGCAATTACTGCTATGAGTCTTTTTGGATAGGTCTCTACTAGCTTTGCACAGTAGGATGGTGACATTCTTCACAGGAAAATTGCTCCAGTTCTGATAAGTTTGTTGGGGATCATCGATGGACTACAATCTTCAAGTCTTGCCATACATTTTCAATTGGATTCAAGTCAGGACTTTAACTGGGCCTCTCAAGAACATTAATTTTCTTCTTCTTCAACCACTCCAGTGTGGCTTTGGCTTTGTGCTTCGAGTCATTGTCCTGCTGAAATGTGAATTTCCTCCCCAGTTTCAGAGTCTTGGCTGACTCAAACAGGTTTTCCTTAAGGATTCGCCTGTATTTTGCACCATCCATTCTCCCCTCTGTCCTGACAAGCTTCCGAGTCCCTGCTGAAGAGAAGCATCCCCATAACATGATGCTGCCACCACCATGCTTGACAGTTGGGATGGTGTTGACTGGGTAATATGCAGTGTTGGGCTTGCACCAGACGTGACTTTTCACGCTTGGACGTGAAAAGTTAAATTTTTGAATCATCTGACCACTAAACCTTCTCAAGGTCATTGTTGGCTTCAGAGTGATATCCTGAACCAGTTTCCTGCTTGCTCAGTTTGGGAGGGCGACCTGATCTGGATAGAGTTGGGTGATATGATGCATCTTCCAGTTCTTAATGATGAACTTCACTGTGCTGAGAGGGATAATCAGCACCTTTGAAATTTTCTTGTACCCTTCTCCTGCTCTGTGCCTCTCTAACACTTTATCCCTGACTTGTTTTGAAAGCTCCTTGGTCATCATGGTTGCTTTGTTGGATCATGTGACAGGGTGGCTGTGCGGTGACGTCAGGTCAGAAGCAGGAAGGGAAAAACACTGACACCAAGTACTGCAGATTCAAAACAAAAAGCTGCGCTACCGCTTATTCAAATACAAAAATAAAATAAAAAGTTTAAACACAAAACACTTGCTCACAGAGCAAAAATAAAATGTTAAAACAAAACAAAATCACGAACACAAAATAATACAAGTCAGGCTGGGCAGTCGCTGTCACTGTTCCTGTATACTGTAATTTTAAATAAGTTTCATTTCTCTCTCGCTCCTCTCGCTCTCTCCTCTCTCGCTCCTAACACACCCACTTCAAAACTCCCACCTGGAGTGCAGAGAGCTGCAGATTTATATATCGTGGCCGAGGGCTTTAACTGGCTAGTAATAATTCTATTACCCCTCGGCCACAATCTGCACGAGTTTATTAATTATTCCTGGCAGAGGACGAGCACCAATCTCGCCTCTGGCAGAATACGTTTTAAATTAAACAAAAACAACAAAACACACAGCGCTTCGCCGTCATATAAATACAATAATAAATCAAAAAACACAAATACAAAATAACACAGTGCACAGGGGCGGAGGGGGAGACTCCGTTCTAAAAATAAACAAACAATAACTGTACAGGGCTCCTCGCCCTGTTACAGATCACTATGTGGATTACAGCTTGAAAGTCTTTATTTACCTGAGGGAAATTATCTACAAGTTAAACCACTTTGAGTACACACAGGCTGAAACCATTTCACTAATTTTGTGACCTTTCAAACAAATCATTTGCACCTGAGCTGATTTAGGCCTGCAGTAGCAAAGGGGTTGATCTGTTTTTCCCTGTAAATCTTACTTATTTATATTCTATATGCATTTTTTTTTCTTTATCAATGTGGAGTAGTTTGTGTAGCTTCTACATGTAAAGTCTAATTTGAAAGCGTCGTGGAGTACGCTGAGGTGCCAACAAAATGCGAAAACTTTGCAGGGGGTGAATACTTCTGCAAACCACAGCATGTATATATATATATATATATATATATATATATATATATATATATATATATATATATATATATATATATATATATATATATATATATATATATATATATATATATATATATATATATATATATATATATATATATATATATATATATATAATATTCATTTTCTTGCTATTATTTATTATTATTATACATGAACTATATTTCTCCTATAACTTTCAGTGTTTTACAATCTTAACCATTTTTCGCTGGGGCGATAGGGGCGAAAGTGGAAATTGACCGCCCAAACTCAGTGAAGGTGTACAACTATCACATGGAAGAAGTGAATAAGATGGACCACCTCATTGCTTTGTACCGCCAAAACCACCCATCAGAAGAGGTGGTACATGTGAATCTTCTACAACTTTCTTAATCTACCTGTTGTCAACGAGAGGATTATTCACAAGTGGCATGCCACAAATACATCACTTGACCTGCTTCAATTCAAGGTATCTACTGCATCTGCTGTAATCAGCATGGACACTTTGGAGAATCGAGGAAGAGGAGTCCCTCTGAAAACATGACAGTAGTAATATTACTATAGCTTATGTCAAAAGTTTGATTTATGAGCCTTTTGACCTTTTTGACCTTATGTGTGAATATATGAATATATAATGAGGGGCGTAGATTTATGAATTTATGAATATATAATGAGGGGGGGCGTGGATTTTATATATGCTTATTGAATATAGGTATATATATAAAAACAGACCCCTTGTATTTAACAAGCGCTTATAATCATTAAATATTTATAAATGTAAAGAGTTTGAAATAAAAATAATTACTGTTGGTAGGATTCGAACCCACGCTGACAAATGAGTCAAACAGATCTTAAGTCCATCACCTTAACCACTCGGCCACAACAGTTTTTCTTAAAACATTAATAAATAAAAAATAAGAATTAAGCTTACCGGGGTTCTGAGAATCATGGTGGTTAGGTGTTTGAGCAAAAGGTTGAAATGATTGAGACTACGAAGGGTTTTTGTTTTTTGTTTTTGTTTTGTTTTTTAAAAGGGCAAGTCTGGGCATGTTTTCAGACCTCATAAAAGGAGGAAAATATTTGTACAGTTTATGAGAGTGTTACACAAGATGTCTCATACCGGCGTTAGTTCCTGCTCTGAGAAAGTGGATCTTGAGGATCGGCAAATGTCTGAACTTATAAAAGCCTTTAAAAAATGCACATTAGCCCTTCCACAGAGGCTAAAGAAACCGCGGACTGCAAAAAAGGTTCAAGAGAGTCCAAGCAAGGGGCCTTTAAGCATCCGTCCCAAGGAGCCTCTGGGTACTGTACATACTCCTCTGTGGACTGAACTGAAAATAGACCCAAATGAGAGAGAGGGGCGGATGTTTAGGATAACTCAGAAAACGCCCCTGGGGCGGTGCCCCATGGACCCCACATTCATGGATCTCTGATAGGCCATCTCAAAGGATCCCCAGGGGGCCAGAGGCGTCCTAACCCCTCATAGGCTGACACATGATCGTAAGGGAACATACTAAAGGGGCCCCCACACACTCTTTTGATTGAAGGAGTCTGATGCCATGTCTTCTGCAAACTTTAGATATTTCTCTGAAAATGCCGTTCTTGAACCTAACAATCTTGAGATGGATTGGACCACTCAAGAAATGACCCAGCTTATAAAAGACTTTGAAAATGTTCCCCTCCTCAACCCTGCAGAGTCTGACGACGTCGACGGTCCTTTAGGCATCTCTTTTGAAAAAGTATTATAGATCTCTAGGGGTCTCCTGGCTTCTCTATTGGAAGTGATCATTGACTGTGATATGGTGAAAAATTGCCGTGGTTGCGAAGTTGACCACCCGAGCCAGCTGAGACACAGTTGCCTTTATGAAGCGGCCCCCGATTATTTCGATCATCATTTTGAAGAAATACTAGAAAAAAATACACGTCCCATGGCTGAAGCTTCTGGTGGCTAAAGCTCTAGCTTGTTTCAATTTCCATCCATCTTTGACAAAACTTCAGAAACTGGTGGAAGATATTTTAACAGAGCTAAGACCAGAACACAGCATTAGACGTAAACTGAGCCATCTACAAGAAGCCCTGGATGACAAGACCCGAGACATTGTCAACAAAATAACCAAAACTTTCTACCATCGCAGTTTTACTAAGCCCCAAGCTCCTTTAGCTTATTACGGAGCCTGTGACTTTGAAAATGGGGAACGTCCAGACTCCAGCAAAACTGAGGAACACCATGGAGGGGCTGCTGTTTGAGTTAATAGCCGAGAAAGTGGCTTGTAAGAGACTCTTTCAAAACCTGATCCCCGTAAATGTAAAAATGTTCAACAATTTAAAAAGTGTAACTGATTTAATCCATAAAGATGTTGATGCTCCAGAATGGCAACAGTTGGTTGATACACATGTAAAACACTGTAACCCCTTAAATGCATTTTTAATGAATATAGTACCTAAAATGTTTGATGAAATAGAAGACTGCAAATGTATACATATCATTGTTTTGTATGCTTATGTGACTGATGTCTGTTTTCATAACCTGGCTATGTTTTTAAGAGATGTATATCAAAAGTTGTACAAAATGTCATGGATTACTTAGTGACTAACCATGAATGTTTGTGTAAAAACTTTATATGTCTTTTAAAATGTCCTAATCATCTTGATAAACTGTGAATAAAACTTTTGAACTTTACACGTCTCAGAGGTGTTATGATAAACTTTGAATAAAAACCTTTTGAACTACATACTTGTCGCAGTTGTGTTATTTTGGTTAAAGATGTCACTTCAGCGTATGAAAAAAAATACTATGATCCCTCAAATCCTGGGGGCTTAGGGGGTTTACAGACTCTTCAAAGAGCTCTGGGGTCTGATTGGCCTAAAGTCTCTGAGAGTGTCCTAACAGGATTTTTATCAGAGCAAGACTCATATACGTTGCATAAGCCCTCTAGAATAAACTTTAAAAGAAACACCGTGTTTGTATCTAATATCAATACTCAGTGGCAGGCTGATTTAGTGGATATGTCTAGCTTGTCAAAAGAAAATGGAGGTTACAAGTACATGCTAACATGTATAGATATCTTATCCAAATATGCCTGGGTAATACCTCTGAAAAATAAGTCATCTAAGACGGTGACAGAGGCGTTCAAGAGGATCCTCAGCACGGGCAGGAAACCTAAAAAACTACAAACTGATAAAGGGACCAAATTTCTAAACAGAGCATTTCAGCACATGCTAAAAAAACATAATATTCTACACTTTACCACGGGGAACGAACTAAAAGCCTCTATTGTTGAGAGATACAACAGGACTGAAAACAAAAATGTGGAAATATTTCACCGCCTTTAACACTCACAAGTATATGGATAAACTACAAGAAATGGTTCAGGCTTATAACAACTCCTTTCACCGTAGTATTCAAATGAAACCTTCAGAAGTTAATGAAGACAATTCATTTAAAGTGTTTAAAACTTTATACTCTAAGAAGAAAAGCCCTAAACATATAAAGTTTAAGTTTACAGTCGGTGACAACGTCAGAATTTCAAAGTTAAGAGCTCCCTTTATAAGAGGCTATGAACAGACGTTTACGGCAGAGATTTTTACTATAACAGAATGTATACCAAGATTTCCACCGGTGTATAAACTATGTGATTATGATGGAGAGGATATAAATGGCACCTTTTATGAACCAGAATTACAGAAAATAAATGTCAAGACTGATAGGTTGTTTAGGATAGAGAAGATAGGAAAACGGTAAAAAGTCTTATCTCATAAAATGGGCCGGTTGGCCTGAAAAATGTAACAGTTGGGTCGCTGGGCATCAGGTTAACAAGTCCAGGGGTTATTTAATTACACTTAAAACATTATTCAAGATGTCTCAAGACTCTTTTTATGTGACTCTGCCTAGTAACGCATCACAGGATGTTTTCCCTAAAAACGCTATATCCAATTTTACTACCAAGTTGGTTAAAACAATGAATCTACCAGGAAAATGGGAAGTTTGCTTAGCAGAGATTCAATATCCCCATACCTGGGATAATATACACCTTAATGACAGCACTTTTATTACTTTCGATATAGAAAAGGCCATAAAACGTGATTATACTATCCCATAAGGATATTATGAGACCCTTCAGGATGTAATAACGACCATGAACAATGTCCTGCTCGGAAAAGGACTAGATCAGAAAGGCGACAAGGCTCCCGAAGAACAATATAAAAATGATTTGAAATTAGTCTATAAACCTATAGAAAGAAGAATTTATATAAAAAGTACTACTCCATTTGTGATTTTTGCCAAAGAACAACTCGGACAAATGTTGGGATTTCGTGAGACTATAAAGGGTGAAACTATTGGACTATTTGGACCTATTGAGGCTAAAGTGTATAGTGCTCATTTGAGGACCCTCTACCCCGCCGATATACGAGCAGGTTTTTATACCATGTATGTCTATACAGATATCATTACACATCAAGCCATTGGAGATAGTTACGTGCCTCTTCTAAGGTGTGTCCCTATTAAAGGCAAAAACAACAATACAATCACGGTAACTTACGACAGACCTCATTACGTACCCCTCAGCAAGACCAGTTTCGATACTATAACTATACAAATTAAGATGGATCAAAACAAGTTAGTGCCATTCCGTTTTGGGAAGGTTGTAGTGAAGTTGCATTTCCGACCTGTAAAGCCGCTTTTTTACACCTAATTGAAAAGAAAAATGAGACCTCATGGATATGTCAATCTTTATATTAATTATTACAAAAATCAAGCTGGTAATGGCTTGCCTGGATTTTCAGGAGCTCCTGTAATGTATAGAGCGGGTATAGGGGGTATTTTTCGAAGTCTTTTCAGAAAAGCTTTACCTTTACTTAGAAGGGGTTTATTTTAAATCAGCCGCTAAAAATATTGTTAGTGACGTAGTGTCAAATGTCTTAACAAGTCATAATCCTCCTAGCCACAACAACAGCCAGTCTGGGGAGGGATTGATGGTAATGTCCAGAGAAAATGTAGCAAACCCCCTCTCGCTATCATCATCACAAAAAGGCTAAACCCTCTACATTCAGGTCATTTAGTAGCGGCAACTGGAGAAGGAGCAAGAAACCAAAGACTCACAGAACAAAGAAAAACAGAAACATCTTTTAAATCATGACTCTGGTACATCATATGTCTCAAGAATGTGTGAAATCAGAACTGGATCTGTTTACCATCCCCTATACCCAAACAAGTATTGATAAAAAACCTTTATGTGGAAATTCCCCCCGTCTGCCTTGTCTGACACGGCTCCGCTTGAATTTTACATAGCGGGGAATGGGGAAGATTATCTTGATTTGAATAATACTCTTTTAAGACTTTCATGCAAAATTACTAAGGCTGATGGCACCAATTTAGTTGGGGGCAGCATAGTTGGTATTATCAATTACCCTGTAGCTACCATGTTTTCACAAGTGGATGTAACTTTAGGAGACCGCCTAATTAGTCAAAGCAGTAATACTTATCCTTACCGTAGCATTATAGAAGCAATGCTAAACTTTAGTAATCTCAATTCACAGCTGGCTTGTTTTACAAAGATACCCCAGGACACATGGATGAGACTGATCCTGCCGGGGATAATGAAGGTTTAGTTAAACGGCATGCTTTTATCAGAATGAGCCATACAGTTGAACTTTTAGGACCATTGCACTCGGATATATTTTTTCAAGAAAAACTCATGCTAAATGGAATTGACCTGAAAATTAAAATGGTGAGGGCCAGTGACACTTTTTGTTTAAAGTCTGATGCCGCAGAGGCGTTCAAACTTAAAATTTTAGAAGCCTCTCTCTATATTAAAAAAGTCAAAATAGCACCAGAGGTAAGAATAGGTCATGCTCAAGCCTTGATGACCTCTAATGCCAGATATCCTATTGATAGAGTGGCTATTAAAGTTTTTAGTGTTCCTAGAGGGAGCAGGGTATGTAATCAGGAGAATTTTTTTCTGGGGCAGTTACCAAAGTTTGTGGTTATTGGTTTAACAGGTAATGACGCTTTTAGTGGGTCCTACGCTAAAAACCCTTTTAACTTTAAACACTTTGCCGGGAACTTTATAGCTATGTACGTCGATGGTGAACAAGTCCCCTCAAAACCTTTACAACCTGACTATACAGCAAGACACAACCCCGTCCGGGAATATTACAGTCTAATACAAGTCACGGGTAGACATCTCAAAGACAAACCGCTGATAATTGATCGGTCAGACTTTATTAGAGGCTATGTGCTCTATGCCTTTGATTTGACCCCTGACCAAGAATGTGGAGATCATTTTTCCTTAGTAAAAAATGGTAATATGCGTCTTGAAATGCGTTTTGCCAATGCTCTGCCAGAGACTGTGAATATGATTGTTTATGCTGTTTTTGAGAACGTGATTGAGGTTTCCCACCAAAGAGTAGTTCTCTTTGATTACTGAAAAGCTTGATACAACTTTGATCCTTTTAAATGAATACCACCCAGCTTACAGCGTTGCTATCCAGCAACCCCTTGACTGAAAAGTATTTTTTATGGGGTCCTAGCTAGTGATCAACTACCTAAAGGAAAAATAAAAAAACTTCCAGCGATGCTTATTGTCAACACCGACCCCCCAAATTATCCTGGAGAACACTGGCTGGGAATTTATCTAAAAGAAGAGGGTCATGGAGAGTTTTTTGATTCTTACGGTAATCCCCCAGATTTTACTTATTTTCCTAAAACTATCTCAAACTTTTTATACAACAACGCTAAACAAACAGTGTACAATAATCAACCTCTACAAAGCCTTATGACCACTACATGCGGCCATCACTGTGTTTTCTTATTACATCATCGAGCCAAAGGACTTACTTACCCCGAGGGTATGGCTCTCTACAGCTCTGATTTAAACAAAAATGATATGATGGTGTCCAGATTTATACATTGTACATGTCTTTGTACATTTATACATTTATACATGTCTAACCCTAAAAAACAGAACTGTATAAATATATTTTCATGCGTGCAGTGTGTCAAGGCCCACCATGATTTTAAAAAATGTTACGAATGTTAGTCTTCAAAAAAACTTATGACAATGTAGATGTTGAATAAATATTTTTATTGTGTAAAGACTTATACAGACGTATGTATCAGACATTGATTATACAACATTTACATGAATATACAACAAATGTAAAGACGTGAGAAACTCAATAAAAATCAGTAACAACTTAATAAGTTTCCCATAACTGTTGTCTTTTTTTCTGCTTCTTGTTCATAGGGGACTCTAAGGGTCATTTTTTATAGGCTTCTATGAGTTGTCGTGTTTGAGAATTAGGTACTGTAGAATAAGGGACATTTATCACAGCCAAACCTTTGATGAATTCAACCCATCCTACAGGTAGTCTATGTTCAGGGATATTGGTATTCCCAGTAGCGGCCCTGATTAAAACAACCATATGCGACCCTCTAATGTTCTTAACCCTAAGAATGAATTCCCCTTGATCATTCCATGAGGTAACCAAAGCATTCTGAGACATTGCGTTTAAAATAAATATAGCATTTTTCTTAGATCTGGATGGGACGCTACTCATAACATCAGTCACAACCTTAGATTCAGATTCTGCATCAGTTTGGGCCGTTTCCTCAGGGGGGGAGTAATCAAAGTCAGGGTATTAAGCTCTTTTTCACTCTGTTTAATCAAGGCTAGATATCTCTGTAAGGAGCTGGTGTATAGCTTAACTTTCTCATGGTCACTGATGTCGGTTCTAAGTAGAATGCTTTTCATTTCAGAGTCAAGTCTGCTTTCAACTGCTTTTTTAATAGGTTTGGGGTGCTGTGGCTCAGGCTGTCGAAGTCTATCGAGTTGATGTTGTGGTACCAGAAACATTTTCTGGGAGTGAGTCATTTTTTACAAATTAACTCTGAGGTGTTAAGAGTCCTGATAAAAAAAGCAGAGCAATCCTTATTAAAGCGCCAATAAAACCACCACTCTGATTCACAGTTTTTTTCTTCTTTTTAATTGAATGGTTCTTATTACATAGACTCTTTATAACACGCCGCTGCTTTTTGAGGGTGTTTAACTGACTCGAGGTCAAGGGGATGTTACCCTTTAAGGCGTTTAAGGCAATTTCAACAATAGATTTGATAAAATCGTCGGAGGCTTCTCGTAAAACTGCTCTTCTCTGATGAACAGAGCCGCGAACTATGCTCTTTAAGAGATGGAGGTTACGTTTTATTCTAGCTGACATGGTGCGTTCTTGAAGATTCTAGATAAATAAAAGTTTTAGCGCTATAACAGTCCGTTTATAAGTGTTTAATCCTGGTATTTCTCATGATATAAGCAACTGGCCAATCAGGAGTAAATAAACCAGTTCTTAGACGGTATGCTTTGGGGGTTTGGGCTTTTAAATCTATTAAAAGATAACCATAGGGTTTTTTTTGTGGCATCTTCAAACGCTTCTAAGAAAAACTTGGCGTTACCGGGGTACATCTGTCGGGCTAATGTGTTGATTTGAAGTTTATCTCTGGGGTTTTTAAACAGAATAATGTAATTGGCATTCAAGTTTATGGTACGGCTCATTTTTCCTTGAAAAAAACAATTTTGAACCAAATACAGCACGCATAAATTCCTATGATGAACGTATTTTGTAAAAGCTTTCTGTATTTCATCATTTTCGCTAGCTGCCTCCATCAAGTCATCTATAATGATTAAATTGATTTTGTTAGGAGGCAGTAAATTATCATCGGTTAATGAAGACGGTATGCCTTCAATAAATTTTACATTTTTAAATTTAAGTGCCAATTCGTTGTATAATGGCTGCCAACAGCTATAGCACCATATGATATTCTCAGGGGTTTGGGAAAAGATCTTTTGAGAGTTTTCTAAAAGCTGCTTCACAAAATAACTTTTGCCTGAATTGGAGGGCCCAGATATTATAGCTGCAAAAGGTACGGATAGTCTAATATCAAAACCATCTTCAGTAGCCATAAGGAAGAGATGTATAATCAGACCGCAAGACTCGCTTATTGTAGACTATTTGAAACGTTTTCTGGAGTGGTTTGTTTTCCAATTGAAATTCTTTTTTATTACTGTGAATCTGGGAGCCGCGAATCATGATATGCTCCGCGGGGGTGTTTCTATCATGATTCACAAAGTTTTGTACAATTTCTTTTAACCCTTTGCGGTCCATTTATTAATCGCGCGTCAGGCACGCCAGGTCTAATTAATTTTCACACGCGCAGTTAATTTTATACGCGCTGTTTAAAAGTATTTTTTTTTACAGTCAAACGGGTTTAAATGGCCCTGCATATCAACAAAGCACACACTAGGCATCTCCAGCCCCGCCCCAGCCTTTTGTTTGCTATAGCGTTCAGCTGTGTAAGAAATAAATAATAATAATAATAATAGTCGTACTTACCGATCGATCATCTCCAGATCACTCGTTTTATCACCAAACTCCTCAATAATGCGATCCAAGTCATTATTTTATTACTATAACATCTGAAAAAAGCTCTGCAAATGTCCATGATAGTCTCAGTGCGCTGACGCACTTAGCCAGCTTGTTTACTATGGACGCCCATTATCTGATACCTGATACCATGTATGGCTATTCATGAAATACGCCTTTTTTTTTTTTTTTTTTTTTTTCCGACTTGTCTCGGCTCCTGTCGCTACCACTCGGCAATTGAATGGTTTTCTCGGCTTTTTCCGGAGAAAAAACGACTAAACACCCGTTTATTGCGTTGCTATAATGATGTCGGACCCAGTCCGACAAAGGACCTGTGAGGAATAATTGCAATGTCGGACCCAGTCCGACAATGGACCGCAAAGGGTTAATGAAGCGAGGTTAATTAATTTGGAATTCTCATAGTTTAGGGTAATACCCTTTACTTTGAGACATGTTTTTCCGTTGTTTGTGATGTATCCATACGTTTTAGGCCCCCCTGACATAAACTCTGTAATGTATTCCCCCGGCTTCAACTCGCTAGTTAAATCTCCAAGATAATCGCCAAGTTCTGGACGCCAAGCATGGGGCCTACTGACAAAGATCACAGAGTCCGTATCATGATACAGACAGCGACCCTGCAGACGATCCAAGAGGTTATAGAGCTCTAGCCGGGCGTAAGCGTTTGTAAATGCTGCTATGAATAGGTTTACATTACCTGGGGGTGTATAGGTTTCAGAAGCATAATGCCATTGAACCTGGGCCATCGTATCACTTACAAAACAAAAATGAGAAACCTGATATCTTTTTTAAAAGAGATAATGGAAAAACTGGTCAGGATCTTTAACCAAGCTTGTAGAGAGTTGGTTAGTTTTTTGTCCAAATTTTCCCCAGAGAGAGTTGAGGAATAGTTTGGAGATTTGTCTTTTAGCAGGGTTAACATTAATGTTTTGAAGATCTAATTGAATCCCCTCTTTCTGAAAATATTCATCAATATAATGCTCTTTACGCACCTCATCGGTACAATGAGGGGTAACCTGAACTTTCCTGTTTCCCCTTGAGATGACTATTAATGTAGTCTGTAAAGAGAGTGTCAGATTTCTGAGGAAAATGCCAAACTTCATGTATTTTAGACACTTTGTAACCTTTCTCAAGAGCTTTGACGACCTCTACACTGCACCATGTTCCTGTCAAGGCTCTTTCTTCAGAGGTATGGTTACATACCCCTGTCTGGTTTAGTGTTTCTGCGCAAGAACGGCAGAGGGTAAACATTAATTTCCCGCAGATTCTTGCAGGCAGTACAGGGAAAAAAGACCCCTAGGAGGCAGAACAGTTAATTTGAACAAGACAAAGTACTGCCTCAAGTCCTGAAAATTATGGTAAATTATGGTAGGATGGTCTACAGGGTACACTTTTGTTTTGTTGACAAAGGGATACAAGCTAGTGAAATCAAAGTATTCCACCCTTTCATTTTCCTGGGTCACATAATGTAATGTAATGGCATTTGTACGACCCCCAAACAGAGCCTCACGAGGATTGATATGTTCTGGAAAATCAGAGCGAACCAAAAAATCATGAACTTGAGGCTGTTTTTTCAGGGCGTTCCATTCATGCTCCCAAATAACTCTGACTTCCAACCCGTAAACCTTTTGCAATGTTTCAATCTTTTCATCAAAGTGATGATACATCGTACCGCAGGATACTTTGCTTAAGGGGTTTACATCGGCGGAATCATAGCATTGCGGGCAACCATGAAAAAAACACCCTGCGAATTCAAAAGCCGTACGCTTACCATTAATCACAGCATACCCGTCCAAGAAAAAGGGGCCTATTTTAAGCTCTCCATAGTTTAAAGCATGTTGAATGAATACATTTTCAGTTTCAGATACATGCATTAACCATTGTATCGAGGCATTTGAAAAGCTTTTTTGCTGGTCACTGTAATTGTCTGGAGGAATGATAGCTATTGTGTCTTTAGGCATAAATTTACTTCTATACTTAGCCATGCACAGTGAAGCAATGGTAGTACATTGAAAGGGGTCTATCTGCCCTATAGCATAAACCTCTGTATGGAATCTGATACAGGCCTCTTTCAAAATTTCAACATCATTTTTGCAGTAGAAGGCCATCTCTTCTCTGAAATTAAAAAGGCCATTCTTAATCGAATCGTACCATTTGTAAAAGTCATCACGTTCTTTAGACATCATTTGCTGAACACCGTAGTAAAATGGTTCAGGATAGGGCCCAACGTAATTCTGGTTTTCAACAGTATTGAAAAAATGAGGAAAATATCCTTTTCTGGCTTCAAATCCCAGAGCTGAAGGCATTGCACTTAGCTTCATGGGCATAAAGTTAAAGGAATCAATGTAGTGCATCTTAAAAGCCTCATCTGTAAAACACATTAACTTGCTACCCTGAGCTATGATATGAGGGTTAACACCGTTGGTAACTAAATAACACTATGTAACACAATTTTTGTTCCTGGGTAGTAAGTGTTATTTCCTAATTGCTTATGCCTCAAAAGTATAGAAAATGGCTATTATTCCCCACAAACTTTGCTTTTGTGACCAGACAGTGATATTTTGAAATTTACCTATTTCCAATGAGAAAACGGGCGAATTTGTGTCTTTTCGTTCACATAAAGTCAGAAAAAAACAAAATATGAATCCAAATTAACATGTATTTATACTAAAGTAATACAAAAATGACTACAAAAGATTTAGAAGTGAGTAGTTTTTCGAGATTTACGATTATACTGTAAATCACTTTCACGAATCAGCCCCCAAATGTAGTCTCCCATCATGTTCTCGTTATACTGTCCATGGTAGCGGCGTTCAAAATCCAGTATATCCTGGTGGAAGCTCCGCCTTGCTCCTCCCGAGCGCTCCCATGTTCTCCTTGAATTTATCAAGATGAGCATCAAGGATATGGACTTTGAGGGACATCCTACAGCCCATTGTGCCGTAGTTCTTCACCAGAGTCTCAACCAGCTCCACATAGCTTTCGGCCTTGTGATTGCCCAGGAAGCCCCGAACCACTGCGACAAAGCTGTTCCAAGCCGCTTTCTCCTTACTAGTGAGCTTCTTGAGGAATTCATTGCACTCCAGGATCTTCTTTATCTGTGGTCCGACGAAGACACCGGCTTTGACCTTTGCCTCAGACAGCTTAGGGAAGAAGTCTTGAAGGTACTTGAAGGCTGCCGACTCCTTATCTAGAGCTCTGACAAATTGTTTCATAAGGCCCAATTTGATGTGCAGTGGTGGCATCAGCACCTTCCGGGGGTCCACCAGTGGCTCCCACTTGACGTTGTTCCTCCCCACAGAGAACTCGGTCCGCTGTGGCCAGTCCCGCCTGTGGTAGTGCGCCTTGGTGTCCCTGCTGTCCCAAAGGCAAAGATAGCAAGGAAACTTGGTAAAACCGCCTTGGAGACCCATCAGGAATGCCACCATTGCAGCCTCTTGATGCCATCTCAGAAAAATGCAGATATGTATCCACTTAGGCAGCTGGAACTAAACTGAACTGGTGGGCTTAAGGCCCCTGTATTTATACTACTATTTATATTACTGGAAAGTTCTAGAAAGTTCTAGAAGTTACTCCAAGTTCACTCAGCACTGAATCTATCTGGAATGTTCTGGAAAATAGGTAAATTTCAAAATATCACTGTCCTGGTCACAAAAGCAAAGTTTGTGGGGAATAATAGCCATTTTCTATACTTTTGAGGCATAAGCAATTAGGAAATAACACTTACTACCCAGGAACCAAAAAAAAAAAAAAATTGTTACACGGTGTAATTCATCAGTAAATAACTGTCATACGCCTTCGCGTTGTGTGCCAAGAAAGTATAGCCTGCGTAACTGGGCCTGCGATACCTTTCAAAAAACTTTTTCACACAATCCTCTCCCTCCCAAAACCATGATTCCCCATCCATGTGCATGCAGTACAAATAATTCGGAATGTGCAAGCCATCTTCCTGATGGCATTCAAAATCATAAAACACATATTTATCTGTGGGCTCGTAAGGTTTTGGCACTTGAATGAAGCATTTTTGATCAGTGTGAGGTAACAACACAGCTTTACATATCTTACAGTTGGGACTAGGACATTTATGAGCTGCAGGTTTAGTAGGGTCGCATTTATAGACAGAATAGCAACTTGTACACAGTTTTAAGATGTCACACATAGAGACCTGTTTTTCACTGTTGGCTTTATCTCGAAGAATCTTATGCTCATCATAACAGAGCTGTGATCGACAGTAACGATTGCAATCGTTACATTTTACCTTTCCAGAGGCATCGCTTTTACAGGCTAGTGAAAAACACACATTACAGTGTCCCTCACAGCGATGTCCCGATCGGTTACTGTAGGCTGTGTAACAGTAATTGCACAGATAGGCGGCGCCCAGAAAACCTTTCAAGTTAACAATACAGTAGAAATGGTTCTCATGAAGAAACAGAAATACAGTTTTGTTTTTTGGTCGAGGATCTGTTTGGTGTTTCAGGAACACGTCCTTTTGAGGACATCTGTGCCACACCACAATTTTAACATCTAGGGCCTGTTGAAATTTATCTATGTCAGCAAACGAAACCCTCTGATGTTCACTTAACCCCACACTCTGTTAAAGTTTTAAAGCCTCAGCCATACACACATCATAGGCACCCCTGAATTCTGGAAATACCAAGCTCAGAACGCTGTAAGCAAAGCATAATTGATTGTCTCTGTTGTAACATATAATCAGATGTTTGGCTTTTTTTCTAATAAGCTCACTTTTCATTAAGGTCTGCAAACCTCTCCTTAGACCCCCTCCTTCAGGACACCTAATAACTGTACAACCAACATCAAAGAGTCATCAGCCAAAATTTCACTATGACTTTGAAGGAGAGCTTCAATCTGACTGAGAAAATCGTCTAGACTTAAATTGTCTTCAGTCATTTTTACACACGCTGGTATATCTAAGGATCCTGCTCTTAATTCAAGCTGCACAATGTCTGCGGGCCTTAACGTTCTAGAAATCTCACTCAACATATTCTCTAACGTTTCATGCAGTACGGTAAAAACTTCAGCGTAGGAATCCAAATCATACAGGTGTGTAAAGTTAAGAGGTTGTTTCAATTCGATATTGTTAAACATAGGTCTATGTCTAAGCTGTACATCTTCCCCCCCAATTCTAGACCCGTCGTTTTTATTAACCTCTGGGGTATCGCTAACCCTGTTAGGGTCCTGTAAACCAGAGGGACCAGCCACTTGGTCATCATGTACTACTCCATTCCCAGGGACTTTTATGCTAAAAGAGTTCGCCAATATATATATATATATATATATATATATATATATATATATACAGTGAGATAACATAGACGAATAAGTTGTTTTCTGCATTTTTCTTTTGCTTTTGTGATACACTATTTTAAACTTTCTCCTGTTTCAACTATTGGTTTTTGTATGTGAAAATATCTTTTGCTTTTAACGTTTGCCTGGTAAAAATATGTATACACCCAGCATAAGTTAACATAAGCATATAAAATGTAAAAATCACTGCGCCTCAAACCTTTGAACAACCTCATGCGTCTTATTAAACAATGATTTTTGTAAATATGGACAAATGCAATAAGTGTATATGCATATATATATATATATATATATATATATATATATATATATTCTTTTTGCTTTTAATACACTATTTTAAACTTTCTCCTTTTTCATTAAGTGTCTTATGTAAAAAATATTAAGACTTTAATGTTGTATGCACCAAGCATAAGTTAACATAAGCATTTATAAAAGACGTTCAATAAGTTTATAGGCATATATATATATATATATATATATATATATATATATATATATATATATATATATATATATATATATATATTCCATACTCCTATATAAAAATCCAGGCCCCCCTCATTATATATTCATAAATTCATAAATCTACGCCCCCTCATTATATGTTCATATATTCACACATAAGGTCAAAAGGTCCCTAAAAGGTCAAAAGGCTCATAAATCAAACTTTTGACATAAGCTATAGTATTATAATATTACTACTCATGACTTCCCCCACTCACACACACACACTCCCACTCCCACTAAAGAGAAAACCACCAGCTGCAACTGTCCGATACCAAGAAGTGGGCACTCACTGGTCAGTGAAGACGGAGAAAGAGAAATCAGTGTCATGACTGCATGCAAAAAGAAGACCAGATTTCGATGTGGCAAATGCAATATCAATCAATCAATCAATCAATCAATCAGTCTTTATTTATCACCTTTCATTATTGGACCACCATAACAAAGTGCTTTACAAGATACAGTAAAAAACAATGCATGATACATTAAATACAGTGAAAAACAAAGCATAATATATTAAATACAAGGCTAGGATGTGAAAATTCTTAAACATTGTGGATGCGTATGTCATATAGAATCGTAAGATACAGTGAAAGATCAGACGTAGCAGAGACACAGCAGCTAATAACAGAAATCAGGCTTAAAGAGCATGGAAAGCAAGAGAGAACAAGAGGGGTCTTGAGGGTTGATTTAACCCTTTGCGGTCCTATGCCGGACCTGGTCCGACATTGCAATTATTCCTATAAGGTCCAATGTCGGACCCTGTCCAACATCATCAAAAAGACGCAAGAAACGGGTTTTTAGTCGTTTTTTCTCCAGAAAAAGCTGAGAAAACCATTCAATGGCCGAATGGGAGTGACAGGAGCCGAGACAAGCCGAAAAAAAAAGGGCGTATCTCATGAATAGTCATACTTGCCCCTGGCATCAGATAGGGGCGGCCATAAGGAAACAAGCTGACTGTAACTGCATCAGCGCTCAGAGAATATCACGGACATTTGCAGAGCTTTTTTGAGATGTTATAGTAATAAAATAATGACTTGGATCGCATTATTGAGGCGTTTGGTGATAAAACGAGTGATCAGGAGATGATTGATCGGTATGTACGACTATTATTATTATCATTATTTATTTCTTAGCATATGTGAAAGCTATAGCGAACGAAAGGGGGGCAGGGCTGGAGACGCCTAGTGAGTGCTTTGTTGATATGCAGGACCATTTAAATCCATTTGACTGTGGAAAAAAATACTTTTAAACAGCGTGTCTAAAATTAACTGCGCGTGTGAAAATAAATTGGACCTGATGCGCCTGACGCGCACTTAATAAATTGACTGCAAAGGGTTATAGCGAGCGAAGGTGGGAGCATCACATACCAAAGCTGGGAGAGAGTTCCAGAGAGTCGGAGCCATGAAGCTACATGAGCGTTCTCCAAGTGTGGTGCACCTTTGCTCGGGGATAACAAGCAGGCCAGAGTCGGAGGACCTCAGCTTGCGGGCAGGGACTTAGCAGGTCAGCAGGTTGAAGAGGTACTCAGGACCTGTGTGATGAAGGGCATTGTAGGTGAGCAGGATAATTTTTAAAGTAATCCTGAACTTTACAGGTAGCCAATATACGTGTATGCCAAACATGTATGGGAAGTTTCCACAAATAAGCTTAGGACTCAAATAACTACAATTATACTGAGATGGGAGGGAACTGGAAGACAGGGTGAGTGTAGGAAGTGTGTTTTTGTAGTATCAAAGCCTGTTCAGCTATTAAATGAGATACACTGAGGAAATAAATGTTACTGAAATAATGTATACATGTTTATAATTTTTTGCATAGGATGTAGGTATTCCTAACCTTAAATGCAGTGTCCTCAAATGAGGACATATGAATAATTAACCCAAATATATATAAATATATTTCTGCTAAGAATGAAATAATAATAATAAAAAGAGGTTACATTTTTTAAAACCTAACTCATTAAAAGTAAAATCTAAGAGGATTTCTTGGGGGACTTTTCAAAGAATTTCCACATGAAAGGGTTAAATCTGAAAAACCGTTATTACTACACTGGAGTGTTGAGTCTCGTGGGGTCGTTGCTACCCAAAACCACTCATTGTTAAAAAATGAAAAAAAAAAGTTTAAACAATTTTTAATGTAGTTGAAACCCTTCGTTTAATTGTAGTCTCTTTATAACACCCTTGGGGTTGTTAATGTACTTCAATAAAAAAAAATAATAATAATACTAATAATCCAGATTTTTTGTTTGTATTTCAGAAACCCTTTTCGATAGACTATCAGTAACTTAATTTGCTGCAGATTTCAAATCTGCTTGTAAGCCTTAAACACCCTTGTTTAATTATCTTTAATATGGGCTATACACGTGAAAACTATTCTTTGGGTCTGTACTGTATTATATCACCCAGGAATAATGCATACTTAATATATATTGTTTATTGTTCCTGAATTTATTTTAAAAAACCTGTGTTTTATTTAGTTTCTTTTTCCGCTCTTGTTCCTCTCGCTCTCTCTGCTCCTAAAACACCCCACCCCGAGTGCCGAGAGCTGCAGGCTTTTATAACAGGTGACCATCTCCCGATTAGCAACAAATTAAATCACTTAACTAATTCGGGAGATGGCCACCTTCTGCACGAGTTTTTTAATTACAATGTGGATGGGGCTTCCCATCCACGCTACTAAATAATAAAATAAACAAACGGCTACGCCGTCATAAGTAGTTAAATGATAAACTACATTGTGAACATTAAACAGCTTTTTAATTTATTTGTGTATGTGGGAAGAATTATTGCACAGAACAGTTAATCGGATTTTGTGTTTGTCTTGTGTAGTACGGAGTGTAACAGAGCAAGGGCTCTGCATGGAAATAAAGTCTGGGTGTTGTGTGTTTTGGTGGTGGTTGGCAGGGATGGGTTTAATTTCTCTCCCTGCCAAAAAGATGTGAGAATGTGGCTGTTCCCAAACGAGGTAATTGTTGTTGATTGGGAACAGCCACAAACTATAAAAGAGAGCTTCCAGCTCCATTAGTGGGAGATCACCAGGGAGCTGGTTTAAGAGGAGTTTGGCTGTTTGAAAGTTAAGGTAAACTGTTTGTAAAGTGTTTGTTGACAGGTAAACAGCTTATCCGTCCTGTGTGTGAGTCAGGGACCTGCTAAAAGTGAAGTAAGGCTCTACGTTTGAGCTAGGCTTTTGTTTTGTTTCATTTTGTTTATTTTGTTTTTGTGATTATTAAAAATAGTGCATAGCGCTTTAAAAAAAACCCCTGCAATTCTTGTGTCTGGGTCTATGTTTTAAAGTGCAAACAAGCCGATGACAGAGAGGCTACGTTACATATGGTGGCAGCAGTAAAAACGTGCTCTACTGACCCAGCACAATAAAAAAAAAAAAAAAAAAAAAAAAAAAAAAAAAATGAAAGAGCTGCGAGATATGATTCGGGTAATGAAAGTGGCCACCGCTACTCAGGAGAGCAACAGGCAGTGGAGAATGGAACAGAGACTTCCACAGCCGGAACTAACAGAGCTGCAGTTAATGTTCCAAAGATGAGTGAGGTCAACACCGGAACCAGAAGTTCCAGCGGCTGAGGGAGAAGCCCCTCCGTCTCCAGTGCCTAAGGGAGAAGCCCCTCCGTCTCCAGCGCCTGAGGGAGAAGACCCTCCGTCTCCAGCGCCTGAGGGAGAAGCCCCCGTCTCCAGCGCCTGAGAGAAGCCCTCCGTCTCCAGCGCCTGAGGGAGAAGCCCCTCCGTCTCCAGCGCCTGAGGGAGAAGCCCCTCCGTCTCCAGCGCCTGAGGGAGAAGCCCCTCCATCTCCAGCGCCTGAGGGAGAAGCCCCCCCGTCTCCAGCGCCTGAGGGAGAAGCCCCGCCGTCTCCAGCGCCTGAGAGAGAAGCCCCTCCGTCGCCAGCGCCTGAGGGAGAAGCCCCTCCGTCTCCAGCGCCTGAGGGAGAAGCCCTCCGTCTCCAGCGCCTGAGGGAGAAGCCCTCCGTCTCCCAGCGCCTGAGGGAGAAGCCCGCCCGTCGCCAGCGCCTGAGGGAGAAGCCCCGCCGTCGCCAGCGCCTGAGGGAGAAGCCCCATGCCGTCCAGCGCCTGAGGGAGAAGCCCCGCCCGTCTCCAGCGCCTGAGGGAGAAGCCCCGCCGTCTCAGCGCCTGAGGGAGAAGCCCCCGTCTCCAGCGCCTGAGAGAGAAGCCCCCGTCTCCAGTGCCTGAGGGAGAAGCCCCGCCGTCTCCAGCGCCTGAGAGAGAAGCCCCGCCGTCTCCAGCGCCTGAGAGAGAAGCCCCGCCGTCTCCAGCGCCTGAGAGAGAAACACCGCCGTCTCCGGCGCCTGAGAGAGAAGCAACAATCAAGGGGGAGGTGAAGAAGCTACCTCCTCCACAGCCCCAACCACCAGCCCATCAAACAACTCCGACGCTGACTGGTGCGGTCCTTTGCCCCGACATCTTGGTTCCCCTAGCGGAATGCCCAGACCTCCCTCCGCTGGTCCTAACTCCCAGGTCGCAGCATTGCCAGGCACAGTTGCTTGCCTGGTCCCCTACTCCGCTCCTCCTGGACTTACAGACGTCACGACGTGAAGGTCACATGTCACATGCACGCCCCCTTTCCCTCACTTTGTTCCCCCTGAAGCTCCAGACGTCGCTGCGTGGTTCCGCAGTCGCACACCTCTGCCTGTCGCTGCTTGCTCCCGGTTGCTGGCCTGCACTCCAGTCGCCCTGGTCAAGCTGTCCGGGTTCCCCCTCGCTGGTTTGCGGTCCTTACCCAGAAGCGCCGGAGGGACCGACCCATCCTCAAGCCCGCCTGCAGGAAGGGGTGAAAATTGACTTTTTTTGACTTGAGGGTGGGTGGTTATGTTTCAGAGGGGGGGGGGGGGCCGGTCGAATGGCCGGTGTGCTACGCACAAGGGGGAGGAAGTGTAACAGAGCAAGGACTCTGCATGTAAATAAAGTCTGGGTATTGTGTGTTTTGGTGGTGGTTGGCTGGGACGGGGGTAATTCCTCTCCCTGCCAAAAAGATGTGAGAATGTGGCTGTTCCCAAACGAGGTAATTGGTGTTGATTGGGAACAGCCATAAACTATAAAAGAGAGCTTCCAGCTCCATTAGTGACAGCTCACAAGCGAGCTGGTTTAAGAGGAGTTTGGCTGTTTGAAAGTTAAGGTAAACTGTTTGTAAAGTGTTTGTTGACAGCTGAACAGCTTATCCGTCCTGTGTGTGAGTCAGGAACCTGCTAAAGTGAAGTAAGGCTCTACGTTTGAGCTAGGCTTTTGTTTAGTTTGATTTTCTTTATGTTGTTTTTTTGATTATTAAAAATAGTGCATAGCGCTTTAAAAAAAACTTGCAATTCTTGTGTCTGGGTCTATGTTTTAAAGAGCAAACAAGCCGTCGACAGAGAAGCTACGTTACAGGAGTTACACAAGTATAATGCGTTGAAGTCTTTTTTGAAATGGTGGGCGGCTCTGAAAAGAACCTTTGGGTCTAGATGTTAAAACTTAGCCAAAACGAAACTCTACTTTTTGGCTGGCTTCTCGGTTTTCTTGGGCAGCAGCACAGCCTGCATGTTGGGCAGCACTCTGCCCTGAGCAATGGTGACGCCTCCCAGCAGTTTGTTGAGCTCTTCGTCATTGCGGACAGCAAGCTGCAGGTGATGCGGGATGATTCTAGGCTTCTTGTTGTCCCGGGCGATGTTACCGGCCAGCTCCAGGATTTCAGCAGTCAGATACTCAAGCACAGTGGCCAGATATACCGGGGCTCCAGCGCCGACACGCTGAGCATAGTTTCCTTTCCGCAGCAGCCTATGAACACGGCCGACTGGGAACTGCAGCCCTGCTCTGGATGAACAAGATTTTGCCTTCGCTCTTGCCTTTACCTCCCGTCTTTCCTCTACCACTCTTTTCTTTCCCCCGGTTTCAAACAGCAAAGAAATGCTCCCCCTGTGGTCTTTTATACTTCCTAAAATACCTCTGAATGGTTAAAACATACAGAACTCAAGCAGCCAATCATATAATCAAACGAGTGTTAGCAGTTGCAATATTCCAATATGATTCATTTACATACATCACGAGAAAAGAGGTGGGGCACTGTGGCGGAGTGTCCCGTCCCTATATATATATATATATATATATATATATATATATATATGTGTGCACTGTCTTGTTATTATTTGTATTGTTTGCGGCGCGGATAAAAGCACTGCATATTTGTTATTGTTTTAGATTTTAAAAACCTTGTGAGGATGCGTGACTGATCAGCTACTGATTATTTAACTAGCTGACAGTCACGCATCCTTACTAAACTCGTGCAGACGGTGACCATCTCCCGAGTTAATTCATTGATTAATTAGAACATAAGAACATAAGAAAGTTTACAAACAAGAGGAGGCCATTCAGCCCATCTTGCTCGTTTGGTTGTTAGTAGCTTATTGATCCCAGAATCTCATCAAGCAGCTTCTTGAAGGATCCCAGGGTGTCAGCTTCAACAACATTACTGGGGAGTTGGTTCCAGACCCTCACAATTCTCTGTGTAAAAAAGTGCCTCCTATTTTCTGTTCTGAATGCCCCTTTATCTAATCTCCATTTGTGACCCCTGGTCCTTGTTTCTTTTTTCAGGTCAAAAAAGTCCCCTGGGTCGACATTGTCTATACCTTTTAGGATTTTGAATGTTTGAATCAGATCGCCGCGTAGTCTTTGTTCAAGACTGAATAGATTCAATTCTTTTAGCCTGTCTGCATACGACATGCCTTTTAAACCCGGGATAATTTTGGTTGCTCTTCTTTGCACTCTTTCTAGAGCAGCAATATCCTTTTTGTAACAAGGTGACCAGAACTGAACACAATATTCTAGGTGAGGTTTTACTAAAGCATTGTAAAGTTTTAACATTACTTCCCTTGATTTAAATTCAACACTTCTCACAGTATATCTGAGCATCTTGTTGGCCTTGTTGCTAATCGGGAGATGGTCGCTGTATATAACCCTGCAGCTCTCTACCCTCGGGGAGAGTGTCAGAGGCGAGACGGGTTTTTGAGAGAGAGAGGAGATTAGAAGCTAAACAACTGCTAAACCTTATTTGTTTATTTGTTTGGCCAACGCGCTATTTGTTTTGTGTTTGTTCAAATCGTTTGTTTTCTTTATTCAATAAAAGCACTGAGCACCATAGCGTTTAGTTTCATCACCACCATCCATTGCCTTTGTTTACTGTTACTTCCTGGTCCGTGACATCATTACACACATGTCACTGCAACAACAGCTCGGCCACAGGCACGATAGGGGATTTTTGTTGAATTTATTTCTCAGCCCGTGCAAACAATCTTGTGGCATTCTTTTGCAGTCATCGCTTTATTTTAGGAAATGGATACATCTTTATTCTTGCAGTATAGCAAGATGCTTCATTCACATATTAATATTTTGTGTATATTTCATGTTAAGGGATATATGTTTTCCCAAGACATTAATTTGTTATGATAAAGTGAGCAGCGGAACAGTATTAAAAAAAGACAACAGCACCTTATCGTATTTGAAGTATTAGGTGACGTTTTTGTAATTTTTATGGTAATCAATTAAGGTTAAATATCGTTAGTCAATTGTGTAACTCGCACTGGACCATAAGCAAAAGCATTTGGCAATACAGTTTGCCTTAGTGTACAGGAATTAATACAACTAGTTGTGTAGTGTGTGTGTGTGTTTCCTGCAAAATGGCCGTTTCTAAAAAAAAGTTACGTGTCACCCTCAGACGTCATCTGCAACCCCTATATTCCCCTTTCTGCATTCCAAGCGAGTGTTTGCGGTGGTGCTTACTGCCCTATTCCGGTGTGGCGTGGTGATGATGCACTTCTGGGTTTCAACTAAGGAGACAATCCAACGAAACATTTGCACTTTCTGACTGACAAAGTAGACGTCCTCATGTGAGTGTACTCGATCATAAGAAATTTAGTTAAGGCTTTATATTGAGTGGCATAAATTAATATTAAATAGATATGCAATTGCATATTAAATGTTAGCCTGCGTGGTTCAGGTGGTGTGGAGCTGAGGGCTTCTAATTTCCTATTAATTGGTATCTATTTTCTACTTAGGCCCTGATCACTTGCATCTTTGCTGTCTATTGTTTCGTTTCGTAGCAAACGCTCAGACGCTGTCATTTCGTGCTTCACCGCTAATATCTAAACTTCGTTGCCTCGCTCACTACAGGTCATTTCTCTGCACAGTGCTGCCAAGATATTATCAATCATTTTTTCCTACCTGCTCAGGTGATCCTTCTTTTCATTCAGCTTCTATTTTCGGCTCCAAGAGCTCCAACGTTAGTCTTTCCTGCTCCATCCAGTCTCCACCTCAGCAACAAGACACGGCGCAAGGTGCAGCATCGTCTTTTAAAGTTTTACTGGAGACTTTTCTTAAAGTGAGTAGGCTACTATTAATCAATAATAAAATCGTGATAGTGTGTATTAAAGTAAGACAGACCAACACACCAACGGTCTGAATAGGTATCTGCGACAAATTAAATGTTTGGAAGTACACCCGTAAATGCAGCATGGTATAAAGTAAAGCTGTTAGAATATTCAAAACAAAACAAACAAACAAAAAACATCATGATGTTTTGTTGGGCATATTGTTTTAGTGTAATTTATACAGCAAAAATTAAAAAGCACTCAAAACTGCAGCTGAATGTGCAGTATCCAAATGTGAAAAGTTACACGTGATTTGATAAGTAGATCGGTCAAATATAATTTTAGATTTATATAAAAAGGATAACGTTTGCAAACAGTTTTTATTTCACTTAAGTGACAGCACACATGCAGTATTGCTTGCCTACTTGATGACTGAAGTTGAGCGGTAGCCTACCGTTTTATTGACATGTGTGTGTGTGTTTTTTGGGGTTTTTTTTTTTTTTTTAAATTGGGATTTTTATTTATTTATTTATTTTTTGGTGGGGGGCGCCTAGGAGTCCTAGTCTAAGGCCGGCCCTGCTTAAGACCCCCATCAAACGGTTGCTATTATTAACAATAACAATAAACGTAACAAAGTGAAAACATCAATTTTACATAACATATTTATTGTTGTCTTATATACATTTTATTTTTTATCTTTCATTGATTTGTTCTTTATTAGGGGAGACCCTGTCTTCCTCATACAAGGGACATTTTTAAACAATGTTGATGAAGATTATTATTTAAATACAGATGACTGTAGTACACGATTGCAATGGGAATGTCAGATTATATGGTAATATGCATATAACTGTGTGCATTATTACATATTATTATAGTTATCCATATCACACTGTATGACATTTCTGCAATAATAATGAATCTCAGTAGCTGAAAAAAAGAAGCATATGAGGAACATTTCTATGTGACTGGGTTCAGAAAACAATGATGAGAATTATTTAAATCAATGTGTAGGAGCTCCCCAGGAGCAGATCTTGAAATGTATTTATTTGAAAAAAAAACACGAATATTATGCCTTGATTTGATTAAACCATCATTATTTAATAAATCGTTTAAAAAAACATTATTATTACAGACATTTAGCAGACAAACAAATAGGTCCCGGGAGATGTCCGGAAGAAGGGTCCAAAATACGGGAGACTCCTGGTGAGTACGGGAGAGTTGACAGGTCTGCAATTGTGCATAGACACTACGAACCGAATTGCAGTTCGTGTAATTAAAACCAAACCTTTCAAATGTGTTTTTAATTGCAATTTTGTTCCATTTCAGCGTTTAGATGTGTAAATAAATAGGTCAATTCAATGTCATAAAAATATTATTTGTATTAAAAGGTAACATACACGGTTTTGCATTTTTGTATTTTTAGCACTGTATTAATATTATTATTATTATTTGTTTATTTAACAGACGCCTTTATCCAAGGCGACTTACAGAGACTAGGTGTGTGAACTATGCATCAGTTGCAGAGTCACTTACAATTACATCTCACCCGAAAGACGGAGCACAAGGAGGTTAAGTGACTTGCTCAGGGTCACACAATGAGTCAGTGGCTGAGGTGGGATTTGAACCGGGGACTGTGATGGGGTGCCAGCTCGCTCCTATAATTTGTGTTTATTATTGTTATTTTTACTGTTGTTTTTCTTAGAATTCTTGTTTGTTTTGGATTGGCAGGGGAGGGTTAAATTCCTCCTGTAAAATACATGAGAATGTGGCTGGAGCCTTAAGTGTTTAATTGTTAATTATTAGTTAATTGGGCTCCAGCCACAGACTATAAAAGGCAGGTGAAACCCTTTGTGAGGGAGGGGTTTTTGGGTGAGTTTGTTTGTTGGTGTGCTGTGCTGTTTAGTTTTTTTGAGAAAGAAACTGTAGTGAAGGCTAATGCCCAGCCTACATTTCGGTATTTTGTTTAAACCTTTTGTTTGGGCCCTTGTGCCTATTTATTTGATTATTTTGTGTTTAATAAAGATAATTATTTTGCCCCTTTCACTGTCTCTGAGCCTCAAACCTCTGTCATCCTGCCACACATGGTGTTAGAGTGGGATAGCGCCACCTTGAGGCTCAGAGACAGTGAAAGGGGCAAAATAATGATCTTTATTAAACACAAAATAATCAAATAAATAGGCACAAGGGCCCAAACAAAAGGTTTAAACAAAATACCGAAATGTAGGCTGGGCATTAGCCTTCACTACAGTTTCTTTCTCAAAAAAACTAAACAGCACACCAACAAACAAACTCTCCCCTCCCCAAGGGTTTCACCTGCCTTTTATAGTCTGTGGCTGGAGCCCAATTAACTAATAATTAACAATTAAACACTTAAGGCTCCAGCCACATTCTCACATGTATTTTACAGGGAGGAATTTAACCCCCTCCCTGCCAATCCAAAACAAACAAGAATTCTAAGAAAAACAACAGTAAAAATAACAATAATAAACACAAATTATAGGAGCGAGCTGGCACCCCATCACAGGGACCTTCTGGTTACAAGCCGGTTTCTTTAACCACTGGACCACACAGCCTCCTATGAAACTGTACATTAAACTGTACATTTTTGGTTTAATTATATTTAAGCAGGTTGGATGTATTTATTACAATAGACCTTATAGATGTATTTATTACAATAGACCTTATAGATGTTTTAATTATTTTTATTGAATAATAACAGTAAAAAAAAAAAAAAAAATTGTGGATGACATTGCAATAATACTTCTTAAATAATAATAATAATAATAATAATAATAATAATAATCTAAAGGGAACTAATTTAAACTTTATAATTCTGATATATATAGAATACAATCTCAAAAAGCAGAAAAAGAAAAAAAAGATAAATTGAACAAACAAAAAAGAATGCAATATTGAACGATCCAATAATCTTGCAGGATTCTAAATGAAATGTTATGGTAACCGAACACGCCGTGCAGTACAAATACTAAACTTTGTAAATAATAAAAATAAAACTCAAACGTATTTTACACACCAGGCCGCTAAGTGGTGTATTTATTGTACATAAATCAAATATATTTTGGCATTAGATGTCCACAACTATCCAAGAACAGAAGCTCAACAGCGACAACTTAACAAAGTGTGATTGGTTAAAATGAACCGCATTGACAAATGAAGAAGTACCATTTTCAGTATAGAATTTACATACATAAATTATCACGTACTTCTGATAGGCTAAAATGAACGTGGATTTCATTAGCGAGTCTATTCTACTAACCAATAGAAACAGTTCTAGACACCGTACACCTGATTTGCATACAGCTGCTATAAATAAAGAGCCAGCGAGAGGCGTGGCTGTTTAATAAGTACGGTGTGTTTTTGTGAAGTAAGTTTGTTACTAAACATGCCATAGCCGAAAGCTGCACCAGCACCTAAGAAGGGGTCCAAGAAGGCTGTTGCGAAAGCTCAGCCAGAGAGGCGAGGTATGCTATTTACGTGTACAAATTGTTGAAGCAGGTTCACCCCGATACCGGAATCTCTTCTAAAGCAATGGGCATTATGAACTCGTTCGTCAACGACATATTCGAGCACATCGCCGGTGAGTCTTCCAGTCTGGCTCACTACAACAAGCGTTCTACCATCACTTCCAGAGAGATCCAGACAGCCGTGCGTTTCCTGCTGCCCGGAGAGCTGGCCAAGCACGCCGTGTCTGAGTACACCAGCTCCAAGTAAACCGACAAATCCTCCATTCACATCTTTAAAACCCAAAGGCTCTTCTAAGAGCCACCCACAGTATTGTGAAAGAACTGGCATCGCGTTTTATTTATGTAGACGGTCGTATGTAATTGTCTTGGTTTATAACTAATGGGTTGTATGTTTATGCATGGATGATTTCGCTGAATCATACGGTTTGTACAATTCCGTCTAATTTCAAAATATGTTTACATTTTTGTACATGTATTACAGTTGAAGACTTTTGTATACATGAATTAAATGTTACTTAAACATTTCTATAAGTTTTTTTGAGAACTGCGAATATTAACCACCCTCCCCGTCTATTACTTCATTTAATATTAGACCTTTACAACGTCTACGAAGTCCTTTTTTTATATAAAAAGTTCTGATTTTGTATCTTGCTCAGTAAAGTTTAGTGTTGTCTACATGCATGTTTTAACATTACAGCACATATAAATAAATGAGTTCACACACACCGGGACACATCTACAAACGTGCTTCCAATGCAAATCTGTTTGACACAGGAATCGACGACAAAGAAAAAACGGGTTTGTAAGTTTTATTGTAATGGATCTGTACTGATGGGTTCCGTTAAGTGAATTTCCTCTTTTTTATTTTTATTTTTTGTTTTTTATTAAGCCACTCCAAGACCCCCACCGGAAAACGTACATTTCAATTACACTGGACATGTCATTCTTGTTGCCTTTTACATGCATCTGGTTCGGGATGCATTGAGTTGTTTGTGATTCCTGATCCAATGCTGCCACCCTATGGCTAGTACTTGGTACTGCTGGTTTACCGCCAATTCTATAATATCTGTACTGCCTTGGTAATACATTGCAGTGTGTATGAAAATAAAATGAATAATGTATATGAAGTATTATCAGTCTTGCAGAACCACTGCTGTAGGTGTGACTGATCACAATGACCTGCGAGTTTGGGATCTATTTAGCACTAAGGGCTGTAGTTTATCCGAAGATTACCCTAAATTGTTTCACTGTTTTATAGTTTACCAGCCTTTTCTGTTAAGTGGAATTATTGTCTTACAAAAATAAATACGTAGATTAAATCTACGTGGGCAGCAGTGTGGAGTAGTGGTTAGGGCACTGGACTCTTGACTGGAGGGTTGTGGGTTCAATCCCCAGTGGGGGACACTGCTGTTGTACCCTTGAGCAAGGTACTTTACCTAGATTGCTCCAGTAAAAACCCAACTGTATAAATGGGCAATTGTATGTAAAAATAATGTGATAACTGTATAATGTGAAATAATGTATAATGTGATATCTTGTAACAATTGTAAGTCGCCCTGGATAAGGGCGTCTGCTAAGAAATGAATAATAATAATAATAAATGGTCAGTACATTTTCAGGTACCGGTAGTATAAACACGCACTACTTTTATTTCATTTATATGTATCTATTTGTCCTACTTTTTGTGCGTTTGTGCGCTAATAATAAAATAAAATGTAATAGAGAAATACCAATAATCTCACATTAGTTTTATTACCGGTTGCAAATGATTTCTATAGAGAAGTCAAATAACATCATATACATACTTATAAAGCTGTGTTGGGGAGTGGGTTTAATTTTGCCCTTTGCAGAAAGCTGTGGAGCCTCTGAAAAGTGCCTTGGGGTTATTTCAGCATTTTCATGTTAATAATTCACTTTCTTGTAGGAACCTTCCTCCTAGTGCAATTTTGCGTTTCGTGCTCCGAGCTTTTTGGGGGCTTTTGGCTGCATCTTCAACGCTGCTGGTTTCCTTTGGCTGTTCGCCCGTTTATTGTTGAGTTTGAAGGATCCAGAAGCGCCGACGCCCTTGGTCTGCAGCAGGGTCTCCTTGCTCACCAGACTCTTGACTGCCGTGTTGACGCGGGAGTTGTTCTTTTCCACGTCGTAGCCGCCGGCCGCCAGAGCTTTTTTGAGCGCAGCCAGAGACACGCCGCTGCGCTCCTTGGAAGCAGACACTGACTTGACGATGAGGTCAGACGCTGGGGCTCGCTTTCTTGGTCTTGGTAGCGATCTTCTCCTGAGGAACCACTTTTATAGTTTCTGAAAATAAAATAAAATTTAATTAGTACTATTTTTTAGTCTAGATTAGAGCCGATTTCAGGATACAATCCAGAACTTGTACAACTTTTACTAGAGTATACTTTAAATTTCAAGACAACAATCTTAGCGTAGTATTCTTAATTCGTAGAATTACAGCACCAGTCACTAAAGGATTTATTTATTCATTTGTGTGTTTTAACACATACTGTAACTTCAAAAGACTTGCTACTGTAAAGCTACTATATTATTAGGCTAATGAAAAGTATCCAGACTTACATTTAAAAAAGATATAATAAGCAACAATAAGTTACACGCTTAAAAATGTGAAAGTACACAACTGACTCGGGGCAGTCGCTTTTATTTTCTCCTTCAGTTTCACACGAAGTACTTTCTGGAGCGCTTGACAGTGACGCGTTGCTCCCGCTTTCCTGAGTCCTTTGCCGCATTTAACTGTTCCAGGCATGTCGTAAGCCATTTATTTATTTTTTTACGTATTAATTAATTTGCCTAGAGTTGTTTTCTTTATTTTTCAGAGTTCAGGACACAAAGTTCAGCCAGCTTCTAATTTCAATTATCAACGGTTCTTTTTTTAAATCAAAACACCAACAGCTGTCTCGAGCAGAGCTGGGAGTGCATTGGCGCGTGCTCCTGCTCAGTCTATTCTCTCTCCCATTATGAATAGCAAAGTGTGCAGTGATTTAATGTGCAGTATAGACATGTCCAATGTATAAAGTAACTGGTAGCTGCTGCTTATGAAGTCTGCTTGTGTTTCTTTTTATAACCCATGTAACCCGTAACTACTGCCCAGTAATTAAATATAATAATAATAATAATAATAATAATAATAATTAGGCTTCCAAGCCATAGGCTGGGAAGCCTGTTGTTATTGCTATGTTTATTATTATTATTATTATTATTATTTTCCTTCCCAAACCACATCGCAGAGTTATGAAAACGAAAACGTAAGTAGATGCCAATGAAAATGAAAATGAAAAATGACACATTTTGGTCACATGGTTTGGCGGCCATATTGATAATTGTAAAAAACTTTTGCAACCCATAACAAGAACACCCTTGCACTTATGCTCTTCAATGTCAACACAATTGCACAGACCATTGGAAAGTAATAACTGCTGAAGTTTGAAACAGATTGCTCACACGGCGTTGAAATTTTAACTCCTAGGGCGTGCCGACAGGGTGATAGTTATAATGGAACACATATAGGAAGTCATATGTGATGTATGAAAAATGTCATCGCCCGTGACCTCTGACCTCTCCTAAAGGTCAAACGTGATGCATGACATCATCAACATACGCAACTGGTTATAAAACTGCCTATAACTTCTTATCGGCTGCACCAAAACGCACAGAATTTGACACGGATGTAGAGGGTTATGGGATGTTGTTCCGTGGTCAATATGGCGGCCTTTGGTCACATGATGTGGCAGCCATCTTGGATTTAATGAAAATTTTAAGCAATTTTCAAAAGTCTTCTTCTCATGAATGGTAAATAGCACAGCTGTGAAAAATATTGTACATAGTGCGCTAACCAATGCACTTAAATTTCACGATAACTGCTTGGAAGCCTTTATAGTTGCTAGCAACTCTAGTTATTATAGTTATTATTATTATTATTATAACTTAATTTATTTTTAAAAAGTCATGAGTTATTTCAGATTGTTTCAGAACATTAAACTAGATTACAAATTGCATTTCTTACATTCTTACATAAAAAAAAGACAAGGCTAAGAAAAAAAAATATATATATATATATATATATATATATATATATATATATATATATATATATATATATATATATATATATATTATATATAATGTAACCGAGCTGCCTCCACTCGGGTTCGTTGCCCCTTTAAAAACTGACCCAACACACAGGAATGGATTTTTATGCGCTGACGCGCTATTTTTAATTCACAAAAATGAAACAACCACAAAACAAACACCTAGCTCTTTACGAGCACTAACTAAACTCTCCGGAACACCCTGACTATAAGTGGGACGGCTAAGCTGTTTCCCTACCAAACACAGAACAACAAAACAAAACCTCACCGGTTTAAACTGCATCCACCTTTTTCTCGACTGCTCGGAAGCAGAGCACCTCTTCTGCCTCCTTCTACTCAGCAGCCTCGAACTAAGTAACTGTTCTTCTCTTATATCCTGCACCTGGTACTAATTTACAATCGCCGCCCAGGTGCAGGGGATAATTAAACAATAAATCAATTAACAATTGCCCTGGGAGTGCATTTTCACATGTTTTCCTGCAGGGAGGAAATTAACCCCCTCCCTGCTGTCTTACACATCCTCCCCCCCCAAGTGTGCAACACTGACGGCCATTCCAAGGACACCTCCCCCCTAAAACATAACCACCCACCCTCAAGTCCACATAGTCCCATCTTCTCCCGATCCTTCGGGTGGGCTTGAGGATGGGTGGATTCCTCCGGCGCTTCAGGGTAGGGACCACGACCTGGCGATGAGGGACCCAGACAGGGTGACCGGGGCGACAGCTGTGCAGGCTGGTGAGCTGTCAGGCGTAACAGCAGGTAGAGGCTTGAGGCTTGGCCACTGTGTAGCGATGTCTGAGCCGCCAGGGGGAGTACAGCAACAGGCAGGAGGAGCCCAAGTGACGTCTGCCAACTGCGCCACGACGTCTGGGGCTTCAGAGTGAGCGGAGCAGTGGACCAGGTGAAAGACTGTACCTGGTGGTGCTCCGGACTGCTCTTCAGTACCAACGGCTGGAGGTCCAGGCACTCTGACCAGGTGTCCATGAGCATGGGGCAAGGGACCGTACCCCTCAGCGCCGGACTGCTACTTTGCAGGGGTGGAGGTCAGGGCTGTGGTGGAGCTGGGTCCGCGAGCTCCTCTCCCATCTCTGTAGCCGGCAGCAGTAGTTCTTGTTCCTCCGGCTGCCTCTCTTGCTCCGTCGGCAGCTCCTCGTCCCTCTCTTGCTCGGGCATCAGCAGCTCCTCGTCCCTCTCTCGCTCGGGCGTCGGCAGCTCCTCGTCCCTCTCTCGCTCGGGCATCGGCAGCTCCTCGTCCCTCTCTCGCTCGGGCATCGGCAGCTCCTCGTCCCTCTCTCGCTCGGGCATCGGCAGCTCCTCGTCCCTCTCTCGCTCGGGCGTCGGCAGCTCCTCGTCCTCAGACAGCTGCAGCTCCGGCACTGCCGGTTTTATCTCAGGAGCAGGCAACTCCGGTTCCAGAGCTTGCAACTCTGGCTCTGGTACAGGCAACTCTTGTTGTGGTGCCGGCCACACCACCTTCTGAAGCACCAGCTCCAGCTGTGACACGGGGAACTCCAGTTCCCGTGTGGGCAACCCCCACTCTTGCCTCCACTGCTGGTTGCTCTCGTGCTGCTTGCTGGTTGCTCTCGTGATGCCTCCTGCATCTCCGCCGTGGACTTCTCCAGAGCCCTTATCAGCTCTGCAATGTCCATATTTATTTACTTTTTTATTTATTTATATATTTTTTTCCTGTGGGTCAGTTGGGGCTCTCGCTTACCGCTGCCACCATATGTAACCGAGCTGCTTCCACTCGGGTTTGTTGCCCCTTTAAAAACTGACCCAACACACACAGGAATGGATTTTTATGCGCTGACGCGCTATTTTTAATTCACAAAAATGAAACAAACACAAAACAAACACCTAGCTCTTTACGAGCACTAACTAAACTCTCCGGAACACCCTGACTATAAGTGGGACGGCTAAGCCGTTTCCCCACCAAACACAGAACAACAAAACAAAACCTCACCGGTTGAAACTGCATCCACCTTTTTCTCGACTGCTCGGAAGCAGAGCACCTCTTCTGCCTCCTTCTACTCAGCAGCCTCGAACTAAGTAACTGTTCTTCTCTTATACCCTGCACCTGGTACTAATTTACAATTGCCGCCCAGGTGCAGGGGATAATTAAACAATAAATCAATTAACAATTGCCCTGGGAGTGCATTTTCACATGTTTTCCTGCAGGGAGGAAATTAACCCCCTCCCTGCTGTCTTACAATATATATATATATTGTGAATAAAATATTTGATTGTTTTTTAAATTGTATTTTCATACTTTGCAACAACTACACAAAAAATCTTTAATATAGCCTATACCTATAGCTTGCATTTTTACAATTCGTATTTGAGTGTAAATGTTAATTGTAAAGCCATTTCTTCCGTCAATATGAATAGTACAGAATTTAGAAACACTAAAAGTGTCTTCAATGACCACAAAATCAGGTATAATACAGCCTGCCATTATGAAACGAAGTGCATTCGTTATAAGTTAAGTCACAGATGTGCGCATTCTATATTTACAACATAATTCAAAACGACATGTCCGGCTATAATGGGTAATAACATAGGGACGTATACACTGTTTAACAATGTTGTAGAATTCAACACAATATTATAAATCAGATTGGTGTTTATTGCAATTGTTTGAGAACAAATCTTAGGCACACAAAACCCCAAGTTTGACCAAAATAGGCATCGCGTTGTACACAGGCCTGATAAAAGGGGATTACAATCTTTGCACACGATTGTTTCTTAATTACTAAACATGTGGTTTTGCAGTGTATAATTACATTTAAATATATGGCCCCGTGTCGCTGTAATTAATATAAAAAGCACACAACACTCAAGCACCTAATAACCACAGAATTCATTGATAAAGACTGTACTAATAGACTTCTTGAGGCTAGCTGCAGTATCACCAAACGCCACACGATGGAGCTTTGAAACACACTGTGGAAACAGCGCTTTATCTTTATATGAGTAGCCCGAGCTTTGGGCTCATGTAATCATAATCAGGGGGCAGTTGGACTGCGACGCATAGGGGAAAATAAAGGTGATGAATTATGATGTTTGAGGATGTTTACACACACACACACTGCTGAATGCAAATCTCCAGTTTCCTGGGGATGTTCCTTCAATTTATTTCAAGGCTTTCCTGTATATATTAGTGGCTCTAAATAAAGTGCATACATTGAGATTGGGCAAAGTTAAGTTAAAAAACATATTATATATTTTGAAATGAATGCATTAATAACTGATCTGTGTACTTTAGCACAACCCTCCCTCGATGCACAAGCAGATGAGAATCTGAAGCACATGTGAGAGCTGCTGTAAATCAAGGTCAACACGTTTGTTCTAGAAACACAAATGTTATCCCTCTTCCTTAATGATAAGAGCTAGTACCTTTTTAACAAATTAACCCCTGATCCCCTTATGTGTGGAATTAAAGCCTGATAATGAAACCCGTTTTTACAATACAAAAATGTGCATAAAAAGTAGAAGTGAAAAATAAGATTGTATTGCATATAAAAATAACTATTATTTTAGTACGCGGTCCGCAGCTAAATCGGGCCACGTCACACACTAGGTACAACTTTGATTTGGGGTGAGCATGTGGCTGACTGCTATGCACAGAAAAGAATAACTGTCTTCATTTATTACGGTACAATGGGTCAACAGAGAAAGAGTTGGCAAATAACTAGTGAGTAGCAAGTCAAAAGCATGATGCTTGTAGGGATAGTTCAGAGCGCCAGCTCTTTTCTACCCCACTCACCAGGTTTTCCTCCTGGATCATATTAGTGATTGAGGGGTTGTTGATTCCCTGGGAGATGTACTTTTTACTCAGGATCAACAATCTCTCATTCACGGTTAGGAGTCCAGACATGTGATGCAGATACTGTGTACTGGTACATCCGGGCAATCTGTATGCCGCTCGGATTGCAAGGTCTTGGCAAATAAGTGGTAAAGTCTGTACCGCATTTTTAGAGGCGGTGCTGTGTGTTGTGCGGATGGTGCTGCTGCTCACTGCCCTTTTAAGGTGTCGTGTTTTCAACCAGGTCCGGTTTTAATCTTTAAGACGAGAGAAACTAATTATTTGTTACAGTTTTCATATCGTGTGTAGCGTGGTGACCGTATATTATAAAGTAAGTGCAACATGTCTGGTAGAGGAAAGGGAGGCAAAGGACTTGGTAAAGGGGGTGCTAAACGTCATCGCAAAGTACTGCGCGATAATATTCAGGGAATTACAAAGCCTGCTATTCGCCGCCTGGCCCGTCGTGGAGGAGTAAAGCGAATCTCCGGTCTGATCTATGAGGAGACCCGTGGGGTGCTGAAGGTGTTCCTGGAGAATGTCATCCGAGATGCCGTCACTGAGCACGCCAAGAGAAAGACTGTCACCGCCATGGATGTGGTGTATGCTCTGAAACGCCAGGGTCGCACTCTGTATGGATTTGGAGGTTAAAGAAAAACATAATTATTCCCCAGACTGACCTTCAAACCGCCACAAGAAAACAAAGGCTCTTTTAAGGGCCGCCCATTATGTCTTCAAGAATTACAAAAAACAAAAAAAGAAAAAAACACGTAGAAACGTTATAACGATGGAAGAACTCTACAGCACAAGAACATGTATAAGCCATTTTTATTTTATTTAAGACCAGGTTAGGGCTAAAAAGATAATAAAAAAGCGGTGTTTCTAAGTGTAGCTTTGATTTTATGGATCAGTATTTAAGTTATTATTATTATTATTATTATTATTTATTTCTTAGCAGACGCCCTTATCCAGGGCGACTTACAATCGTAAGCAAATACATTTCAAGTGTTACAATACAAGTAATACAGTGTGTAATAAGTAATAATTAAGTGTTTAGTAATTCTACTTGAAAATGTAAATACATAGTTAATGTACTGTACCTAATGCCAGTACGAGTAAACACAATGAGAACAACTAATTCCACACCTTTTAAAAAAAAAAAAAATACAGCAAGAAATAGAACAAAGGTTATTAGCGTGATACGGACCTTTGTTTCGTCATTGATGGTGATTGGTTTAATATCCACTTTACTAGCCAATAGAAATGAAAATTACCGATTAAAGTAAACCACCCAGCCAAAGCTCTACATTCACAGTGCTCTAATTTGCATGCATAAATTAGACCGTGCTGGAATGTCTGATTGGCTGACGGCATCGCAATACCTCGCCAGTCATTAACTGGTATGTCACAATCGAAAGATGTCCTATTGACCAATAGAAACTACGCCAGTTACTTGTACACCTAATTTACATAAATCCGCTGTAAATACAGGGTCAGGGAGGAGGGTATTCTTTATTCATCTGTCTTAGATTGAATTGAGCCAGTTTCTTTGAGAAAAATGCCCGAGCCATCGAAATCAGCGCCAGCACCGAAGAAAGGGTCAAAGAAGGCTGTTGCGAAAAGCCAACCTAAAGGAGGAAAGAAACGCAGAAAGACCAGGAAGGAGAGGTATGCTATTTACATGTACAAAGATTTGAAGCAGGTTCACCCCGATACCGGCATTTCTTCTAAAGCAATGGGCATTATGAACTTGTTCGTTAACGACATATTCGAGCGCATCGCCGGTGAGTCTTCCCGTCTGGCTCACTACAACAAGCGTTCTACCATCACTTCCAGAGAGATCCAGACAGCCCCGTGCATCTCCTGCTGCCTGGAGAGCTGGCCAAGCACGCCGTGTCTGAGGGCACCAAGGCCGTCACCAAGTACACCAGCTCCAAGTAAACCGACAAATCCTCCGTTCACATCTTTAAAACCCAAAGGCTCTTCTAAGAGCCACCCACAGTATCACAATGAAAAGTTTGAAACATATATTATATATATATATATATATCTATATATCTATATATATATATATATATATATAATGATGCGCTTGTAACCCCAATTGTGTTGCACTGTATCAGATAATGATTTGAATGCCTTCCATAGGGCTTACTTTGTTAATAGAAGCTGAATACACAGGTTAGTAGAACAGGCTGCATCAATCTTTCATACTCGCTCAGTATTGTGAAGGATCACTCCTTGATGCAGAACGCAATTTCGAAATAATGTGAAGTTCCAAGGAGTATTATTAAACATTTATTTCTGTCACATACATGTAATAATTAATGAACACGTTTAGACCGAGTAAGTGCAAGTGGTTTTATTATTTACTTGGAAAATTCAGTTTCACTTTTATATGAATGGATGAACTCAGATGTGTAATTCAAACTAGTTTCACGTTGACGTGAAGGGATCATCGGATATTCTTCAGATAACCGAAATCTTCAAGCCAATCTGAAAAGCTGCATCGTTTATGTATCACATCTTACATGTAGTGTTTATCAATTTGTTTTTCCCCTTTGCAGAACAGCTTATGCGTTCACTTCGCTGTCTATTTTTTACCCCCGCTCACAGATTGACACACGGACATGCTTTCCTGAATAGTTTTGGAATCGGAATTGAAATACACGGTTCAGAAGTTTCCAAAAAAGTCCCCAAATGCACACCGCTAACTGTAACTATCTTATTGACTAAGCCTTGACACACGCACGCATAAAAAATGTTTCTTGAGTATATCGTTCAACTTACCGCCATACACAAAGACAAAAATACATACACACTTGAATACGTGATTTTATGCAAACATTACTACAATAAATTCGTCTTACCCTTTACTCAGTCCGCTATGAACATGTTTCTGCGAGGAGAATCTGCTGTTTTACAGGGACAGTGGGTGGCTCTTATAAGAGCCTTTGGGGTTTTCTTTGTTGAAGTCGGTCACGGTAGTTTATTTGCTTTTGGGCACTTTCTCAGCTTTCTTGGGCAGCAGCACAGCCTGGATGTTGGGCAGCACTCCGCCCTGAGCGATGGTGACGCCTCCCATCAGATTGTTGAGCTCCTCGTCATTGCGGACAGCGAGCTGCAGGTGACGCGGGATGATTCTGGTCTTCTTGTTGTCCCGCGCGGCGTTCCCAGCCAGCTCCAGGATTTCAGCAGTCAGATATTCAAGCACAGCGGCCAGATAGACCGGGGCTCCAGCACCAACACGTTCTGCATAATTATCTTTCCGCAGCAACCTATGAACACGGCCGACTGGGAACTGCAGCCCCGCTCTGGAAGAACGAGACTTTGCCTTCGCTCTTGCTTTACCACCGGTTTTACCTCTACCACTCATTTTCCTGATACTCTTCACAATTCAATAGAGGACAATAAAAAATAAAAAAAATAAAAAAATGCGTCTGAGCGCTTTTATAGTGTTACGAGCATTCTGATTGGCTATGAAATACCATATTTTTTTAACCAATCTGATCACATTACCCCCACTTATTGTCATATCATATTAACCAATCAAAACGAGTCTCTACGAATGCTTGATTTGCATACAGGCTATGACGCTGAGGGGGCGGGGCTGGACTGGACTAGAGTGTCAATCATTTCAGGTCAAATGATGTCATCTACTAGCATTTCTTTGTTAACCTGACTTCTGTTGTGTTCCTGGAATGAAAACAACCAGGACTTTAAACAAAGTTGCTTTAATCAGAAAACATTGCAGCTTAAAGCCTTGCAGCTGCGTGTATTTTTCTGATAAGCTGAAACTCGGAGCAGCTGATTCAAATCCCGCGGCGTTCTGGGACACGGGGCAGGAGCGGAGCCCGCAGCACAAAAACAAACAAAGGCAGACAGGCTTCCCAGCGACAGCGTGTGGAAGCGACATCGTGTGAGAAGTACGAGTGGACAAGTACAACGCAGTTAGAAGCAGTTTGAAAGCAGGTTGACAGCTGCAGAAGCTACACTAAACTAAAAAAAAAAAAAAAAAAAAGGTCTTCAAGCCAGTAATCTGTGACAACTGCATGATGTGGGAAATCCGAGAAAACCAAACAGAGCTCAACCAAGTTTGTGTAAAGTGCCGCACGATCCAGGACTTCAGCGATTAAGCCTGCTTGAAAAGGAGATGGAGGAAATGAGACAGCAACAGGAGCTTGAGGAGCTGACACACCCACAATTATTATTATTATTATTATTTATTTCTTAGCAGACGCCCTTATCCAGGGCGACTTACAATCGTAAGCAAATACATTTCAAGTGTTACAATACAAGTAATACAATAAGAGCAAGAAATACAATAACTTTTGTTCAAGCAAAGTATAAGTGTGACAACCACAATTCAATAATAAAGCAGATAATAGTGATAGTTACATCAGGGTATGATTAAATAGTGATAGTTACATCAGGATATGATTAAATACAAAGTACTACAGGTTAAGCACTTGGCAGATTACAGTATTCTGAAGTACAGGATTAAATGCAGTAAAATAGGGGCAGATAAGAGCAAAATAAAGCACATTTACATGAAGGGTGATAGTGTCCCAGGATACAAACAGAGGAGTTCTACAGGTGCTCTTTGAAGAGGTGAGTCTTAAGGAGGCGCCGAATGTGGTCAGGACTGGGCAGTCCTGACATCTGTAGGAAGGTCATTCCACCACTGCGGAGCAAGGGTGGAGAAGGAGCGGGCTCTGGAGGCAGGGGAGCGTAGCGGAGGTAGAGCTAGTCTTCTAGTGCAGGCGGAGCGGAGAGGTCGAGGGGATGTAGGGAGAGAGATGAGGGTCTGGAGGTAGCTGGGTGCAGTCTGGTCAAGGCATCTGTAGGCTAGTACAAGAGTCTTGAACTGGATGCGAGCGGTGATCGGGAGCCAGTGGAGCGAGCGGAGTAGTGGAGTAGCGTGGGCGGCGAGGCAGAGAGAACACCAGGCGGGCAGCAGAGTTCTGGATGAGCTGGAGCGGACGGGTGGCGGACGCAGGGAGGCCAGCCAGGAGGGAGTTGCAGTAGTCTAGGCGGGAGAGTACCAGGGCCTGGACCAGGAGCTGGGTAGCATAGTTGGTGAGGAAGGGTCGGATTCTTCGGATGTTGCTCAGGAAGAATCGGCAAGTGCGTGCCAGAGTGGAGATGTGCTGGGAATAAGAGAGGCAGGGGTCCAGGGTGACTCCAAGGTTCTTAGCGGAGGAAGAGGGAGAGAGTGTGGTAGATTCCAGAGGAACAGAGATAGAGAGATCAGAGGAGGGGAGGAGGAGGAGGGAAAGAAAAGGAGGTCAGATTTAGAAGAGGTTGAGTTTGAGGTGATGCGAAAAGCATCCAGGAGGAAATAGCAGACAGACAGGTAGAGATACGGGAGGAGATGGTGGAGTCAGAGGTGGGGAAGGAGAGGAAAATCTGAGCATCATCAGCATAGAAATGGTATGAGAAACCATAGGATGCGATGAGGGGCCCAGGGAGCGGATGTAGAGAGAGAACAGGAGAGGACCCAAGACTGACCCTTGGGGGACTCCAGTTAAGAGAGGGTGAGGTGTGGAGGTTGCTCCACGCCAGGTTACCTGGTAAGTGCGGTTGGAGAGGTAGGAGGAGAACCAGGCCAGAGCAGTGCCAGAGATCCCCAGGTCAGCAAGAGATGATAGTAGAATAGAGTGATCAACAGTGTCAAAGGCAGCAGAGAGGTCGAGGAGAATTAGGACAGAGGAGAGAGAGGCAGCTCGGGCACACTTAAGTGAGTTGGTGACAGACAGGAGGGCGGTTTCAGTGGAGTGGGCAGAGCGGAAGCCAGATTGGAGAGGGTCAAGCAGAGAGTGGTTGGACAGGAAAGCAGAGAGCTGGCGGTGTACAGTCCGCTCGAGGGTTTTGGAGAGGAAGGGTAGGAGGAGACAGGACGGTAGCTCTGGAGGGAGGTGGGGTCGAGGGTGGGTTTTTGAGGAGGGAGTGATAGAGGCTTTTTTGAAGGCAGAGGAAAGATACCAGAAAGTAGAGAGGTGTTGAGGAGGGAGGAGATGAAGGGGAGTAGAGCAGGAGCAGCAGCTTGAAAGAGGTGAGTGGGGAGGGGGTCCAAGGCACACGTGGTGGGTTTGTGACCCTGGAGCAGGGAGGAGAGGTCAGAGACTGAGAGGGGCAAGAAGGTGGAGAAGGAGGGCGAGTTAGTGGGGGATGTAGTGGGTGTAGGGGTTGGAGCAGGAGGGGGTGCGGGGAGGGAGAGGTGTTAAAGAGTTTGCGGATATCTGAGATTTTAGAAGAGAAGAAGGAGGCAAAGTCATCAGGGGAGATAGAGGAGGGAGGAGGAGGGGGGGAGGGTTTAGGAGGGAGGAGAAGGTAGAGAATAGTTTACGTGGGTTGTTAGTGGAGGCTTGGATTACAGATTGGAAATAAGCACATTTAGCAGAGGAGAGAGTAGAGGAGAAGGAGGAGAGGAGAGTGCGGTAAAGGTCTAGGGCAGCAGGGAGTTTGGTTCTCTTCCATTTCTTTTCATGGAAGTCTGCACCCCTAGCAGACTGAAAGCCACCAGGGAGATGGAAGAGAGTCAAAACAGCTGGGTTCAGATAGGCAGAAGCAGGGAAAAAAAGAAACTTCGTCAAACGCAACCACCAGAAATCCAGACATCCAACAAATTTCAGCCACTTCAACATTTAGATGACCAAAACCAACATCAAGAGAATGAAAGAAACAACACCCAGGACCCTATAAACAGTGCTGGCCAGGCAGCAAAAAGAAGGGAGGTCATGATTGTTGGGGACTCCATACTGAGAAACACAGCAAGTTCAGTTCGCAGTTTGGACCCCCTTACTACAACAGTGTGCTGCCTTCCAGGAGCCTCTGTCAAGCACATCACTGAGAATGTGGACAGGCTCCTACAACAAACAGGAGACGACCCGGTAGTAGTCGTCCACATTGGTACAAACAACATTGGAAGAGACAGACCAAGATCCCTGCAAAACAAATTCAGAGAGCTAGGAAGGAAATTAAAAGACAAGACCAAAACTGTGGTATTTTCTGGGATACTGCCGGCGCCTTGCAAAGGACCATATGGACAGCTGGAAATACAAAATCAAAATGCATGGCTGAAATCGTGGTGCACACAGGAAGGCTTCACCTTTCTTGAACATTGGAGCACTTTCTACAACAAGGACTATCTATACAGGTGGGACGGACTGCACTTAAACAGAAAGGGAACCAATCTACTCGGAGAAAGGATCCTTCAGGCGGTCCAGAAGCATTTAAACTAGAAAGGAAGGGGGGGAGAAAACAAAAAACAGAAGGGAGACCACATCAAAACAAGGGCAACAACTCAGGTAAGACCACTATTAAATGTATTTATCTTAATGCTAGAAGTCTCAGAAACAAAATGTTAGAACTTGAAGCTACTGCACTAACAAGTAACTACGATGTGATAGGTGTTACAGAAACTTGGTTGTCTGAGAGTGATGGAGACGAATATAACATTAGTGGGTACACACTGTATAGGAAAGACAGGCAGGACAGAAGAGATGGAGGGGTAGCGCTATACATAAGAAATAGTCTTGAAGCCAAGGTGTTAAATCAGGACAAAGAAAACAATGCAGAATCAATATGGGTCAGAATAATGGACGCAAATTCAAAGGGGATAATAATAGGAGCATGCTATAGACCGCCAAATTCAGACGCTAAACAAAATAATCTGTTGTACAATGACATTCGAAATGCGTGTAGAAAAGGAGAAGCCATACTAATGGGGGATTTCAACTTCCCCCGTATAAAATGGGAAAACCCGATGGGGGGCACGACGGACGAAATTGAAATGGTGGAAATGACAAATGACTGCTTCCTAACGTAATTTGTCAAGGCACCGACTAGAGGGGAGGCATGCCTTGACTTAGTCTTTTCAAATAATGAAGACAGAATAACTAAAACAGAGGTCAGAGAGCCATTGGCAAACTCAGACCACAACATGGTCTCATTTGAAATATTTTTTAAAACCCCAAAAGTAATGAATAAAGTTAAGGTTTACAATTTTAGAAAAGCAAACTACGAAGGTATGAAACGGAGACTAATAGAAGTAGATTGGAGTAAAATAGAGAAAACATCCACAGAAAAAGGATGGCTGTTTTTTAAAAATGTAGTACTAGAGGCGCAAAACAATTACATCCCAAAAGTAGACAAATCTAAATCTAAAACAAAATGGCCAAAATGGTTTAATAGATCAATTAAAAAAAATATTCAGCGAAAAAAGGCTCTTTACAGAGCGTTTAAAAGGGACCAAAAACAAAGCACACAGAAAGAGTACTTGGAACTGCAAACACAAGTCAAAAAGGAAGTTAGAAAGGCCAAGAGAGAGATAGAAATCAATATTGCTAAGGGGGCTAAAACCAATTCCAAAATGTTTTTCCAATATTACAACAGCAAGAGAACATTCAAAGAGGAGGTTAAATGTCTAAGAGACACAAATGGCAAAATCATAGATGAAGAAAAAAAAAATAGCAAATATATTAAATGATTACTTTTCACAGGTTTTTTTTTAAAGGAGGACACAGACAACATGCCCCACATGTCGACCTGTTCCTTTCAATTTTAAATAACTTTAGCATAACAGAGGCAGAAGTGTTAAAGGGCCTAGGAGCTCTTAAAATAAACAAATCCCCTGGGCCAGATGAGATCCTCCCAATAGTACTCAAAGAAATGAAAGAAGTTATTTACAAACCGCTAACCAAGATCATGCAACAGTCTCTTGACACAGGCGTTGTACCGACAGACTGGAAAATAGCAAACGTAATACCGATCCACAAAAAGGGAGACAAAACCGAACCAGGTAACTACAGACCAGTAAGCCTGACTTCTATTATATGTAAACTTATGGAAACTATAATAAGATCCAAAATGGAAAATTACCTATATGGTAACAATATCCTGGGAGACAGCCAGCATGGTTTTAGGAAAGGGAGATCGTGTCTAACTAACCTACTTGACTTTTTTGAGGATGCAACATTGAAAATGGATAACTGCAAAGCATACGACATGGTCTATTTAGATTTCCAGAAAGCTTTTGACAAAGTCCCGCATAAAAGATTAATTCTCAAACTGAACGCAGTAGGGATTCAAGGAAATGCATGCACATGGATTAGGGAGTGGTTAACAGGTAGAAAACAGAAAGTACTGATTAGAGGAGAAACCTCAAAATGGAGTGAGGTAACCAGTGGAGTACCACAGGGATCAGTATTAGGTCCTCTGCTATTCCTAATCTACATTAATGATTTAGATTCTGGTATAGTAAGCAAACTCGTTAAATTTGCAGACGACACAAAAATAGGAGGAGTGGCAAACACTGTTGAAGCAGCAAAGGTCATTCAAAATGATCTAGACAGCATTCAGAATTGGGCAGACACATGGCAAATGAAATTTAATAGAGAAAAGTGCAAAGTATTGCATGCGGGCAATAAAAATGTGCATTATAAATATCATATGGGAGATAGTGAAATTGAAGAAGGGAACTATGAAAAAGACCTAGGAGTTTATGTTGACTCAGAAATGTCTTCATCTAGACAATGTGGGGAAGCTATATAAAAGGCTAACAAGATGCTCGGATATATTGTGAGCAGTGTTGAATTTAAATCAAGGGAAGTAATGTTAAAACTCTACAATGCATTAGTAAGACCTCACCTAGAATATTGTGTTCAGTTCTGGTCACCTCATTACAAAAAGGCTCTAGAAAGAGTGCAAAGAAGAGCAACCAGAATTATCCCGGGTTTAAAAGGCATGTCGTATGCAGACAGGCTAAAAAGAATTGAATCTATTCAGTCTTGAACAAAAGAAGACTACGCTGCGATCTGATTCAAACATTCAAAATCCTAAAAGGTATAGACAATGTCAACCCGGGGACTTCTTTGACTTGAAAAAAACAAAAAGGACCAGGGGTCATAAATGGAGATTAGATAAAGGGGCATTCAGAACAGAAAATAGGAGGCACTTTTTTACACAGAGAATTGTGAGGGTCTGGAACCAACTCCCCAGTAATGTTGTTGAAGCTGACACCCTGGGATCCTTCAAGAAGCTGCTTGATGAGATTCTGGGATCAATAAGCTACTAACAACCAAACGAGCAAGATGGGCTGAATGGCCTCCTCTCTTTTGTAAACTTTCTTATGTTCTTATGTTCTTAAAGCTGGGGGTTGGTTTTTTTTTGATACTGCAGCGTGTACAGAAAGTCTACTTTTATTGCACTCACTGTGAAATCCATTGTGGTCTATGAAAAGCTACGAACAACCAAACGAGCAAGATTAGCTGAATGGCCTCCTCTCGTTTGTAAACTTTCTTATGTTCTTAAATGAAGCCAGGGTCTGGCCTCATTCTGCCCTCACTGCAAGACCCATGGTCTTCTACGATGTGAAGCCAACGTCTCACTTTCGTTTGCCGGTCCTGTTGTTATCCACTTCCTGTTTTAAGCTGAGCCGGTCAAAACCACGGCGGAAAAAGAAAGAGTAAACATGGTGGCGCACGGGCAAGGCAAACGTGGTGGCGGCTTGTCACAAAGACGGCCGGAGTGGGTGGCGTCAGACCAGAAGCAGGAAATAAACAGACAGAGATGTGGAGTTTGGTGAAGCTGAGCGAATGCTTTCGCTCAGCATTTAATAAACAGAACAGAAAATAAAAGGTTTGAAATAACAAAAACACAGGACACGGCACTTGAGGCCAAAATAAATAGACAAACAAAACGTACTACACAGACAAAACACGGTGAGCAGATTTAATTATTATTATTATTATTATTATTATTATCTTTACCTCCGTCTCCAATCCCGTTCTCCACTCACCGAACACCCAACCCCGAGTGAATGAAAATGTGTCTATATATACTGTTGTGCTGGGATTCAATTACTAATTAATTATTCACTTGAATCCCAGCACGTGAATTAATTCTGTGCAACCCCGTGCTCACATACTACATTTAACCAGCACGTGAAGTGATTTGTGCCCTCCTCGTGCCTAAATATAAATCTACATTTTTAAATACACGTGAAACACAGACCCGTTTATATCCCGTGTACCAATGACTATACACCAACATTAACACACGCCGCGCACCATACAACACATAATATGCACACAGGGGCGGGGCACATTGCCACATATACCCCCCTGTGCAAAGCACACATGGCCTCAACGGCCACCTCCCCTTAAAATCCAGCAGTCCAGAACAAAGTCTCGGGCTGGGAAGGGAGGCTTCAGTGGGCCCATGGCTGGCCATGCTGTCAGCACCCCTGCCGGTAGTGGCACGGCTGACAGCCTGCTGGTCCACGCCTGCAGCGAAATTGCTGCGGGGGATGCTGGTCTCCTGACCTCTCCCCCTTTCTTCGTAGCCGGTAGCTCCCCTTGGTGGGGCTCCGACCACAGTACTTCTGGCAGCGCAAGTGCTGCAGTGGGAGCAGGTCTCCGGACCTCCCCCACGATCTCCGGCAGCAAAACTGCTGCAGTGGGAGCAGGTCTCCGGACCTCCCCCACGATCTCCAGCAGCGAAACTGCTGCTGGGGTTGGTGGTCTCCAGACCTCCTCCCCTTCTTCGTGGCCGACAGCTCCCCTTTCTGGGGCTCCGCCACCGTACTCCCTGTGGTGGAGGGTGCGGGAAGCAGAGACAGCTCCTGCTGTTCTGCTTCTGGCAGTGGCGGAGGCAGAGGCAGCTCCTGCTCCTCTGCTCCTGGAAGTGGCAGAGGCAGCTCCTGCTCCTCTGCTCCTGGCGGTGGTGGTGGCGGAGGCAGAGGCAGCTCCTGCTCCTCTGCTCCTTGCGGTGGTGGAGGCAGAGGCAGCTCCTGCTCCTCTGCTCCTAGTGGAGGAAAGCGGTGGTGGTGGCGGAGGCAGAGGCAGCTCCTGCTGCTCTGCTCCCTGCGGTGGTGGTGGCGGAGGCCATGGGGCTGATGCTGGCCACCAGAGGAGGCTGTGGCAGTGCTGGCTCCCTCTGCTGTGGCGGCTGGGCTGGTGTGCGCCGTGCTCCCTTCAGCAGCATAAATAGAGGCTGCTGGGGACACCAGCATCCTGCCCTTCTCCCCAGAAAAATTCAGGGGTTGAGCCTGCAATTCCTCCCCTTCTGGCTCTTGGGACGGCAGCGATGGCTCCTCCCCTTTAGCTCTCGGGATGGCAGCAGCAGGTGCACCAACAGGCATGCTTCCTGCTGGTGGTATAGATGGGGACAGCAGGCATTGTTCTTCTGCTGGTGGAGGTGGAACCAGCAGGTATTCTCCCTCTGCTGGCAGCTTGGGTCCTAGGGCTGTGGAAGCCCCGACTTCCCTCTCTTCGGGCTGTGGACGCACCGACTCCTCCCTTTTGGGCTGTGGACGCACCGACTCCTCCCTTTTGGGCTGTGGACGCACCGACTCCTCCCTTTTGGGCTGTGGATGCACCGACTCCCCCCTATTGGGCTGTGGACGTTCGGGCTCCCCCCACTCAGGCGTAGGACGTTCGGGCTCCTCCCACTCAGGCGTAGGACGTTCGGGCTCCTCCCGCTTGGGCTGTGGACGCTCGGGCTCCTCCCGCTTGGGCTGTGGACGCTCAGGCTCCTCCCGCTTGGGCTGGGGACGCTCAGGCTCCTCCCACTTGGGCTGTGGACGCTCAGGCTCCTCCCGCTCGGGCTGTGGACGCTCTGGCTCCTCCCGCTTGGGCTGTGGAGGCAAAACCAGCAGGCATTCTTCCTCTGCTGGTGGAGACGGGGACAGCAGGCATTCTTCCTCTGCTGGTGGACCTGCTACCTGGGCTGCTGTTCCACTTATAACTGCCTCCAGGTAGCTGAGGACCAACCCCACACCTTCCTCCCAGGTGCTTACGGTCTGTTCCCTCTCATACGCCTCCCATCGCTCTCTGTCCATAAACCGCAGGAACCGGACGGCTACTGGTATTGACTGGGCCTCCAGCCCAGCATTCTCCAGGATCCAGTCCCGCACTTTGATGGCGTCTTCTGCCATTTTTTTTTTAATCCAAATATGCGGTTCCTGCTCTGGCCTGAGTCCTGGCGGCGCTGTAAATCCCATGCAGGACACCACGTGTCACAAAGACGGCCGGAGTGGGTGGCGTCAGACCAGAAGCAGGAAATAAACAGACAGAGAGGTGTGGTTTGGTGCAGCTGAGCGAATGCTTTCGCTCAGCATTTAATCAACAGAACAGAAAATAAAAGGTTTTAAACACACAAAACACAGGACACGGCACTTGCGGCAAAATAAATAGACAAACAAAACGTACTAAACACTTAACAAACGGTGCACGGAGAGACAAACAAACACGGTGAGTACAACCACTTCTAGATTATTATTTTACTTTACTACTTTCCTCCTTCTCCTCACCCGTTCTCCACTCTCGAACACCCAACCCCGACTGAATGAAATGTGCATCTATATATACTGTTGTGCTGGGATTCAATTACTAATTAATTATTCACTTGAATCCCAGCACGTGAATTAATTCTGTGCAACCCCGTGCTCACATACTACATTTAACCAGCACGTGAAGTGATTTGTGCCCTCCTCGTGCCTAAATATAAATCTACATTTTTAAATACACGTGAAACACAGACCCGTTTATATCCCGTGTACCAATGACTATACACCAACATTAACACACGCACGCACCATACAACACATAATATGCACACAGGGGCGGGGCACATTGCCACACGGCTACAGCGATGAATACGAACCAAAACCGGCGAAGCATCTCCGGGCACTTCATGACAAGATGACCGAGAGGAGATTGGTGGTCGTTTTGGAGGTGGCTACGATGGAAACCGTCAAGGTACCTAATAAAGAAACCTTTAGGCATTGACAGAGACGTAGCGATGTTGTTTACATATTAACGCGGAGCAAAGCGTGTGTCCCATTCATAATCGTAATGTTTGTTTACCTGCTGCTACACTTTCCGGACGTATTCTTGAATATAAATATATAGCATATGCTTAAATAAATGAATAGATTTATTTTAGAATATATACATTATTATTATTTCCAGGTACCTACGGTATCTTACACATCAGGTTGTCTACGTAGTAAATCTAACTTCAAATCATAAACTTCAGAGCAGTGGAAAGTGTTCCCAGATCTTCTTGTGAGAGATGCGGAGTTTGGCCTTTTCTGTATGCACTTTGCTTATCAGAAGCAGTGCTGGCTCCAGTTTGTTTCAATTCTCTCAGGTAGTTTTAGCGGTAGGCACACAACCTTCCACCCTCCTTGAAGCTCTCTGTCACTTTAATGAGAACTAAACAAACAGCCGGCCTCCTCCTCCTAGTACCTGCAGCAGCAGGGCGTCTAAAGGATTGGATTATAACTTGCTGTATTTGTTGCAGATTTATTTTAAATGTAAAGGCACGTTGGGTAGTTGCTGTAGTTGTAATGGTTTTTTTTTTTTTAGTGTTATAGTCCTGTCTACAGTACATAACAGTACAGCGAGGCTCTGCCCAGCACACACACAGCAGGCAATGACAGCGCACTAGATTACTACTTTATATAGGCACCTGTTGGGTAGCTGCTGTAGTTCTATACAGGGCTTTATGGCGTTGTATAGTGTGGTCCTGCCAGCATTACCTTGTGTGGTGGTGGTGGTTGTTTATTTGGCAGACTCCATTATCCAAGGCAATTTACAGGTATTACAGGGCAGTACAGGTTTACAATGCAAGATTCATATTTAAATACAGTATAGTTTACAATAATACAATATGAACTAGGATGCAACAAGTTAGGATTACAACAAGTTATATCTACAATGACATAGTAGTGCAATAATACATAGCTGAGGATCCAGTAATGCATTAGTAAGACCTCACCTAGAATATTGTGTTCAGTTCTGGTCACCTCGTTACAAAAAGGATATTGCTGCTCTAGAAAGAGTGCAAAGAAGAGCGACCAGAATTATCCCGGGTTTAAAAGGAATGTCGTATGCAGACAGGCTAAAAGAATTGAATCTATTCAGTCTTGAACAAAGAAGACTTCGCGGCGATCTGATTCAAACATTCAAAATCCTAAAAGGTATAGACAATGTCGACCCAGGGGACTTTTTTGACCTGAAAAAAAAAACAAGGACCAGGGGTCACAAATGGAGATTAGATAAAGGGGCATTCAGAACAGAAAATAGGAGGCACTTTTTTACACAGAGAATTGTGAAGCTGACACCCTGGGATCCTTCAAGAAGCTGCTTGATGAGATTCTGGGATCAATAAGCTACTAACAACCAAACGAGCAAGATGTGCTGAATGGCCTCCTCTCGTTTGTAAACTTTCTTATGTTCTTATGTTCTTATGAGTCCAAGCACCCAGAGCCCAAACGCTGGTCTGCCCTCTGATCCTCTTTCCTCCCCCTCAGTTCAGTGTGAGTGAGGAGCTGTACTTCCACAACGCTCTGCAGTACCTGAAGTTTGCAAACAAGCAGACAGTATCTCGACTGAGGAGGAAAGCCAGGAAGGATGAGTACGAACTGATTATTTCAATGAATCTCAATTCAGTTTCAGTGAGAGCAACTCGATCCCATGATCAATATTCCTGTTGCCAGGTCTAATCTTATTGAAGGAGTGTTAACCAACATTACCCAAATCAAAATGCTTACCTCTTATTGTTAGCGCTAGAATAATTTATCAGCGGGATGCCTCTGCACAGGGCAATGCTGGCAGGACCACACAATGTAACACTGATATAAAACCCTGTAAAGAACTACAGCAGCTTCCCAGCATGGTGTCTATATAAAGCTTTGATCTCTTGATCTGGTCAGTGCTGCTGGGTCAGTATCTGCAGTGCTGTTGATCTGGTCAGTGCTGCTGGGTAAGTCTTTGCAATGCTGCTGGGTCAGTCTCTGCAGTGCTGTTGATCTGGTCAATGCAGTGACTTGCTGCCCTGCTCACTGTCTCCTGTGTTGTGTAGCTGGCTGGTCAGCGCGCTGTCTTTGAATGTCGATTACACCATTTGATTCCACAACCTCGTCTTCCCAGCCGGCCTGTTCCGGGAGCCATTCTTCCACGTGGTTTATCCCAGGTAATGGCCGTATATAAAAGATCACCACTGTATTTTTGCAGTTTTCCCCCATGCTTTTCCCATGGTTATGCTATGCATTTATAGTACTATAGTTTTCCCTGATTTGCCATGGTTATTAATATGCTTTACTATAACTCACTATGCTTTATCGTGCTTCCCTATGCTTTATTACACTTTGCTGTGCTTTTACTATGGGACACTTTTTTTATAAGGATTAGTTTACTATGGTTTGTTTATTATCATGCTTTACCACGCCTCTATGCTTTGCAGTGCTTGCCAATGCTTTACCATACCTATCTGTGCTTTGCAATGCTTGCCTATGCTTTACCATACCTCTCTGCTTTGCAATGCTTGCCAATGCTTTACCACACCTATCTGTGCTTTGCAATGCTTGCTTATGCTCTACCATGCTTTCCCTTTGCTTTTTTACACTTTGCTGTGCCTTTACTGCAGTAAACTCTTTATAAGGCTTGTGGCTGAGTAGAAACAGCTGCAGAGCTTTGTAATCATGTTTGGAAAGTAATTATTTTATTCATATTCCAAGTCTGGCGAACAAACAATAATCCCCCGGCAATACACACCAACGTGTACTGCACCGGGTAAATAACAGAGTAAATGCAGTCCCAAATAATAAACAATATCCACCCCACAATAATACAAACACGGCCATGTGGCCGAGCTGTCGTTGAGTGGCGTGTGTATGGTGACGTCACGGACCAGAAACAGAAACCAAAACAGATAATGACGGTGGTGAAACTGAACGCAACAGCGCTCAGCATTTTATTAAATAAATAAACCAAAAGATTTAAACAGAACACCAAACAAAAAGGCACAAGAGCCAAACAAACAAACGAAGAAACGATAATGTTAACAAGTATATTGTATATAGTAATTGTTTTTCTCTCTCTTACTTTGCAAAGCACGTCTCGCCTCTGACACTCCCCCCTTTAGCGCGGACAGCTGGAGGCTTTTATATTCTAGCCGAGGGGTTAACTAGCTCTTAATTATCTTATTACCCTTCGGCCACAGTCTGCACGAGTTTAGTAAGGATGTGTGACTGTCAGCTAGTTAAATAATCAGTAGCTGATCAGTCACGCATCCTCACAAGGTTTTTAAAAATACAAAAACAATAACAAATACGCTGTGCTTTTATCCGTGCCGCAAACAATAATACAAATAATAATTAAACAGTGCACATATATATAGGGCGGGACACTCCGCCACAGGCCGCCAGTCGTGGGTGCATGCAGTAGTGCTCTTGGTGGGTGATGCAAGTTTATATTTGTGACAATGGTGTACTGCTGTTCCAGTTTAATGCTGGCCCTTGGCGACAGCTCCAGAACTATGTTAGCTGTCTAGTAACGTACAAGACAAGACAAGACAATTACAAACAAACAAAACACAACACTCACGATACACTTTTTGTAATACAGGTCTCTCACAGTCCTTCTCGGTTCTAGCAATTCAAACCAAATGCGAAGGAACAGATTACGATTCTCCATCCCCTTTTATGCCGTCACACATGACCCCTTGGTAAACGAGTGCAACTGCCTCTCCAATCTGCGGCTGCCATGTTGTTTCCCTTCCGGGTCAATGTGATATTGCAAGCTGGCCAACTTCCCTTGAACCCTGGGAAAGAACTGTCAGGCCAGCCCGTCAAGGGAACTCTGTTCTTACTGCTTAGTGCCCTCACAGGTCAGGAGGGACATTTACAACCAAGAATCATTGTATTTCTGTCACAGGTTATACTAGCTGTCTGATTAGAGATACTTAAAGAAACTTAAGCGGTTCAATGACAAACATTTTGACGATGTATTTTTCAATGTCTTCAAGACTTATTCTGTTTTCTTTCAGTATTGCTAAATGTAGCGCTATTGCGAGTTTAATAGTTGTGGATGTCTTGCTGTCTGCTGCCTTGTTCTCATGTGCAAGCTAATCAGATTGAGCTCTTTATCCTGGATCACATTGTCTAGATGAAGACATTTCTGAGTCAACATAAACTCCTTGGTCTTTTTCATAGTTCCCTTCTTCAATTTCACTATCTCCCATATGATATTTATAATGCACATTTTTATTGCCCGCATGCAATACTTGACACTTTTCTCTATTAAATTTCATTTGTCATGTGTCTGCCCAATTCTGAATGCTGTCTAGATCATTTTGAATGACCTTTGCTGCTGCAACAGTGTTTGCCACTCCTCCTATTTTTGTGTCGCCTGCAAATTTAACGAGTTTGCTTACTATACCAGAATCTAAATCATTAATGTAGATTAGGAATAGCAGAGGACCTAATACTGATCCCTGTGGTACACCACTGGTTACCTCGTTCCATTTTGAGGTTTCTCCTCTAATCAGTACTTTCTGTTTTCTACATGTTAACCACTCCCTAAGCCATGTGCATGCATTTCCTTGAATCCTGTGATGGGGGTGTAATAGGGTCCCACTGTAATCCGCCTTCCCGATCTCTTGTGGCGTTGCATAGGGCAGCCCGAAGTCAGGGCGAACGACCTGAAAATGATCATACTGGGAGTTCTGGTGTGGTTGGTCATTTTGCCCTGACGCGGAACCGCGTGGTCGCCGGACTCGCTTTCTGCAGTCAGCTGTGCTGTGTCCGCCGGTTGGCTGAGGCGGGGGCATTAGCTGATTGCAGAGGTGGGGTTGGGCAGTATTTAGGCTGCGCTGTTTCTGCATTCGGGCTCTCTTTCCTGGGTTAGCATCAGGAGTACGCTGTGCTGTTGTGTGTGTGTTGCTACTTTCCTCTGCTCCTATTCCAGACCCCTGAACCCCTGACCCCTTCTTCTCTTCTCGAGCGTGTGCTTCGGAAGTAGCCGGAAGTCTCGTTTTCAATCAGGGCAGTGAGTGCTGGAGTATGCTGCAGCTAGTGTTGGAAGGAGCCAACTGCAGACACAGCGCCACCACCACTAACGTGGCCATTTAAAGAACGACAGCTACTATCTTTTTGGTGTACTATATTATTATTGTGTGGGACTTGTTTGTTTACTCTTTTTTTTATTTTTAACCCGGTTCTACCATAGTTGGTACTACCGGGGTTTTTGTGTTTATTTTTGTAATACCTGCTACCCTGCCTGGGTGCTGACTGTGGCTTTGGCCCTGTTGTTTTTTTTTGTTTATTTTTAATCAATACACCACTACTCAGTCGCCAGGTGGCACTGAGGTTTGCCCACAAGCTTCCTGTGTGTGTGACGTCATTGCTGGTCCTCCCAAAGACTACACCTACTACCCTCTAACACGTGGTGTTAGCAGTGGGATGTCTTTGGACCAGCACACCCTGAAGGCCCTCCTACAGGACCAGGAGCGACACCGGGATGGTGTGGAGTGGCGACGAGGAGCGAGATGCGCAGCAGGATGTCAAGAGGATGGCCCACATGTTGGAGATCACGGAGAAGATGGCGGCGATGTGCCAAGCGGTGCAGTCCCTGGTACTAGCGCGGGCTCAGGCGCCCGTGGCAGCACCACCAACGGGGCAGCCGCCGCCTAAGATTCGGCTTCAAAAGATGACTTCTGAGGACGACCCAGAAGCGTTCCTCACGACGTTTGAACGGGTCGCCGAAGCGTCGTCTTGGCCGGTCGAGTGTTGGGCGGTGCAGCTTGCCCCATGCCTGTCGGGAGAAGCACAGGCAGCCTACCGGGCCCTGAGCAATGAAGCCGCCAGGGACTATCAGCAAGTGAAGGTGGCCATACTACAACGGCTGAATATCACCCCTGAGTCTCACTGCCGTCAATTCCGACAATATGTCCGGCCAAAGGGAGCCCGCCCGCGCATCATCGCTCAACAGCTCTGGGACCACCTCACTCGCTGGCTGCGACCCAGGGAACGTACCAAACAACAGTTGATGGAGTCGGTGGCTGTCGACCAGCTCTTGTCGGTGTTGGAACCAGGAACCCGGGACTGGGTGGCCAAGAACACCCCAAACACCATGGAGCCAGCAGTGGAACTGGCTTAGACGTATGAAGATGCAGCCCTTCGACAGGACCCCAGCCCGGCTCCAGTGAAACCGAAGGCCCCGACTCCAGCCTCCCGTCCCCCACCGAAGCCGATGGCTTCCATCGACCCATCGGGCGCCTCGCCTCCAAAGTGGAGAATGAGGTTAGCCCCCAGCTGGGCTAGATCATCTCCCTGGAACTCACCATGTGGTGGGGTAGGGAACAAACAGCCGGCGTCGGTAGCGCCACCCCCTCTCATCTGCTTCCGGTGCCACAAAGCTTGGCATATTGCCAGGATGTGTCCCGCCGCCACGGAATGTGATGTGGCCTCTCGCTATCCAGCTGCACCGGAGGGTGAGTACCGGGGAAAGGGACGGGAGGGGCCTTGCATTGTGCATGTGGTTATTGGAAAAGTGAGCACCCACGCTTTAGTGGACTCAGGGTGCAACCACACCATAATTCGTGAAGCTCTCATGGAGGGGGTGGCTGGGCGGCCGCAGGGAGCTGTGGCAATTTCGTGTATCCATACCCAACCACTAAAGTTAGATTGACCATAAATGGTCGGACATGCCATGTAGTCATGGCTGTCGCGAAGTGGGTTCCGTACCCTATAATTTTGGGTCGAGACTGGCCTTGTTACTCAGAGCTTAAGGTTAGGATGACCCAGCCACCGACTGGAGAAGGGGTGGCCTCAGCGGGAGATTCAATTAGCCGGATCTTTCCGCTGAAAGCCGATATGTTTACCGCTAAGTTCCGGCCCCGTAAAACTAAACGAGAGCGAAGGGCCGAGAAACTGGAGTGGGCAGTATCAAGGCAAGGCTGGGGGCTTGTGGGAGAGTCTCCTCAGCTTACCAAACGGAAACTGAAGGGGGTGGGTGTTCAGTGTGACCGGCGGGAACTGGCTACTGAGGAGCCCAGGGCGGAAGCTACCGAACCTCCGCTCGACATGCCGCGAGTCTGGGACCGGGATGTGGACCTAGAGTGGGAGCAACCTAACGACCCCACTCTGGTGCACATCCGGGGGCGGGTCCGGTCTGTCGAGGGGAAGTTGACGATTGCGGGCCGCTCACATTTCCTCACTTCGTTGTGGCTGGGCGCCTACTGTATAGGGTATTCCAGGCCCCGGGCACGGGATAGCCCGTAACACAATTATTGGTTCCGGGGTCTTTTCACTGAGAGGTCATGCGACTAGCGCATGACATTCCATTTTCAGGCCATCTGGGCCGGGAAAATACCCTGGAACGGATATTGGCCTGGTTTTATTGGATGGGACTGCACGATGATGTGAGGAGATATGTGGCTGAGTGTCCCGAGTGCCAGAGGGTGGCGCTGGCTCGAGTTCGCCCGGCTCCGCTGGTCCCACTGCCCCTTGTGGGAACCCCCTTCGAACAAATAGCGGTAGACATAGTGGGACCGGTGCAACCCGTCGACTCTGGATATACGCACATTCTAGTAGTGGTGGATTATGCTACGCGATATCCAGAGGGGGTGCCGCTCCGGTCCACTAGTGCCGTCGCTATAGCGAAAGAACTAGTATAGATTATGTCAAGAGTAGGGATCCCCAAAGAGATTCTGACGGACCAGGGAACCAACTTTATGTCAGACACCTTGAAAAAGGTGTATCAAATTCTAAAAATTCGCCCCATCAGGACGTCTGTGTACCATCCTCAGACCGATGGACTGGTGGAGTGCTTTAATCAGACTTTAAAGCAGATGTTGAAGCGATTTGTAGATCAGGAACAGAAGCATTGGGCGCGGCTCCTTCCTTTCCTTATGTTCGCTGTGAGAGAGGTGCCACAGAGCTCAACGGGGTTCTCCCCGTTCGAGCTGCTGTACGGGAGACAAGCCCGAGGCATCCTCAATCTAGTGCGTGAGGGTTGGGAGGAGCAGACAACTTCTTCAAAAAATGTAGTGAAATATGTGCTACTGCTCCGAGACCGCCTGGAATTGGTCGTCAATTGGCTCAAGAGAACCTACGTAACACTCAGCAATTGCAACAGCAACAGTACAATAAAAAAGCTAGAATTCAGACTTTTCGACCCGGAGACAAGGTACTGTTGCTTCTTCCGTCCTCGGAATCGAAACTGTTTGCCAAGTGGCAAGGCCCATATGAGGTGGTGCGGGCAGTGGGAAAAGTTAATTATGAGATTAGGCAGCCCGACCACCGTAGACCCCTCCAAATTTACCATATAAATTTGTTAAAGCCGTGGAGAGAGAGAGGCCTTGTTTATTATCCACAATAGCCCCGGTGAGGATTTTGGTCCCGAAGTGGGACCACTGGGTCAGACAGTTTCGATTACGATGGGGGAACAGATGCTTCCCCAGCAGAAGGTAGAACTGAGGTCATTGATTGAGGAATTCGATGACGTTTTTTCTGAGGTGCCCGGTAGGACTGACGTCATCGAACATGCTATTATCACTCCTCCAGGTGTCACTGTTCGGCAGCGGCCATACCGGATCCCGGAAAGTCAACGGGGGTCATGCAACGGGAGGTGGACAGTATGCTTGAGCTTGGAGTTGTGCAGCCTTCCCAGAGCGAGTGGTGCAGTCCAGTGGTAATGGTACCTAAGAAGGACGGCAGCACCCGTTTCTGTGTAGATTTTCGGAAGGTCAACGCAATCTCTAAGTTCGATGCGTACCCCATGCCCCGGGTGGATGAACTCCTTGATCGCCTGGGAGACGCGAGGTACCTGTCAACTCTGGACCTGACAAAGGGATATTGGCAGATCCCGTTAACATCCAGCTCTAGGGAGAAAACCGCATTTGTGACCCCAGGGGGCTTATTTCATTTCCAGACCATGCCTTTTGGATTGCATGGAGCCCTGGTGACTTTCCAGAGAATGATGGACAAGGTGTTGGCCCCACATCGTCAGTATGCGGCAGCGTATATTGATAAGAACATAAGAACATAAGAAAGTTTACAAACGAGAGGAGGCCATTCAGCCCATCTTGCTCGTTTGGTTGTTAGTAGCTTATTGATCCCAGAATCTCATCAAGCAGCTTCTTGAAGGATCCCAGGGTGTCAGCTTCAACAACATTACTGGGGAGTTGGTTCCAGACCCTCACAATTCTCTGTGTAAAAAAGTGCCTCCTATTTTCTGTTCTGAATGCCCCTTTATCTAATCTCCATTTATGACCCCTGGTCCTTTTTTTTTTTTTTTCAAGTCAAAGAAGTCCCCCGGGTTGACATTGTCTATACCTTTTAGGATTTTGAATGTTTGAATCAGATCGCCGCATAGTCTTCTTTGTTCAAGACTGAATAGATTCAATTCTTTTAGCCTGTCTGCATACGACATGCCTTTTAAACCGGGATAATTCTGGTTGCTCTTCTTTGCACTCTTTCTAGAGCAGCAATATCCTTTTTGTAACGAGGGTGACCAGAACTGAACACAATATTCTAGGTGAGGTCTTACTAATGCATTGTAGAGTTTTAACATTACTTCCCTTGATTTAAATTCAACACTTCTCACAATATATCCAAGCATCTTGTTAGCCTTTTTTATAGCTTCCCCACATTGTCTAGATGAAGACATTTCTGAGTCAACATAAACTCCTAGGTCTTTTTCATAGTTCCATTCTTCAATTTCACTATCTCCCATATGATATTTATAATGAACATTTTTATTGCCCGCATGCAATACTTTACACTTTTCTCTATTAAATTTCATTTGCCATGTGTCTGCCCAATTTTGAATGCGGTCTAGATCATTTTGAATGACCTTTGCTGCTTCAACAGTGTCTGCCACTCCTCCTATTTTTTGTGTCGCCTGCAAATTTAACGAGTTTGCTTACTATATCAGAGTCTAAATCATTAATGTAGATTAGGAATAGCAGAGGACCTAATACTGATCCCTGTGGTACACCACTGGTTACCTCACTCCATTTCGAGGTTTCTCCTCTAATCAGTACTTTCTGTTTTCTACCTGTTAACCACTCCCTAATCCATGTGCATGCATTTCCTTGAATCCCTACTGCGTTCAGTTTGAGAATTAATCTTTTATGGGGACTTTGTCAAAAGCTTTCTGGAAATCTAAATAGACCATGTCGTATGCTTTGCAGTTGTCCATTTTCAATGTTGCATCCTCGAAAAAGTCAAGTAGGTTAGTTAGACATGATCTCCCTTTCCTAAAACCATGCTGGCTGTCACCCAGGATATTGTTACCATATAGGTAATTTTCCATTTTGGATCTTATTATAGTTTCCATAAGTTTACATATAATAGAAGTCAGGCTTATTGGTCTGTAGTTACCTGGTTCGGCTTTGTCTCCCTTTTTGTGGATCGGTATTACGTTTGCTATTTTCCAGTCCATCGGTACAACCCCTGTGTCAAGAGACTGTTGCATGATCTTGGTTAGCGGCTTGTAAAGAACTTCTTTCATTTCTTTGAGTACTATTGGGAGGATCTCATCCGGCCCAGGGGATTTGTTTATTTTAAGAGCTCCTAGTCCCTTTAACACTTCTGCCTCTGTTATGCTAAAGTTATTTAAAACTGGATAGGAACAGGTCGACATGTGGGGCATGTTGTCCGTGTCCTCCTTTGTAAAAATCTGTGAAAAGTAATCATTTAATATATTTGCTATTTTTTTTTTCTTCATCTATGATTTTGCCATTTGTGTCTCTTAGACATTTAACCTCCTCTTTGAATGTTCTCTTGCTGTTATAATATTGGAAAAACATTTTGGAATTGGTTTTAGCCCCTTAGCAATATTGATTTCTATCTCTCTCTTGGCCTTTCTAACTTCCTTTTTTTGACTTGTGTTTGCAGTTCCAAGTACTCTTTCTGTGTGCTTTGTTTTTGGTCCTTTTAAACGCTCTGTAAAGTGCCTTTTTTTAAGCTGAATATTTTTTTTTAATTGATCTATTAAACCATTTTGGCCATTTTGTTTTAGATTTAGATTTGTCTACTTTTGGGATGTAATTGTTTTGTGCCTCTAGTACTACATTTTTAAAAGACAGCCACCCTTTTTCTGTGGATGTTTTCTCTATTTTACTCCAATCTACTTCTGTTAGTCTCTGTTTCATACCTTCATAGTTTGCTTTTCTAAAATTGTAAACCTTAGCTTTAGTCATTACTTTTGGGGTTTTAAAAAATATTTCAAATGAGACCATGTTGTGGTCTGAGTTTGCCAATGGCTCTCTGACCTCTGTTTTAGTTATTCTGTCTTCATTATTTGAAAAGACTAAATCAAGGCATGCCTCCCTCTAGTCGGTGCCTTGACAAATTGCGTTAGGAAGCAGTCATTTGTCATTTCCACCATTTCAATTTCGTCCGTCGTGCCCCCATCGGGTTTTCCCATTTTATACAGGGGAAGTTGAAATCCCCCATTAGTATGGCTTCTCCTTTTCTACACGCATTTCGAATGTCATTGTACAACAGATTATTTTGCTCAGCGTCTGAATTTGGCGGTCTATAGCATGCTCCTATTATTATGCCCTTTGAATTTGTGTCCATTATTCTGACCCATATTGATTCTGCATTGTTTTCTTTGTCCTGATTTAACACCTGGGCTTCAAGGCTATTTCTTATGTATAGCGCTACCCCTCCGCCTCTTCTGTCCTGCCTGTCTTTCCTATACAGTGTGTACCCACTGATATTATATTCGTCTCCATCACTCTCAGACAACCAAGTTTCTGTAACACCTATCACATCGTAGTTACTTGTTAGTGCAGTAGCTTCAAGTTCTAACATTTTGTTTCTGAGACTTCTAGCATTAAGATAAATACATTTAATAGTGGTCTTACCTGAGTTGTTGCCCTTGTTTTGATGTAGTCTCCTTCTGTTTTTTTGTTTTCTCCCCCTTCCTTTCTAGTTTAAATGCTTCTGTACCGCCTGAAGGATCCTTTCTCCGAGTAGATTGGTTCCCTTTCTGTTTAAGTGCAGTCCGTCCCACCTGTATAGATAGTCCTTGTTGTAGAAAGTGCTCCAATGTTCAAGAAAGGTGAAGCCTTCCTGTGTGCACCATGATTTCAGCCATGCATTTTGATTTTGTATTTCCAGCTGTCCATATGGTCCTTTGCAAGGCGCCGGCAGTATCCCAGAAAATACCACAGTTTTGGTCTTGTCTTTTAATTTCCTTCCTAGCTCTCTGAATTTGTTCTGCAGGGATCTTGGCCTGTCTCTTCCAATGTTGTTTGTACCAATGTGGACGACTACTACCGGGTCATCTCCAGTTCGTTCTAGGAGCCTGTCCACGTTCTCAGTGATGTGCTTGACAGAGGCTCCTGGAAGGCAGCACACTGTTGTAGTAAGGGGGTCCAAACTGCGAACTGAACTTGCTGTGTTTCTCAGTATGGAGTCCCCAACAATCATGACCTCCCTTCTTTTTGCTGGCTGGTCAGCACTGTTTATAGGGTCCTGGGTGTTGTTTCTTTCATTCTCTTGATGTTGGTTTTGGTCATCTAAATGTTGAAGTGGCTCAAATGTGTTGGATGTCTGGATTTCTGGTGGTTGTGTTTGACGAAGTTTCTTTTTTTCCCTGCTTCTGCCTATTTGAACCCAGCTGTTTCGACTCTCTTCCATCTCCCTGGTGGCTTTCAGTCTGCTAGGGGTGCAGACTTCCATGAATTGTGGGTGTGTCAGCTCCTCAAGCTCCTGTTGCTGTCTCATTTCCTCCATCTCCTTTTCTAGCAGGCTTAATCGCTGAAGCAAGTCCTGGATGGTGCGGCACTTTACACAGACTTGGTTGAGCTCTGTTGGGTTTTCTCGGATTTCCCACATCATGCAGTTGTCACAGATTACTGACTTGAAGACCATTTTTTTTTGTTTAGTGTAGCTTCTGCAGCTGTCAACCTGCTTTCAAACTGCTTCTAACTGCGCTGTACTTGTCCACGACTGTACTTCTCCCACGATGTCGCTTCCACACGCTGTCGCTAGGAAGACTGCCTGCCTTTTGTTTGTTGTGTTTGTGCTGCGTGCTCCGCTCCTCCCCCGTGTCCCAGAACGCCGCGGGATTTGAATCAGCTGCTCCGAGTTTCAGCTTATCAGAAAAATACACGCAGCTGCAAGGCTTTAAGCTGCAATGTTTTCTGATTAAAGCAACTCCAGATTTAAAGATGTAATTCCTCCTTTCTGCTTCTAACTGCGCTGTACTTGTCCACGACTGTACTTCTCCCACGATGTCGCTTCCCCACGATGTCGCTTCCACACGCTGTCGCTAGGAAGACTGCCTGCCTTTTGTTTGTTGTGTTTGTGCTGCGTGCTCCGCTCCTCCCCCGTGTCCCAGAACGCCGCGGGATTTGAATCAGCTGCTCCGAGTTTCAGCTTATCAGAAATGGTAGTGTTTAGCTCCACCTGGAGGGAGCATTTGGTTAGACTTGCAGCTGTCCTTCAGTCTCTGAGAGAAGCGGGGCTAACAGCTAATCTGGGGAAATGCGCGTTTGGCAAAACCGAGACCCAATATCTTGGCTTCATTATGGGCAATGGTAGTGAAGCCGGTAGCCTCCAAGGTCCAGGCATTGGTGGACATGCCGGTTCTTTGGACCAAGGCCCAGGTGAGATCGCTTTTAGGACTGGCAGGATATTACCGCCGTTTCATCCCCGAGTATTCCACCATTGTTAGTCCTTTGATCGACCTCCCAAAGAAGGGCGCCCCAAATTCTCTGCAGTGGTCAGGGCAGAGTCAGGGAGCATTTGATAGGACTAAGGAGATTCTGTCCCAGGCCCCTGTGTTGATAGCTCCGGATTTCAGCCGGGAATTCATCCTCCAGACTGACGCTTCGGATGTGGGTCTGGGGGCTGTTTTGTCTCAGGAGATAGACGGAGTGGAGCATCCTGTGCTATACCTTAGTAAAAAAATGGCTCCACGTGAGCGTAACTACTCCGTCATAGAGAAGGAGTGCTTGGCCATTAAATGAGCCATGAACTCTCTTCGATATTATCTCCTGGGACGACCGTTTACCCTTGTCACAGATCACGCTCCTTTTAAGTGGCTAAGCACGATGAGGGACACGAACGCCCGGATTACTCGGTGGAGTCTGGCGCTGCAACCCTTTAACTATACAGTTAAACATCGTGCGGGTAAGGAACATCAAAATGCTGACTTTTTCTCGAGGGAGGGGGCCAATTGGGGAAGTTAGAAGAGGCCGAGTGACCCTACGGCTCCACTCTGAGGAGGGGGATATGTGACGGGGGTGTAATAGGGTCCCACTGTAATCCGCCCTCCCGATCTCTTGTGGCGTTGCATAGGGCAGCCCGAAGTCGGGGCGAACGACCTGAAAATGATCATACTGGGAGTTCTGGTGTGGTTGGTCATTTTGCCCTGACGCGAACCGCGCGGTCGCCGGGCTCGCTTTCTGCAGTCAGCTGTGCTGTGTCCGCCGGTTGGCTGAGGCGGGGGCATTAGCTGATTGCAGAGGCGGGGTTGGGCAGTATTTAAGCTGCGCTGTTTCTGCATTCGGGCTCTCTGTCCTGGGTAAGCAACAGGAGTACGCTGTGCTGTTGTGTGTGTGTTGCTACTTTCCTCTGCTCCTATTCCAGACCCCTGAACAGGTGGATGCCTGCGTCCCGACTACTTTCTTCTTCTCTTCTCGAGTGTGTGCTTCGGAAGTACCCGGAAGTCTCGTTTCCACTCAGGGCAGTGAGTGCTGGAGTATGCCGCAGCTAGTGTTGGAAGGAGCCAAATGCAGACACAGCGCCACCACCACTAACTTGGCCATTTAAAGAACGACAGCTACTATCTTTTTGGTGTACTGTATTATTATTGTGTGGCACTTGTTTGTTTACTCTTTTTATTTTTAACCAGGTTCTACCATAGTTGGTACTACCGGGGGGTTTTGTGTTTATTTTTGTAATACCTGCTACCCTGCCTGGATGCTGACTGTGGCTTTGGCCCTGTTGTTTTTTTTTTGTTTATTTTTAATCAAAAAACCACTACTCAGTCGCCAGGTGGCACTGAGGTTTGCCCACAAGCTTCCTGTGTGTGTGACGTCATTGCTGGTCCTCCCAAAGACTACACCTACTACCCTCTAACAAATCCCTACTGTGTTCAGTTTGAGAATTAATCTTTTATGCGGGACTTTGTCAAAAGCTTTCTGGAAATCTAAATAAACCACGTTGTATGCTTTGCAATTATCCATTGTCAATGTTGCATCCTCAAAAAAGTCAAGCAGGTTAGTTAGACACAATCTCCCTTTCCTAAAACCATGCTGACTGTCTCCCAGGATACTGTTACCATATAGGTAATTTTCCATTTTGGATCTTATTATAGTTTCCATAAGTTTACATATAATAGAAGTCAGGCTTATTGGTCTGTAGTTACCTGGTTCGGTTTTGTCTCCCTTTTTGTGGATCGGTATTACATTTGCTATTTTCCAGTCTGTCGGTACAACCCCTGTGTCAAGAGACTGTTGCATGATCTTGGTTAGCGGTTTGTAAACATGTGGGGCATGTTGTCTGTGTCCTCCTTTGTAAAAACCTGTGAAAAGTAATCATTTAATGTATTTGCTATTTTTTTTTCTTCATCTATGATTTTGCCATTTGTGTCTCTTAGACATTTAACCTCCCCTTTGAATGTTCTCTTGCTGTTATAATATTGGAAAAACTTTTTAGAATTGGTTTTAGCCCCCTTAGCAATATTGATTTCTATCTCTCTCTTGGCCTTTCTAACTTCCTTTTTGACTTGTGTTTGCAGTTCCAAGTACTCTTTCTGTGTACTTTGTTTTTGGTCCCTTTTAAATGCTCTGTAAAGTGCCTTTTTTGCTGAATATTTTTTTTAATTGATCTATTAAACCATTTTGGCCATTTTGTTTTAGATTTAGATTTGTCTACTTTTGGGATGTAATTGTTTTGCGCCTCTAGTACTACATTTTTAAAAAACAGCCATCCTTTTTCTGTGGATGTTTTCTCTATTTTACTCCAATCTACTTCTATTAGTCTCTGTTTCATAGCTTCATAGTTTGCTTTTCTAAAGTTGTAAATCTTAGCTTTAGTCATTACTTTTGGGGTTTTAAAAAATACTTCATGTTGTGGTCTGAGTTTGCCAATGGCTCTCTGAGCTCTGTTTTAGTTTTTCTGTCTTCGTTATTTGAAAAGACTAAATCAAGGCATGCCTCCCATCTAGTCGGTGCCTTGACAAATTGCGTTAGGAAGCAGTCATTTGTCATTTCCACCATTTCAATTTCGTCCGTCGTGCTCCCCACCGGGTTCTCCCGTTTTATACGAGGGAAGTTGAAATCCCTCATTAGTATGGCTTCTCCTTTTTTACACGCATTTCTAATGTCATTATATAACAGATTATTTTGCTCAGCGTCTGAATTTGGCGGTCTAAAGCATGCTCCTATTATTATCCCCTTTGAATTTTTGTCCATTATTCTGACCCATATTGATTCGGCGTTGTTTTCTTTGTCCAGATTTAACACCTGGGCTTGAAGACTATTTCTTATGTATAGCGCTACCCCTCCGCCTCTTCTGTCCTGCCTGTCTTTCCTATACAGTGTGTACCCAGTAATATTATATTCGTCTCCATCACTCTCAGACAACCACGTTTCTGTAACACCTATCACATCGTAGTTACTTGTTAGTGCAGTAGCTTCAAGTTCTAACATTTTGTTTCTGAGACTTCTAGCATTAAGATAAATACATTTAATAGTTGTCCTACCGGAGTTGTTGCCTTTGTTTTGATGTGGTCTCCCGTCTGTTTTTTTGTTTTCTCCCCCCTTCCTTTGTAGTTTAAATGCTTCTAGACCTCCTCAAGGATCCTTTCTCCGAGTAGATTGGTTCCCTTTCTGTTTAAGTGCAGTCCGTCCCACCTATATAGATAGTCCTTGTTGTAGAATGTGCTCCAATGTTCAAGAAAGGTGAAGCCTTCCTGTGTGCACCACGATTTCAGCCATGCATTTTGATTTTGTATTTCCAGCTGTCCATATGGTCCTTTGCAAGGTGCCGGCAGTATCCCAGAAAATACCACAGTTTTGGTATTGTCTTTTAATTTCCTTCCTAGCTCTCTGAATTTGTTTTGCAGGGATCTTGGCCTGTCTCTTCCAATGTTGTTTGTACCGATGTGGACGACTACTACCGGGTCGTCTGCTGTTCGTTCTAGGAGCCTGTCCACTTTCTCAATGATGTGCTTGACAGAGGCTCCTGGAAGGCAGCACACTGTTGTAGTAAGGGGGTCCAAACTGCGAACTGAACTTGCTGTGTTTCTCAATACTCGATTCAACATTGTAAACACCACCACATTGTAAATGTGTGTAACCTATCAGAACAGCATCATAGGAAGCTGTGTTTCTAAGTGTTGGGTGGCTCCTTCTAATCAAGTTGTGAGTGGGTTTCATTCTCTTGCACTCTGCTGTGTCTGTCATACATGGAGTGCAAGAGAAAGCACCCTCTCAACTTGATTAGATGTAGCTACCGAAGACTTGGAAACATACAAGTCATTACATCTAAATAGAAAAACAGACTAAAACCATATATTGACGCACTTAATCTGTTTCGAATACTTTGTCGTTCACATACTGGGTGTGAGATCTACTCTCAGAGAAATTTAAGTGCAGCTGCTGACAAGAGTGTGGGGGTGTAGCTTACAATGTGTTTAATACTGTATGTTAACAGCATGTCATTATATATATTGGCCTGCTCTGTACACTGAGGCTAACAGCTGCATTTTGTCTATTTTGACAATGAAAACTCAAGCTAGGAGTTCTTGAGACTGGTGGTTTGAGCTTTATAAACCAGTAGACTGACCTCACTGTAAAGCTGGTCCTGTCCAGTCTGATCCAGTGTGCTTGCAGGGTGTCCCAGCTTGATGGCCAGTGAACTAATCTGGCAGAGAAAGAAGGACCTGGTGTTTTACTCTGCATGCAGATCTCTTTACAATAGAAGACACACTGCACACAACACAGGTTACTGTTATCTGGGACCATGCATGTGATATGGCAGAAGCCCTGCCATGTAAATCATGTTTTTGTATGAAGATGCTATATTTTGAATTTAAGTTTGACAGTGATGGCGTTAATGTAATCCTTGACATGTGCAGAAAGTGGCTGGGGCTTAATTGAGGATCAATGAAGCTCAGCCTCTTGCTTTAAAAAGTAGATCCAGGTGCTCTGCTCTGGGGAGCTTGGTTTAGGCAGCAGGTTGTATGCCATGTCTATGCACAGTGATAACTGCGCGTGGGTGCTGGTTTTGATTTGTGTTTTGTCTATTTAAATCTTTAATGTTTATTTTGTCATTTAATAAAGCGCACACAAAGTGCTGAACTGCAGTCATCCGCTTCTGTGTTTGCTATTTCTGCTGCTGGCCAGCCTTGACTGGAGCGCTGCTCAACCACAATGCAGTATATGCAGTACAAGTTCTTCTTTAGTAAGTGCATACTCTGTTAACTGCTGATGCTATCATAATATGCAGTGTTGAACCAGAGTGACACCAGACTGTGTGCTTAACCCAGTCACTGAAATCTGTGAAGATACCCATATAAATATTTCCCATAGTATAGCAAAGTGTAATAAACCATGGTAAAGCATAGGTAAGCACTGTAAAGGCTGAGCATATTAAACATGGATGCCCATGGTAAATTATAGTAAATGCAAAGGAAAAGCATGCAAAATGTAGCTTAACTGTAAACTTTCCTAAGTGTGTCAGCAGTGTCTGAGTCTCTGATTGAGACATATTGAATAAAAAAAAGGCAAACCATGCTAACCAACTGTTCAGATTTACTGCGGTAGACTTTTACAATGGTAATAACACTTCCATTGCAGAACACAGGTCTAGAATACATTGAAGTGTTCAACGGTCTGGTTCCGTTGCCTGGCTCCTTCTGTCCCTGTTCTCTGTGTTTCACAGACCGGCTGGGTCACACCCCTGTGCTCTGTGTTTCACAGACCGGCTGGGTCACACCCCTGTGCTCTGTGTTTCACAGACTGGCTGGGTCACACCCCTGTGCTCTGTGTTTCACAGACCGGCTCGGTCACACCCCTGTGCTCTGTGTTTCACAGACCGGCTGGGTCACACCCCTGTGCTCTGTGTTTCACAGACCGGCTGGGTCACACCCCTGTGCTCTGTGTTTCACAGACCGGCTGGGTCACACCCCTGTGCTCTGTGTTTCACAGACCGGGTGAATTTGATATCGCTGATCATCTCCGCAGCCTGACAGGGTGATGGGAATTTTGTTCTTGTTTGATTTAGATTTGACATAGTGATGTACACACATCTGTCATCACAGGTGTAAATGCACAATCAGAGATTACAGTATTGTGAAACAAGCTTGAAAAACTTGCTTTAGGCTTTCTGTCACTCTCATGTGAACTAAACAGACAGACATCCTCCTGTTACGACCTGCAGCAGCATTGGGGGTATGATTGTAACGCTGTATATACAGTGAGCTCTGTTTCAGCTCAGGGAAGAAAAACAGAAATGGAAACAGAGAAATGAACAGAAATGAGATCTCCATTCCCCTTTGCTTAAATTGTTGTGTTTTTGTACACTGACAACATTTTACAAGAAGCTCCTAGAAAGCTGATATTGGGAGGCATATAAGGGAACAAACTGGGTAAATAGATGTATAACTATTTTTACCATCTCTCGTTTTTCCTCGCAGAAAGCTTTGTGTACAAACATAGCACCCAGCACGAACTCAAACACCATGTTTGTTTCTATGACACACCTCCTCCATCGAGGGGTCATGACCTGGAAGTAAAACAAACAGAATATAGTGGCCATTCGGGGGGTGTCCCCACTTTAGCTTAGTTTTAAATAAACTTCTTTCAGTACATTGTTAATTTGCTTTGCTGTTACTTGAATACTGAGTATGTTGGTCCTAGGTTTGATTCTGTGTAGGTTGTATACACTGACACAGACTGACACACACACACACAGACTGACACACACTGACAGACTGACACACACACAAAGACATAGACACTTTTTCAACCACTTGATCTGCTCCTAAAAGCTGAACTTCTTTAGTGAGATGATATGGAAAAAGACAGACAGGTAGACAGAGACAGACGGACAGAACCTCAGCCTTCTCTCCCAGCTGTTGGCTCAGGTTCTTCTTGGCCTCTGTGAATCTGGGATCCAGAGATGGGGAGAGAGTGTGGAGCACAGACAGGATCATATAGGAGTTCACAAAGCCACTGCAGGGGGGTGGGGGGAGGAGAGGGGAAAGAGAGGGAGTGTGGTTGACAGAGAGAGGAAGAAAGACTAATACAAATATCTTCACCAAAGCACAGTTGTCCACAATATAGAGATCATGTTGCTTGTGATTGAAATTCCCCTGGCTAAAAGAATGATCACATCTTGTGACTTTTAAAACTCTGAAGGCGGCGCTGGCCGAAACTGTCTGCTTAACTTAGTTTCTTATAGTTTACTGTCTATTTAGGGGCAGGGGGGAGGGGGGTGTTGTATTCACACAACTATTAACCAAAGAGAAACATTCTTCAAAACCAGCTCCAGTTCTCTCACCCAGGTGTGTACAGGTTGATGTATCGTGACATACTGATGAGGTAAGCCAGGTTGTGGACCAAGACCGGCTCTGATTCGCTGAGTTGCAGGGGGTGAAAGGTCGCTTGCAGGCAGCCCAGCTAAACTGCAGGGGCAGCGGCCTAAAGGGAACCAATATAAATCACTGCAAGAGCCAATGAAAAAATACAAGATGAATACACAGACAGGCAGACACACAGACAGACAGACAGTGGGTTTGCTCTGTCTAATTTGGTGTTGGCAGGATCTGTATTAATGATACTATGTTGTCAGACACTTACATATACACAAATGTATGTTTTAGAGTTTATAATGACTTTGCTACAAGGGCTAAAGCAAATACTCATGCATATGTGCTTTTGGTAAGTTTATAAACACTATAAACCAGCCAAAACACACACACACACAGAAGCACAAAGTCACAAAGACACACTGACACACACTCACATAGTCACACCCACTGGACACACACTCAGTCACACAGACCTGCAGCTCTTCAATGCTCATTCTCCGGTAGAGCCGGACCTGCTGTCATCTCTCCTCCAGGCCAGTGGCAGCGCTGCTGAGCTGCGATGCGAAGATGATGAGGGGGGCTGTGATGATGAAGGTGGAGCTGGAAGGAGGAGCAGAGAAACGACATAGCACAAGTACAGACGCAGGGCCTGGGGGAGACAGGGAGGATAGCACCTCATTGCACTGCACAGGACAGGACAGGACAGGACAGGACAGGACAGCACCTTATTGCACATGACAGGACAGGACAACACTGCACTGCACAGGACAACACCTCACTCCACAGGACAGGACTGCACAAGACAGCACCGCACTGCACAGGACAGGACAGCACCTCACTGCACTGCACAGGACAACACAGCACCTCACTGCAAAGGACAGGAAAGCACTTCACTGCACTGCACAGGACAGCACCTCACTGCACTGCACAGGACAGCACTTCACTGCACTGCACAGGACAGGCCAGCACCTCACTGCACTGCACAGGACAACACAGCACCTCACTGCACTGCACAGGACAGGACAGCACCTCATTGCACATGACAGGACAGCACTGCACTGCACAGGACAACACCTCACTCCACAGGACAGGACTGCACAAGACAGCACCTCACTGCACAGGACAGGACAGCACCTCACTGCACTGCACAGGACAACACAGCACCTCACTGCAAAGGACAGGAAAGCACTTCACTGCACAGGACAGCACCACACTGCACTGCACAGGACAGCACCTCACTGCACTGCACAGGACAGCACCACACTGCACTGCACAGGACTGGACAGCACCTCACTGCATTGGACGGGATCTAAAATAATCTGCTGGAATCTAACATAATCTAATCTGTTGGAATGTAATATAATCTAATATAATGTAATGCCATATAATCTTATATGATATAATATAGTATCATATATTCTAATGGAATATAAGTCCAAAGGGCTGAGTATAACCTTGTGGCGCTGTGATTTGTATCTCATGGAACAGTTTATATTGGAATGGATAGATAAGCAACTTACTTCAGCTTTTGCCTTCAAGTTGTTGCTGTTCAATTCAGTGGATATAATAATAATAATAATAATAATAATAATAATAATAATAATAATAATAATAATTTTATAAATGAAAATATCAATTCCAACTAGTATTTGGACAGATACATAAGCAAGGCACCCCATAGTGTTATCCAAACAAGAGAGGGGGACTGTAGAGAGATAAGAGGGAGGGTAGGGGAGTGGATGGGACGGAAGGGGAGGTTAGGGGAGTGGATAGGAGGTGGAGAAGGAGAGAGGGAGAACGGTATCCATCTACCTGTATGCGGTTCTCTGAGCTGTTGAGTGGATCAGGGTCGATGTACACACTGAAGAAAGGGAAGGTGTTGTAATCTCTGATGGTTGCAGGGTCTTGTTGAAATCTGTCGGCTTCCAGATTCCGGCCACTGTCGAGCGCCCGAGCTGGGGGGAGAACAGTGAGAACGAAAGACAGTCAGACAATCAGATAGTCAGAGACAGTCAGACACTGCTAAACACTTAGAAATGTTTACCACAATACATCCCCACCCCCCACCCGCCCACCTCCTCATGCTTTTCCAATGCATTTACTTATAAATGGCCATGGATTTTTAATATGCTTCACAGAACGACTGAAAAACAAATCTAAGTCTCTGTGATCAAGACAGCTGCAATGGTGACATCAGACCAGAAACACAAACCGAAACAAGGAATGGCGGGGCAAAATTGAGACGCTACAGTGCTCAGTGCTTTTATTAAACAAACAAAAGTAAATATTTAAACAGAACAAAACACAAAATCAAATGGCGCATTAGTAGTATTGTGCTGGTGCAAAGCCAGCACGTCTAGCAGTTGTTATCTTTTTATTAATTTAGTCTCCTGTCTCCACTCTGAACACTATTCCTTGAGCAGCCAAACTGCAGCTCTTTTATATTGGTGACTGAGGGATCAACTAGCTATCAATTATTGTATTATCCCTTGGTCACCTTTTGCACGGGTTTACTATGGATGCGTGATTGTCAGCTAATTATATACTTAGTAGCTGATCAGTCACGCATTCCCATGAGGTATTTAAAATGCAAACAATACAATAACAGGGCGGACGGCACCTTGCTCGCCCTGCCACACAATAATAAAATACAAAACATGGATTTTTTGCCCCCATATCTATTTACAAATCAAATAATACAAATAATAAACAAATATATGTACAAAGGGGCGGGACACTCCGCACACAGTCTCAGCTCCTGTTCTGTCAGAGAGCACTATGGGAGTTTGATTTGATTTTCAGTTCCACACAGACTCCAGGTAGCTTGTCTATCACCTCCTGTATGGGTTTGGACACACAGACACAGACACACACACAAAGACTTAACACAGACAGACAGACACACAAAGAGACAGACACACACAGACTTAACACATCTCCACTCAAAACTCTTTAACAACAAATCAGCTCGGTCTCTCACTCAGGAGAACACGCAGCAGTCTCATGTTGTGCTCCCAGGTAGCTTGCCACCTGCTGACTGGAGGTAGAGATTGCGTTTCTGGTGTCTCTCCTCCCCTCTCTCCCCTCTCTCCCCTCTCTCCCCTCTCTCCCCTCCCTCTTCCCCCTCTTGCTTCCCACACGAAGAGACCTGGAAGGAGACCCGGCAGGGATCCGCGGATTAATTCATGAGGAACTGCAGCCGCGCTGAGGCAGACAGGCAGGCAGGAGACTGGCAGAGTGAAGCGGCCCGGGCTGAGAGAGAAAATATACACACACAAACAAGGCTGTGCACTTGAGTAAAACGAGTGCCTAGTTTGCTGCAGTGTTTAGCCTTCTGTACATCCTGCTTTATCAGAAATAAACGTAAACTGGACTATAAACGTCCTTTATTTCCTATTTTTTTCACAGAAGGCTAATCTGTAGTAAGAGACTTAAGATGTGATTTATATTAATTCTATCCTTCTGTACAACTGCTGCAAGCAGAAGCAGCAGAAGAAAAACAGATTCTACCTCCGAATTTAAGAGTGTTTTGGAGTTCAGGGTGACATTGAGAAAGACTTCAATATGAAACGATTGTCATGCATGTTTCTAAGTGTTGGGTGGCTCCCTCTAATCCAAGTTGAGAGTGGGTTTCATTCATTAAATCTAAATAGAAAACAGAGAAATCCCTGATATTAACACACTTAATCTGTTTCTATAGCGCCTGTTGTGGTTTAAACATTTTGAATGCCTTGTCATTAACACTCTCAGTGAAGTTATAAGTGTCGCTGCTGCTGCTGGGTTCCAATGGGGGCGTGACTTTGAATTGCACATTCTGTTTCTTTGAGTATTTCTGAATTGAGCTGTGGTAAAAAGTCCGGTTCTGACCTGTCTCAGCGTGCTGCGAGTGGAGAAACACAGAGAGGAGGCAGGCAGAGACCCCCAGGATCGAGCCCCCGATCAGAACCACAGTGACCCACTTCACAAGGACCCGGAGCCCTACCCCAGAACTGCCAGACCCAGAGGAGACAGGCTGGTTGGACACTGGAGAACTGCAGCCAGAGACAACAGGAGTCAAACACACAGGGGACAGCAAGCGAACAACCAGCAATAATGGACTGCAATTGACACAGCGTGTGGAAGCGACAACGTGGGAGAAGTACAGTCATGGAAAAGTACAGAGCAGTTAGAAGCAGTAAGGAGAAATTACATCTTTAATTGCTTTAATCAGAAAACACTGAAGCTTAAAGTCTAACAGCTGCGTGTCTTTTTCTGATAAGCTGAAACTCAGAGCAGCTGATTCAAATCCGCAGCTGATTCAAATTCACCGCCGTTCTGAGACACGGGGGAGGGGCGGAGCCAGCAGGACAACAGAACACAACAAAGCAAGGCAGTTCTTCCAGCGACAGCATGGGAGAAGTACAGTCATTGTAAAGTACAGAGCAGTGTGACGGTCTGGCTGAGTGGTGACGTCAGAACCAGGAAATGAACAACACAGAAAGGATGGATGAAATGGTAAATGCGCTTGCTTGCGCCAGTTTATTGCAAATAAAAAGATTGAACAAAACAGAAAACACTGACTGAACAAACAAAAACGGCGCATTGGCCAAAGTAAATAGACAGACAGACAACCAAACAAAGTGGACGAACCAAACAAGTATCGTGCAAGCCCTCTCGCACGAGTAGCATTTGTTATTTACTTTTTACGTTTCTCCTCTTTCTCTCCCATTCTCCACTCTCGAACACACAATATACAACATATAACACACGAATGCACACAGGGGCGGGGCACATTGCCACATATCCCTCCACCCTTGTGCGCTGCACACATGGCCTCAATGGCCACCTCCCCCCTTAAATCCCAAAAGTCTCGCTTGAAGTCCTGGGCCAAGAACAGGGACTTCATGGGCAGTAATGTTGCCAGTAGCCAGGCTGCTACTGGCAATGCTGTCAGCGTAACTGGTGACAGCATTGCCAGTAGTGACTCCTTCAGCCGGGGCAGTGCTGGCAGGGGAAAGGCTGCGGGGGCAGGTCCCCCGACCTCCCCCTTCTTCGTAGCCGGCAGATCACTCCTGTGGGGCTCCGGCCACAGCACTTCCTGCAGCGCAAGTGCTGCAGTGGGAGCAGGTCTCCTGACCTTCCCCACGATCTCCGGCAGCGAAACTGCTGCTAGGGTTGGTGGTTTCCGCTGTGCTCCCCTCAGCAGACTATGCAGTGGCTGCTGAGGAATGCCGGCATCACGTCCTGGTCCTTCTTCTGGTGAAGGGAGTGGCAGCTCCTGCTCCTCTCCTCTTGGGGGTGATGGTGGAGGCAGAGGCAGCTCCTCTCCTCCTGATGGTGACGGTGGGGGAAGTGATACCAGCAGGCATTCACCCTCTGCTGGTGGAAGTGGACCCAGCAGGCATTCACCCTCTGCTGGTTGAGGTGGCGGCGGAGGCAGAGGTAGCTCCTGCTGCTCTGCTCCTGGCGGTGGAGTTAGAGGCAGCTCCTGCTGGTGGAGGTGGCAGATGTAGAGGCAGATCCTGCTGCTCTGCTCCCAGTGGCGGAAGCGGTGGAGGTGGGAGCAGTGTGTAGTCTCCTGGCGACGGAGGTGGGAGCAGCATGTAGTTTCCTGGTGACGGAAGTGGGAGCAGCATGTAGTCTCCTGGCGACAAAGGTGGGAGCAACGTATAGTCTCCTGGCGACGAAGGTGGGAGCAACGTGGTAGTCTCCTGCTGTTGCAGGGGACTGGTGCGGCTCTCCCTCACTTGATCTCCGTGAAGCTAGCAACAATTTCAGTTCCGGCGTAACTTACGGTGAATGCTACTTCCGCATCTCAATATCAGAATCGTCTTTTTTTTTTCCAAGATAAAAGTCCCTCCATCCTGTCACTCTTATAACGGTTGGAATAGACAGTAAAAGCAGCAGCAAGAAGGTACATTAATAAATAGCTTGTCATTGCTTGATAATTTAATTATTAATATTATTTAATAATATTATTAATCACCAAGGTCTAGCTACTTTATACCACGTAATTTTAAAAACTTTCTCCTGTATTAATATATTGTTGTTTTTGCATATACTGTAACTTACTGTAACCTATAAATGCAAAAACAAGACAATAAATGATTATTTATTAGGCTTAATATATATTAACAGAGACCAAGACTTTCACTTTAACACCAGGTAATTTATTACTTGAGTTTGCTCTGTAGGAAAGAGATAGGCTACTTCTGAAATAAGAATCATTTGGGAATCACTGCTTTAAACAATGTAATAATAATCTTTATTTGTATAGTGCAATCAATGTGTAATACAGCTCAAAGCGCTTTGTAAGCAGAATACAGCAGAGTAAATACAGAAACAAAAAGTACAATTAGTAAAAGCAGCCCAAAGCACTTTGTAAGCAGAATAAAGAGAAATACAGAAATAGAAAAAGTACAATTATTAAAAAAAAAAATAAATAAATAAAAATGTTTTTAAACAAGATTTAAAAATAATATGGATCCTTTGTTATTAAAAGTAGATTCACTTAAATAATCTCAGAAAATAATGTAGTAACTTATTGTATTGTTGTGCAGCAATGGATTCTGCATTATACGGCAGTGGTTCACGCCACAGACCAAGAAAGTGGTTCACATCACTCACTGGGTACCAGCACAAAACTATTTTTGCTGGTGATGCTGGAGCAAATAAAAAGTTAATTATTTTTTAGTATTGATGTTTTTTTAAACCATCTCATTCAAGTTTGTACCTTTTAATGACTGCTGGTGTATACCCCCTGTAACCGAGCTGCTTCCACTCGGGTTCGTTGCCCCTTTAAAAACTGACCCAACACACACAAGAATGGATTTTTATGCGTTGACGCGCTATTTTTAATTCACAAAAATGAAACAAACACAAAACAAACACCTAGCTCTTTACGAGCACTAACTAAACTCTCCGGAACACCCTGACTATAAGTGGGACGGCTAAGCCGTTTCCCCACCAAACACAGAACAACAAAACAAAACCTCACCGGTTGAAACTGCATCCACCTTTTTCTCGACTGCTCGGAAGCAGAGCACCTCTTCTGCCTCCTTCTACTCAGCAGCCTCGAACTAAGTAACTGTTCTTCTCTTATACCCTGCACCTGGTACTAATTTACAATTGCCGCCCAGGTGCAGGGGATAATTAAACAATAAATCAATTAACAATTGCCCTGGGACTGCATTTTCACATGTTTTTCTGCAGGGAGGAAATTAACCCCCTCCCTGCTGTCTTACACCCCATACTAATGGAAATAAGCTGTGTCTTATAGGATTCTGTTAACACATACTAAGGTATGTTGTGAATGAGTAAAAACATACAGTATAGCTGTTCAAATGAAAACATGAAAATAATCTATGTGACTAACATACCTTCAGAAATGCATTGCTAATATGTATTATCTATGTGTATATATCTCTTTTTAGTTTGTGATGGTATTTGGCGACTCACATCTCAGAAGCCTGGCCGATGGTTTTGTGACAATGCCACTCGGCAACCTGAGATTTGGTTTTAGTTCCACTCCTGGTGCCTGTGCAGCAATATTGAGGAAGGACATTCTGAGAGAACCCTTACCTGAAGAACCAGATTTAGTGGTTATTTTAGGCCCTGGTAATAACCTCACTAAAAGCAACACCATTGAGCAAGCTGGCAAGGAATTTGCTACCCTTATCCACTCAGCACAGCATAGGTGGAATAAGGTAATGTAATGTAACAACTGCAGTTGTTGCTGGGGGCTGGTAGGTTGTGTATTTCAGCAAGTCCTGAAAAAATTAAGGATTGTGTGGCAGGATAGCAGCAGAGGGAAGACTCAGGGACAGAAAATGCAGTGAAACCAAAATATTTTAATAGACAAAACACAAATAAAAAGGCACAGGGGCCAAACAAAAGGTATAAACACTAAACAAAAGGTTTCCAACAAAACACTGGAACAAAATAAATAATTCTACAGACAACACTTACTCTGTGTCTCTTCAAAACAAAAACACTCCAAACCACCCTCTACACAAAGGGTTTTACCTGCCTTTTATACTCTGTGGCTGGAGCCCAATTAACCACTAATTAACAATTAAGCACTTAAGGCTCCAGCCACATTCTCACATGTATTTTCGCAGGGAGGAATTTAACCCCCTCCCTGCTGATCCAAACCAAAACAAGAATAATCATAATGAAAACAGTAAAAACAATAACAGAAATTATAACGGCGAGCTGGCACCCCATCACAGATTGTAACTCAGTAAAATGGGGGTTAAATGTAATGAACAGACTCATAGTGAATAGAAAATGGGGTTGGTTGTGCCAGATTTACGTCACTGCTATTGTTGCTGGGGTTTTAGTAGTGCCCGGGCGCTGAAAACTTGACATTTTGGCTGGTGGGTTGTGTATTTCAGTCAGTCCTAAAAAACTTAAGGATTGTAACTCAATAAAAGGGGGTGAAATGTAATTATTTCACTCAAAAAAAATAAAATAACGATTGTAACTGAAAACAATAGGGATTTTTTATTCCTTTTATGTTATTGTAATCCTGTTTAACCTCCTTGTTGGTAGGTGGTAGTATTAGATTTTCCAACCTGGCTTACCGTTGACCTTGGCCTTCAAGATCTGTTGTGTCAGGAATACCATCGCTGTACAGCCCGAATGAAGGTTCGATACCTCTCAATATCCAAACACTTCCCCGTCACATGCTCAGATCTGTGGTGTACATCTCAGTGTTGACTGTGGCATGCCTCTCCTTGCACAGCTCATGTGGTGTGTAGCTTACCAGCAACTGTTTGCTGCACAAGAGACCAAACCAGCAACAACAGGTTTGCAGAGCAAGAAACCTGGCCTCAGTCCACGTCTGGTTGTGAGAGGGTCAGCACCAGTAGTCAGCAGCGCTGATCCTTTCGAGTGGGCAGAGGTGAAGCACGGTACTACCAAGAATGCAGCAGAGGAGCTATTCTTGGGGATGATGTCTGTAAGTATTCAAACTTAATTTGTGTTGTTTTAATGTGGCAGCTGTGGAGTAGTGGTTAGGGCTCTGGACTCTTGACCGGAGGGTCGTGGGTTCAATACCAGGTGGGGGACACTGCTGCTGAACCCTTGAGCAAGGTACGTTACCTAGATTGCTCCAGTAAAAACCCAACTGTATAAATGGGTAATTGTATGTAAAAAAAATAAATAAACGTGATATCTGTATAATGTGATATCTTGTAACAATTGTAAGTCGCCCTGGATAAGGGTGTCTGCTAAGAAATAAATAATAATAATAATAATTTGATGTTCTTTGGCATTAGACAATAAAAAATGCAATTTTTTATTGTCTAATGCCAAACAATCTGAGTGATTGTCAGTTCGGTGCTATTATCTGAATTACATTTCCTCAATGTGTAGCTGTATTACATTACATTAATGTGGATTGTATAATATAAAAAAAACCTGTCATTTAATTTTAGGGCTTGAGTGGTGGTAGTGTGTACCACGTCCATGAGTCTTCGGTGCTGTGCTACCCAAAGGCGTATGGAGTGGTTCGGAGTTAGAGGCTAGGGTCAGGAGCTGTTACTGAGAAGGCAGGGAAGCAAAAGGGGAAAACATTAAAGCTAAGTAGGTCACGTATCAGTGAGGCAGTAACAGCCAGGCAGCAAGACCAGAGTGCAGGTGAGGTGAGGGTGAGGAAAGGTCCTAAAACAGCAGAGATGTCAGTAAGACAGCAAGGTGAGGTAACGGTGAAAGGTCTTAGAAAATAAGAGTTGTCTAATAAGGAAGCAGGGATGATTATAGGTGAGGTGATGGAGAAGGAGGTAAGACTACACGTGTGAAGGTGGGAGGTAGGAATACAGGTGTGGTGAAGGATGGAGGTAGGACTACAGGTGTGAAGGAGGGAGGTAGGACTACAGGTGTGGTGAAGGAGGGAGGTAGGACTACAGGTGTGAAGGAGGGAGGTAGCACTACAGGTGTGAAGGAGGGAGGTAGGACTACAGGTGTGGTGAAGGAGGGAGGTAGGACTACAGGTGTGAAGGAGGGAGGTAGGAATACAGGTGTGGTGAAGGAGGGAGGTAGGAATACAGGTGTGGTGAAGGAGGGAGGTAGGACTACAGGTGTGAAGGAGGGAGGTAGGACTACAGGTGTGAAGGAGGGAGGTAGGACTACAGGTGTGGTGAAGGAGGGAGGTAGGACTACAGGTGTGAAGGAGGGAGGTAGGACTACAGGTGTAGGGAAGGAGGGAGGTAATACTCCAGGTGTGGTGAAGGAGGGAGGTAGGACTGCAGGTGTGAAGGAGGGAGGTAGGACTACAGGTGTAGGGAAGGAGGGAGGTAATACTCCAGGTGTGATTACACTAAATATTACTAAACTTAAGGGAGGAAGTCAAACCCCAACCAAACACAAAAAATAAAGGAAAAAAAGCAAATACATTAGATTATACAGTAATTGCAAATGCAATTCATGATGTTAAACAAAGCAATAAAAAAACAAACACATTTCAATTTTGGGGGGAGGTTGCTGAGTTACTTAATTGGCCTCACACACGCCCCAATGCAGCCAAAAGAAGTAATTTACTTCTTTATAATATTTGGAAACAAAACAGGAACAACATACACCAACTGGTAGAACAAATTAATTATTTAAAAACGGGATTAACAAATTCAAACACAGAGACACTAGTACATTGTACAACAGAATATAGTGAAGAACCAGGTAAGTCATTTAGGGGAGTAAAAAGGAAACTAATAGAAAATGTTAAATATGATAAACAACAGTGGGTCACAGAACATTATGCTAAGAAAACAAAAACTTTCTGTATTTGTAAATCCCCAAATAAAAGGAAAAGACCTATGCTAGCCTGCAATATCTGCCATGAATGGTACCATTTTGAATGTTTTGGCATTCTCAATCATAGTGGTGCAGATATTGACACCATGGGCTTTGTCTGTAACTCAGACACATGCCAGCTAAAGGTACTACCAGTACAAAAAGGTTTTACATTTACAGGTAAAAAAACAGACTACCCTGTACTAAATAAAACTGTTAATGTATGTTCTTCATTTACACAAGGAACACAAACAGACAATCTGAGTACTCCACTTGACTGTTTTAAAAACATAAGTGAAACAAATGTTGCCTTTTGTGATACTACAAATACAACTGTTAATATATGTTCTTGTAACAAAGGAACACAAACAGATCTGTGTATTGCACTTGATTTCTTTAAAAACATAAGTGAAACAAATTTAAATGTGGATACACAACACATGACACCAACATGTGAGCAATATACTGTGGAATCTGTGGATGATTTTTCAACTGAAGAAAATGTTTTTAGTCAAGATACTTTACATTGTATTTTATCACAAAAGGCAACATTTGGTGATTTTACATGTTCAGTTCTGCCATCAGCTACATTCCATTTATCAATGGCAGATTGGTCTCGGCTCCTTGAGTTAAAATGTGGGAGATATGTCCAGAAATATTCATGGGAAAGCACATTTGCAAATAAAATGAAAGATTCCAATCCTTACTGTGTAATATCATTTAAAAACCATTGTTTCAGTACATCTGTAAAAAAAACATTCAAAAAAACAATTTTTAAAAATAAATGGATATTGTGCTCATGAAACTTGCGCACTCACATTTGAAATTACTTTAGAGAAGCGCGACAGCATTGATTTTAACGTGTCATATGCTGATCAAATACTCCATTCAGGTAAATCTTTGAAAGCCAGACCATTCAGAGGGAGCAATTGGCTGGAGAATTAATGTATGTTAAACCCTATAAATTATAAAATGAAATATTGGGTAATAAAGATCCCAAGTCATTAGCTGCTTATAATAGAACAGGGGTTAGCTCCAGCACTTCTGTTCTTAGAAAAATTAAATCTGAGCACCATATCAATACATTTATAGATAAAGATGAAATTATAGCACTCCAGATGCTTAAACAATTACTTGAAGACCAGGATAATAACAACACATGCTTGAAAGGGTTTATCCGTATTATACAGACAGTTCCCCTGAAAGTGATATGTTTCACAGAAGGAGGAATACGGCTTTGGCATGATCTGACACGTTGCAGTCCTGCTTTTTGGGATGCCACAGGAGGTTTTATAAAATCCTAATACACTAGAAAAAGAATTCTATATTATGAAATTTCTGTGTGTGGTCCAACACCACCTCTAGTGTCAGCTCCTGTGGCGTTTATGATCAGTGAAGAGCACACACAGAGTGCAGCTGAGCACCTTTTTACAGCTATTCGTGATTATGAGAGAAACATTTTCAAACATAACACTCTTCCTGTTCAAATTAATAGCGATAGGTCCATAGTTTTGCTTCAGGCATCCCTGCAAGTTTTTAACTCTGAATCTATGGAAAGCTATTTGCCACATTGTTGGGGCATTATAAATGGTGTAGCTGAGGTTACAGATTTAAAGTTCTGCATCATTAGATCTTGTAAAGGGCATTTAATGAAGCAAGCCAGTGAAATCTGTAAAAATCAGTACAGTGGGAAAGATGAAAGATGAAAGATACAAAGTTGGAATGTATATTTTTAGCCTTTTCCTAATTCTAAAACTCTTGAGGAAGTCAGTTATGTATTTTATGAGGTATGTATAATATTAGGGACCAAAAACAACAGTGATTTAGTAAATTAATCACTGTCACATTTAAAACATAGATTGCAAAATATTAACAATGAACATATATTTGAAGAAGAAAAAAGTGAAGCATTAGACGATGAGTATTCATATAATGATAGTATAGTAAAATCCCCATTTTTTAGTCTCTTTGAAAAAATAAAGCTTATGGCAAAGGCAATGGCTGCTACTTATAAATCACTAGCACCTAATGCATATTATGGCCCAATACTTTTAGAGAAGTTGTTTGGTTATTTTCTTCCAGTTATTGCTATATGGTCTGATTTAATGTCTGGAAATTTAGCAAGATATTGTAAATCTTATGTAACCCAAACGTTTAAATAACAAGACAACTTCAGTTTGTGAAGCTAGCTTTAAAAACACAAAAGCTTTATACTTTAATGATGAAAAACTTGGAATAGATGAATGTATAGAGAAACTATATGTACTATATAAGGCTAGAGAGAGAGACCTATGTGACAAAGTAAGACTAAAAATGCATAAGAATAGAATTGTTTCTAAAGAACCAGAAGAACCATGGAATAAGAAGAAGAAAGTTCCCAAACACCTTCAAAATACATTTCAAAAACCTCTGTCAAAAGATTCAACAATATTTAATCTAAATGCAAAAGATAAGATAGTAAAAAGTTGCCATTTTTAGAATATGCTACTTTGTTTAAACCACACAAGTTTAAGAAAAATACAAATGATTCCATTTCTGTGAGTTCAACTGAATGGAATGCTATGCTTCCTGAACAGAGGGAGTGTTTTAAAAGCTCACCTACAGATCTAAACAAATCACAATTAATGTGTAGTGTTAGTGTTAATAGATCTGACCATGAACACCTCACTGAAAGTCTTAAAAGTGATCCACAAAATCAATTAAGTATGGATAAAAGTACAAGAATTTGTACTTTTGAGAATACATTTCTTAATTGTTTGTTTAACTCTGTTATGCAGTGTTTTCTAAACATTAAAATTTTAAATAACAACTTGAAATCATTTCCTGAATCAGAAATACAAAAAAGAACATCTATACCCAATGAATTAGTTAGTTTACTAACTACAGCAGTGCATAATCCAGGGTGCATTTTTCCCAAGACTGTTATAGGCCCTATTTTAAAAGAAAGAAGCAAGGTAATTCCCCACCTTGAGTTTAACAGAGAAAATGATCCTATCGATTTAATTATACCATTTTTAAAATGGGTAAGAAATGTAAACTTCTGTACACAGGTAGAAGCAAGACACGTTGATACTTGTGTGACGTGTGGTAATACAGTAGTGACTTCTAACAATGAGTTTACTTCTGTAATAAATGTAATGTTAACTGAAGTTCCAACTACTGTCGAAAAATTGTTCAATGCTGAATTAATAGATGGAGAAGCCCCACAAAAGTGTGTGTTCTGCAGGAGTCAATTTAAAAGACAGATTTTGTGTATCACCTGCCCAGATATACTTGTAATTTCACTACCTAGAGCATAGCATAAAGTTGTTTTGCGCACACAAGTATCTTCCTCACATAGTTTATTTAAAAATGTGTGATGGAAAACACAGACAGTACAATCAGAATTCCATTATCTGCCATGCAGGGAAATCAGTCACCCATGGGGGTCATTATTGGTCAGTATTAATGAAAAACAATAATTCCAAAAAAATAGCCAATGATTTAAATGTTGTTGATGCACTACCTTCTTGTAACCAAGAAGAAACTTTCAGAGTGTATTACTTTTTTGAAAAGACAAACATTATAAAAGATATAAGTACTGAATTATCTGGGAATAAAAACAGCCCCCATTATGCAAGCTGTGACAAAAACAACAACACACTACAGGTCAGAGATCAATCACTCAATGATAATGACTTGACTATTTGTAAAACTCAGCATTTAATAATAAGCATAGGAAGCGGGTCTAAGTTTAAAATCGTATTGGATCTTCTTAACTGTACAGCAACAATGCAACAATCTTACATTCGTTTACTGCATGCACGTTCTAAATATCCTGATAATATTACTTTCAAGAACATTTTTTTGAATATGGACAAAATAAAGTCAATCTCCACACATCCTCATTCAAACATCAAGCACAAGTTTTCTAATACCGTTAACTTAATTAAAGATTTTTTAAATATAAATCTTTCTGCCCATTTCCTCGCCGACGATCTTCTTTATGTTAACTATTGTTCACATTTGTTTGCAAGTGTGGAGAAAGACAAACATACATGAATAAAAAATGTAGCATAATAAGCATGATTAACACAGTGGAAATATCTAGAGATGGCTTTGAAAAAACATTTTTTTCGAAATGCACTAACATTACAGATATGGTTTGCAAACAGTGTGGAAATTTATTAAAAATTGGAACATTTTACATCTACCACTGTCACTGTTGGCACTGTGTAGCACTGGACCTTCACGTGTTGATGAAGTAGTTTGCCTTCAATCTGTATTTGTCATCTTTAATGATTTTTATGAAATCGTATCCATATGTAATCTTTTTTAGGAAAAATGACAACCAGAAATGGTACTGTAACAATGTGGTAAACATTGAGTATAGTTTCGAAATTATTCAGAAAATGATTTCAAATTGTTCATTTCTTGTTTGTGCATATGACAGCATTTTTATTTTAAAAAAATAAGTGAAAATAACATAACAGAGATAAACCATCTGTGTTCATCAGATTGCGATTATAAAAAAAATGTAGACTATAAAAATACCTCTGCTAATGCACCGCTCCCATTAAATATAACAACTGATGACTTGAGGTTACTCCAGGGAGCTGGAAACTGGTTAAATGATGCAGTAATCGATTTGTTTATTAGTCTGTAAATCACCAGAAATGAATGCATTGGAAGTCTTCTACTTTTGTTAGTCAAGAACTGAATAGCCTGTACTGTGAAAACATTAAAGCGTTGCCTCCATTACCTAACTGTAAAAGAAATTGGTGGCGTTACAACATAGTACTTATTCCTGTAAATATACATTCCTCACATTGGGCCTTGATCGTTATAAAAATGAACAGGACCAATTATTCGTCAAATTCCATAATATTACATACTTTTCTTGATGGATTTGTTTAAAATGTACAAAAAGCAGCTAAAAATAATCCTTTGTCATCTGCTATTATTTCTCACTGTACAGTATTTGTGCCTGACAGGTCTAAAGTGTAACATACATTTTTCAGTTGAGTACTCACATAGTTGTCCACATTTCCCCAAACAAACAGATGGTGGTAGTTGTGGACTTTATGTCTGTTTATTTGCCAGCACAATGTTGTTTGGGGGTAACCACCTTGTTAAGACCCCTGAACAAATGAGAGAAATTGTAGCATCAGAATCACTAAGTAATGATCTTGATTTCTGTAAATCTGAATGAACCAAAATAAGTTATAAAGGAGCTGCCTCTCCCTTCACGACAGGACGGACCGGAACAGAAGGCTGGCGGTCCACAGCCGCCCCTTGCATAGGCTGCTAAGCCGAGCAAGGGGGAAAACTGCCGGGTCGCAGCAACTGAGAAAAAACTGAGAAACACAACCGCTGGTCCTGGCTACCCTCCTGCAATCGCCTCCCGAGGGTCCGCTGTCGCCGTCGTCTCCTGAGGGAACGCCGCTGCCCTGTCGTGCATCGCCTGGGGATGCCAGTTCGCCACCGCCCGGGGATGCCTGCCTTGCACCGCCCGGGGATGCCTGCCTTGCACCGCCCGGGGATGCCTGCCTTGCACCGCCCAAGGATGCCTGCCTTGCACCGCTCAGGGATGCCACATCCGCATCGCCTGGGGCTGCCTGCTGCTCCGCATCGCCTGGGGCTGCCTGCTGCTCTGCACCAATTACAGGGTACGAGGGAGAAGTGGAGCTCCCGCTGCCGCCTCCATGGCCAGGGGCTCCCCTCCCGAGTTCGCCTCCGGAGGGTCCGCTGCTGCTGCCGTCGCCTCCGGAGGGTCCGCTACTGCTGTCGTCGCCTCCCGAGGGTCCGCTGCTGCTGCCATGGCGGGAGCTCCGGAAGAGGGAGCTACTAGCCACGGAGAAGTGGGGGGCGGTGGACATTCCACCATGGCCGCCCCCAGAAACACCTTGCTTCCCCCTCTTCCGGGACTTTGAGACTGAGGGGGGAGGTGGCCGTTGGGGCCAAGCGTGCGTTGCACAAGGGGGGGGTTTGTAGCAGGGCGGTAGAAGGCCCTGCTGTTTAAATGTATTTGTTTATTTTAGAACGGGGTTCCCCCCTCCGCCCCTGTGTTATTTTGTATTTGTGGTTTTTGATTTATTATACTGTATAGATGACGGCGAAGCGCCGTGGGTATTGTTTTTGTTTTTATTTAATTGTAAATAGCCATGTTTTGTATTGTGTTTAGTTGTGTTTAGTGATTTAAAAACCTCGTGCAGAAGGTGGCCATCTCCCGAATTAATCAAATGATTTAATTTGTTGTTAATCGGGAGATGGTCACCTGCATAAAAGCCTGCAGCTCGCTGCACTCAAGGTGGGAGTTCAGAGGAGGAACGAGAGAGCGAGTGGAGAATCAAAGAGCAAAAACTAAAACGAAAACGAAACTAAACTTACTGTAGGTTCAGTGAAGATGATTGCCCAGCCTGACCAGTCTGTTTGGTGTCAATGATTATTTTTGTTCAACCTTTTATTTTCTGTACTCTGTAAGTGTGTTTTTTTTGTTTAAATATTTAATTTATTTTTGCTTAATAAAAAAGGCGCACCACGCGTCTTTTGCAACTGCAGTTACCTGTGTGTGTCCTTCCTGCTCCTGACCTGACGTCACCGCACAGCCACCGTCACACCGGCAAATGACATTTAACAGAGAAAAAATTTGCATTATAAATACTGAAATTGAAGGAGGAATCTATGAAAAAGACCTAGGAGTTTATATTGACTCAGAAATGTTTTCATCTAGACAATGTGGGGAAATTATAAAAAAAGCAAACAAGATGCTTGGATATATTGTGAAAAATGTTGAATTTAAATCAAGGGAAGTAATGTTAAAACTTTATTTGGCAGACTCCATTATCCAAGGCAACTTACAGGTATTACAGGGCAGTACAGGTTTACAATGCAAGATTCATATTTAAATACAGTATAGTTTACAATAATAATAATACAATATGAACTAGGATGCAACAAGTTAGGATTACAACAAGTTATATCTACAATGACATAGTAGTGCAATAATACATAGCTGAGGATCCAGTAATGCATTAGTAAGACCTCACCTAGAATATTGTGTTCAGTTCTGGTCACCTCGTTACAAAAAGGATATTGCTGCTTTAGAAAGAGTACAAAGAAGAGCGACCAGAATTATCCCAGGTTTAAAAGGCATGTCGTATGCAGACAGGCTAAAATAATTGAATCTATTCAGTCTTCAACAAAGAACACTACGCAGTGATCTGATTCAAGCATTCAAAATTCTAAAAAGGTATTGACAATGTCGACCCAGGAGACTTTTTCGACCTGAAAAAAGAAACAAGGACCAGGGGTCACAAATGGAGATTAGGTAAAGGGGCATTCAGAACAAAAAATAGGAGGCACTTTTTTACACAGAGAATTGTGAGGGTCTGGAACCAACTCCCCTGTAATGTTGTTGAAGCTGACACCCTGGGATCCTTCAAGAAGCTTCTTGATGAGATTCTGGGATCTCAGAAAAGGGCTTGTAACCAGGAGGTCCCCGGTTCAAATCCCACCTCAGCCACTGACTCATTGTGTGACCCTGAGCAAGTCACTTAACCTCCTTGTGCTCCGTCTTTCGGGTGAGACGTAGTTGTAAGTGACTCTGCAGCTGATGCATAGTTCACACACCCTAGTCTCTGTAAGTTGCCTTGGATAAAGGTGTCTGCTAAATAAACAAATAATAAGAATAAGCTACTAACAACCAAACAAGCAAGATGGGCTGAATAGCTTCCTCTCGTTTGTAAACTTTCTTATGTTCTTATGACACTTTCAGTTATTAAGTTGTGTTGAAAATGCCATTTCAGTTAACCGTTATAAAAGTTTACCACAGTATTTTTGCACATTACTTATGCAGTATCCCCCATGCTTTTCCCATGCATTTCCCATAGTTTACCCTGGTTTGCCATGCTTTACCATACCTCACTATTCTTCACCATGCTTACCTATGCTTTAACTGTGCTTTATTACACTTGCTATGCTTTTACTATGGGAAACTTTTATTAGGGAAGCTAGACCACACAGCTTAAGGTACATGCAAAATGAAAATGTAGTTTAGTATATTCACTTTGTGCCCACAGGGCCAGCACAGGTACATCACTTTGCTTGTATTTTATAATTTGCTTATATTTTGTACTTCAATTTGGAATATTGGAATACACATGGAATACATTTGGAATACATTTGGCCTATATCTCAAAGACAATGCTATAGATGGAGAGTTGCTGCTGCTTCCTGGTACCTAACCACTTCGTAGTAGGTCAAACTCACTCCAGTGGTTGAGCTGCAATCATACCATGTGACCGACAGCGCAGGTAACAGGATGCAGCAGTTCATCTATGATGTATTGAAATATAACAGATCCTAAATTAACTTCAAAGAAATCTGATAACAATACCTGAAGATACAAAAGATTCTCATCAGAATAAAAGGAGGCCCATTAATAATGTTAACACCTCTGCCACTGACTGACTCACGGTGTGACCCTGAGCAAGTCACTTAACCTCCTTGTGCTCCATCCTGCAGATGAGATGTTAAATCAATATCCTATTGTAAGTGACTCTTCATATAATGCATAGTTCACAGCCTGCCTCCTTAAAACACTTTGTGATGGTGGTCCACTATGAAAGGTGCTATATAAAGATATTATTATTATTATTATTATTATTATTTTGAGGATTGAACACAGTGAATCTGCTTAATCAAACAGCAAGCAGTACAGACAAGGTATATCTAGCACTGCAGAGTGTAGTCGTCTTCTATTCTCTCTCTGATCAAACATCAGACTCCAGCTATGCTTTATCTACACCCAGCGTGATTCCAACTTCACTGTAACCACTTCTCTGTTCATAAAACCACTCATCAGGTAAAGTAGAGCCTGTCACATCCGCTTTAATTGGTTCCAGGGGTCCATTAGATATGTGAAAATATTGTATTGTAAAACACACATATATCGTAAAACACCAAAGTACAGTACAATGACTGAAAAACAAAGCACTGTAATACAGGTGTTTAGCAATTTACAAACAGCATTCCAGAAAAAGGTCTTACCTTGCTTTCTCAGTCTGTGCCAAAGTAATCCAACAGGTTGGGTTTTTTTGCACAATTTGAAGCAACAACAAAAAAACTCACATACAAACACAGAAAAAATCTAGTTTCTATTATTCCCTTGCTTTCTTGTTTTCTTTTATTGAGCATGATTAAACTGACAGCATGTAAAAGTCAAAATGAATTCCCAAACACACCAGCTTTTATTTTTATCTGCAGCTGAATCCATTCTGTCCTGCTGAGAGCTGAGTTGACTGTTTCAGACCCATAATAAAACGTGCATTTGTAACAAATGTGTATTTTAGTCATATATTCCCTATTTTTGTATATTTACTAGTATTGGGACTGCTTTAATAAATCCATGATTGCACAAAACACTGTTTGTACATTGTTTAATTAATTATACAATAGCTGAATGCTGTTGTCATTTAGAATAGATTGATGCTGTTTTAATGATTGGTAGCTTACCTTTCTTCTGCTGCGGTTATGTCATTGCTTCTAATTGACGCACCTGCTACTTTTTTTTTGACACTGCCCGTTGTTAATTCTTTCTACTTAAACTATCTGGTTGATATCTTAAATCATGTAATTGGCAGCTGACTTCCTTGTTTGTCTTTTCGCTACATATGTGCTTTGTTGGAGAGATTTTTGGAATTGCTACTGAGAGAGAGAGGAACAGCAAGGACGAGCAAGACTGTGGCGTGTATCGTCTATGGAAAAAAAGTGAGAATGTTGATTTTGTTTGTTTTCTGATCGTATAGAAACGGGATTGGTTGTAGTGAGACAATCCATTTGCATTGTTTTGTTGATAGAGAAATGCTTTGCAAACTAAGAGGTTTTTCTTAACACTTTTGTGTTTCTGTAATGCTATTTAGGTTAACTCATTCATTGTAGGGCCGGCCGACCTGTCTGTGTGATTGTTGGTTGATTGAAGTCCGCTGCTCTGTTCTTGCGATTCCTCCCTCTCAGTACAGTTTTTTGGTTATTTCTTGTTTATTTTAAATTAAACATTGTAAACTGATTTGAGTATAGCTCTTCTTGAAGGCTGTACCTCCTGGTGGTCTGGGCTGGTACTGCACCCCTAACAAATTAATAAGAACATAAGAAAGTTTACAAATGACAGGGAGCCATTTGGCCCATCTTGCTCGTTTGGTTGTTAGTAGCTTATTGATCCCAGAATCTCATCAAGCAGCTTCTTGAAGGATCCCAGGGTGTCATCTTCAACAACATTACAGGGGAGTTGGTTCCAGACCCTCACAATTCTTTGTGTAAAAAAAAGTGCCTCCTATTTTCTGTTCTGATTGCCCCTTTATCTAATCTCCATTTGTAACCCCTGGTCCTTGTTTCTTTTTTCAGATCAAAAAAGTCTCCTGGGTCGACATTGTCAATACCTTTTAGAATTCTGAATGCTTGAATCAGATCACCGTGTAGTCTTCTTTGTTCAATACTGAACAGATTCAATTCTTTTAGCCTGTCTGCATACAAAATGCCTTTTAAACCCAGGATAATTCTGGTCGCTCTTCTTTGCACTCTTTCTAGTGCAGCAATACGTTAGGTTAATATCATAACCCTGGTTCTCTGAAATAGAAATATTAACAATCACTAATGGGTTATTCCCCTTTAAGAACCCAAGAAATGAAAAGCATTATGCCAACAAACTCTCGCGAGAGTGCATGACGCAATGTGAGTTGCCCCGTCAACAGCCATTTGCAAATTCTCTTTTTACTTTTGAGTCTCATGGCTCCAAGAGCGACCATAAAGACGATGGTTAATATTTCTATTTCAGAGAACCAGGGTTATGATAATAACCTAACGTTCTCTTTCAAGTATGAAATATTAACCATCACTAATGGGTAAGTATACCCAATCTGTCGTGAGGACAGGCTCAAGACTCTTATGAGCTAACCGCGCTAGCAGTCCTACAAGGTGACAAGTCACTTACCGATCAATCCTTAGTTGAGAGGACGGCCTCTGAGGCAGCCCTCAACACCCTTGATCCAAACCCAGGACACAGCTTATCCACGATGTTCATCCTGTAGAACCTCGTGAACGTGTGGGGGGGTCGCCCACACTGCTGCATTGCATATGTCCATGACAGATGCACCCTGGAACATCGCCCAAGAAGTGGCCTGCTCTCTAGTGGAATGGCCAGTGATCTTCTCCGGCGGGGGCAACGTCGCAAGTTGATACGCCATCTTCACGGTCTCCGTTAGCCACCTAGACAGGCGCTGTTTAGACAGAGCCTGACCTTAGGACTGAGAACCGTAGCAAACAAAGAGTTGCTCCGACTGGCGCCAACATTTTGTCCTCTCCACATAGTACGCCAGCGCTCTGACAGGGCATAGCGTGTGGAGCATTCTGTCTCTGTCGGACTGGAAAGGAGGATGGTGAAAAGCCTCCAACTCCACCGACTGATTGATATGGAAAGCCGAAATATTCTTCGGCAAAAACGCAGGGTTGGTCCGGAGTGTCACTCGTGACCGCCCCTTTGTAAAATATAAACAGACTTTGGCGACAGATAGTGCCTGCAGCTCACTTACTCGCTTAGCAGAAGTGACTGCCACCAAAAAAGCTGTCTTAAAAGACAAAAGCTTTAGCTCTGCGGAATGCATGGGCTCAAAAGGTGGTTTTGTCAGTGCATTCAGCACGACATTCAACCGCCAGTGAGGAACAACGTCCTTCCTTGGAGGATGGAGTCTCTTAGCTCCCTTCAAAAACTGTCCCGCCAGGAAATGTGCTCCTTGGGAGACTGAATCTATCTTCACATGGCAAGCTGAAATAGCTGCCAGGTAGACTTTCAGAGTAGAAGGGCTCTTCCCATCATCCAGCAGGTCTTGCAAAAACTGCAAGATCACTGCCATCGGGCATGTCGTGGGATCCTCTCCCTTCGATAGACACCATGTCTGAAAAACGCCCCACTTGTAGCCATACTGGGAGCGAGTGGAGGCAGCCTTAGCATTCTGTAAGGTGTCAATCACCCTATTAGACAAACCCAGATGGCGCAAATGGAGCCGCTCAGGGGCCAAACCCAGAGCTGTAGGCTTGATGGGTCGTGATGCCACAGACCGCCCTGCGCCTAGCTGAGCAGGTCGCGGTGACTGGGCAACTGCCAAGGCTGTCCGCATAGGAGCTGTATCAGTGAGGCAAACCAGGCTCTCTTGGGCCAGTGAGGTGCTACTAGTAGGACTGTGGCCCTGTCCTGTCTGATCTTCTCCAGACACAGCGGTAGCAAGGCTAATCGGCGGAAACGCATATAGTGGACCCGCTGGCCTCTGGTGAGCCAATGCGTCGACCCCTAGACACCCTTCGTCTCTTCTTATGGAGAACCACAGGGTGCAATGTGTCGACTCCCGGGAGGCAAAGAGGTCGATCTCTGCTCTCCCAAACCGTTCCCATATGAGGCTCACAACCTCGGGATGGAGTCTCCAATCTGAGCCGTCCGGAACCTGCCTCGAGAGGAGGTCTGCGGCAATATTCACCACTCCGGGTAGGTGTACCGCTCGGAGTGAGAGGAGGTGGGTGTGAGCCCAGACCAGAAGCCTGGTGACCACCCTGTTGAGACTGGGTGATCTTGTACCACCCTGGTGGTTGATGTAAGCCACCACTGTCGTGTTGTCTGTCCGGACAAGCACGTGTCTTTGCCTGATCTCCTCTAGAAAGAACTGAAGGGTGAGAAACACTGCTTGCAATTCTAGAAGATTTATGTGTTGGCCCCGCCACGGAGGCCGCCACACCCCTTGTGCACCCCGACCGTTCCACACTCCGCCCCAACCGTGGTTGGAGGCGTCGGTGGTAACGACTTCTCTTCTCGTGACCGCTCCCAGCCTGACGCCTAGGCGTAAGTGGGTCGGTTGTTTCCACCAAGAGAGAGTCCGGAGGCAATATCTGGACACTGTCACCAAACGGTTGCGGTTCAGCATTGGGTGAGGAACCATCCTGTTGAACCAGGCCTGGAGGGGCCACATATGCAGGAGGCCCAGGGGAAGGGATTGAGAGGCTGCTGCCATCAGGCCCAGAAGCTTCTGGAATGTCACCACTGGTAAAGCTCTGCCTAACTGGAATAGGTCTAGGCAGGCTGATATGCTTGACACCCTGTCGTCCGACAGCGCTGCTGTCATGGACAGAGAGTCTAGACTCAGACCCAAGTAGAGCTCTACTTGAGCTGGCATCAGTTGACTTTTCGCATGATTCACCTTCAGACCTAGTCTGGGTAGGTGATGGGTGACAAGTTCCGTGTGTTGCTGCGCCTGACCTGGCGACTCCGCACAAATGAGCCAGTCGTCCAGGTAGTTTAGAACTCCAATACCCTTCAGTCTCAGAGTGGCCAGGATAGCGTCCATGCATTTCGTGAAAACGCGTGGCGCTAGGGATAGGCCGAAAGGCAGTACACGGAACTCGTAGCCCTTCCCTTGAAAGGCGAACCGAATATACTTCTGGTGCCCTGGTTTTATGGGAATGTGGAAGTAGGCGTCCTGCAAGTCCACTGTCGTGAACCAGTCGCCCGGCCTGATGAACTGCGACAGCTGTAAGTCCCCCCTCAGCAGCGGAGCTCCAAATGTGGCTCTGGTAAGCCACCAAACATGTTTTGTAGTTGCCCGAATGGGCAACGAAGGCATCAGCGGAGTAAGCCTTCTTCAGATGGACCTCCGTTACCCGACATTGCTTGTTCGGACAAGCAGCATCTTTGGACAGCAGCGCAAGGTTTGCTGGCTGTGCCAAGGCTGGAATAGTTGACCCAACAGAGGGAAACTGGACCAAACCCATTTTATCCCCCTCGTGAACCCTATAGGTCGTACCCGACCGAGGGACTGCAGGGGCTGTGGCCGGGTGTTGCCACAATGAGGTCAGTTCCTGCCAAAAATCCGGGTGCATGGGCGGGGCCTCAGAGGGTATCTCCTTACGCTCGTCATAAACAGAGCACCTCTCAACTGTCGCGCTCGGCCATGGCACCCTAAGTGCGTCATTGGCTCGGCGCATCAGGGGTATGAGCTCCCTAGGCATGGGAATCAGAGGCAGTGAGTCCAACGCTGGATCCTCTGAGAAAAACTCCTCGCGCTCCTCAGCTCCTTGGTGAAGCGAGGACAAAGAGAGTGTCCTCCATTCCCCCCCCCCCCCCCCTCAACCTCTGCCAGTTCTGGCGGCGGAGGGGGGGAGAGATGCCATTTGTGAAGGTGGAGAAACAGGTGCTCGCATCACAACAGGTGCTTGCACCACAGCAGGTGCCTGCACTGGCAGAGACCGCTCCTGCAACAACTGGGTCAAAGTTGACTGCTGTTACTGGAACATCTCACACATATACCGTCAGCGGTCCGATGATCGGGACCTGTGCCTTCTCTTCTTACTCCTCGGGGAAGGAGAAGAAGCAGGAGAGGAAGAGGATGAGGAGGAAGAAGAAGGACTCCTCCTCCTGTGCTTCCTGGAGGTGGACTCTTTGGAGCCACGTGCCCTGGCACCGCGCTCAGCTGAGCGAGGTCTCTGGCTAAGCTCCCTGGAATGACTGGAATGGCACTCCCTGGAGCAGCGCTCTCCAGAACTGCGCTCCCTAGAGCGCCCCCTACTGCTATCAGCTGCCTCCATAGGAGGTAACTTTGCCGGGGTAATGGAGCTATCACTCGACTGACGCATAAGCCTGGAACGTAGTGATCGCTTGCTGAAAACAGCGCACTGCGCACAAAAGGCAGGGTCCGCCAAAGCTCGCTCTGCGTGTTCCTGTCCTAAGCAGCGCACACATCTTTCGTGGCCATCAGCTGCTGGCAGCTTGGCGCCACAGTCAATGCAACCGTGAAACATATTAGTGTAGGTACCGAGACGTTGGTATCAACAGAGTTAGTAAAAACTAGTCTGGGTACCCAATGTAAAGTATTACCTACAGTTAGCTTGGTACTGAACCTGGTACTGAGTGTTTGTTCTAGGTACTGAGGGAGTTGGTACCGACAGACTCAGTATAACTAGTCTGGGTACCAATAAAATATTATTAGTATGAAGTCTAACCAGTTAGCCTGGTACCAAACCTGGTATCGAACATCAGTTCTGGGTACCGTTGGTATCAACAGACCTGGTATGAACCAGTCTGGGTACCAAATACAAATACCTAGCGTCAGTACCGAAGAGTATGCAAATGCAGTAGCGCCAGTACCGAAGCGTATGCAAACGCGTTACCGTCAGTACCGAGCGTATGAAAACGCGGTACTGAGATGCGGTACTGTCTCAATATAGAATAATAACTCAAAGGCTGCGTCAACTCTGGTACCAAGGTACAAAGAAGAAAAAACACAAACCTTGCGCTAATGCGCAACAGCAGCAGCCAGCAATCCCACAAAAAGCAGGAGATCTCACGAAGAGATGCACGCCAGCTAACTGTACAGTGAATAAGACTGTGTAACAGTACTACACTTTCAAAGGTTGCGTCAGCTCTGGTACCGAGGTACAAGAAGAAAAAACGCTAACCTTGTGCTAATACACAACAGCAGCCAGCAATCCCACAAAAAAGCAGGAGATCTCACGAAGAGATGCATGCTAGCTAGCTGTACAGTCAAGAAGACTGTGTAACTGTGGAATGAGCAGCACGAATACTACACTCAGTAGATCCACAGTTACAGGTTATCCTCAAGCCTGAAGATAACCTCTGTACTACAGCCGAAATACAGTGTCCTGTGAGCCCACAGAACTCGATCCTGTTTTCTGTAAGATAAAGAAAAACAAGGGAAAGGGTATACAGTAATGTGAAACAACACTGAATACACAAAAAATAATAATACAACAACAAAACTATCTCAACCGGGATAGAACGTTTTTTTTTTGTGTTTTTTACTGGAACAGAGCCCTGTCCAGAGGAGAGTTATCTGTCGTAATAGTGAACTAGACCCGGGGGAGGGCGAATGCAAGTCGCAGGCTCCCGCTGGCTCACTGCCAGTTCGGGCTGACTAGATCAAAAACTCTGCAATAAATAATAATTATTTTAAACAACGGGAGTGACCGTGAGTAAAACAAGGCAATACTACTAAGTAATACTTAGCTCAGATGCTTTCATTCTTAGTGAAAAAGGAAAAAGAGAATTTGCAAATGGCTGCAATGTGCTTTTGTCGGGGCAACTCACATTGCGTCATGCACTCTCGCGAGACTTTGTTGGCATAATGCTTTTCAGTTCTTGGGTTCTTAAAGGGGAATAACCCATTAGTGATGGTTAATATTTCGTACTTGAAAGAGAATCATTTTTGTAACGAGGTGACCAGAACTGAACACAATATTCTAGATGAGGTCTTACTAATGCATTGTGAAGTTTTAACATTACTTCCCTTGATTTAAATTCAACACTTTTCACAATATATCCGAGCATCTTGTTGGCCTTTTTTATAGCTTCACCACATTGTCTAGATGAAGACATTTCTGAGTCAACATAAACTCCTAGGTCTTTTTCATAGATTCCTTCTTCAATTTCAGTATCTCCCATATGGTATTAATAATAAACATTTTTATTGCCTGGGTGCAGTACCTTACAGTTTTCTCTATTAAATGTAATTTGCCATGTGTCTGCCCAGTTCTGAATGGTGTCTAGATCATTTTGAATGACCTTTGCTGCTGCTCCTATTGTGTTGTCTGCAAATTTAATAAGTTTGCTTACTATACCAGAATCTAAATCATTAATGTAGATTAGGAATTCTGAGGTTTCTCCTCTAATCAGTACTTTCTGTTTTCTACATGTTAACCACTCCCTAATCCATGTGCATCGATTTCTTTGAATCCGTACTGCGTTCAGTTTGAGGATTAATCTTTTATGTGGGACTTTGTCAAAAGCTTTCTGGAAATCTAAATAAACCATGTCCTATGCTTTGCTATTATCCATTGTTGATGTTGCATCCTCAAAAAAATCAAGCAGGTTAGACACGATCTCCCTTTCCTAAAACCATGCTGACTGTCTCCCAGGATACTGTTACCATATAGGTAATTTTCCATTTTGACTCTTATTCTAGTTTCCGTACGTTTACATATAATAGAAGTCAGGCTTATTGGTCTGTAGTTACCTGGTTCGGTTTTGTCTCACTTTTTGTGGATTGGTATTACGTTTGCAATTTTCCAGTCTGTCGGTACAACCCCTGTGTCAAGAGACTGTTGCATGATCTTGGTTAGCGGTTTGTAAATAACGTCTTTCATTTCTTTGAGTACTATTGGGAGGATCTCATCCGGCCCAGGGGATTTGTTTATTTTAAGAGCTCCTAGTCCCTTTAACACTTCTGCCTCTGTTATGCTAAACTGTGTGGTCCAGTGGTTAAAGAAAAGGGCTTGTAACCAGGAGGTCCCCAGTTTAAATCCCACCTCAGCCACTGACTCATTGTGTGACCCTGAGCAAGTCACTTAACCTCCTTGTGCTCCGTCTTTTGGGTGAGACATAGTTGTAGGTGACTCTGCAGCTGATGCATAGTTCACACACCCTAGTCTCTTTAAGTTGCCTTGGATAAAGGCGTCTGCTAAATAAACAAATAATAACAATAATAATAATACATTTAATCGTTCTTTACATTTGAACAAAGCCATTCAAATGTAAAGAACGATTAAATGGGTGGGGTCCGGGGGGGCTTCCCCCGAGAATTGTTTTAGGGTAAAACTCACATTAATTTTCCAGCTTCCCTGCATCAGGTCATTCCTGCAACCTTCTTGTTCCCGGAGTTGCACTTCCTCATTTGCCCCCAACTTGATCAAGGCACTTAATACAACTTTCAAAGTCCATTTCATTCAATTTGAGCTACCAGGCACATACGGAAACTATGTCCTACGATTATCAACATTTCAGTCAAAGCGTCCTCCTACACCGCAATAGACAATACACTCTTAGACTGCTCCTGATCAAATCAATAGGTTTTGCAGCAGCCTCAGAGCAACGCATTCTCATCCTCTCAGGTTCTAACAGCTTCAGATATATGCATTCTTCATCTCTGCCCAAAGGCAGCCCCATCTCCTACATCATCTAAAAATGCCTTAACCACTTCAAATCTAGATGTAAAAATGAAACCCCTTCCCAGGTACCAGATTTTGAAAATAATAATAATAATGTTTTCAAACCTGTAATTGCTATAAAATGTTAACATATGATAAATAACACAAACAAATGACTTAAACTGTGTTTTTCATTAACCCTTTATGCTGCTGTGTACTACATACCCATATTCAATACAGAGATAAAAAACGTTTTTTTGTTTTTTTTTATTCAATATAGATAAAACGTTTTTTTTTTTTTTTTTTTTTAATGAAAATAAAAACGCTGCTAATAACGATAATAATCAGTAAACAGTAATTATCAAATAAAAATCAAACAACATCAAAACGTGTGCCAGTATCGACTTGCTCCCCATACGGAAAGTACATATATTTTACATATATTAAAAGCAATATATGTTCAACTTATATGCCTGTTATTTTTTTATGTTGCTTTTGTATGTGTATTTATATATGTTCATATATAAACCATATGTGGTTTTGGCACAAAATTGGCCCCTTTTTGTAGTATGTACAATATAAGGATTTTATGTGTTTGTATATGTAACATACTTTGCTCCCCATATATGTTATTTGTACTGCAAATATGTGTTTTTATACTTTTAAATATGCTTTTTTTACACTTTAAATATGCCTATTTTATACTTTAAATATGTGTTTCTTATACTTTGAATATGATTTGTTTTATAAGTTATTCAAGATGTTTTTTATATTTTAAATGTTTTTTAAATATATTTTTAATGATTGTTTTATACTTTAAATATGCTTTTTTATAAGTTAAATATTCTGTTTTTATACTTTAAATATGTTTCTTATAGTTTAAATATGTTTTTTTTATAAGTTAAATGCATGTGTACTTTTTTTATACTTTACATGTACTGTTTTTTATAATGGAAATATACCCCTTCATTTAGTGAATGTTTGTGACAGGATGACGGAATGTGGTGTAAATAATCGACAGACCAGTCCAGTTTCCAATAAACAAGCACCAGGTTTTATTTCCTAATAACAAGGAACCGGAAGGCACCAAAAATAGGGGAATTAAACAATAGGGAAGCCGGGGTACACAGCGATATGTAACCCGACAAAAATAAAGAGAACGGGGGGTTGCAGTCCCAAACAAGGAGAAACAAAACAAAACAGTCCGTCTTTTTAAATCCGGGAAGGGAAAAACAAGGGGGTAATAAATCCGGCACTTCCGGGTTCTCGCTCCTCCGGCGTATTCCCGGAGCGTCCCGTTAGTGCTCTAAAAACACACAAAAGGTAGAAGGGGTTAGCAGGTATACACACACAAAACAACGACCCGTCCTCTTAGTCCCCTTACTCTATTTATTTCCCTGCTCGTCTCTCTCTTTCTCTCGCTCACTCGCTATCTCTCTCTCACACATTGTACCTTGCCAGAAGGAACAGAACCCTGGGCCACGCCCCCTTTTGTACTCTCCATCCCGTCCCCATTGGTCAGCGAGGGCAACCGCCGTTGACCAATATGCGATTGCCACAACGCTTCCCGTCTGGGTCGATGACGTTGCGCACCGTGGTTCCACCCCCGTCCGAGGTGGCCGTCCCCCCTTTTGCAGCAATAAAGTGCCTTGCCACCTGTTCTGGGAATGCCTGCTCCTCCTCCCTGGCGCCCTCACCGGTCGGGAGGGAGATCTAAAACAAGAGTCCATTCTCTCTTTGTCACAATGTTCTATACAAATCTACATATTTTCATATCCATGAACCAATGAAGAAAAATGTGAAAACATTAAAATACACACAACATTTATAAATATAGTTGTCGTCAAAGGTTTACATACCCCACACTGTAACCAGAAAATAGAATGCTACACTGACACTTCATATAAATATAATTCCTGGTATTTTTCCTCCATAGAAAAGATAACACAAGATTTATACACAAAAAGTTTGTTTATTTTCAACACTTATTCAAAAATAAGTAACATTTACATTACTTTATGTAATGAGCTCATATGTAATATACTTAGTTTAGAACTACTATTACATTACATACAGACGTGCTCAAATTTGTTGGTACCCCTCCACAAAAAACGAAGAATGCACAATTTTCTCTGAAATAACTTGAAACTGACAAAGGTAATTGGCATCCACCATTGTTTATTCCATATTTAATAGAAATCAGACTTTGCTTTTGATTTTTTATTCAACATAATATTGTAAATAATAAAACAAATGAAAATGGTATGGACAAAAATGATGGGACCGCTAACCTAATATTTTGTTGCACAACCTTTAGAGGCAATCACTGCAATCAAATGTTTTCTGTAGCTCTCAATGAGACTTCTGCACCTGTTAACAGGTAGTTTGGCCCACTCTTCCTGAGCAAACTGCTCCAGCTGTCTCAGGTTTGATGGGTGCCTTCTCCAGACTGCAAGTTTCAGCTCTTTCCATAGATGTTCGATAGGATTCAGATCAGGACTCATAGAAGGCCACTTCAGAATAGTCCAATGTTTTGTTCTTATCCATTCTTGGGTGCTTTTAGCTGTGTGTTTTGGGTCATTATCCTGTTGGAGGACCCATGACCTGCGACTGAGACAGAGCTTTCTGACACTGGGCAGTGCGTTTCGCTCCAGAATGCCTTGATAGTCTTGAGATTTCATTGTGCCCTGCACAGATTCAAGGCACCCTGTGCCAGGCGCAGCAAAGCAGCCCCAAAACATAACCGAGCCTCCTCCATGTTTCACTGTAGGTATGGTGTTCTTTTCTTTGAAAGCTTCATTTTTTCGTCTGTGAACATAGAGCTGATGTGACTTGCCAAAAAGCTCCAGTTTTGACTCATCTGTCCAAAGGACATTCTCCCAGAAGGATTGTCAATATGCATTTTAGCAAATTCCAGTCTGGCTTTTTATGTTTTTTTCTTTCAAAGTGGAGTCCTCCTGGGTCTTCATCCATGGAGCCCACTTTCGCTCAAAAAGCAACGGATGGTGCGATCAGAAACTGACGTACCTTCACCTTGGAGTTCAGCTTGTATCTCTTTGGCAGTTATCCTTGGTTCTTTTTCTACCATTTGCACTATCCTTCTGTTCAATCTGGGGTCGATTTTCCTCTTGCGGCCGCGCCCAGGAAGGTTGGCTACAGTTCCATGGACCTTAAACTTCTTAATAATATTTGCAACTGTTGTCACAGGAACATCAAGCTGCTTGGAGGTGGTCTTGTAGCCTTTACCTTTACCATGCTTGTCTATTATTTTCTTTCTGATCTCCTCAGACAACTCTCTCCTTTGCTTTCTCTGGTCCATGTTCAGTGTGGTGCACACAATGATACCAAACAGCACAGTGACTACTTTTCTCCATTTAAATAGGCTGAATGACTGATTACAAGATTGGAGACATGTGTGATACTAATTAAAGAAACTAATTAGTTTGAAATATCACTATAATCCAATTATTTATTATCTTTTATTATTTATTATCTTTTTTTATCTTACAGGAACCAGGGACTGAGGCAGATAGGCAAGTTCCTGCTTCAAGTAATTTTTAATTAACTACATTTGGTAACTTTGTAAGGTGGTGTTTGAATTAGCTGAGTTGGTGTGTGATTAGTACCAGGTGAGTGGTTTAATTCAATAGAAGTTGATTTGCTATCTGATTGGTTTCCACGCAGTTGTTTTTTATATATTAAGCAGCCTATTTCTGCGCCAGCAAGAAGCACCAGCAAACTGAAGAGCCTCAACAAAAGAGCCGGGAGTCTAGCTGTGGGAGTCCAGCAAGGGAGGCCCTGCGCTGAGACGCTGTTCCAATAGATCCAAACCTAACGGGCCTCTAGAAGAAGCTATCTACTAGTCAGGTCTGTACCCTCCACCCTACTGCTCCTACTGTGCCTTTTGTCCTGCTTGTCCTGCTATGACTGCCTCTCACATCCCTGTTCTGTCCTCCCGTCCTCGTCCTCTGCCCTCCCTCCGCTGCTGCTCCTCCAACCCTCTAACCTCATTTCTCTGCCTCTCCCCCCCCCCCACCACACTCTCTGGTGCACTCTGGAACTGTCACTCTTCTGCTAACAAAGCTGATTTCATATCTGCCTTTGCCTCCCACCTCTCGCTCGATTTCCTTGCTCTCACTGAAACCTGGCTGTCCCCTGATAACACTGTTACTCCCGCTGCCCTGTCCTCTCTCTCGTCCTGTCCCATACCCCGCGTCTCACTGGACGGGAGGGTGGGACAGGTCTTCTCCTCTCCCTCCTTACTCTTTTCTGTCCCCTCCGATCTCATCTCACTCTCTGTCAATACCTTTGAATTTCATGCAGTCCAACTAACCTTTCCCTGTCAACTCCTGCTCATTGTTCTGTACCGCCCCCCTGGGCCTCTCACTCACTTTCTGGATGAACTCGACTTTCTACTCTCCTCCCTCCCCTCTCTGTCTACCCCGACTGTCCTGTTGGGTGACTTCAACATCCATCTCTCCAACCCCAGCCACTCTGCTGGATTCCTCCCTCTCCTGCACTCCTTCGACTTCTGTCTCTCTCCGTCCCCTCCTACCCACAAAGCTGGCCGTCAACTGGACCTCACCTTCTCCAGGGCCTGCTGCCCCTCCACCCTCTCTGTCACCCCCCTGGACCTCTCTGATCACTATTTCATCTCTTTTCTCTGTCTCCCCCCTCTCCCTGCTCCTCCTACCCCCACTGTCACCTCTCGCCGTAACCTCCGCTCTCTCTCCCCCCTCTGTCCTTGCCTCCACTGCTCTCTCACCCTCCCTCCCATCGACTCCTTTTCACAACTCTCCGTAGACTCTGCTACCTCCACCCTCTTCTCCTCACTCACCTCCTCCCTCGACTCCCTCTGTCCCCTCACCTCCCGACCTGCTCGCCCCTCCCCCCCCATCCCTGGCTCTCCTCTGTGCTCCGCTCGGCAAGAATCACACTGCGATCTGCTGAAAAGAAATGGAAGAGAACCAAACTCCCTGCTGCCCTAGACCTTTACCGCACTCTCCTCTCCTCCTTCTCCTCTACTCTCTCCTCTGCTAAATGTGCTTATTTCCAATCTGTAATCCAAGCCTCCACTAACAACCCACGTAAACTATTCTCTACCTTCTCCTCCCTCCTAAACCCTCCCCCCCCTCCTCCTCCCTCCCAGTGGTGTAGTGGTAAAAAAAAAGTACCGGAGCGGTCCCAATGAGAATCAATTGAATAGTTAACGAGGTATTAACAGTTACGCCCACTTTCCATTTAACGCGATTTAATCGGGTTTTTTTTAATAATAATATAACACATATTTTACTTAACAAATTTCTGTAAAATCTCCCCTCTCTATAGAAAATTAAAAGTTGCACTTACCAATCACAGGTTGTTTTTAGTCAACTATAGGAACTGCCACAGAGCGTCAGGGGAGTCGCTGGAAATTGGAGCTGCCACCCGTGTATGGCTGTCATCTGCGGATCGATGATTGTGTCGCAAACCAAGTGGTCACATAAGGGCTTGATTCCACTGTCTCAAAGGGGTCCATGAAGCTTGATAAACATTAAGGCTGAAGCATGTTTGATTAAAATTTTGGAACGCTGATCAGTTATAATTAAGTTCATTTGGCTGAATCCCCTTTCACATTCAGCAGTACTGCACGGGATCACACGTGTGCAGTTAATAAGTGGAGCTAAATCATCTGGAATTCTTCCGTTGTTCTCCTTAAAATCTCGAAATGCATTTTTGATAATACGTTCATTTAGCTGAAAGCGCCGACACAATCTTTCAACTTCATTTTCGCCATAACCCTGGGGTAGTTCTGCAGGCCAGTGGTGTGGATCCAGGACCAAGAGCTCAGAAAGAAGACTTTCATATTTTTGGCAATTCACCTCGGAAGAAGCCTGAAAGAATAAGCTATTTGAAATTAATGGTAGCATTTCTAAAATGTATTTTCGAAACCTTAACTGTATATATATATATATATATATATATATATATATATATATATATGTTTTGTAGTTTTGAGTAGGATTAAATAAAATAAATAATAAAAGTGAGATTTTGCAGAATACATATACTGTGCGGGAGTGTTTTTCTATTCTTATATTTACATTAGCCTATGCACCTGCGATGAGACTGACAGGAGTGCAGATGTTTATAATTTATTTGTATATACTTCTCAGTTGCAGTTTTATACTACACATGAAACTGAAATTAACGCCCCCCTCTGCTCGTTAATTGCAAACAATTAGGCTAGCTATTAAAATTAAAAAATCTGTACAAGGTTTATGAACATACCTTCTCATTTGATGCAGTGGTTGTAAAAAGTCGTTCTTTCATATGATTGGCGAGTTTGGTAAGGAATTGTTTATGATTTATTTTTACATGTTTGGGATTCGACGTCAGCACTGTAGATTTAAATGTTCCTTCCATGGCAGCTATCTGCGCTTCAAGAGTCTTTGTACCTACATTCTCATTCATGGATTCAAAAATCCTTACTGTTCTACGTGCCATTTTATCTGCATAAACCAATGTAGTAGTCCGTTTCTGGAGAATCTCTGACAGCAGTGAAAGTTCGTATAAGGCATCGTACATAACTCCGAGATCAATGAGAAATTCTGGCGAGCACAGCCTTTTCAGTAGACCGCTGTATGTCGCTCTTTCAGCAGAAGTCCGCTTAGAGCTTACGGCAGCTTTAAAATGAGTCGACAGAACTTCAAAACTTTCCCACACAGCGGAGACAGTCCTGAACGAACTGGATATCCATCTCACATCCAGTACACGACCAATTTTCCTCAAGACAGCATCCAGTTCCTTCGCACAATTTCGGAGTTCTTGCTGATTTAGTGCTGATCTACTGTAGACTGAGTATAGCTTGTCCATGAAAGAATGAAAATGGTTCATGCCAGTAGTCTCAGAAACACTATCGGCAACTGCAAGTTCGAGTCTGTGATTTAGACAGTGCCAGACAACAATGTTGGGGTACATGTCTGAAATTCGTTTTGCCACACCAGATTTTTTCCCAAGCATTACACTTGCACCGTCACTTGCAAATGCAACAAGATTCTTCTGTAAGTATGCATGGTCAAACCCGTGTTTTTGAAGACACTTAGTAAGCGCTAACACTATGGACTCAGCTGACTGATCAAAAAGTTCAACTAACTCCAAAAACATGAAGTGAGGGTCACGTGTCTTGTCTGTCTCGCATTTGAGATGCACAATAAGTGCTGGGGAACCATTCAGAGCTGTTGATTCATCAATTAACACAGCAATTTTTCCATCGATGTGTATTATTCTCTCACAGGCTTTTTTGACCATTTCATCAGAAACGTGGTTGATAATTTGAGTGGCGCTGTATCTGGAATGAAGACCAGTTCCCACATTAACACCATTTATTTCTTGCAGTTCCAGTAAGGCCTGATGATCAGAATAGGGTCGATTTTGTTTTGCAAGGTAGTAAGCAGTAGAAAATATTTTACAGGTAGTTTCGTGATCTCGCCTTTTTGCACTGTCAACACATTTCCCAATAATGTCCTCTGTGTTCTGCTGTAACAATGCAGTGGCCTTGTTATGAGCGCTGGATTTCTTGTGTTCAGCTATCTTTTTTTTTTAAAGATCGTAGCTGTTGCTCTCGAGTTTTTCCATTGTACCCAACACTGTAATTTTTCCACTCAGAAGACAGAGAAACACCCTGACTTTTCAAAACTGACAGCGCAGAAACACGTCTACAAACACGACAGCCCAGATTACCATCCGCACAGTCAAGGAAAGTGTAAAGTTGTTTCTTTTCTTCCCATACCTCAGAACTCCAGATGTTTGGCCATGGCTGTTTCTCCGCGTTTTTTTCTTCAACTGCTGTAGGTTCTGGTTCCACTGTAGGTTCTGCTTCTGCCGTACAAACAAACGATCTTCTGTTTTTACTACTATTGCCAAAATATTGGATCAAAGTCTCTTGACGAGTTCGTTTACTACCTCCGAGACCAGACATTTTTGATTTGTGAGTTGTTTTTTATTATTATTAATACCGTTACTAATATCATCACCTCAGTTACGGCCAAGGAACGAACCGCCTCCTTCTCTGATTGGTTGTCAGCAACATCACTTTCAAAAGTGATTTGCTAAAAAAAAAAACTGGAATGACAGCATATTTTAATGGCATAATAATGGACCAATCGAAAGCAGCAACTGTGCTGCTTATTGTGGTGACATCGTTTTTCAGATTACTTGATGTTTTAGCCGACAGCTTGTCTTTATTAAACGTATAGCTAGCTGTCTGTCTGTCGCAAATTCGCACAGCTGGCACAGAGCCGCAGGCAACGCTTACTACAAGTGTTTAGACAAAATTCGAACACGAAAATATTTTAAATATATGTATTTATAAATGTGAACATTTGCAATTGAAAAACATGGATTGAAAAAGTGCCGGAGCGCCGCTCCGCCCCGCTCCGGCTCCACTACACCCCTGCTCCCTCCTCTATCTCCCCTGATGACTTTGCCTCCTTCTTCTCTTCTAAAATCTCAGATATCCGCAAACTCTTTAACACCTCTCCCTCCCCCGCACCCCCTCCTGCTCCAACCCCTACACCCACGACATCCCCTACTTACTGGCCCTCCTTCTCCACCTTCTTGCCCCTCTCAGACTCTGACCTCTCCTCCCTGCTCCAGGGTCACAAACCCACCACGTGTGCCTTGGACCCCCTCCCCACTCACCTCTTTCAAGCTGCTGCTCCTGCTCTACTCCCCTTCATCTCCTCCCTCCTCAACACCTCTCTACTTTCTGGTATCTTTCCCTCTGCCTTCAAAAAAAAGCTCTATCACTCCCCTCCTCAAAAACCTACCCTCGACCCCACCTCCCCAGAGCTACCGTCCTGTCTCCCTCCTACCCTTCCTCTCCAAAACCCTCGGGACTGTACACCGCCAGCTCTCTGCTTTCCTGTCCAATCTGGCTTCCGCTCTGCTCACTCCACTGAAACCGCCCTCCTGTCTGTCACCAACTCACTTAAGTGTGCCCGAGCTGCCTCTCTCTCCTCTGTCCTAATTCTCCTCGACCTCTCTGCTGCCTTTGACACTGTTGATCACTCTATTCTACTATCATCTCTTGCTGACCTGGGGATCTCTGGCACTGCTCTGGCCTGGTTCTCCTCCTACCTCTCCAACCGCACTTACCAGGTAACCTGGCGTGGAGCAACCTCCACACCTCACCCTCTCTTAACTGGAGTCCCCAAGGGTCAGTCTTGGGTCCTCTCCTGTTCTCTCTCTACACCCGCTCCCTGGGCCCCCCTCATCGCATCCTATGGTTTCTCATACCATTTCTATGCTGATGATGCTCAGATTTTCCTCTCCTTCCCCACCTCTGACTCCACCATCTCCTCCCGTATCTCTACCTGTCTGTCTGCTATTTCCTCCTGGATGCACTCGCATCACCTCAAACTCAACCTCTCTAAATCTGACCTCCTTTTCTTTCCCTCCTCCTCCCCCTCCTCTGATCTCTCTATCTCTGTTCCTCTGGAATCTACCACACTCTCCCTCTTCCTCAGCTAAGAACCTTGGAGTCACCCTGGACCCCTGCCTCTTTATTCCCAGCACATCTCCACTCTGGCACGCACTTGCCGATTCTTCCTGAGCAACATCCGAAGAATCCGACCCTTCCTCACCAACTATGCTACCCAGCTCCTGGTCCAGGCCCTGGTACTCTCCGCCTAGACTACTGCAACTCCCTCCTGGCTGGCCTCCCTCGTCCGCCACCCGTCCGCTCCAGCTCATCCAGAACTCTGCTGCCCGCCTGGTGTTCTCTCTGCCTCGCCCGCCCATGCTACTCCACTACTCCGCTCGCTCCACTGGCTCCCGATCACCGCTCGCATCCAGTTCAAGACTCTTGTACTAGCCTACAGATGCCTTGACCAGACTGCACCCAGCTACCTCCAGACCCTCATCTCTCCCTACACCCCCACTCGACCTCTCCGCTCCGCCTGCACTAGAAGACTAGCTCTACCTCCGCTATGCTCCCCTGTCTCCAGAGCCCGCTCCTTCTCCACCCTTGCTCCGCAGTGGTGGAATGACCTTCCTACAGATGTCAGGACTGCCCAGTCCCTGACCACATTCCGGCGCCTCCTTAAGACTCACCTCTTCAAACAGCACCTGTAGAACTCCTCTGTTTGTATCCTGGGACACTATCACCCTTCATGTAAATGTGCTTTATTCTGCTCTTATCTGCCCCCATATTTTACTGCATTTAATCCTGTACTTCAGAATACTGTAATCTGCCAAGTGTTTAACCTGTAGTACTTTGTATTTAATCACATCCGGATGTAACTATCACTATTTAATCATATCCTGATGTAACTATCACTATTATCTGCTGTATTATTGAATTGTGGTTTGTCACACTTGAACAAAAGTTATTGTATTTCTTGCTCTTATTGTATTACTTGTATTGTAACACTTGAAATGTATTTGCTTACGATTGTAAGTCGCCCTGGATAAGGGCGTCTGCTAAGAAATAAATAATAATAATAATAATAATAATAATAATCATCATTATAATCTTTTCTAAGGGGTACCAACAAATGTGTCCAGGCCATTTTAGAATATCTTTGTAGAATAAGCAATAATGCATCTCTTTTCACAGCTTCTTTGCTTTATTCTATGACATACCAAAGGCATGCAAGTATACATGATAAAATAGCTTTTAATTTCATCACTTTTCAGGAGGAATGAAGCATTATTTCAATGAGCTGTAAGGGTACCAACAAATTTGAGCACGTCTGTATGACTCATATCGCTCTGCAAACTTTTTTTTTTGAAGGATAAACAGTTTTTTTGAAGAATAAATCACAATTTTAAAAGAAAACAGTTTTGGAGAGTTCGGACCTTTACTCCCCCCCCCCCCATTTACAATTAAATTGGGGTCACCTGAAGAATGTTGACAGGACAGACAAGAAGCACGATGGTCCTATGCATACAGTTTATGTAATATAACTTTGAAATACTGTGCTATTCAAAAGTATTATAACTTATTTTTTAAACAATACCCAAAAAGATAACAGTCAAAAAATGACTTGTCTTAAAAAACAAACAAACAAAAAAAAGTTTTTACAGAAGCCCTGACATATCAATTTGTACAACACTCACTGAAAACCATGGTTGGGGTCAATTCATGTTTTTCAATTCCAATTCCTCCTTCAAATCAATTCTAAATTCCAGTTCCTTTTTGCATTCACAGAATAGGCTTTATTGGAATTGAATTGAAAAGGGAATTTAAAATGGAATTGGAATTGACCCCAACCCTGTTGAAAACAAAACAAGAAATACAGATCTGGTCCTTCAAATCTTCACTCTGGTTTCATTCTGTGTCGTAGTTCATTTATCTTGCTGTTAATTGCACCACCAATTACACTCTTTGGGGTACAGGGAAACTTTTTCAAGGTAGCCCCTAAAAAACATTTATCACATAGATTTAACGACTTGCACATAGATATATAAAAATCTTTTAAAAAACATACCACATATCTTTGAGAAGGGTTCATTAGTTACATATTGCCACAGTAAATCAACAACATTTTTGTGTGTGGGTGTATTTAAATGTTTTGGTGTATGCTCTTAAACTTGTCTTACACTACAGTTCATAGTAAAATCTGTACTTGGGGAAGCAGCTATGCAAAGGCAGTCTTTTCTCCATTAATATCTTGCTTAAGCATTGCATTGATGTGGCACAACTGGACTGAAATGTGAAGTATTTGCTCAAAAGTCAAATTTACATGAGACATGAACGTTTATATTGTCAAAGATCCCAGGGGACTATTTATTATTATTATTATTATTATTATTATTATTATTATTATTATTATTATGTATTCAAATGTCTGAAGCATTAATCCAAGGTGATTTACAAGGTGTTGTCTTTGAAAGAGTAAGGTGGCTAAATTCCAAGTCAGGCTCTAACAATCAGGTCTAACAAATTTCTTATGTCTCCACCTTAACTGCTGTGTAGTAATCTGCTGGTACAAAATGGCTGTCATGCATCACCCCAGAGGGTGCTGCACTTGAGTGGTGGATGAAGTGAGTCTGTAAAGCACTTTGGGATCTTTCCGACTGCTACATGTAAGGTATTATTATTTATTAATAAATTAACTCTAGTCTCTGAAACTAAAACAAAGGCCAAAGGAACATTAGAAATGCTAACCCGTTTTGTTCTACAGAGTTAAAAAGGAGATTTAGAAATTTTGTACAACAGCATTTACATACCATATATGGCTTCCACCTTTAAGCGATCCAGAGGTGTCTTTTTCTCCGAAGTTGGATCTCTCTTGTTGCCACCACCACGAAGATTGCTCTTTAGTAATGTTGGAATGTCAAAGACAGCAACCGTCAGGGTCCGTCCATATGATGTATTCGTGCTGCACCTCTCTGCAAGGATCCAGGACAGTTTGTCAATACAAACTCCCATGCCTGGGAATATTTCCACCTAAAAAGGCACAAGGTAAATAAAAAACAAGTTCATCCCAAAACTATTCTTATATTATGTTAAGTGGAATACTCAGACATTATCAGTAAGGCTGTGATTTTGTTACAGAAATTTGTCTCAATTCTAAGTCTATTAATTTACAGACAAAAAAAATAAATAAAGTCAGTGAATCTGTGACACCCATGACAATCACATTCTTATTATCAACTATAAATATGAATATAACTGATAATGTAGCATCATTAGATTGTTTATAACTAATACATTTTTTCAATATATATATTTTTACCTTGTCTTTGTAATATTTTAGACCAAGAGTGTTATAACTGTTTTGGTGCTTCTTTGTCAGAGTCAGAACAATTTGGTGTGGGGCTGTCAGAACCACTTGATGGTGACACTCTTTTGGCTTCATCGTTGATAAACGTGGCTTTTGTTACAATTTTTTTTTCAGATTTTCCAAAATGTCTTGAATCTCTGGGGAAAAAAAACCTTAGTATTAAATGCTAATCATTTTTAGTAATATATTTAATACAAAGTGAAAACAAAACATCAATGCCTGCAATTATACTTAAAAGACTTGCTGTATGTTATTAGCAAACTGACCTTTATGTGGGTCATTAACATTAGCTACAAAGAAAATAGAAAAAAAGAAAAAAAAGAGAAAATACAAGAATTAGCAGGTCTAATGTAATGCATATAGTCATTAATGTAGAGGATTTGCACAAGTTATGTTGAAAAACTTAATTTATTTAATAAACAGTATTATTAAACTATTAGATAGTGCACATTAAGAGTCTGTATTGTGGTCCTAGATTACTTCAGTATGATCAACTATAATACATTACTCAGGAAAATCACACATGGAATCTAAATTACTGAAGACTAAAACTTATCAAGGTAAGGAATTATTTGCTATAAATAAAACAAATAAAAAACTTACCATCAACCATATGGTTTCGAAGATCTTGGTTTTCGTTTTTAAGTCTAGTGTTTTCCTTTTCAAGCTGCTTAACTTTTTGCTGTAGCTCAACTTCACTGGACTCTTGAAACATCTGTAGAATATTGTGGGATCTAATTCTTGAAGCTCCATCGGTTTTCTTTTTTATTCTGTGCTGTATTCAGAGAGGAAAAAAAGTTTAAATGAAAAAATGATAGATATATATAATATATATATATATGTGAGAAAAAGGAAAACTGCTGTGTACCAAAATGATCAATAAGAAAAAAGAAAAAAGAAAAGGATATTTCAGGTACTTAAAAAGGTAGAATAATTGATTACAAATCAATTATCAGGACGTTTCGGACTACAAGTCCTTCATCGGCTGAATACAAAAAAAACAGTGCTTTAAGAAGTTGATAAAAAACAAACAAGTAGTCTTTTAAACAAAATTCCAGAATGTTGATGATGATGATGATGATGACCTCAGAATAGAATGTTCATTCCAAATGGCTCCAAAGTGCCTAGTTTGAAAATAAGTTCACATTCCTTTTGTTTCCTGACAGCATTAGTTCCATAGCATTGAACCATCCCACAAATTGTGATGTCTTCTATAGTATGGTCATTTCTGTTAAAATGTCTGGCGACAGGAAAGGTAGAGGTGTTAATTCGTATACTTCTCAGATGTTCCACGAAGCGATCAGCCAAGCGTCGTTTTGTTTCACCGATATATAGCTTGTTACATTTGATGCAGCCAAAGCAATATACTATTCCTTTACTAATGCAAGTAAAAGTATCATGGATAGTAAATAAGGATTTTGCTCCCTTAACTACTGTGTTGCTGTGAATGTATTTACAAGTTGCACAACGTAACCTATTGCATGGAAACGTACCCTTAAGATTGGGTCGAAAAAGGGTAAAAAAAGAAAAAGGGTACGTTTCCATGCATTGGCTGCATCAAATGTAACGGTCCCCATCCAAATTGACAGAGCTTGAGCAATTTTGCCAAGAAGAATGGGCAAAAATTGCAGGATCCAGATGTGCAAAGCTGGTAGAGACTTACCCAAAAAGACTCACAGCTGTAATTGCTGCCAAAGGTGCTTCTACCAAGTATTGACTCAGGGGGGTGAATACTTATGCAACCAACAAATGTCTTTCTTTTTCGTTTAATTAACTTTTGTGTCACAATAAAAAATATTTTGCACCTTCAAAGTGTTAAGTATGTTGTGTAAATCAAATGGTAAAAATCCCAATTAAATCCATTTTAATTCCAGGTTGTAACACTACAAAATGTGGAAAAGTCCAAGGGGGTGAATACTTATGCAAGGCACTATATATATATATATATATATATATATATATACACTTTTCAATCACATTTCATCAAGAAACAGCTGTAAGAAGACACTTTTGTAAAAAAAAAAAAAAAAAAAAAAAGTAAAATGTTCACTTTAACTTTATAAATTATGGACTAGACAATAAAAAAAGCATCTTATAAACTGAACCCACACAACCAACTTACTTTTAACTCAGCAATTAACATTTCGAGTAAGTTGGTTAAAATGTTTTGAATATATATATATATATATATATATATATATATATATATATATATGAATGAATTAATATGATAAAAATATTGCAATACATTTTATTTTATTTTTTATTTGAACTACATTACACCTTACCGGTAACTGCTGTTCATCAAGGTCACTATCATCTGAAATTTGAAGTTTTTTGTTTGGTTTAGGTACTCTCTTTTTAGGAGAGGGCATTTTCGTTAGGTCATTAAGTTTTCTTCTTAGTTCGTCTTCTTTTCCTAAAATAAAAATAAAATAAATAAAACCCTGCATTATGTCCAGATATTTGGGGATTATATTTATTTGTCATAAAAATACTGTGCTTTGACCATACAAATTAAGATGGACAGCCAACACTGAATCAAAACCGAACTTAAATTAAATCTGGTTTAATTTATTTTGTGGTTTTGGGGATTTTATTGTAAACCACAGCACACAGTAAATAGTTCTTACAAATTCCAGTCGTCAAGTGTGACGAGTTCTTAGCTCCCTCTGCACCACCTACCTACCACAGTATGTACGAAGTACAACAAATTAATAAAATATATATATATATATATATATATATAGTCTGGAAAATCTAAAATACTGTGTAAAGACTCTTAAAAAAAAAAAACACACACACATACAGTGGCTCTCAAAAGTATTCATCCCCTTTGCTATGACACACCTAAATAAGCTCTGGTGCAACCAATTGTCTTTAGAAGTCACATAATTAGTTAAATGGAGTCCACCTGTGTGCAATTAAGGTGTTTCACATGATTTCAAGTTAAATACACCTGTCTCTGGGAGGTCCCACAATTGGTTAGTACATTTCGTAACAAAAACTACATCATGAAGACGAAGGAAAATTCAAAGCAAATCCGGAATAAGGTTCTTCAAAAGCACCAATCAGAGGTAGGATATAAGAACATTTCCAAGGCATTGAATATCCCCCGGAGCACAGTAAAGTCCATTATTAAGAAATTGAGAGAATATGGCACAACTGTGAATCTGTCTAGAACAGACCGTCCTCAAAAACTGAGTATCCGGGCGAGAAGGGCACTAGTCAGGGAGGCCACCAAGAGGCCTATGGCAACTCTAAAGGAGTTACAGTCTTCCACAGCTGAGCTGGGAGACACTGTGCATACGACAACAATAGCCCAGGTGCTTCACAAAACTGGCCTTTATGGGAGAGTGGCAAAAAGAAAGCCATTGTTGAAAAAAAACTCACATCAAATCTCGGCTAGAGTTTGCCAGAAGGCATGTGGGAGACTCTGAGACCAAGTGGAAGAAGATTCTGTGGTCTGATGAGACCAAAATAGTAGTAATATTACTATAGCTTATGTCAAAAGTCTAATTTATGACCCTTTTGACCTTTTTTTGACCTTATAGGTATGAATTTATGAATATATAATGAGGGGGCGTGGATTTATGGATTTATGAATATATAATGAGGGGGTGTGGATTTATGAATTTATGAATATATAATGAGGGGGCGGGGATTTTATTATGGTTACAAGACATATATGCTTATTGAATATAGGTATATATTATATATTATATATTATATATATATCCCTATAAACTTATGGCACGTCTTTTATAAGATATGGACAAAAAATCAGTATTTAATATGTTATTTATGTAATCAGGGGATAGTGGGCTACCCAAGTTTTTATAAATGCTTATGTTAACTAATGCTTTGTGCAGACAACATTAAAGTCTTTTTTTTTTTTTTTTTTTACATAAGACACTTAATGAAAAAAGGAGAAAGTTTAAAAGAAGGTATTAAAAGCAAAAAAAAAAAAAAAAAAAGAACACAACTACTTAGCCATTTTAAAAGCATTTATACATTACACACACACACACACAGAAATCAGAGTACGAGGTGCTGTGATTTTACATTTTGATATGTTTTGCGTATACATATTTTTTACTAGGCACCGTTAAAAGCAAAAGATATTTACACATACAGAATCCAATAGATGAAACAGGAGAAAGTTTAAAACAGCGTATCATAAAATAAAACAGATATTAAATTAAATATTTATAAAAAAGAACAAAACAAAACAAAACAAAATCTACCAAAGCACAATTTCTGAAAAAGCTCTCTCTCTCTCTCTCTCTCTCTCTCTCTCTCTCTCTCTCTTACCGTTTTCAAAAAAAACTCCCCAGGACAACCGCTTAAGTACAGTCTGAATTCTCTCCCTCGCAGACAGCTACAGACAACTGCACTCATCAAACTTTAGCAGAAGAATGACTGCAAACTCGCTCTGTGACTTAAATAGGGGGCGGTTCCTTTGGCTTCGAACATGCGCGCAACTTCCTATAGGTACACTTACATGCGCGCGCACATGAGCACAGGCACTGAGACACCCCCACACACAGACACTCACACAGACACATAACCACCCGCTATGAACAGACAGGCGTCTCGATGTATTAAAAACCACCGATACCTATTTGTTAGAGGAAGGCACCCTGCAGAGAAGGCTTTTGAAATGTGTGATTTGTAATGCCTTAAGGTTTGGGTCTCAGCATGGTAGACACTCCTAGGGCTATTTCAAATGAATATACAGATTTTGTATATATTAAGGAGCTTGCATACTTTTGTTAAGATTAAAACCTGGAATCAATTCTATAAATAAAAACTGTTTAAGCGTGTTTGGTTGTTTGTGTTTGTTTGTTTGTTTGCTTGTTTTTTTTTAAAAAAAGATAAAATGAGAGCCTTTTTATCCTGACGCAAATAAAATTAAAAATGCTCAAATGAAAGACGTATTAAAAATATATTGCATGAACATTTTACGCCTGTAATACTGCGTAAAGAAAATAGATTTAACTAAGCCTACGTTTAACTATAAACAAACAAACAGGTATAAGTATATGCTATTGCAAAGTTTGGTTATTCGCACTGTACCAATAAAACTTATGGAATTGAATATAACTGAATAAAAACAAAATGTTATGATTCTGTAGGAAACAAATGAAGGAAAATTAAACACAGATGTAAATGAATAAAACAAACATGTTTTAGGGAATAAGGGCTACGGTTTTGTAGTGTATTTAGCATGTCTGAAAAACCGAAAATCATTTGTGAGGTGAGAACCGTGGCACCGCTTAGTCTAGTTCTTTAACATATCCGACTTAGGGTGGCGGGATGGCTGATTATGTTGGAAAGCACGAGGTTATCTCAACGTGAATATATATATATATATATATATATATATATATATATATATTATAGGGGAGTGTCACAAAGACGGCCGGAGTGGGTGGCGTCAGACCAGAAGCAGGAAATAAACAGACAGAGAGGTGTGGTTTGGTGCAGCTGAGCGAATGCTTTCGCTCAGCATTTAATCAACAGAACAGAAAATAAAAGGTTTTAAACACACAAAACACAGGACACGGCACTTGCGGCAAAATAAATAGACAAACAAAACGTACTAAACACTTAACAAACGGTGCACGGAGAGACAAACAAACACGGTGAGTACAACCACTTCTAGATTATTATTTTACTTTACTACTTTCCTCCTTCTCCTCACCCGTTCTCCACTCTCGAACACCCAACCCCGACTGAATGAAATGTGCATCTATATATACTGTTGTGCTGGGATTCAATTACTAATTAATTATTCACTTGAATCCCAGCACGTGAATTAATTCTGTGCAACCCCGTGCTCACATATTACATTTAACCAGCACGTGAAGTGATTTGTGCCCTCCTCGTGCCTAAATATAAATCTACATTTTTAAATACACGTGAAACACAGACCCGTTTATATCCCGTGTACCAATCTATACACCAACATTAACACACGCCGCAACATACAACACATAATATGCACACACAGGGGCGGGGCACATTGCCACATATACCCCCCTGTGCAAAGCACACATGGCCTCAACAGCCACCTCCCCTTAAAAATCCAGCAGTCCAGGACAAAGTCTCGGGCTGGGAAGGGAGGCTTCAGTGGGCCCATGGCTGGCCATGCTGTCAGCACCCCTGCCGGTAGTGGCACGGCTGACAGCCTGCTGGTCCACGCCTGCAGCGAATTGCTGCGGGGATGCTGGTCTCCTGACCTCTCCCCCTTTCTTCGTGGCCGTAGCTCCCCTTGGTGGGGCTCCAACCACAGTACTTCCGCAGCGCAAGTGCTGCAGTGGGAGCAGGTCTCCGGACCTCCCCACGATCTCCGGCAGCGAAACTGCTGCAGTGGGAGCAGGTCTCCTGACCTCCCCCCACGATCTCCGGCAGCGAAACTGCTGCTGGGGTTGGTGGTCTCCAGACCTCCTCCCCCTTCTTCGTGGCCGACAGCTCCCCTTCTGGGGCTCCGGCCACCGTACTCCCTGTGGTGGAGGTACGGGAAGCAGAGACAGCTCCTGCTGTTCTGCTTCTGGCAGTGGCGGGAGGCAGGGGCAGCTCCTGCTCCTCTGCTCCTGGAAGTGGCAGAGGCAGCTCCTGCTCCTCTGCTCCTGGCGGTGGCGGAGGCAGAGGCAGCTCCTGCTGCTCTGCTCCTGGCGGTGGTGGAGGCAGAGGCCATGGGACTGATGCTGGCCACTCAGAGGGAGGCTGTGGCGGTGCTGGCTCCCTCTGCTGTGGCGGCTGGGCTGGTGTGCGCCGTGCTCCCTTCAGCAGCATAAATAGAGGCTGCTGGGGGACACCAGCATCCTGCCCTTCTCCCCCCCAGAAAAATTCAGGGGGTTGAGCCTGCAATTCCTCCCCTTCTGGCTCTTGGGACGGCAGCGATGGCTCCTCCCCCTTTAGCTCTCGGGATGGCAGCAGCAGGTGCACCAACAGGCATGCTTCCTCTGCTGGTATAGATGGGGACAGCAGGCATTGTTCTTCTGCTGGTGGAGGTGGAACCAGCAGGTATTCTCCCTCTGCTGGCAGCTTGGGTCCTAGGGCTGTGGAAGCCCGACTTCCCTCTCTTCGGGCTGTGGACGCACCGACTCCTCCCTTTTTGGGCTGTGGGCGCACCGACTCCTCCCTTTTGGGCTGTGGACGCACCGACTCCTCCCTTTTGGGCTGTGGATGCACCGACTCCCCCTATTGGGCTGTGGACGTTCGGGCTCCCCCCCACTCAGGCGTGGGGCGTTCGGGCTCCTCCCACTCAGGCGTAGGGCGTTCGGGCTCCTCCCGCTTGGGCTGTGGACGCTCGGGCTCCTCCCGCTTGGGCTGTGGACGCTCAGGCTCCTCCCGCTTGGGCTGGGGACGCTCAGGCTCCTCCCACTTGGGCTGTGGACGCTCAGGCTCCTCCCGCTCGGGCTGTGGACGCTCTGGCTCCTCCCGCTTGGGCTGTGGAGGCAAAACCAGCAGGCATTCTTCCTCTGCTGGTGGAGACGGGGACAGCAGGCATTCTTCCTCTGCTGGTGGACCTGCTACCTGGGCTGCTGTTCCACTTATAACTGCCTCCAGGTAGCTGAGGACCAACCCCACACCTTCCTCCCAGGTGCTTACGGTCTGTTCCCTCTCATACGCCTCCCATCGCTCTCTGTCCATAAACCGCAGGAACCGGACGGCTACTGGTATTGACTGGGCCTCCAGCCCAGCATTCTCCAGGATCCAGTCCCGCACTTTGATGGCGTCTTCTGCCATTTTTTTTTAATCCAAATATGCGGTTCCTGCTCTGGCCTGAGTCCTGGCGGCGCTGTAAATCCCATGCAGGACACCACGTGTCACAAAGACGGCCGGAGTGGGTGGCGTCAGACCAGAAGCAGGAAATAAACAGACAGAGAGGTGTGGTTTGGTGCAGCTGAGCGAATGCTTTCGCTCAGCATTTAATCAACAGAACAGAAAATAAAAGGTTTTAAACACACAAAACACAGGACACGGCACTTGCGCCAAAATAAATAGACAAACAAAACGTACTAAACACTTAACAAACGGTGCACGGAGAGACAAACAAACACGGTGAGTACAACCACTTCTAGATTATTATTTTACTTTACTACTTTCCTCCTTCTCCTCACCCGTTCTCCACTCTCGAACACCCAACCCCGACTGAATGAAATGTGCATCTATATATACTGTTGTGCTGGGATTCAATTACTAATTAATTATTCACTTGAATCCCAGCACGTGAATTAATTCTGTGCAACCCCGTGCTCACATATTACATTTAACCAGCACGTGAAGTGATTTGTGCCCTCCTCGTGCCTAAATATAAATCTACATTTTTAAATACACGTGAAACACAGACCCGTTTATATCCCGTGTACCAATCTATACACCAACATTAACACACGCACGCAACATACAACACATAATATGCACACAGGGGCGGGGCACATTGCCACATATACCCCCCCTGTGCAAAGCACACATGGCCTCAACGGCCACCTCCCCCCTTAAAAATCCAGCAGTCCAGGACAAAGTCTCGGGCTGGGAAGGGAGGCTTCAGTGGGCCCATGGCTGGCCATGCTGTCAGCACCCCTGCCGGTAGTGGCACGGCTGACAGCCTGCTGGTCCACGCCTGCAGCGAAATTGCTGCGGGGGATGCTGGTCTCCTGACCTCTCCCCCTTTCTTCGTAGCCGGTAGCTCCCCTTGGTGGGGCTCCAACCACAGTACTTCCGGCAGCGCAAGTGCTGCAGTGGGAGCAGGTCTCCGGACCTCCCCCATGATCTCCGGCAGCGAAACTGCTGCAGTGGGAGCAGGTCTCCTGACCTCCCCACGATCTCCGGCAGCGAAACTGCTGCTGGGGCTGGTGGTCTCAGACCTCCTCCCCTTCTTCGTGGCCGACGGCTCCCCTTTCTGGGGCTCCGGCCACCGTACTCCCCTGTGGTGGAGGGTGCGGGAAGCAGAGACAGCTCCTGCTGTTCTGCTTCTGGCAGTGGCGGAGGCAGAGGCAGCTCCTGCTCCTCTGCTCCTGGAAGTGGCAGAGGCAGCTCCTGCTCCTCTGCTCCTGGCGGTGGCGGAGGCAGAGGCAGCTCCTGCTGCTCTGCTCCTGGCGGTGGTGGAGGCAGAGGCCATGGGACTGATGCTGGCCACTCAGAGGGAGGCTGTGGCGGTGCTGGCTCCCTCTGCTGTGGCGGCTGGGCTGGTGTGTCGCCGTGCTCCTTCAGCAGCATAAATAGAGGCTGCTGGGGACACCAGCATCCTGCCCTTCTCCCCAGAAAAATTCAGGGGTTGAGCCTGCAATTCCTCCCCTTCTGGCTCTTGGGACGGCAGCGATGGCTCCTCCCCTTTAGCTCTCGGGATGGCAGCAGCAGGTGCACCAACAGGCATGCTTCCTCTGCTGGTGTAGATGGGGACAGCAGGCATTGTTCTTCTGCTGGTGGAGGTGGAACCAGCAGGTATTCTCCCTCTGCTGGCAGCTTGGGTCCTAGGGCTGTGGAAGCCCGACTTCCCTCTCTTCGGGCTGTGGACGCACCGACTCCTCCCTTTTGGGCTGTGGACGCACCGACTCCTCCCTTTTGGGCTGTGGACGCACCGACTCCTCCCTTTTGGGCTGTGGATGCACCGACTCCCCCCTCTTGGGCTGTGGACGTTCGGGTTCCCCCCACTCAGGCGTAGGACGTTCGGGCTCCTCCCACTCAGGCGTGGGGCGTTCGGGCTCCTCCCGCTTGGGCTGTGGACGCTCGGGCTCCTCCCGCTTGGCTGTGGACGCCAGGCTCCTCCCGCTTGGGCTGGGGACGCCAGGCTCCTCCCGCTTGGGCTGTGGACGCTCAGGCTCCTCCCGCTCGGGCTGTGGACGCTCTGGCTCCTCCCGCTTGGGCTGTGGAGGCAAAACCAGCAGGCATTCTTCCTCTGCTGGTGGAGACGGGACAGCAGGCATTCTTCCTCTGCTGGTGGACCTGCTACCTGGGCTGCTGTTCCACTTATAACTGCCTCCAGGTAGCTGAGGACCAACCCCACACCTTCCTCCCAGGTGCTTACGGTCTGTTCCTCTCATACGCCTCCCATCGCTCTCTGTCCATAAACCGCAGGAACCGGACGGCTACTGGTATTGACTGGGCCTCCAGCCCAGCATTCTCCAGGATCCAGTCCCGCACTTTGATGGCGTCTTCTGCCATTTTTTTTAATCCAAAAATGCGGTTCCTGCTCTGGCCTGAGTCCTGGCGGCGCTGTAAATCCCACGCAGGACACCACGTGTCACAAAGACGGCCGGAGTGGGTGGCGTCAGACCAGAAGCAGGAAATAAACAGACAGAGAGGTGTGGTTTGGTGCAGCTGAGCGAATGCTTTTACTCAGCATTTAATCAACAGAACAGAAAATAAAAGGTTTTAAACACACAAAACACAGGACACGGCACTTGCGGCAAAATAAATAGACAAACAAAACGTACTAAACACTTAACAAACGGTTGCGGAGAGACAAACAAACACGGTGAGTACAACCACTTCTAGATTATTATTTTACTTTACTACTTTCCTCCTTCTCCTCACCCGTTCTCCACTCTCGAACACCCAACCCCGACTGAATGAAATGTGCATCTATATATACTGTTGTGCTGGGATTCAATTACTAATTAATTATTCACTTGAATCCCAGCACGTGAATTAATTCTGTGCAACCCCGTGCTCACATATTACATTTAACCAGCACGTGAAGTGATTTGTGCCCTCCTCGTGCCTAAATATAAATCTACATTTTTAAATACACGTGAAGCACAGACCCGTTTATATCCTGTGTACCAATCTATACACCAACATTAACACACGCACGCAACATACAACACATAATATGCACACAGGGGCGGGGCACATTGCCACAGGGAGAAATATTTTTATTCAATTTTACACGTTAGGAACAGATTGGAGCCCCGGTGTATTAAAAGTACAGATAGCGTATGTTAGAGGAAGGCACCCCGCTGAGAAACATGGCTCGATGATCACAGCGATGCCGTTTAGTCTGGGAGTGGGGCGACAAGCCTAGTGATATTTCAAACTGGATTTAGTTTTGGGGCATAACGATTAGAAAATAAAATAAGAGAAAAATCTGTGTTATATTGCAAATAAAATAAGAGAAAATAATTAAGTGTTTTATCACCGCCAGTTTTTGAATAGCCTCCGATCAGGATAATCTCATTAGCTTTGAATAGTCTCATACACGGTCAAACTATTCTGCCGATGCTGCAAATCATTAATACGTTTTTACTGTTTTTTACATTTTAAAACTATGTGAGCATAGTACATCGTTATGTTTTTAAAACGGCGAATGTTGACCCAATCCAGTTGTAATGCTCCTTTATAAGTTAAATTATCTAAATTGTGTCAGTTATTCCCCCCCCCACACACACACACACACACACACACACACACACACACACATATCTAAATATATACACACACGTGTATCTAAAATGAATCGTGTTATAAAATCAGGTTGTATAAAATCGTTTACAAAACGAATGAGAATATTTCATGCTTGTAATACTGAGTAAAGAAAAAATAAAAATAACTAAACTATATAAACTATAAAAACAAAACATACAAGTATATGTATATGCTTCGCCAATTCTTGTTTATTAACGGTATATCAATAAAAAACGTGATTTAAGCATAATAAAACATAATTTAAGCATAATATCGAGAATATGGCGGTAGGTTTTAGGGTAAAGGATTTAGAGTCCCTGAAAAAACGAAAATCATGGGTTAGATGAGGAGAGATTTGAGGCGCCGCCGAGTCTGGGTACCGCTCAGGTGTCGTGTTTATCTCCCCCAGGATAGGTTTTCCTGATCCGGACCCCTGTGGTTACAAATGCATTTACCGTGGATCTTTGAGAGTATAAAGCCCACTGCACAGAGCTATGCATACACTTCTGGAAAAGGACGATTCCTCTCAAGAACAACATCCCGTAAAGACACACTTCAACTATAAATGGACGGAGAATCAGGCTGCAACAATGAGGTTCTAAATGGTAGGTCCTATGTTTAATGTTTAAATGCTGTTTTAACTCTGTGTGAAAAACAATGTTAATGAAATTGTATGGATTATAAATGCCGCTTTGTCTGTAAAATGTTAAAGATGTAACGTAAAAAATGTTTGAAACGCGTTTATAACAACGCGGTAGTCTCAATGTTTTTTTTTTGTTTTTTGTTTGTTTGTTTGTTTGTTTTGTTTTTAAATTGGCGGTAAAATGTTAAAGATGTAACGTAAAAAATGTTTGAAACGCTTTTATAACTCAACGCGTTAGTCTCGATGTTTTGAAATGTTTATTCCTGTTAGAAATGCATTTGTGGTAATGTAGTCCCGCAATGCTTTTTGGATAATGGGGTTTTTAGATAATGAATGAATAACTACGCGTGGTTTGGCTGTGATGCGGCCTGGGTTATCTTAATAGGTAGCCTGTTTATAGTATACCCTTTTTAAAAATGGGGTTTTATTTTAAAAGAGTTAAGATGATGCATCTAACTCAGATATATGAACACTACTATAAATACACACTTTAACATGGTGAATTTTAGGCATGTATTATTTTATTTTATGTTATTATTATTATTATTTATTTATTTATTTAAAATTATATATTTTCATATTTTATAGATATCCAGGAGCTTATAGAAGAACATTTAATTTCACACCAGGAGGAAGTAATTGAACAGCCTCCTACGATCGTTCCTCTCTCACCTACGATCGTGAGTTTTTTCATTCGTTAAACCAAAATATCGCAAGTTTTTTTTTTTTTTTTTTTTTTTTTCTAACTATAAATATCTCCTTTAAATTGCAGATATGATCCCTGGACACTGCATATCCCTAGAGTTACCAAGCGCACTAGTGCCTGAGGACTTTTTAAATAATCTTGCTGTGACTTCAGATACGCCTAAAAGTGAGTAAAATAGTACCCGTATTTATGTCTGTTTATGTTTATTAATAACAAATACAGAAATGTAATTATGATATATATATATATATATATATATATATATATATATATATATATTGATTGAATGATATTACAAGTTACCGACATTGTTTTTATTTTATTATGATTTCATTTTAAAAACATAGCTGATTCATTCTGTTTTTTAGAAGCTGACTACCTTGAAGATTCTGAACAATTGGAACAATACTTTATGACATTTTTCAGCGACCTAGCGTCAGACTCTGAATTGTCTAAAAGTATGAACCGTATTGTTTTATAGATTAATAAAATATGTTTGATCGTTTTTTTTCATAATTAATATTAATTATTTTTAGGTTAATAAAACATTCATATTCAACCATTTATATTATTTTAGAAGATCCTGAAAAACCCGAAAGGAAAGACGTTGCCAGTACAGCGGAGGGCCTAGTTATACATGCGAAGACCCCCTTAGATCCTCCCAATAAACATCAAAAATCTGAAAAAAGACCTCTCAAAAGTAAGTACCTATTTAAAATGAAGGTTTTTTTTTTTTTGTTAAGTATGTTAATTATTTCATCAAACATCTGTTAATGTATTCTGTTCTGATTGTATATTTTGTCATATTTTCATTTAGAACGTACACTTCTTGTGGAAAGCGAATCTTCCGAGGACGAAACATCCTTCAGCAGAGACCCAGAGTCTAAAAGGCCGCGTAAAATTTCCGGAAGGTTTCATACTTCGCTACAATCAAGAGCCACCCCTACGCTCTCCAAAGTACCACAAAGGCTAAAACCTACGCTCCCCTCAACTTCAACTACGACTAGGTATCACAGCGTTGAGCTATTGAAACATGTACAGCTGACTATAGATCAGATCATTTACAGACACCCAGCTATAAGGGCCATAGTTTCCGACCCAGAAGTGGCTCAGAATATACAAACATTAATTACCCTATTGAAAACGCTGGGTTTCTTAAAACAGTAGCAGTGTATTTGTAGAGCTACAATGGAACCACATCGCATAAAAACTTGTAAAAGGAAACACATTGAAATTACTGCTGATGATTCTGACAATGATGATGCTGTGAATGGTGTTCAAAAAAATAAAAAGGTTACAATTGATCCGAGTCAAACTGTGTCAAATTCTGTGGTTAATTCTATAATCGTCCCCCAAAATACCTTAAATTCTGATCCCTCAACAAGTTCCCATACACATAGTATGTCTACAGCCCACAATGTCAGACCCCACACTGTTCACCCCCAAAATTTAGCCTGTTTTGAGAATTTTGACTATCTAGACAAAATATTAAATGATTTAAATTATAACGCGTATATTTTACCGTCAATCAGGGCTCTGATTGATGAAATTTCTACAGATAGTCCCCCAATAAATGACAACTCCACTAATATAGACAACAATAACTCCCAGGGCCCTGGGTTTATTAATGATGCTAAATTGACTCAGATCAATTTTGACTCTTTGGATAAGCTTTTGCATGAAATGTCTAGAGAAAATCATTTTACTACAGAGAGTGTAGATGATGTGGAAAACCAAATAGGGGAAGGCTTAAACAGGGGGTCTTGTCAGGATGATTCTTTTAGCATAAAAGTCCCGCGGGGTGGTGTATTACATGATGATCAAGTGGCAGGTCCTTCTGGTTTACAGGCCCCCCATAGGGATAACGACGGTGATAGAATTGGTGGGGAAGGTGTACAGCGTAGACATAGACCTATGTTTAACAATATCGAATTGAAGCACCCTCTTAACTTTACACATCTGTATGACTTGGATTCCTACGCTGAAGTTTTTACGGTGTTGCATGAAACGTTAGAGAATATGTTGAGTGAGGTTTCTAGAACGTTAAGACCTGCAGACATTGTGCAACTTGAATTACGGGATCAGGATCCTTAGATATACCAGTGTATGTAAAAATGACTGGAGACAATTTAAGTCTAGACGATTTTCTCAGTCAGATTGAAGCTCTCCTTCAAAGTCATAGTGAAATTTTGGCTGATGACTCTTTGATGTTGATTGTCCAGGTTATTAGGTGTCCGGAAGGAGGGGGTATTAGGAGAGGTTTGCAGACCTTAATGAAAAGTGAGCTTATTAGAAAAAAAGCCAAGCATCTGATTATATGTTACAACAGAGACAATCAATTATGTTTTGCCTACAGCGTTCTGAGCTTGTTATTTCCAGAATTCAGGGCTGCCTATGATACGTGTATGGCTGAGGCTTTAAAACTTCAACAGAGTGTGGGATTAAGTGAACATCAGAGGGTTTCGTTTGCAGACATAGATAAATTTGAACAGGCCTTAGATGTTAAAATTGTGGTATGGTACAGATGTCCTCAAAAGGATGTGTTCCTGAATCACCAAACAGATACTCGAGCAAAAAACAAAACTGTATTTCTGTTTCTTCATGAGAATCATTTCTATGGTATTGTTAACTTGAAAGGTTTTCTGGGTGCTGCCTATCTGTGTAATTACTGTTACACAGCCTACAGTAATCGATCAGGCCATCGGTGTGAGGGACACTGTAATGTGTGTTTTTCACCAGCCTGTAACAGTGAGTCCTCTGTAAAGGTAAAATGTAACGAGTGCAATCGTTATTGTCGATCACAGCTCTGTTATGACGAGCATAAGATTCTCAGAGATAAAGCCAACAGTGAAAAACCGGTTTCTATGTGTGACATTTTAAAACTTTGTACAAAGTGCTATTCTCTCTATAAATGTGACCCGACAAAGCCTCAGACTCATAAATGTCTTACTCCATACTGTAGGATATGTAAGGCAGTGTTGTTACCTCACACTGATCATAAATGCTTCATTCAAATGCTTAAACCTAAGGAACCCACAGACAAATATGTGTTTTATGATTTTGAATGTCGGCAGGAAGATGGCGTGCACATTCCTAATTATTTGTATTGCATGCACATGGGTGGTGAATCATGGTTTTGGGAGGGCAAGGAATGTGTGAAAAAGTTTTTTGAAAGGTATCGCAGACCTTGTTATACCGGCTATACTTTCTTGGCACACAATGCAAAGTCTTATGACAGTTATTTACTGATGAATTATTTAGTAACCAACGGTATTAACCCACATATCATAGCTCAGGGTAGCAAGTTGATGTGTTTTACAGACGAGGCTTTTAAGATGCGTTACATTGATTCCTTTAACTTTTTGCCCATGAAGTTAAGTGCCCTGCCTACAGCTATGGGATTTGAAGCCAAAAAAGGATATTTTCCTCATTTTTTCAATACTGCTGAAAACCAGAATTATGTAGGCCCCTATCCTGAACCATGTTACTACGGGGTTCAGCAAATGATGTCTAAAGATCGTGATGACTTTTACAAATGGTATGATTCGATTAAGAATGGTGTTTTTAATTTCAGAGACAAAATGGCGTTCTACTGCAAAAATGATGTTGAAATTTTGAAAGAGGCCTGTATCAAATTCCGTACAGAGGTTTATGCTATAGGGCAGATAGACCCCTTCCAATGTACTACCATTGCTTCACTGTGCATGGCTATGTATAGAAGTAAATTCCTGCCTAAAGACACAATAGCAATCATTCCTCCCGACAATTACCGTGAGCAGCAAAAAAGCTTTTCAAATGCCTCGATACAATGGTTAATGTATGTAGCAGAAACTGAAAATGTTTTCATTCAACATGCTTTAAACTACGGAGAGCTTAAAATAGGACCCTTTTTCTTGGACGGTTATGCTGTGATTAATGGTAAGCGTATGGCTTTTGAATTTGCAGGGTGTTTTTTTCATGGTTGTCCCTTGTGCTATGATTCGGCCGATGTAAACCCCTTAAGCAAAGTATCGTGTGGTACGATGCGTCATCACTTTGATGAAAAGATTGAAACATTGCAAAAGGTTTATGGGTTGGAAGTCAGAGTTATTTGGGAACATGAATGGAACACACTGAAAAAACAGCCTCAAGTTCACGATTTTCTGGTTCGTTCTGATTTTCCAGAACGTATAAATCCTCGTGAGGCTCTGTTTGGGGGTCATACAAATGCCATTACATTACATTATGTGGCCCAGGAAAATGAAAGGGTGGAATACTTTGATTTCACTAGCTTGTATCCGTTTGTTAACAAAACAAAAGTGTACCCCGTAGACCATCCTACCATAATTTACCATAATTTTCAAGACTTGAGCCAGTACTTTGGATTGTTCAAATTAACTGTTCTGCCTCCTAGGGGTCTTTATTTCCCTGTACTTCCAGCCCGCATCTGTGGTAAATTAATGTTTACCCTCTGCCGCTCATGCGCGGAAACACTAAACCAGACTGGGGTATGTAATCATACCTCTGGAGAAAGAGCCTTGACAGGGACATGGTGCAGTGTAGAGGTAGTCAAAGCTCTTGAGAAAGGTTACAAAGTGTCTAAAATACATGAAGTTTGGCATTTTCCTCAGAAATCTGACACTCTCTTTACAGGTTACATTAATAGTCATCTCAAGGGGAAACAGGAAAGTTTAGGTTACCCTGCTCATTGTACCAATGAGGAGCGTAAAGAGCGTTATATTGCTGAATATTTTCAGAAAGAGGGGGTTCAATTAGATCCTCAAAACATTAATGTTAATCCAGCTAAAAGACAAATCTCCAAACTATGCCTCAATAGTTTGTGGGGAAAACTAGCCCAGAGAACTAACCAGCTCTCTACAAGCTTGGTAAAGGATCCTGACCAGTTTTTCCATTACCTCTTTTCAAAAAGATATCAGGTTTCGCATTTTTGTTTTGTAAGTGATACGGTGGCTCAGGTTCAGTGGCGTTACGCTTCTGATACCTATACTCCCACAGGTAATGTAAACGTATTCATAGCGGCATTTACAACCGCTTACGCCCGGCTAGAGCTCTATAACCTCTTGGATCATCTGCAGGGTCGCTGTCTGTATCAAGATACGGACTCTGTAATCTTTGTCAGCAGGCCCCAGGCTTGGCGTCCAGAACTAGGCGATTATCTTGGTGATTTAACTAGCGAGTTGAAGCCGGGGGAATACATTACAGAGTTTGTGTCAGGGGGCCCTAAAACATATGGATACGTCACAAACATCGGAAAAACATGTCTCAAAGTAAAGGGGATTACCCTAAACTATGAGAATTCCAAATTAATTAACCTCGCTTCATTAAAAGACCTTGTACAAAACTTTGTGAATCATGATAGAAACACCCCCTCGGAGCATATCATGATTCGTGGCTCCCAGATTCACCGTAATAAAAAAGAATTTCAATTGGAAAACAAACCACTCCAGAAAACCTTTCAAATAGTCTACAATAAGCGAGTTTTGCGGTCTGATTTTACATCTCTTCCTTATGGATACTGAAGATGGTTTTGATATTAGACTATCCGTACCTTTTGCAGCTATAATATCGGGACCCTCCAATTCAGGCAAAAGTTATTTTGTGAAGCAGCTTTTAGAAAACTCTCAACAGATCTTTTCCCAAACCCCTGAGAATATCATATGGTGTTACAGTTGCTGGCAGGTCCTATACAATGAATTGGCACTTAAATTTAAAAATATCAAATTTATTGAAGGCATACCAGATTCATTAACCGATGATAATTTAATGCCTCCTAACAAAATCAATTTAATCATTATAGACGACTTGATGGAAGCAGCTAGCGAAAATGATGAAATACAGAAAGCTTTTACAAAATACGTTCATCATAGGAATTTATGCGTGCTGTATTTGGTTCAAAATTTGTTTTTTCAAGGAAAAATGAGTCGTACCATAAACTTAAATGCCAATTACATTATTCTGTTTAAAAACCCTCGAGATAAACTTCAAATCAACACACTAGCCCGACAGATGTACCCCGGTAACTCCAAGTTTTTCTTAGAAGCGTTTGAAGATGCGACAAAAAAACCCTATGGTTATCTTTTAATAGACTTAAAGGCACAAACCCCCGAAGCATACCGTCTAAGAACTGGTTTATTTACTCCTGATTGGCCAGTTGCTTACATCATGAGAAATACCAAGACAAAACACTTATAAGCGGCCAGATATTGCTGTAAAACTTTTATTTATCTAGGCTCTGCAACAACGCAGCATGTCGGCTAGAATAAAACGTAACCTCCATCTCTTAAAGAGCATAGTTCATAGCTCTGCTCATCAGAGAAGAGCAATTTTACGAAACGCTTCAGACGATTTTATCAAATCTATTGTGGAAATTGCCTTAAATGCCTTAAAGGGTCACATCCCCTTAACTTCGAGTCAGTTAAACACTCTCAAAAAGCAGCGGCGTGTTATAAAGAACCTATGCAATAAGAACCATTCAATTAAAAAGAAGAAAAAAACTGTGAATCAGAGTGGTGGTTTTATTGGCGCTTTAATAAGGATTGCATTGCCTTTTTTATCAGGCCTCTTAACGCCTCAAAGTTAATTTGTAAAAAATGACTCACTCCCAGAAAATGTTTCTGATACCACAACATCAACTCGGTAGACTTCGGCAGCCTGAGCCCCTGCACCCCGAGCCTATTAAAAAAGCAGTTGAAAGCCGACTTGACTCTGAAATGAAAAGCATTGTACTTAGAAGCGACATCAGTGACCATGAGAAAGTTAAGCTATACACCAACTCCTTACAGAGATATCTAACCCTGCTTAAACAGAGTGAAAAAGAGTTTAATACCCTGACATTAATTACACCCCCCTCTGAGGAAACGGCCCAACCGGCAGCAGAATCTGAATCTAAGATAGTGACTGCTGTTATGAGTAGCGTTCCCTCCAGATCTAAGAAAAATGCTAATTTTATTTTAAACGCTATGTCTCAGAATGCTTTGGTTACCTCATGGAATGATCAAGGGGAATTCATTCTTAGGGGCAAGAACATTAGAGGGTCGCATATGGTTGATTTAATCAGGGCTGCAACGGGGCATACCCATATCCCTGAACATAGGTTACCTGTAGGATGGGCCGAATTCATCAAAGGTTTGTCTGTAATAAATGTCCCCTATTCTACAGTACCTAATTCTCAAACACGACAACTCATAGAAGCTTATAAAAAACGACCCTTAGAGAGCCCTATGCATAAGAAGCAGAAAAAAAGGCAGCAGTTATGGGAAACTTATTAAGATGTTACTGTTTTTATTGAGTTTACATATCTTTACATTTTGTTGTATATTCATGCAAATGCTGTGTAAACATTGTCTGATACATTTTGTTGTATATTCATGCAAATGTTATATAAACAATGTCTGAAATATATGTATATATATGTCTTTACAGCAATAAAAATATTTATTCAGCATCTACATTGTCATAAGTTTTTTGAAGATTAACATTCATAACATTTTTTAAAATCATGATGAGTCTTGACACACTGCACGCATGAAAATATATTTATACAGTTCTGTTTTTTAGGGTTAGACATACAACGTATAAATTGGGACACCATCAGATCATTTTTGTTTAAATCAGAACTGTAGAGCGCCATAACCTCAGGGTAAGTAAGTCCTTTGGCTCGATGATGTACAAAGAAAACACAGTGATGGCCGCAGGTCGTGGTCATAAGACCTTGTAGAGGCTGATTATTGTACACTGTTTGTTTAGCGTTGTTGTCTAAAAAGTTTGAGATAGTCTTAGGAAAATAAATAAAATCTGGAGGGTTACCGTAAGAAACTCTCCCTGTCCCTCTTCTTTTAGATAAATCCCTAGCCAGTGTTCTCCCGGATAATTCTGGGGGTCAGTGTTGACAATGAGTATCGCGGGCAGTTTTTTTATTTTTCCTTTAGGTAGCTGATCACTAGCTATAACCCCATAAAAATACTTTGCAGTCACCGGGTTGCTGGATAGCAGCGCTGTAAGCTGAGTGGTATTCATTTTTAAAAGGATCAATGTTGTATCAAACTTTTCAGTAATCAAAGAGAACAGCTCTTTGGTGGGAAACCTCAATTACGTTCTCAAAAACAGCATAAACAATCATATTCACAGTCTCTGGCAGAGCATTGGCAAAACGCATTTCAAGGCGCATATTACCATTTTTCACTAAGGAAAAATGATCTCCACATTCTTGATCAGGGGTCAAATCAAATGCATAGAGCGTATAGCCTCTAATAAAGTCTGACCTATCAATTATCAGCGGTTTGTCTTTGAGATGTCTACCCGTGGCTTGTATTAGACTGTAATATTCCCGGACGGGTGGTGTCTTGCTGTATAGTGGGGTTGTAAAGGTTTTGAGGGGACTTGTTCACCATCGACGTACATAGCTATAAAGTTCCCGGCAAAGTGTTTAAAGTTAAAAGGGTTTTTAGCGTAGGAACCACTAAAAGCGTCATTATCTGTTAAACCAATAACCAAAAACTTTGGTAACTGCCCCAGAAACAAATTCTCCTGATTACAGACCCTGCTCCCTCTAGGAATACTAAAAACTTTCATAGACACTCTATCAATAGGGTATCTGGCATTAGAGGTCATCAAGGCCTGAGCTTGGGCAATTCTGACCTCAGGGGACACTTTTACTTTTTTAATATAGAGAGAGGCTTCTAAAATTTTAAGTTTGAACTCTTCTGCAGCATCAGACATTAAACAAAAAGTGTCATTGGCCCTCACCATTTTAATTCTCAGGTCAATACCGTTTAGCATGAGTTTCTCTTGAAAAAATATATCCGCATGCAGTGGTCCTAAAAGTTCAACGGTATGGCTCATTCTGGTAAAAGCATGCCGTTTAACTAGACCTTCATTAGCCCCTGCAGGATCAGTCTCATCCATGTGTCCTGGGGTATCTTTGTAAAACAAGCCGGCAGTGAATTGAGATTCTAGAGTGTCCTTACTAAAGTTTAGCATTGCTTCTATAATGCTACGGTAAGGATAAGTATTACTGCTTTGACTAATTAAGCGATTTCCTAAAGTTACATCCACTTGTGAAAACATGGTAGCTACAGGGTAATTGATAATACCAACTATACTGCCTCCAACTAAATCGGCGCCATCAGCCCTAGTAATTTTGCATGAAAGTCTTAAAAGAGTATTATTCAAATCAAGATAATCTTCCCCATTTCCGCTATGTAAAATTCGAGTGGGGCCGTGTCAGACAAAGGCAGACAGGGGGAATTTCCACATAAAGGTTTTTTTCAATACTTGTCTGGGTATAAGGTATAGTAAACAGATCCAATTCTGATTTCACACATTCTTGAGACATATGATGTACCAGCGTCATGATTTAAAAGATGTTTCTCTTTTTCGCAGTTCTGGGAGTCTTTGGTTTCTTACTCCTTCTCCGGTTACCGCTACTAAATGACCTCAATGTAGCTGGTTTAGCCTTTTTGTGTGGATGATAGCGAGATCCTGGGGGTTTGCTACATTTTCTCTTGTATCCTCTGGACATCACCATCAATCCCTCCCCTGACTGGCTCTTGTTGTGGCTATGAGGGTTATGACTTGTTAGGACATTTGACACTACGTCACTAACAATATTTTTAGCTGCTGATTTAAAATGAGGTTTAACTATTTCAAAACCCCTTCTAAGTAACGGTAAAGCTTTTCTGAAAAGACTTCTAAAAATACCCCCTATACCCGCTCCGTACATTACAGGAGCTCCAGAAAATCCAGGCAAACCATTACCAGCTTGATTTTTGTAATAATTAATATAAGGATTGACATATCCATTAGGGCCCATTTTCAATTAGGTGTAAAAAAGAGGCTTTACAGGTCGGAAATGCAACTTCACTGCAACCTTCCCAAAACGGAATGGCACTAACTTGTTTTGATCCGTCTTAATTTGTATAGTTAACGTGTCAAAGTTGGTCTTGCTGAGGGGCACGTAATGAGGTCTGTCGTAAGTTACCGTGATTATATCGTTGTTTTTGCCTTTAATAGGGACACACCTTAGAAGAGGCACGTAACTATCTCCAACGGCTTGATGTGTAATGATATCAGTATAGACATACAGGGTATAAAATCCCGCTCTGATATCGGCTGGGTAGAGGGTCCTCAAATGAGCACTATACACTTTAGCCTCAATAGGGCCCAATAGTTCAATAGTTTCACCCTTTATATTCTCACGAAACCCCAACATTTGTCCGAGATGTTCTTTGGCATAAATCATATATGGTGTAGTACTTTTTATATAAATTCGTCTTTCTATAGGTTTATAGACTAATTTCAAATCATTTTTATATTGTTCATCGGGAGCTTTGTCACCTTTCTGATCTAGTCCTTTTCCGAGCATGGCATCGTTCATAGCCGTTATTACATCCTGAAGGGTCTCATAATATCCTTTTGGTATAGTATAATCACGTTTTACCGCATTTTCTATATCATAAGTAATAAAAGTGCTGTCTTTAAGGCTTATATTATCCCAGGTATGGGGATATTGAATCTCTGCTAAGCAAACATCCCATTTTCCCGGTAGATTCAGTGTTTTAACCAATTTGATAGTAAAATTGGATATAGCGTTTTTAGGGAAAACATCCTGTGAAGCGTTACTAGGCAGAGTTACATAAAAAGAGTCTTGAGACATCTTGAATAATGTTATAAGTGTAATTAAATACACTCCGTACTTGTTAACTCTTTAGATCCACCACCTGATGCCCCGCGACCCAACTGTTAAATTTTTCAGGCCACCCGGCCCATTTTATGAGATAAGACTTTTTGCCATTTTCATTTTTCTCAGCAACTATCTTCTCTATCCTAAACAACCTATCAGTCTTGACATTTATTTTCTGCAATTCTGGTTCATAAAAGGTGCCCATTATAGGCTCTCCATCATAATCACATAGTTTATACACCGGTGGAAATCTTGGTATACATTCTGTTATAGTAAAAATCTCTGCTGTAAACGTCTGTTCATAGCCTTTTATAAAGGGAGCTCTTAACTTTGAAATTCTTACGCTGTCACCAACGGCAAACTTAAACTTTATATGTTTAGGGCTTTTCTTCTTAGAGTATAAAGTTTTAAACACTTTAAATGAATTATCTTCATTAACTTCTGAAGGTTTCATTTGAATACTACGGTGGAAGGAGTTGTTATAAGCCTGTACCATTTCTTGTAGTTTATCCATATACTTGTGAGTGTTAAAAGCGGTGAAATATTTCCACATTTTTGTTTTCAGAGTCCTGTTGTATCTCTCAACAATAGATGCTTTTAGTTCATTCCCTGTGGTAAAGTGTAGAATATTATGTTTTTTTAGCATGTGCTGAAATGCTTTGTTTAGAAATTCTGCCCCTTTATCAGTTTGTAGTTTTTTAGGTTTCCTACCAGCGCTGATGATCCTCTTGAACGCCTCTGTCACCGTCTTAGATGACTTATTTTTCAAAGGTAATACCCATGCATATTTGGATAAGATATCTATACATGTTAACATGTACTTGTAACCTCCATTTTCTTTTGACAAGCTAGACATATCCACTAAATCAGCTTGCCACTGTGTATCGATATTAGATACAAATACTGTGTTTCTGTTAAAGTTTATTTTAGAGGGCTTATGCAACGTATATGAGTCTTGCTCTGATAAAAAGTCAGTTAAGACCCTCTCAGAGACTTTAGGCCCCTCAGACCCCAGAGCTCTTTGAAGAGTCTGTAAACCCCCTAAACCTCCAGGATTTGAGGGATCGTAGTATATTTTTTTCATACGCTGATGTGTCATCTTTAACCAAAATAACACAACTGCGACAAATATGACGTTCAAAAAGTTTTTATTCAAAGGTTATCATAACACCTCAGAGACATGTGGGAAGTTCAAAAGTTTTATTCACAGTTTATCAAGAAGATTAGGACATTTTAGAAGACATATAAAGTTTTTACACAAACATTCATGATTAGTCACTAAGTAATCCACGATATTTTGCACAACTATCGATATATCTTCATCTCTTAAAAACCTTGCCATGTTATAAAAACATACATCTGTCACATAAGCATACAAAACAATGATATGTATACATTTGCAATCTTCTATTTCATCAAACATTTTAGGTAATATATTCATTAAAAATGCATTTAAGGGTTTACAGTGTTTTACATGTGTATTTACCAACTCTGACCATTCTTGAGCATCAATATCTTTATGGATTAAATCAGTTACACTTTTTAAATTGTTGAACATTTTTACATTTACAGATCAGGTTTTGAAAGAGTCTCTTGCAAGCCACTTTCTCAGCTATTAACTCAAACAGCAGCCCCTCCATGGTTTTCCTCAGTTTTGCTGGAGTCTGGACATTCCCCATTTTCAAAGTCACAGGCCCCGTAATATGCTAATGGAGCGCGGGGGTTTGTAAAACTGCGATGGTAGAAAGCTTTGGTTATTTTGTTAACAATGTCTCGGGTCTTGTCATCCAGGGTTTCTTGTAGATGAATCAGTTTACGTCTAATGCTGTGTTCTGGTCTTAGCTCTGTTAAAATATCTTCCACCAGTTTCTGAAGTTTTGTCAAAGATGGATGAAAATTGAAACAAGCTAGAGCTTTAGCCACCAGAAGCTTCAGCCACGGGACGTGTATTTTTTCTAGTATTTCTTCAAAATGTTGATCAAAATAATTTGGGGCCGCTTCAAAAAGGCAGCTGTGTCTCAGCTGGCTCGGGTGGTCAATTTCACAACCACGGCAATTTTTCACCATATCACGGTCAATGATCACTTCCAATAGAGAAGCCACGAGACCCATAGAGATCTTTAATACTTTTTCAAAAGAGATGCCTAAGCCCCCGTCAACGTCGTCAGACTCTGCAGGGTTGAGGAGGGGGACATTTTCAAAGTCTTTTATAAGCTGGGTCATTTCTTCACTGGTCCAATCCATCTCAAGATTGCACGGTTCAAGAATGGCATTTTCAGAGAAGTATCTAAAGTTTGCAGAAGCCATGGTGTCAGACTCCTTCAATCAAAAGGGCATGTGGGGGAGCCCCTTTAGTATGCTCCCCAAGATTAGGTTTCGGCCTATGAGGGTGTTGACGCCTCAGGCACCGTCGGGGATCCTTTGAGATGACCTATCAGAGATCCTTGAATGGGTGGTCCTTGAGGCGCCGCCCCTAGGGGCGTTTTCAGAGTTACCCTAAAACAGCCGCCCCCTCTCTCTCATTGATGTTTGTTTTCAGTTCAGTCCACAGAGGAGGTTGTACAGTACACAGAGGATCCTTGGGACGGATGCTTGAAGGCCCCTTGCTTGGACTCTCTCTTGAAACTTTTTTACAAGCCATGGTTTCTTTTTGCCTCTGTGGAAGGGCTAATGTGCATTTTTTAAAGGCTTTTATAAGTTCAGACATTTGCCGATCCTCAAGATCCACTTTCTCTGAGCAGCAACTAACAACGGTATGAGACATCTTGTGTAACACTCTAATAAACTGCCCAAATATTTTCCTCCTTTTTATGAGGTCTGAAAAACATGCCCAGACTTGCCCCTTTTAAAAAACAAAAACCCATCGTAGTCTCCATCTGTTCAACCTTTTGCTCAAACACCATACCACCTTGATTCTCTGAAACCCCAGGTAAGCTTAATACTTATTTTTTATTTATTAATGTTTTAAGAAAAACTGTTGTGGCCGAGTGGTTAAGGCGAAGGACTTAAGATCCTTTTGACTCAATTGTCAGCGTGGGTTCGAATCCTACCAACAGTAATTATTTTATTTCAAACTCTTTTACATTTATAAATATTTAATGTTTATAAGCACTTGTTAAATACAAAGGGTCTGTTTTATATATATATATATATATCAATACCAATATTCCATACTCCTATATAAAATCCACGCCCCCTCATTATATATTCATAAATTCATAAATCCACGCCCCCTCATTATATATTCATAAATTCATAAATCCACGCCCCCTCATTATATATTCATAAATTCATACCTATAAGGTCAAAAAAAGGTCAAAAGGGTCATAAATTAGACTTTTGACATAAGCTATAGTAATATTACTACTCAAAATAGCCTCAACGCTAAGCGCTATGTTTGGCGCAAGCCTAACACCCCACATCATCCTGAGAACACCATCCCTACCGTGAAGCATGGTGGAGGCAGCATCATGCTATGGGGATGCTTCTCTGCGTCAGGGCCTGGAAAGCTCGTGAAGATAGAGGGCAAAATGGATGCAGCAAAGTACAGAGAAATCCTGGAGGAAAACCGGCTGAAGTCTGCAAGAGACCTGGGACTTGGGAGAAGATTCATCTTCCAACAGGACAAAGACCCCAAACATACAGCCAAAGCCACACTGAAGTGGCTTAAAAACAAAAAGATCAATGTCCTGGAGTGGCCCAGTCAAAGCCCAGACCTCAATCCAATTGAGAATATGTGGAAAGAGTTGAAAATTGCTGTTCACTAAAGGTCTCCATCCAACTTGACGGAGCTTGAGCAATTTTGCAAAGAAGAATGGGCAAAAATTGCAGTGCCCAGATGTGCAAAGCTGGTAGAGACTTATACAAATAGACTCATGGCTGTAATTGCTGCCAAAGATGCCTCTACCAAATATTGACTCAAGGGGGTGAATACTTATGCAATCAATTATTTTCTGTTTTGTATTTGTAATTAATTTAGAACGATTTGTAGATTTTATTTTTCACTTTGATATTATGGACTTATGATCAGTGGCAAAAACTCCTAATTAAATCCATTTTGATTCCATGTTGTAACACAATAAAATGTGGACAAGTCCAGGGGGGGTGAATACTTTTGAGAGCCACTGTACTTACCAGTCATAATGATCTGCGCTTCATGGACAGGCCATCCACCTTTTGGAGGTTTGTTCGTGTCTCTCCACTCTGCTCTGAAGCTTCGAGTAGTCTCTTCATCATCATCAGCAATGCTGAATAAATCAAAATTGCGAATCCAAGCAGTTGGAATCACGCTGTAAGTCTTTGTCGACCGCGCTTTCCCACTTCACCAACGCGTGCATCACCGCCATACTACCTTCACCTTCTCGTCCGTTATTTCTGCGCGTTTTTTTCCCCCAACAGGTCACTGCACAAAAAACAGTCCCGCTCTGCATTCTGGTACTTGGCGTTCTTAATAACACCAACAAGGCCTAGAGTGATCAGTGTTCTTCACTTCGTCCTGGAGGGCCACAATCCAGCTCTTTGTAACTCATCAACAACAAAAGACCTGGGAAAAGGTTTAAATGGCTTCAGTTAAGCCAATTAGGTAATTAAGAGCTCAACTGGAACAAAAACCAGCAGGCATAGGGGTACTTTAGGACCACAGTCACTGATGTAACTGACAACGTTGTTGTAACGAAAATCAGCAGACCCAGTGGGCCTCCACCAGGACCAAGGTTGAGAAGCACTGGTCTTGAAGACCACAATAACAATCAACCTCAAGGGCTAGTGATATTCGAGGTGACGCGAAACCAGTCCTGAATATTTAAATATAATGTTATTTTCTTGTAGTGTGCCGTTGCTGTTAATGCAACCAGTTATGTGGAGCCAGCAGATACAGAAGCTGACGAAAGACATCAACATGTAAGTTTAGTTGTAAATTTAAAGTGTGTCTGAAAAGTATTTTGCATATGGAGATTAACCCATAGTTTCATAGATAAAGTAGTTGTGGACTAGTGATATTCAGGATCTTCAAAACAAGTCCCGAATGCTCAAATTTAACGCTTCTTTTTTGTAGAGTGTCATTGCTGTTAATGCAACCAGTGATGTAGAGCCATCAGACACAGAAGCTGACAAAAGACAACATGTAAGTTTCCTAAATTTAAATGGTGCATCAAAATACTTATTTAGCACTTTCAACTGTTTCTTTGTGATTCCTAAAATTACTTTCCATCTAGAGTAGTAAGGATATACACTAGAAATTGTTTGCCTTTTGAAACAGTGATGTCAGGATCTTTGCAAAATCCACACCCATTGCAAACTAGGATACATCAGAAAGTGAGGATAATTCACACTTGAAGTTAAATTAAAAAGGAAAGTATGTTGCTAGGGAAAATCATAGTATTACATATTATGATTACCCTTTTAGCCAAATAGAAATAATACATTTCTTTTGAAAAGGATTGTAAATTTGTTACAACTTTCAATAAAGTTTGATTTTTCAATCAAAGTTTGAATTATCTTGTGTGTGTGTGTGTGTGTGTATATATATATATATATATATATATATATATATATATATATATATATATACATTTGTGTGCCTTCTGTCTTCATAGGGTACTTCTTGTTATCATAATAGTCTGACTTTACTTTTTATATATAAATAAAACACCACATTTTTTTTTTTTTACCTTAATTGTATTCTTAATAGTAATATTACTTTTGCTTGTTTCCAGGTATCTTCAGACATTCTCAAAATCACAGAATCATCTCTTGAACAGAACCAACTCCTACTTCTTGCCCTGAAAGCTAAACATCAATTAACCAGTGAAGCTTTAACCGACATTATGAAAGTTATAAATGTAATATGTGAAGAAAATGTTGCAACTTCAAAATACTTATTTGAGAAGCAGATTTCAGACGTTAACAAGTCATTTGTGTTTGTTATATATGTAAGAACTGTGGCTCTAATTTAGATAGCAGTGTTACATCAGGAATTTGCAGTGTTTGTGATGAAGTATGGACATCAAAATATTGTATTGAAAAAGGGAATTTTTTCTTTTACATTCCACTAAAACACCAACTTCAGAATCTTTTAAATGACCCAGCTGTGCACAACAGTCTTTTAAGAAGTGTCTGCAGTGAAACTGATGTGCTTTCAGATATACATCACTTCTAAATCTTTTGTATTCATTTTTGTATTACTTTAGTATAAATACATGTTAATTTGGATTCATATGTTGTTTTTTTCTGACTTTATGTGAACGAAAAGACACAAATTTGCCCGTTTTCTCATTGGAAATAGGTAAATTTCAAAATATCACTGTCCTGGTCACAAAAGCAAAGTTTGTGGGGAATAATAGCCATTTTCTATACTTTTGAGGCATAAGCAATTAGGAAATAACACTTACTACCCAGGAACAAAAATTGTGTTACATAGTGTTATCTTTGAGTTTTAATTGCGATGGTGTGCCAGTCTTCTTCACTTAGTATTTGGCCAGTGTTGTGTTCTTTAAATGAGCTAAATCCTACTGAAAGACTGAAGAACATATTAATGGCTTCCTTGTGGTATGGGAAGTGCAAGCCTGACATGAATGTGTATTTAGAGCCTTTTGTAGAAGAGTGTCGTAGTTTATGGTCAGATGGAGTTCAATGGGTAGATTCACTTAGTGGTAATGACCGTCTATCAAAGATGTACACAACTTGTGCAGTCTGTGATTCTGTAGCTCGACCTCTAATGCAAAATATGATGCAGTTTAATGGGTACCAGGGGTGTGGATTTTGCAAAAATCCTGGTGTCACTGTTTCAAAAGGTAGAGGATTTGTCCGTGTATATCCTTATCGGAGAGAATCTACTTTGAGGAACTACATAGAAACAGTTGAATGTGCTGAACAAGCACTAGACTCTCAACATCTGTGGTGTGAAAGGTTCTGTACAACATACCAAAATTTGATATTGTGGAGAACTTTGTACCAGACTACATGCATTGTGTGCTACTAGGTGTAGTGAGACAAATGATGGCCCTATGGTTGGATTCACAGAAAGATATTACTTGGCAGCTCACATAGACAACCTAGATTTTAGACTTCTATCTATTAAACCTCCTTGTAACATATCTCGGGTGCCACGTTCAGTAACATTGCGTAAATATTGGAAAGCCCATGAATGGTATGCATGGTTGATTTTTTATAGTGTTCCAGTACTTAAAGGAATTCTACCTCAAAAGTACTTTAATCATTGGTGTTTACTAGTAGAGGCAGTTTCAATTATGCTTGGTGAAGGCATTTTTACGAACCAGCTTGACTACTGTAGTGATGTACTAGTTCAGTTTGTTGTTTTACTCGAAAAACTCTATAGAGTTCAGCATGTGAGCTACAATGTACATTTACTGTTACATCTGGTGAAAAGTGTCAGAGACTGGGGTCCATTATGGGCACATTCAGCTTTTTTTGCATGAACCCTACAATGGCTGTTTACTCGAGATGATTAAAGAAACACAGGGAGTGCCTTTGCAAATTTGTAAGAAATTTCTGATTGAAAAGGCTTTGCCTTTGCATGCTACTGAAATGGCTGGTACACCTAAAGGGGAGTTACTCAACTACTTCATAGGCACAAACAGAAAGATTAAGTTTGCTGAGGAAATTGAAGGTGGAGCTGCTTTGGGACGATTTGTCAGAGTTCTTAAAAGGGAGCATTATCTTGTACTACACAGCTTTAACAAAGTGGATCCAACAATAATTGCAACTTATTATGCCAGAATTATTATTGGAAAAGAAATTGTTCACACAAAACTATACAGAAAGGCAAAGAAGAGAAACAGCTATACTGTTATATTGAAAGATTCTTTTCTCAATAGAAACATTTGTAATTTTGGATCTTGGCTGTGGCAGAAAATGCTATGCATTAGGAAGGTTCTTTCAGAACAGGAATTTTAAAATATGTTCTGATAATGCATTGAACATAGGATTAAGTCACATTTTCCCAGTTTCTCCTGAGTTGGTCCATCTTGTTGCAGTGGACAGTTGTGTTATACAGCAGAAATGTGTTTTTGTACATATACCTGGCCAAACTGTTGCTTTTGTTTGCAAACAGCCGAACCGTTTTGAACTGTGCAGATAGGTTTCTGCTAGTTTCAATTTGTGTCATTTCATGAAAATATGTTCAAACTGGACATATAAAATATAATTATATATCTGATCAGGCGTGGAAATAAGACCCCTAATGCATACCTGTTTGGTCCATTTTAGGTTTTACTGACTGCAGGTCCTTGTATAAACTGTACTGAAGAAGCAAAAAAAACAAGAGTCTGCAACTCATAAAACACAAAATGGCTCCAACTGCTGTGCAGTGAGAGTCTTATTTCCATCTTTGTCATCTAGATTAATGAAACAGTAACAATCCAAAATACAGTAACTGTTCACAATGCATAACCCAGGTATTTCTGCCACACCTGACAGGGTTACTATTTTTGTTGGGGTATAGAATGTTCTTTTTTTGCAAATGTGTTGCAGTAAGTTATGTGCAGCATTTTTTATTCTCAAAGGATTACTGTTATGTAACAATTGCAATGGGGGATGCAGTCTGTGGTGAAAGCAGCAGGGCTTCTTTTGTGTAGTATCTGATGAAAATGTGGGTTACAAAAAGTCTTGCTCTGTAAACATGCCTAAAAATGGACAAATTAAAGAATAAACCAAATAACTTATTTGAACAAAAGACAATTGAAACAGTTTACATAATTCAGCACAATTAGCTGTATTTTCAAAGCATTATCTTGAGTCTTTAATTAACTCTTTAATATGTACATTGTTTATTTAGCACACGCCTTTATCCAAGGCGACTTACAGAGACTAGGGTGTGTGAACTATGCATCAGCTGCAGAGTCACTTACAACTACGTCTCACCCGAAAGACGGAGCACAAGGAGGTTAAGAGACTTGCTCAGGGTCACACAATGAGTCAATGGCTGAGGTAGGATTTGAACTGGGGACCTCCAGGTTACAAGTCCATTTCTTTAACCACTGGACCACACAGCGGTTGACAATGAGAAACAATTGCTTAAGAGAACCTGGATTATATTAGGTGGTTTTAGTTTAGATAAATTAGCAGACATTTGTAATTTGAGTTAAAGACTGGAGTAAACAGGTTGAAAATATGCCCAAAGGATTGGAGCAACTGATAGAAAATCTCATAGTTATTGAGGATTGATCTTTAGTAAAATGTTAAAATTAAATTATGTTGGTGTTAAGGTAGCTTTAATTGTGTCTTGTGTAACTAAGGTATCTTGTATCTTATGTAACCTGTATGTATTTGATATATGCTTTTTAGATAAGCAGATGTGATTTTATACGAGTTACGAAAATGTGGTGTGTGATAAAAATACTGATACTTACTTTCTTAATATACATCAAAAATATTGTAATTTTCTTATTTTCATTGTTTTTATTTGGAATAAGTGCAATAACTCACATTTTTCTAAATAAATGTGTAGAATATATTTATGGCATACAAATCAAGTTACATCATATTTTTAAACATATACGTTCACGGTTTCCTTTTTTTTACATTAGGAATATATGTACATAAATATACGGATATGTGCTGCATATAGGTAACATATAAAACAGTATACAATGACTATATTTATAATATATTGAAAATATGTGTTTGTGACAGGATGGAGAGTGGTGTGACAGAAAGTAAACAAAGGAAAAGGCAGCAAAAGTAAGTACCCGGAACGAGACGTGTTTGCGCTCAGCTTTTTATAATAACAAAATAATAAAGAAAACACTTACAATACACAAAACAAAAGGGCTCGGGGGCCAAAATAAACCAACTAACAAATACCGTGTGGTACAGCGGTAGCAGTTCCTTCTGTTATCTATTCGCCAGCTCAACACAGTACTCCCGTCTCTGTGACTCCAAAATATCCCCCGATCAGCCTGGAGAGGGTCCTCTTAAGCTGTGGCTGGAGCCTTAATTATCAATAAAACAATTACCTTGTTGAGGTTCCAGTCACATTCTCACGGGTTTAAAAAAACAAACAATAAAAACACAGCTTTTTCGTCGTCATAAATACAAATAATAATACAGGGGCGGGGTGTACCCCGTCACAGTGTTCTTTCTGTATGGGTCTGTGCCATTTATTGAAATGTTCAATACAACAGAACCCGGGATTGCCTTCGCAACCACTGCACATTTTTCTTGCGTGTTTTCTTTTGTTTTCATTTTCGTAGCAGACCCTATACCTTTTTTACGGTGTCCGCTTCGCTTGCGTTGGAGGGATAGTCACAAATGCGTGTACACAGCTACTTTGCGCAGGCATTGTGATGGATCTGCCTGCCGCATTGCCTGTACCCAGCGCTGTGTTTTGATAGTATTTCGTTACAGCACTGCCATTTCAAACCAAACAGCTTCCCGTTTACAGCTGGCTTACCTGTAAAGTAGCTGTATGCTCTTCTGTTTGTACTGTTCTTGGCTCCACATCCTCTTCATCATAATCGCTGAGTGATAAGTCAGCATCACTGTCGCTGGTATCGAAATCCTCCGAACCAACTTCACACCCGTTGCTCATTATGGAAAGACCACGTACATTGCCATGTTTAGCTTTCACTAAAAACTATATAAACTATAACTAAACAAGTAAAACTAATAATAAATAAAAAAAATAAGTAATTTAAAACACTATATATATACTTGTAAAAGCTGAATGGCTTCCTCCAATATATCTCAGCCTTCTAAACGCCCACAGCTACAGACTGGAATTGCTACATGACACGCAATTGGATAAAAATGTCACCTGACCCTCCCCCAACTTTCATTGCACATTCCACAGTCCTAGCACTGCTTTAGAGAATGAAACCTGAAACGCTAGACTGAGAAACCGATCATAGAATAGAATGGGAAACGTGACGTAGTTGAAGTGGTTAACTCTCAAATACCAATTTCCACTGCATTCAGCAGCTCTCTGCTCTCTACAGCAGGCCACTGCACACTACTAACAGCATTCCATCGTTTACTCACTCAGATCTATATATATATATATATATATATATATATATATATATATATAGATAGATATATAGATATATATATATATACACACACACTCACTGGCCTCCTCCAGTCGGCCCGCAGCTTCAGGGAGAATGCCTTCGCCTCTTGCTCTTCTTATTCTACGGCCTGGTCTTCCTTCACCACATTCTGTGCCCAGAATCGAATCTCTCTCACTACCTATAACCTTCAGCTCCTCCTCGCCTTTATCACATACCTTAGGCTATCCCTTAACCTGGCCCCTTCCTCCATCAGGAATTACCTCTCAGGTATCCAGCACCAGTTCCGCCTCCAGTCGTCGCCCCCCCCCTTTCAATCCCAGAGGTCCGCCTGAGAGTCTCGCATCCGTCTCTCCATTAAGACAACCAATCTCATCGGATATCCTCCTTCGCCTCATCTCCTCCCTCCTTCGTTGCTGCTTCACCCTTTTCGATGGCATCGTCATGGAAGCTCCATGCCTAGTCGCCGCCTTCAGGTTCCTGCGCTGCTCCGAGTTTTCAGTCCCATCAATCTCCAGTTTCCCAGCCATCAGCCTGCGGTGCTTCGACCTCACTCAAGTCCCCGGAAATAACTTTGTCCTATTCATCAGGACTTCAAAAACAGACAGTTTCATCAAGGTCAGTGCATTCAGTTTTCAAAAAAAAAATTGACTCTCCTCTCTGTCCCAGCACTGCCCTAACCAAGTACCTTGCCACCAGGAACTCTTGTCTCCCTTCAGATCCTCTCTTCATCGACTCTTCAAGAATCATCATTACAAGACATTGGTTTGCTTCCCATCTTAACACCCTTCTGTCCAGGTCCGGGCTCTCCCCTCAGTTTTATTCTCCCCACTCCTTCCGAATCGGAGCAGCCACTTCTGCAGCACGCGCCGGAATCAATTAGCACCCGATTAAAACCATTGGGCTCCAGTCCTCTTAAGCAGTGGAGGCGTATATCGGGTCATCTCCCACGGACATTACAGCAGCTCACCAGTCCCTCGTTAGTATGCCTGGAGTGGGGGCGCCCTCTCTGCCTGGTCCACCAGAGGTTTCCTCTCAATGGGGGGGGGTTCCTCTCCACAGCATGGATGGCCTTCAATCCATAGCCCGTTATACTAACCTCTCTTTGTTTTGTTTCTTTTTCCAGCCTTTTCTATCATCTAAGTGCGGCTCTGCAGTCTCTTTCCTATCTTCACGATGTGGTTCTGCGGGGAGCCGGGGGTCCTTCTTTAGGGGGGGGGGTCGGTCTCCTGCCCAAGTCACTGCCGTCCCCAGCAGTTCCTCGCCAGTCAGAGGGGACCCCCGGCCACATCTATACTTTCGGAGCTTATGCGCTAGCCTCATGGAGGCCACAACCTGCTATCTCTCTCCCTGGTTTCTTTTCTAGGTCCGAGCACCTTTCTTGCCCCCTCTGAGGCAGGCCGCGTCCCCCTCCCACCGAGTTGGGCCCCGCACAGGGGGAGGGGGGTTTCTCTTCCTTCGTCTCTCTTATACGGACCAGAGACATTTTTTCCCTAACTTTCCACGCCACCCAGCTGCCAGCCGATGCTGCCTGCCCTGGACTTGAGAACTTCGTCTTTCGTATGTTCTGTCTCATCCTCCTCGATGAGAGTTCAGAGTGTCTTGTTTGTTTGTATGTCTTGTCCTGGCCCTTACTGGTCTCCAGCCGCTCAGTAGGCAGAGGGTGCTGCCTGATCCGGTCCTTTTGAGTACAGGGATCTGTCCAGCCTGTCCTATGTTCTAACACTATTGTCACTCAAGCACTCGCATGCTTCAAGCTCGCTGCCCCTCAATGCCTTTCTTTACTCTCACGCTCTCGTAGGTGCCCAGTGAAATAATATTTAAAAGGGTGAAACATGTATGCAGCTACTGTATTTTGACATTTAAAATGCTGTGAATGTAGAAGCCGTTAGGCAACTTTCACGCGATTTGATTGGCTCTTGTAATGCTTTATTTGCATATCTCCCTACAACTCATTTGTTTTTGAATTTATTGCTTTCACTCACCTTAACTCGAAAGCTACTTGTTGTTATATAGGAGAACTGGCAATGCTGTCGGCATAACTGCTGACAGCTCCCAGGCTGAATCCTTCAGCTGTGGCAGTCCTGGCAGCGGAAAAGCTGCGGGGGCAGGTGGTCCCCGACCCCCGACCTCCCCCTTCTTCATAGCCGGCAGATCCCCCCCGTGGGGCTCCGGCCACAGCACTTTCTGCAGCGCAAGTGCTGCAGTGGGAGCAGGTCTCCTGACCTCCCCCACGATCTCGGGCAGCAAAACTGCTGCTGGGGTTGGTGGTCTCCAGACCTCCTCCCCCTTCTTCAAGGCTGGCAGCTCCCCTTGGTGGGGTTCCGGCCACAGTACTTCCTGCTGCGATGCGGAGCAACAGGCAACCCCAGGCGATGCAAGGCAGGCATCCTTGGGCGGTGCCAAACTCAGCTGCAGCTCCGCTGGTGGTGGAAGTGGGAGCAGCAAGCAATCTTCCTACAGCGGTGAAGGCGGAACCAGCAGGTATTCACCCTCTGCTGGTGGAGGTGGGAGGGGCAAGCAGTCCTCCCATGACGGTGAAGGTGGAACCAGCAGGTATTCACCCTCTGCTGGTGGAGGTGGGAGGGGCAAGCAGTCCTCCCACGGCGGTGAAGGCGGAACCAGCAGGTATTCACCCTCTGCTGGTGGAGGAGGCAGAGGCAGCTCCTGCTGCTCTGCTTCTAGTGGCAGAAGCGGTGGAGGTGGGAACAGCGTGTAGTCTCCTGCCGACGGAGGTGGGAGCAGCGTATAGTCTTCTGGCGACAGAGGTGGGAGCAGCGTGTAGTCTCCTGCTCTTGCAGGGGACTGGTGCGGCTCTCCCTCTCTTGCAGGGGACTGGTGCGGCTCTCCCTCTCTTGCAGGGGACTGGTGCGGCTCTCCCTCTCTTGCAGGGGACTGGTGCGGCTTTGAAGGTGCAACTAGCAGGCACTTTTCCTCTGCTGGTGGAGATGGGGACAGCAGGCATTCTTCCTCTGCTGGTGGAGATGGGGACAGCAGGCATTTTTCCTCTGCTGGTGGAGATGGGAACAGCTGCCTCTCGGGCTTTGGATTCCCGTGGTTCCCCCTGTCTGGGCGCTGGACGCTCGCGGTCCCCCCGTCTGGGCACTGAACACTCGTGGTCCCCCCGTCTGGGCGCTGGATGCACGGGCTCCTCCCACTCAGGTGCTAGTTCCTCCTCATAACTGCGGAAGGGACAGGAGGCAAAGTAATGCTTACCCTCGCAGAGGGGGCACAACGGCAATGGCAGCTGGTCGGGTACTGGCTTCCTAGCCTTCTGGCGGAACCACTCCTCTGTCTTCCCCCATCCCATCTTTCGGGACAATGCCTGAAGAATCACAGACAGACAGTACTGGGGTTGAAACTGAAAACGCAATGGCTGCGCTCAGTAGGTTTAATGAAACAAATAAAAGGTTTTAAACAGAAAACAAGACACGGCACTTGAGGCCAAAATAAATTGACAAACAAAACGGATTAACACTAAACAAACGGTGGACGAACAGACAAACAAACACGGTGAGTACAAATAACTTATTTACTTTATTTTACTTTTATTTACTCCTTCTCCACACCCGTTCTCCACTTACCGAACACACAACCCCGAGTGAGTAAAACGTGCATCTATATATACTGTTGTGCCGGGATTCAATTACTAATTTATTATTCACTTGAATCCCAGCACGTGAACTAATTATGTGCAACCCCGTGCTCACATATTAAATACTTTAAATGCACGTGAAGTGGTAGTGCAATCCCTGTGCCTAAATACAATTATACATTTTAAACACTCGTGCTCATTACCCACATTATATCCCGTGTACCAACTACAATACACCAACATTTACACACTACATGCAACATATAACACACAAATGCACACAGGGGCAGGGCACATTGCCACATATGCTCCTATTATGCCCTTTTTATTTTTGTCCATTATTGTGACCCATATTAATTCGGCGCTGTTTTCTTTGTCCAGATTTAACACCTGGGCTTCAAGACTATTTCTTATGTATAGCGCTACCCCTCCACCTCTTCTGTTCTGCCTGTCTTTCCTATACAGTATATACCCACTAATATATTCGACTCCATCCCTCTCAGACAACCAAGTTTCTGTAACACCTATCACACCGTAGTTACTTGTTAGTGCAGTAGCTTCACATTTTGTTTCTGAGACTTCTAGCATTTAGATAAATATATTTAATGGCTGTCTTACATGAGTTGTTGCCCTTGTTTTGGTGGTTTCCCTTCTGTTTTTTGTATTCTCCCCTCTTCCTTTGTAGTTTTAAATGCTTTTGAACCTCCTCAAGGATCCTTTCTCCGAGTAGATTGGTTCCCTTTCTGTTTAAGTGCAGTCCGTCCCGCCTATATAGATAGTCCTTGTTGTAGAATGTGCGCCAATGTTCAAGAAAAATGAAGCCTTCCTGTGTGCACCACAATTTCAGCCATGCATTTTGGTTTTGTATTTCCAGCTGTCCATGTGGTCCTTTGCAAGGTGTCGGCAGTATCCCAAAAAATACCACAGTTTTGGTATTGTCTTTTAATTTCCTTCCTAGCTCTCTGAATTTGTTTTGCAGGGATCTTGGCCTGTCTCTTCTAATGTTGTTTGTACCGATGTGGACGACAACTACCGGGTCGTCTCCTGTTCGTTCTAGGAGCCTGTCCATGTTCTCAGTGATGTGCATGACAGATGCTCCTGGAAGGCAGCACACTGTTGTAGTAAGGGGGTCCAGACTGCGAACTGAACTTGGTGTGTTTCTCAATATGGAGTCCCCAACAATCATGACCTCCCTTCTTTTTGCTGCCTGGCCAGCACTGTTTATAGGGTCCTGGATGTTGTTCCTTTCGCTCTCTTAATGTTGGTTTTAATCATCTAAATTTTGAAGTGGCTCAAATTTGTTGGATGTTTTGAAATCTGGTGGTTGTACGAAGTTTCTTTTTTTTCCCTGCTTCTGTTTACCTGAACCCAGCTGTTTTGATCCCCTTCTATCTGCCTGGTGGCTTTCAGTCTGCTAGGGGTGCAGACTGCCATGCATTGTGGATGTGCCAGCTCCTCAAGCTACTGTTGGTGTCATTTCCTGCAGCTCCATGTCTAGCTTATATATTAGTTTTAAGCAAGTCCTGGATCATGTGGCACTTTACACACACTTTGTTTTGCTCTGCTGGGTTTTGCAGCACACTATTCATTATATGGTGTTTTTCATTATTATTGGTGTGATTTATGTATTTATTTATTTATTTAGTTGAGTTCTGTTTGGTTTATTGTGTGTACTTGATTGATTTGTATGGAATTAGATTTTGGCTTTGTTCACTATGCTGTGTTATTTGGTTTCTTTTGCACTTTTTCAGTGGGTTGAGTAGAGCTGCGTCTCCAGCCACCCACCCCTTCTGGTACAGCTGTGACTGAAATAAAAATCAAAGTTCACCTGTATTTTTATGAAAACCTGTGTCTTGGGCATTCATTGAAAGGTTATTGTGACAGCCTGGTTTCTAAAAGAGTCTGTGATTAGTGTATGTGTAGTACATATCTATAACAAAAACATTGTCAATGTAAAAAAAAACAAGTTAGAAAAATGCAACAGCTGTTTAAAGGGGTGATATCAAACACAAAAGCCCAAGTTAGGAGAAGCAATCGGGGCAACCTTGTCAAGCATCAAGCAAATGTGCACAATTGGAAAGGTGCTGGGGCCCAACATGCACACAACTGTTGCTTCTAACTTGGCTTTTTTTTTTTTTTTTTTTTTTTTACATTTGAAATGCTCATTCCCTTATCAGCTGGGTTGTAACCAGAATAAAGATGCTGAGACACATATGTGCCAAGGAAAGTGCTCAACACAGACTGAAGTGTTCTTGGTTATCCTTACAAGGACTACTACAGAGAAAGAAAGACAGTGAATGGGAGAGGCATCATCACAGGCACAGACAAGTATGCTTTGGGAAGACACACGGACAACATACAGGTAAGGCACAGGTAGATGAGGGCACACATGGACAGACATTTAGCCCATACATACAAGAACACCTCAAAAGAGCATGAAGCAGTATATTTCCAACAATGAAGATGATGAACAAGACCAATAATGGCAATGAGTGCAAGGGAAGTGTATGGGAAGTGACAGTTGATGGGGCAGGCATTGCAGATCCAGGGCTGGGGTGTTGGAGCCTTTTTTTTTTTGGTTGTACATTGTCAATGTTTTTTGTTGCAGATGTGACTTTTGAGCTGATAAGGGAATGGTCACAATGCCCTTGAAGTTGTACAAAGAGCATTTCAATGTAAAGTGGAGCGATGGGGGGGGGGGGGGGGGCTAGAAGAAGCCAAGTTATAAGCAACAACTGTGTGACTGTTGGGCCCCAGCACCTTTCCAAGGGTGCCTATTTGCTTGATGCCAGACAAGGTTGCCCCAATTGCTTCTCCTATCTTGGGCTTTTGTGTTTGATATCACCCCTTTAAACAGCTGTTGCATTTTTCTAACTTGTTTTTTTTTTACATTGACAATGTTTTTGTTATAGATACAATTATACATTTTAAAACACTCATGCTCATTACCCACATTATATCCCGTGTACCAACTACAATACACCAATATTAACACACGCAACATACAACATAACACACAAATGCACACTGGAGCGGGGCACATTGCCACAGATAAGAACATAAGAAAGTTTACAAACGAGGAGGCTATTCAGCCCATCTTGCTCGTTTGGTTGTTAGCTTATTGATCCCAGAATCTCATCAAGCAGCTTCTTGAAGGATCCCAGGGTGTCAGCTTCAACAACATTACAGCTGTGACAAATAAAATCAGGATTGTTTTCTGGCCAGAGGCTACAAAAGAAATATGGTCGCAATGGCATGTAGCTAACCGATCAGAAGTAATAGAACAAAATGCACTTTTAAAAAAAAAAAAAAAAAAAAAAAAAAAATAGCAATGAGTCCACTTTGTAACTGAACATAATTATATTGCTAACGATGTTAAGAATATTGTTTTGAAACATTGGAAAACACTGGAATGTGATACTCAATTAAAATCTGTTACTACTGCCCCCTCTGAGATTTTGTTTTAAAACGAGGTAGAAATATCAAAGACTGTAGTTTCTTCAATGTATAGGTCAGCTGTACCCAATGAAAGCTGGCTAACAAGTGAATTACATGGTAATTATCGATGTGGTCGGTGTACTCATTGTTCAAACACATACAATACTAAATACTTCAGTCATCCACATTCAGGTCAGAAGTATGCAATTCAGAACTTCATCAATTGTAATTCTACCCATGTGGTGGTATACATGCTTAAATGCCCTTGTGGACTGGCTGGTTTATGTGGGACAAACAATAAGAAACTTAAAAGTACGTATAGCAGAACATAAAGCTGCAATCCAAAATAATATGGATTATGCCATAGCGAGACATTACAAAACAACGAATCCTGATTGTCTCAAGCTTAAAGTTTACAGCTATAGAAAAAGTTTCAAGCTCTGTAAGAGGTGGTAATGTAATTAAATCAATTGTTAAGAAGAGAATCATACTGGATCTTTACTTTAAAAACTATGGAATTTGATTTATTGCTTTGTAAATTAAAAGTACATATCATTGATTCATACAATGGTTAAATTCTGAATTGCACACTTCAATTACCAATTTAATTAAATTGAATTTTTTGGTTTTAATAGAAACATTGTAATTTTATACACATGACTGTAGGAAATATTGTTTTGTCTGTAGTTATGACTTTGAGTATAACATTGTACCTTGTGTTTTCTGATTCCATTGCTTAGTAATAATAGATAGGTTGAGAAATTAGTTTTAATTATTACCTGGATGATCGAGTATATGATTATATATTGACATTAAAAATAGCTTGATAGCAATGACATGAAATAACTTACACAATGTAATGTATATATTTATGATATATTCCTATTGAAACATTTAATTATCAATTTTGGTAAGTGATCAGACCTCAATACAGGCCACATGATTATCTAATTGACCTGTCTAAAATCAATGCGAACCTGACGAAGACATGTTGTCGAAACGCAGGGCAAATGGTAAAAGGTAAAAAGTAGACACAAACCCTGGGACTCTACCTTTTGCCCCTGGGGCCCCCCCAAACGTTCAAGGCAACTTTCCATGAGTGAGGGTGGCAGCCGAAAAACAACAATGCCATCCTGTTCCCCTTGTCCCCCAATGCCAAATACACAATTTGGGGATCCTATTAAAAGTTGGGAGTTTAAAAATTCACACAGGCAAAGAGTAGGGTATCATCACCTAATAGTAGGAGCAAACCCCGGGACTCTACCATTAGGTGCCACCTTCTTCAAAAAATTACTTTTTCAGCCCCACAACACACACACTGGTATGAAAACTTGTGGGAAGTTGGAGACATTTTTTGGCGAAGGGTCAAACCAAAAGTTCTGACTTTTTGACCGAACTTGTCGAGCAGGTTGTGCCGAGTGCAGAAGGGTTTGAATGAGCTTCCTACGATTTTCCTAGCCCGAGAAATCTTGAAAAAACCAATGGGTGCTAACCAGCTGAAAGTGCTAATTTTACGCACTTCCTAGGTCGACATTTTGGGATGTAATGTACGTTCCCGTGAACAGATCCTTCTGAGAACCTTCACATCTGGACCATTCCCGAGAACTTTGAATGGTGGCTCTACACCCTAGGATTGCTTAGATATGAAGTTAAGTGTCGAACAAAAAGCCTCAATTTAATTGACAGCTGTCTAAGCATACCTCCTGCATGGCAACCAAAAGAGACAGGCACTTGAGCTTTTGGATTTATTATGTACATGTCACCCTGATACTCTGTGCTGAATTTCAGCCTCCTGGGACATTGAGCCTGAGGGCATGGTATACGTGGTGTTTCACTTTGCTATAGAGTTGAATGGGAGAGGTGTTGGGCTCTTATTGACCCAGTAGCCCTGCAAGGATTGGGGCAACAGGCATCTCTTTAGATGCACTAGGGTCTTATCTATCCAAAGAGCCTATGTTTGACTCTCAAAGCACGTGCAGCACACAACTGCACACGTGTTTGTGACAAAACCATGTGTAGTGCATGTCTGCATAGGTGCTGCATCTGAACCTAAAAAGGCAAGTTCTTGAAACTCAGTACATACTTAGACAGTGTTAGTCTGACACCAGAACAATTAAGTGGTCGTCTTCTCTTTCAGGGAACCAGGGTTCGGAAGTAACCTAACATTCCCTTTCAATTTGAAGACAACCATCAATGATATTACGTATGGGATAATGTATACAAGAGCCGTCGCAAGGGAGAAGGAACGGCAACATATGAGGGACAAGCACTGTCTAACCCAGAGGTTAGTGGTGTGAACTTACACCCTCAAGGACCCTTGTGCCTACAGAAGGCAAGACAGGATCTACCACATTAAGGCGGTATAACCTGGAGAAGGTATGTGACATAGCCCAGCTAGCCGCAGTACAAATATCAGACATCAAGGCACCTCTGAAGAGGGCCCAAGATGTAGCCAACCCTCTAGTGGAGTGTGTGGCTACTCTACCAGGTGGGCGCAAGCCAGAACTATTATATGCAGTCGAGACTGTATCCACAATCCAATGTGACAGACGCTGCTTAGAGAGGGGCTGTCCTAGGGTCCGTGTCCCGTGACAGATGAAGAGCTGGTCAGATTGACGCAGAGTTCTTCTCAATGCCTGCACTGGTCAGAGGAAATTCAATCTCTCATCCTCTGTTGAAGCAAACGGAGATGTATGGAAGGACTCGAGTTCCACAGACTGATTAATGTGGAAGGCTGTGATCACCTTGGGGAGGAAAGCAGGATTGGTGCGCAGCGACACCCTGCTGCCATCATCCCAAATACGCATGCAGGAGCTGTGCACAGACAACGACTGCAGCTCACTGACCCGCTTAGCGGAGGTGATAGCCAAGAGGAAGGCTGTCTTCATAGACAGGTACTTCAGCTCTATGGAGTGTATGTGCTCAAACAGGGCCTTTGTGAGATTCTCCACTACAATATTAAGGCTCCATTCGGGGAGAACAGTCCTCCTGGCAGGGCGTAATCGCGGAGAACCTTCAAGAAAACGAGTAGCCAAAAAAAGCGCGCCTGGAGACATTGAATCTATGGGGGCATGGCAAGCAGAGATAGCTGCTATATACACCTGCAAGGTGGAAGCTGCCAGCATCAAGCAGTTCTTACAAAAACTGTAACATGACTGGCATGTGGCAAGATATTGGATCATGGCTTCTAGCCAGACACCAAGCCAAAGGTGTACAAGGACCTAGTGGAGTCTGCCCTAGTGCTCTGCAACGTACCCACAACCGCATCTGATAGCCCTAGGGCTAACCAGCGGTCCCTTTCAGGGGCCAGACCCATAGCTGGAACCTGCCCGGTTCCGGGTGCCAAAGAGAACCTTTCGCCTGACTGAGGAGATCCATGCTCAGTGGAAACTCCCAGGGCTGGCCGTGCAACAGCTGGCACAGAGTTGAAAACCAGATTCTCCTGGGCCACTTGGGGGCCACAAGGAGAACTGATGCTTCCTCTAACCGGACCTTTTCAAGAAAGGACGGGAGCAGCGGTATAGGCGGGAAAGTGATCTGCTCTCAACTCCAACGCATTTATGTGCAGGGATGTCCAGCGATCCGACCAGGGTCCGCAAACTCCTCTGCCTGCCCAGACCACCCCCCAATCAGAGTTGGGTGCGTCTGTCATCACCAATTGAAGGTTGTGTATTACTCCTATCCTTACGCCTTCACTCAGGTGAGAGGCTTGCCTCCACCAGCGTAGAGCTTCCCAGCATAGGCGAGACACGGTCAGCCGACAGTGTCTGTCGCGCTTGGGGTGCAGCCGAAGGCACTGAGCCACACATGGATCGGGCGCATGTGGAGTAACCCTAGTTGGGTGGGTGATGAAGCCACAGCCATAAGACCCAATAGTTTTTAACACAAAACCAATTGTACTGTGAACCCTTGTTGAACAGGGCCAGACAGTTGCGCATGGCAGCTACTCTGTCGTCCGACAGGTAGGCTTGCATCGTACGGGAACATATGCTTCATCACAAATCGCTGTGTGGGCCACTGCTCCTTCCTGCAACTGGGGCAGATCAACCAGTCGTCTAGGTAGTTCATCACCCTGATCCCTTGCAGCCGCAAGGGAGCTAGGATGACATGCATGCACTTTGAAACGTGGGGGGGGGCTAAGGAGAGGCTGAATCACAGCACGGAAAACTCAAAGAAGCTCCCCTGTAAGGCGAAGCAGAGATACTTCCTGTGTGCTGGATGAATAGGAAAGTGGAATCTGCATTCTAGGAGGCTGTGTGGTCCAGTGGTTAAAGAAAAAGGCTTGTAACCAGGAGGTCCCCGGTTCAAATCCCACCTCAGCCACTGACACATTGTGTGACCCTGAGCAAGTCACTTAACCTCCTTGTGCTCCGTCTTTCGGGTGAGATGTAATTGTAAGTGACTCTGCAGCTGATGCATAATTCACACACCCTAGTCTCTGTAAGTCGCCTTGGAAAAAGGCGTCTGCTAAATAAACAAATAATAATAAATAAACAAACAATAATTCTTTCGGTCCAGTGTGATAAACCAATCACCCGGCCTGACAGCCTGGCGAGTACAGCGGATGCCAGTGTCTCATTCTCTATCTACCGAGATGCCTTGCGTTCTCGGTGAGAGCGCTGCAGCAATTCCTCAACTGCTGGTCCAAAGGAATGGTCAGGGGAGGTAGTGGCTGCTTTTGAAGGAAGGAGCCACCTTCCCATGAGGCCGCAATAGAATTGCATCATGGTCCTCCTCAGCAATGCTGAAATCCGGTTCTGTAACATCCGGGGCAACCACCGGTGTAGATGGGGTCAGCTCTGGGGCCGGCGTTATCGGCTGAGCTGGGACCAGCGCAAGGGCTTGAGCCTGCTGCCTAGCCAGGGGCTCCCAATGCCGCGTACGGCTCAGCCGTGCTAGCAGGGGATGTTGTGCAGGACGTGCAAGCATGGACTTTAGCCATGCTTGGTGTCTGCAAAGCCCCAAGGGCGGTGTAGACCTGTGTAATGAAGCACTCAGGCACCAAGGGCGCAGATGCACCAAGGACACTGAGTGAGGTAGAATACAGTACTGGTGCACCAAAGGATCGGGGCACCGAGTACAGGTGTTATTGACATGCTGTGATGCTTAGCATTGTGGCATGGAGCATCTAAGCACCGAGGGCGCCAAAGCACTGAGAGACGCCTAGCCTTAACCGCATGAAGTCAACACAACACAACATTTTTAAGCGCACCGAGAGGGCGGGCTGAGGCAATCCAGCAGAGTCAACTCCACAGCGGGGCGCGGCAGAGCCGGGGTCCAGCGGAGGATCACGCGTCTCTTTTTCCTTTTTATTTTTATTTTTTTATTTTTTTAAAACTGCAATAGCAGAGGAAAAACACAAAACAGCGAGCGCTGTAAGGTTTGAAAGCAGACTGCAATCGCAAAGCTAAGATGTAGGCTGTTAAACAGAGAAAGAGTAAACACAGCGCAGTAACTGGACAGGGGTGTCTAGCCTGGACTACGTGCAGTCACATGACCGGGGCAGCGCATAGCCTACAGCTGAGTGGAGCACCGTTTACAGGCAGAGGGCAATGAGGCACCTCGTGCACCGAGCCCCCAAAGACGCTATGTGCACCAAGGTACTAGACCCCTGCCTACCAAGCACTGTGCGCACAGAGTACCGTGCAGCACCGTGCACTCTTGCACTAGTTCTGTAGCAGTGGGCACCACCGTGCGGACAGTGTACCATGCACTGTGTGCACCGTGTACCGTGCAGCACCGTGAGCTCTTGCACTAGTTCTGTGGCAGTGGCCAAGCACCTTGTGCACCGTGCGTGCCAAGCACCGTGCACACAGAGTACCGTGCAGCGTTCGTGCACTAGCACTGTAGCAGTATGTACCAAGTACCATGTGCACCGTGCGTCCCAAGCGCTGTGTGCACCGAGTACTACGTGTGCCGCGGTACCGAAGCACCGGTGGCCACTACACAATTGTGCCTACCCTAACCGCAGTCACACACACCTGGTCAGCATGCACCAGGGGGGACACAAGGGCCGAAGCTGCGGTGGGCGAGTTGAAGCAGATAGCGAAAACACGGTAGAAAGATAGTATTGGGGAGAGCACACTGTTTACAAGGCCCGACTCACCGAGGCGAGGTCTACTCGACAGCGAGGATGCGGCAAGGCCTAGCCCCGTGGAGGAGAGCACGGCTGGAAGAGTCACTCAACAGCAGGTATACGGCAAGGCCTAGCCCCATGGAGGAACTGTGTACTCTCAGGAAGAAATAGACAACCACTCGCGGGTGACTGCACAGGCAGTCGCTCACACACGACAGACAAATAACAAAGCGCGGCCTACCATGCAAGCGAGGAGGCCGCTGAAAGACAGAAAGGCAAAAGGCTCAGGTCTTTTCAGAGTAGTTGATTCCAGGAAAGTGACGAGCCAGCTTTCAGCACGAAAGCAAGGGAAATACAAATCGATTCGACTCGAAGCTCTTTTCGATCAACACGCTCAGCTAGACATAGAGGTCTTACCTTACCATCTTGAGAAGGAAAAAGAGAAATGGCTTCTTTTGGATGAAAGTTTTATCCCCTAGGGGGGGCAGGACCGAGTGCATCATCCCAGGAAGGGGCCTACCGGCAGCTCTGGTATAGCTCTGGTATATAGCAATACCTACCCAATGGCAGGCATATCCCATACGTAATGTAATTGGTGGTCGTCTTCGAATTGAAAGGGAACTCTTTAAACCACGTTCGTGAAACAGGCCCCAGGGGCCTATTGCACAAAAATGGTTTAAGGAGTTATTCTGATAACTTCCAGGTTTAATTGCACTAGTCTATTGCACAAAACAAGATAATAACTTAAATCCATGGTAATTTATCACGATTTAAAACTAACCTGCTTCAGAGCAGGTTAACAAAGAACAAAAAAAGGTGTCGCCTGTTATACCGAGAGTGGTAGATGTTGATGCTATAATTATAAGAAGGGCTTTTCGTGGGGAGAGGGTGTTCAGTGATCGCCAGGATCTGATTAATAATCCAGATTCCACCCTGTACGAGCGATACCGCTTATTTAGGGATGTTATCCTGTATTTGGCGGATCTAGACCCTCAGACGGAGCAGAGCCCTTACTCATATACAAGTACTCTGCATAGGTCGTAATAGCCTTTTCACACTTGCACACCCGAGCCGAGCCAAGCCAGATCCATGCAGAGCCCACCCAGCGAGGCTCGGGTGTGTTCGCACTACTGTTCAAAATAGAAGCTGCACTGTGGAACGTGAAGCCAAATTTAGTGGACAGAGGCGCACAGAGGAGTGCTGTGGATTTGTTTTGAGAATGTATCATGAGGTCGTACAATCTGAAACAATAAAGTCTACCAAAAGATTTCACAGGAATGGAGAAATATGGGACTAAACCACAGCGCCAGTGCTTAATTTGTAAAGTGGTGCCAGGGCACAAGCAATGACAAAAATACTGCCCTAAGAACCGTACATTCCAAATCATGACACGTTTATTTGAAAGATTATTGTACGTACCAGTGTTAGATGTTTACATTCACATATTCTACATCATATACAAAGTAGTAGTACGTGCAGAAAAAAAATGAAAGGCAACCGCAGGACAAATAATTAATAAAAAAAAACCGCCTTATACATGTTTTGTTATGGTTTTGCATTTAAATGGTTTAAAACAAACAAACAAATTAAAAGGCATTCAGAGGACTCCAGAAGGACGACATTGATTACAAAAAAAAAAAATAATGCACACCCCAACACAAACATTGGTTTCCACAGTCTGCACTATTATCAGCGATGTGTATGCAACAGCAGCCGCTGGTAGATTACAAAAATGATTAATTAAACTTAGGCTAGGTAGTTGTTATCTTAGTATGTTTTTATTCACTATTAATTATTTTTTTCCAAATTTAACTTAAATCTTGTATTTTTTCCCCAGATTTATAAATGTTGTGAAAATAAATATTTTTTTTAAATGTGTACATTCAGATATAATTTATAAATCTTTAGCAAGTTTAACATTTAAATGCTAAGTCTTTATTTTAAAAATAAATATATATTTTCTTATTAAATATTTATTTTGTGAATCAAGATTTAGCTGTTCGCAAATAAATCTGGATTTTGTGAACTTAAATATTTAACTAAATCTTAAATCACTTAACAAGATTTAACATTTAGTTAAATATTTAACTGGCCAGCTAAAGCTGGAGTTTGTATGCAAATGAGCTCTGCCCGCTTTGTGTCACATCAGCATTCTTAGGAGGGACGGGCAAAGGAATCAACCAATCAGCGCGGCTGTTGATGTCACGTGGTAAAAGTCATTGAATTAATTTGCATATTTCCCGATTACCCATTGTTTTCTATTCATTGCTTTCATTCCACTTAACTCAAAAGCTACTTGTTTTTACTTACTCTCCTGAGCTTTTCAGAAGTCAAAGTACAGTTGCACTGCAGTTATGAGCCCCAAACAGGGCAAAACATGTCTGCAGATACTGTACTTTGACTTTTAAAACACTGTGAATGTAGAAGCCGTTAGGCGACTTTCACACAATATGGTTGGCTCTTGTAATGCTGAAATGTGCATATTTCCTGATTACCCAAACAATTTGGAGAAATGGTGTCTGTAGTTACGTGGCAAGGGGAATGCATTAAGAAATTTATAGATCTCTGAGAAATATCCTCCATGTTTATTATATAATACAAAAAGAGTATCATGATAAAAATGAAAGGCACAAGGCAACTGAAGAAATTGCCGCTGATATTAACATGTCAGGTGCGGTTTTGATATTTAGATGTGAAAAGCCCAGGCCGGACAGACATTCCAGTCAATCTCTAATATTAGAAAATACATTTTGAAATTACATTTAAAAAAGGAATAGTCCATCTCTCACTAAACCAGACATGTCAGGTGACAGATAGGTTGTCCAAAAAAAAATGAGGTGTCCAGTTTAAAAAACACACAACCAGTGCTACATTTATTTTAAATAAATAAGTACATAAACACAAATAAATATCTACAGCTATAGTAGTGTACTTTCTTTATACTTTAACGTATAGGCTACCAGTAACAAAAAAGACATTGTGATGCTTTGCTCACATTACTGTACCTGCAAAAAAAAGATTTAAAATTGAAACTAAATGGTTTTAGCATACTTTCTCTTTTGTTTTACCTTAGTCCTACTTTGTACACAATTAATATAACAGAGAATGGTGCATTGACACGCTATGATACTGTAGCGTTGTGTGAAAATAAAGCAGACTCACACAAGCAGGGTCTTTGTTTTCCGAAATTGATGGTTCATTAATTTTTTACTATGAACAGAACCGCTGTCAGTCATGGTCCACACCAAAATAATAAAACCCTTTAATTGGTATTTGTCTTAATTTGTTTCGGTTTTTCTCTGTCTCAGTCGTTTCCACTACACTTCTCATACACAATCCTTTTGCCAGCTCACTGGGTCGTTACAGTACTATACAGTACCTTACATGTACGGCACACACACACAAAAAAAATACATTGCACGCCGATCTGCTATAATTTGATTGGTATATGCTACTATAGTCCTTATGCTGTGTGTATATATATATATATATATATATACACACACACACACACAGCATATTAACTTTTTTAAAGCAAGAGTTGCAGAAGCACATAAAACCGACAGTCCTCCTTGTGCCATTCTCTCACTGGACGATAAAAATCACCCCATGTATGGTGAGAAGGTTCTCATGATAAATCACTGACGACACATCGCCGTCGACAAAAACCGCCCCATGTATGGTGGCCTTTACACCAGCAGCAACTGCACGCTCGATAATTTCATGTAAATTATTGGAATCGGCCATGATGTCTGTCTGAACGTGAACCCGACCGAAGACCGTGGATATACAGTATTTCGCCCACCCCTCCTAACAATGCTGATGTAAGACAAAGCAGGTGGAGCTCATTTTACCTGGCCTGTAAATATTTAACTAAATGTTAAATCTTGTTAAGAGATATTGAAGTGGCCAGTTAAATATTAAATCGTTTTTAGAGATTTAAGAGTTAGTTAAGCATTTAGCTAAATGTTAAATCTTTAGACATTTAAGATTTAGAATAGCTAAATATTTAAGTTCACAAAATCCAGATTTATTTGCGAACAGCTAAATCTTCATTCTCAAAATAAATATTTAATAAGAAAATATATATTTTTATAATAAAGATTTAGCATTTAAATGTTGAAAATTTGCTAAATATTTTAAGATTTATAAATGATAGCTGAATGTACACATTTAAAAAATATATATTTATTTTCACACCATTTATAAATCTGGCGAAAAAATACAAGATTTAAGTTAAATCTGGGAAAAAAAGTCTCTCTTTAGCACGCACGCAATAACTTGCAGACTTCATACAACTATGTTGAGAAAAAAGAAAGCATTTTATGAGATTTAACTAGCGGTACCGGGAATATGACTCTGCACGCCCAGAGGTTCCGGGGCTGAGACCCAGCACAAGTTAAGCATTGCACAGCGCCAAACAGTGTTGTGAAAAAATAAAAAAAAACTTGTTTGTATTTGTTTTTCACATGTTTCTGAATGCAAATACAAACCGAATTTCATTTATTAAAGTTAGATTAACTACTACGACTAATAACTTTAAAATGTTAGATAGTATTTAATAAATGTCAAAAGTAGGCCTATTAAAAACAAAATCTTAGCGCAATATATTTAAAGATTTCTTTAAATCTTGTTTTTATACCGTAATGGTAATATACGGTATTTTAAAAAAATGACCATATCAGTCGTTGCAGATCTGTGACCAAGAACTGCGTCCATTAAATCATAATATTTACTTATTTTGCGGTCTGACCTGCTTTATTGTTATGATCTTTAGTTTTTTTGTAATCCTGTTTTTTTTTTTTTTTTTCACAACACTGTTTCGCGCTGTGGTTTAGTCCTGTATTTCTCAATTCCTGTGAAATCTTTTGGTAGACTTTATTGTTTCGGACAGCCCCCAGCCTTGCTCAGCACCCAGCCAGTACCAGATATCTTGCGAGGCCAGAGTTTCACAGCTCTGGCTCAGCTCCACAAAATGACAATTGTGAAACTAGCCGTACCGTGAGGGCTCGGCGCGGCTTGGGTGTGCAAGTGTGAAAAGGGCAATGCCAAAAATCTTAAGGCAACAATATGCAGTGCTATAAGGAAAGTGTACCTTGCACTGAAGAAGTTGCTGCCAGTCTTTGTGAAATTTCTCGGACATGGTCCAGTGAAGCAGATCAAGGAGGCGTTCTATGCTATTGCAGGTAATTATTAGAAAATATTGTCAGATTTGCACACTTTATTTATTTATATATATATATATATATATATATATATATATATATATATATATAGCACACTGTTAAACTCAGGGGAGACATTCAGGAGGACATAAAGATGTTTCGGACTCCTGTAAGTGGATCGTTCGTGCACTGGGCTTGCAACGTATCCGGATGACTTAATCAAGAAGCTCACACAGACTCATTCGATTTGAAGTTTTAACGAATCAGAGTAGTCCTATTTAGTGCCAGTAGGGAGACTACACCGCCCACCCAGTGACAGTCAGGTGCACCGGCTGCCTAATGGCAGGCGGACAAAAATTCAGTTTAGCACCCCCTAAATAAACAGGGGTGCTAACAAAAACTGGCAACTAACTAATTTTAACCAAAAAACCGGTAAAAGGACTGTAAATTAAATATTTAGAACGAAAGGGGAGGTGGTACAGAGCACGCCCCCTAGAGCCCACTGGTCGACAAAAGTGGCCATGTCACCAGCGGACTCCGCGTGGGCGTGCTCCAATTTAACCCGGGATCGGACTAGGGCCCTGAACATGGCCCCACAGTCAAAGAGACCCTCCCCGATCATCTTACGCTTCCTGGTCTTGTAGATGGCGAGTCTAGCAAGAGCCAGGAGCAGATCCACGAGGAGGTCTCTCTTTTTGGTGGAGCCACGGACAGGGTACCCGAAAATGAGGAGGGTTGGGGAGAAATGCAGCCAGAAATGCAGCAAAAGGTTCTTCAAGAAGATGAAGAACGGCTGCAGCCTGGCGCAAAGAAAATAAATATGAGCTACCGACTCGGACTGACCACAGAAAGGGCATGCGGCGTCCGAGTCGGTAAAGTGACGCAGGATCTCTCCTGACGCGAAGCGCCCGTGCAGGACCCTCCACCCCAAGTCCCCAGCTCCCCTGAGACCAGCGGGAGTACAGGGCCTCCCACTGGGGACCGACGCCCTCCGGTGGTCGGAGGGTCTCCCGCCAAGCGGTGTCTCGGCGGGAGACGAGGGCGAGGAAGTGGAGGGTGTGGAGCGTCATCGCGTACAGGGTCCTCCTCGACGCGGAACGGAGGGGAGTCGAAGAGAACTGCGAGATCCTGCTCAGGTTGTTCTCGAGGGGAGGCCGGGGGGGGCCCGCGTCTTGGGTTCGATCAGCAGGACCGGAGAGCCGGGGGTAGGGGGATGGAAGATGGCTCCCCGGTCCTGAGAACTCCCTCGAGATACCTGACAGAGTCTGGGTGCAACGCTGCTTTGCACTCCCGGATCGCGCGGCCTGCTGTCCTGACGGTCGCCCGAGCCGCCCTAGCGACGAGCGACTCGGGGGTCAGCCACTCCGACCGCCCGCGATCCAGGAGATCCCAGACTCTGGTCACCTTGGCCGAGATCAGCGCGCCGCACCGAGGGGGGACTCCAACGCCTGCGCACCCAGGTGGGGTTGTGCAGCAGGGGCTCCAGCAGGAGTCCTTCACTCGGTCGAACGGCGTCTCGGCCGACAGAAAACATGCTCGGGTCCTGAGCAGGTCCTGGTAAAAGACCGGCAGCTCGGGGAGACGGATTCCCCGGAGGTCGATCCAGAACAGCTGCCGGTCGTAGCCCAGGTCATGCAGCTGGCGTAACAGGAGGGACGCCAGCGTGCACCACTGCGGGGCCGGGTCTGCGTAGAGGTATCTCTGCAGGGTCTGGAGGCGGAAGGTGTGCACCTGGCTCTTGATGCACACCAACCCTTGCCCTCCCTCGGCCAGAGGGAGGCTCAGAACCGCCGCTGAGACCCAGTGCTTTCCGGCCCAGAAGAAGTCCGTCAGCTTCCTCTGGACCCTGGCCACAAACTCAGGGGGCGGGCTCAGGACGGTGAGTCGATGCCAAAGCATCGACGCCACCAGTTGGTTAATCACTAAAGCCCGTCCCCTGAAGGAAAGCAGTTTCAGCAGACCCGACCACGACCTCAGCCTAGCAGCCACTTTGTCCTCCAACTCCACCCAGTTGGCTGCGACCGAGGTCTCCGCGGGGCTCAGGTGGACTCCCAGATATTTGAAGCCGTCCGCGCTCCACTTGAACTGCTGGAGTGCGACAGGGAGGGAGTCCACCCGCCAGGGACCTACCAGTAGCCCGGAGCACTTGTCCCAGTTGATCCTGGCAGAGGAAGCGGCAGAGTAGACGCTCTGGCAGCTCCGCATCCTCTCCAGGTCAACCGGGTCGGAGGCCACCAGGAGCACGTCGTCGGCGTGGGCCGACAGGACCACCTCGTGTCCGCACGCCCGGCGCCAACCCGTGAGCCTCCTGCGAAGGAGGCAGAGGAAGGGCTCGATGCACAGCGCGTACAGTTGTCCGGACAGAGGGCAGCCCTGACGCACTCCTCTCCCAAACGCGAGGGGCGCGGTCAGGGACCAGTTAACCTTTACGAGGCAACGAATCAGAGTAGTATTACTACCCCTTTGGTTTATTAAATGCTTAAATGGATTGAGTAGTTACAGGTATTTTTTATATGTAAAAGATCACTCATTATAGAAACCTTGGATTTCAAACCCCCCAAACATTAAAACTCGCATGAGTTGACAAAAAGTTATTTCCTTTAATTACCCCCCGTCTGGTACTGCAAGCAAGCAAATGTTACCAAGATTAATTACCATCTCTTTGGCAAGACTACTATATGCTTCACACAGACTGGTACTATTATGCTTTGACTGAAGTTTTTATTTCAAGTTAATTTCTGCACTATATTCTTTTATTTTCAAACTTAACAGTTGTTCTGTTAAAATAAAACACTTACACTTATACTCTGTTTGAATTATTCTAGAATACCTGTGTTTAGCTTAAACACTGCTTTCAGATCAAGCTTACTTCTTTAAATAAGAGACTTGACAACATTTGAGTTAATTAAATGAGATTCTTGTTTCTGCTTTTCTCCTCAAGGTTATAAACCTTGGCACCTGTAGCTCAGACAAAGACAAGCTTAGCTCATTTCACAGGTGTTTTTTGGTCAGCATGGGCTCAGTATTTTATTCACACAGAAAATAAAAAGGTTGAACAAAACAGAAGACAGGACACGGCACTTTACGCCAAAATAAATAGACAAACAAAACGGACTAACACAAACAGTGGACGAACAGACAAACAAACACGGTGAGTAAAAATACGTCCATTTACTTTGTTTAGTTTTTTAAAATCTCTCCTCTCCACACCCGTTCTTCACTCACTGAACACACAACCCTGAGTGAATGAAACGTGCATCTATATATACACAATTGTGCTGGGATTCAATTACCAATTAATTATTCACTTGAATCCCAGCACGTGAACTAATCTGTGAAAACCCTGTGCTCACATATCAAGTACTTTAAATGCACGTGAAGTGAAGTGCAATCCCTGTGCCTAAATACAATTATACATTTTAAATAACTCGTGCTGCACACACCCATTTATATCCCGTGCAGCAATATCTGTTCACCAACATTAACACACCACACGCAACATATAGCACAGAAATGCACACAGGGACGGGGCACATTGCCACAGTGTTGCATAACATTCTTTAATAAATAAATGAAATATGTATCAAATGTGTTATTTATTCACTCAGGGTCCCTTTTATCTAATATTAGGTTTTGGTTGAAGATCTGATAACATTCAGTGTCAAAAATATGCAAAAATGCAGAAGATCAGACAGGGGGCAAATACTTGCACAGCACTGTGTATACGTATATATATATAATTGTGAAACAAGTGCGTTCACGTAGTTTGGGACCTGGCTAAGGTGTCTGTATTGTAGTGCAGACAAATGTGATCAAGACCGTAATTGCAAGTAATAAGTTTCTCTAATAGTTCCAAAATTAAACACACAGAAGTTCTTCACAGTTAATAACTACTAAATTGAACTACTAAATAACTACTACTGTATGATGTATTAACTGTATTATAACCACAGTCAGAATACTGTTCATAATTCTAAATTATATCTTTCCTTACAGAGTTCCTCTATGGATATCAATCCCGTTGTGGATAGCCCCACTTAAAATGCCCCGTATGTTGTGAGCTTTTAGTTACCGTCCGGCTACCCCGTTGGCTTCAGCCAGGGTTTCTTAAAACAAGCACCAGTCCCATACCACTGTAACAAACCCAATCCTTAAGCAACGTCCAATAACTAGTATTTTGTGACGGAATTACAAGTAAACTACCCTGAACAATATAAACTCTCCAAAGTAGTAGGATTGCGCGACAGAACCAAGAAAAAATTGCTGGGTAAGGCAGGATTGTTTACAACACAGACAATATTAAGAAAATTAAATCAGAAGACAGCACCAGAATTCACATAGCAGATGTTATTGAATATGTGTGGAATATTATACTTGTCAACAGAGGTATCAAACATTTGATGTACATGAGTTTTAATCAGACAGCATTTGGACCATTCACAAATGTTCAGCAGAGACCACATTAATATTAATCATATAGGACAGATCAAGCGTTTAGTAAATGTACAGCCCAACATGCCCATGTTGATTAAAGTGTTTCACAGAGTCCATCAGGCAGTCCTTATAGAAAAAAATGTCCATGAAACAACCACAAGCAATACTTTAAAAGTCCCAAGCTGTTATATCAAGTCCATATTGCGAATGCAGGTTGAGCCAGTAAAGTTTAAACACAAAACAAAAAAAACAACAAAAAACAAAATGAGACTTCTATGCGAGGTGCTCGTTAAACCCCGATACATAAATCAAATGAGACTTCTATGCGAGGTGCTCGTTAAACCCCGATAAATAAACAAAATGAGACTTCTATGCGAGGTGCTCGTTAAACCCCGATAAATAAATCAAATGAGACTTCTATGCGAGGTGCTCGTTAAACCCCGATAAATAAACAAAATGAGACTAATCCCAAACAGTCAGAACAAAACAGATAATCCAGCAGCGAAAAAATAAGATTCCTCCCCATTAGGGGATCTCACCCAGTTCTTCCTTGGTCCTGTCGAGCTTGGAGTTTCCAACCAGGTAAGGAGACAAAAAGTGATGATTTGGGTAATAAATGGATTAGTCACCGTTGTTGCTCTTAGGATAAAAAATAAACAATTTGAATGATGTAAATAGTTTCCATTGGGCAGGAGATTTGATAACTGGTTACTTTCCAACTGGAAAATGGCAGATTAGTAAAAAACACACTGTTTCTAACAACCAACCGATCATTGCTTCCCCATCTCTCTTTTATAGACAGTAACCTTCTTCAAAAAACCCTGCTCTTTCCTCCAAACACTCTGCATCCACACTGAACCACACCCGAAAAGAATCACCCAGAAAAGGAACCACCCCTGCCCAGGAAGTAATAGCCATATTTAAAGGGTTCCCAATTAAGATACTTAGACAATGATAAATCAAGCTCAATAAGCCCTTTGCCAAGGCAATTAGCAACACCTGACTAATTAGAACTTCCATGTGGAAATTTAGGAAAAGATCATTCAGTTAAAACAAGAGAGACCAGTGCAGAGATAAACCCCTTACCAAAAACTGACAGTAATTTGATATAGCTTCACCTAAGTTTTACCTTATGAATCTGAAAAGCCCACTTTAGAAAAACGAGGACAAAATTACTTATTTAGCAATTTAATAGAGAATTAACTTAACCTGGCCAGGTATTCTGATACTCAATTAAGAGCAGCAGGCAGCAAATTACTTATGCTGCATTCATGTGGCTAGTGCTACACCACAACACGCCGTACTCACTGTGACCGGGTCTGTGTTGTATGCGTTGTTCCACCGCGTTGGTCCTCTGTCGGGAGGTGTTACGACGAATTCAGTGCCCCCTACGATTCATGTGTCCCCGATGGATGTGCGCATGTGCTTGCAACAAAACCTTGCTATCTGCCAACGGGAGCGTGTGATTCCTCACTCACGACGCAAAGCGCGTAATTTGTCATTGCAATCCACTAGACCAGGGGTGCACAATTCCGGTCCTGGAGGGCCGGTGTCCCTCCTGGCTTTTGTTCCAACCTTGCCCTAAATTACTTAATTGGACCAATTATTACCAATTATTGGTCTAATTAAGTAATTTATAACACAGTTGGAACAAAAGCCAGGAGGGACACCGGCCCTCCAGGACTGGAATTGTGCACCCCTGCACTAGACTATAGAGCAGCGCCTGCTGCAACGTGAACGTGCGGTCTGCTGCAAACGGGAGCGAGTTTATTGCTTCTGGACGGAAGATGTTTGTGTAAGCTTGTGATTTCGGCGATTCTACATCCAGAATAGATTGTTTAAATACAGTAACAACAACAACTATGTATTGTGTTTCTTCAAATGTGTATAAATTAGCTAGTTAAACTTACACTTATTAGGATGGAAGTATTGTATGTACTATTACTATATTATGATTATCGAACTGTACATGTATATTTTTTAGTTAAAGTTGCTCTGAAGTTATTGTATATTTTATCTGCTCTTACTGTATTGTGAAATATGTATATTTTGTGACAACTGTAATTCGCCCTGAGTAAGGGCGTCAACTAAGAAAATTAATAAGAACAACAACAACAAATCGCAACTGTAATTAAATGAAGTCTTGTGACGAAATGTACCTGTATGTTTCACAGACCACAATAAACAAATTGAAACACTCTCGTTTATATTTATTTATTATTATTACTACACAAGTAATCTACCACGTAGGGCATCTGCTAAGAAATAAATAATAATAATAATAATAATACCACGTGTAAATTAATCCAGTTATTTTAGAATTCAGTTAAATGCAGTACAATCTTCTACATGTTTATTTATTTGCCATCTGAATGCATACTCAACAACGTTTGTCACTCTGCTGTGCATTTGCTCTAAATAAACAAGGGGCACCATTTTTTCCAGTGGCACCATTTTTCAGTCGCCCTGGGATATTTGGTGTCCCCTCGTAAATCAAGCAGGAGCTTTCCAAAAAATGCCAAACGTATACTGTTAGTGTCTCTCTCTCACCTGCATGACAATAGGTTTTTGTCACTCTGTTGTGCATTTGCACTCAATAAACAAGGGGGCACCATTTTTTCCAGGGGCACAGTTTTTTGCAGTCACTGGAATATTTGGTGTCCCCTCTGTAAATTAAGCAGGAGCTTTCCAAAAAATACCAAACTTATACTGTTAGTGTGTCTCTCTCTCACCTGCATACTAAATAGTTTTTTGTCCCTCAGGTGTGCATTTGCTCTCAATAAACAAGGGGGCACCATTTTTTTCAGGGGGACAGTTTTTTGCAGTCACTCTGGAATATTTGGTGTCCCCTCTGTAAATCAAGCAGGAGCTTTCCAAAAAAATACCAAACTTATACTGTTAGTGTGTCTCTCTCTCTCACCTGCATACTCAACAACTTTTTTTGTGATCAAATGTTTTTATTGGAGGAGTAAACAGTACAACATAACAAAAAGGATTGCAACAAAAACTCTCCCCCCCTTTTTTATTTTCACCCCCCCTTTCCATAAAAATCTAGAAACGTAAGCATGTATTTTGTCCCACTATTTTGTAGGATTTGAAAGAAGAATCATTGAACTAATACCATTTTAACAGTAATTTTATTGCCGGGGGCACGGCTCTAGTGCGGCTGGCCCAGTTGCGCCGGCAGTGGAAATGAAGCATTTGTGTGTCCTCACATTGTGCATGCTGCACAAAAAAAGCTGACCTTAGTTGATGGCTGTGCAACACATGTGTGGTGGAACTACCTGCTGCAGCCATTGCACGCAATCTGAAAAATACAAAGGAAAGTAGAGGGTGTAGAAAAACTAATGCAGTGTAGAGAGTTTAATTAGGAAATCATTACGAAGTATGGAAACCATGTACATTTCATTTGCATAAACTTTTAGAAAACATCTACTTCTATTTATTTATTTATAATTTTGATTAGATCATCTTTGGAGTTGCAGTTGAAAAAGTTTAAAAATACAACTGAAGTGTTCACTACTAAATTACCCATTCATCTTGTGACACTGCATCCCCCAGAGAGTCCTGCTCTCCACAAAACAGGCACAGACTGCTCAGATCATCTGTGGAATAATCATATTTGGGTGCATATTTGAGAACGTGCACTAATAGCTACATCTCAGGTACTCTTACCTGTTCTCTATAATTTATCCTCTCCCTCCCATCTTATAAATGCGTAAATCCATCATAAGTCAATTTGTCTTTCTTTAAACATTTGAGACTGCATCAACTATTAATTCTTCGGTAAACATTCATTCCTGACAACAGCAACTTCTTAGTGGCCCCCAGACATTGCAGTCTCACATGTGAGTTAGAAATAGTTAGAAACCCCACCACCAGACTGTTTCACTACTGTAAATTAAGTAGTTTGTTGTTTGTGTATGTATTTACCAGTCATTTTAAATGTTTACCTGCACATTATTTTCTTTTTATCATGAAACATTACTATACTGTACGATGGACAATACAAGATTAACATGGCAACGCTGCCACTCACCCAAAAAAGTACAATTAAGTGATCAATTTTAATGCAATAAACCTGGCTAGATTTAGCAAGCTCACTGAACTATTACTGTATTGTCAATTGTGAGAATCTGCGCTAAACCTAACTTCATTAGGTTTAGCTCATGAACCAGGCCCCAAATTAATCTGTGCAGTAAAAAGAGCTTAGAATATTACAAATGCATCATCAGTGCCATCAGTATTAACTTTCTCATACTGTACTATTACCTTATATACCTGATTCCTTTAAAAGGTTGATCGCCATTTCCTTTCGGATAATGGCAATGGACTCCAGTAGTAATATTACTATAGCTTCTGTCAAAAGTTTGATTGATGAACCTTTTGACCTTTTTTTGACCTTATAGGTGTGAATATATGAATATATATATATTGAGGGGGCGTGGATTTATGAATATATGAATATATAATGAGGGGGCGTGGATTTTATATAGGAGTATGGAATATAGGTATATATATATATATATATATATATATATATATATATATATATATATATATATATATATATAAAAACAGACCCCTTGTATTTAACAAGTGCTTATAAACATTCAATATTTATAAATGTAAAAGAGTTTGAAATAAAATAATTACTGTTGGTAGGACTCGAACCCACGCTGACAATTGAGTCAAAAGGATCTTAAGTCCATCGCCTTAACCACTCGGCCACAACAGTTTTCTTAAAACATTAATAAATAAAAAATAAGTATTAAGCTTACCGGGGGTTTCAGAGAATCAAGGTGGTATGGTGTTTGAGCAAAAGGTTGAACAGATGGAGACTACAATGGGTTTTTTTTTTTTTTTAAAGGGGCAAGTCTGGGCATGTTTTCAGACCTCATAAAAGGAGGAAAATATTTATGCAGTTTATTAGAGTGTTACACAAGATGTCTCATACCGGTGTTAGTTGCTGCTCAGAGAAAGTGGATCTTGAGGATCGGCAAATGTCTGAACTTATAAAAGCCTTTAAAAAAATGCACATTAGCCCTTCCACAAAGGCTAAAGAAACCACGGCATGTAAAAAAAGGTTCAAGAGAGAGTCCAAGCAAGGGGCCTTCAAGCATCCGTCCCAAGGATCCTCTGTGTACTGTACAAACTCCTCTGGGGACTGAACTGAAAACAAACATCAATGAGAGAGAGGGGGCGGATGTTTTAGGGTAACTCTGAAAACGCCCCTAGGGCGGTGCCTCAAGGACCACCCATTCATGGATCTCTGATAGGTCGTCTCAAAGGATCCCCCATGGTGCCTGAGGCGTCAACACCCCTCATAGGCCGACACCTAATCTTAGGGAGCTTGAAGGAGTCTGACGCCATGTCTTCTGCAAACTTTAGATACTTCTCTGAAAATGCCGTTCTTGAACCTTGCGATCTTGAGATGGATTGGACCAGTGAAGAAATGACCCAGCTTATAAAAGACTTTGAAAATGTTCCCCTCCTCAACCCTGCAGAGTCTGACGACGTCAATGGTCCTTTAGGCATCTCTTTTGAAAAAGTATTAAAGATCTCTAGGGGTCTCCTGGCTTCTCTATTGGAAGTGATCATTGACCGTGATATGGTGAAAAATTGCCGTGGTTGTGAAATTGACCACCCGAGCCAGCTGAGACACAGCTGCCTTTTTGAAGCGGACCCAAATTATTTTGATCAACATTTTGAAGAAATACTAGAAAAAAATACACGTCCCGTGGCTGAAGCTTCTGGTGGCTAAAGCTTGTTTCAATTTCCATCCATCTTTGACAAAACTTCAGAAACTGGTGGAAGATATTTTAACAGAGCTAAGACCAGAACACAGCATTAGACGTAAACTGGTCCATCTACAAGAAACCCTGGATGACAAGACCTGAGACATTGTTAACAAAATAACCAAAGCTTTCTACCATCGCAGTTTTACAACCCCCCAAGCTCCTTTAGCTTATTACGGTGCCTGTGACTTTGAAAATGGGGAACGTCCAGACTCCAGCAAAACTGAGGAAAACCATGGAGGGGCTGCTGTTTGAGTTAATAGCTGAGAAAGTGGCTTGCAAGAGACTCTTTCAAAACCTGATCCCCGTAAATGTAAAAATGTTCAACAATTTAAAAAGTGTAACTGATTTAATCCATAAAGATGTTGATGCTCAAGAATGGTTAGAGTTGGTAAATACACATGTAAAACACTGTAAACCCTTAAAAGCATTTTTAATGAATATATTACCTAAAATGTTTGATGAAATAGAAGATTGCAAATGTACACATATCATTGTTTTGTATGCTTATGTGACTGATGTATGTTTTTATAACCTGGCAAGATTTTTAAGAGATGAAGATATATCGATAGTTGTGCAAAATGTCGTGGATTACTTAGTGACTAATCATGAATGTTTGTGTAAAAACTTTATATGTCTTCTAAAATGTCCTAATCTTCTTGATAAACTGTGAATAAAACTTTTGAACTTCACACGTCTCAGAGGTGTTATGATAAACTTTGAATAAAAACTTTTTGAACTACATATTTGTCGCAGTTGTGTTATTTTGGTTAAAGATGACACATCAGCGTATGAAAAAAATATACTACAATCCATCAAATCCTGGGGGTTTAGGGGGTTTACAGACTCTTCAAAGAGCTCTGGGGTCTGAGGGGCCTAAAGTCTCTGAGAGGGTCTTAACTGACTTTTTATCAGAGCAAGACTCATATACGTTGCATAAGCCCTCTAAAATAAACTTTAAAAGAAACACCGTATTCGTATCTAATATCGATACACAGTGGCAAGCTGATTTAGTGGATATGTCTAGCTTGTCAAAAGAAAATGGAGGTTACAAGTACATGTTAACATGTATAGATATCTTATCCAAATATGCATGGGTAATACCTTTGAAAAATAAGCCATCTAAGACGGTGACAGAGGCGTTCAAGAGGATCATCAGCACGGGCAGGAAACCTAAAAACTACAAACTGATAAAGGGACAGAATTTCTAAACAAAGCATTTCAGCACATGCTAAAAAAACATAATATTCTACACTTTACCACGGGGAATGAACTAAAAGCATCTATTGTTGAGAGATACAACAGGACTCTGAAAACAAAAAATGTGGAAATATTTCACCGCTTTTAACACTCACAAGTATATGGATAAACTACAAGAAATGGTACAGGCTTATAACAACTCCTTTCACCGTAGTATTCAAATGAAACCTTCAGAAGTTAATGAAGATAATTCATTTAAAGTGTTTAAAACTTTATACTCTAAGAAGAAAAGCCCTAAACATATAAAGTTTAAGTTTGCCGTCGGTGACAACGTAAGAATTTCAAAGTTAAGAGCTCCCTTTATAAAAGGCTATGAACAGACGTTTACAGCAGAGATTTTTACTATAACAGAATGTATACCAAGATTTCCACCGGTGTATAAACTATGTGATTATGATGGAGAGCCTATAATGGGCACCTTTTATGAACCAGAATTGCAGAAAATAAATGTCAAGACTGATAGGTTGTTTAGGATAGAGAAGATAGTTGCTGAGAAAAAGGAAAATGGCAAAAAGTCTTATCTCATAAAATTGGTCTGAAAAATTTAACAGTTGGGTTGCGGGGCATCAGGTGGTGGATCTAAAGAGTTAACAAGTACGGAATGTATTTAATTACACTTAAAACATTATTCAAGATGTCTCAAGACTCTTTTTATGTAACTCTGCCTAGTACCGCTTCACAGGATGTTTTCCCTAAAAACGCTATATCCAGTTTTACTACCAAATTGGTTAAAACACTGAATCTACCGGGAAAATGGGATGTTTGCTTAGCAGAGATTCAATATCCCCATACCTGGGATAATATAAACCTTAACCCTTTGCGGTCCATTGTCAGACTGGGTCAGACATTGCAATTATTCCTCACAGGTCCTTTGTCGGACTGGGTCCGACATCATTATAGCAACGCAATAAACGGGTGTCTAGTCGTTTTTTCGCCGGAAAAAGCAGAGAAAACCATTCAATTGCCGAGTGGGAGCGACAAAGGCGTATCTCATGATTAGTCATACATGGTATCAGGTATCAGATAACGGGGGCGGTCTGAAGTAAACAAGTTGGCTGACTGAATCAGCGCACAGAAAACACGGACATTTGCAGAGCTTTTTTGAGATGTTATAGTAATAAAATAATGACTTGGATCGCATTATTGAGGAGTTTGGTGATAAAACGAGTGATCCGGAGATGATCGATCGGTATGTACGACTATTATTATTATTATTATTTATTTCTTACATAGGTGAACGCTATAGCAAACGAAAGGGTGGGGCGGGGCTGGAGATGCCTAGTGAGTGCTTTGTTGATGTGCAGGGCCATTTAAACCCGTTTGACTGTGAAAAAAAAATACTTTTAAACAGCGCGTCTAAAATTAACTGCGCGTGTGAAAATTAATTAGACCTGGCGTGCCTGATGCGCATTTAATAAATGGACCGCAAAGGGTTAAGGACAGCACTTTTATTACTTATGATATAGAAAATGCGATAAAACGTGATTATACTATACCAAAAGGAGATTATGAGACCCTTCAGGATGTAATAACGACTATGAACGATGTCATGCTCGGAAAAGGACTAGATCAGAAAGGTGACAAGGCTCCCGAAGAACAATATAAAAATGATTTGAAATTAGTCTATAAACCTATAGAAAGACGAATTTATATAAAAAGTACTACACCATATATGATTTTTGCCAAAGAACATCTCAGACAAATGTTGGGATTTCGTGAGACTATAAAGGGTGAAACTATTGGACTATTGGGCCCTATTGAGGCTAAAGTGTATAGTGCTCATTTGAGGACCATCTACCCGCCGATATCCGAGCGGTTTTTATACCATGTATGTCTATACAGATATCATTACACATCAAGCCGTTGGAGATAGTTACGTGCCTCTTCTAAGGTGTGTCCCTATTAAAGGCAAAACAAACGATATAATCACGGTAACTTACGACAGACCTCATTATGTACCCCTCAGCAAGACCAACTTTGACACGTTAACTATACAAATTAAGACGGATCAAAACAAGTTAGTGCCATTCCGTTTTGGGAAGGTTGTAGTGAAGTTGCATTTCCGACCTGTAAAGCCTCTTTTTACACCTAATTGAAAATGGGCCCTAATGGATATGTCAATCCTTATATTAATTATTACAAAAATCAAGCTGGTAATGGTTTGCCTGGATTTCTGGAGCTCCTGTAATGTACGGAGCGGGTATAGGGGGTATTTTTAGAAGTCTTTTCAGAAAAGGCTTTACCGTTCTTTAGAAGGGGTTTGAAATTATTAAAACCTCATTTTAAATCACCAGTAAAAAATATTGTTAGTGAGTAGTGTCAAATGTCCTAACAAGTCATAACCCTCATAGCCACAACAAGAGCCAGTCAGGGAGGGATTGATGGTGATGTCCAGAGGATACAAGAGAAAACGTAGCAAACCCCCGGGATCTCGCTATCATCCACACAAAACGGCTAAACCAGCTACATTGAGGTCATTTAGTAGCGGTAACCGGAGAAGGAGTAAGAAACCAAAGACTCCCAGAACAAAGAAAAACAGAAACATCTTTTTAAATCATGACTCTGGTACATCATATGTCTCAAGAATGTGTGAAATCAGAATTGGATCTGTTTACTATACTTTATACCCAGACAAGTATTGAAAAAACTTTATGTGGAAATTCCCCCCTGTCTGCCTTGTTCGACACGGCCCCGCCGAATTTTACATAGCGGGAATGGGGAAGATTATCTTGATTTGAATAATACTTTTTAAGACTTTCATGCAAAATTACTAGGGCTGATGGCGCCGATTTAGTTGGAGGCAGTATAGTTGGTATTATCAATTACCCTGTAGCTACCATGTTTTCACAAGTGGATGTAACTTTAGGAAATCGCTTAATTAGTCAAAGCAGTAATACTTATCCTTACCGTAGCATTATAGAAGCAATGCTAAACTTTAGTAAGGACACCATAGAATCTCAATTCACAGCCGACTTGTTTTACAAAGATACCCCAGGACACATGGATGAGACTGATCCTGCCGGGGCTAATGAAGGTCTAGTTAAACGGCATGCTTTTACCAGAATGAGCCATACCGTCAAACTTTTAGGACCACTGCATGCGGATATATTTTTTCAAGAGAAACTCATGCTAAATGGTATTGACCTGAAAATTAAAATGGTGAGGGCCAGTGACACTTTTTGTTTAATGTCTGATGCCGCAGAAGAGTTCAAACTTAAAATTTTAGAAGCCTCTCTCTATATTAAAAAAGTAAAAGTGTCCCCTGAGGTTAGAATTTACCAAGCTCAGGCCTTGATGACCTCTAATGCCAGATATCCTATTGATAGAGTGTCTATTAAAGTTTTTAGTATTCCTAGAGGGAGTAGGGTATGTAATCAGGAAAATTTGTTTCTGGGGCAGTTACCAAAGTTTGTGGTTATTGGTTTAACAGATAATGACGTTTTTAGTGGTTCCTACGCTAAAAACCCTTTTAACTTTAAACACTTTGCCGGGAACTTTATAGCTATGTACGTCGATGATGAACAAGTCCTCTCAAAACCTTTACAACCCCACTATACAGCAAGACACAACCCCGTCCGGGAATATTACAGTCTAATACAAGCCACGGGTAGACATCTCAAAGACAAACCGCTGATAATTGATAGGTCAGATTTTATTAGAGGCTATACGCTCTATGCCTTTGATTTGACCCCCGATCAAGAATGTGGAGATCATTTTTCCTTAGTGAAAAATGGTAATATGCATCTTGAAATGCGTTTTGCCAATGCTCTGCCAGAGACTGTGAATATGATTGTTTATGCTGTTTTTGAGAACGTGATTGAGGTTTCCCACCAAAGAGCTGTTCTCTTTGATTACTGAAAAGTCTGATACAACATTGATCCTTTTAAAAATGAACACCACTCAGCTTACAGCGCTGCTATCCAGCAACCCGGTGACTGCAAAGTATTTTTATGGGGTTCTAGCTAGTGATCAACTACCTAAAGGAAAAATAAAAAAACTGCCGGCGATACTCATTGTCAACACTGACCCCCAAAATTATCCTGGAGAACACTGGCTGGGGATTTATCTAAAAGAAGAGGGACAGGGAGAGTTTTTTTATTCTTACGGTAACCCTCCAGATTTTATTTATTTTCCTAAGACTATCTCAAACTTTTTAGACAACAACGCTAAACAAACAGTGTACAATAATCAGCCTCTACAAGGTCTTATGACCACAACCTGTGGCCATCACTGTGTTTTCTTTGTACATCATCGAGCCAAAGGACTTACTTACCCTGAGGTTATGGCGCTCTACAGCTCTGATTTAAACAAAAATGATCTGATGGTGTCCCAATTTATACATTGTATGTCTAACCCTAAAAAACAGAACTGTATAAATATATTTTCATGCGTGCAGTGTGTCAAGACTCATCATGATTTTAAAAAATGTTATGAATGTAATCTTCAAAAAACTTATGACAATGTAGATGGTGAATAAATATTTTTATTGTTGTAAAGACTTATACAGACATATATATCAGACACTGTTTATATAACATTTGCATGAATATACAACAAAATGTATCAGACAATGTTTACACAACATTTGCATGAATATACAACAAAATGTAAAGATATGTATGAAACTCAATAAAAACAGTAACATCTTAATAAGTTTCCCATAACTGTTGTCTTTTTTTCTGCTTCTTATTCATAGGGGTCTCTAAGGGTCGTTTTTTATAAGCTTCTATGAGTTGTCATGTTTGAGAATTAGGTACTGTAGAATAGGGGACATTTATCACAGACAAACCTTTGATGAATTCGGCCCATCCTACAGGTAGCCTATGTTCAGGGATATGGGTATGCCCCATTGCAGCTTTGATTAAATCAACCATATGCGACCCTCTAATGTTCTTGCCCCTAAGAATGAATTCCCCTTGATCATTCCATGAGGTAACCAAAGCATTCTGAGACATGGCGTTTAAAATAAAATTAGCATTTTTCTTAGATCTGGAGGGAACGCTACTCATAACAGCAGTCACTATCTTAGATTCAGATTCTGCTGCAGGTTGGGCCATTTCCTCAGAGGGGGGTGTAATCAAAGTCAGGGTATTAAGCTCTTTTTCACTCTGTTTAAGCAATGTTAGATATCTCTGTAAGGAGTTGGTGTATAGCTTAACTTTCTCATGGTCACTGATGTCAGTTCTAAGTAGAATGCTTTTCATTTCAGAGTCAAGTCGGCTTTCAACTGCTTTTTTAATAGGCTCGGGGTGCTGGGGCTCAGGCTGCCAAAGTCTATCAAGTTGATGTTGTGGTATCAGAAACATTTTCTGGGAGTGAGTCATTTTTTACAAATTAACTTTGAGGCGTTAAGAGTCCTGATAAAAAAGGCAATGCAATCCTTATTAAAGTGCGAATAAAACCACCACTCTGATTCACAGTTTTTTTCTTCTTTTTAATCGAATGGTTCTTATTGCATAGGCTCTTTATAACACGCCGCTGCTTTTTGAGAGTGTTTAACTCGAAGTTAAGGGGATGTGACCCTTTAAGGCATTTAAGGCAATTTCCACAATAGATTTGATAAAATCGTCGGAGGCTTCTCGTAAAACTGCTCTTCTCTGATGAACAGAGCCGCGAACTATGCTCTTTAAGAGATGGAGGTTACGTTTTATTCTAGCCGACATGGTGCGTTGTTGAAGATTCTAAATAAATAAAAGTTTTAGCGCAGTAACCGGCCGCTTATAAGTGTTTTGTCTTGGTATTTCTCATGATGTAAGCAACTGGCCAATCAGGAGTAAACAAACCAGTTCTTAGACGGTATGCTTCGGGGGTTTGTGCCTTTAAGTCTATTAAAAGATAACCATAGGGTTTTTTTGTCGCATCTTCAAACGCTTCTAAGAAAAACTTGGAGTTACTGGGGTACATCTGTCGGGCTAGCGTGTTGATTTGAATTTATCTTGAGGGTTTTTAAACAGAATAATGTAATTGGCATTCAAGTTTATGGAACGGCTCATTTTTCCTTGAAAAAACAAATTTTGAACCAAATACAGCACGCATAAATTCCTATGATGAACGTATTTTGTAAAAGCTTTCTGTATTTCATCATTTTCGCTAGCCGCTTCCATCAAGTCATCTATAATAATTAAATTGATTTTGTTAGGAGGCATTAAATTATCATCAGTTAATGAATCTGGTATGCCTTCAATAAATTTGATATTTTTAAATTTAAGTGCCAATTCATTGTATAATGGCTGCCAACAGCTATAACACCATATGATATTCTCAGGGGTTTGGGAAAAGATCTGTTGAGAGTTTTCTAAAAGCTGCTTCACAAAATAACTTTTGCCTGAATTGGAGGGTCCCGATATTATAGCTGCAAAAGGTACGGATAGTCTAATATCAAAACCATCTTCAGTAGCCATAAGGAAGAGATGTATAATCAGACCGCAAGACTCGCTTATTGTAGACTATTTGAAAAGTTTTCTGGAGTGGTTTGTTTTCCAATTGAAATTCTTTTTTATTACGGTGAATCTGGGAGCCGTGAATCATGATATGCTCCGCGGGGGTGTTTCTATCATGATTCACAAAGTTTTGTATAATTTCTTTTAATGAAGCGAGGTTAATTAATTTGGAATTCTCATAGTTTAGGGTAATACCCTTTACTTTGAGACATGTTTTTCCGTTGTTTGTGATGTATCCATATGTTTTAGGGCCCCCTGACACAAACTCTATAATGTATTCCTCCGGCTTCAACTCGCTAGTTAAATCACCAAGATAATCACCTAGTTCTGGACGCCAAGCCTGGGGCCTACTGACAAAGATTACAGAGTCTGTATCATGATACAGACAGCGACCCTGCAGACGATCCAAGAGGTTATAGAGCTCTAGCCATGCGTAAGCGGTTGTAAATGCCGCTATGAATACGTTTACATTACCTGGGGGAGTATAGGTATCAGAAGCGTAACGCCACCGTATCACTTACAAAACAAAAATGCGAAACCTGATATCTTTTTGAAAAGAGATAATGGAAAAACTGGTCAGGATCTTTAACCAAGCTTGTCGAGAGTTGGTTAGTTCTCTGGGCAAATTTTCCCCAAAGACTGTTTAAACATAATTTAGAGATTTGTCTTTGAGCTGGATTAACATTAATGTTTTGAGGATCTAATTGAACCCCCTCTTTCTGAAAAAATTCAGCAATATAACGCTCTTTACGCTCCTCATTGGTACAATGAGCAGGGTAACCTAAACTTTCCTGTTTCCCCTTGAGATGACTATTAATGTAACCTGTAAAGAGAGTGTCAGATTTCTGAGGAAAATGCCAAACTTCGTGTATTTTAGACACTTTGTAACCTTTCTCAAGAGCTTTGATTACCTCTACACTGCACCATGTCCCTGTCAAGGCTCTTTCTCCAGAGGTATGATTACATACCCCAGTCTGGTTTAGTGTTTCCGCGCATGAACGGCAGAGGGTAAACATTAATTTACCACAGATGCGGGCAGGCAGTACAGGGAAATAAAGACCCCTAAAGGCAGAACAGTTAATTTGAACAAGACAAAGTACTGCCTCAAGTCTTGAAAATTATGGTAAATTATGGTAGGGTGGTCTACGGGGTACACTTTTGTTTTGTTGACAAATGGGTACAAGCTAGTGAAATCAAAGTATTCCACCCTTTCATTTTCTTGGGCCACATAATGTAATGTAATGGCATTTGTACGACCCCCAAACAGAGCCTCACGAGGATTGATATGTTCTGGAAAATCAGAGCGAACCAGAAAATCGTGAACTTTAGGCTGTTTTTTCAGGGCGTTCCATTCATGTTCCCAAATAACTCTGACTTCCAACCCGTAAACCTTTTGCAATGTTTCAATCTTTTCATCAAAGTGATGATACATCGTACCGCATGATACTTTGCTTAAGGGGTTTACATTGGCATAATCATAGCACAAGGGACAACCATGAAAAAAGCACCCTGCAAATTCAAAAGCCGTACGCTTACCATTAATCACAGCATAACCGTCCAAGAAAAAGGGGCCTATTTTAAGCTCTCCATAGTTTAAAGCATGTTGAATGAAAACATTTTCAGTTTCTGCTACATACATTAACCACTGTATCGAGGCATTTGAAAAGTTTTTTTGCTGGTCACGGTAATTGTCGGGAGGAATGTTCGCTATTGTGTCTTTAGGCAGGAATTTACTTCTATACATAGCCATGCACAGTGAAGCAATGGTAGTACATTGGAAGGGGTCTATCTGCCCTATAGCATAAACCTCTGTACGGAATTTGATACAGGCCTCTTTCAAAATTTCAACATCATTTTTGCAGTAGAACGCCATTTCTTCTCTGAAATTAAAAACACCATTCTTAATCGAATCATACCATTTGTAAAAGTCATCACGTTCTTTAGACATCATTTGCTGAACACCGTAGTAACGTGGTTCAGGATAGGGGCCTACGTAATTCTGGTTTTCAGCAGTATTGAAAAAATGAGGAAAATATCCTTTTCTGGCTTCAAACCCCATAGCGGCAGGCATTGCACTTAGCTTCATGGGCATAAAGTTGAAGGAATCAATGTAACGCATCTTAAAAGCCTCGTCTGTAAAACACATTAACGTGCTACCCTGAGCTATGATATGAGGGTTAGCACCGTTGGTCACTAAATAATTCATCAGTAAATAACTGTCATACGATTTCGCGTAGTGAGCCAAGAAAGTATAGCCGGCGTAACAGGGTCTGCGATACCTTTCAAAAAACTTTTTCACACAGTCCTCACCCTCCCAAAACCATGATTCACCACCCACGTGGATGCAGTACAAATAATTTGGAATGTGCACGCCATCTTCCTGTCGACATTCAAAATCATAAAACACATATTTGTCTGTGGGTTCATAAGGTTTAAGCACTTGAATGAAGCATTTGTGATCAGTGTGAGGTAACAATACCGCCTTACATATCTTACAGTATGGACTAAGACATTTATGAGTCTGTGGCTTCGTCGGGTCACATTTATAGAGAGAATAGCACCTTGTAGAAAGTTTTAAAATGTCACACATAGAAACCTGTTTTTCACTGTTGGCTTTATCTCTGAGAATCTTATGCTCATCATAACAGAGCTGTGATCGACAATAACGATTGCAATCGTTACATTTTACCTTTACAGAGGACTCGCTGTTACAGGCTGGTGAAAAACACACATTACAGTGTCCCTCACACCGATGTCCAGATCGGTTACTGTAGGCTGTGTAACAGTAATTACACAGATAGACTGCACCCAGAAAACCTTTCAAGTTAACAATACCATAGAAATGATTCTCATGAAGAAACAGAAATACAGTTTAGTTTTTTGCTCGAGTATCTGTTTGGTGTTTCAGGAACACATCCTTTTGAGGACATCTGTACCATACCACAATTTTAACATCTAGGGCCTGTTCAAATTTATCTATGTCTGCAAACGAAACCATTTGATGTTCACTTAATCCCACACTCTGTTGAAGTTTTAAAGCCTCAGCCATACACGTATCATAGGCACCCCTGAATTCTGGAAATAACAAGCTCAGAACGCTGTAGGCAAAACATAATTGATTGTCTCTGTTGTAACATATAATCAGATGCTTGGCTTTTTTTTCTAATAAGCTCACTTTTCATTAAGGTCTGCAAACCTCTCCTAAGACCCCCTCCTTCAGGACACCTAATAACCTGGACAATCAACATCAAAGAGTCATCAGCCAAAATTTCACTATGACTTTGAAGGAGAGCTTCAATCTGACTGAGAAAATCGTCTAGACTTAAATTGTCTCCAGTCATTTTTACATACACTGGTATATCTAAGGATCCTGCTCGTAATTCAAGTTGCACAATGTCTGCAGGTCTTAACGTTCTAGAAACCTCACTCAACATATTCTCTAACGTTTCATGCAACACAGTAAAAACTTCAGCGTAGGAATCCAGATCATACAGATGTGTAAAGTTAAGAGGTTGCTTCAATTCGAAATTGTTAAACATAGGTCGATGTCTACGCTGTACACCTTCCCCACCAATTCTATCACCGTCACTATCCCTATGGGGGGCCTGTAAACCAGAAGGACCTGCCAATTGATCATCATGCAATACACCACCCCCCGGGTCTTTTATGCTAAAAGAATCATCATGGCAAGCCCCATCATTTAAGCCTCCCCCTATTTGTTTTTCCATATCATCTACACTCTCTATAGTACCATGATTTTCTCTAGACATTTCTTGCAAAAGCTTATCCAAAGAGTCAAAATTGATCTGAGTCAATTTAGCATCATTAATAAACCCAGGGCACTGGGAGTTATTGTTGTCTATATTAGTGGCGTTGTCATTTATCGGGGGACTATCTGTAGAAATTTCATCAATCAGCACCCTGATTGACGGTAAATTATACGCGTTATAATTTTAATCATTTAATAGTTTGTCTAGATAGTCAAAATTCTCAAAACCGGCTAAATTTTGGGGGTGAACAGTGTGTGGTCTGACATTTTGGGTTGGAGACATACTATGTGTATGGGAACTTGCTGAGGGATCAGAATTTAAGGTATTTTGGGGGATGATTATAGAATTAACCACAGAATTTGACACAGTTTGACTCGGATCAATTGAAACCTTTTTATTTTTTTGAACACCAGTCACAGCATCATCATTGTCAGAATCATCATCAACAGTAATTTCCAAATGTTTCCTCTTACAAGATTTTTTTTGAAAGGTATCCATTATTACTCTACAAATACAAAGTTACTGTTTTAAAAAACCCAGAGTTTTCAACAGGGTTATTAATGTTTGTATATTCTGAGCCACCTCAGGGTCAGAAACTAGGGCCCTTATAGCGGGGTGCCTGTAAATGATCTGATCTATAGTTAGTTCTACATGTTTCAATAGCTCTACGCTGTGATACCTAGTATTCAAAGATGATGCAGGCGCAGGTTTTGACCTTTGAGGTACTTCGGAGACTGTGGGGACGGCTCTTGATTGCTGCGATGTGTGAAACCTTCAGCAAATTTTACGCTGCCTTTTAGACTTTGGGTCCCTGATGAATGATGTTTCGTCCCTGGAAGATTCGCTGTCCACAAGAAGAGTACGTCTAGTGGGCCGTTCTAAATGAAAATATACAATCAATCAAAATACATTAACAGATGTCTAATGAAATATTTAACATACTTTTTTTAAAAAAATGCTTCATTTTAAATAGGTACTTACTTTTGAGAGGTCTTTTTTCAGATTTTTGATGTTTATTGGGAGGATCTAAGGGGGTCTTCACATGTATAACTATGCCCTCCGATGTACTGGCAACGTCTATCCTTTGGGTATTTTTAGGGTTTTCTAAAATAATATAAATGGTTGAATATGAATGTTTTATTAACCTAAAATAATTAATATTAATTATGAAAACGAACAAACATATTTTATTAATCTATAAAACAATACTGTTCATACTTTTAGACACTTCTGAGTCTGACGGTAGGTCGCTGAAAGATGTCATGAAGTATTTTTCCAGTTGCTCAGAATCTTCAACGTAGTCAGCTTCTAAAAACAGAATGAATCAGATATGTTTTTAAAATGAAATCATAATAAAATAAAAACAATAACTAAATAATGTCTATAAACTGTAATAATAATTATACATACCTTAATATATATATATATATATATATATATATATATATATATATATATATATATATATATATATATATCATAATTACATTTCTGTATTTGTTATTAATAAACAAAAACAGACATAAATACGGTTACTAATTTATTCACTTTCAGGCGTATCAGCAGTCACTGAGAAGTTATTTAAAAAGTCCTCTGGAACCACCAAGGATGGCTGTATCTCAGGGTGTATGTACTCTCCGGAGCCCTGTTCTGTAATTTAAAGGAGGTGTAAATAATAACTTTAATAATTATACATACCGTAATATCTATATATAATAATAATTACATTTCTGTATTTGCTATTAATAAACAAAAACAGACATAAATACGTTTACTAATTTACTCACTTTCAGGCATATCAGCAGTCACTGAGAAGTTATTTAAAAAGTCCTCAGGAACGACTAGAGTGGACTGTATCTCCGGGTGTGTGGCCTCTCCAAAGCCTTGTTCTGTAATTTAAAGGAGGTGTGAAAACTTGGAGAAAAAAGATCGCGATATTTTGGTTTAGCGACTGTAAAGTTTGATGCTTACCATTGTATCCCTGAGTCTCGAGAAGCCATGTGGGGGACAGCGGAATGATCGTAGGATGCTGGTCAATCACGACCTCTTCGTGTGAAATTAAATGTTCTTCTATAAGCGCCTCAAAATCTATAAATATGAAAAATATATAATTTAAAATAAATAATAATAATAATAACAATAATAATAATAATAATAACATAAAATAAAATAATACATGCCTAAAATTCACCATGTTAAAGTGTGTATTTATATTAGTGTTTATATCTCTGAGTTATATGCATCATCTTAACTCTTTTAAAATAAAACCCATTTTTAAAAAGGGTATACTGTAAACAGGCTACCTATTAGGACAACCCAGGCAGCATCACAGACAAACCGCGTAGGTCTTCATTCACAATCTAAAAACACCATTATCCATAAGGCATAGCGGTCCTACATTACCCATAATGCATTTCTAACCGGAATAAACATTTCAAAACATCGAGACTAACGCGCTGAGTTAAAAACGCGTTTCAAACATTTTTTTTTACGTAATAGCTATTAACATTTTACAGACAATTAAAAAAAACAAAAAAAAACGTTATGTTGCATCACAGACAAACCGCGTAGGTCTTCATTCACAATCTAAAAACACCATTATCCATAAGGCATAGCGGTCCTACATTACCCACAATGCATTTCTAACCGGAGTAAACATTTCAAAACATCGAGACTAACGCGCTGAGTTAAAAACGTGTTTCAAACATTTTTTTTAAGTAATAGCTATTAACATTTTACAGACAATTTATAATACATACATTTTAATTAACAGCTTTTTTTTGCACAGAGTTAAGACAGTATTTATGCATTAAACATAACGGCACATACCTTGTACGAAATTCTTGTGCGTGTTTATTTCACAAGCCATTTATAGCGATAGTGTGTTTGCTTGCTTCGGTCTTGATGACTTCTGACTTGCTTACATGTTCTGAGAAGCGTGTTTATGTAACAAGTGTAATTTGTTATTTTATTTTTTGAATTTCACCAAAGTTTCATGTTAATTTGCTGTTTTGTTTCAAAGGAAAATGTTCGTTTTCTTTAATTGTAGTCGGAGGTCATTAATAGGGAATACGACTTTAAGACCAAGCACATGTAAGAATTACCCAGTAATCCCTCAGTAATGCTGAGGGTAAGTCATGTTTCATGTTCTCTCTCTTTTATAGACTAGAATCTTTATTTAAAATACATTTGTACTTGGAGAAAACTGTTGTAACTCATGTTGTAATATGTATTCATGATGTGTTAATAATAACTCGCTCATCAAATCGTGTTAAAACTATTATTTTTTTTGATAACTTGTGTAGTACTATTGAGAGTGTAGTGTTGAGCACTTCTAATGATGGTTGTTTTATATAGGGAGAGAACGTCTGGAGTGATCTGCATGTGCTGGTATTCTTTTTATTTTCTGTTAAACAGGTATGTTTCCGACTAGTTATTTTGTGGTCTAAAAATAATGTAAAACTGATAAGTCTTTGCCTGTGTGTGTGCGTGTAGAGGAAAGATAGAAAAAACAATTAGAATCCGAGTAATAAGGATGTGGATTGTAAACTTTTAATTTGTAGGAACAAAAGACAAAAGAAACCTGTAATACCACTATACGATCTAAAAAAAAAAAAAAATTGTTTATTGGTTTTTTGTTTTTATTTAATTTACTATGAATTGGTACATGTCTTATTACAACAAAAAAAATGTAATTCGTGAGTCGCCCTGTTGTTAATGCTGAGGGGAGAGAACGTCTGGAGTGATCTGCATGTGCTGGTATTCTTTTTATTTTCTGTTAAACAGGCACAATAAACAGAGACTGAATCAACACTCGTTAGCACTCGTGTGGTTTATGAAGCAGCGCAGAGAAAGATATCTAGCAGCAGGATCGTGTCTGCTACATTTATATAGTCTATAAAGCCGTGACCACAGGGGGGGTCGGGTTAGGAAAAATGTAAAATCATCACGACTCCAGGATCAAAGATTTTCAACATCATCAGACATGCTTGCTGCACACGTTGGCCCCCACTCTGCTCATTGCGTGTAAAATCAAATAAATATTCTCACTCGTGTTTATAACATTTCATTTTAAAAAGTTTTTATTAGTTTGACCCTATACCCCATCTTCTGTTTATTTAAACGCCCTTACACACACACACACACACACACACACACACACACACAACATATCAAAACGTTTACATTAGGCTCTTTGAGTTAATATATATATATATATATATATATATTGTAGTAAAATGTGATTGCTTATGTATATAATGCTGTTCAAGTTATACCACTAGAGGTTAGTAGAGCACTATATACTGACCATCTCCTAGGTTACTTGTGTAAGAGTCTGTTCAAATCTGTTGCTGATAAAACACGTACAATATTTCTCTTATTTTTTTCTTAAAACACTTTTTTTTGGGGGGGGGATTTAAACTAAAGAGGGGTTAATGAATACATTTGTAAATGATCATGGGTTGTTAATTACGGTAAAGTAAAAATAAAAAGCGTGGTTTAAATAATTATTATTATAGGACATATACAAGACATTTGGGGCATTAGGACCCTGCCGAGATGATTAGAGTCACGGTTGAAAACATTTCTGTCTAATCTATTGAAGGCCGCGGTATATTCAAGTGAGATAACCACCTGTTTTCCAAACAGCAAACCTGGACTACACGACTCCAGGATCAAAGATTATCAACATCTGCAGACATGCTTTCAACACACATTGGCCCCCACTCTGCTCATTGCGTGTAAAATCAAATAAATATTCTCATGTTATGCCACTAGAGGTCAGTAGCACCCTATATACTTACCATCTCCTAGGATACCAGTCGGTCGAGGAATTCCTTAGTTAGAGAACACTAATGTGTAGGTTTGCAACAGAGATTGTTCTAATAAAGACACTGTGATTAAAGTTATACTCTTGCATCTTGGATCTCGGGTTATTACATTATATATATATATATATATATATATATATATATATAATGAGCTACCATTGACAATATCTAAAATATAAATTATAAAGGGGTCATAACATCTGGATGTGCAAACATTAGTTTAATCGAATTAAAAAACATAACGATGTACGATGCTCCTATAGTTTTTAAAAAAATCGAAACAGTAAAACGTATTAATGATTTGCCACAAACCATCAGAATAGTTTGGTTGTGTAGGATTCTGTTCAAAATCTGTTGATGATAAAACACGTACAATATTTCTCTTATTTTTTCTTAAAACACTTTTTTGGGATTTAAACTAAAAGAGGGGTTAATGAATACAGTTGTAAATGATCATGGGTTGTTAATTACGGTAAAGTAAAAATAATTATTATAGGACATATACAAGACATTTGGGGCATTAGGACCTGCAGGGCTTAAACGTATTCACGTTGAGATAACCACCTGTTTTCCAAACACTAAAACTAGACTACACGACTCCAGGATTGATGTATATTTCAATGGTCAAAGCGATCGTGACCACAGGGGGGTCGGGTCAGGAAAATGTACAATCAGCACGACTCCTGGATCGAAGATTTTCAACACAGCCAGCATGCTTTCAGCACATGTTGACCCCCCACTCTGTTCATTACGTGTAAAATCGAATGACGCATATTCTCACTGAGTGTGTGTGTTTCGTGCGCATGTGCGGTGTAAAGGAACCGCCCCCCTATTTAAGTCACAGAACAAGTTTTTGGAATCATTCAGCTGCTGCAGTTTGAAGAGCGAGGAAGCAATGAGAGGGAGAGAATTCTGGCTGTAGCGTTTTGTCCAGGGAGTTTTTTTTTGAAAACGGTAAGAGAGAGAGAGAAAGAGAGCACTTTTTCAGAAATTGTACTCTGGTAGAATTTGTTTTGTTTTTGTTCTTTTTTATAAATATTTAATTTAATATCTGTTTTATTTTGTGATACGCTGTTTTAAACTTTCTTTTTTATTAAGTGTCTTATGTAAAAAAAAAAAAAAAAAGACTTTAATGTTGTCTGCACCAAGCATAAGTTAACATAAGCATTTATAAAAACTTGGGTAGCCCACTATCCCCTGATTACATAAATAACATATTAAACACTGATTTTTTGTCCATATCTTATAAAAGACGGGCCATAAGTTTATAGGTATATATATATATATATATATATATATATATATACCTATATTCAATAAGCATATATGTCTTGTAACCATCATAAAATCCATGGTCCCCTCATTATATATTCATAAATTCATAAATACACGCCCCCCTCATTATATATTCATAAATTCATAAATACACGCCCACCTCATCATATATTCATAAATCCACGCCCCCTCATCAATCAAACTTTTGACAGAAGCTATAGTAATATTACTACTGACTCCCTTCAGGGGGAAAAGTTGCTCTGTCGTGCCGTCTGACTGTATTGGGTGGGAGACTCACAACTCCATCTTGAAACTTGGCACCCTTTTGTTGTCATGAAGGCCCTGAGGACAAGATAAGTATTTGTTAATTTATTCTGCATGTAAGAAATAGGAAAGGTCTTCTGGATAATTATGTCTTTAATTCTATCTTTTTTTTTACCTTTTGGCAAAAACAAACAAAAAAGTCACACAAAAAAGTCACTCTTTTTGGGTAAACAAAGTTCCTGGACACAAAATACAAAGGTTTGCTATTGCTTTTATAGCTTGTGCTATTATCAAAATTTCATACTGTAGGAAGTGCCTACCAACATTTCAATGTTCAATTTCAAAATTATGAACTTTATACCTACCATAACCTACACACAAACCCACCATTTCTACCCTAACATGCCATAACTACCACCCCTAACACACCCTGTAATAAGATCTAAAAGTTATTTTTTTTAAATTATTTTCTAGCATTTAAACTCTCCCCAGCCATACCAACCCTGCCCTTCCATACTTACCTTGCAATAGCACACCTTGTCATACTATACACCTGTACAATTTTAGTAGTATTATGTTAATATTAAGTCTATGAAAATGCTCTTACATGCAGACAATGTATACTTTTGTGATGCTCCAAATGTAACATTGACAAAACATACATTTTTATTATTCTGTTTGGGAACTCTATTATTTTTATAGATTGCTAAAGAGTCTCAAAATAGCAATGTCATTAATGGCAAAATGAAAGATTTACCTTGTTGTCTCAAGGCACTTCCTCACTTTTTCTTTGGACTCTCCCAGTGGATCCAAGAAAATAGTCTTCTTTTGGGATGGATATATAACCTGAAAATAAATTAACTTTTTTAATATATCACACACATGCATGCACCTGCACACCAGAGTGGCAAAAACATATTGTCATGCAGGTGAGAGAGACACACTAACAGTATAAGTTTGGCATTTTTTGGAAAGCTCCTGCTTGATTTACAGAGGGGACACCAAATATTCCAGGGCGACTGTGAAAAACGGTGCCACTGGAAAAAATGGTGCCCCTTGTTTATTGAGAGCAAATGCACAGCAGAGTGACAAACGTTGTTGAGAATGCATTCAGATGGCAAATAAAAAATAAGTATAATCTCCTTTCAAGTTCAACGTTTCTGTTATTGGTTTATCTGTGTGTGTGTGTGAGACAGTTGTGCAAAGCTGTCAGGAATTAAATTACTTACAAATAAATAAGTAAATAAACATGTAGATTGTACTGCATTTAACTGAATTCTAAAATAACTGGATTAATTTACACGTGGTAGATTACTTGTGTAGTAATAATAATAAATAAATATAAACGAGAGTGTTTCAATTTGTTTATTGTGGTCTGTGAAACATACAGGTACAATTCGTCACAAGACTTCATATTAATTACCGTTGCGATTTGTTGTTGTTGTTCTTATTAATTTTCTTAGTAGACGCCCTTACTCAGGGCGAATTACAGTTGTCACAAAATATACATATTTCACAATACAGTTAGAGCAGATAAAATATACAATAACTTCAGAGCAACTTTAAAATATATACATGTACAGTTCGATAATCACAATATAGTAATAGTACATACAATACTTCCGTCCTAATAAGTGTAAGTTTAACTAACTAATTTATACACATTTGAAGAAACACAATACATAGTTGTTGTTGTTACTGTATTTAAACAATCTATTCTGGATGTAGAATCGCCGAAATCACAAGCTTACACAAATATCTTCCGTCCAGAAGCAATAAACTCGCTCCCGTTTGCAGCAGACCGCACGTTCACTTTGCAGCAGGCGCTGCTCTAGTCTAGTGAATTGCAATGACAAATTACGCGCTTTGCGTCGTGAGCGAGGAATCACACGCTCCCGTTGGCAGATAGCAAGGTTTTTGTTGCAAGCGCATGCGCACATCCATCGGGGACACATGAATCGTAGGGGGCACTGAATTCGTCCTAACAGATGTATTTGTAATCTTCAGTGATCCTCTGTGCTATGTAGCAGACGTGAGCCGAGTGCAGCGTCTCACCCTCGTCTGGTATTAAATTTGTGCTCCTTACGCTCACCTCTTTGTCAGGTTGTAAACTCCAGCCGAGTGCAACATCCCGGTCTTGTTTGATATTTTATTTCTAATCCTTATTGCTCACCACTTTATCAGGTTGAAAACTCGAACCGAGTGCAGCGTCCCGTTCTCGTTTAATATTTTGTTTGTAATCCTTAATGCTCACCACTCCATAATATGGCAGACTCGAGCCGAGTCTAACTAACCTACTTGACTTTTTTGAGGATGCAACATTGAAAATGGATAACTGCAAAGCATACTACATGGTTTATTTAGATTTCCAGAAAACTTTTGACAAAGTCCCGCACAAAAGATTAATTCTCAAACTGAACGCAGTAGGGTAGAAAACAGAAAGTACTGATTAGAGGAGAAACCTCAAAATGGAGTGAGGTAACCAGTGGTGTACCACAGGGATCAGTATTAGGTCCTCTGCTATTCCTAATCTACATTAATGATTTAGATTCTGGGATAGTAAGCAAACTTGTTAAATTTGCAGACGACACAAAAATAGGAGGAGTGGCAAACACTGTTGAAGCAGCAAAGGTCATTCAAAATGATCTAGACAGCATTCAAAACTGGGCAGACACATGGCAAATGAAATTTAATAGAGAAAAGTGTAAAGTATTGCATGCGGGCAATAAAAATGTGCATTATAAATATCATATGGGAGATAGTGAAATTCAAGAAGGGAACTATGAAAAAGACCTAGGAGTTTATGTTGACTCAGAAATGTCTTCATCTAGACAATATGGGGAAGCTATGAAAAGGCTAACGAGATGCTCAGATATATTGTGAGAAGTGTTAAATTTAAATCAAGGGAAGTAATGTTAAAACTCTACAATGCATTAGTAAGACCTCACCTAGAATATTGTGTTCAGTTCTGGTCACCTTGTTACAAAAAGGATATTGCTGCTCTAGAAAGAGTGCAAAGAAGAGCAACCAGCATTATCCCGGGTTTAAAAGGCATGTCTTATGCAGAGAGGCTAAAAGAATTGAATCTATTCAGTCTTGAACAAAGAAGACTACGTGGCGATCTGATTCAAACATTCAAAATCCTAAAAGGTATATACAATGTCAACCCAGGGGACTTCTTTGACCTGAAAAAAGAAACAAGGACCAGGGGTCACAAATGGAGATTAGATAAAGGGGCATTCAGAACAGAAAATAGGAGGCACTTTTTTACACAGAGAAATGTGAGGGTATGGAACGAACTCCCCAGTAATGTTGTTGAAGCTGACACCCTGGGATCCTTCAGGAAGCTGCTTGATGAGATTCTGGGATCAATAAGCTACTAACAACCAAAAGAGCAAGATGGGCTGAATGGCCTCCTCTCGTTTGTAAACTTTCTTATGTTCTTATGAGTGCAGCGTCCCATTCTCGTCTGCTATTTTCATTTCGCCCGTCGTATTACCAGCACCTGTTCTCTTCTCCCCCTCTCGCCTACCTAGCAGCCTTTTAAAGTCACCGACTGTTCCCGTCATGCACTGCATGGTTTCTTGGTGGTTATTGGGAAATGTAGTTTCTGGACCTTCTATGTAGGTATTTAGTCCCTTAAAAACCCCATTCCCATCACAATAAATATATATATATATATATATATATATATATATATATATATATATATATATATATATATATATATCTGTAATGGTTTTGTCCATAGGCCAAAATTAACACATTTGACTTATATAGGGTTTCCCAACGTGACTGGTGCGGTGGATTGAAATAAAAATAGTACTGTCTATATATTCTTTAGGATATTATGACCATACATAATTTTCTATTAATCAAAATACAGCGAGATATAAATATAAATAATATATAATATAAATAATAATAGTCAGATGATTTGTGCTTGTGTACTCAGGATACGACTGTATACTTATGCGTTACAGCGTCAGCTACAGTTTGCCAGGCTGCCACCCTGGCTTTATTGGCAGTAGTAGTGTTTTCTTTTTTTTTTGTTAAAAAGATCCTTTAACATTATCATATGTTGAAACTAAAATTTGTTGCTCAGAAGCAGTAAAAAAAAGTCACCCTTTCGTTCTTCTCTATCTTTTCAGATGACCGTTAACAAAGATTACCATGACAACACACTCAAACAGTTGGTTCCACGCGCATAGATAGAAACATTAACCCGGCTTGAGTTATCTAGATTAATTTAAACTCAGTCTACATTTTTTCAACAGAGTTAGCCTGCTAAGTTATATCCATTTAACTCAAACCAGATAACTTAAACTAAAACCTGGCTTTTTTAAACCACTTTTGTGCAATAGGCCCCAGGTTGCACCAATCTACCCTGTGATGGTTATCATGGCGATCACACGCTCTGTCATCATAAATCACGTGAACGGGACCTGAGTTACTGCGCGTTCTTTTGCTTAAATACAAAGATAAAATGATGTAGCTGTATATATACAGCTACATCATTTATATATATATATATATATATATATATATATATATATATATAACAAAAACATTGTCAATGTAAAAAAACAAGTTAGAAAAACGCAACAGCCGTTTAAAGGGGTGATAACAAATACAAAAGTCGAAGTTAGGAGAAGCAATTAGGCCAATCTTGTCAAGCATCAAGCAAATAGGCACAATTGGAAAGTTGCTAAATGAACAAATAATAATAATAATAATAATAATAATAATAATAATAATAATAATAATAATACAATAAAAAACGAAAAATAAAACAGTCCATATAGGAAGAAGGTGGGCTTACAAAGTCAAAGTCACTGCACCACTCTCCCTCGAAACACTACAAAAATCAATAATCTGTTCCACCGAATTATAGAACTGTTTTTGTCCCCGAGTTGCAAGCTCCTGGTGTCTCTGTGTAGCTTCATGAACAGAACCCAACCCATCCACCAGATCCCTGACATAATCACTAACAAATTGATACGGCTGACCCTGTGGGGAGCCCATCAAAACATCTACAGGTAAGGTTGTCTCCCTCCCAAACATAACCTTAAAGGGAGTGAATTTAGTAGTTGACTACACACTACTTCGATACGCCAGCATAACATAAGGTAGCAGTTTGTCCCAGTTACCCTGGTTAGTGTCCACAAAAGAAGCAAGCATTGCAAGCAGGGTACGATTTAGTCGTTCCACCAACCCATCTGACTGGAGATATACGAGTCTTAATCTCAAACAACTCACACATTTCACTAAACAATTTGGACTCAAAGTTCCTACCTTGATCAGTGTGAATAGATCGGGGTGCTCCAGAGCGACAAAAAAAACTGCTCCAGTGCTACTTTTGCTACAGTTTTCGCTTCGCTTTGGCAGCGGAAAAGCTTCGGCCCATTTAGAAAAATAATCAGCAAATAACCAGTATATAGCGGTTCCCTTGAGGTGTTACAGGGAAGGGGCCCACAATATCCATAGCGACCCACTCTAGGGGTGGTGTAGTACTAGAAGAGTACAAAGGTGCTCGTGGGGTCGGACGAGAGTCCTTACAAGAACCGCAAACTTCACACCGTTTACACCAATCCTTAACGTCTTTCACCCAGCCTGGCCAGTAAAACCTAGATCTAACCCGCTCTATAACTTTTTCTATCTCCAAATGCCCCCCGGTACGATCATTATGTAGTGCTCCCAACACCTGTGGTATACATAACCTGGGCAATACTACCTGCAACGTTGGCAACTCCACCGAAGTTGATGCCGGACTCCGCACCACCAGATCATCATACACCTGCAACTCGTCCCACACACCAGTAAACTTACTTAAGGTAGAGTGTCCCCGTAATAACTTCAGTACAATAGGGGTTGGATTCTGTAGCCACCCTTTAAGGCAGGCTAAATCAGAGTCAGTTGCTTGGATCTGCTTCAAATTAAAATCTACAGTAGCACTATTGGGTACCACTGAATCCTGTAGTTGCGCTACTACAGCATCCATGGTGGATTGACTACTCTCTCGACTTGACATCCACATTGGGTGGCGCGATAAGGCATCCGCGTTCTTATGTACTTTTCCAGGACGGTGGACAATATTGTATTGGAAAGGGGCCAGTTGCTGTATCCACCTAGCTAACTGTGCGGAGTATAAACTCTCGTCCCAACAAATAGTGATGAAAGTGGTGCATAAAAACAACTACTGCTAACAGTTCATTTTTCGTTGTTGCATAGTTCTTTTCTTGTCGACTTAATGCCCGGCTGGCATATGCCACAACTTGTTCGCCCCATGGGCCCTCCTGCGATAAGACCGCTCCAATACCTCCATGTGGCAAAGTGGCTGCTGATTAAGACCAGATGCAGAGGTGATGCAGTGCAGAAACAATCACACGTGAAAACTGTAATCCAATTTGGAAAATGTTCTTTTTACTTTTACAAATCCTGGTCTGGCGACCAAACAATAATCCTCCGGCAATACACCCCTGGTGTAAAGCTCGGCAGGAAAATAATAACGATTTGTAAACACAAACAAATAATAACACGTTATCCGCTCCCACAATACTACTAACACAAATCACCAGTCTGGGCCGTGCAGTAGTGCTCAAGATGGGTGATAACAAATAACAGTGACTGTGGTGTTGTTGTTCTGGGTAGTGCTGGCCCAAGGCGACAGCTCCGGAGACGTGTTAGCCGTCTAGTGAATTTACAAACAAAAGACAATTACTAACAGTGCTACAAACAAACAAAACCCTCACGAATATTTATTATTTATTTTTGGGAACTCTCCCGGTCCTTCTAGTTCCGTGCGTCTCTGAAAACCAAGCGAAGGAACCGATTACAAGTCTCTGTCCCCTTTTTATGCTATCACGCATGACCCCTTGGTAAACTAATGCAGCTGCCTTACAATCAGCGGCTGCTACATTGTTTACCTTCCGGGTCAATACGTTCTTGCAACAGAGACTCGCCTTCTTCCAGACTGGCCAACTCCCCGACCCGGGAAAGAACTGTCAGTCCAGCCCATCAAAAGAACTCTGTCCTCGCAGCTTAGCGCCCTCACAGGTCAGGAGGGAGATTTACAACCAGAACTCATTATATTTCTGTCACACTCCATCACTTGCATCGGTATCCAAAATAAACTGCAACTTTGGATCAGGATACACAAGCGCCGGAGCAGTGGTCAACAGGTGTTTCAATTTCTGAAATGCCTCTTCACAGGCAGTAGCCCACTGGAAGGGAACCCCTTTCTCAGTAAGCCGATGTAAAGGGCGGGCAATTGTAGCAAAATCTGCAATGAATCTCCGATAAGAAGACGCCAAACCGCCAAAACTACGAACTTCCATAGTAGTAGTTCGAGGAGTCGGCCAAGACTTAATCATCTCGATTTTTGTAGGATCCACAGCAATCCCCTCGGCCGTAATTATATGTCCCAAATACTTAGCCTCCTTAGTGAAAAGATTGCATTTGCTTGGTTTTACCTTCAGTCCTGCAGCCTCCAGCTGTTGAAAGACTTGTTCTAGTCTGGTCACATGCTCATCAAAGGACCTGCCAAAAACAATTATGTCATCTAGATAAATAAGGCAGGTAGTCCATTGGAGATCAGCCAGAACTAGTTCCATTAAACATTGGAAAGTTCCTGGGGCATTACAAAGTCCAAAAGGCAAAACATTGAACTCAAAAGGACCTTGTCGAGTGACAAATGAAGTCTTATCACGATGTTCCAGGGCTATCTCTAATTGCCAGTATCCACTAGCGAGGTCAAGTGTGGACAACCACTGCGAAGCTACCAAAGCATCTAGAGTGTCGTCAATACGGGAAAGAGGGTAAGCGTCTTTAACAGTTACTTCATTCAGACGTTGATAGTCAACACAAAACCGTACTCCGCCATCCTTCTTTCGAACCAAGACCACAGGAGCAGCCCATGGACTACAGGATGGTCGGATGATTCAGGTGTTGCCCTGCCTCTTCCTGAAAATGAACTGGTATGCGACGGGGACCCATCTTCACAGGTGGAGTGGAGCCAGTATCAATCCGGTGGGTAGTAAGGCGAGTCCTGCCCAGATCATGGTCGCCTGTACTAAAAAGAAAAAAATGTCTTTTTACCATTTCATCAACAACATGCATTTGTTGCACAGATAACTCTTTCGCCCCCAAACCCAACTCCTCAATAAGCTTAGTAACCTGATATCTGGGTACTCCATGCGAAGACAGGGCAACCGCTGAAACAGACTGCATTACCTCCACCTCAGGCACAAAATCACCCAGAACAACACCTTTCCTTAATTCCTGGGACTCAACAGTCAAATTAGCAACTCGTATTGGCATGACTCCAGATGTAACGTTACCTACAACCCGGGCAACCAAAACATCATATTTACGAGAGATACTCTCTGCAGGTTCTACCACTAAGTCCTCGTAAGCCTTCGACATGTCCCTGTATAACTAATTCACTACGGGGGAATAACAAGATTATGTTGTACTCGGATACGGTGAACCTCTTGCGCACTGTGTAAACAAATCAAATCAAATTTTCGCCCCACAAGTTGACAGCTCTTACATTTTAGATCAATAACAGCACCATATTTCACTAAAAAATCCATCCCAAGTAATACTGTCGGACTAAGATCGCAGGCCACTAAAAATTTAAAGTGTAGAACCAACCTATCAAAATTACAGACCAAGTTACTCATCCCCAAAACCTCTAAAAACCCTCCATTAGCTGTCCGTACTTGCCCCAAATAGGGCTCTAGTCTACTCTTCTGGGCAATGCACAGTCAGTCCCAAAATTGTACATCAACTAGGGACACCTGGGCACCTGTATCCAATAAAAACTGACAAGATTTATTCCCAATTTCCCCATCTAAAAGAACTCCGACACCAGGGGTCCTAAATTGTATTGAAACATGGGATTGTTCAGAGAAACCAGAAGGGGCAGGGGTACAATCCCGTTCTCCTGCCCACTCTAGTTTCCCGACACATAGGGACAATCTCTACGCAAATGGCGATTACAACCACACTCCCAACAGACTCTAGTCTGAGGTTTTTCTGAAATTGTAGAGTTGGAAGTCCTGCGATACAAGTTTGGGCCACTAGGGGGTAGTCTACCAGAATGCGAGGCCTGAGTATTAGGGTTATTACCTGCAAAGCTTTTCAGCTGCCGTACCTCGTCTCTGAGAGCTTCTACAGCATTGATTATCTCAGAGGGCATAGGCTCAGCTCCTCTAGAGGAGCTGATAATGGGCAAATCAACACTCCTAACTCGGGCATCAGTACTTGGTTTTTCGCGTTCCAATCCCGAATCATTTCCAATTCAGCTGCTAGCTCAATAGCTCCCTCTAAACTTTCAGGTTTAGCACAACGTATTTGCACCCGCAAATCCCCCGTCCCCACATGTGTGATAAAATGGTCTCGGGCAAGTACGTCCTGGGTAGTAAAGCCTATATCTGGATACGCCCTAATAAGCAATCTATGCACCGCCTTCCCAAAATCTCGAATAGATTCATTATCTTTCCGTTTACGATTATTAAACTCCGGTCTACGCCAAGATTCACTTTCACCCGACACCAAATATCTACCCATAGCTTCCTTTAATTTTTTATAATCACTATGTGCATCTACGGGAAGCCCCCAATAAATTTCTCGAGCATGGCCAGAAAGCAACAACGTCATAAACTTAAGCCTTAGGGCATTATCCCACTGATTGATTTCAGCTGCAACCTCAAATTGTTCAGCCCAATCTTGCCATTTCCGTCCATTGCCAGAAAAAGTTTCAGGCATATATAGAGGTCGTTTAATTTGGCTATCACAAATATCACTTGAAGCGTGAGGTTCAACAGTCTCCATCATTCACTATCAATACAAACCAAATTAAATAATTTAGCTAAATATCCCACCACTGCTAACCAATGTAATGAACCTGCTCGTTCACGGCTACTGGATTAAATATGCAATAGCGTGCCGCTGCCACCACCTTTGTTTAACCGGAGGGTCCGGTAGTTAGGTATATTTATAGAATAAGGGAGAGTGTATGAAGTCACGTCACAAAGACACCAGGAACAGCAACTCAGGGCAAACAATTTATTAATATAGTTAATTAAAACAGGGCAGTTAGCAATCTTAAACCATACCAATAAATTAGACCAATTGAGCTAGATTAATTATTCTCTGCGGAATAGGAAACACAAGGGGGGCAGACACACCCACTGCAACCCCCGTGGAGTAAGAAAATAACTCGAACACAATAATTCATTAGTGAACATAAATCCTACTACAATACAAAAATAGTGATAAAATACAATACATTAACTACAAGGTAGTTCGAAGAAAACTATAAACAGATAAATCAAACCATTAATAGTAACCCAAAATAGACAATAACCATAGAACACAGTAAACTCAAATACACAAAATAAACCTCCACCAAGGATTGGAGTGAGCGTGCCTGTCCCCTGCTGATCCACACAGTGTTTAAATACAGTGTAACAATTTGGAATTTAAATGTGGTTAAGATCAATAAAACACCCAGATTACAAAGTAGAACTACAACAATAATATAGCAATTTAAAAGAATATTCCCCTGGTTTCTCATCAGTCAGTCCCCTTATAGACTAGTCATCCCAGTGCTCACACTGAGCACTCTATCCCAGTAAGGCACCCTGAGTTGAGCGCTAGTCCCCTTTTTAAAGTTCAGGCAATCAAATCGTGATCGCCGGCACCTGCCGACCGACCGACTTCTTTACCTTAAGCAAACTCAGGTGTGCGTTGATAGTCCTAATGGGCAATCAGCAAGGTCCATTACAATATTTACGTAGGTACAAAACTACAATGTTATGAATGGTTCAAAAGGTAAATATGCATGTCCATGCTAAAGGGTAGTATACTAACACATTTTAATGCTGGAAAAAAAAAAACATTATTCTCCTTGATATAGTGGTGTTATGAACTTAGGCTAAGGCATTTGTAAAGCATTATATCTCTTCATAAAAGGCCATATACATTTCATTTGCATTTCTTGACCATGGTTTGACTTCAATAAGTGCATCATTTGCATGCACCCATTTTCCAGTAGCACCCACAGCAAGAACAGACAAATAGTGTCCTGAAGTAACACCCTGTCCTTGTTGTATGATAATGGAGGCTAATTGGTAATTCCTGTTGTCCATTGTAATTGTGCTCTTCTGCACAGCAGTAAACTTGTGTCACTTTGTCAGCATTGTGTCACTTTGTAATGGTTGTGTCTGGTTTGGTTTCCCAAAGCATAAGCTGCACTGCAATCAGTCTCCCTGCTGATTGAATAAGTTCACGTTTCATGATTGGAGAAGTTTTGCATTGCCTACTTTTGCTACAAGGAATCATTGCCCATTTGTCATTTCTATAAATTAGTTCTTCCAAACACATGGAATCTGTACCAGCAGGTACATGTAGAGTATAAACATGTAACATCTCTTAGTTTGATGAGCAGTAGTTACATGTAGTACATAGAATGTCATGACTTATTGTGACTGAAACCATGCGAGATACTTTAGGACAAATTTCAGACAATTTGGTGAGAAACTCTGCAACATGTTGCTGCTGCCCTCTATTGAAAGGTTCTCCTAAGAAGTGACAAATATCCACAGTAGTCAGAGACGCAGTGGATGGCAAATGATCCTATTTGTGAAAAAAGCTCCTGATAGCCTCTTGTTGACTGTGTTTTAATGAATCCTTCAGAGGTTGCAAGTGAAGAAGGCACTGCAATGTTGCATTTGCATAGCATGAGGTGAAATTGGGGTTGTTTAAGCCTCTGAATGGATGTGTAAGTGCAATGTTCTCTTAGAAGATTGAGGCTTTTGCTGTTCCTGAACATTAATGATGGCTCGGTGAATGAAATGCTCATGATCTTTTACCTTGTGTCCCATGTGTGTGTTAGTCTCCTTTAAGCTTATCAAATTCGGACAATAAATCCCTCTGAGCCGATGGTACTCTTCAACTGCAGTTTGACATGCGTAGATACAGGTGGGGTCAAAGTTGATAAGGTGGATACCGCTTAAGGAAGTAACTGTGGAAAGTGCAACGAAACTTTGTCCATAGGAGAAAATGGAGTTACCACGATCCATCATAACTGTTTTTAGAGTCATCCCCTGGCATTTGTGAATGGTGATTGCATGAGCACCAATGACTGGGAACTGCTCTCGAACAATGTAGACTATCAATGATTTCAAACTTTGAGCATAAACGTTGAAAGGTATGGGTGACTCCATTGTTATATTTGATGGTTATGGTTTTGAGCATACTTGTGTTTTCCAGATAGTAGGAAACAGCTTGAAGCTTCCCTATTGCCCCATTGATGAGACCAGTGGCAATGTCAATGTTCTTGCGAATTTGCTTAATACAAATGCATATGTGATACATTTACTACCAAACTAAATACAAATGCAAATATGTGACAAATGCTAAATGGACTTCAAATACTTTCCCATACAACACATGTTAATTTATTAACATGAATTTGGCAGAGGCCTTTATCCAAGGTGACATACAAGGAAAACAGTTTATATAATAACAACATAAACACAGTAATCACGTAGTTCATAATAATTAACAGGTATGTACCAATATAGGAAGCAAGTTACACAAAACAGTGTTTCCCAATCTTGGTCCTGAGGACCCAGTGTTTGCTGATTTGTGTTCCAACTGAGCTTTAAATTACAAATTGAACCCTCAATTGAATGAATAAAATGTCTAAATTAGAGCATTTGAATTATTTGTAGAAATGGCTGGCTGCACAGGCCTCAATTAGCACTAATCTAGGACTACCTAATGTTAACTCAGGTAAGGAAGTCCAAGATTACTGCTGATCAGGGTTTGTGAAAGCAGCCAAAAGAGTTGGATATTTCAAGTTATTTCTAACATTGCATTAAGTCACTAATTGTTAGTTCAATTGTGGGATCAATTTAATAATTGAGAACTCAGTTGGAACACAAACAGCAGACACAGTGGGCCCGCAGGACCAGGTTTGTGAAAAACTGACATAAATGATGAGATATATGTATATATTTATATATGTGTGCATTGCACAATTATTCTTTTTACTTGTTTGATTGTTATGTTTAATAAACATGAAGTTCTCAAAAGTGTCCTTTAGTTTGCATCTTTCAGGTTAATCAACTTTACCAGCAATACTGAGAAGTCTCTGTACTTTATTATGAGCATTATTATTGAAAAGTATTTAAAATTGAAATATTTTTTAAGCTTTCCCATGATTTGAAATTCAAATGCAAATTCTTATATTTCAGGATATACAAATACCAAGTCAAATGCAAATAGTTCAGCAGATTGCATTTAAATTATTATTATTTATTTTTTAGCAGACATCCTTATCCAGGGCAACTTACAATTGTCACAATTATATCACATGCAATTACCAATTTATCCAGTTGTTTATACTGAATCTAGGTAAAATATCTTACTCAAGGGTACAACAGCAGTGTCCTTTACCCGGGATTGAAACCACAACCCTCCGGTCAAGAGTCCAGAGTCCTAACCACTATTTCACACTGCTGGCCCAAAAGTAATGTGTCGATTTAAACCAAAGTAATGGTTTTGGAGATATTTTGTAGGAGAAACTGATATAAAGAAAAAACTACTTCAGATAATTCAAGAAAAGAGAAAAATTGTTTAAGCACATATAGTACAGTGGCTAAGATAGGAGTGTGTAATGAGCAAAACCAGGTGTCTGACCTTCATACATTTGGGTAAAATGTTGTGTTTGTGAAATAATAGAACAAAAAGTATAAAAGCTACACTGTAAAACACTTATTTGTCACACTTTTAAAACACGTCACTGGGTTTATGATTTTAAATGTGTTTAGGATTTAAACACCGTGTGGTGTTTATTTTATAAACTTTGGACGTGTTTATGATTTGTAACACTTTTTAAACATTCATACGCATTTATAACGTTGGGCCGCCGATATCTCTGCCGGTACCTGACAAGGGGCAACCCCTCTGCAAGCCCCACTTGTATTTAGCACGGCTCAACGTGGTTTACTGGGGAAGAACAGCGGGTAAATATGCCACATATGCCAATTGCTTAGCTTCTTATTCGCTCTTTATGAATCTACATTGAATAAGTAGCCTTGCATTTAACGGGTTAAATCACGTCGGGCTGCTGATTTCTCTGCAGGTACCCAGCGAGGGGCACCCCCTCTGCAAGCTACACCTGTATGTAGCCAGCCCCAACGTGGTTTACTGGGGCAGAACAGCGGGTGCACTTGCTACATATGCCAATCGCTCAGCTTCTTATTCGTTATTTATGTATCCATGTTGAATAAGTAGCCTTGCATTTAACGGGTTAAAATCGCGCTAGCCCACTGATTTCTCTACAGGTACCGAGCGAGGGGAAACCCCTCTGCAAGGTACACCTCTATTTAGCCTGGCCCAACGTGGTTTACCGGGGCAGAACAGTGGGTACACTTGCTACATATGCCAATCGCTCAGCTTCTTATTCGCTTTATGTATCTATGTTGAATAAGTAGCCTTGCATTTAACGGGTTAAACCACGTTGGGCTGGGCTAAATACAGGTGTAGCTTACAGAGGGGTTGCCCCTCGCCAGGTACCTGCAGAGAAATTGGCTGCCCAAAGTGATGCTCGGATATATTGTGAGAAGTGTTGAATTTAAATCAAGGGAAGTAATGTTAAAACTTTACAATGCATTAGTAAGACCTCACCTAGAATATTGTGTTCAGTTCTGGTCACCTCATTACAAAAAGGATATTGCTGCTCTAGAAAGAGTGTAAAGAAGAGCAACCAGAATTATCCCGGGTTTAAAAGGCATGTCGTATGCAGACAGGCTAAAAGAATTGAATCTATTCAGTCTTGAACAAAGAAGACTACGTGGCGACCTGATTCAAACATTCAAAATCCCAAAAGGTATAGACAATGTCGACCCAGGGGACTTTTTTTTTTGACTGAAAAAAACAAGGACCAGGGGTCACAAATGGAGATTAGATAAAGGGGCATTCAGAACAGAAAATAGGAGGCACTTTTTTACACAGAGAAATGTGAGGGTCTGGAACCAACTCCCCAATAATGTTGTTGAAGTTGACACCCTGGGATCCTTCAAGAAGCTGCTTGATGAGATTCTGGGATCAATAAGCGACTAACAACCAAACGAGCAAGATTGGCTGAATGGCCTCCTCTCGTTTGTAAACTTTCTTATGTTCTTATGTTCTTCTTATTTAACCCTTTAAATGCAAGTCTTTTTCCAGCGAAGAAGCTGTGCAATTGGCATATGTGGCATGTTTGCCCTCTGTTCTGCCCCAGTAAACCAAGTTGGGCAGGGCTAAATACAGGTGAAGCTTACAGAGGGGTTGCACCTCGCCAGGAACCTGCAGAGAAATCAGTAGCCCAATGTGATTTAACCCGTTAAATGCAAGGCTACCTATTCAACATAGATACATAAAGCGAATAAGAAGCTGAGCGATTGGCATATATGGCATGTTTGCCCGGTATTCTGCCCCAGTAAACCACATTGGGCCGGGCTAAATACAGGTGTAGCTTGCAGAGGGGGTGCCCCTCGCTGGATACCTGCAGAGAAATCAGCGGCCTGACGTGATTTAACCTGTTAAATGCAAGGCTACTTATTCAACGTAGATACATAAAGAGCGAATAAGAAGCTGAGCAATTGTGCATATGTGGCATATTTACCCACTGTTCTTCCCCAGTAAACCACATTGGGCCAGGCTAAATACAAGTGGGGCTTGCAGAGGGGTTGCCCCTTGTCAGGTACCTACAGAGAAATCGGTGGCCCAAAGTGATTTAACCCTTTAAATGCAAGGCTTTTTTCCAGCGAAGAAGCTGTGCAATTGTCATATGTGGCATGTTTGACCTGTGTTCTGCCCCAGTAAACCACGTTGGGCCGGGCTAAATACAAGTGGGACTTGCAGGAGGGTTGCCCCTGTTGAGGTGCCTGCAGATAAATCGATGGCCCAACGTGATTTAACCAATTAAATTCAAGGCTACTTCTTCAACATAGACAAATACATTTATGCACTTAAAAGCTTGCGAATAAGCAGCTGGCGAATAAGAAGCCAACTTCAGCCTCGTGTTTTACAGTGTAAGTGTATGAAAAGAAGACAGACGCAGCCATAATACAGTCAAATTTAATGTCACTTCTGTTAATGTCACACTCTGCTTATTCTCATCAATTTGAAATGTCCAGGCCGGAATATAATGCATGCTGTGACTGATGTTTTGTTTTAAAATGTATTAATGATCAATGCATTGCTGAGTTTGTTGCGCTCACGTATCAGGTGGTGTCTGGAATGATCTAAATGCAATTAAAACAGGGGGTGGAGGCGTGAAACAAATATATTTATAACTTCTCTTATGCAATTATTTCAATAGCGATTAATACCCTTTGCGGTCCATTTATTCAGCGTGTCAGGTCCAATTTATTTTCACACGCGCAGTTTATTTTAGACACGCTGTTTAAAAGTTTTTTTTTTTTTTTTTTTTTTTTTTTACAGTAAAACAGGTTTAAAAGGCTCTGCATATCAACAGGACACTCAGCACTGCATCTCCAGCCCCGCCCCACCGCTTGTTCGCTGTATTTTTCACATACCTCCTCATACCGATAAATCATCTCCTGATCACTCGTTTTATCACCCAAGTCATTATTTTATTACTATAACATCTAGAAAGCTCTGCAAGTGTCCGTGATATTCTTTGAGCGCTGGATGCAGAAGCAGCTGTCTTGTTTGCATGTGTTATTATCTCTGTGGTGGAGAATAATAGTGAGTAGCTGGCGAGCCCATGCGACCCCGGAATCTTTTTTAAGGCGAGCAAAGCAAGGTGGGAATTATTTAAGACGAGCGCAGTGAGCTGGCATCAATCAATTAAAAGTAAATCAGCTCATTTTTGCTGTTTAATCTACTATTTGTTAATTAAACAAGTAAAACTTCAAAGAAAAGTTTGAAGTATCTGGTATTGCCAGGCAGTCTCCCATCCAAGTACCAACCAAACACGCATATTATTATTATTATTATTATTATTATTATTATTATTATTATTATTTTAGCAGACACACTTATCCAGGCCAACTTACAATTGTGACATACAATTACCCATTTATACAGTCGGGTTTTTTACTGGACCAATCTAGGTAAAGCAGCCATGTGTCCCCCACATGTGATTGAACTCCGATTACTAGTGTCTCGTTGTATAAGGCCACTGAAATTCACGATTTCACGAATTTCACGGAAATCGTGTATTTGACTGCCTACCGTGAAAAATGTAAATATTGTTGATTTCTGGGTGAGGTATGAAATCAGATTCCGAAACATGGCAAAAATTGCACGCTGTTTTTTGTCAATTCCACCAAACTGTGGATGCAGAATGAGCAGTTTCTGCATATGGACATGTTTTACACCACAAAGACAAACCATGAGTGTTGAAACTGTAACAAGATGCACGATTATTATTAATTTTAGTACAGCAGCAGTGTCCTCCACCTGGGATTGAACCCACGACCCTCCGGTCAAGAGTCCAGATCCCTAACCACTACTCCACACTGCTGCCCATTCTGGTCTTCAACAAATACTAGTATTCTGCTCACAGGCCAGATAATTGTGTGTGTGTGTGTGTGTGTGTGTGTGTGTGTGTGTGTGTGTGTGTGTGTGTGTGTGTGTGTTTGTGTGTGTGAGCGTGCTTGCGTGAGCGCACACACAAACCGCGAGATGGATAAAAAGTCGTATACGATTTCTTCTTTTTGCTGTTCTTAAGATTATTTTGTATAGGTTGATTCGCTCAAGTAGCACAATGTTATGTGGTTTAAAACGTCATATAATTTAGTGTGTGTAAAAAAAAACTCAGTTTCGGTTTTGTCACTTGCACTTAACCCTGTTTTTAACATTTTTTTTTAGTCAGCGTAACGCTATGCAACACAGTCCGTTTAATTACTATATGAACACAGCCTAAATTTTAAATGTTTATAAAACTCGACAATGTTGCCGAATTTGTCATTCAAACTTGTTTTGTTTTAATAAGTTGTGTCTGCTTGTTACTTTTTTCAGCCAACACATTTAAATGACCCTTGTTTGTTACATTTTAAAAGATTGTTTTAAACGTTACAATGTAAATGTTGACTCAGTAGCTACCATTAAATGTTCCAACCTCGGTGACTTTCTTTGATGCGCTATTAATTTTACGCAACTTGCAATAGAAACACCAAAGTACCGTGAATTTTCTGTGGCCCTATGTATAACAATCTCGGCAGTTTCCGACAAGTTTTTTTAACTTGTATGAGGAACTACCGTTCATATATATATATATATATATATATATATATATATATATATATATATATATATATATATATAGTTTGAGAAAAAGGAAAACTGCTGTGTACCAAAATGATCAAAAAAAAAAAAAGGATATTTCAGGTACTTAAAAGGTAGAATAATTGATTACAAATTGATTTGTAATCAATTATTCTACCTTTTAAGTACCTGAAATATCCTTTTTTTTTTTTTTTTTCTTATATATATATATATATATATATATATATATATATATATATATATATATATATATATAGTGCCTTGCAAAAGTATTCAGACCCCTGACCAATTCTCTCATATTACTGAATTACAAATGGTACATTGAAATTTCGTTCTGTTTGATATTTTATTTTAAAACACTGAAACTCAAAATCAATTATTGAAAGGTGACATTGGTTTTATGTTGGAAAATATTTTTAAGAAAAATAAAAAACTGAAATATCTTGCTTGCATAAGTATTCAACCCCCACACATTAATATTTGGTAGAGCCACCTTTCGCTGCAATAACAGCTTTAAGGCTTTTGGGGTAAATATGTACCAGCTTTGCACACAGTGTTGGAGCGATTTTGGCCCATTCTTCTTGGCAGATTTGCTCCAGGTTGTTCAGGTTGTTTGGACGACGCTTGTGGACCGCAATTTTCAAATAGTGCCACAGATTCTCAATGGGATTGAGATCAAGACTTTGACTGGGCCACTGTAGGACATTCACCTTTTTGTTCTTGAGCCACTCCAATGTTGCTTTGGCCTTGTGCTTGGGATCATTGTCCTGCTGAAAGGTGAATTTCCTCCCAAGCTTCAGTTTTTTAGCAGACTGAAACAGGTTCTCTTGCAGTATTTCCCTGTATTTTGCTCCATCCATTCTTCCTTCAATTTTAACAAGATGCCCAGTCCCTGCTGATGAGAAGCATCCCCACAGCATGATGCTGCCACCACCATACTTCACTGTAGGGATGGAGTGTCTTCAGGCATGGGCAGTGTTAGGTTTGCGCCACACATAGTGCTTTGAGTTTTGGTCAAAGAGCTCTATCTTGGTCTCATCTGACCACAAAACATTTTCCCACATCGAAGCTGGGTCACTCTCATGCTTTCTGGCAAACTCCAGACATGCTTTCAGATGGTACTTTTTGAGTAACGGCTTCTTTCTTATTAGGTATATAAATAGGTATATAAATGTCAATTGCTGTGGATAAACGCATCACCCAAATCAATTAATATGACATGTAGTTTTCTAGCTTGCTATTTATTAATTTATTTATACATTTATAATATAAACATGTATTCATTTCTACATTTATTTATTTAAAAATATTTATTTCTAAATGTATTTATTCCTCTATGCATTTGTTAAAATCATTTATTTATTTCTACCAAATAAATTATTCCTTTATTTATTTTTAATTAAACGAGGAACTACAATTTATCAGAGATCAGAGATTTAGACAGGGAAGCTATATGCCACTCTTGTGTACAATTCCATTCTATGGTATCTACCAAACAAACAGGAAACTAGACATTTTCAAACAGGAAATCGAAAATTTCTAGAATCGAGCAGAACCTTCAGGTTTTCAGCGAAAGCTGGTCAGGCTTGGATGTAAGCTTAAAAATGAACACCTTTCAGCAACTGCATAGTAGCGCAGTGGGCTAAGGTTGTGTGCTCTTCAAGAACGTCATGTTGCAAGTTCAAACCACTGTATTTTTTTTTCCTGTGATATGTGCTGTTTTAAAACATAATAAAAATGGTTTAATATAAATGGTGTGGATATCAAACTGCTTGCATTCCCTGGTTTATTTTGACATTGACCAACATGTGTTATCACATGATTGGTAGATGTCCAGTTATTTAGCTTTTCTGTTTGAAAAGTCGCTACACACCCTTAAAAAGTAAATGGAAGAAGAAGAAGAAGAAGAAGAAGAAGAAGAAGAAGAAGAAGAAGAAGAATTTTACCTTAGTTTGACGACATATATCTCATTGTGTATAAGAGATATGTACGTTTTTTTTCACATTTGATGTAAGAAAGTTTCAGACTTTTGATACTGGTACAGATAGTAATTACATAAGAACATAAGAAAGTTTACAAACGAGAGGAGGCCATTCAGCCAATCTTGCTCGTTTGGTTGTTAGTCGCTTATTGATCCCAGAATCTCATCAAGCAGCTTCTTGAAGGATCCCAGGCTGTCAGCTTCAACAACATTACTGGGGAGTTGGTTCCATACCCTCACAATTCTCTGTGTAAAAAAGTGCCTCCTATTTTCTGTTCTGAATGCCCCTTTATCTAATCTCCATTTGTGACCCCTGGTCCTGGTTTCTTTCTTCAGGTTAAAAAAGTCCCCTGGGTCGACATTGTCTATACCTTTTGGGATTTTGAATGCTTGAATCAGATCACTGCGTAGTCTTCTTTGTTCAAGACTGAATAGATTCAATTCTTTTAGCCTCTCTGCATACAATATGCCTTTTAAATCCGGGATAATTCTGGTTGCTCTTCTTTGCACTCTTTCTAGAGCAGCAATATCCTTTTTGTAACGAGGCGACCAGAACTGAACACAATATTCTAGGTGAGGTCTTACTAATGCATTGTAAAATTTTAACATTGCTTCCCTTGATTTAAATTCAACACTTCTCACAATATATCCAAGCATCTTGTTGGACTTTTTTATAGCTTCCCCACATTGTCTAGATGAAGACATTTCTGAGTCAACGTAAACTCCAAGGTCTTTTTCATAGTTCCCTTCTTCAATTTCAGTATCTCCCATATGATATTTATAATGCACATTTGTATTGCCTGCGTGCAATACTTTACACTTTTCTCTATTAAATGTCATTTGCCATGTGTCTGCCCAGTTTTGAATGCTGTCTAGATCATTTTGAATGACCTTTGCTGCTGCAACAGTGTTTGCCACTCCTCCTATTTTTGTGTCGTCTGCAAATTTAACAAGTTTGCTTACTATACCAGAATCTAAATCATTAATGTAGATTAGGAATAGCAGAGGACCTAATACTGATCCCTGTGGTACACCACTGGTTACCTCGCTCCATTTTGAGGTTTCTCCTCTAATCATTACTTTCTGTTTTCTACATGTTAACCACTCCCGAATCCATGTGCATGCATTTCCTTGAATCCCTACTGCGTTCAGTTTGAGAATTAATTTTTTATGTGGGTTTGTCAAAAGCTTTCTGGAAATCTAAATAAACCATGTCGTATGCTTTGCAATTACCCATTGTCTGTTGCATCCTCAAAAAAATCAAGCAGGTTAGACACGATCTCCCTTTCCTAAAACCATGCTGACTGTCTCCCAGGATATTGTTACCATATAGGTAATTTTCCATTTTAGATCTTATTATAGTTTCCATAAGTTACATATAATAGAAGTCAGGCTTATTGGTCTGTAGTTACCTGGTTCAGTTTTGTCTCCTTTTTTGTATTACGTTTGCAATTTTCCAGTCAATACAACCCCTGTGTCAAGAGACTGTTGCATGATCTTGGTTAACGGTTTGTAAATAACTTCTTTCATTTCTTTGAGTACTACTGGGAGGATCTCATCTGGCCCAGGGGATTTGTTTATTTTAAGAGCTCGTAGTCCCTTTAACACTTCTGCCTCTGTTATGCTAAAGTTATTTAAAACTGGATAGGAACAGGTCGATATGTGGTGCATGTTGTCTGTGTCCTCCTTTGTAAAAACCTGTGAAAAGTAATCATTTAATATATTTGCTATTTTTTTTTCTTCATCTATGATTTTGCCATTTGTGTTTCTTAGACATTTAACCTCCTCTTTGAATGTTCTCTTGCTGTTATAATATTGGAAAAACATTTTGGAACTCGTTTTGGAATTCTAAGTGATTTAGTTTTGCTGCTGCAACATGGTAAAAACAGCTAAACTCTTTGAGCTGTATAGAGACTCTCGGTAGTTTGAAACAAGTTTTTCTAACTTGTACGAGGAACTACCGTTTCTTTCAATATATAATCCATATACATGTGATCCATCTGTGTCTCCATCCATTTGCGTTTCCTTCCATATGATGATGTAGATATCCTTCTGCGTGGTGTTGATGGCTGAAGTGTAATGCTGGCTCCAGGGATCAGCTTATTTGCCTCCCTAGCGTATCAGCACACACAACGGCTGCGATGCTGGCTCCGGGTATCAACCACAGTATACATATATATATTGCACCCGCCCTCCGCCTGTTTGTGGATTGCCTCGCCCTGTGTGATGCGCCTGCCTGCGGGAACCGAGATCGCTACTATATATATATATATATATATATATATATATATATATATATTGAGAGGAGCGGTAGTTCCTCGTACAAGTTAGAAAAACTTGTTTCAAACTACCGAGAGTCTCTATACAGCTCAAAGAGTTTTGCTGTTTTTACCATGTAGCAGCAGCAAAACTAAATCACTTAGAATTACCGTGTACCAGTATCAAAATTCTGAAACTTTCTTACCTCAAATGTGAAAAGAAACGTACATATCTCTTATACACAATGAGATATAAGTCGTCAAACTAAGGTAAAATTGTTGTTCTTCTTCTTCTTCTTCTTCTTCCGTCTACTTTTTAAGGGTGTGTAGCAACTATTCAAACAGAAAAGCTAAATAACTGGACATCTACCAATCATGTGATTCCACATGTTGGTCAACATCAAAACATACCAGGGTGTGCAAGCCAGGCCCGTATTAAGGTATTTGGAGGCCCAGGGCTACTGACATTTCGGGGGCCCCCTTGGAACCCCCCACCCCCCATAATACTGTCCAATCAGCTGATAGTCAGCGCTCTGCGCTCATGCACAATCTCATACAATACCAACACAATCATGTCATTCGAATAGGCAGTGGACAGCGTTACCACTCGCATCACAGTAGCTATGGCATGCAAAATAGTATGGTAGTCGGCACTACCACTAGCTCTCATTACAGACCGCATTGTTTCGAATTAAATCAAGGCTAGTTGTAGTCGGTGGGACCACGTTATCAGGCAGCGCAGCATGATATGACATTAGACAAAAACATAGTGTAGTCGACGCTACACTAATCGTGTTGCCTACAGTAGGCAAGTAGTTGGCGCTACTCTCAAGCCTCCTTAACATTGCAAAGTATAAAGACACAGTTGACTTACCATTGCTAGATCTTATGCTTTCTTGCCTTCAAACTTGAGAATTCCTTAATAATGTCCGTGAGGTCCAGTTGGTGAAGCAGGTCATGTTCAATCGACATGAGACTTAAATGATTGAGTCATTAAATTCAGTAATTCAGTATTTCATTAAATTCTCTCTGAGGCAGAAAAAATACTGTCTTTATTCTGGCAAATAAGGGGGCCCTTGCTCACCCAGTGCGATCTCACCTCCTCAGTTATCGGACCCCAACATGCCGTTCCGAGCTAGCAATAGCATTATCTGTTTCGTCAGTTTCTCCCAGGCTTAAGCAGGCAGTTCAATGGCTCGCTCTCATTTTTCTCCTCTGCTGTGGCTGTGCACTCAGCGCTAACTGACTCGCCGCTCTCTGCTTGCTCCTCTTAATCATGTGGCTCTTCCTCACTTTCATTCTTCTGACACTGACTTTTAAAGAATGTAGTTAGTTTTGGGGTACTATTTATAACCCCCTCGGCTTTAGCTAGTTTGAGTTTAGGTGATTTTTCTTTTTTTCGCACCGCTCTCGTATTTCCGCGACATGTTTGCCGCTAGCTACTCAGCTTAGCTTATTTTAGTTGAACCCCAGTGGGTATAGGTAGCATAAGATTTTTTATTGCGTCAAATAACTACAGCATCCCAAAAGGACACAAAATGTTTTTAAAAATAGGCAAATTGTTTAATTTAGTTCATGCTTTTTTATTAATCAACCGTTATCAGTTTGACTTTACAGAGACGGCGGGCCCCGCCTCCTAGGGGGCGGGGCCCTGGGCTTCAGCCCATGTAGCCCATTGGCTTAACACGGCCCTGGTGCAAGCAGTTTGATATCCACACCATTTATATTAAACAAATTATTTATGTTTTAAAACAGCACATATCGCAGGAAAAAAAAAATACCGTGGTTTGAACTCGCAATATGACGTTCTTGAAGAGGACACTGCGCAGCTGTTGAAATGCATTCATTTTTTAAGCTTACATTCAAGCCTGACCAGCTTTCGCTGAAAACCTGAAGGTGCTGCTCGAGTAGAAATTTTCGATTTCCTGTTTGAAAATTTCTAGTTTCCTGTTTGTTTGGTAAATACCATAGAATGGAATTGCACACAAGAGTGGCATGTAGCTTCCTTGTCTAAATCCACAACAATTGACATTTATATACCTATAAAAAGTACAAGTTTCATGTAAAGAAATAAAAAAATAAAAAAATAAATAAATAAATAAATTATATATATATATATATATATATATATATATATATATATATATATATATATATATTGGAAGTTGCCTAAAATTAATAGCGCATCAAAGAAAGTCACCGAGGTTGAAACATTTAATGGTAGCTACTGAGTCAACAGTAGCTACCAACACACACACACACACACACACACACACACACGCACACATGTACACACGCATGCACACACACGCACACATGCGCACACGCACGCGCACACACACACACACACAAACTCACACACGCACACACGCACACACACTCACACAGAAATTATCTAGCCCGTGAGCAGAAAACTAGTTATTTGTTGAAGGCTAGCATGGGTAGCAGTGTGGATAGTGGTTAGGTCTCTGGACTCTTGACCGGAGGGTCGTGGGTTCAATTCCAGGTGGGGGACACTGCTGCTGTGCTAAAATAAATTACAAAAATAATAATAATAATCGTGCATCTTGTTGCAGTTTCAACACTCATGGTTTGTCTTTGTGGTGTAAAAACCTGTCCATATGCAGAAACTGCTTGTGCTGCATCCACAGAGTTTGGTGGAATTGACAAAACACAGCGTGCAATTTTTGCCATGTTTCGGAATCTGATTTCATACCTCAGCCAGAAATCAACAATATTTACATTTTTCACGGTAGGCAATCAAATACGTGAAATCGTGAATTTTCCGTGGCCTCATACAACAAGACACTAGTGATCCAACGTTTGTGAGTTCAATCACATGTGGGAGACACACTACTGCTTTATCTAGATTGGTCCATGTGGCGGAGTGTCCAGCCCCTATTATTATTTGTATTATTGTTTGCAGGCGCGGATAACAGCGCCGCGTATTTATTATTATTTATATTTAAAAACCCCGTGAGGATGCATGACTGATCAGCTACTGATTATTTAACTAGCTGACAGTCATGCATCCTTACCAGACGCGTGCAGACTCTGGCCGAGGGGTAATAAGATATTTAACAACTAATTAACCCCTCGGCCAGAGTATGAGAACCTGCAGCTGTCCGTTCTGCGGGGGTGGAGTGTAGAGAGTACGGGAGAGCGGAGAGAGAGCGCGTAGAACACAACAAAACAATTGCTATATTTAAAAAATATACTTCCCATACGGAAGAACCATATATTTATAATACATGGAAATGTATATTGAAGTACTGGTTCATATATTTTAAATATATTGCTTTAATGTCCATATATTTGGCATACGCATTCATCATATATGACAAAATACCTTTTACAAAATATATGGTCAAATACATTGATCTGTATGCATGCTTTTGTGCTGACTGGTTATGCTGGGTATGATAAACAACATGCATGTTGTACTGTGTAATACATCAATTCTAAAATTCTCAGTGGAATACTGTACCTCACCCTGAAACAAAGACAGTTTGGTCAAGTTCTTTTGCGATTAAAGTCTGATGTAAATTACATCTACAAAATAACTTACGTAGGGTAACTATGATGGCATCTTCCAAGCAATATGGGATTTTCATTATAATAATTAAATAAAAAGTAATAATTAAAAAACCTTAGTAGCCAGTTAAAAACTACATACTATACTGCATGTGGGCCAGAGCTAGAATTTTAACTGCATATCACTTAAAAATTAAAATAAAAAAGCAAATAATAGCTTTTAAAAAAACAACATGAAAAACATTAGACTTTCTTACTGTTTATTGTACATTTGTAGGTCAAATACATTGCACAGAAAAAACACATGGTAGTTTGAAACATGTATAAGCAGAGGCTAAAATTTAACAAGAATTTTAACAACTGCCTTTTATCTGCCTTTTATTATTACAATTATTGTACCTGTGGTATTTTTATAAGCATAAATCGAGAGGAACGGTAGTTCCTCGAACCAAGTTAGTCTTGGTGAGAGAACAGGAGTTCCTATCTATACAGTGTAAGATCTGAAAGAACATTTTCATAGCAAAAGGAATGCAGGATGCCTGGTCACTATCTGTGTACCAGTTGGCATAAACAAGCAGTCAGCAAGCCGGACCTCTTATACAAATAATCACATTTATTGCTTTCAAAGGGGCAAGCAGGAATAAGAACTGTAGAAAAGTGCCTCGCCATTATTTTGATTTTTTTTCTTTCCATTACGATGCTCTTTGAATAGCACAAAGCAACCCCATTCTGTATTACAGGTAAATTATCTTTAGAAACGGACAATCGAGATTAATTGTAAGTAAACTTACATTTTACATATTGTGCCTGTGTGGAGTATTAAGGGCATTGCACTTTGTAACTAGAAAAGCCTGGTCTCACGACGTTAACAAAGCAACATTTTGCAGTGGTCTGCAACGATAAAGTCAGCATAATGCTTTAATGGTTTTGCCAAAATTTCCTTTGCTTCTGTAAAACTTGGCTTCTGTTTTTGTTATCTCCCTTCGCATTTTTCTGTTATTAAAAACAGAAGCCAAGTTCAAAAAAATTATGGCAACCTTGGCCCCACCACTGTAACAGTTGTGCCTACTTGCTTCATGTGTCCCAAGGTTGCCCCAATAATTTCTTCTAACTTTAGCTTCTGTTTGATAACTCCTCTTTAAACGGCTGTGCACTGAGGCTAACTTGTTTTTTCACATTGACACATTCATTTTTGTTATATGTAAAGTACATGTCACAAGTTATCAGCAAACACTTAAAAAGAAAAGTTAACCACTGTGGACTGTAAAAAGTATTCATGTACTGACAAATCGGTTTGGTTTAGCTTTTGCAAATTGCCAAAAGGTATTTAACAAGTTACTCGACAAGGTTTTTATTCAAATTCTCAGCTTAAAGTTCATTTGGTTTAAATGCATTGAGAACAACACTACTGACAATCCACAAAAATAATACAATGTCTTATTTTGTGACTTCAAATCTGTTAGGGGAAACACAGACAAAATGTGTCTTATTGCAACAACTGTCCACAAACACACACTTTCTTCGAATTTCCTCACTCTTAACTGCAGAAAGATGACTTGTCTCTTTATCAACTGCAATGACATGCAACAGAGACAATTTTATTGGGTGGTCACTGCAAAAATGATACATTCTCCTTTTTAGAAACCATCCAACAGCAAAACACTTTGGTCCTTCATTGAAGTCAAGTGCCACAAAAGTTTTAATGACAAAAAGTTCACCATCAAGGAGCTGAACAGTGTAGCTGTTACGTTTTTCTACTTTTGTATTGTCTTTGGAATGTATTATCTCCCCATTCACAATGACACGCAAATAGTACCTTGCTAGCATTTTTGTGAGAACAGCATCTGTCACGGAGTGCAAAGCCAACATATTTTCCTGCCCCATGATAGAGACAATTGGCCTACCTAATGCTACAATATTTCCAAACCTTTCACATTCAGAAACATTTTTCTTGTTTGATATTAGTGACTTGAAAAGCGGTTCTATGGGTGCCCCAGACACAATAGCTCTTCTTCCATACAATGGCAAAGTCTTCTCCAATAGAAATTTTCTGCACATTTGCTGTGGCACACCTTGCGTCCCCTTAACAAAATCAAGCAAGGAGGAATTATACGATTCAAATGCAAATGCTGAATGAGCCCAAAGTGGTCCCCAATCACAGACACTCTTGGCCAGATGCAGTGTTAAATGAACATTGTAAGTAACATGTTCAATGCCATACAAGTCTTCCATCAGAACAACAAAGTGAGTAAAAATCTTCTCACAATGTTCAACATCCTCTGATGTTACCTCCTCACGTGAAGGGTGGCAACACCCTCTGCTAGTTGACACCAGTGATAAAAAAATCTTCCCTGCAGAATCCCTTTTAAGACTGGTATGCTATAAAACATTAACCAGGCATACCATTCGTGTGCTTTCCAGTACTTTCTTAAAGTAACTGAACGAGGAACTCTTGAAATGGTGCTTGGTGGTTTAATATCAAGAAGTCTGCTGTCAATTTTATTTATCTGCAATCCAATATAAAATTGATATTGATGGTACTGAGAATCAAACCACAAAGTTGCCATTTGCCTGCAGACACCAAGCAAAATACAGTGCATATAGTCAGGTACAAAGTTGGAGATAATGTCAAAGTGTGGGATCAGACCTAGCAAGCTTGGCCCTTTTACTCCATTCACTGATTTTCCAGACTGAACAGCACCTTCAGCATTAAGTAAGGTTGCCTGGGCATTCCTCAGTATACTATTTGTTTTATATGGGTAGGCACGAACAGTTCCTCTATTCTTGGGAACCACATCTCCACTGTCTAAGCAAAAGCCGCAGCCATGTTTTCCATTAAATTGAGTCATGTTCTGGAGCATTGGACGGGCCACAGTGTCACAAACTGCTACAGTTGTGATTACCTTTGTAATAGTGTTCTCACCTGTTGTGGGGTTCACCCACAATAGTCCCTCTGTTGCCAAATCTCTACATTCAAACACAAAGGGCTGGAGATAGACTGACATGTCAGGTTTTTTACATCCAAACCACAGAGATGCTAAGAAAATGTGATTAAATCTCTCTGTTGCTGGAAGCTCATTAATTACACACAGTATTGGCCACACACAAAAAGATGAGGACTTGAACACAGGCAAGCCATCACAGCTGAACATTACTGTCAGAGTCTCCTCAGTGCTTTGTGATGACAGATCCTGATACTTTTTACCTGATGTTATGTCACAGAATGTCTGTGACTGGAAGCCATGTCTATTTCTTACTACCTTTTGTGACAATTCAGGGTCCTCTAAAAATGCTTTGATCTGTGCATGTAAAGGCAAATGAAAGAAAAAGTTTCCTTCTTTCAGACTCCTTTGCTCTATCCACTCTTTCTCACAGTAAGTGCATTTCTCAGAGGTTTCTTTACCTAAGTAAGATTCACAGAAATTGCAAACATGATGTATTTCTACAAAATCTTTTAAACCTTCAAACTGTTTTTCTAAGTGGTACCAAGATTGTGGTACAGTGTCTTTACCAGCCAATAGATTAATAATGTCCAGCATGTCAGAGACTGCTTCCTTGGTAAGCTTGTGCTTCATTTTCAATGCCATGAGCAGCAGGCCATTCTGTTGTTGAGACGAATACACTTTGTCATCCTGAAACAGGGAAAGTGTTATTATTTATTATATATTTTAGGAAATGTATTTTATATCATGCACATATTCATCCTATAATTATATCCACAGTACTGAAATACAAAAAGTCACATTACAAGCTTGGTTTTGTGTGCAGTTCTGTAAGGCTACATTATTATAATGAGATTACAGTACAGTGTTTTTATACCACATCTTTAAGTCCACATCTTTAAATCTACATACACCCAAAACAAATTTACCCTTAGCCAACTTTCTATGATCCTTTTCTTTTGAAGAAAGAGGAAAGTGTCCTTCATTACCACTAAAAAGAATGCTGATTTAAAACACACTATGCAGTGGGTACTATAGGGTAAGACACAATAATATACACAAACCTCTTGCAGGTACTTTTCTTGTGTAGATTCATCAAGAGAATGAAAAGGTTCACTGCCAGGATTCTCAATGTCCTGTTCCTGTAATTGAAAAATATGCACATTTACATCCTATACAGTTCGTGGCTTTCCCCAAGCAATGGGAAAATTACACTATGCCATCATACTCGTCTCATATCATAGCACCATCACACTCATTTTCAAAGCTATCATGATTGATTCCTATTTTTCCATTAACATATTTATGTATTTTAACAATTAAACGTTTGGTAAGGCTATAATTAAATCTACATTTATAGTATTACAAATATACATGTATTGTGATTATATTGTTTCTATTTAGTGTTTTGTAAAAAGCTCTAAAATAAACATGAGATTATTGAACAGATAAATTATTATAATTCATGAGCAACTATTAGATTAACATATTCCTGCATTTGTGCCTGCATACAGAAGTTTATAGCTTTAAATGGTCACATTTATTTTAAAAGAAATAGCAAAAAGGTAAAATTTAAATTTTAAAAAAGTTTCTATTAGATATATTACTTTATATAGCATTACACATTATACTACATTAGCATATAATAACAAAAATTACTAGCACTTTACCGTGGTAATTGACTCAAGATCTGCATTCTCCTGTTCACTTGGGGTTATTTCAGGTTCCCGTTCTTCTGATAGATTACTGGATTCTGGTACATCAACGTCTTCATCAGTTTCTAGACTGTCATCATCTTCAATGTTGCTTACAGTACGAATCTCGTCATGTGTTAAAGAACCCTACAGACGCACACCCACACACAACAGTAAATCAATTGCATTTAACAAAGTACAAAAAATATTATACACAGAATAAGCCACACAGTATTGTGCAATCAAGGCCGTTTTAAAATTAACTACTTCCTTCAGAATTAATCCTAAATCATTTGTAGCGCTTTCTATTTGTACAAAACAAAGAGTAGTTCCCGTTATTTTACTTGTTTTCCCATCATGTTAACAGGTTTTAACTGTCCCTATATTATGAACAGCCTAGGTTAAAATACTTTACTCACCGTTGTTTCTGCTTGACTTGATTGTTCCTTGTTCCTATAAAATAAAAATAAGGTTTTAGAATATATACTATCGTATTATGACTGAACAGCTTTAATAAATTAAACACTAGTGAAGCTACTTGCCTTATCCTTTTCCATCGTCTAAGTGTTCTTCCTGGAACATCCATTTGGTCAGCCAGGTAGCGTTTGTATACGCTGTGCTGTGGTGATATCGTTTTATTATGATCACTCATAATTTACAGCCCACGTGCCAGCCTAAAAACTGTGTAAAAGTACATTGCATGCATTACTTAAATCACAAGCAGCCAACAATGAGAAATATATTATGTTAACACTACAGCAGCTCATGTGCGTTAAGGCTGCTGTGTCTGACGTCGCACACAGCTCCTCCTACTTTCAGTTCCGTTGTCTGACAAATTAAACTTTCAAAACACTAAAGGAAACAAAATAATATATATTTATCTAGCCAAATTATTAATTAGAAACATAAAAGGGATCGGGGTTTTCATATTTCTTTTTTATTCGATTTATTTGTATTTATCTGGACGTCGTATTTTTTGGCCGACAGGAAGTGAAATCATCACACGTTTTAGTGCTGACTTTCAGTTGGGAAGGTGCAAGTACAGAGACGGAGCAAGCATGTTCGCACTAGTAAAGTGGGTAAATGGCGACGATGACGGTAAATTGAGTGTAATTCCTACTGACTGGATTAAAGGATTTAATATAGAGGATTTTGAAGAAGAAGGCGACGAAGATGAGCGCCATTATGTCGCAGAGTGGAGAAGAGGGAGTAAACGACCACGTGGAGGATGGCAAGCTTTCGATTGTGAAGTGGAGAAAGTGGGAGGTTAGTATACCATATTTACCACAACTTTGAGATATAGAGATACATTAGCAATTACGATCTTTGTAAGTAGTAAAAAATGGAAATACATATTTTAGTCGTAGGTTGAAAAAAAAAGTTAATTACTGTATCACATGAAGTCAAGAAAGGCCAGCAACAATAGCTATGGCCTAGTAGTAGTACTGCATCCCGAGTTTTAGGTGACTGCTGTTAGATTCTCTGTATAAATTACTCATTTGGAAGTAATTAGAAAAAAATAAGCACACTACATAATTATAAATGTAGTTAAGTTATTATTATTTTCTCATTGTCATGTTAAATTTTAAACAACCAATATCTTCCTAGTCACTTTAACATGTAATACTTTTGAAATATAAGAAAACAACTTGTTGAGTATTGATTAATTATGATCCTTTCTGTTTCATTTTAAGAAAGACAGTTGGAACTTGTTCAAATCATTGATGCAATGACAAGAGCAGAAGAGACTCCAGCTTTGAAAAGAAAGAAATTTCAAAATAGCAGATATGCTGATGAATCCAGCAGTGACACCAAAGACACTCAAGTGTGCCAGGTAAACATTGCTATTTAACATTTCTGTTTATCGGGAGTCATTTTAAGACTGAACAACATACTACATTTATTTTAAGGTGTGATGCAAGGACCAAATCAAAACTTTGACCCACTAATCATAAGTTACAAATCTGGTGCTGATGGTATCTTTTTTTTTTTTGTCACAAGGTTACAGTCTTCTACGCCTGAGGGAATCTGCCATTAATACTGGGTTTTAATTTGCGATTAGGCCCTAGGTAGGAAGCAGTATCTGTCACAGAAGGCTACAAGTGGACGCTGTTGATGGTACAGTATTATTGAGTTCCATAAAGTTATTTTAGACAGCAGTAAAAAAAAATGTTTTTGTTTTGTTTATTTAGAACTCAAAGACTAAAGCATCTGCAAAGCAACAAAGGTCTACTGAAATTCTGAATCAGCTGACTAAGAAACCGCAAACTAATAGAGGATGGAGAGGTACAACAACTTAAAAGTAAAATTCAAGAACTAGAACAGGAGAATAAGAAGCTCAAGGAAACGGTAGTTGGAGGTAAGCATTATTGTTTCAAGCAGAATAAATATAGTATAGCGTCAGGAGCATTATATTAATAGACTAATAAATAAGTTAAGAAATGCACATATTTGTGGAAAAAAACAAACTCCTGTTTATTCTGGAACCATATGTAAAACTAGCAAATTATGAGATTAATTAATTAATTAATTAATTGATGATTGATTAGGGCGCTGCCCTTATGGGTTAAGACAATGGTATTGGTATCAACATCAACTGCGTTGTGAACCTGCCTTTACTTGATTAGTCCATACAATTGGTGATTTCTAATTGGGGGGGTATAAAAAAAGCTTGCCGATTTCCAAATTTTTAAAAAAGAAAAGGCAGTAGAACAGAATTGCAAAGGTTTTCATAAAGCCGAATATTGTATAATTGCAGCTATCCCTGTGATATTGGACAAAATTGAGGAGCTAGGAAAGAGGGACAACTCTGGTCCTACTGACCACTCTATTGACAGTGAGGCAAATTGTCTTTGTGGAAGTCCACGGTATGCTGCGTCGTCTGCAGGATCAACTGTGTCCATATCCTCAATTCCTCAATCACAAGGAAATGGAAGACAACTTGACAAGGTAACAGTGTGTTGTATTACAGGCAGTGGTAACCAGTCTTTTATATATGTCAGTGAATCATTATCCTTTTTATAGCTTGCAAATTTAACCCAATTTAATTGAAAACTTAATATGAATTTGTAGAGCAGTAATTTAATTAGTTTTATTATACTTTACCATGACACTTCTGCAGTTCTTTAACAATTAATGACTTTTTGTTTTGGCTTGTACATGTCATCCACAACAGACAAGTAGATCATTATTGCGTTTGTGAGGACTGCATCCTAGGCTTAAGCCCTTTTGACACTGGAACTCCGACCCGGGTCATGACACGCTTATTGGTGACCCGGGTAATTTTTTTGCTAGTGTGAAAGCACTTACCCGGGTAGGAGGCGACCCACTTCAGGAGGTCCGGGTCGAGCGAGGCGAAATGACGTTTTTTTTTTTAGTCTGCACATTGCGTTGTTGCCGCTCCTGACCCGGGTCGATAAACTGCAGTCTGAAACCTCTCGGCCGACCCGCTTGACACCGTGTCAGTGACAGTGTGAAAGCGGCTTTATTGTAACTGGGTTCTTGATGCTATAGAGGTCATACATGCTCACCCAAAACCAGACTCTTCAAGGTCAATTCTCAGTGGTGTATTTTACCTTATTGACAAGCACAGACTTTTAAAGGAGCCATAGATAGCATTAATTTTAAATCAAGGCTTATAAAGTCATGATATTTGCAAGGACACAATTTCCTAGAATCAAGAACAAGCTAGAGAATTACCCGAATCCTGGTTTTGAGAAAATGCCACATATTTATGTTTTTTTCTTGGTTTATTTGTTATAAAAATAAAACTTATTTCTTCTTTAAACAGGTGGAAATTCATCCAGGAAGTGGAGTGTATATAGACCAGCTGGCTTGGACAATAACAAATAAGGCTACTTCCTACACTTCATTTGTGAGAAATGCTATGCTCTCTGTGTTTGACATTGAAACTTTAGTAAAAAGTAATTTACGTGGTGGAAGTGGCAAATGACAGAAACATGGGGAAAGAAGAGAGGCCTTGGATCCCAACAAAGTGAATGCCATATACGGTGAGTGTTTTTAAGAGTTATTAATTAAATGCTTTTAAACCTTCTTTTTGTAGATGTCCATAATTTTTCTTCCATAGAGCCTATTTTCACTTAAAAATAGTTTTGAATTCAATATGTTTGTTATTATGTATGTATTTCTTAGCAGACATCCTTATCCAGGGCAACTTACAATTGTTACAATTATATCACATTATTTTTACATGCAATTACCCATATATATATATATATATATATATATATATATATATATATATATATATATATATATATATATACTATAATTACTGTAGCAATCTAGGTATAGCACCTTGTTCAAAGGTACAACAGAAGGGTCCCCCACCTGAGATTGAATCCACGACCGTCTGTAAATAAATGTATGGTGCTATGAACAGGCTTTGTCCTGCACTCACTACTGTACTGGTTGACAATTGAATATGGATAGGTAAACACTAAAGAATTGCATTTAGTTCTCAATAAAAATGGGTTTCTTAGCATTCAAACATCGAAACAAACTGAGCTGGTCAGTAGTAAGAGTGTACAATTGTTTTTTTTTTTTTTAACTTGCAAAAAATGGTGATTCATATAGTGCTTTTGAATGTTATATCTCAAGTATGTATTTTTTAAAAACTTTCTTTTCTTTTTCAGCTGCAACTCTGATGAAATTTCCACTTGCCACCAAATCACAGATTGGTTCTGTAATTAATGGGAAAATAGCTGAACTTAGGTATGCAATAAAGAAAAACGCACAAAAAAATACACAAGGCTTTAATGATACTAACTGATACTGGTACTGGGCTTAGAAGTCATAAACTGCGTGGTAGTTCTAGTTCTGTTTTAGGTTTCCCCTGTATTTTATTTAGATGTTTAATTTCGAAAACAAATGAAACATCCCTTATTGAAGTTTTCCCTGTTGACTTTATTGTAATGTTTTTGCACTTTTACCATTGATTTACCTTACTTTTACCATGGTTTCCCTCGGTTTTCAATTATTTTAAGATATCTTCAAATATTTCAATATGTCTGTTTGGCGAGCTACAGGGCCAAACTGCCAGTTAGAGATACCTTCAAATATTTAAAGGTATCTCTAAATGATGATTCGACTTGCTGTAAAAATAGTGTTAATTTACAGTAGTGTTATTGTATCTATAGTGATAATGTACATGTGTATAACCGAGAAATATTAGAGGATGAAAGTAATGTTTTTGGTTTTTTTTAAGTAATTCAGTGAAACTCCAACTCTGTTTATAACAAGATTGTAAACAAGATTTGTGTGTACACTTTTGCAGTCGCTCAGATGAGGGCTCAAACTGATAACTGTTCAATAAAGTTTTATAAATTTATGAAATGGGTGCATTTTATTTATCGTACTACTGTAGCAGTCCACAAAACTTTGCAAACTGTTATTGCATGTGAAGTGATCAATTTGTATTACTCTTTTCCTGCATCACATGTTTACATATGTAAATTCACATTTTTCCATATATGAGTAAATACATTACCAACACAACACTTTAATTATGATATCGTACATTTATTGAAATATATTTCTATATATGTTATTAATGTGTGTATATATATATAATAACATGTATTAAACATATATTTTTGACATGATACCATGTATTCATACTATATAATAAATACATTTTAAATGTATGTTTCATATGTGATTAATATATTATAAATATATTATAAAAGTATGAAAACTATAATTTAACTACATATTTTTCATATATTGTTATTGTATTGTTGCATATATGAAATCCGGCCAATTTCTATATATTAAAAATGTATTTAATATTTCTTTACATATATTATCCACTTAACATTTGAATATATTATTTTGTCATTCAATATATTTTAAATAATATATTAAACATATATTTTTCTTCCGTATGGGTTGTTTCTATTTGTTTGGCCATTGCGCCTTTTTTGTTTTCAGTTTTGTTGTTTTGTTTAAATCTTTTGTTTTGGTTTATTTATTTATTAAAAACGCTGAGTGCCATAGCATTCAGCTTCACCCGCCCATCCATTGTTTGGTTTCAGTTACTTCCTGGTCCGTGACGTCATCAGCCTCACCACTGCGAGCCAGCCTGTCACAGTCCAGTAAAAAAAACCCGAAGGTATTAATGGGTAATTGTATGTCACAATTGTAAGTTGGCCTGGGTAAGTGTGTCTGCTTAAAAATAATAATAATAATAATAATAATAATAATAATAATAATAATAATAATAATAATAATAATATGCGTGTTTGGTTGGTACTTGGATGGGAGACTGCCTGGCAATACCAGCTACTTCAAACTTTTCTTTAAAGTTTTACTTGTATTATTAACAAATAGATTAAACAGCAAAAATGAGCTGATTTACTTATAATTTATTGAAATGGACCGCAAAGGGTATTTATCGCAATTGAAATAATTGCATAAGAGAAGTTATAAATATATTTATTTCACGCCTCCACCCGCTGTTTTAATTGCATTTGGATCATTCCAGACACCACCTGATACGTGAGCGCAACAAACTCAGCAATGCACTGATCATTAATACATTTTAAAACAAAACATCAAAGTCACAGCATGCATTATATTCCGGCCGGGACATTTCAAATTGATGAGAATAAGCAGAGTGTGACATTAACAGAAGTGACATTAAATTTGACTGTATTATGACTGCATCTGTCTTCTTTTCATACACTTACACTGTAAAACACGAGGCTGAAGTTGGCTTCTTATTCGCCAGCTTCTTATTCGCCCAGCTTCTTACTCGCAAGCTTTTAAGTGCATAAATGTATTTGTCTATGTTGAAGAAGTAGCCTTGAATTTAATTGGTTAAATCACGTTGGGCCATCGATTTCTCTGCAGGCACCTCAACAGGGGCAACCCTCCTGCAAGTCCCACTTGTATTTAGCCCGGCCCAACGTGGTTTACTGGGGCAGAACACAGGGCAAACATGCCACATATGACAATTGCTCAGCTTCTTATTCACTCTTTATGTATCTATGTTGAATAAGTAGCTTTGCATTTAATGGGTTAAATCACATTGGATCGCTGATTTCTCTGCAGGTACCCAGCGAGGGGCACCCCCTCTGCAAGCTACACCTGTATTTAGCCCAGCCCAACGTGGTTTACTGGCGCAGAACAGCAGGTACACTTGCTACGTATGCCAATCGCTCAGCTTCTTATTTGCTTTATGTATCTATGTTGAATAGGTAGCCTTGCATTTAATGGGTTAAATCACGTTGGGCTGCTGATTTCTCTGCAGGTACCTGGCGAGGGGCAACCCTCCTGCAAGTCCCACTTGTATCTAGCCCGGCACAACGTGGTATACTGGGGCAGAACAGAGGGCAAACATGCCACATATGCCAATTGCACAGCTTCTTCGCTGGAAAAAGCATCACTTTGGGCCGCCGATTTCTTTGCCGGTACCTGACAAGGGGCAACCCCTCTGCAAACCCCACTTGTATTTATCCTGGCCCAGCGTGGTTTACTGGGGAAGAACAGCAGGTAAATATGCCACAAATGCCAATCGCTCAGCATCTTATTCGCTCTTTATGTATCTACGTTGAATAAGTAGCCTTGCATTTAATGGGTTAAATCACGTTGGGCCACTGATTTCTCTGCAGGTACCCAGCGAGGGGCACGCCCTCTGCAAGCTACACTTGTATTTGGCCTGGCCTAATGCGGTTTACTTGGGCAGAACAGCAGGCAAACATGCCACATATGCCAATCGCTCAGCTTCCTATTCGCTCTTTATGTATCTACGTTGAATAAGTACAGAAATCGGCGGCACAAAGTGATTTAACCCTTTAAATGCAAGGCTTTTTCCAGTGAAGAAGCTGTGCAATTCGCATATGCAGCATGTTTGCCCTCTATTCTGCCCCAGTAAACCACGTTGGGCTAAATACAGGTGTAGCTTACAGAGGGGGTGCCCCTCGCCAGGTACCTGCAGAGAAATTAGCGGCCCAACGTGATTTTTTTACCCGTTAAATGCAAGGCAACTTATTCAACGTAGATACATAAAGAGCAAATAAGATGCTGAGCGATTGGCATATGTGGCATATTTACCCGCTGTTCTTCCCCAGTAAACCACATTGGGCCGTTCTAAATACAAGTGAGGCTTGCAGAGGGGTTGCCCCTTGTCAGGTACCAGCAGAGAAATCGGTGGCCAAAGTGATTTAACCAGTTAAATTCAAGTCTACTTCTTCAACGTAGACATATACATTTATGCACTAAAAGCCAGCGAATAAGAAGCTGAGTGAATGAGAAGCTAGTGAATAAGAAGACAACTTCTGCCTCGTCTGTAAAACCACAGACGTGTGAAACGTTTGTATGTAAATGAAATGTGTGTATAGTAAAAAAAAGTGCTCTATTCCTAAACAGCAGTGTTTATACCTCATTATACCTGGACTCTTGACCGGAGGATTGTGGGTTCAATCCCGGGTGAGGGACACTGCTGTTAGAACATAAGAACATAAGAAGGTTTACAAACGAGAGGAGGCCATTCAGCCCATCTTGCTCGCTTGGTTGTTAGTAGCTTATTGATCCTAGAATCTCATCAAGCAGCTTCTTGAAGGATCACAGGATGTCAGCTTCAACAACATTACTGGGGAGTTGGTTCCAGACGCTCACAATTCTCTGTGTAAAAAAGTGCCTCCTATTTTCTGTTCTGAATGCCCCTTTATCTAATCTCCATTTGTGACCCCTGGTCCTTGTTTCTTTTTTTCAGGTCAAAGAAGTCCTCTGGGTCGACATTGTCTATACCTTTTAGGATTTTGAATGTTTGAATCAGATCACTGCGTAGTCTTCTTTGTTCAAGACTGAATAGATTCAATTCTTTTAGCCTGTCTGCATACGACATGCCTTTTAAACCCAGGATAATTCTGGTTGCTCTTCTTTGCACTCTTTCTAGAGCAGCAATATCCTTTTTGTAATGAGGTGACCAGAACTGAACACAATATTCTAGATGAGGTCTTACTAATGCATTGTAAAGTTTTAACATTACTTCCCTTGATTTAAATTCAACACTTCTCACAATATATCCGAGCATCTTGTTGGCCTTTTTTATAGCTTCCCCACATTGTCTAGATGAAGACATTTCTGAGTCAACAAACTCCTAGGTCTTTTTCATAGTTCCCTTCTTCAATTTCAGTATCTCCCATATGATATTTATAATGCATAACTGTGACAATTGTAAGTTGCCCTGGATAAGGGTGTCTGCTAAAAAATAAATAATAATAATTTAAATGCAATCTACTGAACTATTTGCATTTGACTTGGTATTTGTATATTCTGAAATATAAGAATTTGCATTTGAATTTCAAATCATGGGAAAGCTTCAAAAATATTTCAATTTTAAACACTTTTTAATAATAATGCTCATAAAAAAGTGGAGAGACTTTTCAGTATTGCTGGTAAAGTTGATTAACCTGAAAGATACAAACTAAAGGACACTTTTGAGAACTTCATGTCTATTAAACATAACAAAGAAAACAATTAAAAAGAATAATTGTGCAATGCACACATATATAAATATATACATATATCTCATCATTTATGTCACAAACCTGGTCCTGCGGGCCCACTGTGTCTGCTGTTTGTGTTCCAACTGAGTTCTCAATTATTAAATTGATCCCACAATTGAACTAACAATTAGTGACTTAATGCAATGTTAGAAATAACTTGAAATATCCAACTCTTTTGGCTGCTTTCACAAACCCTGATCAGCAGTAATCTTGGACTACCTTACCTGAGTTAACATTAGGTAGTCCTAGATTTGTGTTAATTGAAGCCTGTGCAGCCAGCCATTTCTACAAATAATTAAAATGCTCTGATTAGACATTTTATTCATTCAATTGAGGGTTCAATTTGTAATTTAAAGCTCAGTTGGAACACAAATCAGCAAACACTGGGTCCTCAGGACCAAGATTGGGAAACACTGTTTTATGTAACTTGCTTCCTATATTTGTACATACCTGTTAATTATTATGAACTACGTGATTACTGTGTTTATGTTGTTATTATATAAACTGTTTTCCTTGTATGTCACCTTGGATAAAGGCCTCTGCCAAATTCATGTTAATAAATTAACTTTTGTTGTATGGGAAAGTATTTGAAGTCCATTTAGCATTTGTCACATATTTGCATTTGTATTTAGTTTGGTAGTAAATGTATCATTTGCATTTGTATTAAGCAAATTCGCAAGAACATTGACATTGCCACTGGTCTCATCAATTTCCTACTATCTGGAAAACACAAGTATGCTCAAAACCATAACCACCAAATTTAACAATGGAGTCACCCATACCTTTCAACATTTATGCTCAAAGTTTGAAATCATGGATAGAGTCTACATTGTTCGAGAGCAGTTCCCAGTCATTGGTGCTCATGCAATCACCATTCACAAATGTCAGGGGATGACTCTAAAAACAGTTATGATGGATCGTGGTAACTCCATTTTCTCCTATGGACAAAGTTTAGTTGCACTTTCCACAGTTACTTCCTTAAGCGGTATCCACCTTATCAACTTTGACCCCACCTGTATCTATGCATGTCAAACTGCAGTTGAAGACTACCATCGGCTCAGAGGGCTTTATTGTCTAAAGTTGAAAAGCTTGAAGGAGATTAACACGCACAAGGGACACAAGGTAAAAGATCATGCGCATTTCATTCACCGAGCCATCATTAATGTTCAGGAACAGCAAAAGCCTCAGTCTTCTAAGAGAACATTGCACTTACACATTCATTCATCCATTTCACCTCATGCTATGCAAATGCAACATTGCAGTGCCTTCTTCACTTACAACCTCTGAAGGATTCATTAAAACACAGTCAACAAGAGGCTATCAGGAGCTTTGTTCACAAATAGGATCAATTGCCATCCACTGCGTCTCTAACTACTGTGGATATTTGTCACTTCTTAGGAGAACCTTTCAATAGAGGTGAGCAGCAACATGTTGCAAAGTTTCTCACCAAATTGTCTAAAATTTGTCCTGAAGTATCTCGCATGGTTTCAGTCACAATAAGTCATGACATTCTATGTACTACATGTAACTACTGCTCATCAAACCGAGAGGTGTTGCATATTTATCCTCTACATGTACCTGCTGGTACAGATTCCATGTGTTTGGAAGAACTAATTTATAGAAATGACAAATGGGCAATGATTCCTGGTAGCAAATGTAGGCAATGTAAAACTTCTCCAATCATGAAACGTGAACTTATTCAATCAGCAGGGAGACTGATTGCAGTCCAACTTATGCTTTGGGAAACCAAACCAGATGGGATCGTTACAAAGTGACACAATGCTAAGTTTACTGCTGTGCAGAAGAGCACAATTACTGTGGACAACAGGAATTACCAATCAAATTCCATTATCATACATCAAGGACAGGATGTTACTTCAGGACACTATGTGTCTGTTCTTGCTGTGGGTGCTACTGGAAAATGGGTGCATGCAAATGATGCACTTATTGAAGTCAAACCATGGTCAAGAAATGCAAACGAAATGTATATGGCCTTTTATGAAGAGATCTAATACTTTACAAATGCCTTAGCCCATGTTCATAACACCACTATATCAAGGAGAATAATGTTTTTTTCCAGCATTAAATGTGTTAGTATACTACCCTTTAGCACGGACATGTATATTTACCTTTTGAACCATTTACAACATTGAAGTTTTGTACCTATGTAAATTTCAATATATCAATACCTACCAAAATAGACATGTTGTTTTCACCACTCATGCAACTATAAGAATACAATGTTTACACTTTCTATACTGTCCAAAAGTCCCTTCTACCATTATTTTACTTTCAAATCTTTTCTCATTTCTCTTGTATTACTCTACTTATTACTCTCATGTAATGTCTGTCTGTCTATTTACCATACACATTCTCGAATATCTTTCCCTCGCTTTATTCATTATTTGATGAAGTAAAAAAAGAAGTGATATCTATAACAAAAACATTGTCAATGTAAAAAAACAAATTACAAAAACGCAACAGCCGTTTAATGGGGTGATATCAAACACAAAAGTCCAAGTTAGGAGAAGCAATTAGGCCAATCTTGTCAAGCATCAAGCAAATAGGCACAATTGGAAAGGTGCTGGGACCCAAGATTCACACAATTCTTGCTTCTAACTTGGCGCCTTTTTTTGATCGCTTCGCTCCACTTGAAATGCGCAGTGGCGCAACAGGCTAAGGTTGTGTGCTCTTCAAGAACGTCACGTTGCAAGTTCAAACCACTTGAAATGCTCTTTGTATGACTTGAAGTGACTGAGACAAACACTCACACACTGAGACACACTCACATACACTGAGACTGTGTGTGTTGTAGTGTGTGTGTTTCTCAGTGTATGTGTGTCTCGGTGTGTGTGTGTCAGTGTGTGTGTGTGTGTATGTCTCAGTGTCTGTGTGTTTCAGTGTGTCTGTGTGTGTCTCAGAGTGTTTGTGTCTCAGTGTGTGTGTGTCAGTGTGTGTGTGTTTCTCAGTGTGTGTGTGTATGTGTCACTGTGTGTGTGTCTCAGTGTGTGTGTGTCAGTTTATGTGTGTGTGTGTGTGTCTCAATGTGTGTGTGTGTGTGTCTCAGTGTGGGAGTGTGTCTTAGTGTGTGTGTGCCTCAGTCACTTCAAGTCATACAAAGAGCATTTGAAGTGGAGCGATAAAGTGGAGCGAAGCGATCAAAAAAAGGCGCCAAGTTAGAAGCAAGAATTGTGTGAATCTTGGGCCCCAGCACCTTTCCAATTGTGCCTATTTGCTCGATGCTTGACAAGATTGGCCTAATTGCTTCTCCTAACTTGGACTTTTGTGTTTGATATCACCCCTTTAAACGGCTGTTGCATTTTTCTAACTTGTTTTTTTACATTGACAATGTTTTTGTTATATATATATATATATATATATATATATATATATATATATATATATATATACACACAGTAGACTCCCGTTAATCCTTGTTTCAAAGGTGTTTCGATAATCTGTGCGGTTTAATACAGTACATTATCAAAACGTATTTGTGCGTAAATCAGCGTATCTGTGCGGAAGTGGACGGTCAGAATGAAATAAAATGTAATTTAATTTAATTAAGTACAGTATAGTGCAAGTCAATGGACGGTACTGTATTGTAGTTACTGAAACCAGTGACAAGCGAGCAGAAAGCAGACTTAAGACTCTGTTAGCCTGGCAGTCTGAATATGAAGAGCAGTTACGACAATTCAAGACTCGGAGCAAGATCATTTACTTTTTTAAACCAGCTCTCTCTGCCTCTGAACAACGCTGATTATGTACAGTATATATTTTGACCATTGTTGAGACATATTTTATTTGTATTGCATTTTTTGAGTTTTCAATTAATAGTGCAGGGATTTCCCAAACAGTAAACTCAATTTCAACTAATCCGTGTTTTTCAGTAATTCTGACTCAAATCGGTCCCAATCTGCACGGATTAACAGGGCTCTGTGTGTATGTATGTGTATGTGTGTGTAATATATATATATATATATATATATATATTGTGACAAAGTTGGTCCTTCTTTGCGTACTCTGTTCACAAGTATGAGCGGGGACAACACAATAGACACAACGAGTGTAAGTTTATTTTAAACAGGATGTTACCTGCGTGTTTATTTTCAAGGGAAGTCCAATCAGAGTCGTAATGTTAATCCAGAGTTCACAAACAATCAGGTAGTAATCCAAAATAGGGTCAAAACAGCCAACAGGGTTATCCGAACAGTCCAGGGTCATACACAATAATGCAATCCAGAATCAAAAGAACACACCAAAAACCTCTCAAAACACAACCCCAAACTCCTTCTACTCCCCTCTCACTGTGGTGCTGTCAGTTTGCTCCTTTTATAGGGCTGGTCATTACCCTTGATCACCTGCAGGTGTGCTGACATACCTTAATCACCTGATACGGATCCTGGGTAGTGTAGTTTGTGGTGGGCGACCATTTTGTGAACTGTGAACTGTCCTATTGGGACCTCCGTTTTGTGAAAGGACAAAGTCCTAACAAAATCTCTGCCCTCACATATCTCCCATTCAGGACCATGCCCTGAGGTTTATCACAATATATATATATATATATATATATATATATATATATATATATATATATTTGTGTGACGCAACATGAATAGGCATGCTGGAATTCATATTTGAATTTTATATATATATACAAGTTGAAAAGAAAGTTACATGAACCATTACCTGGTGGACAGTCCCGCCATTCTCCGTTCCATAGTGACAGCTTTCCTCCATACATATGCAGTTCCTCTGGTGTTGCAGGACGGAGGTAGTCTGATACTCTGGTTCTTGTGTGACACTGTGTCTCTCTCTGTATTTTCCACTCTGGCGCCACTCTTAGCTTACCACAAACCTGCATTCCTCTCTCAACACCGATGGCACTGTTCATACAAACACAGTGATGCAGGTTCATTTGGTTTACTTTTCCTTCCCTTTCCCCTTCCTCTTCCCCTCGCTATCCCACCCCCATATAACTTTTCAATAGGAGCTCTGCCAAGCCTGAGACACTGCGTGTGCTTCCAGTCACTTACAGCAGAGGAGATCTGAGCACCTCGAAGAGGAGAATGGAGCGAATGGACGTACCTTTTGTTTGTCAGTTTTCTATGAAGTGGCTCCAGCTTATCTTTCTCAGAACAGCCCTCTGCTCTGCTATCTGGGGAGAGAGTCCCAGTGAAGTGCTCTTATCTGTTAAGACATGTGCTTACAGAGCAGTGGACACACAGACAGAGAGAGAGAGAGAAAGACAGACCGAGAGAGACAGACAGACCGACAGACTCCATGAAACTCTGTAATACTCTCAGTAAGTTGTGCTGGAGAATGTCCTGACCAAGTTTCATCACAAATTGAGCTAACGGTTCACTGGATGCATGTGAAACGCTAAGCATGCCAGGCAGACAGACAGACAGACCTCTTCCACATTATCCCCAGGTTTTGATACACTCAATGTCTTGCACAAGCTAGAGTTCAGTTCTTAAAAACCTAAAAGGGGGGATCAAGATATTCAAACCCAGGTGATATTACAGCACAGAGCGAGAGAGAGAGAGAGATGAAAGTTCTGGAAGTTACTGATAATCATCTCCAATAAAAACTAAACAATACAACAACACAGAGTAAAAATCAGACTCGTTTGCATGGTCATTATTCAACATAATTTATTGCACAAAATCAACGGAACTGAACGGAATTGAATATAAATCCTGTTTCAACGGATCAGACAGAAACAAAGCAGCTATCTCTTCAGGGATAAATATCTTTACAATTCTACACACATTCTGAACATCAAGGGATATGTCTCAATCCTCTACTATCCCTCTCCCTCACTCCTTTCCTTGTTATTCCTTTATTCCCCCTCTTCCCCTCACCTACCCTTGCCCATATCTCTTCTCTCACCTTCCCTCCCTACTATCCTATCTGCTGTCCCTCCCCTCTCCTCTCTTACCTTCTCTTCCTCCTCTGCCCCTTCTCTTTTTACTTCTTCCCATCCTTCTACTCACCCATTCTCTCCCACTCCCCTACTCCCTCATCTCTCTCCCCTGTCTTCACCCCCTCATCCTCTTCTCCCCTCTCCCTCTCTCACAGTCCATACACACTCTCATCACTGTACGCTACGTAGAGGAAAAAATCGTCTTCATGATTTTCCTGCAGAAAAAAAGAGAGAAAGAAAGAAGAGATCAGTGTGCATGCTCTAATTCAGAGCTTCAACAGAGCCCAGAGGACAAACTCAATCAACACTGCAGGCAGATCTGTGCACTCCATTCAGCAGAGCACAGCACAGCACAGCACAGAACTGAACAGCAATATCATTGCTTGTATGACTTATTTCCATATAATAAATATGATAACTATTTAATTAGTTAATTACTTAAGATGCAAACAGAAAAACACACTCTCATGCAGACAGTCAGACACAGGGACAGACAGACAGGCATACACACTCATAGACACACAGACAAACCCCTAAAGACTGACAAGCACAGACACACACACAGACACACACAGAGACAGACACACAGAGACACACACACACACACTCCCAGACACGGAGACAGAAACATAAACACACAGACTGACAGACACACACACACACACACACACATGGAGACAAACACAGACACACAGACAGACAAGCACAGGCACACACTCACAGAAACACACAGGTAGACAGACAGGCAGGCAGTGTGGAGTGTCACCTGGTACAGAAGGCCCATGGTCGCGCTAGTTGGGGGGATGGTGTTGTTGACGAAGAAGAAGAGAGCATCTTCAGGACGCAGGTGAATCCTTTTCCGAATGAGGAAATAGAACTGACCCACTGAGAGAGGAGGGGGAGACAGGGAGAGAGGGAGAAGCAGAAAAAACATAATAAATACAAATGTATATATCACAGACAGACAGACGTCCCACAAGTGCAGTGGCACCTCAAAATGATCTCCACTCACTACCAATGAATTCAGAACCGTTGTCTGGATGGGATACTTGTCCTTCATGTCAATAGGTTCTGTAATATTTGTTATCCAAATCAGAGACGTGACACAGACTTCCAGCTATTCAATCAACTCGTTCTTTATTCTCCTCCCCTGTCCACCAGATGGCAGTCTCATAAACTCACGCAGTCATACTTATCATTACATCTCCCCTCTAAAAATGAAATAAAATAACAAACATTTTCAATAAGTCTCTGGCCATCCAATTACTGTATTTTAATGTCAAAATATGTTTATTAAAACTATGTCTAACTATCTAAAGAGCTTGGGTGGACTTCCAAAACTCCTACAGGTGAGAGGATTATTCTGCCTCTGCATTTGCACCTGTTTCCTATCTGCAATTACTTTTTTTTTTTCAATCTTGGTATCTCTCTGGTCTCCGGATTTCTCGTCCACTTGATGTGCGGATTGTTTCTGATACCTTAGTCTGCCCTTCAGACTGAATTTGCTCAGTTCCAGGCTGCGTTGTGCCTTTGTGTGTTGAAGCAGTCTCAGAGGGTGTTGTGGATTTTTCTTGCCACTCACTCTCGGGATTCCAGCTGTCAGCAGTCTCCCCCTGTGCTGCTTCTCTGGTCATCATCAAGTGTCTGCGGTTGCGTCTCAGAACTTGACCGTCCGGTGTCTCAACAAGGTATGATCGAGATGTTTGTGCCAAGTCCTTCACAACAGCCTGATTCCATTTCCCATCCATGTAGCTTTGAACTCGAACGGAATCACCTCTGTTGAGAGCCGGTAGATCCTTCCCATGTTTATCATAGAAAAATTTCTGCTTTTGTCTACTTCTTTCCAGTTGAAGCTTGATTTCAGCTGATGTTTTGTGCATAGTAGGTATTAGTAGTTTTTTAGAGCATGGTAGTTTAGATCGAAGCCTTCTATTCATCAACATTTGTGCTGGGGATCCACATTCTCCAATGGGAGTGTTGCGATACTCTAGAATTCTGAGGAACGGATCACTCCCATCCATTCTGGCTTTGTCTAATAGTCATTTCACAGTCTGTACAGTTTTCTCCGCTAAACCATTAGCTTGCGGATTACGCGGTGAGACAGTTGTGTTTGTATTCCCATTCTTTCGCGAATTTCTTGTATTCCGCACTTGTGAATTGTGGCCCATTGTCAGACTTTATTTCTTCTGGAATCCCATGTCGTCCTAGAATAGATTTTGTGTGGGCGATTATAGTCTGACTCTTTGTGTCTGGCAGTTGAGCTGTCTCAAAGTACCTTGAGTAGTAATCCACAATTAACAGATAGTCACTTCCATGCCATGAGAATAGGTCTGTCCCCAGGATTTGCCATGGCCTTTCTGGGATCTCATGGGGCACTAATGTTTCCTTCTGCTGTGAGTTCCTGTGTTGTAAGCAAATATCACAGCTGGACACAGTATCCTCAATGTCACCTGACATTCCCGTCCAGAACATTACGTCCCGAGCCCTCAGCTTACACTTCTCAATTCCCAAGTGTCCCAGGTGAATTCGTTTTAGCATCTCCTGTCTCATTGAAGCTGGTATTATCAACTTGTCATTCTTCATCAGCAATCCATCAGTCTCGCTGAGCTCATCTCTGTGATTCCAGTAGTATTGTACAGCCATTGGCGCCTCTCCCTTGTTATTAGGCCATCCATTCTGAATGATTGTTCTGAGTGAAATCAAAGTGTTGGTTAGTACCATATGTATTTGTGCTGTGAGTTCTTCCTCCAGTTTGTCATCTGTGTCATGATCATCTTCATTTAGAAATGCTCTGGAGAGTGTGTCTGCCACATACATCTCTTTCCCAGGTTTGTGTGTCACGGTCAGCTGATATGGTTGTAGTTTCAACAATAGTCTTTGTATTCTGGGTGTAGTACTGCTTAGTGGTTTCTTGAAGATAGACACAAGCGGTTTGTGGTCTGTTTCTATTTCAGTTTCCTTGCCATAAATAAACTGGTGGAATCTTTGGCACCCAAATACTATGGCAAGTGTTTCCTTCTCTATCTGGGCATAATTAGTCTGTGCTTTTGTTAGTGCTTTTGATGCATAAGCTACAACCAAATTATTCTGCATCAATACTGCTCCTAATCCTGATTTGGAGGCATCCACTGATATTTTCACTGGCTGTGACACATCATAGTATTTCAGTGAGGTTTCAGCTTTGTCGATTAGTGTTTTCTTTATGTTCTTCACTGCGTCTTCATGAGTTTTCTCCCAGTGCCATGCAATGTCCTTCTGAAGAAGTTCTCTGAGTGGGTCTGTTAAGTTGGATAGGTGCGGAATGAACTTTCCCAGGTAAGTAACCATTCCGTTTGTCTTCTCCACAATTACCATAGAATTGACCCATTCTGTTGGCTTGTCTACTTTCGCAATCACTTCTAGTTCCTCCATTCTCTCGAGCTCACTCTTCAGCTTGTCTGTTAAAGTTATTGGTATCTTCCTGGGTGCATGCACAACTGGCATTACATCTGTTTTTATCTGTATGTGGTATGGTTCACTGAGGCAGCCAATGCCTTTGAACACATCACTGTAATTTTTAATGACACTGTCTTCCTGGTCTGCATCTTCAATGCTCATTATAAGCTTTACAAGCTCTATATTTACACAGTCCTTCAGTCCTAAGATCGGTTCTGAGCTAACATCAGCTACGTAGAACTCACACATGTGTGTGCTGTTCTTGTGCCTGCAGGGTAGCATGCATTTCCCTTTGACTGGCAGTTTGTTTCCCCCATACGTAGATAGACGGCTCTTTGTGCTAATCATTGTAACTGGCGTATTTTTCTTAATCCTGTTAACTAGTTCTTCAGGAATTATATTTGCCTGTGCCCCTGTATCTATTTTGAATTTGATTCTATGTTGATTTACGTCTAGATTCACATGCCACGCATCTTGCGAATTGGACTGCGTCACTGCTCCTATAAAGAACGCGGCGCTTTCTTCATCAGTGTCGCACTTCACCTCTACATCGTGTACAGTTTTACTCTTGCAGACCTTTGCAAAGTGATTTTTTCCGATTGCATTTTTTACACATCTTTCCATAAGCAGGACATTGCCCCCTTTCATGTTCATATCCACAGTAGTTCCAGGCAGATATGCCTCGTTGTATTTGTTAGCAACCTGTCTTGGTTTTGATTTATGTGTTCTCATCTCGTGTGGTTTGTTGGAAATCAAGTTCACAACATGATCCCCTGTCATTGTTTTCATTTGTTGCTGTGTGCACTCTGCTGCTCTACAAATATCTATAGACTTCTGCAAAGTTAGATTGTCTTCACGTAACAGTCTCCTTCGTACATCATTGCTTACAACCCCCTCTATGATTCTATCACGAATTATACCATCAACAAGGTGTTCGTACTCACAGTTTTTTGAGAGTATCCGGAGATCCGTCAGGAATTGATCAAATGTTTCGTCAGGCTTTTGGACTCGGGTGTTGAAAATGAGACGTTCAAATGTAGTATTTTTTTTTGGAGTGCAGTATTCCTCGAATTTCTTAATTAAGATATCGATTTTGTTTGCTTCCTCCTCCTTGAGAATGAATGTGTTGTATATTTCTTGGGCCTGTTCTCCTGCACAGTGCAGTAGCGTTGCACATTGCACTTCCGGGGGCTTGGTGTCTTTTTCCGTTGCACTCATGTAAAGTCTGAATTGTTGAATCCATCGTCTCCAGTTTTCTGAGACGTTTCCTTCAAAATGTAATAGTTTCGGTGGCTGCAGCGTATCCATTGTGTGATGAAAATTCTAAAATTACTTCTGACACCAAGTAATATTTGTTATCCAAATCAGAGACGTGACACAGACTTCCAGCTATTCAATCAACTCGTTCTTTATTCTCCTCCCCTGTCCACCAGATGGCAGTCTCATAAACTCACGCAGTCATACTTATCATTACAGGTTCCTGCGGTGGTGACCAACTAGACTGGTCAGTAAATGTATTGGGCTCTTTTGTCACACATACCTGTGAGCTCCGATGGCACAAGGTACTTTCTTTTATCTAGATTCGGAACCCTGGCTTTTGGCGCTTTTTCGACAATCACCTATAGAGGGCAGAATAGAGAAATATAATTAAATTACAAAGCAAAACAAGACCACAACAAACAGAAATGCAAGTCTTTCTTTCTTTCTTATTAGAGTGCACACAAGCTAAACTGGGAGAATGTAGTAAACTAGCACAGATGAGAAGGAATTATTTTGTAGTATCACACTGAACAGGATTGTGGAGCTCTGTCTGTCTGCAGATAACCAGGCATTGTATTATTAAAGCTGCAGACAGTGTACTCGGCTGCCTCAGTAACAGTGGAGACAGTGTTGGCTCTCCAGTTGTTTCCATTCCCTCGGGTAGTTTTAGCTGCAGGCAGACACACACGCTTCCTTCCTCCTTGAAGCTCTCTATCACTCTGTCTGTCACTCTCATGTGAACTAAACAGACAGACAGACAGACAGACAGACATCCTCCTGTTACGACCTGCAGCAGCAGGGGGGTATGATCGGAACGCTGTATATACAGTGAGCTCAGGGAAGAAAAACAGAAATGGAAACAGAGAAATGAACAGAAAAGAGATATCCATTCCCCTTTGTTTACATTGTTGTGTTTTTGTACACTGATAACATTTTACAAGCTCAGAAAGCTGATATTGGGAGGCATGTGAGGGAACAAACTGGGTGGATGGAAGAATGTAAAACCGCAGGTATGGCATTCCACCGTATAAAGAGCAAATTAATAGTGAACATTAAGAACAATAGATGTTTATCAAGAGATAAAACGAGGCAATTAACATGTACATCATATGCCACTATAATAATAATAATAATAATAATAATAATAATAATAATAATAATACTTACTGGCACTCTGTCGGGATACTTCTTACGAATTTTTTCGCCTTCTCGTTTCCTATATTCAAATGGGTGGTCTTCTTTGTATAGAAACTTCATAGTGACTAGCTGTGTATTTAAAAAAAATAGTGCGCGGTGTTATGAAATCGCTAGCAACTATGAAGTCTGCAGAATGTCTCTACCAACGATTCCCCAATATGTGATAAAATAACAATATCGATGTATTTGTATTATTATTATTATTATTATTATTATTATATTTTATACTGTACAAAGCTCTTATTGTGTATCTGTCGTTCTTTCTATAACAATCGAGAGCTAATATTTTCTCCGCCCCTGTACAATATTCGACGTAGAAAAACACAGCAGCTTTTATTTATCCGCAATAACTGAAACCTTATAATCTTTCTGTTATGAGGTTGTTTTTTTTTTTACTTAAATTTGTTTATTCAACAGTTATATTTTCCTTTCCCGTTCCCAGTCGGTGTATCCCTCTTTTCCCTAACGCTTCCAGTTAGTTTGGTGTCTTTAGGTTGTGTTGTGTTTTCTATTTTGCAATAAATCTTAGTTGGGTTTTGTATTGATGCAGTGTTTTTCTGTCTGTTGCGCAGTGACTGCGGTGCTTGGGCTATCAAAACAACAGCGCAGTGACGTCACTAAGAAACTCTCTGCAAAGGAGGGGATACCGGGAAGAACCAATACAAACAAAATAATGGGAGCATGTAGAATGAACCAAATCAGCTGCCTTAAAAATACAGCGACCGCATCCAAATAGTATACCCTTAAAGAGCTATAAGTTATATTAAATAATAAGTATGTATTTCACTGACAAATTAGTTCAAAGTGCTTACCGTTTAGTTTATTTCAAATGTTTTCGACATCCCTTTTTATTTTGGTTCTGTGTGCCACGGGGCCTAGTGATGATTTTGCAATTCTGCAGTTTAAAAACATTGACAAAAATGCAGACCTGTCAACTCTCCCTATATGCCGGGACTCGTCCGTTGTTTGGACACTTCTCCCGGACAACTCCCTGGACAGATTTTCTCCCGTATTTTTCTCAAAACTCTACTGTTAAAGCCCTTTATGTCATCAAACTTTTAGTTTCTGCAACAGTCATGTACGGTCTGTGGTTTCTGCAATCCCCGTCTGTACATAAAAGAGTTTAGGACCCAGGGGAGCCCTTTGTAAGGCATGCATGCAGTGATGCATTCAGACATACACACTTGCGATAAGCACTCCCGGTAAAAAAAAAAAAAAAAAAAACAAACAAACTAAAAAAAAATATATACATCAAAAAGACAGTCACGCTCAGAAAACCAGCGCTTCAATTAATATTAATCTTTCGTTGCCAAAGAAAAAACGGCTATCAAGACAGTTACATATGCAGAGACCTTTAAATGTTGTGACTAGTTCAGCAAATCTGTAGTAGGCATTATTTATTTATTTATTTATTTATTTATTTCTTTCTTTCTTTCTTAGCAGACGCCCTTATCCCGGGCGACTTACAGTCGTAAACAAATACATTTCAAGAATCACAGTACAAGTATTAATTAAGAGCAAGATAAACTAGATGGTAACTTTACAAGTAAAGTTGTGGGGCTTGCTTTATTGGGAAAGTGGTCAAAGTAGCTGATTTGTGTCATAAGTCACATTGTTTACTAATTGTCTCATGCTTAGAATGTGCTATAATTTGACATTTCTCAAAGTTCTATGACAGTTAATTCAACAGTGGGAAGTAGCCTACTGAAAGAAGTTGATGCGGTTACTAAAACAGCTGTACCTCTTGATTGGTAGACGCCATTCCTGTTTTGATTTCAGATTTAAATAGCAGAGAAGTAGAGGGAGATTCCATATGCTCTAACTTTTTGTCTTGTTGGGAAAGTGGTCAAAGTATCTGATTTGTGTCAAAAGTTACATCGTTTACAGTAAATAGAATGTTGGAAGTCTGGGAGTTTTTAAACAATGGGGAGCTTTAGAATGTTGAAAAAAGCGAATGAAGATGGACAAAAAAAGGACAAAAAGCTTAATAGTTTAAAAATGATAAAATATATCAAAAAGTTGTATACAAGCACACTATTCCAGACCGGTCTACACGTTTTAAAGTTTGAACGGCATTTCTAACTTAAACGGTGTAAGAGGAGTAGCGTGCCAAAGAAGAAGAAGAAGAAGAATGTCGAAAGTGGGGACTCTTGCTTCACTAGCCCCACTAAATACAATGACTTCAGTTCTAGTAAGTACATGTATATTACAAAGTACGAATCAATATCAGAGCAGATAACAGTGTCAGTGATAGTTACATCAGGATGCGATTAAATGCAAAATACTACAGATTGAATAACACTTGTGGAAGATTACAGTACAGTAAAGTACAGCGTGCATGTTCCCAGACTCACAAATTGCAAAGTATTCTGCAGGGAAGTCTAAAAGTCACACAAATAGTGAAAGGCGATTCTATTACATATTCAGCTTTAGAAATTCAGGTTGATTGATAACATGTGTTTATATACAGCAATAGTGTGTTCATTTAATTAAAATAGTAGCTGACAATGAAATGTTACTGACGGTGGTATTGATCCGCCACGTATTGTGCAGTGTAAAGAACGACGTTGCAATACCACGTTTTTGTAAATTTTGGCTTTTTATTTTTTTATGATGGACTTCTGAAGGTTTTTTTTTTTTTTTTTCTTGTAGGTGGCATAGCTCGTCCTTTGATAACGAGGTCAATGTGCAGTACCAGACTCAGCCTTTAGATGTGTTGTGTGATGAAAGTAACAACACCAGCTGTGTATGCTTTGCTGTCCTGCAAAATCAACTACAGTGGATCTGTTCACAAAGTATTTGCAGCTGCCAAATCAGCCACTTATAGCTACAGTACAATAAGAATGGCAGGGGCCAAGAGAGAATTCGATTGTGAAGCATGTCATGGTGTTTTTTCTGTTTGATGTGTTTCCTATTTAACACTAGAAAGACCAAGGTGGTCATTTTGACCATTTTTGGAATTTAAATTTTAATTGCTGTGCGTGTGTTTAAGATATGGAGCTGTGCTTTCCTGGCTTTTCCTAAATATATGTACTAATTACCACGATAAAGAAAGAATCGCGTAGCTGCAAAAATTAGTGAGATAAAATACTGAAATACCTATTCTGTCCAGGAGCGGTCAAATTGACCGATACAGATAACCATGAAATGTTGCTGTATTGTTTGTATTTATCAATCAGGATTTACCGCCATGTATTGAAGTTTGATTATATCAGTCTGCATTCCTCAAGTGAGCGTCTTCTGACATTTCTGTTTTTTTAATGAGCCTCCTGATAGCCCATCAATCAGCCTTGACTGACTGTGTGATAGTCTATCACCTGTGTGAGCCACTACTTTTTTCCTCTATGTTTTAGATGCACGCTGGTTACTATATACAGGGATCATACAGTTTAATTTAAGGAGTTTAACAGTTTTCAATGTTGATGATGCTAATAACCAACTGTAAAAATAAGGCTTATTAGCAAAAATCAAAATTAAGCTCACTTTTCATGTATAGATTAGCTCTGGCAGTAAACTTTCTTATTCAATGTCACCAAGTCGGTTTGGGCTGCTGTAGGCGAGTGCTTCATTCTAGTGATGTGCAGTTTCTGCATTCATTCATATGTGTCATCTAGCTAACTGAAAACCCCAAGTTGTATTTATTTAAATGTACATGTCTACTACAGTCAGCACTCACATATCCGACCCTATAAAATGTTGACTTCAGTGACAGTTAAATGCGTGTGACGCATATCTGATTATTTCATTTTGGCCCGTTCCAACCCTTATATCTTTTTTGTGTTCCCTGAAAAACTGACAATATCAAAAATACATATCTGAAAGGACTGTGTTTTAAAATAAGTAGGCTTCTATTTAGATGTACTATATTGGTTTTGTAGGTACAGTACTATATTTTTAACAGAAGTAGTATTTTAATTCAGAACGATATGATTCTGAAAATATCACTTGCCAAAACTAAAGAGACAACACGTTAACTGTAATACAGTACATACTTTTAAATCCGGTACGTATTGTAGCAGTATGTAAAATTCTCCATTAACGACTGACAGGGTGGCTGTGCGGTGACGTCAGGCCAGAAGCAGGAAGGGAAACACTGACACCGGGGAAGTACTGCAGTTCAAAAAGACGTGGGGCGCCGTTTATTTAAATAACAAAAATAAAATAAAAAGGTTTAAACAGAAAACACAGTGCTCACAGAGCGAAATAAAATATTTAAACAAAACAAATCTCGAACACAAAATAAACAATACCGGTCAGGCTGGGCAGTAGCCTTCACTGATCTGGTATTTCTTTTAAGTTTCGTTTTCTGTTTCGTTTTCTGTTTCGTTTTCTCTGTTTCGTTTTCTCTCTTGCTCCTCTTGCTCTCCACTCTCGCTCCTAACACCCACCTTGAGTGCAGAGAGCTGCAGGCTTTTATATTAGTGACCGAGGGATTAACTACCTATCAATTATTTAATAATCCCCCGGTCACATTCTGCACAGGTTTTCTAATGTGGACGGGGTTTCCCATCCACACTGCTAAACAGTGTGAAACAAAAACAAACAAACATTCGGCTACGCCGTCATATTTAAATACAATAAATACAAAAACAATACCGATGGCGCTTCGCCGTCATATAAATACAATAATAATAATCATAATAATAATAAACCACAAATACAAAATAATAAACTGCAAAGGGGCAGAGGGGGAGACCCCGTTACAACGACCTAACAGCAAAATGAAGTCTAAATGTTATCCATGCACAGAACTGCATAAAACATAAAAGGCAATGCAATTTAGCAAAACCAAAAGATTAAAAAACAACAACAACAACAACAACACAGTTTCCAGAACAGTATCCAAAGTCAGTATTCAAAATTGCAGAATATAGTGCTTTATAAGGTCCTAATGTCACAGTTCACTTGCAAATGAAAATGCACAAAAGCAACAAAAGATCACAGATTAAAAATAAAGAAATACATCACAGTATCTAAATCTGTTTAATGATTAACTGTTACATTACCATAGTTTGTCTCTTTCGCTTTGTTTTGGCTGCATTTTTGTCAGGTGAAACTGGAGGAAGCGCTGTGTAACTGCACAATACAAGACAGACTGATTTGGCATTAGAAATTATATATATATATATATATATATATATATATATATAGTGCCATGAAAAACTATTTGCCCCCTGTCTGATTTTCTGCATTTTTGCATATTTTTGACACTGAATGTAGCTCTTCAACCAAAACCTAATATTAGATAAAAGGGACCCTGAGTGAACAAATAACACACAAACTTGATACATATTTCATTTATTTATTAAAGAAAGTTATGCAACACCCAAATGCCCCTGTGTGAAAAAGCAACCACCCCCTTAAACTCAATAACTAGTTACGCCACCTTTAGCAGCAATAACTGCAACCAAACGCTTCCTGTAGTTATTGATTACACTATGTAACACAATTTTTGTTCCTGGGTAGTAAGTGTTATTTCCTAATTGCTTATGCCTCAAAAGTATAGAAAATGGCTATTATTCCCCACAAACTTTGCTTTTGTGACGAGGACAGTGATATTTTGAAATTTACCTATTTCCAATGAGAAAACGGGCGAATTTGTGTCTTTTCGTTCACATAAAGTCAGAAAAAAACAACATATGAATCCAAATTAACATGTATTTATACTAAAGTAATACAAAAATTACTACAAAAGATTTAGTCAACATCATGTTTTCGTTATACTGTCCTTCATTGACAGCTCATCCAGGAGCCTCAAAGCCGTGCTGCTCCATAATGGTAACAAGTACCCGTCTCTTCCCCTGGCTCACTCGGTGCACCTCAAAGAGGATTACAACAGCATCAAGACCTTGCTGGACGCCTTGAAGTATGATGAGTACGGCTGAGACCCCCGGAAGGTGCTGATGCCACCACTGCACATCAAATTGGGCCTTATGAAACAATTTGTCAGAGCTCTAGATAAGGAGTCGGCAGCCTTCAAGTACCTTCAAGACTTCTTCCTAAGCTGTCTGAGGCAAAGGTCAAAGCAAGCGCCTTCGCCGGACCACAGATAAAGAAGATCCTGGAGTGCAATGAATTCCCCAAGAAGCTCACTAGTAAGGAGAAAGCAGCTTGGAACAACTTTGTCGCAGTGGTTCGGGGCTTCCTGGGCAATCACAAGGCCGAAAACTATGTGGAGCTGGTAGAGACTCTGGTGAAGAACTACGGCACAATGGGCTGTAGGATGTCCCTCAAAGTCCATATCCTTGATGCTCATCTTGATAAATTCAAGGAGAACATGGGAGCGTGCTCGAGGAGCAAGGCGGCGCTTCCACCAGGATATACTGGACTTTGAACGCTGCTACCATGGACAGTATAACGAGAACATGATGGGACACTACATTTGGGGGCTGATTTGTAAAAGTGATTTACAGTATAATCGTAAATCTCGAAAAACTACTCACTTCTAAATCTTTTGTAGTCATTTTTGTATTACTTTAGTATAAATACATGTTAATTTGGATTCATATGTTGTTTTTTTCTGACTTTATGTGAACGAAAAGACACAAATTCGCCTGTTTTCTCATTGGAAATAGGTAAATTTCAAAATATCACTGTCCTGGTCACAAAAGCAAAGTTTGTGGGGAATAATAGCCATTTTCTATACTTTTGAGGTATAAGCAATTAGGAAATAACACTTACTACCCAGGAACCAAAAAAAAAAAAAAAAATTGTTACACGGTGTTAGTCTATCAGCGCTGTGGAGGAATTTTGGCCCACTCCTCCATGCAGAACTGCTTCAACTCAGTGACATTTGTGGGTTTTCGAGCATTAACTGCTCGTTTCAGGTCCTGCCACAACATCTCAATGGGGTTTAGGTCTGGACTTTGACTAGCCATTCCAAAACCTTTAATTTCTTGTTCTTCAACCATTCAGATGTAGACTTGCTTGTGTGTTTCGGATCATTGTCTTGTTGCATGACCCAGCTGCACTTCAACTTCAGCTCACGGATGGATGGCCTGACATTCTCCTGTAGAATTCTCTGATACAGAGCAGAATTCATGGTTCCTTCAGTGATGGCAAGGCGTCCAGGTCCTGATGCAGCAAAGCATCCCCGAACCATGACACTACCACCACCATGCTTGACCGTTGGTATGAGGTTCTTACTGTGGAATGCAGTGTTTGGTTTTCGCCAGACATAACGGGGCCCATGTCGGCCAAAAAAGTTCCACTTTTGACTCATCTGTCCATAGAACATTGTTCCAGAACTCTTAAGGATCATCCAGGTGCTTTTTGTCAAACTTGAGACGAGCATTCATGTTCTTCTTAGTGAGGAATGGTTTCTGCCTTGCTACTCTGCCATGAATCCCATTTTTTCCCAGTGTCTTTCTGATGGTGGAGTCATGAACACTGACCTTAGCCGAGGCGAGAGAGGCCTGCAGATCCCTGGATGTTCTAGGGTTCTTTGTGACATCCTGGATGATTTTACGCCTTGCTCTTGGAGAGATTTTGGCAGGACGGCCACTCCTGGGAAGATTCACTACTGTCCCAAACTTTCCCCATTTGGACAATATGGCTCTGACTGTGGTTTGGTGGAGCCCCAGAGCCTTAGAAATGGCTTTGTAACCCTTTCCAGACTGATAGGCATCAACAACTTTTTTCCGGAGGTCTTCAGGAATTTCTTTTGTTCGTGGCATGATGTGCCTCTAGAACCTGTGTGCTGACAACTTCACTCTGATGGTAAGGGCCAAAGTTAGTCAGATTTATATTGGGCAGGGCTGGCCCAAATCAGGCCTGGTTGTTAACCAAAGTACTCAAACAGCTGACCCTAATTATCCCTTTAATTGGGTTGAGTTAAGTAGGGGGGGCAATAACTTTTTCACACCTGAAGATTGCATGTTTGATTACCTTGCACACCAAACAAATGAAAGAAGCACCAAACCTTGGTGTCATTTTTTCTCTCAGACTCCCTCTATATACTACTACAACCCACAAAAAATCTGACCAAATACAATGTGAAAAATCAGACAGGGGGGCAAATACTTTTTCACGGCACTGTATATATATTAAACGAGGGCTGTGACGGATATTCTGATAAATTGTAACATTGAAAAGATGGGCTTTGTATCAGAAAACTGGTGATGGAGTCTGAAATCATGTGTAACGGGTAAGTGCATTAATTTGTTACATATATATTATTATTATTATTATTATTATTATTATTATTATTATTATTATTGATTTCTTAGCAGACACCCTTATCCAGGGCGACTTACAGTCGTAAACAAAAATACATTTCAAGAATCACAGTACAAGTATTAATACAATTAAGAGTAAGATAAAATACAATGACTTCAGTTCTAGCAAGTACAAGTATATGACAAAATACAATTCAATAACGGAGCAGATAACAGTGTCAGTGATAGTTACATCAGGATATAATTAAATACACAATACTAAAGATTAAATAACACTTGTGACAGACTCTAAAGTACAGGATTAAATGCAGTAAAATAGGGAGCAGATAAGAGCAAGTAAAGCGCATTTAAGGAAGAGAGATAAGTGTCCAGAGGGAAAAGAGGAGTTCTACAGGTGCTGTCTGAAGCGGTGAGTCATGAGGAGGCGCCAGAAGGTGGTCAGGGACTGGGCAGTCCTGACATCTGTAGGAAGGTCATTCCACCACTGCGGGGCGAGGGTGGAGAAGGAGTGGGCTCTGGAGGCAGGGGAGCATAGAGGAGGTACAGACAGTCTTCTAGTGCAGGAGGAGCGGAGAGGTCGACTGGATGCGAGCGGTGATCGGGAGCCAGTGGAGTGAGCGGAGCAGTGTAGTTGCGTGGGAGAAGCGAGGTAGAGAGAACACCAGGCGGGCAGCGGAGTTCTGGATGAGCTGGAGCGGACGGGTGGCGGACTCAGGGAGGCCAGCCAGGAGGGAGTTGCAGTATTCTAGGCGGGAGAGTACCAGGGCCTGGACCAGGAGCTGGGTGGCGTAGTTGGTGAGGAAGGGTCGGATTCTTCGTATGTTGCTCAGGAAGAATCGGCAAGTGCGTGCCAGAGTGGAGATGTGCTGGGAATAAGAGAGGCAGGGGTCCAGGGTGACTCTGAGGTTCTTAGCTGAGGAGGAGGGAGAGAGTGTGGTAGATTCCAGAGGAATGGAGATAGAGAGATCAGAGGAGGAGGGGGAGGAGGAGGAGGGAATGGAAAGGAGGTCAGATTTAGAGAGGTTGAGTTTGAGGTGATGCGAGTGCATCCAGGAGGATATAGCAGACAGACAGGTAGAGATACGGGAGGGGATGGTGGAGTCAGAGGTGGGGAAGGAGAGGAAAATCTGAGCATCATCAGCATAGAAATGGTATGAGAAACTGGTGATTGGTTTTATTCTTTAATAAGGGCGGTAAAACATGACTGATATCCGAGTGCTGACTGTATAGTCAGTTGTTTATGTATTATTTTGAAGTGCACGTGGTGTGCGCGTGCTGAGCACTGCTTATTTCATAGTCAGGGTTGCCTTTGCCTTTTGCTGTTCTTGTCTCTGATTCATCGTTACCGGGAAACCGGTGGGTTTAGATCGTATTGTTGAGAAAGTTATGAAACTTAATCCCAAGTCTGCCATGTTGGCTCCAAATGCTCTATAGTTTAGTACATGTTGCAGACTCTATGTTGGAGCCACAATGGTGTCAGTTTCATAATCTTGACTATTGAAAAAAGTTAGTATGCAAACACACACAGAAGACATTAATAAAAGGTAGTTAAAAATGTATCGAAACCCTGGAAGTCTGGCTAGATCCCGCGACAGACACATGAACTGGCAGAATAAATAACACATATTAATTGCTACACTTATATATTGTACAACCCGTATAAAAAGAGAAGTAAGACATCGACTATCTTAATTTCATTTACACTATAGCTTCTACTTTTTCATTTTTGTCAAAATTTCAGGTTATTAAATAGGTTGTAGTTAAAGCTAAATGACATAGTTTAAAATAAATAGTTAACACTTAAGCTTTCTTTAAGGATTTTTTTTACTAAAACGTAGTTACTTTTAGAAAGTATAATACAATTTCATGTGTAAACCCAGTGATTCAGCCAAGATGTAATTGTTTTGCGTCAGTGACTCAAACAATGAATCTTTTGAACTGATTCACCAAACTGAACTGAATCAAATGAATCGAGTCAGTAAAAAGAATCGAATTGCACATCACTGCTTCATTCTAAATGCAGTATAACAAAATTCAGTGTTTCAATCAGTATTGCGAGCAATAGTCCAATAATTTAGTATAGTAAATCAAATTACAGATTAAAGGGGAAAAAGTAAAATAAATAAATAAAATAAATCCATTCCAGCATAACTGATCTTGAACAAAACTTGAAAAACGAAATAAAATCAATGTTAAATGAGATATTATACTGTCTACAAGCAAGTTATTCCATCAGGTAGACTCAAATGATTCCTTTAGTTCTTTCAGTTTGTCTTCTAGCTCCACCTCCACAGGTTTAAGTTGTTCTTGCTTTTCCTTGGCAGTTCTTCTCAAACTATTTGATTTAAAATTAAACTCAGTTTGCCAGTTGCTTCAGCTTTTTCTGCACAGCTGTCAGCTGATTTCATGAGGACTTGGACATCTTCCTCCATTCGCTTCTTTTTTGCACTGATCTTTCAAACCTCTTCCATCAAGGACCTTTTCTGTTGATTTTTCTTCTGAGCCTCCTTTTCTCTGCGTTGGTCCTCCAGATATGTCTGGTACTTCTGCCTAGCACCTGCTGCTGAAAGGAGCAGCTCTTTGGAGTAACTGATGTTAAGCACACCTCCCACACTGTGAACATGGTCATTAATGATACGCTGTGCGCTATCAGGGATTGCTCAGCAAGATTTTCCACCATCACTTCTTTGTTCACTGAAATCCATGCTCAACTGTTACTTGTCCATGTGACAGGATAATAGCGTCATAAAAGAATGTATCCAATCTATCAACCTCAGGTCTGAAGCTACTAAAGGAAGAGGAATCTCATAAAAATGGCTAAATTCCTCCAGATGACACCTGCTTCCTGGGATGAGACCTGCTTCAGCCAGTAGCCACAGAACACAGGTCAGTTTTCTGTTACATGCTTCTTTATTAGAAATGAGAACCCTAGGATGAAAAATTGAATTGTATTTTGTTCACGTTTCTCACCAGAAGGTACTGCAGTGTGCATTTCAATAGCAGTTTAGTTACCATGTTCAGCAGAAAAGACTTGCAGTTACACATGAATTCCAAAAGTTGTTTGTCAGATGTTTGCTGCTTTGCTTTGAGTTCCATCAGAATTATTTCTGTAACAAAGCCAACATTCAGTTTGGATACATCCATGTGGTTTGTTGAGTTTTGGATGTCAATTTTTAGAAGTTTAGATGCAGATGTGGTATCTCTCATTATTTCATCTTTCCATCAGTCACTTGATCAAAGACGCCATGTCACTGGAGAGAAATGGTAGCATTGGTTTGTTTGTCTGGTAAAGTTTTAAGAATGGTTTGATTTCTCTGGCAATCAACAAGAAAAAGTTCAGCTTGGCCATGAAACAAACATCTTTACTAACTGTCTGGACATGCCTAAATGATTTGTTGATTGCCTCTGTAACTTGTCCAGATTTTGCTTCACTCACATACTGATCAACATAAGGTATGATGTGAAGGGTTCTCTCAGCAACCTCAACATTTTCAAGCCATCTGTGTCTGCAGATGTTCAGGGGAAAACTTGTGCAACCTGTCACAGTTATGAAGTCTTCACGACAAGCTGGTGAATCTAAACAGCCATCGCAGACTTGAAGGGGCATGGTCAATTTCCCAATCTGTTGCTGCACATTCACCTTGGAATGAATTGTGCACTACATTTAAGCCAAAGCTCCCTGTGAGAGGGGAGGGATTTGGACTGACCGTCAGGTGCATGCGGGAGCCTGTAGGGGGTTCGTATTCTCTGTGTATTCCCACGCTGTCAGGCAATGTTTTGTTGACAGGTCTCAGCTGTGAGGAAATCGGCTGACGTTCTGTCATTGGCTGGGGGGTGGGACTACATGGGGTGATGTGACAGAAATACAATGAGTTCTGGTGATAAATCTTCCTCCCGACCTGTGAGGGCGCTAAAGAACGGGAGGAGAAGTATCTGGAAGGGCTGGCCTGACAGTTCGTTTCCGGGACCGGGAAGTGGGTCAGCCTGGAAGGAAGCGAGACTCTGTTGTAAGACTGTATTGATTTGACAGGTAAACGAGGGGCAGCTGCAAGTAATAAGGCAGCTGCAACCGTTTACCTAGATATCATCTTGGGATTACATATAGGGGCCAGGGTAACGCTGTTCTTTTCCTTCGTTTGGGTTAAGCGTTTGGAGAGAGAAGGATCGAGAGAGGAGCTCTCATTGTTAACAGAGAATAAGAGAAAGAATTACGTGTTGTGTTGTGTTGTGTTTGTCTGTGTAATTGTCTGTGTTTTTCACCACCAGACAGTTAAAGCACTACTCCGGAGCTGTCGCCAAGGGTCAGCACTATCCGGAGCACCACTGCACCCCGCACTATCTGTGTTTGCACTAAAGCACCATCACGACTGCACTCACCCAGGACTGGTGACCGTCTGTTTGTTTTTGTTCAGGACTGTGCCCTGTTTATTGTTATCCCCGTGCGTTACACATTGTTGTGTATCGCCGGGGATTTAGTTAATTTTCGGTCACCAGACCTGGAAAAGGAATAAAGCACTTTTTCACTGGAATACCGTTGTCTGCCTGTCACTCCTGCACCGCATCACCGCTACACCTGTTCCCCTTACCAGCCACTTTGCCACACGTGGTGTCAGAGCACGGGACTATGGACGGCAACGCGCTGGCAGAGCTGCTGCAGGCGCTGGAGAGCAGACGCGACGCAGAGGAGAGAAGGAGGGAGGAGCGCTACACGGCGCTCATTGAACGGGTAGGGCTGGCCGTTGCCGCAGCGACGACCCCTACCACAACACCGCTGATGTCGCCCCCGAAGGCACGGGCAATGAAGATGTCGGCGGAGGATGACCCAGAGGCGTGTTTGGTGGCGTTCGAGCGGCTGGCTACCGCGGGCGGCTTGGCAGCTGGGAGTCTGGGCCAGCCAGTTGGGACCCTGCCTGATTGGGGAGGCTCAGGCAGCCTACCAAGCGATGAGTGACCATCACGCCACCGAGTACCACCTGGTCAAGCAGGCCATCCTCCGCCGCCTAAACATCACTACAGAGACCCACCGGGCGCGGTTTAGGGAGTACCAGAGAGCCCCGGGGACACGCCCCAGGGTGGTTGCAGAGCGGTTGTGCGACCACATGGTGCATTGGCTGACCCCCGGGAAGAAGACCGCCCAGCAGATGGGGGAAGCCATTGTGGTAGAGCAGTTTTGCCATGTGGTCGGCGCCGAGACCCAGGCGTGGATACGGCGCCACAACCCCGACACCCTGGAGGAGGCGGTCAAGTTGGCGGAAGATTTTGAAGACTCCCTGACTTCTGCCCGGGTCGGGATCCTGTCGGCCCCTGCCCTTCGGAGCAGCCGACCTCTCCCTCCCTCTCCTCCAACACCACCACCACCACCACCCCCCTCGTTCCCGGGACCCAGACCTCCTAGAGCACCGACCCCATTGGGCCCCCTTGCCTCCCCCATGGAGACCAAGGTTGGCCCCAGCTGGGGTAGAGGTGCTGCCCCTGCCCGTTGCCATACCAGCAGCGGGACAGATTTCTAACCTATGCCCCTCTGTCCCTCCCATCTGTTTTAGGTGCCACCAGCCGGGACATCTGGCCAGGTCATGCCCCGCTGCCATGGAGTGTGACGTGGCCACGTGCAATTGGGCACCTGAAACTGGTAAGCGTGGGGAAAATGGTCGGGAGGGGCCTTGTTTGATTAATGTTGTGTTAGGGAATGTGAAAACCCACGCATTAGTGGACACAGGGTGTGAGCAGACCTTGATTAGGACAGCTCTCCTGGGCGGTGTGTCGTGGTGGCCACGAGGTCAGGTGGCCATCTCCTGTATCCATGGAGACACGGCGGCATACCCCACATTAAAAGTATATTTATCGGTAGGACCGATAAAACGTCACCTTGTAGTCGGGGTGGCGGAAAGGTTGCCACACCCAGTTATTCTGGGTCGAGAATTACTTTCAAAGAATTTAAATTCAAAGAATTGATGCAAATAATGGCAGTCTCAGCCACACGTAAACGTGGCAGAAAAAAAAAAGGAACGGATTGGTGATGTGTTTCCTTTTCACACTGAAATGTTTTCCCCTCTTTTCCGTCCTAGAAAAACAAATAAGGAGAGACGGACTGCGAAATGGGAGGGAGCGTTTTTGAGACAAGGCTGGGGTCTGGTGGGAGAGTGCTGCAATGGTAACAAACGCCAGTCGAAGGGAGTGGGAACGCAGTGTGACCGAGAGAGCGAGGTTACTGGGCCGACTAGAGCAGAGGTTATTCCAGCCCCTCTCAATGTACCGACCCGGGTACTCAAGCACGGGACCTAGTGTGGGGCCAACATAACGACCCGTCACTGGTGCACGCTTGGGGGCAGGTCCGGTCCATTGAAGGTAAGGATGTTGACGGCGCTGGGGCGCTAGTATATCCACATTTCAGTATCAAGGGGCAATTACTGTATAGGGTAAACCTAGCCGCGGGCACAGGACAGCCTGTAACACAATTGTTGGTTCCCCATCTTGTCGGACCGAGGTCATGAGGCTGGCGCATGATATCCCTTTTGCGGGCACCTCGGAGCCGAGAAGACGAGGGAACGGATATTGGCTCAATTCTATTGGCTCGGTCTTCATACTGATGTGTCGAGATATGTAGCCACATGCCCAGACTGCCAGCGAGTAGCGCCGGGTCGAGTGCGCCCCGCCCCTTTGGTCCCACTGCCGATTATTTCCACTCCTTTCCGGCGCATTGCAATGGACATAGTGGGCCCTTTGCTACCTTCTGACTCCGGGTATACGCATATATTAGTGGTGGTGGATTATGCAACGCGATACCCGGAGGCAGTTCCATTGAGGTCCACTAGTGCCGCTGCAATAGCCACCGAGTTAGCGCAGATTATGGCTAGAGTAGGGATCCCCAAGGAGATTTTGACCGATCACGGGACCAATTTTTTGTCCAATACGTTACAGCAGGTGTACAAAATATTGAAAATACGTCCCATCAGGACGTCCGTTTATCATCCACAATCGGACGGTCTGGTTGAACGTTTTAATCAGACCTTAAAGTCGATGCTGAGGCGATTTGTAACACAAGAGCAGAAACATTGGGCATCGCTTCTCCCTACCTCCTTTTTGCGGTGAGAGAAGTGCCGCCGCGAGAGTTCAACGGGTTCTCCCCTTTGAGCTCCTGTACGGCCGGCAGCCTCGCGGGCTTTCTCGACCTGCTGAGAGAGGGGTGGGAGGAGCACAAAGGCTCGTCTAAAAATGTAGTGAAGTATGTGCTCCTACTAAGAGATCGCCTGGATTTGGTCGGTCGTTTGGCCCGAGACAACCTCAGATCGGCTCAGCACCGACAGCAGCAGCATTACAACAAAAATGCACGGATTCGAACCTTTCGACCAGGGGACAAGGTAATGCTGCTACTTCCCTCATCAGAATCAAAACTGTGTGCTAAATGGCAGGGGCCGTATGAGGTGATTCGGGCTATAGGGAAAGTAAATTATGAAATTAGACAGCCCGATCGCCGGAATGAACGTGAAATTTACCATGTTAATTTGTTAAAGCCCTGGCAGGCAAGGGAGGTCTTATTTATAGCCCCAGGCAATATGGAGGATGATTTAGGCCCCTGTCCAGAGACCCCGAGCACAAGAGCGATTTCAATGGGGGAACAATTGGTTCCGGATCAGCAAAGAGAGCTGCGTAAGCTTATTGAGGAGTTTAGCGATGTTTTTTCTGATGTGCCCGGCAGAACAAACTTAGTTGAATATGACATTATCTCTCCCCCAGGTGTCACAGTGCGAGAGAGACCGTACCGGATCCCGGAAAGTCGATGAAGTGGCGTGCACAAAGAGGTATGGGATATGCTCGAGCTTGGGATGATTGAACCTTCCAGGAGCGAGTGGTGCAGCCCAATTGTTATAGTAGCTAAAAAAGATGGCACCAACCGCTTCTGCGTGGATTTCAGAAAGGTAAACGCTATTGCTAAGTTCGATGCATATCCCATGCCTCGGGTCGACGAACTTTTAGACAGACTGGGAAAAGCGAGGTTTATTTCCACTCTGGACCTGACGAAGGGATACTGGCAAATCCCTTTAACCCGCAGCTCCAGAGAGAAAACCGCATTTTCAACACCAGAAGGGCTGTTCCACTTTAAAACCATGCCATTTGGGCTACATGGTGTGCCCGCTGCTTTTCAGAGACTGATGGACCAGGTTTCGCCCACATCATGAATATGCAGCAGCGTATATTGATGATGTGGTGATTTACAGCTCCACCTGGCGAGAGCATTTGGCTAGGGTTGCAGCCGTTCTTCAGTCTCTAAGAGCAGCCCGGCTGACAGCTAACTTGAGGAAATGTGCGTTTGCCAAAACAGAGACTCAATATTTGGGATTTTTAATGGGAAATGGAAGGGTGAGACCTGTGGTCACCAAAATCCAGGCTTTGGTTGATGCAGCGATCCCCAAAACCAAGATTCAGGTGAGGTCACTACTGGGCTTAGCCGTTATTACCGCCGCTTCATCCCCGAGTACGCCACAGTGGTTAACCCGTTAGTCGACCTCACCAAAAAGAGTGCTCCAAATTTAATTAAATGGTCAGCTGAGTGTCAGGGGGCGTTTGATACGATTAAGCGTAAACTTTGCCAGGCCCCCACTCTTATTACCCCAGATTTCACCAAGAGATTCATCCTCCACACCGACGCATCGGATGTAGGTTTGGGTGCAGTCTTGTCCCAAAAAAGTAGCTGGAGTAGAACACCCGATATTGTACCTGAGCAAAAAAAAATGTTACCTCGAACGTAACTACTCCGTGGTCGAAAAAAGAGTGTTTGGCCATTAAATGGGCTACTCACTCTTTACGATACTACCTGCTGGGGCACTCATTTGATCTGGTCACAGACCACGCCCCACTCAAGTGGTTAAGCACAATGAAGGACAGCAATGCCGGATAACTCGGTGGTATCTGGCGTTGCAGCCCTTCATGTACCACATGGTACACCGTATGGGAAAGACCACCAAAATGCGGATTATTTTTCCCGGGAGGGGGAGTAATGGGAAAGGTAGATTTAGCCGAGTGTTCCTTCGGCTCCACTCTGAGCGGTGGGATATGTGACAGAAATACAATGAGTTCTGGTGATAAATCTTCCTCCCGACCTGTGAGGGCGCTAAAGAACGGGAGGAGAAGTATCTGGAAGGGCTGGCCTGACAGTTCGTTTCCGGGACCGGGAAGTGGGTCAGCCTGGAAGGAAGCGAGACTCTGTTGTAAGACTGTATTGATTTGACAGGTAAACGAGGGGCAGCTGCAAGTAATAAGGCAGCTGCAACCGTTTACCTAGATATCATGCGGGATTACATATAGGGGCCAGGGTAACGCTGTTCTTTTCCTTCGTTTGGGTTAAGCGTTTGGAGAGAGAAGGATCGAGAGAGGAGCTCTCATTGTTAACAGAGAATAAGAGAAAGAATTACGTGTTGTGTTGTGTTGTGTTGTGTTTGTCTGTGTAATTGTCTGTGTTTTTCACCACCAGACAGTTAAAGCACTACTCCGGAGCTGTCGCCAAGGGTCAGCACTATCCGAGCACCACTGCACCCGCACTATCTGTGTTTGCACTAAAAGCACCATCACGACTGCACTCACCCAGGACTGGTGACCGTCTGTTTGTTTTTGTTCAGGACTGTGCCCTGTTTATTGTTATCCCGCATCGTTACACATTGTTGTGTATCGCCGATTTAGTTATTTTTCGGTCACCAGACCTGGAAAAGGAATAAAGCACTTTTTCACTGGAATACCGTTGTCTGCCTGTCACTCCTGCACCGCATCACCGCTACACCTGTTCCCCTTACCAGGCACTTTGCCACAGGTGAATTAATTAATAAAAAGGCGCTGTTTTGTATCCTCTCTGGCTCATACAGGAAACATAGTGGAGCGTGACTTCACGGCCGAATCCTGAACAGTCAGAGACTCTGGAGCAGCGACTCGGAGAGACGGAGTGGCAATTCAGCGCAAGGCTTACAGACCCGGGGTGCAAGCAAGCCACACGGGTTTATTTACTGGGAGACTGTTTTTAGTGAGTGAGTTTAGTGGGACTGAGCCGTCCCACAGTGTATGAGAGGGTGCAGAACAGTGCCTATTCCTCGGGGCTCCCACCACTAGAAGGAGCAATGAGCCGCGGTAAAAACCTGCACACTTTATTTTGTAGTTTTTCCTTAAAGTATTTTGTTTTCCTTTTTCCTTTCGCCTTTTCCCTTATTGTTCCTTTGGATTACACACCTGTGTGTGTTGTATGAAGACGGAGCACAATACCATTGTTGGTAGAGTTCCCTGAACTATAACAAAACACCTGCCAACCAAGCTCACCCTAATAAATCTGGGCGCCTGTGCCGGCATTTCATATTTGAACTTTGTGTCTGTCTTATGTCTTCCCACACCCTACCACACTCCCACATTGAGCATGTTCTTACTTGTTTGCTTTTCAATGTTTTCTTGCAACATGGAGTACAGCTTCCAATTAACATTAGGTCCATCCATGGAGAGTTGCACAAGATTATTGAAGCCTAAGTCCACACACACTGTTTCAAATTTCTCATAAATCTGCTCAGATGTATGATGACCCATGAAGTAGGATGTCAAGTATCTTGACACAATTCTCATTCCAGAATCTGATGACTGGACACAATTCTCATTCCAGAATCTGATGTGGACATCTAGCTGACTACTTTGCATCTCACAGTTCAAACTCTCATCAAACAGCAAAACATATCCTGACTGTTTCTTGGCTTTGTTTTTTAGCCGAGAAATGAAGTGGGTCGCTATCCCAAATGTTGCAAGGTATGCTGTTTATTTTTTCCCCACAAGTGAGCTGTTTAGCTATTGCACCAATTAAACATAAATTATAAAATGCTGCTGATCCCTTCACATGACTTGTATGAATTGTGACTAGTGATTACTTTGGCTGTCCAGCAAATTTCTGCAACCAAAGCTGGATTTGAACTCACAAAAGACTGCATGGTGCTTGCTGATGAGGTTGACTGTTTAGTTGCAAGCTGAGATGCAACAATTGAACTTGTAGTTGACATGGAAGTTACAGTTGATGTGGTATTGACAGTTGATGTTGATGGCATTAAGAAATCGCCAATTCTTGGCCCTGCTTTCCCATACTGTTTTATGTAGTCCTGATGCTTCTTGCCTTTAAAAATAAATAAAAAATTAAGTTAAATGAATTAATTTGTTTATTTGTTGCAAGTAATGATAAACGGTGTTTGCATACAGTATTTGGTTAGGGCTGAAAGTTACGGCTGGCCCAGACTCCCTAAATATTGAAACCTGAAGTTACATTTTGTAATTTAGTGGTTTACCTATTCAGATAAAGAACTAACACAATATGTTAAAGAGAACTTCAAAAGGAACCTAGAGCAAATCCTTTTTTTTTCTTTTTAATGTAATAGTAGCTCTAATTAAGAACTCAATTTGTTTACAGAGAATAAGGCTTTAAGAGAATAAGATCTTAAGGGTGAAGGTAGAAAAGGCGGTGAGTGTGTGTGTGTTATTTTATTCATATTAGCATAAAAGCATTTGTCAGACTTCAGACAATCAATCAAACCACGGTTAGTCGAGTTTACAAGTCCTTACAATGTTTATTTATTTAGCAGTTTTACTTTTTTTTAAATGTCACTAAATGTCAGTGTCAAGACATGTGGAGCTAAACTAGGTACGGTCATAGCAACAGTGGAGCTAAGCAGAGATGCACATAGCAACAGAACGCTGACATGTCATGTGACTCAGGGATGCACACAGCAACAGACGCTGACATGTCGTGACTCGGGGTGAGTTGGCATGACACCGGAAGATTCTGCGTACACAATGATTCGACGCTGACAATATAGCGTTACCTTACAGCATATCAAAACAGCCAAGAAGATTGTCAACAAAATAATTACTGTGATAAAAAATCCTGATAAAATTCAGGGATGACAAACCAATCAAAATGCATTTCACTAAAGCCCCTATAGAAATGATTTTTGAAGGCTGCGTTGCATTTGAGTATCCATGGTCTCAGATAGTGTTTACTGAAGATTACCGTATATCGGATTTGAAGCGCAAAGCCCAAGAAAAAAATACTCTTCATTTATTAAATGACTGTTTCCCCAACAACAGTAATAATAATAATAATAATAATAATAATAATAATAATAGTTAACATCGTTTTGTTGTCATTGATACTTTACTGTAAAATACACATGATAGATATATATATATATAGTGTAACGACCTCGAGAGGTGGCGGACTCCCTTAAGAATCTCAGAGGACCTCCGTGATGGACAGGTGGCGAGAATGTTAGATTACTTACCGTAACCCTGGTTCCGTGAAAGAGAAGACGACCACCAATGAACATTATGTATGGGATATGCCTGCCCATTGGGTAGGTAACACTGCTGATAGGCCCCTTCCTAGGATGATGCACTCAGTTCCACCTACCGAGGGAATAAAACTGTCATCCTAAGGAAGCCATTTCTCTTTTTCCATCGAACCCGTGAAGGCGACTGATGCGACCTCGCGGTTGGTGGTCGTCTTCTCTTTCAGGGAACCAGGGTTACGGTAAGTAACCTAACGTTCCCTTTCAATTCGAAGACGACCACCAATGAACATTATGTATGGGATAATGTTTACCAGAGCCGTCGCGAGGGAGAAGGATAGGCAGCAAACGAGTGACGCACTAGCACTGTCTAACCCAGGGGTTAGTGGTGTGAACTTACACCCTCAAGGACCCTCATGCCTAATGAAGGCAGGACAGGGTCTACCACATTAAGGTGGTATAACCTGGAGAAGGTATGCGGCATAGCCCAGCTAGCCACAGTACAAATATCAGACATCGAGGCCCCTCTGAAGAGGGCCCAAGATGTAGCCAACCCTCTAGTGGAGTGTTCGGCTCCCTACCAGGTGGGGGCAAGCCAGCACCATCATATGCAGTCGAGACTGTGTCCACAACCCAATGTGACAGACGCTGCTTAGAGAGGGGCTGTCCTAGGGTCCATGTCCCATGACAGACAAAGAGCTGGTCAGATTGACGCAGAGCTCTTGTCCTATGCACGTAGCATCTCAATGCCTGCACTGGGCAGAGGAAATTCAATCTCTCATCCTCTGTTGAAGCAAACAGAGGTGGATGAAAGGACTCCAGTTCCACAGACTGATTAATGTGGAAGACTGTGATCACCTTGGGGAGGAAAGCAGGGTTGGTACGCAGAGACACCCTGCTGCCATCCTCCCAAATATGCATGCAGGAGTGTATGGGCTCAAACAGGGCCTTCGTGAGAGTCTTCAGTACAATATTAAGGCTCCATTCGGGGAGAACAGTCCTTCTGGGAAGGCGTAATCGCCAAGCGCCTTTAAGAAATTGGGTAGCCAAGAAATGCACACCCGGAGACACAGAATCTATGGGGGCATGGCATGCAGAGATAGCCGCTAAATACACCTTCAAAGTGGAAGTTGACCTACCAGCATCAAGCAGTTCTTGCAGAAACTGTAAGATGACTGGCATAGGGCAAGATATTGGGTCATGGCTTCCAGCCAGACACCAAGCTTGGAAATACCTCCACTTATAGGTGTACAAAGACCTAGCGGATTCTGCCCTAGCACTCTGCGTACCCACAACCGCATCTGATAGCCCTAGGGCTAACCAGCGGTTCCTTTCAGGGGCGAGACCCATAGCAGGAACCTGCCCGGTTCCGGGTGCCAAAGAGTGCCGCTTGCCTAACTGAGGAGATCCATATGCAGTGGGATCTTCCAGAGCTGGCCGTGTAACAGCTGGCACAGGGTCGAAAACCAGATTCTCCTGGGCCACTTGGGGGCCTCTAGGAGAACTGACGCTTCCTCTAACCAGACCTTTTCGAGAAAGGCCGGGATGAGCAGTATAGACGGGAAAGCGTACAAAAACGTTTTGGGCCATTCGTACGCTAGGGCGATTATGTCGAGTGGACCGCCTAAGCGGTGGACGGAGTACCACAGGGGGCAATGCGTCGTCTCTGCCGAGGCGTTGAGATCGACCTGCGCTTTCCAGAACCGTTGCCAAATGCGCTGCACTATCTGAGGGTGGAGTCGTCACTCTGACTGATGCGGACCCTTTCTGGAGAACAGGTCCACTGCCCAGTTCACCACTCCTGAAATGTGTGTCGCGCATAGGGACAGCAAGTTCCTCTGAGCCCATGTTAATAGCCTGAAGGCCATGCGATGCAACCCCGGGGACCGTAAGCCACCCTGGTGGTTGACATACACCACCACTGTCGTGTTGTCTGTCCGGATCAACACATGTGTACCGCTCAGCACCAGGAGAAAGTGGTGGAGATCAAGGAAGACCGCTTGCAACTCCAGCATTTTTATGTGCAGGGATGTCCAGCGGTCCAGCCAGGATCCGCGTACTCCTCTGCCTTCCCAGACCGACCCCCAACCCAAGTTAGAGGCGTCTGTCATCACCACTTGGCGGTTTAACACTACTCCCATTCGCACACCTTCGCACAGGTGAGAGGTCGTCCTCCACCAGCGTAGGACTGCCAAGCACGCGTGAGACACAGTCAGCCGATGGTGTCTGTCACATTTGCTGTTGAGGTGTAACGCACTGAGCCATGCTTGTAGTAGGCACATGCAAAGCAAACCCAGCTGAATGGCCGATATGGCTGGGACCATCAGACCCAATAGTTTCTGGCACAATAGGAGGGTGACCTGCAATCCCTGTTGGAACAGGGAGAGGCAACCCTGGATAGCTGCAACTCTGTCATCTGACAGGTATGCGCACATCGTACTGGAGTCCAGCCGGAGCCTCAAGTATGTCGTGCACTGCACCAGTGTAAGCCGACTCTTTGTATCGTTGATGGTGAGGCCCAGCCTCGCCAGATGCTCTGTCACGACCGCCGTGTGGGCCACTGCTCCCTCTCGCGACTGGGAATAGATCAACCAGTCTTCGAGATAGTTTATTACTCTGATCCCCTGCAGCCGCAGGGGGGCCAGGATAGCATCCACGCACATTGAAAACATACAAGGAGCTAGGGAGAGACCAAAAGGCAGCACAGCAAACTCGTAAACGCTTCCTTGAAAAGAGATGCAGAGATACTTCCTGTACTCTGAACGAATGGGAACGTGAAAGTACGCGTCCCATAAGTCCACGGTGGTGAACCAGTTGCCCGGCCGGATGGACTGGAGAATGTGATGGTGCGTCAGCATCTGGAACCTCCTTTTTTTAAGAACCCGTTGAGGAGCCTCAGGTCTAGGATGGGGCGAAAGCCGCCATCCTTCTTGGGCAGCAGAAAATACCTCGAGTAGTACCCCTCTCCGTGGGAGGTGGGGTCTACGAGACGAATTGCTCGCTTGCACAGCAAGGCGGCCACTTCCTTTTGAAGTACCAAGGCCTGGAGGAGGTCTGTCACGAAAGTATTCGTGATACCTCGAAAGGGAGGAGGTTCCAAGCGGAACTGAAGCGCATAACCGTTTTGCACCATGGCGAGCACCCAGGAGTCCGAGGTGCAAGCGTGCCAGTACTGCACCTGTTGTGTCGAAAAGGGGGTCTGAGGCCGCCAGCCTTCAGAGGCCCTGCTCGGGCATCAGGAACTCTGGGTTGTGACAGCCACAGCTGTCTACGAGCCACCATCAAGCTAGCCAGGCTCCGGCCAAAAGCTTGCCCTTGGCAGCAGCGTGCTGGACAGGAGACGTAGGTCCATGGCCACTGGCTCAGGGAGCGGGGCCTTGTGCAGAACACCGTCCATATAGCCCATGAGCACACTCGCCATGTTTGACAGGCGAGTTGCCTGCATCTCTGCTGCATACGCTCGCTTGAGATACGTTTCCGTCACCTTGCATTGAGGGTTCAGGCACGCCAGGTCTCTAGCCAACCCACCCACCAGCGGGGCCTTAACCAGGGCCGCGATGGTGGAGTCTACTGGGGGGAACCCTGCTCAGCCAAGCTTTTCCACGCCTTCTAGAGAGGCAAGCCGTGCGGCCTGCTTTAGCACTCTAGGACCTAAGGCCAGACGATCCCAGGAGGAGCGAACCTCCTCCATGAAATCTGGGAAGGCCGGGAACTTTTGAGGGTGAAGAGCCATCGCCTGTGTCTGGAAAACGGACCGGAGTGGTTGTGCCGCTGGCGTCCAGGGGACCTGCAAGAAGGCTGCAGCGCATCCCATAAGTGCCGAAACCGAGCTAGACAACAGGTTCTTCCTCAGCAGGTTCGCCTACCTGCATGTCAGAGGAGAAGGAAGCTCCCTCTCCAGAGGCCGCTATAGAAAGTGTGTCCTCTTGCGCCAGTTGGGGCGCCTCTTCCCATCCACCCTGATCTCCCCTGGGGGATGGTGGGTATGGCAATTGGGGCTGCAATGGAGCAGGGACTGTGGCCGGGGCTGCAGGTGCCTGTTTGGCCAAGAGCTCCAGGACCTGGGCCATCTGGGCTTTGAGGTTTATAATGTCCCTCGCCTGCCTGGAATGCTTCACCCTTCTCGCCTGTGGAGATGGGGAGCAACTACTGGAGGCCTGCGCATCGGAGATGTCCAGCAGGGGTTCCTGGGACAGGTCATGGAGGAGGGGCTCTGGGGCTCCAAGAGCCGCCGACGGTCCGGCCACCGAGGAAGCGTAACTGAAAAGCTGCACAGATGCTGCAGGCCACGTTTCTCTCAATGGCCAAGGTGGCATGTTGGATGCCCAAGCACCGCGCACAGAGTGTATGTTTATCCTCCAGTGGGATATTTGCATTGCAGGCCGTGCAGGGGTGGAACCCGACTTGCCTGACATGGGTCTGGTGTTCTGCAAGGGCTGTGCACAGAACACAGCTTGCACTGCGCTCAAGCACTGATTAATAGTGCAACGCCGTGCGCTCATCCACTAGCGCTGTAGTGGAGGGTACCGAACACCATGCGTACCAAGCAGCACTGTATGCCCGTGCACTAGTGTAGCGGTGGCACCGTGCACCGTGTGCACCATCCACCATGCACACCGAGTACCGTAGCACTATGTGCACCGAGTACAGTGCAGCACCGTGCGCTCTTGCGCTAGCTCCGTAGCAGTGGCCAATCACCGTGTACACCACATGCACCATGTGCACTGAGTACCGTGCAGCACCATGCGTTTGTGCACTAGCGTTTACAAGGCCCGACTCACAGAGGTGGGCGGGCCTACGCAGCCGACGAGGTCTACTCGACAGCGGGGATGCGGCAAGGCCTAGCCCTGTGGAGAAACTGTGTACTCTCAGAAAGAAATAGACAACCACTCATGGGTGACTGCACAGGCAGTCGCTCACACACGACAGACAGATAACCACGCTAGTGAGGAAGCCGCTGAAAGACAGAAAGGCAAAAGGCTTGGTCTTTTCAAAGTCGTTGATTCAGGGAAAGCGGTGAGCCAGCTTTCAGCACAAATAAGAACATAAGAACACAAGAAAGTTTACAAACGAGAGGAGGCCATTCAGCCCATCTTGCTTGTTTGGTTGTTAGTAGCTTATTGATCCCAGATACTCATAAAGCAGCTTCTTGAAGGATCCCAGGGTGTCAGCATCAACAACATTGCTGGGGAGTTGGTTCCAGACCCTCACAATTCTGTGTAAAAAACTGCCTCCTATTTTCTGTTCTGAATGCCCCTTTATCTAATCTCCATTTGTGACCCCTGGTTTCTTTTTTCAGGTCAAAAAAGTCCCCTGGGTCAACATTGTCTATACCTTTTAGGATTTTGAATCTTCTTTATTCAAGACTGAATAGATTCAATTATTTTAGCCTGTCTGCATACGACATGTCTTTTAAACCCGGGATAATTCTGGTTGCTCTTCTTTGCACTCTTTCTAGAGCAGCAATATCCTTTTTGTAACGAGGTGACCAGAACTGAACACAATATTCTAGGTGAGGTCTTACTAATGCATTGTAAAGTTTTAACATTACTTCCCTTGATTTAAATTCAACACTTCTCACAATATATCCGAGCATCCCCACATTGTCTAGATGAAGACATTTCCGAGTCAACATAAACTCCTAGGTCTTTTTCATAGTTCCCTTCTTCATTTTCAGTATCTCCCATATGATATTTATAATGCACAGTTTTATTGCCTTCATGCAATATTTTGCACTTTTCTCTATTAAATGTCATTTGCCATGTGTCTGCCCAGTTCTGAATGCTGTCTATTATTATTATTATTTATTTCTTAGCAGACGCCTTTACCCAGGGCGACTTACAATTGTTACAAGATATCACATTACTTTTACATACACTTACCCATTTATACAGCTGGGTTTTTACTGGAGCAATCTAGGTAAAGTACCTTGCTCAAGGGTACAGCAACAGAGTCCCCACCTGGGATTGAACCCACGACCCTCCGGTCAAGAGTCCAGAGCCCTAACCACTACTCCACACTGCTCTAGATCATTTTGAATGACCTTTGCTGCTGCAACAGTGTTTTCCACTCCTCCTATTTTTGTGTTGTCTGCAAATTTAACAAGTTTGCTTACTATACCAGAAACTAAATTATTAATGTAGATTAGGAATAGTAGAGGACCTAATACGGATCCCTACACCACTGGTTACCTCGCTCCATTTTGAGGTTTCTCCTCTAATCAGTACTTTCTGTTTTCTACATGTTAACCACTCCCTAATCCATGTGCATGCATTTCCTTGAATCCCTACTGCGTTCAGTTTGAGAATTAATCTTTTCTGCGGGACTTAGTCAAAAGCTTTCTGGAAATCTAAATAAACAATGTTGTATGCTTTGCAATTATCCATTGTCAATGTTGCATCCTCAAAAAAGTCAAGCAGGTTAGTTAGACACGATCTCCCTTTCCTAAAACCCAAGATATTGTTACCTGTGGCGGAGTGTCCCGCCCCTATGTATTTATTTATTATTATTTGTATTTGTTTGCGGCGCGGATAAAAGCGCCGCGTCTTTTGTTATTGTTTTTGTATATTTAAAAACCCTGTGAGGATGCGTGACTGATCAGCTACTGATTATTTAACTAGCTGACAGTCACGCATCCTTACCAAACGCGGGCAGACTGTGGCCGAGGGGTAATAGGATAATTAACAGCCAGTTAACCCCTCGGCCAGAGTATAAGAACCTGCAGCTGTCCGTGCTGCAGGGTTGGGTGTACAGAGAGGAGGTACGGGGAGATAGAGAGGAGACAGAAAATAACAATTGCTAAAACGTGCTGGATTAGCCAGCACGACACTTACTTGTTTGTCTGTTTATTCGTTTGGCCCTCGTGCCCTTTGGTTTCTGTTTTGCTGTTTTGTTTAAATCATTTGTTTTGTTTATTAATAAAATCAGCTGAACGCCGTTGCGTTCAGTTTCACCCGCCCATCCATTGTTTTGGTTCAGTTACTTCCTGGTCCGTAACGTCACCACACCTCACCACTGCAAGCCATCCTGCCACATTACCATATAGGTAATTTTCCATTTTAGATCTTATTATAGTTTCCATAAGTTTACATATAATAGAAGTCAGGCTTATTGGTCTGTAGTTACCTGGTTACCTTGGTTTTAGCCCCTTAGCAATATTGATTTCTATCTCTCTCTCTTGGCCTTTCTAACTTCCTTTTTGACTTGTGTTTGCAGTTCCAAGTACTCTTTCTGTGTACTTTGTTTTTGGTCCCATTTTGGCCATTTTGTTTTAGATTTAGATTTGTCTACTTTTGGGATGTAATTGTTTTGCACCTCTAGTACTACATTTTTTAAAAACTGCCATCCTTTTTCTGTGGATGTTTTCTCTATTTTACTCCAATCTACTTCTGTTAGTCTCTGTTTCATACCTTCATAGTTTGCTTTTCTAAAATTGTAAACCTTAGTTTTAGTCATTACTTTTGGGGTTTTAAAAATACTTCAAATGAGACCATGTTGTGGTCTGAGTTTCCCAATGGCTCTCTGACCTCTGTTTTAGTTATTCTGTCTTCGTTATTTGAAAAGACTAAATCAAGGCATGCCTCCCCTCTAGTCAGTGCCTTGACAAATTGCGTTAGGCAGCAGTCATTTGTCATTTCCACCATTTCAATTTCGTCCGTCGTGCTCCCCACCTGGTTCTCCCATTTTATACGGGGGAAGTTGAAATCCCCCATTAGTATGGCTTCTCCTTTTCTACATGCATTTCTAATGTCATTGTATAACAGATTATTTTGCTTGGCATCTGAATTTGGCAGTCTATTATTATGCCCTTTGAATTTTTGTCCATTATTCTGACCCATAGTGATTCTGCATTGTTTTCTTTGTCCAGATTTAACACCTGGGCTTCAAGACTATTTCTTATGTATAGTGCTACCCCTCTGCCTCTTCTGTCCTGCCTGTCTTTCCTATACAGTGTATACCCACTAATATTATATTCGTCTCCATCACTCTCAGACAACCAAGTTTCTGTAACACCTATCACATCGTAGTTACTTGTTAGTGCAGTAGCTTCAAGTTCTAACAGTTTGTTTCTGAGACTTCTAGCATTAAGATAAATACATTTAATAGTTGTCTTACCTGAGTTGTTGCCCTTGTTTTGATGTGGTCTCCCTTCTGTTTTTTTGTTTTCTCCCCCCTTCCTTTCTAGTTTAATTTACAATTACTACCCAGGTGCAGGGGATAATTAAACAATAAAACAATTTACAAAACTAATTAAACAATAAACCAAACTAACAAAAATGTGCCTGCGCACATGTCTTACGCAGGGAGGATTTTAATCCCCCTCCCTGCTATGTTACACTCCCCCCCTGCTGTCTTTTCAAGACACCGGCCATTCGACGGCCACCTCCCTCCACCCTTAAAAGACCACCCACACTCAAGTCCAGCAATGTCAATTTTCGCCCTTTTCCACGGGCGGGCTTGAGGGTGGGTTGGTCCCTCCGGCGTTTCCAGGGAGGGACCTAGGATCGGTGAGGAGGGACCCAGATGGCTTGTCCAGGGCGACCACAGCGCAGGCCGGTGACCGAGATCCATGACTGGCAGGCAGAGGCGCGTGGCTGTGGACCGGCGCAGCGACGTCTTGAATCTCAGGGGGAGCGGAGCAGTAGGTAGGGGGAACGGAGCAACCAGCAGGGGGAGCGCCAGCGAAATCTGCCTTTTGCGCAGTGACATCTTCCTCCTGCGCAGCGACGTCTGGGATTCCAGGGGGAGTGTAGCAAGGGACCAGGCAAGTGACTGTGCCTGGCTGTACTGCGATCTGGGAGCCAGGTCAAGCGGAGGGAGGTCTGGACATTCCGGCCTGGTGTCCACACTGCCGGGACAAGGGACCTCCCATGGCAACGCCGGACTGGCTTGCAGGGGTGGTGGCACGTCCTCCCCCTTGACTTCCACCGGTGGCTCTGGCAACGGTGGCTCCTCCCCTCTGGGCTCTGAAAGCGGCGGCTCCTCCCCTCTGAGCTCTGGAAGCGGCGGCTCCTCCCCTCTGGGCTCTGGAAGCGGCGGCTCCTCCCCTCTGGGATCTGGAAGCGGTGGCTCCTCCCCTCTGGGTTCTGAAAGCGGCAGCTCCACCTCCCACTTCTGGAGCAGCAGGTCCAGCTGTGGGCTCTGGCTCCAGCAGCCCTAACTCCACTCTCCATCTCTTTGTCTGCTCCTTCTGAGCAGCGGTGTTTCTTTTGATCTGTTCGATCAAATCTTTAAAATCCATTTTAACTGGGTCGTAGAGGCGCCAACACGCTGCCACCATATGTAATACGATTGCACCTCTCGGGTTCGTTGCCCCTTTAAAATCAGACCCAGGACTCAGAAAATGGATTTTTAACTGCGCTGATGCGCTATTTTTAATTCACAAAAACAAAACACAAAATATACACCTAGCTCTTAAATGAGCACTAACTAACCACAAACGGGAACCTAACTAACATGCAGGACAGCCGTTTACCTGCCCAACAACAAAACACTCTGTTCTGTAAACTTACACTTTTTCTGTAAACTTTCACGACTGCTTGGAAGCAGAGCACCCCTTCTGCCTCCTTCTCCTCAGCAGCCCTCAGCAGACTGACTGCTTCTCTCTTATACCCTGCACCTGGTCCTAATTTACAATTACTACCCAGGTGCAGGGGATAATTAAACAATAAAACAATTAACAAAACTAATTAAACAATAAACCAGACTTACGCAGGGAGGATTTTAACCCCCTCCATGCTATGTTACAATATACAGCTCTGGAAAAAATTAAGAGACCACTGCAAAATTATCAGTTTCTCTGGTTTTACTATTTATAGGTATGTGTTTGGGTAAATGAACATTTTTGTTTTATTCTATAAACTACTGACAACATTTCTCCCAAATTCCAAATAAAAATATTGTCATTTAGAGCATTTATTTGCAGAAAATGACAACTGGTCAAAATAACAAAAAAGATGCAGTGTTGTCAGACCTCGAATAATGCAAAGAAAATAAGTTCATATTCATTTTTAAACAACACAATACTAATGTTTTAACTTAGGAAGAGTTCAGAAATCAATATTTGGTGGAATAACCCTGATTTTCAAGCACAGCTTTCATGCGTCTTGGCATGCTCTCCACCAGTCTTTCACATTGATGTTGGGTGACTTTATGCCACTCCTGGCGCAAAAATTCAAGCAGCTCGGCTTTTGTTTGATGGCTGTGGCCCATCCATCTTCCTCTTGATCACATTCCAGAGGTTTTCAATGGGGTTGAGGTCTGGAGAGTGGGCTGGCCATGACAGGGTCTTGATCTGGTGGTCCTCCATCCACACCTTGATTGACCTGGCTGTGTGGCATGGAGCATTGTCCTGCTGGAAAAAACAATCCTCAGAGTTGGGGAACATTGTCAGAGCAGAAGGAAGCAAGTTTTCTTCCAGGACAACCTTGTACTTGGCTTGATTCATGCCAAAGCTGCCCGATTCCAGCCTTGCTGAAGCACCCCCAGATCATCACCTATCCTCCATCACATTTCACAGTGGGTGCGAGACACTGTGGCTTGTAGGCCTCTCCAGGTCTCTGTCTAACCATTAGATGACCAGGTGTTGGGCAAAGCTGAAAATTGGACTCATCTGGGGGTGCTTCAGCAAGTTCAAGTTATACGTTATTTTGTTTATTCCCGAAACAAATAGTGCATATAAGTTGACAACACATTTTATTAATTTTTTCTTCTTTTTTCTTTCCTTGTGTGACGGAAATATAATTCTGGTTGTAAATCTCCCTCCCGACCTGTGAGGGCGCTAAGTAGCGAAAGGGAAAGGCTTTGGACGGGTTGGCCTGACAGTTCATTTCCTGGGTCGGAAAGTCAGTCAGCCTGGAAAAAGGCAAGGCTCTGTTGCAGGAACGTATTGACCCGGAAGGTAAACGAGGTAGCAGTTGCAGGCAATAGAGTCAGCTATAATCGTTTACCAAGGGGTCATGCATGATTGCATAAAGGGGGCCAGAGAATTGTAAATCTTTTCCTTCGCTTGGGTTCAGAGATGCACTGAACTGGAAGGGCTGGGAGAGTTTCCAAAAAGAAACAAAAAGTATTTGTGAGTATTTTGTTTGTTTGTAGCACTGTCTTTTGTTTGTAAATTCACTAGAAAGCTAACACGTCTCCGGAAATGTCACCTTGGGCTAACACTACCCGGAACAACAACACCAAAGTCACTGTTATTTGTTATCATCCACCTTGAGCACTACTGCACGCACCCGGACTGGTGATTTGTGTTATTATTTGTTTATTTATTTAGCAGACGCCTTTATCCAAGGCGACTTACAGAGACTAGGGTGTGTGAACTATGCATCAGCTGCAGAGTCACTTACAATTACGTCTCACCCGAAAGACGAAACACAAGGAGGTTAAGTGACTTGCTCAGGGTCACATAATGAGTCAGTGGCTGAGGTGGGATTTGAACCGGGGACCTCCTGGTTATAAGCCCATTTCTTTAACCACTGGACCACACAGCCTCCTACAGTTAGTAGTATTAGTGTTAGTAGTATTGTGGGAGCGTGTGACAGGGTGGCCGAGCGGTGACGTCAGGTCAGAAGCAGGAAGGAAACTGACACCAGTACTGCAGATTCAAAATAAAGATGCGGCGGCGCCGTTTATTTAAATAATACAAAAGTAAAATAAATATTTTAAACACAAAACAAAGTGCGCACAGAGCAAAATAAAAGTTCAAACAAAACGAGTCACAAACACAAAATAAAACAAAACAACACAGGTCAGACTGGGCAACTGCTGTCACTGTTCCTGTATTTACATTTAATTTTTAAGTTTCGTTCTCTCTCTCTCTCTCTCTCTCTCTCTCTCTCTCTCTCTCTCTCTCTCCCTAACACACCCACCACGAGTGCAGAGAGCTGCAGGCTTTTATATGCAGGTGACTATCTCCCGATTTAGCAACAATTAATCGCTTAATTAATTTTGGAGATGGCCACCTTCTGCACACCAACCTCGCCTTTGCCAGAACAAGTTTAAAAATAAACGAAACAATAAGACACGGCGCATGGCTCTTGCCGTTATACATTTTTAAATAAATACAAAACCCGGCTACGCCATCATATTTACAAAACAATAATAAATCATAAAACAAAAATACAAAATACACTGCACAGGGGCGGAGGGGGAGACCCCGTTCTAAAAATAAATAAACAACTACGTACAGGGCTCCTCACCCTGTTACAGAGCGGATAACGTGTTATTATTTGTTTTGTTTACAAATCATTATTATTATTTTCCTGCCAAGCTTTACACCAAGGGTGTATTGCCGGAGGATTATTGTTTGGTCGCCAGACCAGGATTTGTGTAAAAATAGAAATAACATTTCCAAATTGGATTACAGTTTTCACTTGTGATTATTTCTGCAATGCATCACCTCTGAATCTGTTCTTAATCAGCAGCCAACTTGCCACACCTAGCCATTGCCGTTTCTTCACAGTAAACAGTGGCCATCGACACATTTTCATAAAGTAAAAATAAAACAAACGTGGACATGGCACGTTTTTTAAACAGGAGAAGTACGCAAGGTAGTGATAATCTATTATAAAAAGAAAACAGATAGATAAATTAATGCACTTCAAGATTGTATTTCGTCTATTCGTACTGATAAAACAAGGAAGATGTTACTTGGATCATGGTAATGTTATAGATAGTTATTTGCTCCTGTTTTTTTTTCCGTAGTCAGAATTGATAAAGTAATAATTATCTACCTATTATGTGTCCATTTTTAGTGTGGGTGAAGAAAGATGCAATAGAAAGATTCAATCTGAAGCAAAGTTCATCGCGGAATGTAATGAGTCTGACGTTATGCTGATACAGAGCTAGGACTATGGGCATTTTTTACCGCAAGTGAAAATAAATCCGGAATAAAAATACAAGTGAGCATTCAAGGAACACCAGTGGAAATACAGGTGGATACAGGAGCTACTGTTTCAATTGTGCCAGAACCCTCTATGCTGAATGTTTAACACATTTGCCTTTGGAGTAAACATCCTTGCAGTTAAGGACATATTCAGGAGAAAAGATCCCATTACTTGGGCAAGTGAGAGTGCCAGTGCAATACCAGATGCAATCTGCAACCTTGCCACTAGTCATTGCTAGGGGCAGTATTCCAGCTTTAATGGGAAGAAATTGGTTGAAGCACATTCGTTTAGACTGGGGGAGCATTTTTCAAAAGCACAGCACAACTGACTTCAGAACAAGCATTAGAAAAACACAGAGCAGTGTTCAAGGAAGGTTTGGGGACTATTAAAGAATTCAAAGCTGACATAATAATGAAACCTGATGCCAAGCCACGCTTGCACAAGGCCCGCCCTGTACCCTCTGCACTGAAGGAAAGGGTTGACAAGGAGCTGAATAGGCTTGAAGTGGAAGGCATTATTTAAAAAATGGATCAAAGCCAATGGGCCGCCTCGATAGTAGTGGTACCAAAAGCAGATAAGACACTGTGTATATGCCAAGACTATAAGGTCACTGTTAATTAGTGTAGAGGAAGAGCCATACCCCCTTCCTACAGCTGAGGATTTGTTCGCCACATTAGTGGAAAGTGCTTCTCTAAATTGGAGCTGTCTCACACATACCAGCAATTAGAACTTGATGGAGAGTCCAAACAGTACTTGGTTGTAAACACACATAAGGGCTTGCATCGTTACAACCGTCTGTCTTATGGAGTTTTGAGTGCCCCAGCCATATTTCAATCAGTGATGGACCAGATCCTGCAAGGACTGGAGCATGTAACCTGCTTCTTAGATGATAATAATAAATAATAATAATAATAATAATAATATCTTGATCACTGCAGAAACAGAAGAGAAGCATTTGTAAACACTGAATGAAGTACTGACCCGGTTAGAACGCTATGGAATCCAGGTGAAACTTGCAAAGTGCAGTTTCATGCAAACCAGTGTGGAGTATCTGGGACACCAAATTGATGCAGAAGGCCACACCCAACCAAAGGAAAGGTGTCCACTATTAGGGAAGCTCCCAAACCTCAGAATGTGACTGAACTCCGGTCATTTCTTGGCCTACTGAATTATTATGGACGTTTTTTGGCTCAACTCTCCACAGTGCTACACCCCCTCCATGAATTACTACAGTGCAACACAACCTGGCAATGGACCAAGACATGTGATGAAGCTTTCAGCAAGTGTAAGCAAATGCTGCTTAAAAGCCAAGCGCTGGTTCATTATGATACAAAAAACCCCACTTCGCTTAGCATGTGATGCATCGCGGTATGGTGTTGGAGCTCTGATTTCACATGTCTTCAAAAGTGGGGAAGAAAGACCCATTGCTTTTGCATCCAGAACACTCAGTTCTAGAGAAAGAAATTACGCACAAATCAAAAAAGAGGCCCTAGCCATAATATTTGGGGAGAAGAAATTTCACAAATATTTGTATGGCTGCAGATTCACGCTGGTTACAGACAACAACACAATTTTGTCTCGGGTATTGGACTGTACCCTAAATGGCTGGCCAAACCAAGGGGACAGTGAAGTCGTGCGTCCATATTTTAGCAGAAAGGAAGTTTTCAACCGAACAGGGTTGTGTGCTCTGGGGACGAAGAGTGATCATACGATGTGATAGGTGTTACAGAAACTTGGTTGTCTGAGAGTGATGGAGACGAATATAATATTAGTGGGTACACACTGTATAGGAAATACAGGCAGGATAGAAGAGACGGAGGGGTAGCACTATACATAAGAAATAGTCTTGAAGCCCAGGTGTTAAATCAGGACAAAGAAAACAATGCAGAATCACTATGGGTCAGAATAATGGACAAAAATTCAAAGGGCATAATAATAGGAGCAAATTCAGACGCTGAGCAAAATAATCTGTTATACAATGACATTCGAAATGCGTGTAAAAAGGAGAAGCCATACTAATAGGGGATTTCAACTTCCCCCGTATAAAATGGGAGAACCAGGTGGGGAGCACGACGGACGAAATTGAAATGGTGGAAATGACAAATGACTGCTGCCTAACGCAATTTGTCAAGGCACTGACTAGAGGGGAGGCATGCCTTGATTTAGTCTTTTCAAATAACGAAGACAGATTAACTAAAACAGAGGTCAGAGAGCCATTGGCAAACTCAGACCACAACATGGTCTCATCTGAAGTATTTTTTAAAACCCCAAAAGTAATGACTAAAGTTAAGGTTTATAATTTTAGAAAAGCAAACTATGAAGGTATGAAACAGAGACGAACAGAAGTAGATTGGAGTAAAATAGAGAAAACATCCACAGAAAAAGGATGGCTGTTTTTTAAAAATGTAGTACTAGAGGCGCAAAACAATTACATCCCAAAAGTAGACAAATCTAAATCTAAAACAAAATGGCCAAAATGGTTTAATAGATCAATTAAAATAAATATTCAGAGAAAAAAGGCACTTTACAGGGCGTTTAAAAGGGACCAAAAACAAAGTACACAGAAAGAGTACTTGGAACTGCAAACACAAGTCAAAAAGGAAGTTAGAAAGGCCAAGAGAGAGATAGAAATGAACATTACTAAGAGGGCTAAAGCCAATTCCAAAAAGTTTTTCCAATATTATAATAGCAAGAGAACATTCAAAGAGGAGGTAAAATGTCTAAGAGATACAAATGGCAAAATCATAGATGATGAGAAAAAATAGCAAATACATTAAATGATTACTTGTGACAAGTTTTTACAAAGGAGGATATGGGCGACATGCCCCACCTGTTCCTATCCAGTTTTAAATGACTTTAGCATAACAGAGGCAGAAGTGTTAAAGGGACTAGGAGCACTTAAAATAAACAAATCCCCTGGGCCCCCCAATAGTACTCAAAGAAATGAAAGAACTTATTTACAAACCGCTAACCATGATCATGCAACAGTCTCTTGACACAGGGGTTGTACCGACAGACTGGAGAATTGCAAACGTAATACTGATCCACAAAAAGGAAGAGAAAACTGAACGAGGTAACTACAGACCAATAAGCCTGGCTTTAATTATATGTAAACTTATGGAAACTATAATAAGATCCAAAATGGAAAATTACCTATATGGTAACAGTATCCTGGGAGACAGTCAGCATGGTTTTAGGAAAGGGAGATTGTGTCTAACTAACCTACTTGACTTTTTTGAGGATGCAACATCGACAATGGATAACTGCAAAGCATGTGACATGATTTATTTAGATTTCCAGAAAGCTTTTGACATTTAAGTCCCGCATAAAAGATTAATTCTCAAACTGAACGCAGTAGGAATTCAAGGAAATGCATGCACATGGATTAGGGAGTGGTTAACATGTAGAAAACAGAAAGTACTGATTAGAGGAGAAACCTCAAAATGGAGCGAGGTAACCAGTGGTGTACCACAGGGATCAGTATTAGGTCCTCTGCTATTCCTAATCTACATTAATGATTTAGATTCTGGTATAGTAAGCAAACTTGATAATTTGCAGACGACACAAATATAGGAGGAGTGGCAAACACTGTTGCAGCAGCAAAGGTCATTCAAAATGATCTAGACAGCATTCAGAACTGGGCAGACACATGGCAAATGACATTTAATACAGAAAAGTGTAAGGTACTGCATGCAGGCAATAAAAATGTACATTATAAATATCATATGGGAGTGTGGCAAAGTGGTGAGTGGATACAGGTGAGTGCAGTGCAGGTACAAATCACACGGACGATTACTAAAGGTGCAAGGGTGTTTATTGATAAATTACTACAATGTCCAGAGCCTTAATACAAAACACCTGTAAATAATAATGCTGGAAGTGATTACAGCGGCGTGTATCACTTCGGTTTTGTAAAATCCCACGGGTTTGATCCGCAACCAAAAAGTCCAGTTTTATCACCCACACAAAACACAAAGACACAGACACAGTTCCTACGGTGCGTGATTTAAGTGGTTTCTCAGCTGGTTCTCCAACACCACGTAGCAATTGCTTCTTATAATTTATCTCCTCACTCTCTCCTGTTCCTTCTCCCTGAACACACGACCCAGAGTGAATGAAACGTGCATCTATATATACAATTGTGCTGGGATTCAATTACCAATTAATTATTCACTTGAATCCCAGCACGTGAACTAATCTGTGAAAACCCAGTGCTCACATATTAAGTACTTTAAATGAAGTGCAATCCCCATGCCTAAATACAATTATACATTTTAAACACTCGTGCTCATTACCCACATTATATCCTGTGTACCAACTACAATACACCAACATTAACACACGCAACATACAAAAATACACACAGGGGCGAGGTACATTGCCACATATACCCCCCCTTGTGCACAGCACACATGGCCTCAATGGCCACCTCCCCCCTTAAAATCCCAAAAGTCTCGCTCAAAGTCCGGGCCAAGAACAGGGACTTTAAGGGGTTCATGGGTGGCAATGTTCCCAGTAGCCGGGTTGCTACTGGCAATGCTGTCTCCTCCCGCTGTAACCCTGGCAGCGGAAATGCTGGGGGGGCAGGTGGTCCCCCGACCTCACCCTTCTTTGTAGCCGGCAGATCTCCCCCGTGGGGCTCCGGCCACAGCACTTCCTTCAGCGCAAGTGTTGCAGTGGGAGCAGGTCTCCTGACCTCCCCCACGATCTCAGGCAGCGAAACTGCTGCTGGGGTTGGTGGTCTCCAGACCCCCCCCCCCTTCGTGGCCGACAGCTTCCCTTGGAGCAACAGGCAGCCCCAGGCGATGCGGAGCAGCAGGCAGCCCCAGGCGATGCAAGGCAGGCATCCTTGGGCGAAGTGAGGCTGGCATCCTTGGGCGAAGCGAGGCTGGCATCCTTGGGCAGTGCGAGGCTGGCCTCCTTGGGTGGTGCGAGGCAGGCATCCTTGGGCGGTGCGAGGCAGTCATTCTTGGGCGGTGCGAGGCAGGCATCCCCAGGCGGTGACGTGAAGGCATCCCTGGACGGTGGCCAACTCCGCTTTAGATCCTCTCCCTCGGGTGGTGGAGGTTGCTCCAGCTCCTCTGGTGGTGGTGATGGGAGCGGCAAGCAGTCCTCCCACATTGGTGGAGGCGGAACCAGCAGATATTCACCCTCTGCTGGTGGAGGTGGCGGAGGCAGAGGCAGCTCCTGCTGCTCTGCTCCTGCCGGTGAAGGTGGTGGAGGCAGAGGCAGCTCCTGCTGCTCTGCTCCTGCCGGTGAAGGTGGTGGAGGCAGAGGCAGCTCCTGCTGCTCTGCTCCTGCCAGTGAAGGTGGTGGAGGCAGAGGCAGCTCCTGCTGCTCTGCTCCTGCCGGTGGAGGTGGCGGAGGCAGAGGTAGCTCCTGCTGCTCTCCTCCTGGTGGTGGAAGTGGTTAAGGTGATGGAGGCAGAGGCAGCTCCTGCTGCTCTGCTCCTAGTGGCGGAAGCAGTGGAGGTGGGAGCAGCGTGTTTTCTCCTGGCGACGGAGGTGGGAGCAGCGTGTTTCTCCTGGCGACAGAGGTGGGAGCAGCGTGTTTTCTCCTGGCGACGGAGGTGGGAGCAGCGTGTAGTCTCCTGGCGACGGAGGTGGGAGCAGCGTGTAGCCTCCCCCTGTTGTAGGGGACTGGTGCGACTCTCCCTCACTTGCAGGGGACTGGTGCGACTCTCCCTCTGTCTCGGAAGGGGAAACCAGCAGGCATTCTTCCTCTGCTGGTGGAGATGGGGACAGCAGGCATTCTTCCTCTGCTGGTGGAGATGGGGACAGCAGGCATTCTTCCTCTGCTGATGGAGACCCTGCTACCTGGGCTGCTGTTTTGTTTATAGCTGCCTCCAGGTAGCTGAGGACCAACTCCATACCTTCCTCCAAGGTGTTTGGGGTGTGTTCCCTCTTATATGCCTCCCATCGCTCCCTGTCCATCAGCCACAGGACCCGGATGCCTATGGGCATAGACTGGGCCTCCAGACCAGCACTGTCCACGATCCAGTCCCGCAGCCTGATAGCGTCTTCTGCCATTGCCTTTTTTTTTCCCCCGCAGTACTCTTTCTGGCCTGAGTCTTGGGGGCGCTGTTATCCCGCTTCTGACAACCACGTATGACAGGCTAGCTGCAGGAATTACGTCAGGCCAGAAAGAATCACACACAGACAACTAACTACTGTTAAACCCCCTTATGTCAGCAAACCTTTAATGTCTGCAAAATTCATGGCCAGTGTGTTCTTGGCAGGTTTTACGACCAAGGGGAGCCCTGTGGCAGACATGCATTCAGTGCGTGAGACAAGTTCACATACTTAGCCACGCACTATATCTCACATACTGTATCACACACTGAGCTGTTTTTCATTTGCCATTTTTTGAAAACTGTTGCGCAAATTCTGGTGAGAAGGTAAATAAGTGCAAGGTATTTTTGTCATTTGTAGCGAATACGAACATCTGATTTTCGTGTCTGAATACATGTAAAAAAATATTCGTTCGAATATTCGTATATTTGTCGATATATATATATATATATATATATATATATATATATATATATATATAGCTTTGTCTTAAAGGAGATACGACTGCAGTTTACAAAAATGAAATACAATGAAAAGTTTGTTTTATATGTAGCCTACACGTCAAAAGGTTTAATGATTCGGTACGCTGAAGATGGGCTTTTGTCCGAAACACTGATTTTTTAAATAATTTAACCCTTTGTGCACATGCTGCCAGGTCAGACTACTGTGGCACCTACACCCTATTGATGGCGTTATGGCAGGTGTTACAATTTTTTGTCTCCTGTACATTTTCTTGAAGCAGAGAACCTCCACAAGTATAAAAACAACCTTATCGACTGAACCCCAGTAATTCCGCCTTCCTTCTAAAACTCGGCCCCAATAAGACATTTTTCTTTCTCCGATTGGGTAGAGCCGAAGTCACAGTATATTTTCCTTTCTGATTGGCTGTTAGGAGCCAAGAGGTGCGTGAAAGGCAAGCCCCTATTAATCCCGCCTGTCCGTTGACAGCACTGGCAGCGATTGCTTTACACACGTATTGATTTCAACTAGGCACGCCCGACCCTCGATCAGAGTTGTCCCTTCTGTTGTCAATCTAGATCTCTGCTCTACGATTGATCAAGTCAATCTGAGGAGGCGGGACAGGTGTGATATTGTTGTTTTGCCTTCCGACATTTTGGGAGTCTGAAAAATAATATATGTTTGTTTGACTGTTATGGGTACATATTAAAATGAATGAATGACATTTAAAAACAATAGAGCCAAATTAAACGTTTCGCCAGCCAGTGCAAATATAGAATTCGGTTACCTTATCAGAAAGAAATCCAACCTTGTACCTTGTCAGATTGTTTACCTTCCACTTAGGCAAGGCAGTTTTTCAGCTGTAGAGACAAGCTTTTTCCCCCTTGAAACCTGCTGGTCACGACATCTGTGTCACTCTGTGAGCCCAATACAATAGAACAGAATAGATAAGATAAGAACAGAATAGGCATGCTTCTGTAATGACTGCTTATTATAGGCGGTTATAATAAGAATGATAAAAAAAATAAAAAAAATGAATACTACAGAAATAAATATCCACACCATGCATTCATTCTTATCGCACTGCCTCTAGCATAATGTTTTTTTTTTTTTTTTTTCCTGTGAAAACCTGTGTAGCCACAAATTGAGAAGATACCCTTCCTATCCCACTTTCCATCCCCCACCTCATCTCCCACACCCTCTGTTTCTCACACAGCTTTCTCAAGTCCATAATGAACTGGCAGTACAAGCGCAGCCTGCCTTTCGAGGTGCGGAGAGCAGAGGGGGAGAAAATACGAGCCAAGTACCCGGACAAAATCCCAGTGAGTGTTTGTGTGCCATCAGATACAGGATCTAATAAACACCTCTGTTCTATTGGAGCAGCCCTTTCCTGGCCTGCAGCCTGACTCTGTTGTACGCAGTGGAATACACTATCGATGCTCTCAGTGCTCTGTATTGCTGGTGCGCTCAGTACAGCAGAATTATATGTTAATTACAGCATTGTTAGAAACTCAGTCTAGCCCTGCACCCAGTTCTGGCTGATTTATTTAACAGGCGCCTGATTGATGAAACACCTGACTACTCTTTAAAAAATATTTTTGTACTGTAGTTGGGTTCTGAAATCCAGGGCTGGGTGCAGGCTAGTGTGCGCTTCTCACTGTGTAAATGGTGTGTTATAGTCTTACATATATTTTGAATGTGGTCACACAGGCATTTACCTATGTACAGGGCGGTACAGAGAGGCTACTTAACACTAAAACTAATTCTCAGCTGATACACTGGTCAGGTACAAATGCATTGTGTCTTTTTGTCTCTTTAGGTCATAGTGGAAAAGGCACCTAAATCTCGTGTTGCAGAACTGGACAAAAAGAAGTACTTGGTGCCTTCCGATTTAACAGGTAACACGTTCCCTATTGATCCTTATAAACTCTTCCATGAGTAGGTTTAATAGGAGGGGAACAACAAAGGAAAGGACCCTATTCCCACTGCAGCACCCTGGCAGTGCCAGTGAGCTCTGTGCATTATTGCTTTACAGTGCAATGTATTGGAATGCTGCAATACCTCATTTATGGAGTGTCGATACAATACCATGCACAGTATCATGATATTCAATACTATCACGATACTTTGGATCTTATGTCCATTACATGTTAAATGGCTGCCAAATTCCATTTTTTGCAAGTGCGAAATGCATAAGAGGCTAAGGCCCAGAACACACCAGCGAGTCGCTTCTATTTTGATGTGCGGTAGACAGTACCACACCAACGCGTATATAACCAAGTGTCAATTTCCTTTCCTGTGGAAAAAAAAACAAGCAACTATTTCGAGTGAAAAACAACTGTCCAATTGGCAAAATAAATATGTCTGTGTTTTGGGAAGACTCCCTTGAAACCTCAACAGAAGAGGAGGAGAAGAAGAAGAGATTATTTTATTATTAACACTAGAAGCCCCGTGGCAGTCATTTTGGCAGATTTTGGTTTTAAAATGTAATTTTCTCCAGTCGTGTAACACATTTGGGGCTGTGAGTTTGTGTACCTTTCTGTACGTATGTGTAGCAGGGCGATTGCCCTGCACGTGTGTTTAGTGTTGGTATAATTTGTATGGGGAAATGGGTTTATTGTATGTCTTTTTGGAGTTGATTTGTTTAATTACATTTATTGTTTACAGACGGGCGCTTGATTGAGACTTGCTGCCTGCTAGGCTTGGTTGAGGTGAAGGGCAGCAAGTGATTGGCTGTGCTGGACCTCAATCAGCAGGTGGGCGGGTCTTGACCGAGTGTCCGTCAGTTCAAAAACATCCGCGGGAGATGGCTCGGGGCGACTGCAACGCCATGCCAGAGGGGAGCGGCGTATACTCGGGAGGAGAGGGTCCGCTCGGCAGGAACGACCACTACGCCACCCTGAGACTGCAAGCGGTGCTTGTGAAGGCAATGACCAGCCAAGGCCGTATGAAGCAGCAGGAGTCGTTGTATGAATACCGGCTCATGAGTAGGTTAGTTAGGGGATAGTGGTCCTATGTGATGTATAGCGAGGGTTACGTAGTGTATCCGGTTCCTGGAGCGGGACGCCTCATTTTAAGGCTAACACTCGCCCTCTGGGGCACCTTTTATTTTTAGTTTTTGTACTGTGTTTTATTTTGCCTTTTGTACAGTTTGCTGTATGTGTCCTCTGTGTGTTACCATGGCTGGTAACGTCACATGACCACCTTTACTTTTGTTTCTGTATTAACCCTTTGCAGTCAATTTATTAAGTGCGAGTCAGGTGCGTCGGGTCCAATTTATTTTCACACGCTCAGTTAATTTTAGATGCGCTGTTTAAAAGTATTTTTTTTCCACAGTCAAACGGGTTTAAAAGGCCCTGCATATCAACAAAGCACTCACTAGGCATCTCCAGCCCCGCCCCACCCTTTCGTTCGCTATAGCTTTCACATATGCTAATAAATAAATAATAATAATAATAATAATAGTCGTACATACCGATCAATCATCTCCTGATCACTCGTTTTATCACCAAACGCCTCAATAATGCGATCCAAGTCATTATTTTATTACTATAACATCTGAAAAAAGCTCTGCAAATATCCGTGATATTCTCTGAGTGCTGATGCAGTCACAGCCAGCTTGTTTCCTTATGGCCTCCATTATCAGATGCCAGGCTCCTGTCGCTCCCACTCAGCCATTGAATGGTTTTCTCGGCTTTTTCCGGAGAAAAAATGACTAGAAACCTGTTTTTTGCGTCTTTGGACCGGATAGGAATAATTGCAATGTCGGACCAGGTCCGACATAGGACCGCAAAGGGTTAATAAATCCTGCGCGCCTGTGCCGGCGTTTCAACTCCACCCCCAGTTGTCTCTCTGTACTTTGTAAACAGCAGCTATCCACGTATGTGACGTAACACCCTGTCACAGTATGTATTAAATAGTCTCACAAAGCATGAAACACGCTAGTGCAGAAATAAAGGATATATATTACATTATACCTAAAAGCCCCGGGAGCAGTCACATTAACAGCCACACAGAAAACAATTGTATTGTGATTATACAGAACGGTATTCTACTTTATTATTTTTATTCACCAGTTCGCAATGTGTTTAGCTGTAATCAGATTAGTCTCTACTCTCTGCCTGAGTGAATGACTGACAGTCTATTGTTTTCAATCAGCCTTTGAACGCTGGCGTCTGCTTGCCAGCTGCGATGCTTTGGTCAGTCAATTAGCATTTGGACTAGTGAAAATAAATACCAGAGACCATGGAGTTTTACAACGCAACAAAATATGGAGTTGATGTTTTGGATCAGATGACACGGAAGTATTCCGTGAAAGCTGGTTCCTGACGGTGGTCTGTTCAGGTGTTTTACAATGTATTGGACCTAGCAGCCATCAACTCCTGGGTACTTTACAAAGAATGCACGGAGAAGAATTTACCAAGGAGAGAATATATATTACCGTTAGCACAGCAACTTCACAAGAAGCATTTGGAACAGAGGGAGACTGCCAAGCGTGTACCCACAGCTGAAACTGGCAACCCCGCTGAGAGCCGCAAGAGACGCCAATGCCAGGTTGGCAAGTGCAATAAAAATAAAACTTCAGACAGCTGTGCCCTGTGCAGAAAGGCGGCGTGGAAAAGCACATTACACTATGTAACACAATTTTTGTTCCTGGGTAGTAAGTGTTATTTCCTAATTGCTTATGCCTCAAAAGTATAGAAAATGGCTATTATTCCCCACAAACTTTGCTTTTGTGACCAGGACAGTGATATTTTGAAATGTACCTATTTCCAATGAGAAAACGGGCGGATTTGTGTCTTTTCGTTCACATAAAGTCAGAAAAAAACAACATATGAATCCAAATTAACATGTATTTATACTAAAGTAATACAAAAATGACTACAAAAGATTTAGAAGTGAGTAGTTTTTCGAGATTTACGATTATACTGTAAATCACTTTCACGAATCAGCCCCAAATGTAGTCTCCCATCATGTTCTCGTTATACTGTCCTTGGTAGCGGCGTTCAAAGTCCAGTATATCCTGGTGGAAGCGCTTCGCCTTGCTCCTCCCGAGTGCGCTCCCATGTTCTCCTTGAATTTATCAAGATGAGCATCAAGGATATGGACTTTGAGGGACATCCCACAGCCCATTGTGCCGTAGTTCTTCACCAGAGTCTCAACCAGTTCCACATAGTTTTCGCCTTGTGATTGCCCAGGAAGCCCCGAACCACTGCGACAAAGCTGTTCCAAGCCGCTTTCTCCTTACTAGTGAGCTTCTTGGGGAATTCATTGCACTCCAGGATCTTCTTTATCTGTGGTCCGACGAAGACACCGGCTTTGACCTTTGCCTCAGACAGCTTAGGGAAGAAGTCTTGAAGGTACTTGAAGGCTGCCGACTCCTTATCTAGAGCTCTGACAAATTGTTTCATAAGGCCCAATTTGATGTGCAGTGGTGGCATCAGCACCTTCTGGGGGTCCACCAGTGGCTCCCACTTGACGTTGTTCCTCCCCACAGAGAACTCGGTCCGCTGTGGCCAGTCCCGCCTGTGGTAGTGCGCCTTGGTGTCCCTGCTGTCCCAAAGGCAAAGATAGTAGGGAAACTTGGTAAAACCACCTTGGAGACCCATCAGGAATGCCACCATTGCAGCCTCTTGATGCCATCTCAGAAAAATGCAGATATGTATCCACTTAGGCAGCTGGAACTAAACTGAACTGGTGGGCTTAAGGCCCCTGTATTTATACTACTATTTATATTACTGGAAAGTTCTAGAAAGTTCTAGAAGTTACTCCAAGTTTACTCAGCACTGAATCTATCTGGAATGTTCTGGAAAATAGGTAAATTTCAAAATATCACTGTCCTGGTCACAAAAGCAAAGTTTGTGGGGAATAATAGCCATTTTCTATACTTTTGAGGCATAAGCAATTAGGAAATAACACTTACTACCCAGGAACCAAAAAAAAAAAAAAAATTGTTACACGGTGTTATCTGTGTTGATTGTGAACAGCCTTATACTCAAGGTAAAGGAATACCCTTTTGTCGAAAAAAATAAAAATAAACTAGAGTTGCGAGCAACTTTACGGCTTCCAAGCAGTTATCGTGAAATTTAAGCGCATTGGTTATTATAAATGAAGCGTTATCATCACAACTGTGCTAACTGTGTCAATTTTGGCCCACATATTGGAATTATTGGTTAGTAGACTATTTAAATTGTATTTCTGCACACAAAATTCTAAATAGTATGCAGTCATATAGACTTTGAAAATAATGCATATAAGAGGCTAACATTGTTCTAAATTCTAGATCACTCTTTGTTTGAGTTTGTGTGTGTGTGTGTGCGTGTGTGAGCGTGTGGTGCCCTATTCTTCATTTTGCAATATAAAATAAAGTCTACCGCATGTATTGGTTTTTGTATATTTTAATGCCACTATCATTTAATGTGCATTTTTTTTAAAGCAATAGAAAGTGATAATAGTGTAACGATTAGCTATCAGGGGTGCCTGGCAAATACACAATTCACCATATTTAATTGTGACCAAACCGCTACTAGGACATAACATGTGCACGATTTATGAGTAACACCACTCCAATCCTATGCCGAGGAATTATAAACAGGACAGAGGAGAGAAGAAGCTGGAACAGAACCCAGAGAGACAGTACAAATTGAGCAGTTATTGTGCTCTGCAGGTAACAGACCTTTTGAAGAGTTGGCTCAAATACAGAACAAATTATTTCATAATAAATTACATCCAAAGTTATATTATAGCACTCAATAGTTAACTATCTGGCCCAACAAACATTATATCCGGCTGAATCAAAAACATCATATTGCACACTTGATAAACTCATTATAGTTTGCACATAAATAGTAATCATTGCACATCAATAGTAGCCCAGTTATATTAAGAAGAACATAAGAACATAAGAAAGTTTACAAACGAGAGGTGGCCATTCAGCCCATCTTGCTCGTTTGGTTGTTAGTAGCTTATTGATCCCAGAATCTCATCAAGCAGCTTCTTGAAGGATCCCAGGGTGTCAGCTTCAACAACATTACTGGGGAGTTGGTTCCAGACCCTCACAATTCTCTGTGTAAAAAAGTGCCTCCTATTTTCTGTTCTGAATGCCCCTTTATCTAATCTCCATTTGTGACCCCTGGTCCTTGTTTCTTTTTTCAGGTCAAAGAAGTCCCCTGGCTCGACATTGTCTATACCTTTTAGGATTTTGAATGTCTGAATCAGATCGTCATGTAGTCTTCTTTGTTCAAGACTGAATAGATTCAATTCTTTTAGCCTGTCTGCAAACGACATACCTTTTAAACCAGGGATAATTCTGGTTGCTCTTCTTTGCACTCTTTCTAGAACAGCAATATCCTTTTTGTAACGAGGTGACCAGAACTGAACACAATATTCTAGGTGAGGTCTTACTAATGCATTATAAAGTTTTAACATTACTTCCCTTGATTTAAATTCAACACTCCTCACAATATATCCGAGCATCTTGTTGGCCTTTTTTATAGCTTCCCCACATTGTCTAGATGAAGACATTTCTGAGTCAACATAAACTCCTAGGTCTTTTTCATAGTTCCCTTCTTCAATTTCATTATCTCCCATATGATATTTATAATGCACATTTTTATTACCTGCATGCAATACTTTACACTTTTCTCTATTAAATTTCATTTGCCATGTGTCTGCCCAGTTCTGAATGCTGTCTAGATCATTTTGAATGACCTTTGCTGCTGCAACAGTGTTTGCCACTCCTCCTATTTTTGTGTCATCTGCAAATTTAACAAGTTTGCTTACTATCCCAGAATCTAAATCATTAATGTAGATTAGGAATAGCAGAGGACCTAATACTGATCCCTGTGGTACTCCACTGGTTACCTCACTCCATTTTGAGGTTTCTCCTCTAATCAGTACTTTCTGTTTTCTACCGTTAACCACTCCCTAATCCATGTGCATGCATTTCCTTGAATCCCTACTGCGTTCAGTTTGAGAATTAATCTTTTATGCGGGACTTTGTCAAAAGCTTTCTGGAAATCTAAATAAACCATGTCTTCCGAGCGACAGCGTGTGGAAGCGACATCGTGGGAGAAGTACAGTCGTGGACAAGTACAGCGCAGTTAGAAGCAGAAAGGAGGAATTACATCTTTAAATCTGGAGTTGCTTTAATCAGAAAACATTGCAGCTTAAAGCCTTGCAGCTGCGTATATTTTTCTGATAAGCTGAAACTCGAGCAGCTGATTCAAATCCCACGGCGTTCTGGGACACGGGGGGAGGAGCGAGCACGCAGCACAAACACAAACAAACAAAAGGCAGACAGTCTTCCGGCGACAGCGTGTGGAAGCGACATCGTGGGAGAAGTACAGTCGTGGACAAGTACAGCGCAGTTAGAAGCAGAAAGGAGGAATTACATCTTTAAATCTGAGTTGCTTTAATCAGAAAACATTGCAGCTTAAAGCCTTGCAGCTGCGTGTATTTTTCTGATAAGCTGAAACTCGAGCAGCTGATTCAAATCCCGCGGCGTTCTGGGACACGGGGAGGAGCGGAGCACGCAGCACAAACACAAACAAACAAAAGGCAGACAGTCTTCCAAGCGACAGCGTGTGGAAGCGACATCGTGGGAGAAGTACAGTCGTGGACAAGTACAGCGCAGTTAGAAGCAGAAAGGAGGAATTACATCTTTAAATCTGGAGTTGCTTTAATCAGAAAACATTGCAGCTTAAAGCCTTGCAGCTGCGTGTATTTTTCTGATAAGCTGAAACTTCGAGCAGCTGATTCAAATCCCGCGGCGTTCTGGGACACGGGGAGGAGCGGAGCACGCAGCACAAACACAAACAAACAAAAGGCAGACAGTCTTCCGGCGACAGCGTGTGGAAGCGACATCGTGGGAGAAGTACAGTCGTGGACAAGTACAGCGCAGTTAGAAGCAGAAAGGAGGAATTACATCTTTAAATCTGGGTTGCTTTAATCAGAAAACATTGCAGCTTAAAGCCTTGCAGCTGCGTGTATTTTTCTGATAAGCTGAAACTTCGAGCAGCTGATTCAAATCCCGCGGCGTTCTGGGACACGGGGAGGAGGCGGAGCACGCAGCACAAACACAAACAAACAAAAGGCAGACAGTCTTCCGGCGACAGCGTGTGGAAGCGACATCGTGGGAGAAGTACAGTCGTGGACAAGTACAGCGCGGTTAGAAGCAGAAAGGAGGAATTACATCTTTAAATCTGGAGTTGCTTTAATCAGAAAACATTGCAGCTTAAAGCCTTGCAGCTGCGTATATTTTTCTGATAAGCTGAAACTCGGAGCAGCTGATTCAAATCCCGCGGCGTTCTGGGACACGGGGGAGGAGCGGAGCACGCAGCACAAACACAAACAAACAAAAGGCAGACAGTCTTCCGAGCGACAGCGTGTGGAAGCGACATCGTGGGAGAAGTACAGTCGTGGACAAGTACAGCGCAGTTAGAAGCAGAAAGGAGGAATTACATCTTTAAATCTGGAGTTGCTTTAATCAGAAAACATTGCAGCTTAAAGCCTTGCAGCTGCGTGTATTTTTCTGATAAGCTGAAACTCGGAGCAGCTGATTCAAATCCCGGCGTTCTGGGACACGGGGGAGGAGCGGAGCACGCAGCACAAACACAAACAAACAAAAGGCAGACAGTCTTCCGGCGACAGCGTGTGGAAGCGACATCGTGGGAGAAGTACAGTCGTGGACAAGTACAGCGCGGTTAGAAGCAGTTTGAAAGCAGCTTGACAGCTGCAGAAGCTACACTAAACAAAAAAAAATGGTCTTCAAGCCAGTAATCTGTGACAACTGCATGATGTGGGAAATCCGAGAAACCCAACAGAGCTCAACCAAGTTTGTGTAAAGTGCCGCACCATCCAGGACTTGCTTCAGCGATTAAGCCTGCTAGAAAAGGAGATGGAGGAAATGAGACAGCAACAGGAGCTTGAGGAGCTGACACACCCACAATTCATGGAAGTCTGCACCCCTAGCAGACTGAAAGCCACCAGGGAGATGGAAGAGAGTCGAAACAGCTGGGTTCAGATAGGCAGAAGCAGGGAAAAAAGAAACTTCACAAACACAACCACCAGAAATCCAGACATCCAACACATTTGAGCCACTTCAACATTTAGATGACCAAAACCAACATCAAGAGAATGAAAGAAACAACACCCAGGACCCTATAAACAGTGCTGACCAGGCAGCAAAAAGAAGGGAGGTCATGATTGTTGGGGACTCCATACTGAGAAACACAGCAAGTTCAGTTCGCAGTTTGGACCCCCTTACTACAACAGTGTGCTGCCTTCCAGGAGCCTCTGTCAAGCACATCACTGAGAACGTGGACAGGCTCCTAGAACGAACAGGAGATGACCCGGTAGTAGTCGTCCACATTGGTACAAACAACATTGGAAGAGACAGGCCAAGATCCCTGCAAAACAAATTCAGAGAGCTAGGAAGGAAATTAAAAGACAAGACCAAAACTGTGGTATTTTCTGGGATACTGCCGGCGCCTTGCAAAGGACCATATGGACAGCTGGAAATACAAAATCAAAATGCATGGCTGAAATCATGGTGCACACAGGAAGGCTTCACCTTTCTTGAACATTGGAGCACTTTCTACAACAAGGACTATCTATACAGGTGGGACGGACTGCACTTAAACAGAAAGGGAACCAATCTACTCGGGAGAAAGGATCCTTCAGGCGGTCCAGAAGCATTTAAACTAGAAAGGAAGGGGGAAAACAAAAAAAACAGAAGGGAGACTACATCAAAACAAGGGCAACAACTCAGGTAAGACCACTATTAAATGTATTTATCTTAATGCTAGAAGTCTCAGAAACAAAATGTTAGAACTTGAAGCTACTGCACTAACAAGTAACTACGATGTGATAGGTGTTACAGAAACTTGGTTGTCTGAGAGTGATGGAGACGAATATAATATTAGTGGGTACACACTGTATAGGAAAGACAGGCAGGACAGAAGAGGCGGAGGGGTAGCGCTATACATAAGAAATAGCCTTGAAGCCCAGGTGTTAAATCAGGACAAAGAAAACAATGCAGAATCAATATGGGTCAGAATAATGGACACAAATTCAAAGGGCATAATAATAGGAGCATGCTATAGACCGCCAAATTCAGACGCTGAGCAAAATAATCTGTTATACAATGACATTAGAAATGCATGTAGCAAAGGAGAAGCCATACTAATGGGGGATTTCAACTTCCCCTGTATAAAATGGGAAAACCCGATGGGGGGCACGACGGACGAAATTGAAATGGTGGAAATGACAAATGACTGCTTCCTAACGCAATTTGTCAAGGCACCGACTAGAGGGGAGGCATGCCTTGATTTAGTCTTTTCAAATAATGAAGACAGAATAACTAAAACAGAGGTCAGAGAGCCATTGGCCAACTCAGACCACAACATGGTCTCATTTGAAATATTTTTTAAAACCCCAAAAGTAATGACTAAAGCTGAGGTTTACAATTTTAGAAAAGCAAACTACGAAGGTATGAAACAGAGACTAATAGAAGTAGATTGGAGTAAAATAGAAAACATCCACAGAAAAAGGGTGGCTGTCTTTTAAAAATGTAGTACTAGAGGCACAAAACAATTACATCCCAAAAGTAGACAAATCTAAATCTAAAACAAAATGGCCAAAATGGTTTAATAGATCAATTAAAAAAAATATTCAGCGAAAAAAGGCACTTTACAGAGCGTTTAAAAGGGACCAAAAACAAAGCACACAGAAAGAGTACTTGGAACTGCAAACACAAGTCAAAAAAAGAAGTTAGAAAGGCCAAGAGAGAGATAGAAATCAATATTGCTAAGGGGCTAAAACCAATTCCAAAATGTTTTTCCAATATTATAACAACAAGAGAACATTCAAAGAGGAGGTTAAATGTCTAAGAGACACAAATGGCAAAATCACAGATGAAGAGAAAAAAAATAGCAAATATATTAAATGATTACTTTTTTAGCGAGGTTTTTTACAAAGGAGGACACGGACAACATGCCCCACATGTCTACCTGTTCCTATCCAGTTTTAAATAACTTTAGCATAACAGAGGCAGAAGTGTTAAAGGGACTAGGAGCTCTTAAAATAAACAAATCCCTGGGCGGATGAGATCCTCCCAATAGTACTCAAAGAAATGAAAGAAGTTATTTACAAACCGCTAACCAAGATCATGCAACAGTCTCTTGACACAGGGGTTGTACCGACAGACTGGAAAATAGCAAACGTAATGCCGATCCACAAAAGGGAGACAAAACTGAACCAGGTAACTACAGACCAATAAGCCTGACTTCTATTATATGTAAACTTATGGAAACTATAATAAGATCCAAAATGGAAAATTACCTATATGGTAACAATATCCTGGGAGACAGTCAGCATGGTTTTAGGAAAGGAGATCGTGTCTAACTAACCTACTTGACTTTTTTGAGGATGCAACATTGAAAATGGATAACTGCAAAAGCATACGACATGGTCTATTTAGATTTCAGAAAGCTTTTGACAAAGTCCCGCATAAAAGATTAATTCTCAAACTGAACGCAGTAGGGATTCAAGGAAATGCATGCACATGGATTAGGGAGTGGTTAACATGTAGAAAACAGAAAGTACTGATTAGAGGAGAAACCTCGAAATGGAGTGAGGTAACCAGTGGTGTACCACAGGGATCAGTATTAGGTCCTCTGCTATTCCTAATCTACATTAATGATTTAGACTCTGGTATAGTAAGCAAACTCGTTAAATTTGCAGGCGACACAAAAATAGGAGGAGTGGCAGACACTGTTGAAGCAGCAAAGGTCATTCAAAATGATCTAGACCGCATTCAAAATTGGGCAGACACATGGCAAATGAAATTTAATAGAGAAAAGTGTAAAGTATTGCATGCAGGAAATAAAAATGTTCATTATAAATATCATATGGGAGATACTGAAATTGAAGAAGGAACTATGAAAAGACCTAGGAGTTTATGTTGACTCAGAAATGTCTTCATCTAGACAATGTGGGAAGCTATAAAAAAGGCTAACAAGATGCTTGGATATATTGTGAGAAGTGTTGAATTTAAATCAAGGGAAGTAATGTTAAAACTCTACAATGCATTAGTAAGACCTCACCTAGAATATTGTGTTCAGTTCTGGTCACCTCGTTACAAAAAAGGATATTGCTGCTCTAGAAAGAGTGCAAAGAAGAGCAACCAGAATTATCCCGGTTTAAAAGGCATGTCGTATGCAGACAGGCTAAAAGAATTGAATCTATTCAGTCTTGAACAAAGAAGACTACGCTGGCGATCTGATTCAAACATTCAAATTCCTAAAAGGTATAGACAATGTCAACCCGGGGACTTCTTTGATTTGAAAAAGAAAAAAAGGACCAGGGTCATAAATGGAGATTAGATAAAGGGGCATTCAGAACAGAAAATAGGAGGCACTTTTTTACACAGAGAATTGTGAGGGTCTGGAACCAACTCCCCAGTAATGTTGTTGAAGCTGACACCCTGGGATCCTTCAAGAAGCTGCTTGATGAGATTCTGGGATCAATAAGCTACTAACAACCAAACGAGCAAGATGGGCTGAATGGCCTCCTCTCGTTTGTAAACTTTCTTATGTTCTTATGTTCTTATGTATGCTTTGCAATTATCCATTTTCAATGTTGCATCCTCAAAAAAGTCAAGTAGGTTAGTTAGACACGATCTCCCTTTCCTAAAACTATGCTGACTGTCTCCCAGGATACTGTTACCATATAGGTAATTTTCCATTTTGGATCTTATTATAGCTTCCATAAGTTTACATATAATAGAAGTCAGGCTTATTGGTCTGTATTACAGAATATGCAGAAAATGCTCTCCTAACTTATTTTCCTGTCCTATCTGTTGGTTAGTTTGCAAGATCTGAACAAAACATGCAAAAAACAAAACAAAAAAAATGATGCACATTTATTATTGTTGTTGTGCTTTAGATTTTATATTTTGTATTGCACAAATATTTCTGGGCATTTAGGTCTTATTATATACAGCATATTCTGTAGTGAACCATAATGATCCATTTGTATATTTGGGCTACGGTAACGTCTAGCTCTAGCTCCACCTCCCGAGGTGGTGGTTCGTGTTATGGAGTCTGTCGCACTCACAAGTTAATGTCAGTGATTATTGTTATTGATAGTTGAAACTTCACTGAGTAATAAGATATGAAGTATTCTGTGTTGATTCTGTCGTGTTATTGTATTACACAGTGAGACGCTCCATTGAACTATAACCAGTGGCTCATATATGTAATGTAACTCGAAAAATACAAGTTTGGACTCTTTAATGTACAAAATTATATTACTGTACACACTTTCACACCGGAGGCACGAACATATCACAATATTGTTATTATTTTTAGCTTTACTTTACTTTGTTGTGTGTTGGCATTCCTAATTAAAATAAAATTGTGTTCATGACTGAAATTGAATAAGTATGGCTTCATTTTTTTTTATTTTTAATAGCGGTATTTATATATTGTCAACTAGATTTTATTGTAGCTTTTTCTGCGATTTTATCAAATCCTTATTCTCTTCCCGAGTAAAATTTAGAGCCCTGTGTTTCTTTGCCACAACTAAATCGAGTTTATACGCCATAATTAAAAACATGTATATTTTGGTGACAGTTACCTGAAGCTCGAGCTGTAACCTGCTCTATTCAGACTCGATCAGTCGTTTATGGATAATATTGTCTCTAGATAGGATTTCCTAACTAATGTTAGGATAGGGGGAGACACTTAGGAAATTGTAGGCACTGCTGACTTAGGAAATGCTTCTGTAAAGTTAGGAAAAATCCTATCCAAACCATGAAAGATAAGATAAGAAAGCAAGTTAGGAAATTGTTCTGTAATACGGCCCCAGGAGTTGACGGACATCAGCGGCAATGACGGGCATGCATATTGGCAACTTTTGACGTCATTTTTTAAAAATTTGAGAGGCACTGCGGCAAGTGGCTTGGGCACAACCTTCTATGTTTGCAATAAATTCAAATGTTTTATTTTTTTAGTTATACAATTACAGTATCTCCAGCATTAGTAGTTCTTAACACAACAGTAGGTCTACTAGTGATGTTTTATCATCTTTTCCCATCTGTATGAAACATACATGGTTACTTTTGAGGAACAGTTTAAAAAATAATAATAAAAAATGTTGTGTCAAATCACCCAAACAACAATTCCATCAAAACAAAGTGTACGATTTATTTATTTTTTTCCTGTACTAGTCATTTGAACTTCACTGTTTGTGGCACAACTGTAAGCCTGCTGAATACTATCCCCCATTGAACAATGCCATCTATTTATTTCACAAAGCAATTTACGCTCAACAGCATTCTTTTTTTAAGCAGTTAAAAAAAAATTTGAATATGTACAGGCAAACACTTTTTTTTTTAAACGAAAAGTAAAAAAAGAAAAAAATATTCTGCTGTTTACAAAACTGATGCTTTAGTTTAAGTATTATTATTATTATTATTATTATTATTATTATTATTATTATTTTTATTTCTTAGCAGATGCCCGTACAATACATTTCAAGAATCACAATACAAGTATTAATACAATTAAGAGCAAGATAAAATACAATGATTTCAGTTCTAGTAAGTACAAGTATATGACAAAATAAGATTCAATATCGGAGCAGATAACAGTGTCAGTGATGGTTACATCAGGATACGATTAAATGCAAAATACTACAGATTGAATAACACTTGTGGCAGATTACAGTACAGTACTTTGTAAAGTACAGGATTAACCCTTTGCAGTCAATTTATTAAGTGCGTGTCAGACGCGTCAGATCCAATTTATTTTCACACGCGAGGTTAATTTTAGACGCGCTGTTTAAAAGTATTTTTTTTCCACAGTCAAACGGGTTTAAAAGGCCCTGCATATCAACAAAGCACTCACTAGGCATCTCCAGCCCCGCCCCACCCTTTCGTTCACTATAGCTTTCACATATGCTAAGAAATAAATAATAATAATAATAATAATAATAGGCATACATACCGATCAATCATCTCCTGATCACTCGTTTTATCACCAAACTCCTTAATAATGCGATCCAAGTCATTATTTTATTACTATAACATCTCAAAAAAGCTCTGCAAATGTCCGTGATATTCTCTGTGCGCTGATTCAGTAACAGCCAGCTTGTTTCTTTATGGCCGCCCCTATCTGATGCCAGGGGCAAGTATGACTATTCATGAGATACGCCCTTTTTTTTTGTTTGTTTTTTTTCGGCTTGTCTCGGCTCCTGTCGCTCCCACTTGGCCATTGAATGGTTTTCTCGGCTTTTTCCCGCGAAAAAACGACTAGAAACCCGTTTTTTGCATTTTCTTGATGATGTCGGACAGGGTCCGACATTGGACCGCAAAGGGTTAAATGCAGTAAAATAGGGAACAGATAAGTGCAAGTAAAGCACATTAAGGAAGAGTGATAAAGTGTCCACAGGGAAAAGAGGAGTTCTACAGGTGCTGTCTGAAGAGGTGAATCTTGAGGAGGCGCCGGAATGTGGTCAGGGACTGGGCAGTCCTGACATCTGTAGGAAGGTCATTCCACCACTGTGGGGCGAGGGTGGAGAAGGAGCAGGCTCTGGAGGCAGGGGAGCGTAGAGGAGGTACTGCCAGTCTTCTAGTGCAGGAGGAGCGGAGAGGTCGAGTGGGGATGTAGGGAGAGATGAGGGTCTGGAGGTAGCTGGGTGCAGTCTGGTCAAGGCATCTGTAGGCGTGTACAAGAGTCTTGAATTGGATGCGAGCGGTGATCGGGAGCCAGTGTAGTTGCATGGGAGAAGCGAGGCAGAGAGAACACCAGGCGAGCAGCGGAGTTCTGGATGAGCTGGAACGGACGGGTGGGGGACTTGGGGGGCCAGCCAGGAGGGAGTTGCAGTATTCTAGGCGGGAGAGTACCAGGGCCTGGACCAGGAGCTGGGTGGCGTAGTTGGTGAGGAAGGGTCGGATTCTTCGTATGTTGCTCAGGAAGAATTGGCAAGTGCATGCCAGAGTGGAGATGTGCTGGGAATACGAGAGGCAGGGGTCCAGGGTGACTCTGAGGTTCTTAGCTGAGGAGGAGAGAGTGTGGTAGATTCCAGAGTAATGGAGATAGAGAGATCAGAGCGGGTGTAGAGAGAGAACAGGAGAGGACCCAAGACTGACCCTTGGGGGACTCCTGTTGAGAGAGGGTGAGGTGTGGAGGTTGCTCCACGCCAGGTTACCTGGTAAGTGCTGTTGGAGAGGTAGGAGGAGAACCAGGCCAGAACAGTGCCAGAGATTCCCAGGTCAGCAAGAGAGGATAGTAGAATAGAGTGATCGACTGTGTCAAAGGCAGCAGAGAGGTTGAGGAGAATTAGGACAGAGGAGAGAGAGGCAGCTTGGGCAGAGTTTAGTGAGTTGGTGACAGACAGGAGGGCAGTTTCAGTGGAGTGAGCAGAACGGAAGCCAGATTGGAGAGGGTCGAGCAGAGAGTGGTTGGACAGGAAAGCAGAGAGCTGGCGGTGTACTGCCTGCTCGAAGGTTTTGGAGAGGAAGGGTAGGAGGGAGACAGGACGGTAGCTCTGGTGGGAGGTGGGGTCGAGGGTAGGTTTTTTGAGGAGGGGAGTGATAGAGGCTTGTTTGAAGGCAGAGGGAAAGAGACCAGAAAGTAAAGAGGTGTTGAGAAGGGAGGAGATGAAAGGAAGTAGAGCAGGAGCAGCAGCTTGAAAGAGGTGAGTGGGGAGGGAGTCCAGGACACACGTGGTGGGTTTGTGGCCCTGGAGCAGGGAGGTCAGAGTCTGAGAGGGGAGAGAAGGTGGAGAAGGAGGGTGAGTTAATAGGGGACACAGTGGGTGTAGGGGTTGGAGCGTGAGGGGGTGGGGGGGAGGGAGAGGTGTTAAAGAGTTTGCGGATATCTGAGATTTTAGAAGAGAGGAAAGAGGCAAAATCATCAGGGGAGATAGAGGACAGAGGAGTAGGGGGAGGGTTTAGGAGGGAGGAGAAGGTAGAGAATAGTTTATGTGGGTTGTTAGTGGAGACTTGGATTATAGATTGGAAATAAAAACATTTAGCAGAGGAGAGAGTAGAGGAGAAGGAGGAGAGGAGGGAGCGGTAGAGGTGTAGGGCAGCAGGGAGTTTGGTTCTCTTCCATTTCTTTTCAGCAGATCGCAGTGTGGTTCTTGCTGAGCAGAGCACAGAGGAGAGCCAGGGTTGGGGAGGGGAGGGGCGAGCAGGTCGGGAGGTGAAGGGACAGAGGGAGTCAAGGGAGGAGGTGAGGGAGAAGATTTTGGAGGTAGCAGAGTCTACAGAGAGTTGGGAGAAGGAGTCAATAGGAGGGAGGAGAGAAAGAGCGGTGGAGGCAAGGACAGAGGGGGAGAGAGAGCGGAGGTTACGGTGAGAGGTGACAGTGGGGGTAGGAGGAGCAGGGAGAGATGGGAGAGAGAGAAAAATAGATGAAATAGTGATCAGAGAGGTCCAGGGGGGTGACAGAGGGTGGAGGGGTGGCAGGCCCTGGTGAAGGTGAGGTCCAGTTGACGGCCAGCTTTGTGGGTAGGAGGGGATGGAGAGAGACAGAAGTTGAAGGAGTGAAGGAGAGGGAGGAATCTGGCAGAGTGGCTGGGGTTGGAGAGATGGATATTGAAATCACCTAATAGGACAGTTGGGGTAGACAGAGAGGGGAGGGAGGAGAGTAGATAGTCGAGTTAATCAAGAAAGTGAGCGAGAGGTCCAGGGGGACGGTACAGTACAATTAGCAGGAGTTGACAGGGAGAGGTTTGTTGGACAGCATGAAATTCAAAGGTGTTAACAGAGAGTGAGGAGAGGTCGGAGGGGACAGAAAAGAGTAAGGAGGGAGAGAGGAGAAGACCAGTCCCACCTCCCCGTCCAGTGAGACGTGGTGTATGGGACAGGACGTAGAGAGAGGACAGGGCAGCAGGAGTTATAGTGTTATCAGGGAACAGCCAGGTTTCAGTGAGAGCAAGGAAATCGAGAGAGAGAGGTGGAAGGCAAAAGGCAGAGATGAAATCTGCTTTGTTATTATTATTATTATTATTATTTATTTTTTAGCAGACGCCCTTATCCAGGGCGACTTACAATTGTTACAAGATATCACATTATTTTTACATTCAATTACCCATTTATACAGTTGGATTTTTACTGGAGCAATCTAGGTAAAGTACCTTGCTCAAGGGTACAGCAGCAGTGTCCTCCACTGGGGATTGAACCCACGACCCTCCGGTCAAGAGTCCAGAGCCCTAACCACTACTCCACACTCCTGTGTGCAGAAAAGTGACAGTTCCAGAGTGCACCAGAGTCTGTCAGAAGTCAACCTTCATTTATGCAAAATGTGCACGTAAACAAACAAACCTCTTACCGTACTTTAAAAAAAAAAAAAAAAAAAAAAATTACTGTGGTTTATAAAAGTCACTTATTTTAGACTGCGTCAAGCCTTTTTCAGGTTAAACAAATCTGCCCGTTCCATCAAGGTAAGCCATTTGTTTTTATCCATTACAATGTCTCTAATTGTCCTTCGATTAACAATATGCCTCACTTACGTGAGAAAACATTTGCAATGTCTTGCTTTCTTATTTTCAGATGTATGCATATTTTTTTTCTTTTCCTCTGGTGTTAAATGTAGGGTCGACATTTTGTACTTTCTGTTTTGTTTGGGAGCGGGAGTGTTGATGACATTGGTATGAACGTTGAGTTAAAGGTTTACTGCATAACTTTGTTGTTTTAATTGGCCATAATTATTTCGCTGGCGCTACAATGAGGGAAACTTACGTTTGCTTGGCTTGGGAAGTTGGCGGATGGCAGACAGCGGGGTGGCGATATAACGTGTAAAAATAGTACTGTTTTTATATTGGTGACATTTGTTCAGAGAGAATAGCTGGCGGTATGCGAGGGTGGCATTATAAAGGGGGGCGGTATAACGCGGGACAACTGCCAATTCTGACAGAGTGATAAGTGAATACAGGTGAGTGCAGTGCAGAGCGGATACAAAACAGACAAACAATTTCCAGGTGCAAGGGTGTTTATTGAATGATTAGCAATGTCCAGAGCCTTATGGGTTTGACCCGTAACCAAAAAGTCCAGTTTTGTACGTACACCCACACTAAACACAGAACACAAACACAGTTTTTAGTGACAGTGAATAAATGCTAGAGGTGCAATACAGTTCTCTGTGAATGAAGGGGTGAAAGTGATGTCCGGGTTGGTGCTGGCTTGCGCTACAGCTCCGCACCGTGCTACTGGTAGAAACAGACAACACTTACGACAAACACTAACAAACACAAGACAAACACTCACGGTTTTCAGCAACAACAGACTCTCCTTTTAAGTCGTATCCAACCATTTACAAAGAAAAAGATTGCTTACGCTACGACCCCTATATACCCTCCCCCATGACCCCTAGGTTAACGAGCGCATCCGCTCCTCCAATCCGCAGATGCCACGCAGTTTCCCATCCGGGTCATTGAGTTTGGGTACCGTAGCTCCGTCCCTTTTCTAGATGGCGGACTTCCACCTAACCCAAGGAATAAATTGAAATGTCATTTAGTCCAGGGTACTCTGTTCCCTTTACACAGTGCCCTCACAGGTCGGGAGGGAGATCAAACACCAAGTATCATTCGATCTCTGTCACACCAATGCAGCGGGAACTATTGTCTAAGTATGGTTTTGGAAAGAAATGTTCAGTAAAGCAAAGAAGATATGTTCTTGAACTTGTTTGGGTACTAAGCTCAAATAAAATTCAGTTAGTTTAATACAGATGTGATGTGAGATGTATAAGTTGATTTTACGCTCTGTTAATTATTACTTTTTAAATTTTGAAAAATGAATAGTTTCTAGGAGTTTAACTAAAAACAAAAAACAACACTGTAAAATTATAACGGAATAAAATGTTGTAAACAAGGGTTATTTTGAAACTAAACCTGTGTATCTTTCTTTATTTATCGGTGTTGAGCATGTAGGAAAAAAATTAATTGTTAAAGTATTTTAAACACAAAAAAGGTGTTTTCCTAAAATTGAAGTCTCAAAAAGGGGGGGTGACTTTTACGCCATTGCGACCTATAAAACGATTTTTACAGTACATTAATGCACCTCAAGATTGTATTTCGTCTATCATTCGTACTGTAAAACAAGGAAGCCGTTACTTGCCTGGTTTTTTTTTTTTTTGTAGTCAGAATTTTGATTAAGTAATAATTATCTACCTATTATGTGTTCATTTTTAGCGTGGTTGAAACCAGGGTTAACATTATAACAAAACCAGAGCCGCCATTCTGCATGACAGATTTAATTAGCATTTTATAGACAATGAATAAACTTAATATCCTGTTAGGTCATTACCTGTTCTCTTACAAAATCACAGAATTTTTAACGTCATTTAATTTTAATTTGGGGCTATAAAACTAACTTCATACCCTGAAATTGTATCCACATTGTGGTACTATAGGTATTTGTACTCCACTGTCCAATACGATTAGCATGGTTTGCCTCGCGCATATCTACTTGGGGCGGTACAAACCTCAGTCATCTACAAATCGAGAAGCTCTATTAGCAATGGTTTCCCGCTTTATGAAAGATACTAATAATGTATGTGTTTAAAAAAACTAATAGCGGTAATAATGTACGTGTTCACTCAGGGTCGGTCATATAAACTGCAGCATAAGGTATCAGACAAATGCTACTGCATAAAAAAAATAGCAAAATGCTACCAAATATACATTAACTTTGAGCCTATATGTATGCATTTTTCAGCAATTTTTTTTACAAAACTCCAAAAATGCTAATTCAAAAGTATTCATACCCTGACAAGGAAAATTAAATTAATAGCTAGTTGAGGCATCTAAATGATTAGGATATTTGCCAGTGAGCTTTTGGCACAATTCTTTAGTGATTTTTGACCATTCTTCAAGGCAAAATTGTTCCAGTTCATTCAAATTCCGAGGACTTCTCTTGAGCACAGCCTCTTGAACTCATATCAAAGATTCTCAATCGGATTTAGATCAGGACATTTACTAGGTCATTCCAGAACCTTGACTTTATTCTTCTTCCTCACCAGACTTTCACCAAACGTAACGACTATCAGCATGACCAAATAGCTCGATTTTTGTTTCTGCATTCCACAAAACCTTTGACCAGAACTCATATCCATCATTCAAATGCCATTTTGCTAACTTTAAGCGTTTGGCCTTGTGACGTTTTCCTAAGAGTGGCTTTGTAACAGGGGGTCTTAGTACCTGCTACTTTAATTGTGGGTGTCCGCTGAATGATGAGAGAGAGACAGAGGGATGCAGCTGACAATGCCACTCAGGCGTCAAGATTTTATTAAAGTAAACAAAATGTTGTGACAGGTGGCTGCCACTAGGGTACCAGCAATGATAGCCCTAGTGCAGGAGGACATACACAGACAGAGCGTAATCAAAATAAGAGCTAAAAAAAAATGCAAAACAAAACACAGTGACAAACAGCTAAAAACAAAAGTTTGCCAAACACTGGCTTAGCGCTGCTCCCACTAAAAGGGAGGTCCCGCTCCGGAACCTACTCTGACACACTAAAATAAACTGGGGTGGGATCAAAATCCCCTAAATTAATCCCTATACAACTCACTCACACTGGCTCTCCACACAGTAGTGAGGCTGCATGCTTGCTGAAACAAAAACAACCGAACTGGCTTTCCAGCTCCTTTTTTATACCATGTGGCTGGGCTTAATTGATCATCAATTAGTCAATTAAGCCCCAGCCACATTCTGCACATGGATTTGGCAGAGTTGGATTTAACCCCATCCCTGCCAAACTTAAATTCAAAACTTCACAACTTTATATATAACTGCAAAAACCTGCCATATCTAGTGCACACTTATTCTATATATATTTTTAAACTATACATACACACAATACAATACATTATTTACACGTGCAGGGCTTTTGCCCTGCCACAGGCTTTTTCATTGGCCAGCGACCATTGAGACATTCATCATGCAATACTCAACCTTTGGCTGAAATGGAAACCCCAGTCCCACTTGCAGCCAATTCACTTTGAATATCTTTGGCAGCCCTCACAATTCTTCTACTTGTTCTTGGTGAAAAAACCTTCTTTCTTCCAGACCGAGGGAGCATTGTAACAGTACCATGAGTCTTGTACTTCTTGATAATAGAAACAATAGTTGAAATTGGGATACTCAAATGCTTGGGAATCCTGTTGTATCCTTCTCCAGCTTTATGACAATAAATAATTTTCTGCCTAAAGTCTTCAGATAGTTCTTAACTTTTTCCCATATTGACTTATTGATAATGACAGCAATCATCCTATGCCTAACCCTTTTATACTCTAAGAATGTTCACCTACAATCCAGTATTTTGTAGACTTTTCTAGAATTAGATTTTATCATACTGAAATTTCTAGCACCTTGTAAACAATACTATCATAGCATCAAAAGGTAGGAATACTTTTGAATTAGCATTTTTGGAGTTTTGCAAAAAAAAAAATGAAATAAATAATTGTAGAAATCTATTTCTTGTAACTTTTTTTTCCTCATCCACATAAGCAAAACTTTTGCTACAAAAGATTTTTCCTAAAATTCTTGTTTGAGAAATTTCTAGAAATTGTAAAATTTCCATTGGGGTATGCAAACTTAGGTCGAGTATTGCATGGTGAAGGCCTCAATGGTCGCAGGCCAAGGAAAAAGCCACTCTCAGGAAAATGTCACAAGGACAATCGCTTAAAGTTTACAAAACGGCATTTGAATGATGCATATGAGTTCTGGTCAAAGGTTTTGTGGAGTGATGAAACAAAAATCGAGCTATTTGGTCACGCTGATAGTCATTACGTTTGGAGAAAGTCTGGTGAGGCGTACAAAGAAAAGAACATGATACCTACTGTCAAGCATGGCCGATCATCTGAAACCCTCCGCTACAAAACTTTGTTTAAAGCGCAACTGGACGTTCCAACACGACAACGATCCAAAGCACACATCAAAATCTACTTCAGAATGGTTAAAGAAGAATAAAATCAAGGTTCTGGAATAGCCTAGTCAAAGTAAATCCGATTGAGAATCTTTGGTATGAGTTGAAGAAGGCTGTGCACAAGAGAAGTCCTCTGAATTTGAATGAACTGGAACAATTTTGCATTGATCACTAAATCACTAAAGAATTACTAAAGAATCATGCCAAAAGCTCATTGACAAATATTCTAATTGTTTAAAAGAGGTTGTTATTGCGAAAGGTGCCTCAACTAGCTATTAATTTCATTTTCCTTGTTGGTATGAATACTTTTGAATTAGCATTTTTGGAGTTTTGCAAAAAAAAACTATAAAATTCAAATAACACTGATAAGAAAGTGCAACACAATGTATAATACATCATTTTCTTTATTTCTTACATATAAAAAGAGAGCTCTGGTGTTTCGGCCAGCTTCAAATACTCCAAGGAATGAAAAAATGATCAATAAACAACCAAATGAGCAAGATGGGCCAAATGGACCTCCTCTTGTTTGTAACATTTCTTGTGTTCTTAAAAAGTCACATACGGCTCCCGAGTGGCGCATCCAGTAAAAGCACTCGCTAGAGTGCAGGATGCGCTCTATAGCCTGGACGTCGCCGGTTCGAGTCCAGGCTATTCCACAGCTGACCGTGGACGGGAGCTCCCAGGGGGCGGCGCTCAATTGGCCGAGCGTCGTCCGGGGGGAGGGAGGGTTAGGTCGGCCAGGGTGTCCTCGGCTCACCGCGCACCAGCGACCCCTGTAGTCTGGCCGGGCGCCTGCGGGCTTGTCTGTAAGCTGCCCAGAGCTGCGTTGTCCTCCGACGCTGTAGTTCTGAGGCTGCTGCACGGTGAGTCTGCAGAGCGTAAAGAAGCAGGCGACTGACGGCACACGCTTCGGAGGACAGCGTGTGTTCATCTTCGCCCCTCCCGAGTCAGCGCAGGGGTGGTAGCGGTGAGCTGAGCCTAAAAATAATTGGGCATTTCAAATTGGGGAGAAAATAATAAAAAAAAAAAACTAATTGGCAACGACTAAAATTTTAAAAAAAGTCACATACAATATAATACCTCTATGAATCTATACTGTTCAAATATTTTAGAAAGTAAAACAAGTAAACACAGAGTATAATGCTAAACTAGGCTTGCCTGATTGATTCATGTACACTGTAAAACATTTTTTTTTTAAACAAACACACGTTTAAATGTTGTATTCCTTAATTTTAAACACTGCATTAATTTTACAATTTTATAGACATTTTGAAAATCACCACTTCCAAATAATTTAATAAAATTAGTTCAGCGGACAATAAAACTTATTTCTGGCAAAGAACTGCTTTACTAAAAACACTGCTAACATACACAATTTAATTGTGAAAAATTCAAAGTTAAGCATTATATTTAATGGTACATTTCTAAAACAAATGGGCCACTAATGTAGATGCCTTCCTCTTACGTGGAATTAGAACAGAATTCTGTTTAAGTGTATTGAAGCCAAATGTCTCTGCAAAACAACGCCCTAGTGCACCTTAAATAAGAACAGAAGACATTTTACTACCAAGAGGAGGCCATTCGGCCCATCATGCTCGTTTGGTTGTTAACAATCTTGCAAAGAAAGTTAATTAGACAAAAGGCAACCACTCTGGCTACTATAATAAACTGTAAGTTGGCTAGTTGCACATACCGCAGTTTCTTCCTCTCATACGCCTCGTCTACAGCATTCTCCCATGGCATTGTTAACTCTACCAGGTGAACAAGGCGTGCTGATCCAGACTACAAGACAATATCTGGTCGAAGGTTAGTGGTGGCAATCTCAGGTGGAAAAATAAGCCGTTGACCAACATCTGCCAGCATTTTCCAGTCTCTAGCAGCTTCCAGTTGTCCTGGGCGAGGATTGGTTTTAACACCTTTTCTTGGTGGTTGCTCTCCTGGGCGGAGGAATGTTGTCTTTTGTTGGTAATTTATGGAACAGGTGGCAACTTATTGTTCATGTTACGCTTGTCTTCCAATGCCAAGGCCAAACATCGCAGCACCTGGTCATGGCGCCAAGTAAACCATCCTTGGCTAAGAGCCACCTTACATCCTATCAAAATGTGCCTTCATTTTGCAGGTGATGAACACAAAGGACATCAGGGATCCTCTCCTACCCAGAGGTTTAGGTTCTGTGGTGATTGGAGAACATCATATGTTGACCTGATGAGGAAACTGATCCAGCTCTGTTCCATTGACCATAGGTCTTGCCAGCCAATCTTGTGTTGTTCCACACTCTCCCATCTCATCCATTCTCCCTGCTTGGCCTGGGAAATGGCCTTTATGCACCTCATCCTCTCCTGCTTTTGCACCTCGTTGACTACCATCTTCCTCCGTTGAGCTGGGGCTGCCTTGTGCCATGTAGGAGGAGCTGAACTGAGACTAAAAACCCCTCTTCCATGCTGAACTTGCCCCATGACAGCGTGTGGAAGCGACATCGTGGGAGAAGTACAGTCGTGGACAAGTACAACGCAGTTAGAAGCAGTTTGAAAGCAGGTTGACAGCTGCAGAAGCAAAACTAAACTTCCAAAAAAATGGTCTTCAAGCCAGTAATCTGTGACAACTGCATGATGTGGGAAATCCGAGAAAACCCAACAGAGCTCAACCAAGTTTGTGTAAAGTGCTGCATGATCCAGGACTTGCTTCAGCGATTAAGCCTGCTAGAAAAGGAGCTGGAGGAAATGAGACAGCAACAGGAGCTTGAGGAGCTGACACACCCACAATTCATGGAAGTCTGCACCCCTAGCAGACTGAAAGCCACCAGGGAGATGGAAGAGAGTCATAACAGCTGGGTTCAGATAGGCAGAAGCAGGGAAAAAAAGAAACTTCGTCAAACACAACCACCAGAAATCCAGACATCCAACACATTTGAGCCACTTGAACATTTAGACGACCAAAACAAACATCAAGAGAACGAAAGAAACAACATCCAAGACCCTATACACAGTGCTGACCAGGCAGCAAAAAGAAGGGAGGACATGATTGTTGGGGACTCCATATTGAGAAACTGTCACAAAGACGGCCGGAGTGGGTGGTGTCAGACCAGAGCCAGGAAGTAACACACAGAGACTTGGAGTTTTGGTTAAACTGAGCGCGTGATCGCGCTCAGCATTTAATAATTAACAGAACAGAACAGAAAATAAAAGGTTTTAAACACAAAAACAGGACACGGCACTTGAGGCCAAAATAAAAGGACAAACAAAACGTACTAACACACAAACGGTGGATGCACAGACAACCGAACAAACACGGTGAGTGAAAACACTTATTTACTTTACGTTGTTTTATTTTCTCCTTCTCTCTCTCCCATTCTCCACTCACCGAACACCCAACCCCCAGTGAGTGAAAACATGCAGCTTTTATGCAGTTGTACCGAGACTCGATTGCTAGTCAATCATTCAATTGGAATCTCGGTACAACTGCACGTGAATTAATTAAAGTGCAATTCCTGTGCTCACATATTATTACTTTTTACTTGCACGTGATGTGATGTGCCATCCCGTGCCTAATACAAATATACAATTTACACACACGTGAAACACAGACCCGCTTATATCCCGTGTACCAATGCCTATACACCAACATTTACACACAACACGTAACATATAACATACACAGGGGGGCACTTTGCCACATATACCCCCTTGTGCAACGCACATGGCCTCAATGGCCACCTCCCCCTCAGTCCCAAAGTCCCGGAGAGGGGGAAGCAAGTTGTTTCTGGGGGGTGGCCATGGTGGAATGTCTGGCACCCCCCAATTCTTCGTGGCTGGCAGCTCCCTCTTCCGGGGCTTCAGCCACACTATCTCCTGCCGCGAAAGAACAGCTGGGGAGCTGGTCTCCTGACCTCCCCTTCTTCATGGCCCGGCAGTTCCCCTCTGTGGGGCTCCGCCACCCAATTTCCAGCAGCGAAACTGCTGCGGGGAGCTGGTCTCCTGACCTCCCCCCCTTCTTTGTGGCCGCCAGCTCCCCTCCGTGGGGCTCCGGCCATCGTGTTTCCTGCCACGGAAATGCAGCTGGGGAAGCTGGTCTCCTGACCTCCCCCTCTTTCTTTATGGCCGGCAGCTCCCCTTCATGGAGCTCCGGCCACAGTGTAGCGACCCGAGGCAAAGCAGAGGCCCCGGCGACCCCAGGCGACGCAGGACCCTCGACGACCCCAGGCGAAGCAGGATCCCTGGCGACCCCAGGCGATGGCAGCAGCAGCGGCCCCTCGGGAGGCGACGGCAGCAGCAGCGGACCCTCGGGAGGCGACGGCAGCAGCAGCGGACCCTCGGGAGGCGACGGCAGCAGCAGCGGACCCTCGGGAGGCGACGGCAGCGGACCCTCGGGAGGCGACGGCAGCAGCAGCGGACCCTCGGGAGGCGAACTTGGGAGGGGAGCCCCTGGCCATAGGGGCGGCAGCGGGAGCTCCACTTCTCCCTCGCACCCTGCACCCTGTGTGGAGCAAAAGGCAGCCCCAGGCGATGCGGAACAGGCAGCCCCAGGCGATGCGGAGCGGCTGGCAACCCCAGGCGATGCGGAGCGGCTGGCAACCCCAGGCGATGCGGAGCGGCTGGCAACCCCAGGCGATGCGGAGCGGCTGGCAACCCCAGGCGATGCCAGACAGACATCCTTGGGCGGCGCGTGGCGAGCATCCTGGGCTTGCGTGGCAGGCATCCTTGGGCGGCGAGGCGGGCATCCTTGGGCGGCGAGGCAGGCATCCTTGGGCAAAGCGAGACAGGCATCCTTGGGCGGCGAGGCAGGCATCCTTGGGCGGCGAGGCAGGCATCCTTGGGCTAAGCGGGGCAGGAGTCAGGACAAACTGGGGTGCGGGTGTTGGCCCGCTTCCGACCCCTGCGGCCGGGCGGTTCTTCCCGTGCTTCCCTCAGCAGCCTATGCAAGGGCTGCTGAGGACCGCCAGCATCTAGTCCTGGTTTTTCTGGTGAAGGGAGAGGCAGCTCCTGCTCCTCTCCCTCGTGACGGTGGGGAAGTAATACCAGCAGGCATTCATCCTCTGCTGGTTGGGGAGTGTTACCAGCAGGCATTCATCCTCTGCTGGTGGGGGAAGTGATACCAGCAGGCATTCCTCCTCTGCTGGTGGGGTTGGCGGAGGCAGAGGCAGCTCCTGCAGCTCTGCTCCTGCCAGTGGAGGTGGGGCGGCGTGTAGTCTCCTGGTGGCGGAGGTGGGAGGCGTGTAGTCTACCCTTGTTTCAGGGGACTGGTGCGGCCCTCCCTCTCTTGCAGGGGACTGGTGCGGCTCTGCCTCGGAAGGGGAGACCAGCAGGCATTCACCCTCTGCTGGTGGACAGGGACCCAGCAGGCATTCACCCTCTGCTGGTGGACAGGGACCCAGCAGGCATTCACCCTCTGCTGGTGGAGACTGTGGACGCTCTACCTTCCTCTTCTTGGGCCGTGGGCCACCCCGACTCCTCCCTCTTGGGCTGTGGACGCACCGACTCCTCCCTTTTTGGGCTGTGGACCTGCGACTCCTCCCTTTTGGGCTGTGGGCGCACCCACTCCTCCCTCTTGGGCTGTGGACGTTCAGGCTCCTCCCACTCAGGCGTGGGGCCGCCGGGCTCTTCCCACTCAGGCGTGGGGCGCCGGGCTCCTCCCGCTCGGGCTGTGGACGCTCAGGCTCCTCCCGCTCGGGCTGTGGACGCCAGGCTCCTCCCGCTCGGGCTGTGGGCTCAGGCTCCTCCCGCTCGGGCTGTGGACGCTCAGGCTCCTCCCGCTCGGGCTGTGGACGCTCAGGCTCCTCCCGCTTGGGCTGTGGGCGCCAGGCTCCTCCCGCTTGGGCTGTGGACGCTCAGGCTCCTCCCGCTTGGGCTGTGGATGCTCAGGCTCCTCCCGCTTGGGCTGTGGACGCCAGGCTCCTCCCGCTCAGGTACTGGAGAGGGCAGCCACTGTACCTCCTCCTCCCCTCTTGCTCACTGGAAGGCATCCCTCCCATGTCTGCCGCTAGGTACCCCAGCACCACCATGGTGAGGTCACGAACTGATGCCGGGTTGTGCTGTTGCTCCCAGTCCTCCCATCGTTCTCCATCTCGCATCCGCAGTGTGTTAATAACCCAGGGGAGGTCACTGGCGAAGTTCCCCTCGGGGTGCACCAGCCAGTCCCATATTTCCCGGGACGGTGGGGAACCCGGTGGCAGTGGGGGTAGAGGGGTGGCTACTGCCCCGTTGTGGCTGTCCTCCTCCCAGCCCGGCATGTAGGATGAGGGCTGCAGCTGTTGTTGTTGTTGCTGCTGCTGCTTCTGCTGCTTCCTGCAGCTCTTTCTTCCCATCCTCGCTTTACTTTTTTTTTTTTTTTTTAATCCAAGAAAATGCGGTTCCTGCTCTGGCCTGAGTCCTGGAGGCGCTGTCGATCCCACGCAGGACACCACGTGTCACAAAGACGGCCGGAGTGGGTGGTGTCAGACCAGAGCCAGGAAGTAACACACAGAGACTTGGTGTTTTGGTTAAACTGAGCGCGTGATCGCGCTCAGCATTTAATAATTAACAGAACAGAACAGAAAATAAAAGGTTTTAAACACAAAAACAGGACACGGCACTTGAGGCCAAAATAAAAGGACAAACAAAACGTACTAACACACAAACGGTGGATGCACAGACAACCGAACAAACACGGTGAGTGAAAACACTTATTTACTTTACGTTGTTTTATTTTCTCCTTCTCTCTCTCCCGTTCTCCACTCACCGAACACCCAACCCCCAGTGAGTGAAAACATGCAGCTTTTATGCAGTTGTACCGAGACTCGATTGCTAGTCAATCATTCAATTGGAATCTCGGTACAACTGCACGTGAATTAATTAAAGTGCAATTCCCCGTGCTCACATATTATTACTTTTTACTTGCACGTGATGTGATGTGCCATCCCCGTGCCTAATACAAATATACAATTTACACACACGTGAAACACAGACCCGCTTATATCCCGTGTACCAATGCCTATACACCAACATTTACACACAACACATAACATATAACATACACAGGGGGGGCACTTTGCCACAGAAACACAGCAAGTTCAGTTCGCAGTTTGGACCCCCTTACTACAACAGTGTGCTGTCTTCCAGGAGCCTCTGTCAAGCACATCACTGAGAACGTGGACAGGCTCCTAGAACGAACAGGAGACGACCCGGTAGTAGTCATCCACATCGGTACAAACAACATTGGAAGAGACAGACCAAGATCCCTGCAAAACAAATTCAGAGAGCTAGGAAGGAAATTAGACCAAAACAAGACAAGACCAAAACTGTGGTATTTTCTGGGATACTGCCGGCACCTTGCAAAGGACCATATGGACAGCTGGAAATACAAAATCAAAATGCATGGCTGAAATCGTGGTGCACACAGAAGGCTTCACCTTTCTTGAACATTGGAGCATATTCTACAACAAGGACTATACAGGTGGGACGGACTGCACTTAAACGAAAGGGAACCAATCTACTCGGAGAAAGGATCCTTCACGAGGTCCAGAAGCATTTAAACTAGAAAGGAAGGGGGGAGAAAAAAAAAACAGAAGGGAGACCACATCAAAACAAGGGCAACAACTCAGGTAAGACCACTATTAAATGTATTTATCTTAATGCTAGAAGTCTCAGAAACAAAATGTTAGAACTTGAAGCTACTGCACTAACAAGTAACTACGATGTGATAGGTGTTACAGAAACTTGGTTGTCTGAGAGTGATGGAGACGAATATAATATTAGTGGGTACACACTATATAGGAAAGACAGGCAGGACAGAAGAGACGGAGGGGTAGCGCTATACATAAGAAATAGTCTTGAAGCCCAGGTGTTGACATTCAATGACATTCGAAATGCGTGTAGAAACGGAGAAGCCATACTAATGGGGGATTTCAACTTCCCCCATATAAAATGGGAAAACCCGATGGGGGGCACGACGGACAAAATTAAAATGGTGGAAATGACAAATGACTGCTTCCTAACGCAATTTGTCAAGGCACCGACTAGAGGGGAGGCATGCCTTGATTTAGTCTTTTCAAATAATGAAGACAGAATAACTAAAACAGAGGTCAGAGAGCCATTGGTAAACTCAGACCACAACATGGTCTCATTTGAAGTATTTTTTAAAACCCCAAAAGTAATGACTAAAGCTAAGGTTTACAATTTTAGAAAAGCAAACTATGAAGGTATGAAACAGAGACTATCAGAAGTAGATTGGAGTAAAACAGAGAAAACATCCACAGAAAAAGGATGGCTGTTTTTTAAAAATGTAGTACTAGAGGCACAAAACAATTACGTCCCAAAAGTAGACAAATCTAAATCTAAAACAAAATGGCCAAAATGGTTTAATAGATCAATTAAAATAAATATTCAGCGAAAAAAGGCACTTTACAGAGCGTTTAAAAGGGACCAAAAACAAAGTACACAGAAAGAGTACTTGGAACTGCAAACACAAGTCAAAAGGAAGTTAGAAAGGCCAAGAGAGAGATAGAAATCAATATTGCTAAGGGGGCTAAAACCAATTCCAAAATGTTTTTCCAGTATTATAACAGCAAGAGAAAATTCAGAGGAGGTTAAATGTCTAAGAGACACAAATGGCAAAATCATAGATGAAGAAAAAAAAATAGCAAATATATTAAATGATTACTTTTCACAGGTTTTTACAAAGGAGGACACAAACAACATGCCCCACATGTCGACCTGTTCCAATCCAATTTTACATAACTTTAGCATAACAGAGGCAGAAGTGTTAATTATTTACAAACCGCTAACCAAGATCATGCAACAGTCTCTTGACACAGGGGTTGTACCGACAGACTGGAAAATAGCAAACGTAATACCGATCCACAAAAAGGGAGACAAAACCAAACCAGGTAACTACAGACCAATAAGCCTGACTTCTATTATATGTAAACTTATGGAAACTATAATAAGATCCAAAATGGAAAATTACCTATATGGTAACAATATCCTGGGAGACAGTCAGCATGGTTTTAGGAAAGAGAGATCGTGTCTAACTAACCTACTTGACTTTTTTGAGGATGCAACATTGAAAATGGATAATTGCAAAGCATACGACATGGTTTATTTAGATTTCCAGAAAGCTTTTGACAAAGTCCTGCATAAAAGATTAATTTTCAAACTAAACTCAGTAGGGATTCAAGGAAGTGCATGCACATGGATTATGGAGTGGTTAACATGTAGAAAACAGAAAGTACTGACTAGAGGAGAAACCTCAAAATGGAGCGAGGTAACCAGTGGTGTACCACAGGGATCAGTATTAGGTCCTCTGCTATTCCTAATCTACATTAATGATTTAGATTCTGGTATAGTAAACAAACTCGTTAAATTTGCAGACGACACAAAAATAGGAGGCGTGGCAAACACTGTTGCAGCAGCAAAGGTCATTCAAAATGATCTAGACAGCATTCAGAACTGGGCAGACACATGGCAAATGAAATTTAATAGAGAAAAGTGTAAAGTATTGCATGCAGGCAATAAAAATGTGCATTATAAATATCATATGGGAGATACTGAAATTGAAGAAGGGAACTTTGAAAAAGACCTAGGAGTTTATATTGACTCAGAAATGTCTTCCTCTAGACAATGTGGGGAAGCTATAAAAAAGGCCAACAAGATGCTCGGATGTATTGTGAGGAGTGTTGAATTTAAATCAAGGGAAGTAATGTTAAAACTTTACAATGCATTAGTAAGACCTCACCTAGAATATTGTGTTCAGTTCTGGTCACCTCGTTACAAAAAGGATATTGCTGTTCTAGAAAGAGTGCAAAGAAGAGCAACCAGAATTATCCCTGGTTTAAAAGGTATGTCGTTTGCAGACAGGCTAAAAGAATTGAATCTATTCAGTCTTGAACAAAGAAGACTACATGACGATCTGATTCAGACATTCAAAATCCTAAAAGGTATAGACAATGTCGAGCCAGGGGACTTCTTTGACCTGAAAAAACAAGGACCAGGGGTCACAAATGGAGATTAGATAAAGGGGCATTCAGAACAGAAAATAGGAGGCACTTTTTTACACAGAATTGTGAGGGTCTGGAACCAACTCCCCAGTAATGTTGTTGAAGCTGACACCCTGGGATCCTTCAAGAAGCTGCTTGATGAGATTCTGGGATCAATAAGCTACTAAAAACCAAACGAGCATGATGGGCTGAATGGCCTCCTCTCGTTTGTAAACTTTCTTATGTTCTTCTTATGTTCTAATAACAGAGTTTTGTTTTAAAAGCTCCAAAAAACATAGTATTGAAATCGTATTTTTATTTTCCCCTGATATTAGTTATGGTAGGATTTTGATATCATGATATACCGTAGGTATCGATACACCGCGGAACACTACTTCATGCAGTGCTGAATTAATTTCAGAATTTCAGGTTATCGTTTCCAAATTCATTTTACTAGGAATACAGGCTTTAAGACATTGATTAAGTCTGAGCGTTTGTTAACGAACGCTCCTAGTTTCTTCTGTTAGTATTTATACCGTGTGCAGCTAGTAGAAGTGACTGGTGATGGAGTGATTTCATTAACCCTGTAATGCCTGCTCTGTCTCCTTGTCTCAGTGGGTCAGTTCTGTTTCCTGATTCGGAAGAGGATAGAGCTGCAAGCTGAAGAGGCTCTCTTCTTCTTTGTCAATAATGTGCTGCCTCCCTCCAGCGCTACCATGGGACAAGTGTATGAGGTCAGTAAAGGGACACACAGACACACACAGAATGAGACATGCACACAAGTGTATGAGGTCAGTATTGAGATGCAGACACACAGAATGAGACAAGCACACAAGTGTACGAGGTCAGTATAGAGACGCAGACACACAGAATGAGACAAGCACACAAGTGTACGAGGTCAGAATAGAGACACACACAGAATGAGACATGCACACATGCATTGTGATGTAATATTGTACTAATGCATTTCTCAGTTGCTTCTGCTTCAAAATGAAAGTACATTGAAATACTTGTTTGAATCCTGAATTTTACACCTATACAGTGTTTCTAAACAGTGGATTACTATTTTCTCTCTTTTTCTCTCTTTCAGGAACACCAGGAGGAAGACTTCTTCCTGTACCTTGCCTACAGCAATGAGAGCGTGTATGGCTAGAGGGACAGAAGACAAGGACAAGGAGAGAGACAGGGAGAGAGGCAGAGAGAATGTGATGTAACACACAGATGTGTGTCCAGTAAAGATAATTAGGAAATGAAAATCTGCATGAACAAAGTCCATTACTCCATATTGCTGGTACTCTCAGTATAGTACAGTACAGTTCTCCCATTATTCAGCAATATTTTATGACAACAAGGTTGGAAACTCACACTAGCCCTGCACCCAATCCTGGGAAGTTTGCTGTGAAAGCATTTGTAAACTGAAAAGGTGCTGCTGCCAATTATTTTACACAGTATACAGGAAGCCAGCAGTGTCAGGGGGCAGCAGTCTAAAAGGCCACACCTTTCTTTCAGTTTTAACCTCATGCTTTAGGAACAATGGGGACCTTTTTGACTGCTGCACCCTGACACTGCTGGTAAAGTCTTTGCTTTATTGATCAAACATTAATTAGCTGAAAATGGAAGTTTAAAAAAATATATTTTGCTGGGAAAAAAACGTATTTAGGACTTTGTGAAATGGAACTGCGTGTCTTTCAGCTTTATCTCCACAATTGAGAAACCTGATCCCAAACTCAATACACAGTCATAAAAACGTTCTGTCCTGTACACAGGGCTATGCTCGTGTGACCACACTATGTAAAACACTACTCGGCATGTCTATATAAAGTTCAGATCTAAAGGCATTGCCTGCTGTGCGCTGGACAGAGCCTGGTAGAACTACAGAAATTATCAAGCATGTCAATGGAAAGTCCTTATATAAAGGCTGCTGGCTTGAGTCTCGCTGTGCTTTTCCTATGTACAGTAAGATGCTGGCATGACCAAAACACTAAAACTACAGCAACTACCCACATGTTAAGTTATACAAACACATAATTAGAGGATTTAAAAATAATTGGGAGTTATTGATTTTCACTGGACCTGACAGATCTCTTCATTAATGATGTGAAGCTATCAAAAATCAAGTATATTTCCTTAAACAATGATCATAATATATAAAAATGGAAAAGCTGATTGGATGGCAGTATTTATTTGTTAAAGAAGTGCTAACCAATGTTTTAATATGTTCTTACCTTTCAGTATTCACCCCTTCTATTATGCTGAAAATCTTTTTTTTTCTGTTAATTCAGGAAAAGCAGATCCTTCAAAAACAACGGTCTGTAGCAAACTGCTGCATCCTGGTACATTTGCTGTAGTTTGCATGTCTTGATTGCAGCGAGCCCATTGGTTTGTTTTCACTACAACACTTGGGAAGTGATCCTGTACCAGGAAGTAGCAGCAACTTTGCATCTATCGCGTTGTCTTTGACATCTGTCTGATCCAAATTGAAGTATAAAAGGCAAGCAAAGAACCGCGAGATCTTCTACAGAAGAAAGGGGGTGTTAGTGATAATGTTGCCAGTGCTAATAGAAGATTTGGTAATAAAAGGTCAGACATTTGATTTTAAAGAGGCTGTGTTTAGCACTCCTTTAAATGAAACGTCACCTTGTTTTTTGATATATTTTTCTCCCAGTGGAAAAGTGAATTAAGCACTCTTCTGTCTCTCTCTCTGGCAAGTTCAAGTTCAAATGCTTTATTGGCATGACAAGCGCTTTTCTGTCTCTGTCTCCTGCATTTTCAAGAATTCAGTTTCACACTGAAACTCAAGCTGTTTACTTGGGGTGGGTTTTTTTGTTTGTTTGTTTTTTGTAAAACGTTAATAAAAAAAAAAAAAAAAAAACAATAAAAATGAAATCGTAATATATGAAAAAAAATCTGAAAAGATGCGTTTTTTTTGTTCTTTCTTTCAAATAATATCAGTTCATATTATCTCCACAAGGGACACAGTGAAGGCCTCTGTCCTTTTGTCTGTCTATGTGGCCGTCATATATCTTTACCAAACCGTCTGTCCGATTGTGATGAAACTTGGTGAGGACATTCAGTTATTGAGTCTGGGGGTATGTGGAGGTACCTGTCAGTTGGGTAATGGCAGCAAACAATCGAACCTAAGTTTTGCCATCAACTTGTGTGAAAAAATCTGAAGGGGAAAAAAAAACAGAAACAGACTAACAGTACCAAAGAAAATTGCAACACAGCAAAAGGTATGTTTAATACAAGCTTTACAAAAGCACTAACTGATGCCTTCAGTGGCTGCAGAACACCACAAACAACAAAAAGAATTAACGAAAAGGAAGAATGAATGAGTCCTTGTCAGTCCACTACAATATAATATCTTCTTGGTGTCTGTTAGTTTACTACATTCTCCCAGAGATTTAGTTTCAATACAGCTGCAGACAAACAGTTTCCCTGTTCAGTTTGACCCTACATACAATTCCTTCTTGCAGTCTTAGTCTACAGTCTGCCTGGTTCTGTAAATCTACGTTTATCCTATACATTTTCATTAAAAAAGACGACTTCAGATTTAGTATGTATGATCGTATTTTTATTTTCCTTTTTCAAATACTCATGCAGTAAGTCATCAATTGCGGTGTTTTTGCAATGTAAAAAGTTACTGGAAAAGTTGAAACCTGAAAATAAAAGTAAAAATCTATACAAGATCCTCATAAAGAAACATGATCCCAGTTATTTGTTAAGTAAAATACTATGCCATTTATGACTGTTTAAACTTTTACAACCTTGATTCTAGTATAGTTTAGCCTTCAGCCTGCCTTACCAGAAAGAAATGAACACCTTGTTGACAGTCCAGTTTGTTATTTTTTACTTCCATTATCTCTTGGCACCACATTGTTCCAGAGTTTAGCCTTTTGTGCACTCTGCTGTAACAGAAGGGTAGGCCTTGTTGACAGTCCAGTTGGTCTTTGTGGTTGAGTTTAGGCAGGACTCGTGGCCTCAGAGGATGGAGTAATCAGATGGTAGGGGAAAGCCTGCCTCCCTCAGATATTGGATCATGCTGATTGGCTCTGGCACTCGAAGCACTGTCCTGTCATCACCATGCTTCTCTCCCGATTGAAGCCTGCGGGAAAGCTCAGCCAATGAGGGACGGTCTGATGCTTTCCACTGGCAACAAGCTTTCATGATGTTATACCTAGAGAGAGGGAGGGAGCATCTGTCAGTGGTTGTATTTCTTGACTGGAGCATTTTTTTATTATGAAATAATGAGCTTTGATTTCCTTGAACAAGAAATGCAAAACGGTCAAACACACACACACACACACACACACACACACCCCCCCACACACACACAGACTCACACAAACAGACACACACACACACCTGGACTCACAGGCACACACACAAACTCCGACTCACACAAACATACACACACAAACAGGCAGACTCACAGCGCTGTTTTGCAGTTGGGGGGTCTCTTCAATGTGTAGCCCCTCTGCAGTTGCTGCAGAAGCTCTTCAGGGGGAATTTCAGGAAACGGGGCATCGCCTGCAAATACAACAGAAGGGATCCACTCAATCAAAGGGGGTAAAAGCCACTGAGCCCATCAGAGATAGGTGAGCGCTTACCTACCTAAAGTCATCATCTCACACAGCATGATCCCAAACGACCACCTGAAAAGAAAAATGCACAGAGTATGACTACCAAACACAAACAACCACCGAGCATTATCAATGGCATGTTGTCACCACCTATTGGCAACAGCTCAGTACTGCACTGACAGGTCTCCAATACAGAATCACAGTGAATTGCCAAGGGAGATTTGCTTCCCCCATTGGCTATAACGCAGAACTGCACTCACACAGATTCCCTATAATATCACACTGCAACCACACAGAGCATCACAGTGTATTATCAATAGAGATACTGCACTCACACATCGCTGCTGGGAGTTGTGGGTCTCCTGGCCAGTCTCTCGGGGGCGTGCCACTTCCTAAACCATGCCCCTTCTCCTGCAGGCACCGCCCCCCTGCTGTGGGTCCAGTAGGCAGTGCCCAATCTGCCCAGCTTCGCTGTCAGCCCTTCTCCAATCAGCACGCTGCGAGCCGCCACGTCACCATGGAGATAGCCCTTCCCATGCAGATACTCCTGAAACAGCCAATCACAGAGCATGGGGGGTGGAGTTAGAACATAGAAAAATAAGTTAAAAATAGATCACCTGTGACAAGCTATAACTATGGAAGAGTGGATGTGGGGTATGAATCTACAGTGTGGGGGTGTCAGGCTGTAGAGAGTGAATCTACAGTGTGGGGGTGCCAGGGTGTGGAGTATGAATCTACAGTGTGGGGGTGTCAGGGCGTGGGTTAAGAATCTACAGTGTGGGGATGTCAATGTGTGGGGTATGAATCTACAGTGTGGGTGTGTCAGGGTGTGGGATATGAATCTACAGTGTGGGGGTGTCAGGGTGTAGAGAGTGAATCTACAGTGTGGGGGTGCCAGGGTGTGGGGTATGAATCTACAGTGTGGGGGTGTCAGGGTGTAGAGAGTGAATCTACAGTGTGGGGGTGCCAGGGTATGGAGTATGAATCTACAGTGTGGGGGTGTCAGGGCGTGGAGTAAAAATCTACAGTGTGGGGATGTCAATGTGTGGGGTATGAATCTACAGTGTGGGGGTTTCAGGGTGTACAGAGTGAATCTACAGTGTGGGGGTGCCAGGGTGTGGGGTATGAATCTACAGTGTGGGGGTGTCAGGGTGCAGAGAGTGAATCTACAGTGTGGGGGTGCCAGGGTGTAGAGAGTGACTCTAAATGGACATCGTAATAAATTTGTTATAGAGGGGAGAAATGGTTTGCAGCCCTGGTTGTTATTGACCCTACAGTATATGACTGAATTGGATTAAGGTGTTGCTAGCAAGGACAGTTGGCACTAGGCCATGTCCTGTTCAGGGATATTCTGAAGCAGCCTGCACGTCTTAAAGTACTGTACATACAGCTAGAGGTGACATTTAAACAGGTTTGTTTCACCCCTCCCGCACCATTGTGTGTGTTTTGCAATCATTCAGAGTGGTAATCAGTTCTGTTGGGTTAATATTGAGATCTCTATCAAGTCTTGCTTGCAGGCCTGTGGGGGTTTCCTGAATTTTTGTTCCCTATCAATTCGAAGACCATCACCAATGACATTACGTATGGGATATGCCAGCACATTGGGTAGGTATCTGTCACAAAGACGGCCGGAGTGGGTGGCGTCAGACCAGAAGCAGGAAATAAACAGACAGAGATGTGTGGTTTGGTGAAGCTGAGCGAATGCTTTCGCTCAGCATTTAATAAACAGAACAGAAAATAAAAAGGTTTGAAACAACAAAAACACAGGACACGGCACTATACGCCAAAATAAACAGACAAACAAAAACGGACTACACAGACAAACACGGTGAGCTTCTACTTTTCTTATTTTAAATCTTATAAACAATTACCTCCGTCTCCAATCCCGTTCTCCACTCACCGAACACACAACCCCGACTGAATGAAAATGTGCATCTATATATACTGTTGTGCTGGGATTCAATTACTAATTAATTATTCACTTGAATCCCAGCACGTGAATTAATTCTGTGCAACCCCGTGCTCACATATTACATTTAACCAGCACGTGAAGTGATTTGTGCCCTCCTCGTGCCTAAATACAAATCTACCTTTTTAAATCACACGTGAAACACAGACCCGTTTATATCCCGTGTACCAATCTATACACCAACATTAACACACGCACGCAACATACAACACATAATAAGCACACAGGGGCGGACACATTGCCACAGTATCGCTGAGTTCTCTGTACCAGAGCTGCCAATAGGCCCCTTCCTGGGATGATGCACTCGGTCCTGCCCACTGAGGGAATAAAACTGTCATCCTGAGGAAGCCATTTATTACCTATATGGTAACAATATCCTGGGTGACAGCCAGCATGGTTTTAGGAAAGGGAGATCATGTCTAACTAACCTACTTGACTTTTTCGAGGATGCAACATTGAAAATGGACAACTGCAAAGCATACGACATGGTCTATTTAGATTTCCAGAAAGCTTTTGACAAAGTCCCGCATAAAAGATTAATTCTCAAACTGAACGCAGTAGGGATTCAAGGAATTGCATGCACATGGATTAGGGAGTGGTTAACAGGTAGAAAACAGAAAGTACTGATTAGAGGAGAAACCTCGAAATGGAGTGAGGTAACCAGTGGTGTACCACAGGGATCAGTATTAGGTCCTCTGCTATTCCTAATCTACATTAATGATTTAGACTCTGATATAGTAAGCAAACTCGTTAAATTTGCAGACGACACAAAAATAGGAGGAGTGGCAGACACTGTTGAAGCAGCAAAGGTCATTCAAAATGATCTAGACCGCATTCAAAATTGGGCAGACACATGGCAAATGAAATTTAATAGAGAAAAGTGTAAAGTATTGCATGCGGGCAATAAAAATGTTCATTATAAATATCATATGGGAGATAGTGAAATTGAAGAAGGAACTATGAAAAAGACCTAGGAGTTTATGTTGACTCAGAAATGTCTTCATCTAGACAATGTGGGGAAGCTATAAAAAAGGCTAACAAGATGCTTGGATATATTGTGAGAAGTGTTGAATTTAAATCAAGGGAAGTAATGTTAAAACTCTACAATGCATTAGTAAGACCTCACCTAGAATATTGTGTTCAGTCCTGGTCACCTCGTTACAAAAAGGATATTGCTGCTCTAGAAAGAGTGCAAAGAAGAGCAACCAGAATTATCCCGGGTTTAAAAGGCATGTCGTATGCAGACAGGCTAAAAAGAATTGAATCTATTCAGTCTTGAACAAAGAAGACTACGCGGCGATCTGATTCAAACATTCAAAATCCTAAAAGGTATGGACAATGTCAACCCGGGGACTTCTTTGACTTGAAAAAAAAAAAGGACCAGGGGTCATAAATGGAGATTAGATAAAGGGGCATTCAGAACAGAAAATAGGAGGCACTTTTTTACAGAGAATTGTGAGGGTCTGGAACCAACTCCCCAGTAATGTTGTTGAAGCTGACACCCTGGGATCCTTCAAGAAGCTGCTTGATGAGATTCTGGGATCAATAAGCTACTAACAACCAAACGAGCAAGATGGGCTGAATGGCCTCCTCTCGTTTGTAAACTTTCTTATGTTCTTATGTTCTTATGTTCTTCTTATGTTCTTATTTCTCTTTTTCCTTCTCAAGATGGTAAGGTAAGATAGCTGAGCATGTTGATAGAAAAGAGTCGATTGTATTTCCCTTGCATTTGTGCTGAAAGCTAGCTCGCTGCTTTCTCGGAATCAACAGCTTTGAAAAGACTGAGCCTTTCACCTTTCTGTCTTTCAGCGGCCTCCTCAATTGCGTGGTAGGCCACTCTTTGCTATCTGTCTGTCGTGTGTGAGCGACTGCCTGTGCAGTCACCCGCGAGTGGTTGTCTATTTCTTTCTTGAGAGTACACAGTTCCTCCACGGGGCTAGACCTTGCCCTATCCCCGCTGTTGAGTGACTTTCCCAGCCGTGCTCTCCTCCACGGGGCTAGGCCTTGCTGCATCCCCACTGTCGAGTAGACCTCGACGGCTGCGTAGGCCCACCCACCTCGGTGAGTCGGGCCTTGTAAACAAACAGTGTGCTCTCCCCTACACTATCTTTCTACCGTGGTTTTGCTGTCTGCTTCAACTCGCCCACCGCGGCTTCAGCCCTTGTGTTCCCCTGGTGCACGTTACGCGCTGACCAGGTGTGTGTGACTGCGCAGTTATGGTAGGCACAACTGCGTAGCGCCCCCCCCCCTCAGTGATTCGGTACCGCGGCACACGCATAGCCCTTGGTACTTAAGTATCTCGGTGCAGAGCGTTAGTGCACAGTCACAGCGCTGCACGGTGCTTGGTACTCACTGCTACAGCGCTAGTACACGGTGCACACAGTGCTTACGGTACTCTGTGCTTGGTAGGCAGGTGTCTAGTACCTCAGTGCGCATAGTGCCCTCGGGTACGAGGTGCCTCATTGCCCTCTGCCTGTAGACGGTGCTCCACTCCGCTGTAGGCTATGCGCTGCCCCGGGCGTGTGACTGCACGTAGTCCAGACTAGACACCTCTGTCCAGTTGCTGTGATAGAGACTGTGTGAAATAGCACTCTCTCGAGTTTTCTGGGTTTCCTCTGCAATTTCATTGCTGGAAGCTGGCTTGCCACTTCCCTGGAATCAGAAACCCCGCTTCTGTGAATTCAGCTATAAACGCTGCACAACTGCGCTGTGTTTACTCTTTTTCTTTTCAACAGCCTACATCGCTTTGCGATTGCACTTTGCTTTTTAACCTTACAGCGCTCGGTGTTTTGTTTTTTCCTCTGCTATTGCAGCTTAAAAAAAAAAAAAACAGAGGCGCGTTGTTTCAGCCTGACTACTACCTTTTTCTGTTAGTTTGGTTTTTATTTTTATTTTGCCAATGTGCTATTGGAGTGCAGGGGTGCGTGTGTGTATTTAATTTTATTTCTTTATTTAAAATAAATAAATAATTGTGTTTGTCCTTTTGTGTACCCCTGTGCTGGTAACTGTTTGCAGTGCAGGGGTGTGTCTGTCGTGTGTAAATAAAAATAAACAAAATACATAAAATGAGCGGGCAAACACCACAGCCCCCCAAACAATGGGCAAAGGTGGTGGCGAGCAACGCATCCCCCCCATTCAAGAACATCACCAGGAGGCACGGGGTCAGGTGCCTGCTACGAAACTCCCTCTCAATCGAGGCCTTCGTCAAGGCCATGGCGAAGGCGGTGGGACCAACAGCAATCGTGGCGGCCTCTAAAATGTATGGGAAAGCGGTGTTTTTCCTAAAATCGGAGGCCGCCGCGAGCACAGCGATCGAGAGGGGTCTCAGCGTGGGGAGCATGTTTGTCCCCATTGAGCCCCTCGCGGGGTTGGGCAGCAGGTTCATCCTGTCTAATGTGCCACCTTTTATACAGGATGCCCTGCTCACGCCCCATCTGCAAGCCCTGGGGGAGCTCAAGACAGCCATCCACCCAATCCCCCTGGGCTGCAAAGACCAGGCCCTCCGCCATGTGCTGTCTTTCCGCCGCCAGGTGACCATCCACCTGGCGGGTCGGGAAACGGTGGAGGGCAGCTTCGTGGTCCCCTTCGAGGGGACCAACTATGTCATCTTTTTTTCCTCGGAGGAGGTGTGGTGCCCCAAGCTCCAGCAAGGCGCAAAGCCGCGCCCGCACCGCTCCCCTCCGAGTCCGCAGAGGGGGCAAAAAAGCACTCGCCCCCCTCCCAGTAACATCCGGGGGGGGAAAGGGAGAGAAAGCCCCTGAGGCGGCCGGACCCTCAGCGCCTCCTGAAAGCGCGCAGGGGGAGAAGGTCGCCGAGTGGACCGTGGTCGCCCGCCGTAAAAAGAAGGCAGCGGCCAGGTCCACCGGGGCGGCCAAGCAGGGGGCGACGAAGTCCACCGCCGCACCATCTGGCGGTGGTTCAGGGGGAGTCCCTGAGAAAGGGACTCCCTCGACGGCACCCCTCGCGAGGCAGGACGGCAAAGCCACCAGAAAAACCAAACACCTCATCCCCGGGGGTGAGGAGAGAAGCGCTGCCGGAGGTGAGCTCCCCGTCACCGTGACAAGGCTGGGGACCGCCTCCGGCAGCATCAGGGGGAAGAGGAAGGCACGAGCGCGCCTTCCCACGTGTGCACGCAAGTGCACACGTACCGGCCTCTTAGTAAGGGTCCCTGGGGGGGCGAAAGAGGGCCCCCCAAAACAAAAGCAACTGATTCGGCGTCCCCCCTCTACCGGCAACGAGGGCCCCGGCCCTTGCGCTGCCACAGAGGGGGAAAAGGATCCATCCCCCGAGGCGGTCCAGGGCTCCGCAGAAGAAGCGGAGCCCATGGAAGAAGCTCCCGCTGACGGACCAAAGGGGAGGGAAGAACCTGAGAGGGCAGAAGGAACTCTTCAGGTAGATCCCCTCCCCGTCACACAAAAGACCTCGGAAGCTGGCTCCGACTCGCGCCCATGCAAGCGACTCCCGCTGAGGGGACGGAGGGGGGAAAAGAGCCCCCCGAGAAAAAGAGCTGCCTCAGGCTTCCATCTCTTGCGGCGACGGGGGTTCCGGCCCTCGTGCTGCTACGGAGGGGGATGCGGAGACATCCCCTGAGGCAGAGGTGGGCTCCGCGGAGCCCACGCTTACAACGGCCGCCGGAGCGCAGAAGGGAGGGGAAGAACCGGAGAGGGCAGAAGGTGGTGCCCTCGAGGTAGATCCCCTCCCCAACGCGCAAAGGGGCCAGGAAACCGGTCCCCGGCCCACCACCGAGGGGTCGGTCTCTGTCACCGAGGGGGCGCAGGAGGAGCCCCCGAAAGAACAACCGCCTCGGGCTTCCCTTTCCGACGGCGACGAGGGCTCCGGCCCTTGCGCGGCCATCAGGGGGAAACATCGCCGAGGCGGTCCCGGGCTCCTCAATCATGATGGAGCCCGGTCCGGTGACCACCGCAGAGGGAGGGGAAGGACCCGAGAGGGTGGATCCCCTCCCTCCGAGGACCGAGGACAGGCCTGAGACCGTGCCTCGGCCCTCGAAGGAGGGACCCAGAGCGGGGACGAGACCGTCTGGCTCGGCGGCGTACGTCGACGTCCGTCTGCGCCCCCGAAATCAAGGGTGCAGACGGTCCCCGCGAGGGTCCCTCCGCCAGTTTCTCCCGCTGCGTCCCTCCGCCAGTTTCTCCCGCTGCGTTAAGATTAAAATAAGACGCAACGCGCTCACCCACCAACGTGAGTGCGTTGTGCTTCTCCATCGCGAGGGGGGCAGTGGAGAACCGGAGGAGTGGGAGGAGGACTCGGAGTCCGCGTGCAGCGTGGGCTCGGAGAGTCTGTCCACCCATTCTCCGGACATCCCTGCGGCGGAGCTCCTGGATTTCTTGGAGGCCACCATCCACCGCAGGGACAAGGTCCAGCTGGCCCTGGACAAATGGGGAGATTTCCAGAGGATCCTAAACTCTGTGAAATCCTTCCTCAGGGCCAGCCACGCCAACAAAACTTCGGGCATGAGCGTGCACATTCGTGCCCGAAAGCTCCACGACCAGTTGGTGAACTTCGGGAGATCTCAGGATCTCCTGTGAGTGTCGCCAACTAATCCTGACAGAGGATCATGTATCGCATCGGGACCGTGAACGTTAACGGATGCAAGGACCATTTCCTCAGGGCCCAGGTAATCTCCTTCCTGAAAAAAGGGGGTTACTCTGTGTGCTTCCTGCAGGAAACCCACTCCACTCCGCAGGCCGAGGCCAACTGGCTGCTGGAGTGGGGGGGGGAGAGTGTCGTTCAGCCACCTCACCGAGTCCTCGTGCGGGGTGGCGACGCTCTTCTCCGGATCCTTTGTTCCCACGGTGCTCGATGTGGTCAACGTCGTGCCAGGCCGTCTGTTGCACCACCGGATCCGGGACAGGGACGCTACCGTTCACCTGGTGAACGCGTACGCTCCGTCCTCGGGTCCGGCGAGGGTCCAGTTTTTCCGCCAGATGTCGGACCATTTGAACACCATCGGCGCCGACGAGCTCATGGTCCTCGGGGAGGACTTCAACTGCACCCTCGAGGCCGCGGACCGGGTGGGGCGCGAGCCCTACCTGCTCTCGTCGGCCGCCCTGAGAGAGCTGATTGCTCGGCTCTCTCTGGTCGACATCTGGCGGTGGCAACACCCGGACGCCTCGGCCTTCACCTACACCCGGGTGAGGGAGGGGCGGGTGTCTCAGTCCCGGATCGACAGGTTCTACATGTCGTGGAACCACGCTCACTGCGTTCGCTCCTCCGACATCAGGCCGGCGCTGTTCACGGACCACAACCTGGTGGCCGTGACGGTGGCCGTGGTGCCAGCTAGGCACGCCGCTGCCTACTGGCACTTCAACAACAGCCTGTTGGAGGACGAGCGCTTTGAGCGGACTTTCCGGGACTTTTGGACGGTCTGGCACGGCAGGCGATCTCGCTTCCCCACGTGGCGTCAGTGGTGGGACATGGGGAAGGCGCAGATCAAGATCCTCTGTCAGGAGTACACGAGGGGTGCGAGCGGCTGGAAAGGGAGCTGCTCGATCTGGAGAGCCACCTGGCTCGCGGGGACCAACACGAGCAGAGCGCGTACGAGGAGAAGAAGTGCACCCTGCGGGACCTGCAGCTCCAGCGGTCCCGGGGGGCGTTTGTGCGCTCGCGGGTCCAGTTCCTCCGGGAGATGGACCGCGGCACACACTTCTTCTACGCGTTGGAGAAAAAGAAGGGAGACCGCAAGAACATCACCTGCCTCCTGGCGGACGACGGCTCCCTTCTGATGGATCCGGAGAGCGTGAACGAGAGGGCCAGGGCTTTCTACTCTGCCCTCTTCTCTCCGGATCCCGTCGACTCCGGCAGCGTGCTGGGTTTTGTGGGATGGGCTTCCCACGGTCGGCGAGGGCGTCAGGGACGAGTTCAAGGGGCAGCTGACCCTGGCCGAGCTCTCCGACGCCCTCAGTCAGATGCCCTATAACAAATCGCCGGGCATCGACGGGCTGACCGTGGAGTTCTTCAAAAAGTTTTGGGACTTGCTGGGGCCCGCCTTTGCACGGGTCCTGGCGGAAGCCTACGAGACCGGGGAGATGCCCCTTTCGATGAGGCGAGCGGTCATCACGCTCCTGCCCAAGAAAGGGGATCTCCGCTGCCTAAAGAACTGGCGCCCGGTCTCGCTGCTGTGCACAGATTATAAAATCGTGGCCAAGGCCGCCTCCCTGAGGCTCAAGTCCGTGCTGGCAGACGTGATCCACCCCGACCAGTCCTACACGGTCCCGAACCGGACGATTTTTGATAACATCTTTCTGGTTCGGGACCTCCTGCACTACTGCAGGAGGACCGGTCGGTCGGTCGCCTTCCTGTCGCTGGATCAGGAGAAGGCGTTCGACCGGGTAGATCACGAGTATCTCTTCGGAACCCTGCGTTTCGTCGGCCTGTTCCGGATGCTCTACGCCTCTGCCAAGTGCCTCGTGAAGGTCAACTGGTCCCTGACCGCGACCCTTGCGTTCGGGAGAGGAGTGTGTCAGGGCTGCCCTCTGTCCGGACAACTGTACGCGCTGTGCATCGAGCCCTTCCTCTGCCTCCTTCGCAGGAGGCTCACGGGGTTGGCGCTCGGCACGCCGGACACGAGGGTGGTCCTGTCGGCCTACGCTGACGACGTGCTCATGGTGGCCTCCGACCTGGTTGACCTGGAGAGGATGCGGAGCTGCCAGAGCGTCTACTCTGCCGCTTCCTCTGCCAGGATCAACTGGGACAAGTGCTCCGGGTTACTGGTGGGTCCCTGGCAGATGGACTCCCTCCCTGTCGCGCTCCAGCAGTTCAAGTGGAGCGCGGACAATTTTAAATATCTGGGAGTCCACCTGAGCCCCGCGGAGACCTTGGTCGCAGCCAACTGGGTGGAGTTGGAGGACAAGGTGGCTGCTAGGCTGAGGTCGTGGTCGGGTCTGCTGAAACTGCTTTCCTTCAGGGGACGGGCTTTAGTGATTAACCAGCTGGTGGCGTCAATGCTCTGGCATCGACTCACCGTCCTGAGCCCGCCCCCTGAGTTTGTGTCCAGGGTTCAGAGGAAGCTGACGGACTTCTTCTGGGCCGGAAAGCACTGGGTCTCTGCGGCGGTTCTGAGCCTCCCCCTGGCTGAGGGAGGGCAAGGGTTGGTGTGCATCAAGAGCCAGGTGCACACCTTCCGCCTCCAGACCCTGCAGAGATTCCTGTCACGCAGACCGGACCAAGCAGTGGTGCACGCTGGCGTCCCTCCTGTTGCGCCAGCTGCACGACCTGGGCTACGACCGGCAGCTCTTTTGGATCGACCTCCCCGAGCTGCCGGTCTTTTACCAGGACCTGCTCAGGACCCGGAGCATGTTTTCTATCGGCCGAGATGCCGTTCCGACCGAGGGCGAAGGACTCCTGCTGGAGCCCCTGCTGCACAACCCCCCACCTGGGTGCGCAGGCGTTGGAGTCCCCCTCGGTCGCGGCGCTGGTCTCGCCAAGGTGACCAGAGTCTGGGATCTCCTGGATCGCGAGCGGTCAGAGTGGCTGACCCCCGAGTCGCTCGTCGCCAGGGCGGCTCGGGCGACCGTCAGTGCAAAGCAGCGTTGCACCCAGACTCTGTCAGGTATCTCGAGGGAGTTCTCAGGACCGGGGAGCCATCTTCCATCCCCCTACCCCGGCTCTCCGGTCCTGCTGATCGAACCCAAGGCCCGAGCCCCCTCGGCCTCCCTCGAACAACCTGAGCAGGATCTCGCAGTTCTCCTCGACGCCCCTCCGATCGGCGTCGAGGAGGACCCTGTACGCGATGACGCTCCACACCCTCCACTTCCCGGCCCTCGTCTCCCGCCGAGACACCGCTTGGCGGGAGACCCTCCGAACTCCGGAGGGCGTCGGTCCCCAGTGGGAGGCCCTGTACTCCCCGCTGGTCTCCAGAGGAGCTGGGGACTTGGGGTGGAGGGTCCTGCACGGCCTTCGCGTCAGGAGAGATCTCGTCACTTCGACTCGGACGCCGCATGCCCTTTCTGCGGTCAGTCCGGTCGGTAAGCCACATTTATTTTTTTTTAGCCAGGCTGCAGCCGTTTTTCTTTTATTGAAGAACCTCTTGCTGCAGTTCTGGCTGCATTTCTCCCCCACCCTCCTCATTTACGGGCACCCTGTTCATGGCTCCACCAAGAAGAGGGACCTCCTCGTGAATCTCCATCTACAAGACCAGGAAGCGTAAGATGATCGGGGAGGGTCTCTTTGACTGTGGGGCCATGTTCAGGGCCCTTATCCGTTCAAGGGTTAAGTTAGAGCACGCCCACTCGGAGTCCGCTGTCGACATGGCCACTTTTGTCGACCAGTGGGCTCTGGGGGGCGTGCTCTGTTCCACCTCCCCTTTGGTTTTGCTTATTTAATTTACAGTCCTTTTTGACCGGTTTTTTCGTTTATTAGTTAAGGCTCAGTCCTTGTTGGCATCCCTATTTGTTTAGGGGTGCTAATTTGAATTTTTCTCCGACCACCTTTGGGCGTCCGGTGCACCGGCTGCCATTGGGCAGTCGGTGTAGTCCATTACTGTTCCTTAAATAGGACTACTACTACTAATAATAATAATAATAATAATAATAATAATAATAATAATAACACACACAGTAGGGTCCCAGTTTTAACTCCAAGTCATTTCAGTTGTAATTTCCTGGTAATTGTTATCTGAGCGCTCTGCTCCACTCACCAGTCCGCTGGCCACTTCTCGTGCGATTCTCAACACGCCCTTCTCTGTGAGATCACAGGGGATGCCCTGATCCATCCGCAGCACATCCTGAAACAGAACACAGAGGAGAGCTGAGCACAGCAGAGCAGAGCAGAGCAGAGCAGAGCAACAAACCTTCGACCCTCCCCTCCACTCTCTCCTCTCATTCACTCACTCACCGGTCAGCACCTCCTCAGGAATCCAAGCAGACCCCCACCCCCTCCTCCCCCTCTCTCAACATCCTACACCTCCACAGGAAGCCCAGCTCCTCTCTCCTCCCTCTCTCTCACCATCCTACACCTCCACAGGAAGCCCCCCTCCCCTCTCCTCTCTCACTCACCCTCCTGCACCTCCACAGGAAGTCCAGCTCCTCTCTCCCCTCCTCCCCTCTCCCCTCTCACTCACTCTCCTGCACCTCCACAGGAAGTCCAACTCCCCTCTCCTCCCCTCTCACTCACCCTCCTGCACCTACACGGGAAGCCCAGCTCCCCTCTCCTCCCCTCTCCTCTCTCACTCACCCTCCTGCACCTCCACAGGAAGTCCAGCAGGTCCCTGTGTTGCAGCTCCTCAGTGATGATGAGAAGGGGAGTTCCCTGGCTGCACACCCCCAGCGTCTCCACTAGGTGGGGGTGTTTCCCCAGCTCCACCTCAAAGCGAGCACGCCCCAGGAACTCCTGAGCCTCAGCGCGGCTGGCCGACTCTGAGAAGAGAGGGAGAGAGAGAGGGGTGAGAGAGAGGTAGAGTGAGATGGAGAAAAGAGAGGGGTTGAGAGAGAGCGGGGGGTGAGAGAGAGAGGGGATGAGAGAGAGAGAGAGAGAGGGGGAGAGGGGGAGAGAAAAGAACACACTCGCATCCTGATACTGTAGCTATAGCGATAGCCAACAGTAGTAGTTAGATAGATGAGATATATACAGTGGCTCTCAAAAGTATTCACCCCCCTTGGACTTTTCCACATTTTATTGTGTTATAACATGGAATCAAAATGGATTTAATTAGGAGTATTTGCCACTGATCAACACAAAAAAGTCAATAATATCAAAGTGAAAAATAAAATCTACAAATTGTTCTAAATTAATTACAAATACAAAACAGAAAATAATTGATTGCATAAGTATTCACCCCCTCGAGTCAATATTTGGTAGAGGCACCTTTGGCAGCAATTAAGAAGCCCCGCTACCAGCGATGGTTTTTGGGCAAAACACGGCAGGGTCCAGGCTCAAAACAAAAGAAACAAACAGACACTCTGATAACCACAGTCCTCCGTGCACAAAAATGTGCTCTTTTCTTCCGGGGCTTGTGGTAAGTGCACTGTGTGGTGTAGTGCTGTGCGATGAGGGGTGTGCTCTGGGGTAAGAGCTGGCTCGCTGGCTAGGGCTCTGGACTCTTGACCGGAGGGTTGTAGGTTCAATCCCAGGTGGGGGACACTGCTGCTGTACCCTCGAGCAAGGTACTTTACATAGATTTACATAGATTGCTCCAGTAAAAACCCAGCTGTATAAATGGGTAATTGTATGTAAAAAATAATGTGATATCTTGTAACAATTGTAAGTCGTCCTAGATAAGGGCATCTGCTAAGAATTAAATAATAATAATAATAATAATAATAATAATAATAATAATAATAATAATTACAGCCATGAGTCTATTTGTATAAGTCTCTACCAGCTTTGCACATCTGGACACTGCAATTTTTGCCCATTCTTCTTTGCAAAATTGCTCAAGCTCCGTCAAGTTGGATGGGGACCTTTGGTGAACAGCAATTTTCAACTCTTTCCACATATTCTCAATTGGATTGAGGTCCGGCTTTGACTGGGCCACTCCAGGACATTGACCTTTTTGTTTTTAAGCCACTCCAGTGTGGCTTTGGCTGTATGTTTGGGGTCATTGTCCTGCTGGAAGATGAATCTTCTCCCAAGTCCCAGGTCTCTTGCAGACTTCAGCAGGTTTTCCTCCAGGAATTCTCTGTACTTTGCTGCATCCATTTTGCCCCCTATCTTCACGAGCTTTCCAGGCCCTGGCGCGGAGAAGCATCCCCATAGCATGATGCTGCCACCACCATGCTTCACGGTAAGGATGGTGTTCTCAGGATGATGTGCCGTGTTGCTTGGCGCCAAACATAGCGCTTAGCGTTGAGGCCAAAAAGCTCTATTTTGGTCTCATCAGACCATAGAATCTTCTTCCACTTGGTCTCAGTGTCTCCCACATGCCTTCTGGCAAAGTCTAGCCAAGATTTGATGTGAGTTTTTTTTCAACAATGGCTTTCTTTTGCCACTCTCCCATAAAGGCCAGTTTTGTGAAGCACCCGGCTATTGTTGCCAGATGCACAGTGTCTCCCAGCTCAGCCGTGGAAGACTGTAACTCCTTTAGAGTTGCCGTAGGCCTCTTGGTGGCCTCCCTGACTAGTGCCCTTCTCACCCGGATACTCAGTTTTTGAGGACAGCCTGTTCTAGACAGATTCACAGTTGTGCCATATTCTCTCCATTTCTTAATAATGGACTTTACTGTGCTCCGGGGGATATTCAATGCCTTGGAAATGTTCTTATATCCTACCCGATTGGTGCTTTTGAAGAACCTTATTCCGGATTTGCTTTGAATGTTCCTTCGTCTTCATGATGTAGTTTTTGTTAGGAAATGTACTAACCAACTGTGGGACCTCCCAGAGACAGGTGTATTTAACCTGAAATCATGTGAAACACCTTAATTGCACACAGGTGGACTCCATTCAACTAATTATGTGACTTCTAAAGACAACTGGTTACACCAGAGCTTATTTTGGTGTGTCATAGCAAAGAGGGTGAATACTTATGCAATCAATTATTTTCTGTTTTGTATTTGTAATTAATTTAGAACAATTTGTAGATTTTATTTTTCACTTTGACATTATGGACTTTTTTGTGATGATCAGTTGCAAAAACTCCTAATTATTATTATTATTATTTATTTCTTAGGCGACGCCCTTATCCAGGGCGACTTACAATTGTTACAAGATATCACATTGTTTTTACATACAATTACCCATTTATACAGTTGGGTTTTTACTGGAGCAATCTAGGTAAAGTACCTTGCTCAAGGGTACAGCAGCAGTGTCCCCCCACCTGGGATTGAACCCACGATCCTCCGGTCAAGAGTCCAGAGCCCTAACCACTACTCCACACTGCTGCCCTAATTAAATCCATTTTGATTCCATGTTGTAACACTGTGATAGAGAGAGAAAGGGTCAATGCTGTAAATTTCCCTCCCAACCAGAAAGGGCGCTGTGTAAGGGGGAAGGTATGCTGCCTCCTAGATCTGCCACCTCGGTGGTAGGTGGAAACCGGAAGGTAACCATATTAGGAGGGGCGCGTAGCTGCAAGTACTCAGGACGATTCCATTACAGTCAGCTGCGGGGCAGCCCTCTATTGGAGAAACCATGGCGACGTGTTGATTGCAGGGAGGAGTTTACTGGGTACAAAGGGGAAGCAGCTACGTCAGTACCTCCCCTTGCGCTGAGATACTGAGAGCGACCGGCAGGAGCCGATGTGTGTTTGTAAAATTACGTGTTTTGTTTTTGTGTATTAACAGAGAAGCCGGAGGACGGGAGGCTGTAGCCAGCGAGCCAGCACTTACCCCAGAGCACGCCCCTCATCGCAGAGCACTACACCGCACAGCGCACGCACCACAAGCCCCGGAAGAAAAGAGCACATTTTCGTGCACGGAGGACTGTGGTTATCAGAGTGTCTGTTTGTTTCTTTTGTTTTGAGCCTGGACTCTGCCGTGTTTTGCCCCAATACCATCGCTGGTAGCGGGGCTTCTTATTTTTCGATTGTGGATTATTTTTGTGATATTTGTGTTTATTATTAAAAAGGATTATTTTTTGGGAGACAACAGTCTGGACATTTTACATCTCTTGCACTGCACCATTCATCCTGTCACAAACACAATAAAATGTGGAAAAGTCCAAGGGGGGAGAATACTTTTGAGAGCCGCTGTACATATTGTAGCCGTTGTAAGATCAACTGAATAGATCTTTAGACACAATGACAAACACACAAACACAGACTCACACACAGGCACACAGATTCACAGAAACACACACATTCATACACACACAGACTTACAGACACACTCACAGACACACACAGATACACACACAGACTCACACACAGACACACTGACACAGACAGGCAGACTCACCGTTCAGGGCTCTCACGATCACCGCTCTGCCCCCTGTTGGCTGGGTGGGGGTAGCGAACTGTCCTCGTTGCAGCGTGACATTGGCGCCCCCCTGTGAGAATCCCGGGTACAGCAGGGGCAGCTGGGAGGGGAGCGGCTCGAGCACACGTGAGATGAGCTCTCGGGGGATCTCTGGAGGTTGAGCGGGGGGAGCGCTCAAGGCGATGTACTCATTACCCTGAGGGGGCTGCGAGATGGGGGCTGGAGGGAGAGGGAGAGGGGGAGGGTGTAAGAGAGAGGGGGAGAGAAGGGTTGAATTAGATACAATACACAGGAATATGTAATGATAACACCGTGTAACAGATTTTTTTTTTTTTGGTTCCTGGGTAGTAAGTGTTATTTCCTAATTGTTTATGCCTCAAAAGTATAGAAAATGGCTATTATTCCCCACAAACTTTGCTTTTGTGACCAGGACAGTGATATCTTGAAATTTACCTATTTCCAATGAGAAAATGGGCGAATCTGTGTCTTTTCGTTCACATAAAGTCAGAATAAAACAACATATGAATCCAAATTAACATGTATTTATACTAAAGTAATACAAAAATGGCTACAAAAGATTTAGAAGTGAGTAGTTTTACGAGATTTACGATTATACTGTAAATCACTTTCACGAATCAGCCCCCAAATGTAGTCTCCCATCATGTTCTCGTTATACTGTCCTTGGTAGCGGCGTTCAAAGTCCAGTATATCCTGGTGGAAGCTACGCCTTGCTCCTCCGAGCACGCCCCATGTTCTCCTTGAATTTATCAAGATGAGCATCAAGGATATGGACTTTGAGGGACATCCTACAGCCCATTGTGCCGTAGTTCTTCACCAGAGTCTCAACCAGTTCCACATAGTTTTCGGCCTTGTGATTGCCCAGGAAGCCCCAACCACTGCGACAAAGCTGTTCCAAGCCGCTTTCTCCTTACTAGTGAGCTTCTTGGGGAATTCATTGCACTCCAGGATCTTCTTTATCTGTGGTCCGGCGAAGACACCGGCTTTGACCTTTGCCTCAGACAGCTTAGGGAAGAAGTCTTGAAGGTACTTGAAGGCTGCCGACTCCTTATCTAGAGCTCTGACAAATTGTTTCATAAGGCCCAATTTGATGTGCAGTGGTGGCATCAGCACCTTCCGGGGTCCCAGCCGCACTCATCATACTTCAAGGCGTCCAGCAAGGTCTTGATGCTGTTGTAATCCTCTTTGAGGTGCACCGAGTGAGCCAGGGGAAGAGACGGGTACTTGTTACCATTAGGGAGCAGCACGGCTTTGAGGCTCCTGGATGAGCTGTCAATGAAGGACAGTATAACGAGAACATGATGGGAGACTACATTTGGGGGCTGATTCGTGAAAGTGATTTACAGTTTAATCGTAAATCTCGAAAAAACTACTCACTTCTAAATCTTTTGTAGTCATTTTGTATTACTTTAGTATAAATACATGTTAATTTGGATTCATATGTTGTTTTTTTCTGACTTTATGTGAACGAAAAGACACAAATTCGCCCGTTTTCTCATTGGAAATAGGTACATTTCAAAATATCACTGTCCTGGTCACAAAAGCAAAGTTTGTGGGGAATAATAGCCATTTTCTATACTTTTGAGGCATAAGCAATTAGGAAATAACACTTACTACCCAGGAACAAAAATTGTGTTACATAGTGTAATCTTCGATGTGCTAGCAATATAAAACACACACAAGCACGCTATGATACACACACACTGAGAATACAGGCTGGTTCACTGCGAACACAGAGATGAGAAACAATGGCAACCCAGACGACGAGTCACAGACAGACACAACCACACAAGTGCAAGCAGACAGACATGGTCGACAGGATCTACATAAATGACATTCATAGGCAGACTCTCAAAGGAGGCTGGTCCTCTCTCTCTCTCTCTCTCTCGTACCTGCGACTCCAGGGAAGGCCCCTCTCTTCTTCTTGGTCCCCAGGAGATGCTGGCATGTGAATGGGCATAACCTCATGACCAGGATGAAGAGGAAGGTGAAGATGAAGCTGGCCACCAGCAGCACTGGGATCACAATCACCTCGACCTCGTAAACACGCACCTCTGAGAAACAGAGACCACACAGATAATCAGAGCATCAACACACACACACACACACCTTGACCTCTGAGGAGAGAGACAGAGACCACACAGATAATCAGAGCATCGGTGAATCTACACTAACGCACACACACACACAATCACCTTGACCTCGTACACACGCACCTCTGAGGAGAGAGACAGAGACCACACAGATAATCAGAGCAGCGGGGAATCAACACACACACACACCTTGACCACATACACATGCACCTCTTAGCATTTAATAAACTTTTGACTACAACTGTACATATTAATATCTTTATATAGTGCACGACCATCACAAAGCGTAGGCTATGTAAGAATCACTTACAATAGGACATTGATTAAACTTCTCATCCGCAGGATGGAACACAAGGAGGCAGAGATGGGATTTGAACCGGGAACCTTCTGGTTACAAGCCCTGGACTTTAACCACTGGACCACACTGCCTCCTTAAATATAGTATTACATAGGTGTATAATCACTAATGTTATGGATAGGCTTGCTACTATTCGATTTTTATTTTTTTGCCAAATCAACGATTAATATCGACATTTATTTTAGAAAGAATTTATCTGTTTTCGATCTTTATTTTTCAATTCAAGCAGAGAATGGGTGAAATCGACCTTTATGCTTTAAAAAAAAACAGACTTTTTATGCCATTGAAAAACATCTCATTTAGCGAAACCCCTTTATCATATTCAACATGCAACAAAACAAAACTGGTTCCCTGAACGAGAAGACAACCACCAACGACATTATGTATGGGATATGCCTGCCCATTGGGAAGGTAATTGCTGAGCTCTCTATACCAGAGCTGTCGATAAGCCCCTTCCTGGGATGATGCATTCGGTCCCGCCCACCGAGGGATTAAAACCGTCATCCTGAGGAAGCCATTTCTCTTTTTCCATCAAACCCGTGAGGGCGACTGATGCGACCTTGCGGTTGGTGGTCGTCTTCTCTTTCAAGGAACCAGGATTACGTGAGTAACCTAACGTTCCCTTTCAATTTGAAGACGACCACCAAAGACATTATGTATGGGATAATGTATACCAGAGCCGTCGCGAGGGAGAAGGAATGGCAGCATATGAGGGACGCATCAGCACCACATAACCCAGGGGTTAGCGGTGTGAGGCTACACCCTCAAGGACCCTCGTGCCTAATGAAGGCAGGGCAGGGTCTACCACATTAAGGTGGTAGAACCTGGAGAAAGTATGCGGCGTAGCCCAGCTAGCCGCAGTACAAATATCGGACAGCGAGGCCCCTCTAAAGAGGGCCAAAGATTTAGCTAACCCGCTAGTGGGGTGTGCAGCTACCCTTCCAGGTGGGGTCAAGCTGGCACCATCATACGCAGTGGAGACTGTGTCCGCAATACAATGCAACAGACACTGCTCTGAGAGGGGCTGTCCTAGGGTCAGTATCCCGTGACAGACAAAGAGCTGGTCAGAATGACACATAGCTCTTGTCCTATCCACGTAGCATCTCAATGCCTACACTGGGCAGAGGAAATTCAATCTCTCATCCTCCTCCGAAGAAAATGGGGGTGGATGGAAGGACTCCAGTTCCACAGACTGATTAATGTGGAAGGCTGTGATCACCTTGGGGAGGAAAACAGGGTTTGTACGTAGTGACACACTGCTGCCATTGTCCCAAATACGAATACAGGAGCTGTGCATCGACAGCGCCTGTATCTCACTGACTTGCTTAGCAGAGATGATAGCCAAGAGGAATGCTTTATAGACAGATGCTTCATGAGAGCCTCCAGTATAACATCAAGGTTCCAGTCGAGGAGGACAGTCCTCCTAGGAGGGCGTAACCTCCGAGCTCCCGTGAGAAATCGGGTCGTCAGAAAATGCGCACCCAGAGATACTGAATCCATGAGGGCATGGCATGCAGAGATAGCCGCTAAACACACTTTCAATGTGGAAGGTGATCTTCCAGCATCGAGCAGTTATTGCAAAAATTGCAAGATAACTGGCATGGGGCAAGAAAGCTGGTCACCAAATCTGGAAATACTTCCACTTGTACACATACAGCAACCTAGTGGAGTCTGCCCTAGTGCTCTGCAGAGTAGCCACCACCACGCCAGATAGCCTTAGGGCTGTCCAGCGGTCCCTTTCAGGGCCAGACCTATAACTGGAATCTGGCAGGTTCTGGATGCCAGAGAGTGCCTCCTGCCTGACTGAGGAGATCCAGGCGAAGCGGGATCTCCCAGGGCTAGCCTTGTAAGAGCTGGCATAGAGTCGAGAACCATGTTCTCCTGGGTCACCGAAGGACCACTAGGAGAACTGCTGTTTTCTCTAACCAGACCTTCTCCAAGAAGGCTGGGAACAACAGTATTGGCGTTCTGGGCCATTCATGAGGAGGTGGGAGGATATCCTCCACCATCTCAAGGCCGTTGAGCACGTGTGAGACATCATCAGACGACGGTGTCTGTCGTACTTCGGATGTAATGGAACGCATTGAGCCATGCTTTGGGCAGGCGCATGCGTAGCAGACCCTGCTCCATGGCTGATATGGTTGCAGCCATCTGAACCAACAGTTTTGGGAACTGTACTAAGAGGATCTTTGATCACTGTTGAACAGAGAGAGACAACCCTGAATAGCTGCTACTCTGTTGTCTGACAGGTATGCGTGCATCGTACTGGAGTCCACCCTGGAGTACCAAGTACGTCGTGCACTGCACCGGTCAAAGCTGACTCCTTGCATTGCTGATGGTGAGGCCCAGCCTCGCCAGATGCTGCGTCACCATTGCTGTGTGAGCCACTGCTCCTTCCCGCGACTGAGCACAGATTAGCCAGTCATTTAGATAGTTTAGTACTCTGATCCCCTGCAATGCAAGGGGGCCAGGATAGCGTCTACGCATTTTGAAAACGTACATGGGGCTAGAGAGAGGCCGAATGGCAGCACAGAGAACTCATAACGCTTCCCTGAAGGCGAAGCAGAGATACTTCCTGTGCACTGGACGAATGGGAACGTGAAATATGCATCCCGTAAGTCCACGGTGGTAAACCACTCGCCTTGTCGGACGGACTGGAGAATGTGACGATGAGTCAGCATTTGGAACCTTTCCTTTAGGAATCTTAGGTCTAAGATGGGGCGGAAACCGTCGTCTTCCCAGGTACTGTCTACGAGATGGATGGCTCACTTGCACAGCAAGTCTGCCACTTCCTCTTTGAGTACCGAGACCTGAAGAGGGCGAGACTCCTTGGAGGAGAAGGTCCCAAATGGAACTGCAATGCATAACCGTTGTGTATGGTAGTGAGCACCCAGGTATCTGAGGTGCAAGCGCCAATATTGCAGCTGCTGTACGGTAAAGGGGGTCTGAAGCCACAGGCCCTCAGGGCTTCTGCTGAGGCTGGGGCAGAGCTCTCTGAGGCGGCTGCCTAGAGCGATGGCCCTGGAATTGCCTCCTGGAACGCTGTTGCGTGGACGAACCGCGGCCCGTGTTCCTCGTGGTCTGTGGAGGGGCTCGGATTTCTGTCGCAGCTGAGGCCTGTAGGTGGTGCCTCAGGTCACACAGCGGGGCCATGGGTACTGGGACCGTTCTTGTGACGGTCCTTGCCCGAGGGGCTTGCCAGTGGCACGACTTCGTGCCAGGGCGTGGGGAGGGAGCAGAGCGGCCACCTGCCGAGATGCTTCGCGCTGCCGGAGGGAGCGCTGTAGGATCTCCTCCACAACTGGACCAAATGTATGCCAAGGGGATATCGGTGCGTCTAATAATGCCGCCATATGTGTATCAGGTACCCTAGCTTGCGACAGCCATAGCTGTCTGCGAGCTACCACCAGGCTTGCCAGGCTTCGGCCTAGGGCTTGCCCTTGAAGGCAGGACATCTGGAGCAGCGTACTAGATATGAGGTGGAGCTCTGTGGTCATCGGCTGTGGGAGCAGGGTCTCTGTAAGCATGCCATCCAGGTACGCGGTGAGAATACTCACCGTGTTAGCTAGGCGAGTCACCTGCGCTTCCACTGCATAAGCCCTCTTTAGGTGTGTCTCCGTAACCCTACATTGAAGGTTAGGGCACATGGGGGCTCTGGGCAATCCACCCACTGATGGAGCCTTAACCAAGGCCGCTATGGTGGAGTCAACCGGGGGGGAAACTTGCTAGCCCCAGTTTCTCCGTGTCCTCTAATGCAACGAGCCTAGCAGCTTGCTTCAACACACTCTGCGCTGATGCCGGTCGGTCCCAATGCATGTTGGACTCCCAAGCACTGCACGCAGAGCGAATGCTTGTCTTGGAGTGGCAGGTTCACACCGCACAATGTGCAGGGGTGGAACCACTGGATGCTCAACATGGTGCTTGTTAATGTTGTGCGTGCACTGGAGCTATGCTCGCCAAGTGCACCGAGCAGTATGTGTCCCAAGAACAGCAAGCACTGGAGTGTTGTGCGCAATTGGCTCTGTGCGCACCGAGTGACATGCACCGTGCGCACTGCCGGGACTAGCTCGCTGGAGCTGTGAGGACCAAGTGCACCGGGAACCCTAGCGTAGCACCGTACACACCTAGTGTATTAAACACTGGGCTACCGGGTGTACCGAGCGTCCTTACTTAGCACCGCGCACACCAAGTGCAATAAGCACCGGGCGCGGAGGGTGCATTGAGCGCTGTTTATACCAAGCACTGGGGCGCTACGCACCTAGTCAGGTGTGCACCGAGTGCACTAAGCACCGGGGGGCACCGTGTGCTGTGCTCACCACTTGCACCAGTCACTGAAGCACCGAGGTGCAATGCACCGAGCACCGTGCGCACCACGTGCACTGAGCACCGCGTGCACCGGTTGTACCGAGCACTGTGCGTATCAGGAACTGATTGCACTGTGTATCGTGTGCACTACGTGCACCAAACACTGTATCATGCACTGTGTGCACCATGTGCACTGCACGTACCGAGCACCGTGCCCACCGAGTACTGTGAGCACTACGTGCACCGTGTACCATGCGGTACAGTGCGTTCAAGCACTAGCGCTGTAGCAGTGGGTACCAATCACCGTGTGCACCGTGCGTACCGAGCACCGCGTGCACAGAGTAATGAGAGCACTGTCTGTGCACTGACGCTGTAGCGCTGGGCACCATGTGTCGTGAGCAATGAGCACTTTGCGCACCGAGATACTGAAGAACCAAGGGCTATGCGTGCGCCACAGTACTGAAGCACCGGGGGGCAACTATGCAACTGTGCCTACCCTAACGGCGCGGTCACACACCTGGTCAGGGCGTAGCATACACCAGGGAGACACAAGGGCCAAAGCCGTGGCGGACGAGTCGGAAGTGGACAGCGAAAACCACGGTAGAAATAGATAGGGGAGAGCACACTGTTTGTTTACAAGGCCCGACTCAATGAGGTGGGCGGGCCTACGCAGCCGGCGAGGTCTACTCAACAGTGGGGATGCGGCAGCTCCTAGCCCCGGGCTTTTCTATCAACACGCTCAGCTCAACACAGAGGTCTTACTGTACCATCTTGAGAAGGAAAAAGAGAAATGGCTTCCTCAGGATGACGGTTTTAATCCCTCATTGGGCGGGACCGAGTGCATCATCCCAGGAAGGGGCTTATCGGCAGCTCTGGTATTGAGAGCTCAGCGATACCTACCCAATGGACAGGCATATCTCATACATAATGTCGTTGGTGGTCGTCTTCGAATTGAAAGGGAACCATGGTTACCAACATTCTAATTGAAATAACGTTTGGTCACAGCTGAGCTATACATTTAAAAATTGTCTATAAAAGTGTATTACACAGACCTTTATTGCATAAATTTATGAGTAAAAAAATAATATGCATAGAGCAAAACATTAGATAGTTGAACAGAACTAACTTGCACTCATTATTCGGAGTCTGAGCTCCCCCCTCTCCTGCTTCAGCACAGCCAGACTCAGAGTCACTAGAAGGCAAGGCAGACAGGCCTGCTGCATCTTGCCGTGGAGACTTCAGCCGTCGGCCAGGGTATTCTGCACAATATTCATTACGTGTTTTTCTTTTGCGCCCCATTTTCAAATCAAACTAGTAACTGTCACCATATACTTAAAGCAAAAGCTTACGTACACCTTAACCTGCTAATTTCAAAGTAGGCGCTTTGAATGACAGGCGCTGTAGCTGGCAAATGAGAGCAGTCTAGCACTGCTTCAGTCAACGAGATCTGTCAGAACAGGGTGAAACTACAGTACTAACGGACCACTGAGATGACTGACAGTGACACCCAGCCATTCAGGAACGGAGACGGGACAGACAGCAAGTATAAAAACTGCACAAACCAGAGATGATTTCTAAAATGTTATTTTTGGTAAGAAAATAACAAGTGGTTTTACCAACGTTTTATTGTATATAAATTTAATTCAGTCGAAATCATATTTTTGGGGAATTCGATGTTTAACGAGCTTTACTGATTAATATCGAAACGTAGCAAGCCTAGTTAAGGATATAGAACAGTGGGGGTGTGTGGCGGAGTGTCCCGCCCCTATGTATTATTATTTGTATTTTTGTTTGCGGCGCGGGTAAAAGCGCTGCGTCTTTTATTATATATTTAAAAACCCCGTAAGGATGCATGGCTGATCAGCTACTGATTATTTAACTAGCTGACAGTCATGCATCCTTACCAAACTCATGCAGACTCTGGCCGAGGGATAATAAGATAATTAACAACTAGTTAATCCCTCGGCCAGAATATATAAACCTGCAGCTCTCTGCACTCGGGGTGGAGTGTACAGAGGAGAGTACGGGAGAACACGGGAGAACACGGGAGAGCGAGCAAAAACAATTGCTATATTTAATATACTTGTTGCTGTTTATTTGTTTGGCCAATGCGCCTTTTTGTTTTGTTGTTTGTTTAAATATTTTATTTTTGTTTTGTTTATTAATAAATACGCTGAGTGCCGTTGCACTCAGCTTCAACCGCCCATCCATTGTTTTGGTTTCTACTTCCTGGTCCGTGACGTCACCACTGCGAGCCAGACTGTCACATATGGTGTCCAGCGTGGGACAAACAACGCCTCCAACAGCCAGACCAGGAAAGGAAAGGACGTTTTTTTTGTTTTTTTCAAAGTGTTTTTTTGTGTGTTGTGTTTGAAAAAAAAAAAAAAAAAAAAAAATGGATAAAGTTGATGCATACATGGAGAGGTGGCATGAGCATCAGAGGGAGTTGAAGGAAGGAGGGGCTACATGGTGCCTCGCCTGCCTGGAGTATGGGCACCTCCCTGAGGTGTGCCCATATGAAGACCCCCTCTTTGTACAGGCCTTTGATCGAGGTGAGGTGGAGACTGCGGAGGAGTGGATCCACCTGAAGGCCATACCATCGCCGCAGGTGGATCAGGAAACCTGCCTCACCTGCCTCAAAGGGGAGGAGTGGTGCTTTGCCGTCGGCAAGGTCGGGCACAAAGCACCCGACCAACCCCCTCCATGGCAGGAGGTGGAACTGCTGGTCCCGAAGAAGGGAAGGAGGGGCGGTGCCAAGAAGGCAAAGAAGCAGGCTCCAGCGCCTGAGGGGGAGCCCGTGCATCCAGCGCCCGGAGGGGGGGAGCCCGTGCATCCAGCGCCCAGGCCTCCAGCAGCAGAGGAAGAATACCTGCTGCCTCTGCCTCCGCCATCTCCACCGCTTCCACCACCAGGAGCAGAGCAGCGGGAGCTGCCTCTGCCTCCACCACCGCTAGGGGCGGAGCAGCAGGAGCTGCCTTTGCCTCCGCCACCTCCACCGCCAGGAGCAGAGCAGCAGGAGCTGCCTCTGCATCCGCCACCTCCACCGCCAGGAGCAGAGCAGCAGGAGCTGCCTCTACCTCCACAACCTGCACCAGCAGAGGGTGAATGCCTGCTGGTTATGCCTCAACCGCCGTGGGAGGACTGCCTGCCCCTCCCACCTCCACCAGCAGAGGGTGAATGCCTGCTGGTTCCGTCTCAAGCGCCGTGGGAGGACTGCTTGCCGCTCCCAGCTCCACCAGCAGAGGGTGAATTCCTGCTGGTTCTGCCTCAACCGCCGTGGGAGGACTGCTTGCCGCCCCAGCTCCACCAGCAGAGGGTGAATTCCTGCTGGTTCCGCCTCAACCGCCGTGGGAGGATTGCTTGCCTCTTCCACCTCCACCAGCAGAGGGTGAATACCTGCTGGTTCCATCTCCACCTCCATCAGCAGAGGGTGAATACCTGCTGGTGCCACATCCACCGTCATGGGAAGGACTGCTCCTGCCCTGCCTCGCACCGCCCAAGGATGCCTGCCTCACACCGCCCAAGGATGCCTGCCTCGCACCGCCCAAGGATGCCTGCCCCGCATCACCTGGGGCTGCCTGTTGCTCCACATCGCCTGGGGCTGCCTGTTGCTCCGCATCGCCTGGGGCTGCCTGTTGCTCCGCATCGCCTGGGGCTGCCTGTTGCTCCGCATCGCCTGGAGAGCCACCAGCTACAGGGAACGAGGGAGAAGTGGAGCTCCCGCTGCCGCCTCCATGGCCAGGGGCTCCCCTCCCGAGTTCACCTCCCGAGGGTCCGCTGCTGCTGCTGCCGTCACCTCCCGAGGGTCCGCTGCTGCTGCTGCCATTGCCTGCCGAAGGTCTGCAGCTGCTACCTTCGCCTCCCGAGGGTCCTGTTTTGCCTGGGGTCGCTACCAGTCCTGCCATGCAGCAGGAAATACTGTGGCTGGAGCCCCATGAAGGGCAGCTGCCGGCCACGAAGAAGGGGGGGGAGGTCAGAATACCAGCTCCCCCAGCCGCACTTTCGCGGCAGGAAATACTGTGGCTGGAGCCCCGTGAAGGGCAGCTGCCAGCCATGAAGAAGGGGGGGGGAGGTCAGGAGACCAGCTTCCCCCGCAGCAATTTCGCTGCAGGAGAAAGGGTGGCCGGAGCCCCACGGAGGGGAGCTGCCGGCCATGAAGAAGGGGGGGCAGGTCTGAAGACCACCCCCAAAATTTTTCTGGCCAGAGGAACCAGCCTGTGCGTCGTCCACTGGGACGCTACAGTTGTTTGGGTGGGAGGAGGACATCCCACCGTGGCCGCCACCTTTGGCCCGTTGCTGCCCCTGTTCCTGCGCCGGGACTGCTAACCAGGACTTTGGGGACTAAGGGGGGAGGTGGCCGAAAAAAAGGCATGTGCTGCGCAAAAGGGGGGGCATGTGTGGCGGAGTGTCCCGCCCCTATGTATTATTATTTGTATTTTTGTTTGCGGCGCGGGTAAAAGCGCCGCGTCTTTTATTATATATTTAAAAACCCCGTGAGGATGCATGGCTGATCAGCTACTGATTATTTAACTAGCTGACAGTCATGCATCCTTACCAAACGCGTGCAGACTCTGGCCGAGGGATAATAAGATAATTAATAACTAGTTAATCCCTCGGCCGAATATATAAACCTGCAGCTCTCTGCACTCGGGGTGGAGTGTACAGAGGAGAGTACGGGAGAACACGGGAGAGCGAGCAAAAACAATTGCTATATTTAATATACTTGTTGCTGTTTATTTGTTTGGCCAACGCGCCTTTTTGTTTTGTTGTTTGTTTAAATATTTTATTTTTGTTTTGTTTATTAATAAATACGCTGAGTGCCGTTGCACTCAGCTTCAACCTCCCATCCATTGTTTTGGTTTCTACTTCCTGGTCCGTGACGTCACCACTGCGAGCCAGACTGTCACAGGGTGTCTTATATTGTAACATACACATTATAATACATAATCTATACATTTTTCAAGTGAAATATATGCATGTGATGGGGTGCTAGCTCGCCCCTATAATTTGTGTTGTTTGTTATTGTTATTTTTACTGTTTTCATTATGTTTATTGTGATTTTTGTTTTGGTTTGGATCAGCAGGGAGGGGGTTAAATTCCTCCCTGCGAAAATACATGTGAGAATGTGGCTGGAGCCTTAAGTGCGGACATCACAGACATTTGCAGAGCTTTTTTGAGATGTTATAGTAATAAAATAATTACTTAGATTGCATTATTGAGGAGTTTGGTGATAAAACGAGTGATCAGGAGATGATCGATCGGTATGTACGACTATTATTATTATTATTATTATTTATTTATTAGCATATGTGAAAGTGATAGCAAACGAAAGGGTGGGGCGGGGCTGGAGATGCCTAGTGAGTGCTTTGTTGATATGTAGGGCCTTTTAAACCCGTTTGACTGTGAAAAAAAAAAACTTTTAAACAGCGCGTCTAAAATTAACTGCGCGTGTGAAAATAAATTGGACCTGACGCGCCTGACGCGCACTTAATAAATGGACTGCAAAGGGTTAATTGTTTATTATTAGTTAATTGGGCTCCAGCCACGGAGTATAAAAGGCAGGTGAAACCCTTTGTGTAGAGGGTGGTTTGGAGTGTTTTGTTTTGAAGAGACACAGAGTAAGTGTTGTCTGTAGAATGATTTATTTTGTTCCAGTGTTTTGTTGGAAACCTTTTGTTTGGCCCTTGTGCCTTTTTATTTGTGTTTTGTCTATTAAAATATTTTGGTTTCACTGCATTTTCTGTCCCTGAGTCTTCCCTGTGCTGCTATCCTGCCACAATGCAACTTTTGTAAAGATTATTTGTTGTAATGACAATGGAGTGATCACTTGTGGAGGTGGCGCTGTTTCAGATAGTGATGTCGTAGATGATACAGACTTATCTAGAAGAGAAAGAGAACTCTGTATCATTAACCTGTGACCCAGATCTGAAATGTGGACATCTTTAATATGGGCAGGGTGTGTTTGCACATGAGTGGAGCGTGAAGAGTGTGTTTGTAGTCAAGAGTTTGGATGCAAAGTAAAAGTTCTTGTTTGCTCAAAGAGACGTTTTTGAAAGAAAGCATGGACTTGTGAGAGTGGAGTCAAGCCTCAAAGTCCATTTAATTTCAAAGTCCATTTAAAAACAGAGTTTGTTGGAGAAGCTGACTGGCCATGTGCTCAGCGCAGGAGTAACAGGAACAAGTGATCTAGAATGGAATGAAGGTTTCCTTGGAAGACAGTAAGTTAAACAAAGAATTACTTACTTGAATCAACTGTTTGAAAAAGCAACTGAGTTACACTCATGTGTAAACTAACCCTTGCTTGAGATAAAGGAGTACTTTAAATGAAGCAAAGTAATAGAAGCAGTTAAGCCATTATGCGTTGCAAAAGTCTGATTTGAAGAAGACATCTACAACCTTTTAATATAACTGGGAAATTGATGTGATAACTTATGTGTGGAGTGAACCGTAATTGTTTGTATCTATGATGGACATTTAAACCTGGACCTTAAGCAAACAATTAACCGTGAACAGTGAAGTGACAAGCATCTCATGGTTATTGCTTAAAAGACATTAGAGACTTTTAACTAGACCCGCAGGTCTAGGAATGGACTTTTAGCAACTTGTATATAGTGTAAATAGTGATCTGTGTAGAATTATTAAAGTAAAGGGTGTGGTACACCCTTGTAGGTAAGGATACTCTGGTGGAGGTAATGGTGTCGGACTGACAGTGATACATTTCCACACAGACAGTTATAAAGTCTACCGCTGGGTGGTAGTGAAGATTTTTGTGTTGTGATCTTTCTGCTACCTTAACCTTGACAAAAGTAAAGATTGCCAGCCGCTGATGTACAGCAAATACAGTTGTGGACATTGAATTAATTTTCAAAATCTCGACCATCCTGTCACTATATATATCTGCCACTTGGGCATATAACATGCACCACAAAAACATGCACCCATGATTCAACACCATCATCTCTAAGGCTACACTAAAGGGCTTATGCTGTTTTTTAGTTTAGTTTCTGAGCATCTATATTTTAAAGAATTCACGGACCCCTCCTTGCAGGAGGGAGTTAACACCTTCCTGCACCTTCCCCCTGTGCCTCTTCACTCCTTTAACCCTATCCCTTACAAAAATCTCCTGGTCAAGTGTCCTGGGACCTTGACAAGTATGTATATATATATTATTACTATTTTTTTATGCTTACCATAATGTGTGTTGTACTGTGCTCAGGTAGAATTTTACTGGAGTCACTTTGTTGAGCTCTTTGTCCTTCAGAATCATTTGCATGTACTTGGAGAGGATTAGCATTTTAACACTAGAACGACTGTGTTTATAGGCATACCTAGAGCAACCATGACCGGTCAATTTGACTGGCGTGTTAAAAACAACATAAATATTATAATGAAAGGAATAAATACACATTTGAACAGAATGGTCTTCATTTACAATTGTTTATAAAGTCTAAGTGCTGGCACAAATCACACAGATACGCACTGCACTTACCACTTTGTCTGTCTTTGCTGCATCAGAATCTTGTTTGGTAAAATTTGCAGTAATTCCAAACACTCTTTTCTCTTCAGCGATCCATTTGCAATGTGGATTATTATTATTATTATTATTTATTTCTTAGCAGACGCCCTTATCCAGGGCGACTTACAATCGTAAGCAAATACATTTCAAGTGTTACAATACAAGTAATACAATAAGAGCAAGAAATACAATAACTTTTGTTCAAGCAAAGTATAAGTGTGACAACCAAAATTCAATAATACAGCAGATAATAGTGATAGTTACATCAGGGTATGATTAAATAGTGATAGTTACATCAGGATATGATTAAATACAAAGTACTACAGGTTAAGCACTTGGCAGCATCAATACATTTCTTAGAAAAACGTGTGACTTATAGTAACCAGTGCAGACAGACAGCGTGGCGCTCTGAGCTGTCAAAGCTGATTGATGGCTATCAGAGGCTCATTGAAACACTAGAAATGTCAACAGACCACTCACTTGAGGTATGCAGATTGATATAATCAAACTTCAATACAGCTGCAAGTCCTGACTGTTGAACACAAATAATACCGCAACTTTCATTGTTATAATGTTTTATATGCATCGGAAATGTTGACCGTGCCTGGTCGGAATAGGGATGACAGTATTTTATCTTGCTAATTTTTGCAGCTATGTGATTCTTTCATTGTCAGGGGAATTAGTACATATATTTAGGAAAAGTCAGGAAAGCACAGCTCCTTATCTTAAACACATGCACAGCATGCCAAGGCAGTCATTTTGATGGGTTTCACTTTTAAAATTTAAATTACTCTGCGTGTTGTCTGTTCTTGACATTTCCTAAATACATGTATTAAATACCCTGATGGCGTTTGAAAGTCAGAATCACAAAAATAAGATATAAGCACTTCTACCTAGAACCGCCAAAAGCCGTCATTTGGACGGCTATTACAATATATGCTTTTATTGTTAATATAACCTACAATACACTATTTTTTATATGCATATAAGCCAGTTTGTTATCTCTCCCTCCAGCAGTATGTATTTGAATAGAATATTGCTCATGAAGTCTAGATATGTGTTATCCAAATATTTATTTTAATCCTATCAATTCCTTGGTGAACAGCCATCTGGCTGTCTACGTGAGCATATATAGTCTGCTGTCTTATAATATTACTATTACAAGAATTGTTCGAGAAATCTTAATTTTTATGTTTTGATTTGAGAGCAACTACAAATATATTTGCCTTGGAACGACTTAATTGAAAACAGCATTGCCTGCTTCAAGCTAAACATAAAACATTACATGGACAAGCAGCTGTTTCCGACAAAAGCACAATGTTGCTGGACACAATACATATCAAACAAACCTGTCAAATTTGGGATCATGTTTTGGCTGGCAGCGGACCCTACCGCTACCTGTGCAAAGATGAAACCCAGCTGGTCAGAGACTGGGTGACAACTGTAAAAAGGATGACTGTTACCAATGACAATTTTTTTTATTTCACTGCAATTCGTAAAACAGTTGAAGAAAAAAAGAAAATAAACAGCCTGATTGGAACAGTAAACAAAGCAAGAAGAGAGTTTCCACTATCTAGTACTCAATGAAAGCACTCACCGGTGTCCAGTTGCTGTATTTTACAATGTACTGGACATGGCAGCCACCAGTTTCTTTGTTTTGTACAAGGAATGCACTGGGGAAAATATCAGTAGGAGAGATTTAATCTTGATGCTAGCCACAGAGCTTTGTCAGAAACATTTCGATCAGAAAACTGCAAAGCGGCAGATATATATTATTATTTGTATTATTATTTGTATTATTGTTTGCGGCGCGGATAAAAGCCACCGCCATTATCTGTTATTGTTTTTGTCATTTTAAAAACCTCATGAGGATACGTGACTGATCAGCTACTGATTATTTAACTAGCTGACAGTCACGCATCCTTACTAAACTCGTGCAGACTGTGGCCGAAGGGTAATAAGATAATTAACAGCTAGTTAACCCCTCGGCCACAATATAAAAGCCTCCAGCTGTCCGCGCTAGAGGGGGGAGTGTACAGAGGAGAGTATGGGAGAGCGAGCAAGGAGAGAGCGAGATTTAGAAAGCGAAACAACTGCTAAGCATGCTGGTTTTACCCCAGCACGATACTTATTTGTTTATTTCTATTTGTTTGGCCAACATGCCCTTTTGTTTGTTTAGTGTGTTTGTTTTGTTTAAATCTTTTGTTTTATTATTTAAAATAGCTGAGCGCCGTAGCGCTCAGTTTCACATCCGCCATTCATTGTTTGGTTTCTGTTACTTCCTGGTATGTGATGTCACCACTCATACGCCACTCAACAATAGCTCAGTCACAGGGCTACTTTGAAGTATGTTTCCCTGAATGTGCATTCATGCTACACAATGGCAATTGAGTTACTTTCTTTTTTGTTATTTTTGTAAATAATTACATAGTTTTTACAATTTTGCATGTAAATATACCAGTTTACACAATATTTTCTTCTCAAATGTTTATTTTATTATAGTTTTTCATTTTTTTAAGTCATGCATTTGCTAATTTTGAAAACAAAGCCTTTTAAATACAGCATTTCTGCTATACAAATGTTAGATATAATATTCATGAATACATCTTTTGAGTTGTATCTGAAAGTTTGTCTTTCATTTTTATATCGAAGCTGTTTGAAATGTACCCGTCAAAATAACTGCTGCCGGCTGTTCTAGGTAGTAGCATAAACCCGGCAGTTCTAGTGTTAAGTTTAAATAAATAGTCAAAATGACTGCCTTGGTCATTCTAGTGTTAAGGTCCCCGAGATAAATCAGTAGAACTGCTGCTAATCAATGTGTCACTTCAGGGCAGTAGCCTCTGACTGATTTTAAACACCCAGGTTAAAGACTTTAAGTCTGCATTTGTGTAATCTTTATCTCTAAAACCAACCCGATCATGTGCTGTTGCATTGTTATCATGGATCAGAGTTCAGGTTTCAACATGCTGTTTCTCCCTCCAGTCTCTGCTGTTCAGCTCAGCTGCCTAGTTTATCTTGTGTGGAGATGAGAGCAGCTCACACAATGAGCTGAGCGGGCCTGACTGCTGCAACTGCTTCACTGTAGCTGTTCAGTTCTTTCTTTCTTAGCTTGTTCTATTGTTCAGTGGTTCTGATTTTACTCACCACACAGAGTGTCTCCTGGTTTACACTTATCGTCTGTGGAAACGTACTTCACTTCTTGTTCTGTGGAAATAAACAGCGACATTAGTAAAGACGTCTGGCAGTAACAAACTCACAGACATGCACGCCAGACACACATACACACAGACACACACGCATATAGACATGCAGGCCAGACACACATACACACAGAGACACACACATATAGACATGCAGGCCAGACATACATACACACAGACACACACGCATATAGACATGCAGGCCAGACACGCATACACACAGACACACACGTATATAGACATGCAGGCCAGACACACATACACACACACACACACACACACATATAGACATGCAGGCCAGACACACATACACACAGACACACACGCATATAGACATGCAGGCCAGACACACATACACACAGAGACACACACATATAGACATGCAGGCCAGACATACATACACACAGACACACACGCATATAGACATGCAGGCCAGACACGCATACACACAGACACACACGTATATAGACATGCAGGCCAGACACACATACACATACACATACACACACACATATAGACATGCAGGCCAGACACACATACACACAGACACACACGCATATAGACATGCAGGCCAGACACGTATACACACAGACACACACGCATATAGACATGCAGGCCAGACACACATACACACAGACACACACGCATATAGACATGCACGCCAGACACACATACACACAGACACACACACATATAGACATGCAGGCCAGACCCACATCCACACAGACACACACACATATACACATGCACGCCCGACACGCATACACACAGACACACACACACATATAGACATGCAGGCCAGACCCACATACACACAGACACACACGCATATAGACATGCAGGCCAGACATGCATACACACAGACACACACACATATACACATGCACGCCAGACATGCATACACACAGACACACACAGAGCTAAGGTTGCAAACTGTCTGTTATTTAAACTTGCTGTCCGGTTTTCTAGTACACTGAAAACCGGACACACATTGCCCGTTAACACTCCGTGCCAACGTCGCTGAAAGCAACCACCAGCTCTGTGCCAGTGATGCACATTTGTGACAGACTGCTGTGCCGTTAATTATCAATTGCTGTTACTAAAAAAACAAAAGAGCTGTACAAATTGACGTCACCACGATGAGCAGCACGATTTCAGTTTTTGATAGGTACATAATTTAATATATGCTGCCATTCGATTATTTTCAGCAAATCGCTGTAAAAGATAGATGTTGCTAGCATTTATCTCATGGCATAAGTGTATATCGCTGTCAGAAAAGAAGCCGTGTTCAGTGAGGTAGCTTGTTGTATGAATAGAACTAGTTACTACAGTAAATTACTTAGTCAACATATTATTTAGCTGCTCTGTGAAATGTATTCTTCTTTTTCTTCTTCTTCTTCTTATTTTACTACCGTAAAGTCTATTTCATTTTAAATTGTGTAGAAAATATTTTACTGCCTAAATTAAAAAGATACTGTAACATTTGTCAGGTTTATGAAGCAGCACTCAGGGAGACAGTGTGGAATTTTAGGATTTTTTGCTAATAAACAATTAATTGCTTTTAGGCGCCGGAATTCACGCCACCAAAATAATAAACCCTTTTATCATTTTTTATCATTCTAGCTTTCGCTGCAGTCTCTTCTCATTGTCACTCTCGCTGTCCCTCCCAGAGTGACTCATGCACCCCTTATATACCCTCTCCTCATTTCCCACTGTTTTCTGGCCCAACCAATCAAACCCATGCTCTGTAGTCCCCCTTTTCCCACTGCTAACTGGGAGAGATAAAAACATAACAACATAAGAAAGTTTACAAACGAGAGGAGGCCATTCAGCCCATCTTGCTTGTTTGGTTATTAGTAGCTTATTGATCCCACAATCTCATCAAGCAGCTTCTTGAAGGATCCCAGGGTGTCAGCTTCAACAACATAAAACAGATAAAATATAGCAGCAGCACGCATTCACGTGCTCATTCACTCCCCCTTCCCATGCTAAGTAACAGTGTGACCTGTTCCCCTTACAATACATTTAACATAAAATATAGACAAGACAGACAAATGGGACAGACAACAAGTCATGCAATGATGCAATTGTCCGGGTCGTTACACTGACCTCCCCCACCCCCTTAGTCCCTCGTCAAAGTCTCAAATGGGCTACCTCCAGCCGGTATCAGCAGCCCCCTGGTGTACTCAGGACCCGGGGCTGCACTGGGGGTGTCTGCTGGCGTGCAGAGCTCATGACCCAGCATGAACAGAGCTGGAGTGCAGGCAGTGGAGTCCTGCATAGCTGAACGGCAGGCCAGCAACACAAGAGGCAGGTGGGTGTCCCAGTCTTTTTGGTGGCTGGCGGTGGTCACAACCAGCTGCACGACCAGCGTGCGGTTGAAACGCTCAACCAATCCATCACTCTGCAGGTGGAGGGGGGTGTTCCGGGTCTTCTGGATCCCCAGGCGCTGGCACATCTCCGCAAAGACCCAAGACTCAAAGTTGCGCCACTGGTCTGAATGGAGCTTCTGGGGGATCCCGGCTGAAGAACCCCTCCAGCAGTGTTTCGGCTACTGTCTATGCCTCCGGCCACTTGGTGAAGAAGTCAAGGACCACCAGGATGAAATGGTTCCCTTTCTCTGAGCATGGAAAGGGGCCTAAGACATCCACGGCGACCCTCTCCATGGGTCCGTCTACCTGGTACTGCTGGAGGGGGGCATGCGACTGGCCCGGGGGCCCTTTTCGAGTAATGCAGGTGTTGCATCGCTGGCAGGTCCATGACCTCCCGTCTGCACTACCCTCAGTAGAAGGACTGTTGGAGCCGCCAGAGCATCTTCGTGACCCCGACGTGGCCGGTGCCTGGGGTCCCATGGTGGGCCTTGAGCACCTCCAGGCGCAGCGCTTGAGGGACAACCACCTGCCATCTCACCTCCCCTGTTGCCTTCCACTGCCGTTAGAAGATGCCATCTTTTAAACCCAGCCCCGTCCACAGCGACCACAGCCCATGTGTGGCAGTAGAGTGTCTTGCTACCTCTTCCCAGGGTGGTCTCCACTGGTCCTCCAGCCACTGCAGCACAGGACAGAGATCTGGGTCAGCCTCCTGGTGCCTCCTCCACTCCGTCCTCTCCACTGGCACCAGTGCACAGCACTGCTCTGTACTTCCTGAGGACAACTCGGCCTCCTTCTGTTCCCTCCGGTTGCATTGTGTGCACATTAGCGTGCTTCTCCCCTGCCTGATGCTGGATGGAATAGTTAAATTCTTGTAATTGTTCTATCCAGCATGCAACCTAAAGAGCTGCATGGTCTGTCTGCATTGTGAAGGGGAGCCCGCAGAGATTGTGGCGGACCGACTTGACCACTGCCATCAGCTACCGTCACGTCACACAGAACCAACGCTCGGTCTTGCTGAGCGACCGGCTGTAGTATGCGACTACCTACTCACTGTCTGACCCAGGCTGCGACAGGACAGCTCCGATCCCCTCGTCACTCGCGTCAGTGTCCAGCAAGAAGGTGGAGTGGGGGTCTGAGGGTGCCAACACAGGGCTGAGGTCCTCTGGGCTGGCATGGAGGGCTGCGGGGGTTGAAGTCCTCTCCAGTGCTGGGCCTGTCGGAAGGCTGTGTTGCCCCTGGGGGCGGGGGTAGGCGACGGGGTCATTGTGTTCTGGATTATTAGCAATAAATCCTAAAATCGAGAATTCCACACTGTCTCCCTGAGTCCTGCTTCATAAACCTGACAAAACGTTACATTGGTGTACATAAGCGGGATTATGGAGCACGGATTATGGAGCCCGGCCCGATGGTTGGTGGTGCCCGATAAAATAAAATTCAATACAAAAAAAATGTTTTAAAAAATCAAATGAACAAAACAAAAATACAGTTTGGCAGGTTACATGTAATTGAGGTGGGGCCCGGGGAAGGGCTGAGTTCCCTGGCCCAACAGTGGGTATGGCTGGCTCATTGGCTCCCCTCTCCTGGCAGTCTGGCCCTGACGAGCAAAGGGGTCCCGGTCGCGGCCTAGCTGCCCCTGCGGGATGGCTGGCCCCTCCGGGTAGGCCAAGGCCAGGGCCAGGTTCCATTGTAAATGCAATGGCCCGTTGCCTGACCATGTAGCGCAGAAAGTCCAGACCCAGTATGCAGGGGTCCTGGACAGCTGCTACCCAGACAAGGTGGTGTACTGTCCGCCCAGCCACTTGTATGGCCAGGTTTCCCCTCCCTTTCATTGGCGTCAGCTCCCTGGTGACTGTGCGGTGTTGGACCATTGTGGGTTCCAGCCAGACCCCCTCTGGGAGAACATCGGGGCAGACCAGGGTCACCATCAAGCCGGTGTCCACCAGGGCGGTGTAGGGGTCCCTCTCAGTCCAGACTGGAACGTGACAGAAGTCCCCTGAGGTGGTTCTCCCGACTACCACTGGTGGTCTATGTGGGTTGTTGTCGGTGGCTTCAGGAGAGAGGGGGGCCACCCTCTCCCAGCTTGGCTGTTGGGCCCCAGCTGTGTGTCCCGCAGGTGGATGGTTGTAAGTATGGGAGACAGGATGTTTCCTGGCGATGAGCTGGTGAGTGGGGCTGTGGTGGAGGGGCATTGCCACTGTAGGTGCCCAGGTTTGCCGCAGTAAAAGCACAGACCTGTGGGTGGGGGGGCCTGTGTGGATGCAGTCCGGATCAAGGGAGGAGCGGCGTGGCTGTCTGCAGTCTCCTTCTCTTCTGCCTGGGCTTGACGTGCAGTGGACCTGGGGCAATCAGTCATTCTCTCCCCTCTCGCTGGTCCCCCCCAGAGGCCCGGCCACACTCACCCTCCTCAAGCAGAGCCTTGACCCATTCTGCATGGGCCAAGGCAAGCTCTAGGGAGGTTGGGGCTGTTTAGCTACAGCTCCTGGAGTTTAGCCTTCTATAAATGACAAACGTGACAGTTTAATAGAGAGACAAAACAAAACACAAAAGCTCACGGTTTCTTTTTACAACAGTAGTCCTTTACAGGTCTTTCCGTAACCATAACAAAGAAACAGATTGCTCGGCCACATCCCCTGATATACCTTCAGTCACGCCCCCTTTGGTAGTGCGTGCAATCACGTATCCTCCAATCCATGACTGACACATCTCATACTGCATTAAGGCGATGACTTCTGGTATTGTGACTCTGCCCCCTTTCTGGATGGCCGACTTCTGACTGAACTGCCGAACCATCCAGTCCGGGGCACACTGTTATTGCAAATGTCAGTTTTTGCATCATTTCAGGATTTGATCAATGGACAGGTGGGATTGAAAGGTAGTAAAGAGGAGAAAAACAAAACATATATGTGTGTCAGGAGATATGGAGAAACAAGAGAAATACATTTAATAGATCAGGACAGAGAAAAAAAAGGGGTGTGTTCTGTATTAATTAAATTATAGTTTCATATACCCGGTTTTGAGAGAAATTTTATGCCAAAATGAAAAATAAATGAATAAATACACAAATACATAAATAAATATAGAAATACATAAATAAATATGTGTATTTATTTATTTATTTTTCATTTTGGCATAAAATATCCCCCATACCCGGTTGCAAATATGAAACTTAATAACATGTGAGTGTATAATAGGATATCATACAAACAACTGTTGCAAAGAATGACAGGGCTGTGAATGATACTGACAGTGCATGACCCCTCAGGGTGCTTGACTCTAAATCCTCTTGAACTTCATCACATAAATACAATATCGTAGCCTTCTGCATTCGATATCTTCGTAGCACTTGCTCTTCTGTAAGGTCCAAACTGGTGGTTTACTTTAGATTGAGCCTGTCTGAAATAGATTCCCATCTCCATTAGAATTCTTTGAAACAGGCAGAACCATTTTAGACGGAAAATAGTCATTCCGACCACATGAACCTGTGACAGGGCAGAGGAAAAGCCCTGCACATAATTAAAGGGGACAGGGCAAAGCCCTGTGTGTAAATAAATGTATTGTTTGGTGTTCATTGGTGATGGGGAAAATGATTTGTTTATTTTAAAAAGAGTGTTGGTATTTTGTGTTATTTAAAAAATATTTTGTGTTTAGTTAAAACACAATGTATTGATTAAAAAATGCATGGTGTTGTGTTTATTTAAAATTAGTATGTTTTGTTATTAGTGTATGGTTTAAATATATTTAGTGTTATTTTAAAAATTTTATGTTTGGTTTGGCTGTGGTCTGGCAGGGGGGATTGTTAGCACGTGCCAGACATCTCGTGAAAATGCATGGTCTGTCACAGAACACTTTATAGATTTTTGCACGAGAGGTATGTTAATTAGATACCTACCTCGGAATTAGTGTTCTCATCCTTCTTTGCCATTTTAGATTTTTGCTCAAAACATGAAAAACAGTTGCAAAGTTAAAACATCACCACAAAAGACCTCCCTGATGGTCAGAAAAGCTTTGACAACATTACTGGGGAGTTGGTTCCAGACCCACACAATTCGCTGTGCAAAAAAGTGCCTCCTATTTTCTGTTCTGAATTCCCCTTTATCTAATCTCCATTTGTGACCCCTGGTCCTTGTTTCTTTTTTCAGGTCAAAAAAGTCCCCTGGGTCGACATTGTCTATGCCTTTTAGGATTTTGAATGCTTGAATCAGATCACCGCATAGTCTCCTTTGTTCAAGACTGAAGAGATTCAATTATTTTAGCCTGTCTGCATACGACATGCCTTTTAAACCTGGGATAATGAAGTGATGTATTGATTTCAATGTCCAAACAAAGTTAATGTTCCCAAAATGACAGTGTTTATTTAAACAAAAGAAACCACCCCTTTACCAGCAATGGTATCTGGGAGAACATGGTGGGCTTGCAAACCCAAAAATAATACAACACACAGTTAATAATCCCACGTCTCCGGTGCACACAATTGTGCTCTTCAAAAACTCTGGGATCGTGGTGCGTGTCAGTGCTGTGCCGTGAAGGTAGTGCTCAGGTATCTGTGCTGGCTCCGTGGCGACAGATCCTGCTTCCTTACAACTGCCCTTTCATGCCATGTTACTGAAAAAATGTCACCAACTCTGTCAACCGTCATTCATATTAGGTTGTAAGCACCCTTAATTTATGTATAAAACAGTTTGGGCATTTTCATGCTCGATGGAGATGTGTTAAACTCATTGCCCAATGTGACAGGAATGGCTGGGCGGTGACGTCATGGCAGAAGCAGGAACTTAAAAACACTGACACCAGGCACTGCAGTTTTCAAATAATAAAGACTCGGCTGGCCACCGTTTTATTTAAATACAAAATTAAATAAAAGGTTTTAACAAAAAAACACAGAGCAAAATAAAACAGGTAAACAAAACAAAATCACGAACACAAAATAAATAAAACACAGGTCAGGCTGGGCAGATTGCCTTCACTGTTCCTATGTTTTTTTTTTAAGTTTCATTTTTCTCTTTCTCTCTCTCCTCGCTCTCTACGCTCCTCTCGTACACCCACCCCGAGCTGGAGAGCTGCAGGCTTTTTATACAGGTGACCATCTCCCGATTAGCAACAAATTAAATCACCTAATTAATTCGGGAGATGGCCACCTTATGCACAAGCTTTCTAATTACTGTGTGGATGGGGCTTCCCATTATTATTATTATTATTTATTTCTTAGCAGACGCCCTTAGCCAGGGCGACTTACAATTGTTACAAGATTATACATTATTTCACTTTATACAGATATCACATTATTTTTACATACAATTACCCATTTATACAGTTGGGTTTTTACTGGAGCAATCTAGGTAAAGTACCTTGCTCAAGGGTACAACAGCAGTGTCCCCCACTGGGGATTGAACCCACAACCCTCCGGTCAGGAGTCCAGAGCCCTAACCACTACTCCACACTGCTGCCCCATCCACGCTACTTAATACAAAAACAAACAAACATTCGGCTACGCCGTCATCTATAAATACAATAATAAACAATAACAAAACCTGCGGCGCTTCGCCGTCTTCTATACATAATAAATAAATCATAATAATAATAATACAAAACAAATACAAAATAATACAGGGGCGGAGGGGGACCCCGTTCTAAAATAAAATAAACAAATCAATGTACAGGGCACCTCGTCCTGTTACACCCAAATTTTTATTTTTAATTTTTTTAAGATATATGTGCGCACACTGTATAAAAAATAGAAATTACTTTGGGACATCCGTTCTTCATTTAGGAATGACACCTTGAAAGACTATAGACTCTGGTGGTGTCATAATATTTAATAGACATACGTTTGGAGCAATGCAAATTACGTATGTATTTTTTTAAAGGGACAGTTGTCTATGCAGTATAAAAATTATCAATGGGGTAAGACACTCTTTATTGATAAAACAGCCTTAATTAAAAACTGTATATTGCCTAGAGAAACATAGATTAATTATTGATCAATCCCGAGTAAAACATGCATACTCCAAACGTTAACTGCTTTTTCAAATATATATGATTCTATAATATACAGTGCCTATAGAAAGTGTACACCCCCTTGAACTTTTTTCACATTTTGTTGTGTCAGTGCCTCAGAGTTTCATGCATTTACAGGGCCGTGAAAAAGTATTTGCCCCCTGTCTGACTTTCTGCATTTTTGCACATTTTTCACATTGTATTTGGTCAGATTTTTTTGTGGGTTGTAGTAGTATATAGAGGGTGTCTGAGAGAAAAACTGACACCAAAGTTTGGTGCTTCTTTCATTTGTTTGGTGTGCAAGGTAATCAAACATGCAATCTTCAGGTGTGAAAAAGTTATTGCCCACCCTGGTTAACTCAACCCAATTAAAGGGATAATTAGGGTCAGCTGTTTGAGTACTTTGGTTAACAACCAGGCCTGATTTGGGCCAGCCCTGCCCAATATAAATCACCAGAGTGAAGTTGTCAGCACACAGGTTCTAGAGGCACATCATGCCACGAACAAAAGAAATTCCTGAAGACCTCCGGAAAAAAGTTGTTGATGCCTATAAGCCTGGAAAGGGTTACAAAGCCATTTCTAGGGCAGCAGTGTGGAGTAGTGGTTAGGGCTCTGGACTCTTGACCGGAGGGTCGTGGGTTCAATCCCCGGTGGGGACACTGCTGCTGTACCTTGAGCTATGTACTTTACCTAGATTGCTCCAGTAAAAACCCAACTGTATAAATGGGTAATTGTATGTAAAAATAATGTGATATCTTGTAACAATTGTAAGTCGCCTTGGATAAGGGCGTCTGCTAATAAATAAATAAATAATAATAATAATAATCTAAGGCTCTGACAGTATTGAATCTTCCCAGGAGTGGCCGTAGAACAACCCTAGAATCTGCAGGCCTCTCTCGTCTCAGCTAAGGTCAGTGTTCAGGACTCCATCATCAGAAAGACACTGGGCAAAAATGGGATTCATGGTAGTGTAGCAAGGCAGAAACCATTGCTCACTAAGAAGAACATGAATGCTCATCTCAAGTTTGCCAAAAAGCACCTGGATGATCCTCAAGAGTTCTGGAACAATGTTCTATGGACATATGAGTCAAAAGTGGAAATTTGTGGCCGACATGGGCCCCGTTATGTCTGGCGAAAACCAAACACTGCATTCCACAGTAAGAACCAAGCATGGTGGTGGTAGTGTCATGGTTTGCGGATGCTTTGCTGCATCAGGACCTGGATGCCTTGCCATCATTGAAGGAACCATGAATTCTGCTCTGTATCAGATGTCAGGCCATCCATCCATGAGCTGAAGCTGAAACGCAGCTGGGTCATGCAGCAAGACAATGATCCGAAACACACAAGCAAGTCTACATCAGAATGGTTGAAGAACAAGAAATTTTAAGTTTTGGAATGGCCTAGTCAAAGTTCAGACCTAAACCCCATTGAGATGTTGTGGCAGGACCTGAAACGAGCAGTTAATGCTCGAAAACCCACAAATGTCACTTAGTTGAAGCAGTTCTGCATGGAGGAGTGGGACAAAATTCCTCCACGGCGCTGTGAGAGACTAATCAATAACTACAGGAAGTATTTGGTTGCAGTTATTGCTGCTAAAGGTGGCATAACCAGTTATTGAGTCTAAGGGGGCGATTACTTTTTCACACAGGGGCATTGGGTGTTGCATAACTTTCTTTAATAAATAAATGAAATATGTATCACATTTTTGTGTTATTTGTTCACTCAGGGTCCCTTTTATCTAATATTAGGTTTTGGTTGAAGATCTGATAACATTCAGTGTCAAAAATATGCAAAAATGCAGAAAATCAGACAGGGCGCTTTCTTGAGTAAGGTTTCCTTCTTGCCACCCTACCATACAGGCCAGATTTGTGGAGTGCTTGGGATATTGTTGTCACATGCACACTTTGATCAGTCTTGGCCATAAAAGCCTGTAGCTCTTGCAAAGTTTCCATTGGCCTCTTGGTAGCCTCTCTGATCAGTCTCCTTCTTTCTCAATCATCCAGTTTGGAGGGATGGCCTGATCTAGGCAGGGTCTTGGTGGAGCCATACACCTTTCACTTCTTAATAATCGTCTTGACCGTGCTCCAAGGTATATTCAAGGCCTTTGATATTTTTTATACCCATCCCCTGATCTGTCCCTTTCAACAACTTTGTGCTGGAGTTCTTTTGAAAGCGCCTTGGTGTTCATGGTTGAGTCTTTGCTTTGAAATGCACTACTCAGCAGAGGGAACCTACAGGAACTGCTGAATTTATCCTGAAATCATGTGAATAACTACAATTTAACACAGGTGGAGGCCACTTAACTTGGTGTGTGATTTTGAAGGCGATTGGCTACACCTGAGTTAATTTAGGATTGCTATTACAAGGGGGGTGGACACTTATCCAACCAAGCTATTTTCTAAAGATTTCTAGAATATGTTTTTCACTTGGAATTTGTGGGGTAGGATGTGTAGATACATGAAAAAAAACTATTTTAATGCATTTTAATTCCAGGCTATAAGGCAACAAAAGGTGAACATTTTGAAAGGGGGTGTAGACTTTCTATAGGCACTGTATGTGGGGAAATGCATTTTCTTTTTTAAAACCCGGCGGAAGTTAATTTGACGCTTCAGGCAGCAATGCTGTCAGCAAGAGTTCAGAGTTTTGCCTCCTCTGGCTTTTCCCATGACCCAACTGGCTATAAAATGTCTAAATTTCATGTTTTTAAAGTCGAAATTTCATGTTTTGAAAGACAAAATTTCGCCTTTAAAAACACGAAATTTCGCCTTTTAAAGTCAAAATTTTGATTTAAAAGTCAACTTTTTGAGTTTTAAAGACAAATTTTTTTTTTTTTATTTTTTTTTATCAAAGCACCTTATCAAAGAATGGTAGGTTGGAGATTGGCCTATACTTATTGAGGACTTTAGGGTCCAAATTGTGTTTCTTAAGCATAGGCTTTACCACAGCTACCTTAAGTGCTGAGGGAACTATACTGGAGGAAATGAACCATTTAAAATGTGGGTATTAATAACACCAAGAACATCTTTTAATAGTTTTGTAGGAATAGGATCAAGAGAGCATGTAGTAGCTCTCATATAAGGTAATCAAAGAAAAAGCTCCCATAGTAGCCTTAATAGGTGTAGTTGGTAAAATTCTGCCAGAGTCCTCCTTCTTAATAGAAGGTGTCTGTGGAATCTCATTTCTGATGTCTAGTATTTTATTCTTAAAGAACTGTAACAAGTCATTGCAGCTGTGAGAGGAGCCAATGTCAAGGGTAGGGTTATTAGGGGAAGGATTCATTAATTTATCAAAAATGTAGCAAAAAGAAATCTAGGATTATTTTTATTTGTTTCAATTAAATTAGAGTAATATGATTATCTAGCTGCCAGAGCCTTCCTATATTTAACCAGGTGGCCCTTCCATGCGATGTAATTAACATGCAATTTAGATTCCTGCCATCTCTATTCTAGTTTATGACCCTCATATTTCATCTTACAAGTTGTATCATTGAACCACGGTGAGCTTTTTTTAAAAGACACTCTCCGAGTTTTGATTGGCGCTACAGTATCTAAGATACCAGTTAAGGTGGTGTTGTAAGTATTAACCAGCTCATCTACTGATGAGGACTGGTAATGAGCTCAAGACATCAGAAAGCTTAACAGCAGTTGAAGAATGAATTACCTAGGATTTAAATGTACAGTCCACAGTATTTGTAGATACTGGCAGATTCACCTCAAAAAGAATGGCAAAATGATCAGAAATAGTAAAATCTAGGGTTATGATCTTCTTAACAGCTAAACCACGAGAAATTAACAGATCTAAAGTATGGCCACGATTATGCGTAGTACCTTTGACATGCAGGATATAATCAAAGGAATCAAGTAGCCTAAAAAATTCCAAGGAGTTAGAATCAGAATCAATATCAACATGAAGGTTAAAATCACCAATAAAATGTCATATCATAAAGCTAAGGTTTACAATTTCAGAAAAGCAAAATAAGGTATGAAACAGAGACTAACAGAAGTAGATTGGAGTAAAATAGAGAAAACATCCACAGAAAAAGGATGGCTGTTTTTTAAAAATGTAGTACTAGAGGCACAAAACAATTACATCCCAAAAGTAGACCAATTTAAATCTAAAACAAAATGGCCAAAATGGTTTAATAGATCAATTTAAAAAATATATATTCAACGAAAAAAGGCACTTTACAGAGCATTTAAAAGGGACCAAAAACAAAGTACACAGAAAGAGTACTTGGAACTGCAAACAAAAGTCAAAAAGGAAGTTAGAAAGGCCAAGAGAGAGATAGAAATCAACATTGCTAAGGGGGCTAAAACCAATTCCAAAATGTTTTTCCAATATTATAACAGCAAGAGAAAATTCAGAGGAGGTTAAATGTCTAAGAGACACAAATGGCAAAATCATAGATGAAGAAAAAAAAATAGCAAATATATTAAATGATTACTTTTCACAGGTTTTTACAAAGGAGGACACAAACAACATGCCCCACATGTCGACCTGTTCCAATCCAATTTTAAATAACTTTAGCATAACAGAGGCAGAAGTGTTAATTATTTACAAACCGCTAACCAAGATCATGCAACAGTCTCTTGACACAGGGGTTGTACCGACAGACTGGAAAATAGCAAACGTAATACCGATCCACAAAAAGGGAGACAAAACCGAACCAGGTAACTACAGACCAATAAGCCTGACTTCTATTATATGTAAACTTATGGAAACGATAATAAGATCCAAAATGGAAAATTACCTATATGGTAACAATATCCTGGGAGACAGTCAGCATGGTTTTAGGAAAGGGAGATCGTGTCTAACTAACCTGCTTGATTTTTTTGAGGATGCAACATCGACAATGGATAATTGCAAAGCATACGGCATGGTTTATTTAGATTTCCAGAAAGCTTTTGACAAAGTCCCGCATAAAAGATTAATTCTCAAACTGAACGCAGTAGGGATTCAAGGAAATGCATGCACATGGATTAGGGAGTGGTTAACATGTAGAAAATAGAAAGTACTGATTAGAGGAGAAACCTCAAAATGGAGTGAGATAACCAGTGGAGTACCACAGGAATCAGTATTAGGTCCTCTGCTATTCCTAATCTACATTTATGATTTAGATTCTGGTATAGTAAGCAAACTTGTTAAATTTGCAGACAACATAAAAATAGGAGGAGTGGCAAACACTGTTGCAGCAGCAAAGGTCATTCAAAATGATCTAGACAGTATTCAGAACTGGGCAGACACATGGCAAATTAAATTTAATATAGAAAAGTGTAAAGTATTGCATGCGGGCAATAAAAATGTGCATTATAAATATCATATGGGAGATAGTGAAATTGAAGAAGGGAACTATGAAAAAGACCTAGGAGTTTATGTTGACTCAGAAATGTCTTCATCTAGACAATGTGGCGAAGCTATAAAAAAAGGCCAACAAGATGCTCGGATGTATTGTGAGGAGTGTTGAATTTAAATCAAGGGAAGTAATGTTAAAACTCTACAATGCATTAGTAAGACCTCACCTAGAATATTGTGTTCAGTTCTTGTCACCTCGTTACAAAAAGGATATTGCTGCTCTAGAAAGAGTGCAAAGAAGATCAACCAGAATTATCCCAGGTTTAAAAGGCATGTCGTATGCAGACAGGCTAAAAGAATTGAATCTATTCAGTCTTGAACAAACGGTATAGACAATGTCGACCCAGGGGACCTGAAAAAAAGAAACAAGGACCAGGGGTCACAAATGGAGGTTAGATAAAGGTGCATTCAGAACAGAAAATAGGAGGCACTTTTTTACACAGAGAATGGTGAGGGTCTGGAACCAACTCCCCAGTAATGTTGTTGAAGCTGACACCCTGGGATCCTTCAAGAAGCTGCTTGATGAGATTCTGGGATCAATAAGCTACGAACAACCAAACAAGCAAGATGGGCCGAATGGCCTCCTCTCATTTGTAAACTTTATTATGTTCTTATGTTTTTATATTTGATTGTCAATATATATAGCAGATCCCCAAATTCTGTCAGAAATAGTGGGTTTGACTTCGGTGGTCGATAAATAATTACAATATGAACAGGTAATGGACTGTTTAATGTCAAGGTTAGAACTTCAAAAGATGAATAACCTTTTCTAAGTTCACTACAAAAAACAGTAGCAAGTCCACCTCCCTGTCCAGTAGAGCGAGCTTTCTGGAAAAAGAATAGTTAGGTGGAGAAGCCACAATCAGGGAAACATTGACATTCGGTCCAAGCCATGTTTCAGTTAAAGAGAGAATATCAATGTTGTAATCCTGAATAAAATCACTAATTAACACAGACATGCACGCCAGACACACATACACACAGACACGCACATAGAGACAAACACAGACACGCACAGACACATCAGATGCAGACAGACACACACAGACACACACTGCATTGCATTGGGCAGGCTGGTTTCAAGCTCTGATGGAGGTTAATTCACCAGATTCACTCAGACAGCTGGTAGCATCACAGACAATACAAGCAGGGAGCTGGGGAGCTGCTTTCCATCATCCAGAACTGGGAAATGATCATATATTGTGCTCTACCTAAAACTCGACCCTGGATGCCCCTCTGCTATGGTCTGGCTCTCAGCTTGCATCCAAGACATCGAGGCCTGGATGTCTGCCAGTTTTCTTCAGCTCAAAACTAACAAATCTGAACAACTTCTAGTAGGATCAAAAGCTCAACTCAAGAATCTCAATATTGCTGCCTTGAACCTCGGAAACTGCTGCTGCTGTCTTCCCGCACTGTACGAAGCCTTGCTGTACTTCTGGATAGTAACCTCTCCTTTGGAGTCAAATCCTCCTTCTACCACCTCCGAAACATCTCAAAGGTCCGTCCCTACCTTTCCCTCCTAGATGCAGAGATACTCTGTCATGCATTCATCTCCTCTCGACTCGACTACTGCAACTGTCTCTATGGCGTTCTTCTGTCACGCGCCATAAACCGACTGCAGCTGGTTCAAAAGGATCCTTACCAGATGTAAAAAACATGATCACATTACCTCCTGTCTTACCCAGCTGCACTGGCTACCTGTAAAGTTCAGGATTACTTTTAAAATTCTCCTGCTTGCCTACAAGGCCCTTCATCACACAGGTCCAAAGTATCTCTCCAACCTGCTGACCCGCTATGTCCCTGCACATCAGCTGAGGTCCTCTGACTCTGGCTTGCTTGTTATACCCAAGCAAAAGTGTACCACACTCGGAGAGCGCTCTTTTAGCTTCATGGCCCTGACTCTCTGCAGCTCTCTCCCAGCTTTAGTGCATGTAGCTCCCACAGTCGCTCACTTCAAATCAACTTTCAAGACCCACTTGTTCCCTCTTGCTTTCAATGCTCTTCAAGCCTGATATCTGTTATTAGCTGTTGTCTAAATTGGTATTTCAGGTTTTTCAGGTTTTTCACTCCATCTTATTCGTATAATTCTGCATGACACATGCATCCACAATGTCTAGAATTCACATACTAGCCTTGTATTTAATGTATTATACCTGTACTTAATGTATTTGTATTGTTTTTTACTGTTTATTTAATGGACTGTTTGTATTGAATGTACTATTCCCTGTATTTAATGTATTATGCATTGTTCCTCACTATCTTGTAAAACGCTTTGTGATGGTGGTCCACTATGAAAGGCGCTATATACAATAAATATTGATTGATTGATTGAAATGTGCCTTGATTTCATTGTACTGGTAGCTAAGGAAGCTGCCCATTCAAATACACACACACACTGAAATATAAACACATTTCTTAACAGGGAAGTTATTTTTGTATAACAGTGAAAGCCAGGGATCTAAGCTGTTCAAACACTGCTACACAGTCACACCCAAACACACACACATCTCCAAGCAGTTAAACCGGTTGGTTTGGTGTGTGACGTTCCATCACTGCGTCAGGAAAACACCTTGTCTTACAAAACTATAAGGGATAAAGGGCATTTCCTTATATTACAAGATTCTGATACTCTTAATATCGTACACTAAAGAATGTCCGAACCAAGTTTCGCTAGATATGGCAAATCCTCTGTGAATCTGTCCAGTAAACCCCGTTTCCTTGTCTCTTATGGTACAAGTAGGTCAGATATGAATTATCAATTAACAAACAATGTCACTGATTCAATTAAATGATTCCATGTTTAACTGGTTGTTAGCTCACAAGGTGTTGAGTATGTTATCAGTGTGCAAAAACAAAGGGACGAGGAGACCTCATTTCTTTTCCATTTCTCTTTTGCTTCCCTAAGCTGAAACAGAGCTCGCTGTATATATGGCGTTCCTATCATAACCCCCTTCTGCTGCAAGTAGTAGCAGGATGGCTGTCTCTCTCTGTCTGTCTGATTGTTTAGTTCACATGAGAGTGACAGAGGACTTCAAGGAGGGAGGACGCTTGTGTGTCTGATGAAGTTCAGAAAGAAGGCCAAACTGTGCAGGAAGGAGAAGCCTTCACCCAGGAATCAGACTGAAGTGTCAAACTGGGCTCTGTCTAAAGCTTTCAAATGTGTCATTCTGTTTCATTACTGAAACTGTGACATGGGCAGGTGAATGAAAAAGAGACTAAACAGACAAACAGATAGGTAGATAGACAGACAGAGTGCTAGATAGACAGACAGATAGCAGAGAGTACATATGATTCAGCCATAAAACTATGAAGTTGTGTCAGATAGGTAAACATACTACAACAGCCTTCAGTTAATTTGATTAAAAGTGTACCTTTTTCAAGACTTTGATCAAATAGAGCTGTTGATCAGCAGGAAGTACTGTTCATACAGGACAGACCGACAGACAATACCTTGCTTTTGATCCACACTGCTTCCTTTGAAGACAAACAGAGCCAGTAAGATCCAAACCATCTTCATTTTTAAAACAATATATAATTTCCTTCAAAAGACATCACCCTGTTCGTTCTCTTTTCTTTCTCACAAATGTAAATTTTTGTTTCTTTTCTCTGTGCGTTCCCTAAACTGTCACACCTTCTGTGTGTCCTCCTTTCTTACCTACTGTACTGAATTACCTCCCAACATTACCTTGCCTCCTCCCATGACTGGAATAACTCGATTGTCAGGCTCGACTGCCTCTCTCACACTCTCTCAGCTCTGTTCAACTGCATTCAAATAGGACTTTATCAGCCTGTGACAGGGTTGACCGATGGTGTGGTGTAAAATGACAGACTCCAGTCCAGTTTTACAATTTAAGCGCCTGGTTTTTATTTTCCTTTGCCCCAAGCTACCAAAAACGCGCTCCAAACAAATAATAATAATAGATCCAATAAACAATAGGGAAGCCGGGATACACAACAATGTGTAACCCGACAAAATAACAAGAAACGGGGGGGTTGCAGTCCCAAAATAAACCAACAACAAAACAATAGTCCGTCTTTGTGCAGTCGAAGCACGGGGAAAAACACGGGGTAATAAAACTCAGCACTTCCGGGTTGTCGCTCCTCTAGCGTAATCCCGGAGCGTCCCGTTAGTGCTCTAAAGAGACAAAGAGTAGATGGGTTAACAGGACAGTCCAATCCACAAAACGTCCCGTCCTTTAATTCCCTTCCTCTGTTTCTCTATTAGCTAGTTTCTCTCTCTCTCTCTCTCTCTCTCTCTCTCTCTCTCTCTCTCTCTCTCTCTCTCTCTCTCTCTCTGTACCTTGCCAGAAGGAACAGAACCCCGGGCCACGCCCCCTTTTGTACGCCCCGTCCCTTCCCCATTGGTCAGCGAGGGCAACCGCCGTCAGCCAATGCGTGATTGCCACTGCGCTTCCCGACCGGGTCTGTGACGTTAATCAGCAGCTCCGCCTGCTCCTCCTCCCCAGTGCCCTCACCGGTCGGAAGGGAGATCTAAAACAAGAATTCACTCTCTCTTTGTCACATATCCCACCGCTCAGAGTGGAGCCGAAGGAACACTCGGCCAAACCTACCAACACCATTACTCCCCCCTCCCGGGAAAAATAATCCGCATTTTGGTGATCTTTCCCTGCACGATGTACCATACGATACATGTAAGGCTGCAATGCCAAATACCACGAGTTATCCGGGCATTGCTATCCTTCATAGTGCTTAACCATCTGAGTGGGGCGTGGTCCGTGACTAGATCAAATGAATGTCCCAGTAAGTAATATCTGAGGGAGTGAGTCGCCCATTTAATGGCCAAGCACTCCTTCTCTACAACCGAGTAATTGCGCTCCCTAGGAAGCATTTTTTGCTGATGTAAAGAATGGGGTGCTCCACCCCGTTAACCCTCTGGGACAAGACCGCCCCCAAACCAACCTCTGACGCGTCAGTATGGAGGAGGAATCTCTTGCTAAAGTCTGGTAATATTAGCGCAGGAGCCTGGCACAGTTTGCGCTTAATGGTCTCAAACGCCCCCTGACACTCTTCTGACCACTTGACTAAATTTGGCGCACTTTTCTTAGTGAGGTTCACCAGAGGATCGACCACGGTGGCATACTCGGGGATAAAGCGGCGGTAATAACCGGCCAATCCTAACAGTGACCTCACCTGGGATTTAGTTTTGGGGACCGCCGCGTCCACCAAAGCCTGGACTTTGGTGGCTACGGGTTTCACCTGTCCGTTTCCCATGATAAATCCTAAGTACTGAGTTTCAGATTTCGCAAACGCACATTTTTTTAGGTTGGCTGTCAGCCGGGCAGCCCTTAGAGACTGAAGGACGGCTGTAAGTCGAATTACATGCTCTCCAGGTGGAGCTATATATCACTACATCGTCAATATAAGCTGCTGCATACTCACGATGGGGATGTAACACCTCGTCCATCAGTCTCTGAAAGGCGGCGGGCGCACCATGTAACCCAAACGGCATGGTTTTAAAATGGAACAGACCATCCGAGTTGAAAATGCCGTTTTTCACATGAATCGCGGGTTAAAGGGATCTGCCAATATCCCTTCGTCAGGTCCAAAGTTGAGATAAACCCGGCCGTCCCCAGTCGGTCGAGAAGTTCGTCGATCCGAGGCATGGGGTAGGCGTCGAACTTGGCGATAGCATTGACCTTTCAAAATCGACACAGAAGCGATTAGTGCCGTCCTTCTTGGCCACTATAACAATAGGACTGCACCACTCGCTTCTGGAAGGCTCAATGACCCCAAGTTCAAGCATCGCCTCACCTCGTTCTGGACGCCACTCCGCCGGGCTTTCTGGGATCCGGTGGGGCCTCTCCCGAACAGTGACCCCTGGCGGAGTAATAACAGCATATTTGGTAAGGTTAGTTCTGCCGGGCACGTCAGAAAACACATCCCCAAATTTCCCAATCAACTTACGCAATTCTACTTGCTGATCCGGAAGTAACTGTTTCCCCATTGAAATCTGGCTGGGGCTAGGGGTCTCTATACAGGGTCCTAAGTCATCCTCCATCTCGCCTGGGGCTATGAATAAGACCTCCCTTGCCTTCCAGGGCTTTAAACAAATTGACATGATAGATTTCTGTTTTATTTCAGCGATCGGGCTGTCTAATTTCATAATTCACTAATCCTATGGCCCGTATCACCTCATATGGCCCCTGCCATTTAGCACACAGTTTCGATTCCAATGATGGAAGAAGCAGCATTACTTTATCTCCTGGCCGAAGGTTCAATTGTGCATTGGTATTGTAATGCCGCTGTTGCCGATGTTGAGCCGATCTGAGATTGTCCTGAGCCAGTCGACCAATTAAATCAAGGCGATCACGCAGTAGGAGCACATGCTGCACTACATTTTTAGAGGAGTTTTGTGTTCTTCCCAACCTTCTCTCAACAGGTCGAGGATGCCCCGTGGCTGCCGGCCATATAATAGCTAAAAGGGGGAAAATCCCGTTGAGCTCTGAGGCACCTCTCTCACTGCGAAGAGTAGGTAAGGAAGAAGGGTAGCCCAATGTTTCTGCTCCTGACTCACAAACCGTTTCAACATTTGCTTCAATGTTTGGTTAAAACGTTCCACCAGCCCATCCGTTTGGGGATGATAAACGGATGTCCTAATGGGACGTATTTTTAGAATTTTGTACACCTGCTGTAGCGTTTTCGACAAGAAGTTCGTTCCATGATCAGTCAATATTTCTTTTGGGATCCCTACCCTAGCCATAATCTGACTCAACTCTTTTCGCAATTGCAGTGGCACTAGTGGACATAACGGAACTGCTTCCGGGTACCGCGTTGCATAATCCACCATCACTAATATGTGCGTGTACCTGGAATCAGAAGGCAGCACTGGCCCAACTATGTCCATTGCAACTCGTTCAAAGGGAGTGGAGATAATAGGCAGTGGGACCAGAGGGGCGGGGCGCACTCGACCCGGTGCTACTCTCTGACATTCTGGGCAGCTAGCTACATATTTCGCCACTTCGGTGTAGAGCCCTGCCCAGTAAAATCGAGCCAGTATTCGGTCCCTCGTCTTGTCCACACCAAGATGTCCTGCAAAGGGGACGTCATGCGCCAGCCTCATGACCTCTGGTCGACAGGACGGGGGAACCATCAACTGTTTGACAGGCTGTCCTGTGCCCGGGGCTGGGTTTACTCTATAAAGCAAGTGCCCCTCTACCACGAAATGGGGATATACCAGCGTCCCAATGCCGTCAACATCCTTACCCTCAATAGACCGGACCTGTTCCCAAGCGTGCACCAGTGTGGGGTCGTTGTTCTGCTCCCACACTAGGTCCGCGCTTGAGGCCCACACGTCCGGGATATTGACAGGGGCTGGAGCAGTCTCTACCCTCGAGGGTCCAGTAACCTCGCCCGCCCGGTCACACTGCGTTCCGACTCCCTTCGATTGACGTTTGGGACCATCAGCACCTTCTCCCGCCAGACCCCAACCGTGTCTTATCGATGCGCCTTCCCACTTTTCCTTCCGTCTCTCCTTACGTGTTTTTCTAGGACGAAAAAGTGGAGAAAACAGCTCTGTATGGAAGGGAAAAACAGTACCAATTACTTCCCTTCCCCGGGGGTCTGCCGTGTCTACACGTGTGGTCGAGGCTGCCGATATTTTCACCAAATCTTTATATTGCGGCCAGTCTCGACCCAGAATAACTGGATGTGGCAACTTTTCGGCCCCCCCCACTACTAGGTGGCGCTTTATCGGGCCTACCGATAAATATACTTTTAGAGTGGGGTATGTCGCCGTATCCCCATGGATACAGGAGATTGCCACCTGGCCTTGTGGCTGCCACGACATACCGCCAAGGAGAGCTGTTCGAATTAAAGTTTGCTCACACCCTGTGTCCACTAATGCGTGGGTGTTCACATTCCCCAATACAACATCAACCATACACGGGCCCTCCCGACCATTTCCCCATTTCCTACCTGTCTCAGACGCCAGGTGACACGCAGCCACGTCGCACTCCATGGCCGCCGGGCAGTATCTGGCAATGTGTCCCGGCTGCTGGCACCTAAAACAGACGGGTGGGGCAGAGGGTAAGGGCGGTACATATTTGTCCCGCTGCTGGTATGACAGCGGAGCAGGGGGAACCATTCTACCCCAGCTGGGGGCCAACCTCTGCCTCCATTGTAAGGGGGCCGGGTGGCCCGACGGGGCCGGTGATCTGACGGCCCTGGGTCCGGGAGAAGGGTTCGAGGGCGGTCCTTTGGCAGCGGAGGGAGGGGGACAGTCCAGCAGGGTGGTTCGGGCGGACACCAGGGAGTCCTCGTAGTTCCATCACAATGGCCTCCCCCATCTGAATCCCGGTTTTCTGACTGGGGTTCAGCCATTGCGCCATGTGGTCGCATAATTGCTGGGCTACCACCCTGGGCCGGGTGTTGGGGGGTCGCCAGAACTCCCGGAATCTGACCCGATGAGTCTCCCCCGTGATATTGAGACGGCAGAGGATAGCCTGCTTAACCAGGTCATACTGGGCGGCATCGTCGTCAGTCATGGCCCGGTACGCTGCTTGTGCTTCCCCGATCAAGCAGGGACCAAGTTGGCTCGCCCAGTACTCCCGGGGCCATGCTGCTGTGGTAGCCAACCGTTCAAAGGCTACAAGGTAGGCCTCCGGGTCATCCTCCACCGTCATTTTCTGGGCCCGGGCCTTCGGGGCAACCAGCACGGGGCCCGTCGCTGCTGACGTCATCCCCATCCCGACCCTCTCGATAAGAGCCGTGTATCTCTCCTCCCTCCTCCGTTCCTCAGCCTCCCTCCGGCTGTCCAACGCCTCCAGGATCGCCGACAAAGTGGTTGGGTCCATCCCACGATGACACCACGTGTGCCAGGGTTGACCGATGGTGTGGTGTAAAATAAAAATTGTGTTTTACAATTTAAGCGCCTGGTTTTTATTTTCCTTTGCCCCAAGCTACCAAAAACGCGCTCCAAACAAATAATAATAATAGATCCAATAAACAATAGGGAAGCCGGGATACACAACAATGTGTAACCCGACAAAATAACAAGAAACGGGGGGGTTGCAGTCCCAAAATAAACCAACAACAAAACAATAGTCCGTCTTCTTTGTGCAGTCCAAGCACGGGGAAAAACACGGGGTAATAAAACTCAGCACTTCCGGGTTGTCGCTCCTCTAGCGTAATCCCGGAGCGTCCCGTTAGTGCTCTAAAGAGACAAAGAGTAGATGGGTTAACAGGACAGTCCAATCCACAAAACGTCCCGTCCTTTAATTCCCTTCCTCTGTTTCTCTATTAGCTAGTTTTAGTTTTAGTTTCAGTTTCTCTCTCTCTCTCTCTCTCTCTCTCTCTCACACGCACTGTACCTTGCCAGAAGGAACAGAACCCCGGGCCACGCCCCCTTTTGTACGCCCCATCCCTTCCCCATTGGTCAGCGAGGGCAACCGCCGTCAGCCAATGCGTGATTGCCACTGCGCTTCCCGACCGGGTCTGTGATGTTGCGCACCGCGGCTCCGTCTGCTCCTCCTCCCCAGTGCCCTCACCGGTCGGAAGGGAGATCTAAAACAAGAATTCACTCTCTCTTTGTCACACAGCCTGACAGAGGCACCACCCCCCGCCCACTTAATTAGTTAGTAACTAGGTTTCATGTATAAAAGTGCAGATCAAAGGTTATACTTAACAATCCTGAATGCCTGAGCAAACAGCCTGCTTGTTGAGAATTGTCCCTTTAAGTTTCCTATTGTTGTGTTCTGTGCTTGGTCCGTAGAATCATCAATCCCAATGGGATCTAACACAATTTGTGTTCTGGTAGATTCTAAGTTGTTCGGCTGATTTACGACAGTTTTACCCCGTCGTCCTCTGTCACTCTCCATCGTCCTGTTTGCCGGTCCTTGCAGCCTGTCACCCGAGTCTCTGTATCGCAGCTGATGCAGCGTACAAGCTTGTGGCTGAGTCAGTCGGAAGCTGAAAGTCCAAGCAGATAATCGAATCAAAACAGATAAAAGCTTTACAACAACTGCACCAAATAGTTTTTTTTGTTTGTTTCTATAGCTTTCTGCTGTTTTCAGTATCGCTTTCTTTTCCCTATATGGTCAGGTTTTGCATTTAGCTCTTTGTTAAGCTTTGTTGGCATTTCTTGTGTCCAGTTTAACTGGGCCTCTTTGGGTAACTGTAAAGTATAGTTTGTGGTTGACACCTTTATTCTAAGCCCTTGCAGATGTCTCGGATGAGATATGTGTTTTTCCACTGTGCACATTATAGACACTGTTTTTGTCTTGAGTTTAAGTTTCAGCAACAGTGATAAATGTCTTTATTTTAAACAGTTTTTTCACTTAACCCTTTACAGGGTATAGTTCCTACACACACACACACTGACAGCCAGACAGACAGACACCCAACACACAGATACAGGCAGACACAGACACAGACACACACACAGACATATCCTGCTCATGGATGTAATTTACAATAATAGACAGGTGCAGGTGATAATTAACAAATTAAGACTTTTTAGCCTGTGTTCTTCTGGAAGGTGTAGTCCTGTTTTTTCCCCAGACTACACTTTCATAAGAACATAAGAAAGTTTACAAAAGAGAGGAGGCCATTCAGCCCATCTTGCTCATTTGGTTGTTAGTAGCTTATTGATCCCAGAATCTCATCAAGCAGCTTCTTGAAGGACCCAGGGTTTCAGCTTCAACAACATTACTGGGGAGTTGGTTCCAGACCCTCACAATTCTCTGTGTAAAAAAGTGCCTCCTATATAAATATATTTAGTGTTATTTTAAAAATGTTATGTTTGGTTTGGCTGTGGTCTGGCAGGGGCGATTGTTAGCACGTGTCAGACATCTCGTGAAAATGCATGGTCTGTCACAGAACACTTTATAGATTTTTGCACGAGAGGTATGTTAATTAGATACCTACCTCGGAATTAGTGTTCTCATCCTTCTTTGCCATTTTAGATTTTTGCTCAAAACATGAAAAACAGTTGCAAAGTTCAAACATCACCACAAAAGACCTCCCTGATGGTCAGAAAAGCTTTGACAACATTACTGGGGAGTTGGTTCCAGACCCACACAATTCTCTGTGTAAAAAAGTGCCTCCTATTTTCTGTTCTGAATGCCCCTTTATCTAATCTCCATTTGTGACCCCTGGTCCTTGTTTCTTTTTTCAGGTCAAAGAAGTCCTCTGGGTCGACTTTGACAAAGTCCCGCATAAAAGATTAATTCTCAAACTGAACGCAGTAGGGATTCAAGGAAATGCATGCACATGGATTAGGGAGTGGTTAACATGTAGAAAACAGAAAGTACTGATTAGAGGAGAAACCTCAAAATGGAGCGAGGTAACCAGTGGTGTACCACAGGGATCAGTATTAGGTCCGCTGCTATTCCTGATCTACATTAATGATTTAGATTCTGGTATAGTAAGCAAACTCGTTAAATTTGCAGACGACACAAAAATAGGAGGAGTGGCAAACACTGTTGCAACAGCAAAGGTCATTCAAAATGATCTAGACAGCATTCAGAACTGGGCAGACACATGGCAAATGAAATTTAATAGAGAAAAGTGTAAAGTATTGCATGCAGGCAATAAAAATGTGCATTATAAATATCATTTGGGAGATACTGAAATTGAAGGAGGGAACTATGAAAAAGACCTAGGAGTTTATGTTGACTCAGAAATGTCTTCATCTAGACAATGTGGGGAAGCTATAAAAAAGGCCAACAAGATGCTGGGATATATTGTGAGAAGTGTTGAATTTAATTCAAGGGAAGTAATGTTAAAACTTTACAATACATTAGTAAGACCTCACCTAGAATATTGTGTTCAGTTCTGCTCACCTCGTTACAAAAAGGATATTGCTGCTCTAGAAAGAGTGCAAAGAAGAGCAAGCAGAATTATCCCGGGTTTAAAAGGCATGTCGTATGCAGGCTAAAATAATTGAATCTATTCAGTCTTGAACAAAGCAGACTACGCGGCGATCCGATTCAAACATTCAAAATCCTAAAAGGTATAGACAATGTCGACCCAGGGGACTTCTTTGACCTGAAAAAAGAAACAAGGACCAGGGGTCACAAATGGAGATTAGATAAAGGGGCATTCAGAACAGAAAATAGGAGGCACTTTTTTACACAGAGAAGTGTGAGGGTCTGGAACCAATTCCCCAGTAATGTTGTTGAAGCTGACACCCTGGGATCCTTCAAGAAGCTGCTTGATGAGATTCTGGGATCAATAAGCTACTAACAACCTAACGAGCAAGATGGGCTGAATGGCCTCCTCTCGTTTGTAAACTTTCTTATGTTCTTCTTCTTATGTTCTAACATACAGGCAAAGACTAATCACACACACTCATACAGAGTCAGAACAACACTGCATTAAATATGACTAAGTGCACACACAGACACACTAGGGTACCAACAATACATTAAACATGAAGACACATAGACAGACAGTAAACATTGCAGTAAACACACCGACAGACTGTCACACACTCACCTTGTGGTTCAGTGCTTCCTGGGTCACCTGTTTCAGCTTCTCTTTTACTTCCTGTGAGACAGTCAATCCCACAAGCCTCTGCAACTGATCTGCGGGAAGTCCAGCCTTCTCTCCAGCCTGGTTTGTAGAAACATCAACCAATCAGCAAGCAGGTAAAACGTAAAACTTACAAACAGACAAACGTTTGGGTTTGTGCCTTCATCAGAGCTACTGGTGTAAACTATACGAAACCAAGTCAAGCAGACAATTCAGACACACTTCAGGGTTAGTCTCATTTGACTGTTGTTGCTCACATTGAGAATGCACCCTTACAGGTTCTGTCAAACACTAATTAAACTAATGATGGTACCAGCTGAAACATACATCAGCTGACCATAGGCGGCGTGTATAAGAGGCTAAGCCTCCCCAAAATAAATTGCCCAAACCCTCACAAGAAATTTTTCTGACCAACACAAAAAAAAATCTGTGAGAGAAGATCGGTTTTTTTTTTTCCCGCAAGCGCGCAAAGCAGGTCTAACAAACATATTTCTCGTTTTCCTACTGCGCAACAGCCAGACTGCTAGGCAGCTAGGATATCAAAACCAACACTGTAAACTGAGATACAGGATTTACTTGCATTTCAATGTCATTGGAGGAGACAATGCTTGGCTGGTTTAACGTCAATTCTTCCCGCCGATCTGAGCCCCCCATACCGCTGCAGGAGACAGCCGACGAAAACTCTGAATCCTTTTAGCTCATTCCGTTGCCTGGAACTTCCTCTTCACAATTTCTACATTTATTCAAATTGCTGTTATCTATACAAACAGCTTGATCCAAATCTGATTTTACAGAACTTGTGGCAAAATATTTTCATAGCATACTGTCTGTTTTCACGCACCACCGTTTTGTGAGAATTTGATAGCTGTGACGCTACAGTCAACACATACTTCCTTCGACTGTTTGAACAAATGCCACATTTCAGAACACTGTTTGTGGTGCCAGATGTTTCTTAAGTTTCTTCTTTAGATTTTTCCAGTCCTTCACTCCATTTTCAGTGAAAGTGGGGTCTTTTTAACTTCTGAAAAAGTGTCTGCAAGAAAAGCAGAAAACGTTAGGTTACTTACCGTAACCCTGGTTCCCTGAAAGAGAAGACGATCACTAACATTATGTATGGGATATTCCTGCCCTTGAGGTAGGTAATGCTGAGCTCTCTATACCAGAGCTGCCGAAGGCCCCTTCCTGGGATGACGCTCTCGGTCCCGCCCACCGAGGGTAAAAAAACGTCACTCGCAGGAAGATCTCCCTCTTTTTCCATCGAACCCGTGAGGGCGACTGAAGCGACCTCGTGGTTGGTGGTCTTCTTCTCTTTCAGGGAACCAGGAATACAGTAAGTAACCTAACAGTCCCTTTCAATTCGAAGATGACCACCAACATTATGTATGGGATAATTTATACCAGAGCCGTCGCGAGGGAGAAGGAACGGCAGCCTATGAGGGACGCACAAGCACTGCCTAACCCAGAGGTTAGCGATGTGAACTTACACCCTCAGGCTCTTGTGCCTACAGAAGGCAAGACAGGATCTACCACATTAAGACGGTAGAACCTGGAGAAAGTATGCGGCGTAGCCCAGCTAGCCGCAGTACAAATATCAGACATCGAGGCACCTTTAAAAAGGGGCCAAGATGTAGCCAACCCTCTAGTTGAATGTGCAGCTACCCTACCAGGTGTGGGTAAGCCAGCACCATTATACGCAGTCGACACTGTATCCGCAATCCAGTGTGACAGACGCTGCTTAGAGAGGGGCTGTCCTAGAGTCCGTGTTCTGTGACAGACAAAGAGCTGGTCAGATTGACGCAAAGCTTTTGTCCCAAGTACGTAACATTTCAATGCCCGCACTGGGCAGAAGAAATTCAATCTCTTATCCTCCGTTGAAGCAAACGGAGGTGGATGAAAGACTCCTGAAATCATCTTGGGGAGGAAAGCGGGGTTGGTGTGCAGCGACACCCTACTGCCATCCTCCCAAATACACATGCAGGAGCTGTGCACAGACAGCGCCTGCAGCTCACTGATCCGCTTAACGGAGGTGATAGCTAAGAGGAAGGCTGTCTTCATAGACAGGTACTTCAGCTCTATGGAGTGTAAGGGCTCAAACGGGCCTTCGTGAGAGCCTCTAGTACAATATTAAGGCTCCATTCGGGGAGAACAGTCCTCCTAGGAGGGCGTAATCAACATGCACCTTTAAGGAAACGGGTAACCAAAAAATGCGCACCCGGAGACATAGAATCTACGGGGAAATGGCAAGCAGAGATAGCCGCTGAATACACCTTCAAGGTGGAAGGTGACCTTCCAGCATCAAGCAGTTCTTGCAGGAACTGCAATATGACTGGCCTAGGGCAAGTGATGGGGTCATGGTTTCTAGCAAGACACCAAGCTTGAAAATACTTCCACTTATAGATATACAAAGACCTAGTGGAGTCTGCCCTAGCGCTCTGCATCATACCCACAACCGAGTCTAATAGCCCTAGGGCTAGCCAGCGGTACCTTACAGGGGACAGACCCATAGCTGGAACCTGCCTGGTTCTGGGTGCCAAAGAGAGCCTTCCACCTGACTGAGGAGATCCAAACGAAGTGGAATCTTCCAGGGCTGACTATGCAACAGCTGGCACAGGGTCGAAAACCACATTCTCCTGGGCCACTAGGAGAACTGACACTTTCTCTAACCAGACTTTTCTTAGAAGAGCCACAAGCAGCGGTATAGGCGGGAAAGAGTACAAAAATGCTTTGGACCACTTGTGGGCTGCTCTCAGCTCCCACGCATTATGTGCAGGGATGTCCAGCGATCCGACCAGGGTCCGCAACCGACGGTGTGGTCTCATTTGAAGTATTTTTTAAAACCCCCAAAGTAATGACTAAAGCTAAGGTTTACAATTTTAGAAAAGCAAACTATGAAGGTATGAAACAGAGACTAACAGAAGTAGATTGGAGTAAAATAGAGAAAATATCCACAGAAAAAGGATGGCTGTTTTTTAAAAATGTAGTACTAGAGGCGCAAAACAATTACATCCCAAAAGTAGACAAATCGAAATCTAAAACAAAATGGCCAAAATGGTTTAATAGATCAATTAAAAAAAATATTCAGCGAAAAAAGGCACTTTACAGGGCGTTTAAAAGGGACCAAAAACAAAGTACACAGAAAGAGTACTTGGAACTGCAAACACAAGTCAAAAAGGAAGTTAGAAAGGCCAAGAGAGAGATAGAAATCAATATTGCTAAGGGGGGTAAAACCAATTCCAAAATGTCTTTCCAATATTATAACAGCAAGAGAACATTCAAAGAGGAGGTTAAATGTCTAAGAGACACAAATGGCAAAATCATAGATGAAGAAAAAAAAAATAGCAAATATATTAAATTATTACTTTTCACAGGTTTTTACAAAGGAGGACATGTACAACATGCCCAACATGTTGACCTGTTCCTATCCAGTTTTAAATGACTTTAGCATAAAAGAGGCAGAAGTGTTAAAGGGACTAGGAGCTCTTAAAATAAACAAATCCCCTGGGCCGGATGAGATCCTCCCAATAGTACTCAAAGAAATGAAAGAAGTTATTTACAAACCGCTAACCAAGATCTTGCAACAGTCGCTTGACAGAGGGGTTGTACCGACAGATTGCAAAATTGCAAATGTAATACCGATCCACAAAAGGGAGACAAAACCGAACCAGGTAACTACAGACCAATAAGCCTGACTTCTATTATATGTAAACGATAATAAGATCCAAAATGGAAAATTACCTATATGGTAACAATATCCTGGGAGACAGTCAGCATGGTTTTAGGAAAGGGAGATCGTGTCTAACTAACCTACTTGACTTTTTTGAGGATGCAACATTGAAAATGGATAAATGCAAAGCATACAACATGGTTTATTTAGATTTCCAGAAAGCTTTTGACAAAGTCCCGCATAAAAGATTAATTCTCAAACTGAACGCAGTAGGGATTCAAGGAAATGCATGCACATGGATTAGGGAGTGGTTAACATGTAGAAAACAGAAAGTACTGATTAGAGGAGAAACCTCAAAATGGAGCGAGGTAACCAGTGGTGTACCACAGGGATCAGTATTAGGTCCTCTGCTATTCCTGATCTACATTAATGATTTAGATTCTGGTATAGTAAGCAAACTCGTTAAATTTGCAGACGACACAAAAATAGGAGGAGTGGCAAACACTGTTGCAGCAGCAAAGGTCATTCAAAATGATCTAGGCAGCATTCAGAACTGGGCAGACACATGGCAAATGAAATTTAATAGAGAAAAGTGTTAAGTATTGCATGCAGGCAATAAAAATGTGCATTATAAATATCATTTGGGAGATACTGAAATTGAAGAAGGGAACTATGAAAAAGACCTAGGAGTTTATGTTGACTCAGAAATGTCTTCATCTAGACAATGTGGGGAAGCTATAAAAAAGGCCAACAAGATGCTCGGATATATTGTGAGAAGTGTTGAATTTAAATCAAGGGAAGTAATGTTAAAACTTTACAATGCATTAGTAAGACCTCACCTAGAATATTGTGTTCAGTTCTGGTCACCTCGTTACGAAAAGAATATTGCTGCTCTAGAAAAAGTGCAAAGAAGAGCAAGCAGAATTATCCTGGGTTTAAAAGGCATGTCGTATGCATACAGGCTAAAAGAATTGAATCTATTCAGTCTTTAACAAAGAAGACTACACGGCGATCTGATTCAAACATTCAACATCCTAAAAGGTATAGACAATGTCAACCCAGGGTACTTCTTTGACCTGAAAAAAGAAACAAGGACCAGGGGTGTGACAGGGTGGCTGATGGTCTGACGTCACGGCAGAAGCAGGAAGGACAACTGACACCAGGCACTGCAGTTCAAAAAGGCTTGCGCCGTTTTAATTCAAAAATAAATAAAATATTTAAACACAAAAACACTTGCTCACAGAGCAAAATAAAAGGTTTAAACAAAATAAAGTCACGAACACAAAACCAATAGGTCAGGCTGGGCTATAGCCTTCACTGTACCTATATCTGCTTTAATTTGCTCTCGCTCTTGCTATTTCCGCACCTACAACCCCCCCCCCCACCGAGCTGCAGAGCTGCAGGCTTTTTATATTCAGGTGACCATCTCCTGATTAGCAACAAGATTAATCACTTAATTAATCCGGGAGATGGCCACCTTCTGCACGAGTTTAATTATTACTTCTGTGGATGGGACTACCCATCCACGCTACAAAACAAATCGGCTACGCCGTCAAAATACAAACAATAACAAAACATACGGCGCTCGCCGTCATATAAATACAACTAAATCATAATAAAAACAATAATCTGCACAGGGGCGGAGGGGACTCCGTTCTAAACTAAAATAAACAAAACATTGTACAGGGCTGCTCGCCCTGCTACATATCCCCTTGTAACGCACACATAGCCCCAACGGCCACTTCCCCCTCAGTCTCAAAGTCCCGGAAGAGGGGAAGCAAGTTTTTCTGGGGGTGGCCATGGTGGAATCTCTGGCACCCCCAATTCTTCGTGGGCCGGCAGCTCCTCTTCGGGCTCCCGCCACTCTCTATCCTGCCGCAAAGTGCGGCTGGGGAGCTGGTCTCCTGACCTTCCCCTCCTTCTTTGGGCCGGCATTTCCCCTCCGTGGGGCTCCGACCACACGATCTCCGACAGCAATGCGGCTGGGGAGCTGGTCTCCTGACCTCCCCCTTTCTTCATGTCCGCAGCTCCCCTTCATGGAGCTCTGGCCACAGTGTAGCGACCCGAGGCAAAGCAGAGGCCCCGGCGACCCCAGGCGAAGCAGGATCCCTGGCGACCACAGGCGAAGCAGGACCCTCGACGACCCCAGGCGAAGCAGGACCCTCGACGACCCCAGGCGAAGCAGGACCCTCGACGACCCCAGGCGAAGCAGGACCCTCGACGACCCCAGGCGAAGCAGGATCCCTGGCGACCCCAGGCGACGGCAGCAGCAGCGGACCCTCGGGAGGCGACGGTAGCAGCAGCGACCCTCGGGGCGGCGGCAGCAGCAGCGGACCCTGGGGCGACGGCAGCAGCAGGACCCTGGGGCGACGGCAGCAGCAGCGGACCCTCGGGAGGCGACGGCAGCAGCAGCGGACCCTCGGGAGGCGACGGCAGCAGCAGCGGACCCTCGGGAGGCGAACTCGGGAGGGGAGCCCCTGGCCATGGAGGCGCAGCGGAGCTCCACTTCTCCCTCGCACTGTATCCTGTGGGGAACAAAAGGCAGCCCCAGGCGATGCGGAGCAACAGGCAGCCCCAGGCGATGCGGAGCAACAGGCAGCCCCAGGCGATCCAGGCGTGGCATCCCTGAGCGGAGCGGGCGTGGCATCCCTGGGCGGTGTGAGGCTGGCATCCTTGGGCGGTGCGAGGCTGGCATCCTTGGGCGGTGCGAGGCTGGCATCCTTGGGCGGTGCGAGGCTGGCATCCTTGGGCAGTGATGGTGGAGGCAGAGGCAGCTCCTGCTCCTCTCCCTCAGGCAGCGGCTCCTCCCTTCTGGCAGCGGCGGCTCCCCCCTTCTGGCAGCGAAGGCGGCTCCTCCCCTTCTGGCAGCGAAGGCGGCTCCTCCCCTTCTGGCAGCGAAGGCGGCAGGGCCTCCTCCCCTTCAGGCGGCAAAGGCGGCAGGGCCTCCTCCCCTTCTGGCTGCGAAGACGGCAGGGGCTCCTCCCCTTCTGGCTGCGAAGACGGCAGGGGCTCCTCCCCTTCTGGCTGCGAAGACGGCAGGGGCTCCTCCCCTTCTGGCTGCGAAGACGGCAGGGGCTCCTCCCCTTCTGGCTGCAGCGGGGAAACCAGCAGGCATGCTCCCTCTGCTGGTGGTGGCGAGGGAGGCGGAACCAGCAGGCATACTCCCTCTGCTGGCGGAGGCGGGAGCGACACCCAGTCCTCTCCCGGAGGTGTAGGCGGAACCAGCAGGAACTCTCCCTCTGCTGGCGGAGGTGGGAGCGACACCCAGTCCTCCCAGGGCGGTGGAGGTGGAACCAGCAGGTATGCTCCCTCTGCTGGCGGAGATGGGAGCGACTCACAGTCCTCCCACGGAGGTGGAGGTGTAACCAGCAGGAACTCTTCCTCTGCTGGCAGGTACCTGGGCTGTGGATGTTCGGCCTTCCCCCTCTTGGGTTGTGGACGTACCGACTCCCCCCTCTTGGGCTGTGGATGCACCGACTCCCCCCTCTTGGGCTGTGGACGCACCGACTCCCCCCCTCTTGGGCTGTGGACGCACCGACTCCCCCTCTTGGGCTGTGGACGCACCGACTCCCCCCTCTTGGGCGCAGGACGTTCGGGCTCCTCCCTTTTAGTCGCAGGACGTTCGGGCTCCTCCCTTTTAGGCGCAGGACGTTCGGGCTCCTCCCTTTTAGGCGCAGGACGTTCGGGCTCCTCCCACTCCCGGTCCGTGTCTTGGAAGACCTCCAGGCAGTGGTGCTCCTCATGCCCGTACCGCATGCAGTTGGTGCACCACTCCTCTTCCCCTCGTTCCACCTTTCCTCTCTGCCTCCTCCTCACCTCTGTCCGTGACTCTTCCTCCTGCCATATGGGGAAGGTGCCAGGGGAAATGTGCCATGGCTCCCCACAGTTAAAGCACCACTCCTCCCCCAACAGGCAGGTAAGGCAGACTTGCTGCAGCGGCTGCTGTCTCCTCATCCTCTTCTTTCCTCTCATCCTTCTTTCTCCACACACAAAAAAACTGAAAAAACGGGAAAAAAAACCCGAAAAACTGCAGTAACCTCTTCTACCTGCGTCCTGGAGAATCTGCGATCCCACGCAGGACACCACGTGTGACAGGGTGGCTGATGGTCTGACGTCACGGCAGAAGCAGGAAGGACAACTGACACCAGGCACTGCAGTTCAAAAAGGCTTGCGCCGTTTTAATTCAAAAATAAATAAAATATTTAAACACAAAAACACTTGCTCACAGAGCAAAATAAAAGGTTTAAACAAAATAAAGTCACGAACACAAAACCAATAGGTCAGGCTGGGCTATAGCCTTCACTGTACCTATATCTGCTTTAATTTGCTCTCGCTCTCGCTCTCGCTCTCGTTCTTGCTCTCTCCGCACCTACAACACCCACCCCGAGCTGGAGAGCTGCAGGCTTTTTATATTCAAGTGACCATCTCCCGATTAGCAACAAAATTAATCACTTAATTAATCCGGGAGATGGCCACCTTCTGCACGAGTTTAATTATTACTTCTGTGGATGGGACTACCCATCCACGCTTATAAAACAAATTACTACGCCCAAAATACAAACAATAACAAAACATACGGCGCTCGCCGTCATATAAATACAACTAAATCATAACAAAAACAATAATCTGCACAGGGGCGGAGGGGACTCTGTTTTAAACTAAAATAAACAAAACAATGTACAGGGCTGCTCGCCCTGCTACAAGGGGTCATAAATGGAGATTAGATAAAGGGGCATTCAGAACAGAAAATAGGAGGCACTTTTTTACACAGAGAATTGTGAGGGTCTGGAACCAGCTCCCCAGTAATGTTGTTGAAGCTGACACCCTGGGATCCTTCAAGAAGCTGCTTGATGAGATTCTGGGATCAATAAGTTACTAACAACCAAACGAGCAAGATGGGCTGAATGGCCTCCTCTTGTTTGTAGACTTTCTTATGTTCTTATGAATCATGTTTTGTGCCATTGCTGTATAATATACTGTATACAACTATGGCTATTGAAACTCAGGGGACTTGCTTGAATCATAAAGGATTCACACCAGCTATGCTCCCCACTTCGCCTCACCTTGATGTTTTCTAAGAAGCCCCGACCCAATGCTCCCCCCATTCTCAAGCCCCGCCCCTTCGGGGTAGGATGACGATAATGCTGATGTTACTCCCAGCATGCACTGAGAGTGGGCAGACAGCTCTCTGTACAGGTGGTCCAGCAGAGCACCACGTGTGCGCTCCTATTGGGTAGAGAGAGAGAGACACAAACAAACATGATCACACAAGTGACACACGTATATCTGTCTAAAGGAGCTGCAGGAAATGATCATTAGGGTTTCTGACACCCAAGTGAGGGTCAACGATGTTGATCAGGCTGATCATCATTCCCATTGAAAGAAATGAAGAAACAGCTGCCTTAGTGTGTGCTGGTTCACCTCAACACTACAGACTACCCCTACTGGTGAGGAGTCCCCATGAGTCCAGCCAGAGAGTTCCCAGGCTTGCCCTTCCTTCCTCCCTCTCTCTCCCTTCCCCCCCCCTTTTCCTTCCTCCCTCTCACCTTCCCTCCCTTCCTTGTTTCCTCCTTTCTCTTCCTTACACCTCCGGTTCAGTAGCTTGGTAAAATCCTCTTGTTTGTTGATTGTCCTGACAGACAACAACTCAACTCCAGCTTCTTAAATTTTTCTGCCTGGTAACAGGTGACTCAGCATTTAATCAGTTTAGTCAATAAGAATTCCCGGAGCTCCGAACGCTGCAACAGGAAATAGGAAATTCAGAGAAAAAAAAATGGAAATAGTCACTTACTTTCTTTTTAAAGTGTGTCTCACAGACTGTCACAGGAGTGTCTACATGCTGCTCTTTCTCTCTCACCTCTGTGAAAAGCGGCGGGTCTGGGAGGGCAGGGCCAAAATAAGGCACATCCTCTCGAGCTGTGATTGACACCTGTGGAGGGGAGACAGACAGCATGATGGGAGTCAGTGCTAAGATTCAAACATTCAATCAGACACTTGTTTGGGTATTTCATAAGAACATAAGAACATAAGAAAGTTTACAAACGAGAGGAGGCCATTCAGCCCATCTTGCTCGTTTGGTTGTTAGTAACTTATTGATCCCAGAATCTCATCAAGCAGCTTCTTGAAGGATCCCAGGGTGTCAGCTTCAACAACATTACTGGGGAGCTGGTTCCAGACCCTCACAATTCTCTGTGTAAAAAAGTGCCTCCTATTTTCTGTTCTGAATGCCCCTTTATCTACTCTCCATTTGTGACCCCTGGTCCTTGTTTCTTTTTTCAGGTCAAAAAAGTCCCCTGGGTCGACATTGTCTATACCTTTTAGGATTTTGAATGTTTGAATCAGATAGCCGCGTAGTCTTCTTTGTTCAAGACTGAATAGATTCAATTATTTTAGCCTGTCTGCATACGACATGCCTTTTAAACACAGGATAATTCTGGTTGCTCTTCTTTGCACTCTTTCTAGAGCAGCAATATCCTTTTTGTAACGAGGTAACCAGAACTGAACACAATATTCTAGGTGAGGTCTTACTAATGCATTGTAGAGTTTTAACATTACTTTCCTTGATTTAAATTCAACACTTCTCACAATATATCCAAGCATCGTGTTAGCCTTTTTTATAGCTTCACCACATTGTCTAGATAAAGATATTTCTGAGTCAACATAAACTCCTAGGTCTTTTTCATAGTTCCCTTCTTCAATTTCAGTATCTCCCATATGATATTTATAATGCACATTTTTATTGCCCGCATGCAATACTTTACACTTTTCTCTATTAAATTTCATTTGCCATGTGTCTGCCCAATTCTGAATGCTGTCTAGATCATTTTGAATGACCTTTGCTGCTGCAACAGTGTTTGCCTCTCCTCCTATTTTTGTGTCGTCTGCAAATTTAACGAGTTTGCTTACTATACCAGAATCTAAATCATTAATGTAGATTAGGAATAGCAGAGGACCTAATACTGATCCCTGTGGTACACCACTGGTTACCTCACCCATTTTGAGGTTTCTCCTCTAATCAGTACTTTCTGTTTTCTACCTGTTAACCACTCCCTAATCCATGTGCATGCATTTCCTTGAATCCCTACTGCGTTCAGTTTGAGAATTAATCTTTTATGGGGACTTTGTCAAAAGCTTTCTGAAATCTAAATAGACCATGTTGTATGCTTTGCAGTTATCCATTTTCAATGTTGCATCCTCAAAAAAAAAGTCAAGTAGGTTAGTTAGACATGATCTCCTTTCCTAAAACCATGCTGGCTGTCTCCCAGGATATTGTTACCATATAGGTAATTTTCCATTTTGGATCTTATTATAGTTTCCATAAGTTTACATATAATAGAAGTCAGGCTTACTGGTCTGTAGTTACCTGGTTCGGTTTTTGTCTCCCTTTTGTGGATCGGTATTACGTTTGCTATTTTCCAGTCTGTCGGTACAACCCCTGTGTCAAGAGACTGTTGCGTGATATTGGTTAGCGGTTTGTAAATAACTTTTCTTTTCTTTGAATACTATTGGGAGGATCTCATCTGGCCCAGGGGATTTGTTTATTTTAAGAGCTCCTAGTCCCTTTAACACTTCTGCCTCTGTTATGCTAAAGTTATTTAAAATTGGATAGGAACAGGTCAACATGTGGGGCATGTTGTCCGTGTCCTCCTTTGTAAAAAACCTGTGAAAAGTAATCATTTAATATATTTGCTATTTTTTTTTCTTCATCTATGATTTTGCCATTTGTGTCTCTTAGACATTTAACCTCCTCTTTGAATGTTCTCTTGCTGTTATAATATTGGAAAAATATTTTGGAATTGGTTTTAGCCCCCTTAGCAATACTGATTTCTATCTCTCTCTTGGCCTTTCTAACTTCCTTTTTGACTTGTGTTTGCAGTTCCAAGTACTCTTTCTGTGTGCTTTGTTTTTGGTCCCTTTAAACGCTCTGTAAAGTGCCTTTTTTTCGCTGAATATTTTTTTTTTTGTTGATCTATTAAACCATTTTGGCCATTTTGTTTTAGATTTCGATTTGTCTACTTTTGGGATGTAATTGTTTTGTGCCTCTAGTACTACATTTTTAAAAAACAGCCATCCTTTTTCTGTGGATGTTTTCTCTGTTTTACTCCAATCTACTTCTATTAGTCTCTGTTTCATAGCTTCGTAGTTTGCTTTTCTAAAATTGTAAACCTTAGCTTTAGTCATTACTTTTGGGGTTTTAAAAAATATTTCAAATGAGACTATGTTGTGGTCTGAGTTTGCCAATGGCTCTCTGACCTCTGTTTTAGTTATTCTGTCTTCATTATTTGAAAAGACTAAGTCAAGGCATGCCTCCCCTCTAGTCGGTGCCTTGACAAATTGCGTTAGGAAGCAGTCATTTGTCATTTCCACCATTTCAATTTCGTCCGTTGTGCCCCCCATCGGGTTTTCCCATTTTATACAGGGGAAGTTGAAATCCCCCATTAGTATGGTTTCTCCTTTTCTACACGCATTTCGAATGTCATTGTACAACAGATTATTTTGCTCAGCATCTGAATTTGGCGGTCTATAGCATGCTCCTATTATTATGCCTTCTGAATTTGTGTCCATTATTCTGACCCATATTGATTCTGCATTGTTTTCTTTGTCCTGATTTGACACCTGGGCTTCAAGACTATTTCTTATGTATAGCGCTACCCCTCCGCCTCTTCTGTCCTGCCTGTCTTTCCTATACAGTGTGTACCCACTAATATTATATTCATCTCCATCACTCTCAGACAACGAAGTTTCTGTAACACCTATCACATCGTAGTTACTTGTTAGTGCAGTAGCTTCAAGTTCTAACATTTTGTTTCTGAGACTTCTAGCATTAAGATAAATACATTTAATAGTGGTCTTACCTGAGTTGTTGCCCTTGTTTTGATGTGGTCTCCCTTCTGTTTTTTTGTTTTCTCCCCCCTTCCTTTCTAGTTTAAATGCTTCTGGACCTCCTCAAGGATCCTTTCTCCGAGTAGATTGGTTCCCTTTCTGTTAAAGTGCAGTCCGTCCCACCTGTATAGATAGTCCTTGTTGTAGAATGTGCTCCAATGTTCAAGAAAGGTGAAGCCTTCCTGTGTGCACCACGATTTCAGCCATGCATTTTGATTTTGTATTTCCAGCTGTCCATATGGTCCTTTGCAAGGCGCCGGCAGTATCCCAGAGAATACCACAGTTTTGGTCTTGTCTTAATTTCCTTCCTAGCTCTCTGAATTTGTTTTGCAGGGATCTTGGCCTGTCTCTACCAATGTTGTTTGTACCGATGTGGACGACTACTACCGGTTCGTCTCCTGTTCGTTCTAGGAGCCTGTCCACATTCTCAGTGATGTGCTTGACAGAGGCTCCTGGAAGGCAGCACACTGTTGTAGTAAGGGGGTCCAAACTGCAAACTGAACTTGCTGTGTCCCCAACAATCATGACCTCCCTTCTTTTTGCTGCCTGGCCAGCACTGTTTATAGGGTCCTGGATGTTGTTTCTTTCATTCTCTTGATGTTGGTTTTGGTCATCTAAATGTTGAAGTGGCTCAAATTTGTTGGATGTCTGGATTTCTGGTGGTTGTGTTTGACGAAGTTTCTTTTTTTCCCTGCTTCTACCTATTTGAACCCAGCTGTTTCGACTCTCTTCCATCTCCCTGGTGGCTTTCAGTCTGCTAGGGGTGCAGACTTCCATGAATTGTGGGTGTGTCAGCTCCTCAAGCTCCTGTTGCTGTCTCATTTCCTCCAGCTCCTTTTCTAGCAGGCTTAATCGCTGAAGCAAGTCCTGGATCGTGCGGCACTTTACACAAACTTGGTTGAGCTCTGTTGGGTTTTCTCGGATTTCCCACATCATGCAGTTGTCACAGATTACTGGCTTGAAGACCATTTTTTTTAGTTTAGTTTAGCTTCTGCAACTGTCAACCTGCTTTCTAACTGCTTCTAACTGCGTTGTACTTGTCCACTCGTACTTCTCATCAGTTTTATTGAGGGAAAACTAGAAGAAACTAAGCAGCTAAACAGAAAGACTGTGGGGCTAATGCCTTTGACAGACAATAATGAGTTCCCCTCTCTCCCCTCTCCCCCTTTTCCCCTCCCTCTCTCTCCCCCACTCGCCCCACAACATACCCCTCTCCTCTCCCCTCTCTCCCTCACCTCATACCCCTCTACCCCTTCACACCACGATGAAAGCGTGCAGGAAGTTGGAGGCAATGATGTCGGGAAGGAAGGGGACGTGTCCTTCCTGGTACACCAGACAGATGATGTCATTGCCAATGTGACGCTTCCTCTGGAGCTGAGAGAGAGAGACAGAGTGTGGGGAGTGAGGGAGGGCAGGGGTGGCTGTATTTACCTTTGAGGGAGGGGGTGGCTGTATTTACCTGTTGGGGGTCTCCCTCAATGAACGGCAGTTTTGTCACCACGTGAAACATGATCTCCTTCCCTCAGAAGAAAGTAAAGACTGACTCACTTCCTGTCTGTCCATAAGACACGTCTAAACCACCACGGAAACTAAGAAAGAGAGGAGAGGGAGATAACAAGAGAGAGAGGAGAGGGAGTGGACAGAGGAGGGGGAGAGAGAAATAGGAGAGGAAAGAGAATGATAGAATGAGAGGTGGCAAAAGAGAGATAAAGAGAGGTGAGATAATTGAGCTATATTAAGTGTCCTTGGTCTGACACACACACACAAACACAAAGTTACCCAGGGAATCCTTTTAAAAGGTACAGTCTGTCCTAAGAGAGACAGGAATTCCAAAAACTCCAGAGTTTCATTGCAGTTCCCCAGAATCTCTTCTTCTGATATTTGATGGGGGAGGGAGAGGAAGGGGAGGGTGGTGGAGATGAGAAGAGAGAAGAGAGGAGAAAAGAGAGAGGGAAAGTCAAGAAATTGCAACAAGGTAAAACAAGAAAAAAACCTAATCAAGTAGACAAACATTTTGATTAATGTCAAGAAATGGAAGACACCTACAGCACATTTCTGTACAGATGTTACAGGGTAACTAAGCACTCATTAATTAAATGTTTATTTGTGTGGTGGGGGGTTTGTTTTTTCTTTGGATCACCCTCTTTTGATTACCGCATTTGGGACGTAGTAATGTTTTTTTTCTTATTTGTATCCCCTATACTCTGCTTTTGTGTTGTGCTTTGCCCTTCCCCATGAGAAAACAACAGCTGCTGCTAATTTACGCTGATGAGGAGAGAGCCACTGGACAATGCACCTGTGAACCTTTATGAGTTTAAAAGAGGAGAGAACGAGAGAGAAAGAGAGCACAGCGCAGCAGAGCGGAGCAGAAATTGCAGAGCAGAGAAAAAACTGAAGGAGAAAAGAGAACGGCAGAGTAGACAGAAAAAGACTGAAGGAGAAAAGAGAACAGGAGATAGAACTGAAGAGCAGAAGAAAAGACTGAAGGGCAAATTGGAGCGATTAGAACGAGAGAGAACAGTGCTGCAAAGGAAATCGGGAACGAAACTGAGAGCTACAGAAAAAAAAACAACGAAGAAGCCAGAGAAAGAAAATCGAAATTACTATTGCTAAGTATCCGGCTAATTTATATGTATGCTTTTGCGTGTAGTAAAAGTTGTCCTTCTTATTGTGTTTGTTTGTATATTAGAATTTGAGTTCTATTTATAAGATATTTGCAAGTGGTTATTATTTGGGGGGGGGTTAGAGGTTTATTTTTGTGTTGAGTGCTCGTTTTGTTACATTTAGTTAAATATATTTCTGAATTATCACTATTGTATTTAGTTTACACTTGATTGATTGATTTTGTTTGATTGTGGTGTTTGCACTGGTGAATTTCTATGAAGGTTGCACTAGAGTTTTTTATTTATTTTGGATTAAGATTTTTTTATAACCAGTTGCTTGTTTTATAAGTTAATTCCCTTTTGGTAGGCAATCCCGAGTGAACAACCAGACGAAGACGTGTCGCAGCTTGTTGGACCTTCCCCCATGGAGGGTGCTGAATGCAGTATAAGCTTCAACGGTCCCTGATCTCTGTAGCCAATTTGTTGTATTGTATTTTCTTGTTTTTTTATATATACATATAGTCTGTTTCACTTTGCTTGCTATTTTATTACTGCTGGTTTTAAATTGCAGAGGCCTTTTTTAATTGTATTTTATTAGTTTTAATACTATTTCTGTATAATTAGTCAAATGTAATGTTTGAGGTAGGGAAGGCCATATTGTGAGGTTAGTGCTGGCAGGTATAGGGTTTGGCCAGTTAGCGCCGTGTACGGGGGAGGGGTAATTGATTGTCATCGGCCCTGTCTTAAGGCCCAAATAAATTGGGAATGGCACGGAAAAGTGACTAGGACACCTATGGTTACCAGACGGTAAGGGAGGCCGTAGTTGTGACCCCCTCAGGACTAGATAGCTGTTAGGAATAGGCCCCCTACTCATTTCATGAAGTACTGTATGTGTTTTTTATGTTTTAATTGTTTAATAAATCATTGAACTGCATTTTATGGTGGTTGTGTTCCTGTCTGGGCTGGGTGAGGGATTTGAAGTGGTGTGGCTCCCCTACAGAGTACTTTGCGGACCTGTGTGCAACTGTGGGCATATATAAAGAGTTTTCTTTTTTTTTTCAACATAACGTTATTTTTTTGTGTGCATGGTTAGAACCCATGCTGGCGTAGTTGGCTACTTTTACATTATTGCTTCGCTAAGCAAGAGGTGGGCAAGGACCGCAGTCTTTTGTGAACCCCCCTTCCTGTCGCCTTGTGACACAGGTACAGACATTCATAGTGTCTTATTAATCAACATGGTGTCTATATGAAGTTGTAATCTAGTGCGCTGGCATTGCCTGCTGTGTGCTGGGCAGAACCACACTGTACTGTACACAGGGCAATGGTGGCAGAATCACACTAATATAAAACCCTGTATTGAACTGAAAATGAAGTTACACCTTTTAAACCTTAAACTAGTGGGTTGAACTGACCTGCCATTCTCGCTGGTACAAGACCCCGAATTTGAAGTTGTTGCTCAGAAGATGCTCATCAAAGGCAACTATCAGTTGAGAGGCCTGGGGTACAGAGTGAAGGAAGTTAGAAGCCATGAAACTTTGTCAGGATGTTCTCTAGCACAATTTATTCCGAATACCAGAATCTGGGGGCTGTTTGTCTATCTGTCATTTCTTTGAAAATAAGTGATTTCTTTTTTACATTGTTTAATTTTTTCCACAGCTCAGAGGAATTTAGTGGGCGTCCTCCAATCCCAAGCCAGCTTACTCTTCTACACCAGGAACTTGAGAGCGGATGTCAGTGAGCTACGACAAAGGCCAGCCCTGCAGGTGTCCGCTCTGAGCTCACTCGGCATCTGGCCCGTAGGGTCTGCTGTAGCGCGATGAGGAGTCCCTGCCGGTTTTAACTCCCTAACCCACGGGAGCGCCAGAGCCAATGCAATGCTCCCTCCAGAATCCCCAGTGAAGACCTGCAACTTCGCACAGCCAGGACACAAACCTGCGCTCCCCTGACTGTTTGACTTAGTCTAGAATCATCTGCCTCAGAATAATGTGTGTAGGATTACACTGCCATATGGTGGTGAGAACATTTATTAAAAACAAAAGTGCAGCCAGAGAAACCAGTGTCAACTTCATCAAAATGTAAAGAAAGAGTGAAGTTAATGGGATGAGCTATTTTACAAAAAAGTACAGCATATGTGTGTGTTTTGTTTCACTTTGATTTATGAACATTGGAATTAGGTGAGGTGTTCTGTGCACGGGATGTACATAGGATAAGAGATCATGGAATTTGGCAAATACTGCACTGTGATTGATTGATTATTGACATGCGATTTATAATTCTTAATATGGCCTGAAATCTTAGTGGTTGATTTCTGACATGCGATTTATAATTCTTGATATGGCCTGAAATCTTACCTTTGGAAACACGGCTGGGTAAAATTGTTCTACACAGATCTCATCACAAAGTAACTGAAACATAAAGACAAGAATCAATAATATTTCTATACGAGTGGGGAAAAATCAGCATTACTTGCTACATCCTGGGTATTACAACTACCTATATTAGAGTTACTATAGTTATCAAGCCTCTGCCAGCAGCAGCCTGAGCAACAGAATATAAACTACAAATCTCAGCATGCCTCTATACACTGTTACCTTTGGCTGCAGCAATCAAACCCCATGTTAAAATCCACCATGGTTACCTCCTGGATCTTTTCCTACATCAATTGAAGACTTGTGTGAAACTTTGAATTCCAGTTTTCATTATTTAACTCCTGTAATGACTCTGGTGTCAGTTCAGAGTCAGATTGCTCAGGTTGCTGCTGGCACACTCTAAATCATTTTAGTAACTCTTCCTTCTTCAGCCTGTATGAAAGGACTACATCTCACATCATCCCTCGCTGTTACTACAAGTAAAGAGGCATGCTGGGAAGTGTAGTTTGTATTCTGGTTGTACTTGCAGGGTTTTCTCAGAACAGAGCACATTCTGCAATGCTAATGGAGAAAGATCTTACCTTGGCCATCTGAATAGCATTTGGAATTTCACAAAGACACAAAATTTGAAATGAGGTCGTGCAAAGTGGCATTTCTTGTTCTGTAAACAATACAGGAGAATCATAAAACACAGCTGTGGAACAAATGTGAAGACACTATCTCACAGCAAGTGGTCTCATTCACATTAACGGGTTAAAGCAATGTGCCAGTGAAATGTTTAAGTAGCTGACTGAGAGAATCAAAGAAAGTTGTGCACCAGATATGAAGACCATCTCTCAAAGGGTACTGTCTACTCTGTATCATGCAGAAAAAACCTTAATTAGGCACATTAACTCGATATGGCAGACATATATTCTGGTCCCCACCACATTCAACACACAGTATTAATATTAAATAATATTAAAGCTGTGTGCTTTACCTGAGAATTAGATGCAGGTGATCGCTGGTTTCTGATTTCACTTGTTGAACTGACAGCACCATGCCACCCACAGAACTGTCACCAGCGTAAAAATTGTGATGCTCCTGATGAAACAAGGGGTAGTTTATTATTAGAACATACAGAATTGGAGAGACACACACTGGAAATTGTTAAAAACTACATCTCCCATAACTCTTAGTTCCTCACACTGCCGTCTCTGCTGCAAAGCACTGTGGGTGATGTAGTTTGTTGTATTTGTTTCCACTCACTTTACACAGAGAGCTTTCCCTGTACACTGACTGTTGGGTCTCTTTCCAGCAGAGTGTATCGGGGTGAGACCAAGTCCTGGGAGTCAGCAGGGGTGTTTTCCTGGCACTCCTCCCCTGCTGGGGGTTGGCGCGGTCCTTCAATCCAGTAGCCTCCAGACTTAGGAGTTAGAATCAAGGGAACTGGCAAACCCTGCTGAAGAAACTGAGCATCGCAGAGAATCAGAGAAATTGTAACATCATTTAAAGGTCAACTTTATACCATCTTGTCACACGGCTAACTGAGTGGTGACGTCAGAACCAGGAAATGAATACACAGAGACAGATGAGGTGAAATGATGAAAGCGCTGTTGCGCGGTTTATTATAAATAAAAAGGTTTTAACAGAAAACAGGACACAGCACTAGAGCCAAAATAAATAGACAAACAAAACGGATTAACACTACAAACGGTGCACGGACAGACACACAAACAAACACGGTGAGTCTATAAACACTTATTATTTACGTTGTTCGACTTTCCTTTCTCCTCTCCACACCCGTTCTCCACTCACCGAACCAACAACCCCGAGTGAGTAAAACGTGCATCTATATATACTGTTGTGCTGGGATTCAATTACTAATTAATTATTCACTTGAATCCCAGCACGTGAATTAATTACATGCATCCTCGTGCTCACATATTAAATACTTTAAATGCACGTGAAGGATGTGCCATCCTCATGCCTAAATACAATTCTACATCTTAAATAACTCGTGCTGCACACACCCATTTATATCCCGTGCAGCCATCTCTATACACCAACATTAACACACGCAACGCAACATACAATACAGAAATGCACACAGGGGCGGAGCACATTGCCACATATACCCCCCCTTGTGCGCAGCACACATGGCCTCAACGGCCACCTCCACCCTTAAAGGCCCAAAAGTCCAGCACAAAGTCCTGGGCCAGGACCGGAGGCTTCAAGGGGCCCACAGGTCGTAAGGCTGTCAGCAGCAATGCTGACAACGGGGTGGCATACTCCTGCCACTCTTCTGCTGCTGGTGGCAATGCCGGCAGCTTCCCAGCTGACAGCGGAAATGCTGTCAGCAGAGACATTAATAGTCCCCAGTCTGGCTCCTCCAGCCGGGGTAGTCCTGGCAGCGGAAAGGCTGCTTGGGGGGTGGTCTCCTGACCTCCCCCCTTCTTCGTAGCTGGCAGCTCCCTCTTCCAGGGCTCCAGCCACAGTGTCTCCTGCAGCGCAAGTGCTGCAGTGGGAGCAGGTCTCCTGACCTCCCCCACGATCTCCGGCAGCGAAACTGCTGCTGGGGTTGGTGGTCTCCGGACCTCCTCCCCCTTCTTCAAAGCCAGCAGCCCTCCTTGGTGGGGCTCCGGCCACAGTACTTCCTGCTGTGATGCGGAGCAATAAGCAGCCCCAGGCGATGCGGAGCAACAGGCAGCCCCAGGCGATGTGGAACACCAGGCAGCCCCAGGCGATGCGGAACACCAGGCAGCCCCAGGCGATGCGGAACACCAGGCAGCCCCAGGCGATGCGGAGCACCCGGCAGCCCCAGGCGATGCAAGGCAAGAATCCTCGGGCGAAGCGAGGCTGGCCTCCTCGGGCGAAGCGAGGCTGGCATCCTTGGGCGATGCCGGAGTCAGGACCAGTCGTGGTGCTGTGGTTGGCCACTGTGGCAGTGGCTGCGGCGGTGCTGGCCCTCTTCGTAGCCGCTGCGGCCGGGCTGTTTTCCGCTGTGCTCCCCTCAGCAGACTATGCAGTGATTGCTGAGGAATGCCAGCATCAAGTCCTGGTACTTTTTCTTTTGAAGGGAGAGGCAGCTCCTGCACCTCTTCCCCTGGTGGTGATGGGGACAGCAGGCATTTTCCCTCTGCTGGTGGAGATGGGGACAGCAGGCATTTTCCCTCGAGCCCAGTGAGGGTGCAGGTAGGTGTGGCTCCTCCTACTTGGAAGACAACCTGCTGGGGCAGTCCCATATCGGCAGCCAAGTAGTTGATCACCACGGCTGCCGGGTTCATAAAGGGCACTGGGAAGTAGTGCTGTTCCCAGCATTCCCAATGTTCCCCATCTCTGGCCCACAGCAGGTCAACAACCTTTGGGAGGTCCTCCCAGTTCCACTCTGGGTCCGACACCCAGTCCAGCATCTCCTCAGAGCAGTGGTTCCCAACCTTTTTTCCTTGGAGCCCCCCCTACTTGTATCTAAGAAAAGCTGAGCCCCCCACACCCCAAAAGAATAAAGTGATTCATTCCAAATCTTTATTGGCAAAAATCTACATCAATTATAGTTTTTCTTTCCTTTTCTCTTTGGGTCGCCCTGGTTATCTTTGTGTATAATTAACTGTAGGCCTATACACAAACATTGTTACCAAAAGAATAATAATGATTCATTATCAGCGTAATAAGTGATTAACAGCACCTATATAGCTCTGTCCTAGATCTCCCTCAGACCAATTAACTGAAACGGGGCAGTTTGTTGCATACACACATGCACATCATGTGAACACTGGTTTTGACACAGCTATAATGTATGTGTTATAAAAATAACAATAAGTAACAATAACAAAACAGTAAGTTACAATCAATAACTTTTTCCTTCCTTAAAAAACTAATGGCCACCTTGGGCCTGCATACCTCTGACCAGGGATGGGATGTCAGGTGTGATGCTAGTGACAGCCAGCCTAAAGTCCTGGTGGACATCGAGCCTGTTATGGGCTTTTGTTTTTATTGTTACAAGCGCGCTGAAGGCCGTCTCAGACAAGTACGTAGTGCTGAATGGTAGAATAACCCTTGTAGCTGCGTGTTTGGCCGGTCTGGGTGCAACAGCGTGTCCTTTGACAATCCAAAACTTTTTGTATCCGTTCTCGTGGAAATATTTCTTTGACACAGAATCGGCTTGAAGGTCAGCAAGCTCATCTTCACAACCGAGGTATTCCACGTCCTCAAGACTGCAAATGTAAGGGTCCATCACCCACGATTCCTTTGATAAGTATTCGTCAACATCGGCAAAGCGGGTTTAATTTCCTCCCGAAGCATGTTCATGTGCCGGTAAACTCAGTCTTTGTAAAGACGCAGGCACAGTGCCACCAGACTGTTTCATCAGCAGTGGAAATTGTTGTAGCTCCCCTTTTGACATTTTTCCAACTCTGTACTCCAGTTTCTGCACAAAAGCGTCGAGAGCGTCTTTGCACTGCATGACGTTTGATTCAGGACCCTGCATCCGCTTGTTTGTCTCATTGTAGAGAGTGAATGTATCCGCTAGGTATGCCGTTTTGATCCAAAACGCATCAGTCAGCTGTTCGCACAGTGGTCGATTGTGGTCTTGCAAGAATTCCTTTATTTTTTCCTGCAGTTCCATAAAACGCACAAGCACTTGTCCACGCGACAACCAGCGTACCTCTGTGTGTAACAGCAGTGTTTGATGCGCTTCATCCTCACACAGCTGGGCAAACAGTCTCTTGTTAGTAGGGCGAGCCTTAATGAAGTTTACAACTTTAACAACAGTTGCCAGGGTGTTACTAAGGTCTTCCAAAAGTTTTTTACTGGCCAATGCTTGGCGATGTAGCATGCAGTGGAAAATTGCGCACCCCGGGGCTTTTTCCTTCAATCGGCTGTTAAATCCCTTGTTTTTGCCCATCAACGCTGCAGCCCCATCAGTGCAGCATGCAACAATATTCTCGTAGGGCAGATTGTTGGACGAGAGATAAGAGTCCATAGCTATAAAAATATCTTGGCCTGTTGTTGTTGTGGCTAGATTGGTAGACATAAGAATGTCTTGTTTCAAGTCATCACCGTCAATATATTGCACATAAACGATGAGCACGGATTCGTCTGACACTGTTGTTGTTTCATCCAACTGAATGGCAAAGGGAACATTCCTAAGCTTCTCATGCAGCTGGTTTTGACAATCTCCAGACATTTTATCAATTCTGTCTTTGACAGTGTTGTCAGAGAGTGGGACGGTTCTCACTTTATCCACCACCTGTGGGCCACACAGCCTCTTTACAATTTTCAGGCAGGCGGGTTTGATTAGCTGCTCTCCAATATTGTGCGGCTTTTTAGCCTTGGCAATTAATAGCGAACACTCAAATGACGCCTCCGTGGCTCTGTGTAAATCACTGCCTGTTCTTTCAAATGCTTTTCTGATGTCTGTGGATCTTTTTGATAGTGCCAACTGCTTCTTCCTCTCAAAAAAATCCTGACCTTCACCAATAGTCTCCTGGTGTTTTGTTTCCTGGTGTCGATGCATTTTGCTTGGCTTCATGCGGTCATTAGCTAGCTTCTCGCCACAAATGACACATTCTGGCCGAGTCCTGTCCTTCAGTAAAACCGAAGTTAAGATAACTCTCGAGATATAGCCTTACTTTCTTTTTTGATGATGAGTCATCAGCACTTTTACGTTTCTTAGACATGTTGTTTTATTCATAAAATAGTGATGCTCTGACTGCAGGAAAAACGAGCTGCTAGCTGAAACTGATTGAGCGCGGGTCATTGACGTGCACAAATTTTTTTTCGGGGAATTACCGCTTTTAGGTTTCTCTGCCATTATTATTATTATTTAGATTGGCCTTGGCATTGCAAGCGTATGATGTTTAATAACATTTTAAAATGTATTAATTTTACAATTAAATTATAGTGGAACATTTTATGCATGTTTGACCTCAAAGCAAATGAGATCACGCGCCCCCCCTGTGAACTCTGGCGCCCCCCTAAGGGGGGCGCGGACCCCAGGTTGGGAACCACTGCCTCAGAGGATGGGAAGGGCTCCGTCTCCTCCCTCCTGGGCTGTGGATGCTCTGGGACCTTTCTCCATTCCTGCTCCTCATCATAGCGGAAAGGACAGTCTGCAAACAGATGCTTCTGTTCGCAGAGGGGGCACACCGGCGATGGCTGGTCATATCGCCCTGGGTTCCTGGCTTTCAGGCGGACTTCCTCGGTGTCCTTCACCTCCTCCTGCTGTTGCTGAGGTGGCTGCTGCAGCTTCTTGGGGCCCTTCCCATTTTTCTCTTTTTTTTTTTTTTTTTAAACAGTCCTGTGGTTTTTTTTTTTTTTTTTTTTTTTCCCCCAAAAAGACACTTCAAAAATAAAAATGCACTTTCCCTGCTCTGACGCTTGGAGGCGCTGTTATCCCACGCAGGACACCATATGTCACTAACTGAGTGGTGATGTCAGAACCAGGAAATGAATACACAGAGACAAGACAGATGAGGTGAAATGATGAAAGCGCTGTTGCGCGGTTTATTATAAATAAAAAGGTTTTAACAGAAAACAGGACACAGCACTAGCGCCAAATAAATAAACAAACAAAACGGATTAACACTACAAACGGTGCACGGACAGACACACAAACAAACACGGTGAGTCTATAAACACTTATTATTTACGTTGTTCGACTTTCCTTTCTCCTCTCCACACCCGTTCTCCACTCACCGAACACACAACCCCGAGTGAGTAAAACGTGCATCTATATATACTGTTGTGCTGGGATTCAATTACTAATTAATTATTCACTTGAATCCCAGCACGTGAATTAATTACATGCATCCTCGTGCTCACATATTAAATACTTTAAATGCACATGAAGGATGTGCCATCCTCGTGCCTAAATACAATTCTACATCTTAAATAACTCGTGCTGCACACACCCATTTATATCCCGTGCAGCCATCTCTATACACCAACATTAACACACGCAATGCAACATACAATACAGAAATGCACACAGGGGTGGAGCACATTGCCACACATCTACATTTTTTGAATATTTAATACTTCAAATGTTTTATAAAAAAAAATCTGGCTGTGGCACCAGATGTGCTGAATCTCAAAATTAATATCCTGTACCTACCTCCTGAATTCTTGGATAAGGGATTAAATGAGCAGGTCCCTGAAAAATCAAATAGAAATCATGTTGTCACTTTGGTATACAGCGAACCCTAGATAATTCACTCATACCGCCATTCACAGTGAACTATACAAGCACTCTTCACAAATTCACTGTTTTCAATATTTCCTTTTTTAAATATGTTAAGATAGCAATATATACAGCTCTGGCCAAAAGTTTTTCATCACCCTGTCGAATTAACTCGTTTTGCTTCATAAAGTTGAATGAAACCCGCTGAATAATGTTACCTTAACATATTGAATTTCATACTGCTAGGCAGAGGTTCTCAACCCTGGTCCTTGGGGACCCACTATGTCTGCTGTTTTTCATTCCAAATGAGCTCTGAATTACTTAACTAGATGCTTAATTGACCTGATAATTTGCTTAATTAGATTATTTTAATTGTTTTCAGCTCTTAAACAGTTGCAAATTTAAAGTTAGCTATAACATTTTATAAGTAACTCTGCAACTGTTTAAGAGCTGAAAAAAATTAAAAAGGACTAATTAAGCAAATTATCAGGTCAATTAAGGATCTAGTTAAGTAATTGAGAGCTCAGGGACCAGGGTTGAGAACCACTGCACTAGGGTAGTTTTTTCATGAACTTAAACCATAAACAAAAAACTGTGAAAAATAGAAACTTTTGACATTTCAAATTCTAACATGAAATACCGTACCATTATTATGGCTTCCGGTAGACTTTTGCAATGTCATTTTGTAGTTTCTTTGATTACATAATGTTAAATAAAATATCAAAATTACTGTTCAAATATATATGTTTTTTTTTTTAATTAATGTCTCAAACCTAAAATTCTAGGTGATGCAAAATTTTGGCCAGAGCGGTATAAAGACTGAGCACTGTATATACATTAAAGTTCATATAGCTGCCACTAAAGTACATATAAATGCCATTTACATCGTTATTTGACCTCTTCCTTACCTTATTTTGTTTTTCTGAATGGTTCCGAATTCTGTTGTCCCTAAGACATTTCAACTCTGTTGGCTCCACCTGCTTCTATACTTTACCAGGAAACAAAGAGGGCAGCCAGACTGAGCCACACAGAATTCAGGATCGAAGGTAGGGGAGGGGCATTGGCAGCTGTATGTATTGAAGTCCTTTTGTCAGCTGTATCTATTAAAATCCTTCTCTCAGTATTTTAAACTCCTGTTTCTTCCTTCAGCTGGTATTGACCTTGTGAGGGGGCGGAAACACACATCTCTGCTCATCCAATCGGCTGCCCTATAGAGAGAGACAAGCAGAAAGCTGCGCTGTGATTGGTACATTCAGTATGACGCATACAGACACTCTAGTTAAACAACTGCTACATACATACATACATACATACATAGATAGATAGATAAAATACCTGCATTTTCTCAATCATCAATCATTTCAAACAGATCTGATGTCTGAAAAATAAATAAAAAATATGTTTAAATACCATGGCAAGACACACATCCCTCCAGAACAATATAAAAACACCTTTTTAATTTCATATACGACTGTACATGTACACCCACATAGGTTTAAATACAACAAAAAAATGAGGCAACAGGCGCATTACTTTATCTTTGCTGGTAGCCTGTTATCGCAGAGATATATTCTATTCTGTTTTCCTATTTTTAAAAAGAAATCTCTGTGATATGGACAACATGGGACAGTAAAGGTGCAGTAAAGCATGTCTTGTAAAGGTTAAGTGTAGCTCCCACAAGAGGAAAGGACCTAGCGGAGGCACGAGGGTGTGGTCTCAACCGAGGGACTGCTGTGATACCAGCGATTACTGTTCTTTTACCCCCCCCCCACTTAATATAATCAACTCTGAGACAACATTGACTATCTCTGGTCCACACGGGGGCTTTAAACGACAAGCAGAAGGGTTTAAAAAGATGACAACATCTGAGAAATGTTATCCAATCACAGCAGTCCCTGAGATTAAACCACACCCTTGTCCTGCCCCTAGGGACTTTCCTCTGATGGGAACCCTCTTGTATACACTGCAGGGGCTGTAGCGCTAGTTCTGTAACGCTGGTGTTCTCTGCTTAGATCACTGTTTACCAGGATTACTAACCATTCCAGCAACAACAGAAAAAAATGTCAACCACATTTAAAAGCTGAATTTCTCAAGTGAGGGAGTGTTTTAAGAAATGGCCACTATGTGGTGTGCAGCTGTAATATCTCTCCCCTCTGAAATGTGTTCCATTTTCTAACTCATAGCTGTCACAGTTGCAGAAGGGGGCAGAAATTACAGATGGGCACTTCCTAGTGGTCCTTCTTAAAACCACTCCCGCACTTGAGAAATTCAGCTTTCAGGAGTCTTTTCAGAAGCAGACCCTGTGGTTGTTTAAAGGGCATTAGTTTAGTTCATCTGGTCAGTAATGATCTAAGCAGAAACAATACTAGAGACTGATCTTTGCTCTCCTCCAAAACTGGCATTATATCCAGGAGAGCCCACCAGCCAGACAGCACTGAAAAAACCACTAGGCTCTGCCCTGGTAAAAAAAAAAAAAAAAAACACACACTACTGGAGAGAACGGATTAAACCCCCAAACAAACTCCACCTCTACAGTTCTCTCAACAGGGAACACCCCCTGGCAGATAATCTAATTACCACAAAGAACCCAAAAAACAAACATAAACTAAAAAAGTGACTGCAAATTGGCTATTGAAAATGGCAGCTCAGAGCACAGTGGAGACCCAGAGAGGAGCGACTATACCCAGAGACACAGTGGAGAGCTTGAGACCCACTTCATCCTCCACTGTGATACAGAGAGCTGAGAGCGATACTCTCCAAGGCAGGCAGACAGAATAGAGGGCTTTCTGCTCCAGAGCCAAGAGGAGAAACTGTAGGTCATTTTGGGGGAGAGGAGAGCAGTAATAGCTGCAGAGTTTGTAGCGTCCTGTCACAGGACCAGGGACACACAGCAGACGAGACACACAAATAGCGTTCTGTTTATTACATGACTTATTTTGTGTTCTCGAATGTATTGTATCTTTGGTAATACTTGTTCAACTTGTCATGCCAATAAAGTATTTGAACTTGACAGAGAACATACTAATAGGATTAGTGGGCTTCATTGTACTATTCAGTGTTGCTACTTACCTTCTGGAAGATAGGATGCATGGAGGGAGATCTTATCCCTTGTGTTGGGGAATCTAGAATGTCTGTGATTCTGTGTTCACCGTCTTCTGATTTACTGCAATCAACCATGAACACAATTTCATAAATGACCTTCAAACACAAACTGCGCACAGGAAAAAACAAACAAAAAAAAACAGTAGAAATCTAGTCAAGAAGCATACAAATGCTCCAGCTATAGTGCCTTCGTCAGACAGTCTTGAGTTCAATAGTGAGTACGTTTCTTCAATTTTTGTCTGAGTAGATTTTGCGATGTGGTACAGGTAGTCCATTCAGAAACGCAGGGACAGCTAGAAGCCAAGTAGCAGACAAGCGCATCAAGGTAATTGGAAGTCATTCATCTTTTTTTTAACTAAATAAATGATTTTCACAAAATAAATGTATTCAATTAATTAAATTAATGAATCACTGTGACAGGCTAGCTGCAGGGAGGACTTCAGACCAGAAAGAAATCACAGAGACAGACGTACTGTGTGTAACTGAGTCGCGGCAGCGATCAGTACTTTAATAAATAATAATAAAATTTATTTAGCAGACGCCTTTATCCAAGGCGACTTACAGAGACTAGGGTGTGTGAACTATGCATCAGCTGCAGAGTCACTTACAATTACATCTCACCCGAAAGACGGAGCACAAGGAGGTTAAGTGACTTGCTCAGGGTCACACAATGAGTCAGTGGCTTAGATGGGATTTGAACCGGGGACCTCCTGGTTACACGTCCTTTTCTTTAACCACTGGACCACACAGCCTAACAAACAAAAGGTTTTAAACAGAAAAACAGGACACGGCACTTGAGGCCAAAATAAATAGACAAACAAAACGGATTAACACTAAACAAACAGTGGACGGACAGACAAACAAACACGGTGAGTACAAATAAACAAACAAGTATCGTGCTGGTCCTACCAGCACGCGATAGCAATTGTTATTAATATTTATCTTTAGTTCTCTCTCCCGTTTACTACTCACCGCACACCCAACCCCGAGTGAGTGAAACGTGCACCTATATATACTGTTGTGCCTGGATTCAATTACTAATTAATTATTCACTTGAATTCCAGCACGTGAATTAATTATGTGCAACCTCGTGCTCACATATTAAATACTTTAAATGCACGTGAAGTGAAGTGCAATCCCGTGCCTAAATACAATTATACATTTTGAATAACTTGTGCTGCACACACCCATTTATATCCCGTGCAGCCATATCTATACACCAACATTAACACACGCAACATACAACATATAACACACAATGCACACAGGGGAGGGGCACATTGCCACATATACCACCCCCCCCCCCTGTGTGCAGCACACATGGCCTCAACGGCCACCTCCCCCCTTAAAAGCCCAAAAGTCCAGCACAAAGTCCTGGGCCAGAACCGCAGGCTTCAAGGGGCCCACAGGTCGTAAGGCTGTCGGCAGCAATGCTGACAGCGGGGTGGCACACTCCTGCCACTCTTCTGCTGCTGGTGGCAGTGCCGCCCAGCTGACAGCGGAAATGCTGTCAGCAGAGACATTAATAGTCCCCAGTCTGGCTCCTCCAGCCGGGGTAGTCCTGGCAGCGGAAAGGCTGCTTGGGGGGTGGTCTCCTGACCTCCCCCCTTCTTCGTAGCTGGCAGCTCCCTCTTCCAGGGCTCCTGACACAGTATCTCCTGCAGCGCAAGTGCTGCAGTGGGAGCAGGTCTCCTGACCTCCCCCACGATCTCCGGCAGCGAAACTGCTGCTGGGGTTGGTGGTCTCCGGACCTCCTCCCCACTCTTCAGGGCCGGCAGCTCCCCTTGGTGGGGTTCCGGCCACAGTACTTCCTGGTGCGATGTGGAGCAAGAGGCAGCCCCAGGTGATGCGGAGCAACAGGCAACCCCAGGTGATGCGGAGCAACAGGCAGCCCCAGGCGATGCGGAGCAACAGGCAGCCCCAGGCGATGCGGAGCAACAGGCAGCAACTGGCAGCCCCAGGCGATGCGGAGCAACAGGCATCCTTGGGCGATGCAAGGCAAGCATCCTTGGGCGATGCGAGGCAGGCATCCTTGGGTGATGCGAAACTCAGCTGCAGCTCCTCTGGTGGTGGAAGTGGGAGCGGCAAGCAATCATCCCACAGCGGTGAATGAACCAGCAGCAGGTATCACCCTCTGCTGGTGGAGGTGGGAGGGGCAAGCAGTCCTCCCACGACAGTGAAGGCAGAACCAGCAGGTATTCACCCTCTGCTGGTGGAGGAGGCAGAGGCAGCTCCTGCTGCTCTGCTCCTACCGGTTGAGGTGGTAGAGGCAGAGGCAGCTCCTGTGGGAGCAGCGTGTAGTCTCCAGGTGACGGAGGTGGGAGCAGCGTATAGTCTCCTGGCGACGGAGGTGGGAGCAGCGTGTAGTCTCCTGCTCTTGCAGGGGACTGGTGCAGCTCTCCCTCTCTTGCAGGGGACTGGTGCGGCTCTCCCTTTTTTGCAGGGGACTGGTGCGGCTCTCCCACTCTTGCAGGGGACTGGTGCGGCTCTCCCTCTCTTGCAGGGGACTGGTGCGGCTCTCCCTCTGTCTCGGAAGGGGAAACCAGCAGGCATTCTTCCTCTGCTGGTTGTGATGGGGACAGCAGGCATTTTCCCTCTGATAGTGGAGATGGGGACAGCAGGCATTCTCCATCTGCTGGTGGAAGTGGGGACAGCAGGCATTCTTGCTCTGCTGGTGGAGGTGGGAACAGCTGCCTCTCGGGCTTTGGATTCCCGCGGTCCCCCCGTCCGGGCGCTGGACGCTCGCGGTCCCCCCGTCCGGGCGCTGGACGCTCGCGGTCCCCCCGTCCGGGCACTGGAGGCACAGGCTCCTCCCACTCAGGTGCTAGTTCCTCCTCATAACTGCGGAAGGGACAGACGGCAAAGTAATGCTTACCCTCGCAGAGGGGGCACAATGGCAATGACAGCCGGTCAGGTCCTGGCTTCCTAGCCTTCCGGCGGAACTACTCCTGAGTGTCTTCCCCCCATCCCATCTTTCGGGACAGTGCCCGAAGAGCCACATGGACGGAGCAGTGCATGGTGATGTACATAAGAACATAAGAAAGTTTACAAACGAGAGGAGGCCATTCAGCCCATCTTGCTCGTTTGGTTGTTAGTAGCTTATTGATCCCAGAATCTCATCAAGCAGCTTCTTGAAGGATCCCAGGGTGTCAGCTTCAACAACATTACTGGGGAGTTGGTTCCATACCCTCACAATTCTCTGTGTAAAAAAGTGCCTCCTATTTTCTGTTCTGAATGCCCCTTTATCTAATCTCCATTTGTGACCCCTGGTCCTTGTTTCTTTTTTCAGGTCAAAGAAGTCCCTGGGTTGACATTGTCTATACCTTTTAGGATTTTGAATGTTTGAATCAGATCGCCACGTATTCTTCTTTTTGTTCAAGACTGAATAGATTCAATTCTTTTAGCCTGTCTGCATACGACATGCCTTTTTAAACCCGGGATAATTCTGGTTGCTCTTCTTTGCACTCTTTCTAGAGCAGCAATATCCTTTTTGTAACGAGGTGACCAGAACGGAACACAATATTCTAGATGAGGTCTTCCTAATGCATTGTAGAGTTTTAACATTACTTCCCTTGATTTAAATTCAACACTTCTCACAATATATCCGAGCATCTTGTTAGCCTTTTTTTTTATAGCTTCCCACATTGTCCAGATGAAGACATTTCTGAGTCAACATAAACTCCTAGGTCTTTTTCATAGTTCCTTCTTCAATTTCACTATCTCCCATATGATATTTATAATGCACATTTTTTTGCCTGCATGCAATACTTTACACTTTTCTCTATTAAATTTCATTTGCCATGTGTCTGCCCAATTCTGAATGCTGTCTAGATCATTTTGAATGACCTTTGCTGCTTCAACAGTGTTTGCCACTCCTCCTATTTTTGTGTTGTCTGCAAATTTAACGAGTTTGCTTACTGTACCAGAATCTAAATCATTAATGTAGATTAGGAATAGCAGAGGACCTAATACTGAGGTTTCTCCTCTAATCAGTACTTTCTGTTTTCTACCTGTTAACCACTCCATAATCCATGTGCATGCATTTCCTTGAATCCCTACTGCGTTCAGTTTGAGAATTAATCTTTTATGTGGGACTTTGTCAAAAGCTTTATGGAAATCTAAATAAACCATGTTGTATGCTTTGCAATTATCCATTGTCAATGTTGCATCCTCAAAAAAGTCAAGTAGGTTAGTTAGACACAATCTCCCTTTCCTAAAACCTTGCTGGCTGTCTCCCAGGATATTGTTACCATATAGGTAATTTTCCATTTTGGATCTTATTATAGTTTCCATAAGTTTACATATAATAGAAGTCAGGCTTATTGGTCTGTAGTTACCTGGTTCGGTTTTGTCTCCCTTTTTGTGGATCGGTATTACGTTTGCAATTTTCCAGTCTGTCGGTACAACCCCTGTGTCAAGAGACTGTTGCATGATCTTGGTTAGTGGTTTGTAAATAACTTTTCATTTCTTTGAGTACTATTGGGAGGATCTCATCTGGCCCAGGGGATTTGTTTATTTTAAGAGCTCCTAGTCCCTTTAACACTTCTGCCTCTGTTCTGCTAAAGTTATTTAAAATTGGATAGGAACAGGTTGACATGTCGGGCATGTTGTCCGTGTCCTCCTTTGTAAAAACCTGTGAAAAGTAATCATTTAATATATTTGCAATTTTTTTTTCTTCATCTATGATTTTGCCATTTGTGTCTCTTAGACATTTAACCTCCTCTTTGAATGTTCTCTTGCTGTTATACTATTGGAAAAATATTTTGGAATTGGTTTTAGCCCCCTTAGCAATATTCTACATCTCTCTTGGCCTTTCTAACTTCCTTTTTGACTTGTGTTTGCAGTTCCAAGTACTCTTTCTGTATACTTTGTTTTTGGTCCCTTTTAAATGCTCTGTAAAGTGCCTTTTTTCGCTGAATATTTTTTTTAATTGATCTATTAAACCATTTTGGCCATTTTGTTTTAGATTTAGATTTGTCTACTTTTGGGATGTAATTGATTTGTGCCTCTAGTACTACATTTTTAAAAAACAGCCATCCTTTTTCTGTGGATGTTTTCTCTATTTTACTACAATATACTTCTGTTAGTCTCCGTTTCATACCTTCATAGTTTGCTTTTCTAAAATTGTAAACCTTAGCTTTAGTCATTACTTTTGGGGTTTTAAAAAATATTTCAAATGAGACCATGTTGTGGTCTGAGTTTGCCAATGGCTCTCTGACCTCTGTTTTAGTTATTCTGTCTTCATTATTTGAAAAGACTAAATCAAGGCATGCCTCCCCTCTAGTCGGTGCCTTGACAAATTGCGTTAGGAAGCAGTCATTTGTCATTTCCACCATTTCAATTTCGTCCGTCGTGCCCCCCATCGGGTTTTCCCATTTTATACGGGGGAAGTTGAAATCCCCCATTAGTATGGCTTCTCCTTTTCTACACGCATTTCGAATGTCATTGTACAAGAGATTATTTTACTCAGCGTCTGAATTTGGCGGTCTATAGCATGCTCCTATTATTATGCCTTTTGAATTTGTGTCCATTATTCTGACCCATATTGATTCTGCATTGTTTTCTTTGTCCTGATTTAACACCTGGGCTTCAAGACTATTTCTTATGTATAGCGCTACCCTCCGCCTCTTCTGTCCTGCCTGTCTTTCCTATACAGTGTGTACCCACTAATATTATATTATTCGTCTCCATCACTCTCAGACAACGAAGTTTCTGTAACACCTATCACATCGTAGTTACTTGTTAGTGCAGTAGCTTCAAGTTCTAACATTTTGTTTCTGAGACTTCTAGCATTAAGATAAATACATTTAATAGTGGTCTTACCTGAGTTGTTGCCCTTGTTTTGATGTGGTCTCCTTCTGTTTTTTTGTTTTCCCCCCTTCCTTTCTAGTTTAAATGCTTCTGGACCTCCTGAAGGATCCTTTCTCCGAGTAGATTGGTTCCCTTTCTGTTTAAGTGCAGTCCGTCCCACCTGTATAGATAGTCCTTGTTGTAGAATGTGCTCCAATGATCAAGAAAGGTGAAGCCTTCCTGTGTGCACCACGATTTCAGCCATGCATGTTTATAGGGTCCTGGATGTTTCTTTCATTCTCTTGATGTTGGTTTTGGTCATCTAAATGTTGAAGTGGCTCAAATTTGTTGGATGTCTGGATTTCTGGTGGTTGTGTTTGACGAAGTTTCTTTTTTTCCCTGCTTCTGCCTATTTGAACCCAGCTGTTTCGACTTTCTTCCATCTCCCTGGTGGCTTTCAGTCTGCTAGGGGTGCAGACTTCCATGAATTGTGGGTGTGTCAGCTCCTCAAGCTCCTGTTGCTGTCTCATTTCCTCCAGCTCCTTTTCTAGCAGGCTTAATCGCTGAAGCAAGTCCTGGATCGTGCGGCACTTTACACAAACTTGGTTGAGCTCTGTTGGGTTTTCTCGGATTTCCCACATCATGCAGTTGTCACAGATTACTGGCTTGAAGACCATTTTTTTTAAGTTTAGTTTAGATTCTGCAGCTGTCAACCTGCTTTCAAACTGCTTCTAACTGCGTTGTACTCGTCCACTCGTACTTCTCCCACGATGTTGCTTCCACACGCTGTCGCTGGGCTGTGGTGTTTCACCTGTGACAGGTTTTGCCACAGGCGAAACACCACAGCCCTGCTTCCTCCTTTCCCCCTTTGCTCTGCTGTTGCTGTTTCTTCAGGCTGTTTTTCCCATTTTATTATTTTTTTTTTTTTTACAGTCCTGTGGTTCTTTTCACATCACCCGCAGTACCCTTTCTGGCCTGAGTCCTGGAGGCGCTGTCATCCCACTCTGACACCACGTGTGACAGGCTAGCTGCAGGGAGGACTTCAGACCAGAAAGAATCACAGAGACAGACGTACTGTGTGTAACTGAGTCGCGGCAGCGATCAGTACTTTAATAAACAAACAAAATGTTTTAAACAGAAAAACAGGACACGGCACTTGAGGCCAAAATAAATAGACAAACAAAACGGATTAACACTAAACAAACAGTGGACGGACAGACAAACAAACATGGTAGGACCAGCACGCGATAGCAATTGTTATTCATTTTTATCTTTAGTTCTCTCTCCCGTTTACTACTCACCGAACACCCAACCCCGAGTGAGTGCAACGTGCACCTATATATACTGTTGTGCCGGGATTCAATTACTAATTAATTATTCACTTGAATTCCAGCACGTGAATTAATTATGTGCAACCTCGTGCTCACATATTAAATACTTTAAATGCACGTGAAGTGAAGTGCAATCCCGTACCTAAATACAATTATACATTTTAAATAACTCGTGCTGCACACACCCATTTATATCCCGTGCAGCCATATCTATACACCAACATTAACACACGCAACATACAACATATAACACACAATGCACACAGGGGAGGGGCACATTGCCACAATCACTCACCGGGAAATTCCAGAGCAGACAAAGAACTTGTCAACTCTGAAAATGAAATAAAAAAAAAGAATCCAGCCCATCTGTTAGGTTTTGTAATACATGGATTACATACCCTCCCCCTCTCCCAATAAGGGACTTGTTTTACAAAATTAAAATAACAAAAAGCACATGAGATAGCCAAGCGCCATAGCATCCTCTGACACCAGAATACCAAATTATAAAAAAGAAAGCATCACTTTTTATGAAACAATCCACTCACCCCGCGTAGGCTCCAAACGTGAAGCTCCGCTTACGAGCAAAGGTCCTCTCCCCATCTCTCCACATCTCCCTTTCTCTCACTCCTCCTCTCTCAGAAAGGTGCACAAGACTATGAAAGCAACCTCACCTTTTCCTGTTCAATTCCCTCCCACTATCACCCCCTTACTCTCCCTCTCCCTCCCTCCCTCAATCACCCCCTCCCTCTCTCCCTGCATTATTATTATTATTTATTTCTTAGCAGACGCCCTTATCCAGGGCGACTTACAATCGTAAGCAAATACATTTCAAGTGTTACAATACAAGTAATACAATAAGAGCAAGAAATACAATAACTTTTGTTCAAGCAAAGTACAAGTGTGACAAACCACAATTCAATAATACAGCAGATAATAGTGATAGTTACATCAGGATATGATTAAATAGTGATAGTTACATCAGGATATGATTAAATACAAAGTACTACAGGTTAAACACTTGGCAGATTACAGTATTCTGAAGTACAGGATTAAATGCAGTAAAATAGGGGGCAGATAAGAGCAAAATAAAGCACATTTACATGAAGGGTGATAGTGTCCCAGGATACAAACAGAGGAGTTCTACAGGTGCTGTTTGAAGAGGTGAGTCTTAAGGAGGCGCCGGAATGTGGTCAGGGACTGGGCAGTCCTGCATATCTCTATCACCCCCTCCCTCTCTCCCTGCATCTCTTTATCTCTCCCTCCCTGTCTCTCTCCCTGCCCCCTCATGCTTTTTCTTCCCTGCCTTCTTCTCTCCCTCCCTCCCTCAGTCTCTCTCTTCTTCCTTCTCTCAGTCATGCCTTTTATGCTCCTTTAAGAAATGTAACACATAATTAGGAACATAGTGAGCCCCAAAGATTTCTCTATCATGTTGTATGTGGGATGAGAGTAGCATGAATGCACAACTTTGTAATGTTTAAACAAGCTATCTTTGCACTGTCTACCTGGTTATGAATGGGCAGCAGTGTGGAGTAGTGGTTAGGGCTCTGGACTCTTGACTGGAGGGTTGTGGGTTCAATCCCATGTGGGGGACACTGCTGCTGTACCCTTGAGCAAGGTATTTTACCTAGATTGCTCCAGTAAAAATCCAACTGTATTATTATTATTATTATTTATTTCTTAGCAGACGCCCTTATCCAGGGCGACTTACAATTGTTACAAGATATCACATTATTTTTACATACAGTTACCCATTTATACAGTTGGGTTTTTACTGGAGCAATCTAGGTAAAGTACCTTGCTCAAGGGTACAGCAGCAGTGTCCTCCACTGAGGATTGAACCCACGACCCTCCGGTCAAGAGTCCAGAGCCCTAACCACTACTCCAAATGGGTAATTGTATGTAAAAATAATGTAATTGTATGTAAAAATAATGTGATATCTTCTAACAGTTGTAAGTCGCCCTGGATAAGGGTGTCTGCTAAGAAATAAATAATAATAATATGAATGTGTTTGTATTGCTGTGCTCAAGCTTGCAGTGCTCCTTCTGTTATTGTAAGTCTGGATATTTGTTTGTTTCTGTGGAAGCCTGTGACTCTCACAACTTGTGAAGGACTTGTTGGGTTGATGTGTAAACGTGTTTTTCTGCCGTCGTGATGGCGAGGGAACGAAACACCCTGTTTCTCTGAAGCACTGAAAACATTTTCCTGCTCACAGGCAGTTAACAGATCTGTGAGCAGAATCGTCTCATTTCCAGTGCTGGGCAAACACACCTCAAGCTCTTCACTGACTTAATGAACAGTTTATAAAAGCCAGCAGTCCCTCCTCCTCTCTCTCTTTCTCTGAGGTTGTGGAGAACCCCCTGACTTCTCTTTCGTTTAATCTCTCCCACGTTCTCTTCTTCCTAAGGCGAGATCGTCCTTGACTCCCGCTGGGCTCAAATTAGCTCAAATTCAGCTGGCGGAGTTACCTCTTCAGCTCCAGAGAGCAGCCACTATCAAAGAAAGGCTGTAATGAAAGGAATGCTTTACAGGGATTATCTACATTTCCCCAGTATTGCATTTCTTCCCTGTTTATTACCATATTGTATATATTCTTTATTATTCTCTCTGATTGTTTTCGGCTTAAACCCGGCTTGCTAACCATTCCAGCAAAAGAAGAACACTTCAGAAAAGACTCTGTTTTATTAGGCTGATCTTCTGTAGTCAGGAGAGGAAACATCTTTGTGTTGCACCGGCTCCTGAGGACTTCAGCACACTGCGTAAGGTTAATATATTTCCCCACCTCACTTCCCACAATCAGAGGAGTTTGTATATTCAAGTGCTCTCAAGTAATGCTCACTGTTCTTGTAGCTATTACATGATAAGTGTTTCGCTCTTTCCTTTTTTAAGGTCCTGGATTTCAGCTTTAACTGAATCAATGATTCGGAGTTGGTCATAGGTCACTGGTGCCGTGCTGTTAATGGGACACTTTGTGACGTGTGTTTATCCAGACTGTATCATGTCTGGATAGCAGTTACACCACTCCTTGTGCAATGAAGTACAAGCACTGACGGCTTACTTATGCAAGACACTGTATATATACAGTGCCTTGCATAAGTATTCACCCCCTTGGACTTTTCCACATTTTATATCCCAAACTTTGAACATCCCCCGGAGCACCGTTAAATCCATTATTAAAAAATGGAAAGAATATGGCACAACCGCGACTCTGCCTAGAGAAGGCCGTCCACCAAAATTCAGTGACCAGGTAAGGAGGGCATTAGTCAGAGAAGCAACCAAGAGGCCAATGGTAACTCTGAAGGAGCTGGAGAGATCCACAGCTGAGATGGGAGAAACCGTCCATGGGACAACTATAACCCGGACGCTCCTCAAAGCTGGGCTTTATGGAAGAGTGGCGAGAAGAAAGACATTGCTGAAAAAAACCCATATCAAATCCTGTTTGGATTTTGCCAAAAGGCTTGTGGGAGACACAGCAAACATGTGGAAAAAGATTATCTGGTCTGATGAGACCAAAATTGAACTTTTTGGCCTTAGCGCAAAATGCTATGTGTGGCGCAAAGCCAACACTGCTCATCACCCTGAGAACACCATCCCCACGGTGAAGCATGGTGGTGGCAGCATCATGTTATGGGGATGCTTTTCATCGGCAGGGACTGGGAAACTGGTCAGGATTGAGGGCAAGATGGATGGAGCCAAATACAGGGAAATTCTAGAGGAAAACCTGTTTCAGTCTGTGTGGGAGGGTGGTGGGTGATTCACTGACACACAAGAAACAGCAGGTGTACTTGAAGCACCGCACAGGTGCCCAGTTTTATTGTGCTGGGTGTACTTTTTGTTTTCAGCCCGCAGAGGGCGCTGTTCACCGTGGTCTGCGTACCAACTATGGTAAGACAGAACCACGGACATACCAATACGGTACGGTTCAAGTGCGGGCGCACTTACAAGTGCTCAAACAATAATTCCAGAACCAAAGGTGAAAGAAAACAGGAAAATAAAACACAGTAACAAAACTACAAAAGAAAAGGTGCTGCACTTCGGCAGCGTTACCCCAGCCGCCGCTAGCCGCACGGCCCGGGTCTCCGTCCTACTCTGGCCGTCTCCTCAGCCTACCCTTACACTACACAAGGGGTCTGCCCACGGGTTCCCCACTACCGCTAAGTTCTCCGTTCTTTGTCTTTTTTTTTTTTTTTTTTGGTACTTCGTTGTTTTTCTTTTTGGTCCCGGTTCTCTCTCGGTCCCGGCTCCCGTACTTCCCAGTACGTATTTTGTTTTGTTCTTTAAAAGGGCAGACCTCAGGAAACAGCAGAGTATTATTTTTATAGGGCAAACAATCCCATTAAAGCCCGCCTACCAGCCACTCAGAGAGGGGGAAAGCGCACACACCCTCCTCCCCACCTCTCCGTGTCACCGCCATGACTGACAGGCCGACCCCACGGGACTGCCGCCCCCTCCCTGCAGCATCGTGCCTGCGTCAGACGGCCAGTCCAGATCTCTCCCTGTTACAGTCTGCAAGAGACCTGGGACTGGGGCGGAGGTTCACCTTCCAGCAGGACAATGACCCTAAACACACAGCCAAAGCTACACTGGAGTGGTTTAAAAACAAGAACCTGAATGTCTTAGAATGGCCCAGTCAAAGCCCAGACCTCAATCTGACTGAGAATCTGTGGCAAGACTTGAAAATTGCTGTTCACCAACGGTCCCCATCCAACTTGACAGAGCTTGAGCAATTTTGCCAAGAAGAATGGGCAAAAATTGCAGGATCCAGATGTGCAAAGCTGGTAGAGACTTACCCAAAAAGACTCACAGCTGTAATTGCTGCCAAAGGTGCTTCTACCAAGTATTGACTCAGTGGGGTGAATACTTATGCAACCAACAAATGTCTTTTTTTTTTGTTTAATTAACTTTTGTGTCACAATAAAAATATTTTGCACCTTCAAAGTGTTAAGTATGTTGTGTAAATCAAATGGTAAAAATCCCAATTAAATCCATTTTAATTCCAGGTTGTAACACTACAAAATGTGGAAAAGTCCAAGGGGGGTGAATACTTATGCAAGGCACTATATATATATATATATATATATATATATATATATATATATATATATATATAATACTATTACTTTGAATCTACATTTCAACATTATGCCACTTTTGTGGACCCAGGGCCAGACAGAGATGCTACTGTATATCTTATCCGCCTTCCTCTTTCTCTCCCTCCTCTCCATCTCTCTCCCACTGTTCCAGTATCCTGAGTATCACCTGCCATAGCACTGTCAATAGGGTGTACACCATGGGACTGATTCACCTGCTATAGCACTGTCAATAGGGTGTACACCATGGGACTGATTCACCTGCCATAGCAGCGTCAATACGGTGCACACCATGGGATTGATTCACCTGCCATAGCAGTGTCAGCAGATTGTACACCATGGGACTGATTCACCGGCCATAACACTGTCAATAGGGTGTACACCACAGGACTGATTCACCTGCCATAACATTGTCAGTAGGTCATACCTACTTCTGTGAACACCCACATTCTGATACCCTTTATAGGTAGTGCTAAAGAATGTCCTTAACAGGTTTCATCACAATTGGACAAGTGGCTCTCTGATATAAAAATGTATTTGAGTAAAAATAAAAAAAAGCAGCATGCATTCATTCATTTTATTAATTATTATTTGGCAAAGAATTGATTATACAGATGCGAATTGATTATACAGATGTGAATTGATTATACAGATGTGAATTGATTATACAGATGTGGCCCCCAAAAAAACAACACAAATAAAAAGTAAACATTCAAGGAAACAAAACAGTGTTACAATAATCATGTTTGTAATAATGAGAATACAGTGAGCAGTAATACAGTACAATAATACTTGTTTAACCTTGGCAACCTCTCCTGTGCTGGTTTGCATAATACAGTAACAGTGTACAGAAAGGACAAAAATATATATTTATATATGTAAACAAAAAAAAAAACAATTGGTGTATTATATCATTAAAACCATCATTACAGAAATGTAGATTCAAATCCAATTATTTTACTGTCCCTTTGACTTTTTACGATGTTGGCAGTCATTTGGATCAGTTCTTGTTCCATTTATTGGTACTTTTTGATAGTCTGTGTAATATACGGAATTTGTTCTAGCCCATGTCAAGTTGCTTTGACCCAAGCTCACTAGATGGCGCTGACTTGACTACTGTACAGACACTTTGGCTGATCTAGCTCGTGCTACATGTATGTCAAGCAACTGGAAGAGCAGCTTATGGACTTAAGTCAAAGCACACCAGCAAGACTATATCAAACAAACGCAACACTGGAATAACATCGATGGGAACCACTCAAAAGGACTGCAATTTTTATAATAACAAGGCAATGTAAATTTGAAGCTACTTGCAGAGCTTTAAGATGATCCATTAAACCAACTAACACCAGGGGGGGGCAGTCAAAAATGTTTCACACACCCTCACCTGTGTGACATCTTTCCTGTTCACTCCCTCATCATCGTTTAGTTCAACTTTTAATTGTCTTTTATTTTATTTTTTTAAGTTTGCTTTGAGGTGAAGAACTCAGCTAAGCTTTTGAGATCAGCTTCGGTAGCCCCCTCCCCACTCCTCATTATTTTAATTTCCTCCATCAATCATGGATTATTTTAATTTCCTCCATCAATCATGGATTATTTTAATTTCCTCCATCAATCATGGATTATTTTAATTTCCTCCATCAATCATGGATTATTTTAATTTCCTCCATCAATCATGGATTGCCAACAAAGGAGCATGGCGACATAGCATGTGTGTAGCAGAAAAAGATCAAACTTTAAGTACAAAAACACTTCAGCTATTAATGACATTCTGCAGATTTCCGTTAGTCTTGTTTGACTCGGTTTCTTCAAATTTTGTCTGTGCAGTTTCAGATCGAGAGTTTGAAGTTAGGGGTGAACTACCTGTACAGCATCACAAGCTCCGTTCGACACTGTCTGACGAAAGCATTCGCTAAAGAATTTGTCTGCTTCTTGACTTTCCTCAGTGACAATGATAAATGCATTACCATAAATCTAATGTCTATGTTACTGCCTTCTAGTTTTCCCTGGGTAGGGTCTGAGTGTATGGATGAAATATTGAACACTGTTTCATTTGCCTAATTTCATATAGTAGTTACAATTTTCTAAATGAAAAGGTGGGCTAAACAATGATGAGGGAGCAGAGAAACGTTCCAATAATAGTAAAGGGGGAAGGAATGGAAAAGCATTCTATTGCACCAGCAACTTATACACACACACACAAAAAAACACTTCACAGACTTAATACTTCTCATCAAAAATGAAAGCAATTGTGTTTCAATTGTGTAACAAAAAAAGAAAAACGGATGTGACTACAAAATGCATGAATAGTCATTTTTTTGTAAACTCTCATTTTTTTTTAAATGGATACATTTTTTTTTTGTCATTTACGCTGCAAACAGACAGGGTCTCAATCACGTTGTGTCTGTCATATTTATTTATCCAGGATAAAACATTTGAGATATACATCTCACTTTCAAGGGGGTCCTACTACATTCCTCCAGAGCTTAGTTTCATTGGAGCTGCACACAGACAGACAGACAAGACAATCATGTTTCGCTTGATACTACAATAGCATTCATTGGCGTCTGGTTAATATAAGTTTCCTCTCCCCTTGAAACCTGCTTGCCATTACATGTGTCACTCTGTGAGCCTAATACAACAGGATACAATAGGCATGCTCTGGCTACAAGTTGACTGTTATTGTGACATCACAACTGTAATTAGAACACAAGGATTACTGGATTGCAATTGGCTAATGCTTTTCTCATTGGCTACTCAGGTTTCTGAAGAATCTATGTGATATCTTGTAACAACTGTAAGTCGCCCTGGATAAGGGCGTCTGCTAAGAAATAAATAATAATAATAACAGCATTACCACTGCTCTCGTTTACAGTGCTTACCATTTTTACCTCTTAATGATATACGCTAATAATTATCGTTACTATCCTGTGCGGTCGGTCACATGACTAGGAGTGAAACTGAGCTACCACACAGGAAGTGATTAGGTACCAGGAAGGAAAAGCAGAAACTGCAAAAAAGATCATCAACAGAAACTGGGAGAGGGGTATGATGTATGAAGTTCTCTGGCATGACATTTGCTGGGTAAATAAGCAAGGCTATCCAACACATGTTCTCCCCTCTTCTGATCAGCACAACGCTCTTTCTTGCCAGACCCTTCTCATTCTCCTGCAGATCTTTTCATTTACCACACTTCCATGTATTGTCACATTATCTGCTGCACAGGGAGAGTGAATCTACAGTGTGGGGTCCTACTACCTGCTGCACAGGGAGAGTGAATCTACAGTGTGGGGTCCTACTACCTGCTGCACAGGGAGAGTGAATCTAGTGTGGGGGTGGTGACAGAAGGTTAAAAGGACTTCACCAGAGTAAGAAAGTAAAGACAGGTAGAAAGTCATTGTGTGAATCAGAAGGAAGAAAATTATGTGTTGTTATTTTTGTTTTTTGTTCTACCCCTTTAAGAATCTCAGAATCATCTCAGCGTGTGAGCCAATCAGGCCGCAGCTTGCTTGGCACGGTGGGTATGGCATTTGAGGCAGAGAATGCGCCGTTCTCATCAGCTTCGATGGAGAGTGGGCAATGCAGTCCTGCAGGGGAAGACAGAGACACACACTTCAATACAGCACAGCGCACCGCATACACAGGCAAAACTCTACAGGCCTAAAGAAAAAATACTGCGGGTGTACCTGTGTGTTACCTATCATTCTTTGTTATTTGTAATGAATTGTTATTGATCAAGCTTACTAACTATTCCAGCAAAAACAGCTTCTGACAAGGCAGACTTTCTAAAGTGAGGTGGGAAAGCATATTGCCGTTGCGCTGTGCAATGAAGCTCATAGGTGAACTGAAGCCTGTGCAACACGAATATGCTTCCCCTCCTGACTGGTTAATGAAAATGTATATTAAGTAAACTTTTCCTCTAACTACATAGACAGGAGGCAGAGACAGAGAGAGAGAGAGAGAGACAGAGAGCGAGACAGAGAGAGAGAGAGAAAGAAAGAAAGAGACGGACAGGTAGACAGGCTGTACCTCACAGCGGTAACACTTGAGATGGAAGTTCCTCTCTAACGCCACCACTCTGATAGTCTCATCTTTACTGGTTTCCGGCATGATGGGCTCCTGACAGGAACAGCAGCGCGGAGCAAAGCGCCTGAAAGAGGAGGGAAGACAGTGAACCCCTTGAGCTGAATACTGCATGGGAACAGCAGTGTGACAACTGTACCAATAATATGTATGTAAAATGTTGAATCGTTTGATTGATTAAACACAGAATTACAGCTTGAGTTTTCAATATACAATACTACAAAACTGATCTGCTCACAGACATCCAAATTTTGTCAAGTCAGGTCTTAACACTTGAACCAATTTGACCGTTTTAGGGTTTAAAATTTAAATAACTCTGTGTTAGTGAATCCCATGCACATGTCCGTTCTTGACTTTTCCTAAATATACATAACCAGATGGTGTTTGAGCAACAGATTCGCAAAAATGACAAGGTTATAAAAATGAATCCCTAGAACTGCCAGACCGGTCATATTGACAGGGTATTACAATACTTGATTTTTTCTTTTTTAATATAACGTACAATATTGTATTTTTTTTTTTTTTTCATACAGTATACAAGACATCCTCCCCCTCCCACCTCTAGGCCACATCACTATGTATTTCATTGTGGATGTGGGATGGTGTGGCTGTATGCTAATCTTTTGCAACTCGCGTTTTTTTGACATGCACAGCGTGTGGATGTAAACAACTGCGGATTAAATTTTTTTTTTACAATGTCACATAATATTTTTTGAGAAATATTGAGATATTATTTTGTTTTATTTGAGAGCAGCGAGTTACGCCCGGCTTCAGACAGACATTTGCCCTGACTGGATTTGTACAACAACAACTCTAAGATGGCCACTTACCTGGCAACTCACCCGGCAGCTATCAATCTTTCGTTTGATACAAGGAATGTAACGGGGAAAATATCAGAAGGAGATATTTCACTTTGGAACTAGGCACAAATATTTCAATCACAATACTGCAAAGCTGCTCTCAGTGTACACACACCAGGTAGGTAAACAATAATAAAACTTCTGATGTCTGTGCCCAATATGAAATGGCAGTATGTCTTTATGCAGAGCCAAAGTACATCTTGTTGGATTGTGTTATTTTGAAAGCACCATGCATTCTGTACATAACAGGAATTTAGTTATATTTTCTTTTTTACGTTATATCTGTGTGGATTGAGATTCAGGGTGTTGTCTGTGAAGTACGTTTCGCTCAAAGTATTCGCGTTACACGGCCTATTATTATTATTATTATTATTATTATTATTATTATTATTATTATTATTATTATTATTAATTTATTTAGCTGACACCTTTATCCAAAGTGACTTACAAGTGTATGAGAAGTGCAAATTATAAATAAATACAACAAATAAACAAATAGAGCAATACAGTAACATACAATACAATAGGAGCCGACATACTGGAAGTAGTGCTATATTTTCTTTTTTATGTTAGTATTAGAAAAAATGATTTTGATTTTATAGTTTTGTATGTACATATACCCGTTTACACACTAGCTTCTTTTGAAATATTTATTATAGTTTTTTTTTTTGGTAGTGTGTAATTTTGAAAATAAAGCCCTTTATCTTTAATTTTCCATTTAAATAGTGTTTCTGCTTTGCAAACGTTAGATATGATATTCATGAATCAAACTTTTGAGTTGTAGCCGATAGTTTGTCTCTTATTTTCATATCGAAGCTGTTTAAAAATGTACCGGTTAAAATGACTGGAGGCGGGTGTAGGTAGTAAGAAAATCTGGCGGTTCTAGTGTTAAAGGATCTCAGAGATTCAGCTTCAACAGTATGGCTCACTAACCCACTCCATACCCTCTACCACACTCTGTGTGTAGAAGTGTCTCCTAACTCCAGTTCATTTCAACCTGTGCCTCTGGCCCACAATGTCCTTTTTAGTAATGTGGAGACCAGGATTGAACAAGAGTGATCTGGGAGGAGGCTTCTGGGGGCTGGTCAGGGAGGGAGGAGGCTGCTGAAGGCTGGTCAGGGAGGGAGGAGGCTGCTGGGGTCTGGTCAGGGAGGAGGTTGGTCAGGGAGAGAGGAGGCTGCTGGGGGCTGGTCAGGGAGGGCGGAGGCTGCTGGGGGCTGGTCAGGGAGGGAGGAGGCTGCTGGGGGCTGGTCAGGGAGAGAGGAGGCTGCAGGGGGTGGTCAGGGGAGGGTAGAGGCTGCTGGGGGCTGGTCAGGGAAGGCGGGGGCTGCTGGGGGCTGGTCAGGGAGGACGAAGGCTGCTGGGGGCTGGTCAGGGAGGGCGGAGGCTGCTAGGGGCTGGTCAGGGAAGAGGTTGGTCAGGGAGAGAGAATGCTGCTGGGGGCTGGTCAGGGAGGGAGGAGGCTGCTGGGGGCTGGTCAGGGAAGAGGTTGGTCAGGGAGAGAGAATGCTGCTGGGGGCTGGTCAGGGAGGGAGGAGGCTGCTGGGGTCTGGCCGGTACCTGTGGTAGTCATCCACACAGAAGGGCTGGTTGTCATCGTCAGTGATGAAGGGCGCCCCCTCCAGGGAGCAGTGGCACTGCACACAAGTGAAGCATGCTGGGTGATACGCACTCCCCGTGGCTCGCAGCATGCGGTCTGTGATTGTCTTTTTGCACACAGCACACTTATCCAGGGTTCTCTGAGGAAAACAACAAACAAAAACAAAACAGAGATATGAATACAAGACCGGAGCTGTGTGCATCACCAGCAAGGAATTACTCAGACTATCTGGCTGCTATCTTGCTTGCAGGCCTGAGGGCTAACAGTAGCGTACTAACTATAGATTGGGGTATCCAATCCTGGTCCTGGGGGGCCAGTGTCCCTCCCGGTTTTAGTTCCAACTGTACCATAAATTAATTAATTGGGCCAATTAAGTTTCTAATTAGCACTTAATTGGTCCAATTAAGTAATTTAGGGCACAGCTGGAACAAAAACCAGAAGGGACACCGGCCCTCCAGGACCAGGATTGGACACCCCTGCTATAGATCATCTCATTGTTAGTAAAGGGGACAGGGCTAACCATAGTCTGCAAGACAGTACCACCTGCAATGAACTAACCCTAAGATAGTCTGTAGGTGGGTGTTAAAGATGACGTCAACTGCACTGAACACAGTGTAACAGCCGTCTGCCCCCTAGAGGTGTGGAAAGCAGGTATAAAGTCTTCAGACTAGATCTTCTGAGCAGCACTGCTTAATTTATTACCAAACTACCGGTTATTCAATGAAATTTGATGAATATAACTGTCTATAAAAAGTCAATGAGTGAAACATTCTTTCACTATTTCGTAATTGTATCTTACTGGTTTCTTATAAATTACCAGTAATTACTCATAGGATATATGTTACAATAGTATAATCACCACAGCTGAAATAATTGTATGGAGATGGAATCCTTGTGGGTGTCATCCACAGTTGCATTGTAATCCTGGGTGCATTCAACCAAATAAATGTTTTGCTCCAATGTGCAAGTTGCAACACGTTTAGTTTAAACCTTGTTATCTATCTCACAGTTGCCAATGCCTAAAGGGTCACTTCCATATAAACATGATTGTATGTCATTTCTTGTGAGGTCTTTACAGTATATATTGTAGAACTGTAAACAAAACTATAGTGTAATTCAGGGGTTAATTTATAATTGCATTTGGTGTGTGTGAGTGAAAAATAACACCCGTGAGACAAAAATGTAGTGAATGAGATCTGGTGGACTGGGACAAATGAACCTGTGGTGTAATATTATCCATCAGACTGGGTCATTTTAGTACAATTTGTAAATTTGTAGAATATTCTTTTCTTCAAAACAAATTATTATTAAGAGTGATGTATTAATTACAACAGGTTTTGCCTACACAATTTGTTTATTAATAAATCTAAACTATACAATTTTTAAATTCACTAAGGTTTAGGAAGGGACTGACCAGTTTGACTCCGAGGTCTGTGCTGAAGTTCAGGATCAGCCGATGGCGAAGCCAGCATTGTGTTTTTACATTGCAATTGGTATTAAGATCATACAGAGTTTGGGATTAACTGGAGGTGATCCTCAGATAGTGCTGGACCAGCCAGCACGCTCTTTAGTCCCCAGGTCCGTACTAAACTTAAAGTACATTGTATTGACCCGTGGGGTTCTACATGTGTTTTTTTTTTGCTTCCTGGTTCCTGAGAAATCATGTAACATTGTGACCTCTCTCAAGAGGGCATCCAGTTAAAATGAAATGATAAAACATCAAATTCCTATTCACAACGATTTTCTTGTCTTGTCTGTGTTTACTACATTCCGTGACTAAAAGAACGAGAAAATTGCAATGCTTTATTCCAACACCAGGTGGCACAAAAACTCCACAACAAACACTGATAGAGCAATAAGAGACTTGCAGTGATACAGTCCTGTCACTTACACACACCTGGTATATCACTACACACAGTGACAGATACTGTCAATAGTGATAGATAGATAGACACTCAGAGTAGAAGTCCTCTCACACGTTGATCCATAGATTGTTACAGTACACACATTGACAGACACACTCACAGTGTAGCAGTCCTCGCACTGGGGCCGCCCCTCCACCTCGTAGAACTGCAGGCCCTGCAGCTGCTTGCTGCAGCCCAGGCAGACAAAACACTCTGTGTGGAAGAGACAGTCCATCGCCCTGACTGCAGGCTGGGAGCGAGACAGGGGCTGGGAGCAGGAGCCACACGACTCTGAGAGAGAGATGGGGTTAGAGAGGAGAGAGACTGGGAGCAAGAACCACACGACACAGAGAGAGAGAGAGAGAGAGAGAGAGAGAGAGAGAGAGAGAGAGAGAGAGAGAGAGAGAGAGAGAGAGAGAGAGAGAGCGCAGTCTGCAGCCCCTGGCCTCACTCTACACGACAAATAAATCAAATTCCTGCTCTATGCAGATGACCTGGTCCTGCTGTCACCCACTGAACAGGGGCTGCAGCAGAGCCTGGCACTGCTAGAGCAGTACTGTCAGACATGGGCACTGACAGTAAACCTGGACAAGACCAGAGTTATGGTATTCCAGAAGAAAGCCAGATCTCAGGGAAACAGGTACCACTTCACCCTGGGCAACAACACCCTGGAGCACAGCACCAGCTACAATTACCTGGGTCTAAAAATCAGTGCGTCTGGGAATTTCAACCTGGCTATGAATGCATTAAGAGATAAAGCGCGCAGGGCTTTTTATGCAATAAAGAATCGGCTATACAAAATAAAACCACCAATAAAAATGTGGCTAAAAATTTGACAGCATAATAAAGCCAATCCTTCTGTATGGTAGTGAAGTCTGGGGTCCCCTTATGAACCCTGATTACAAAAAATTGTAATCCAGCCCATTGCGCTATATGGAAGTGAGGTGTGGGGTCCAATCAGTCAACAGGATTACAAAAATGGGACAAACATCCAATAGAAACTCTGCATGCTGAATTTGGCAAAACAATATTACAGGTCCAATGTAAAACACCAAACCATGCATGCAGGGCTGAATTAGGCCGCTATCCACCACTCATCTCCATACAGAAAAAAACACTCAAATTCTGGATGCATCTGAGGAAATAAAGTGACCCAGACTCACTCCAGTAAAAGGCCCTTCAAACTCAAGAGCTCAGACCAGAAAAGAGTCCTCTCAGCCAGCTGGTCCTGAAGCTCACTGCAACAACCCACACTAACACTAACACTAACCAGCTTCAGGACAGCACTGCTAACTCACTGCCAATCAGAGTCAACCAAATTATAAAACATCAAAAACGCCTATTTGGAACAATGGGAAAATGGAATCAAATCTCAAAATAAACTTGACTGCTATCGGGCCCTAAAAAGAAACTTTACACTAGCAGAGAGTCAGAGATACAAAGCAGAGTCAGATCCTGACCAAGTACAGGCTCAGTGACCACAGTCTGGCCATCGGCTGGCACAAAAAATCCTGGCTGCTCAATATGTAGCCGCCTATCACAGCCTGAGGGACACGCAGTGAGCACTCTGTACTGCTTTGGTGGGTTAACCAAAGTTCAGTGTTACATTTTATTTAACTATGGTCATTGTCATGTTATTTATTATTTTACCATGATTTCTACCTTTACCATTATTCCATTTGTTAGCTAATAATTTAGAAATTTTCACTCTGAACATTATTCAATGTATTTATTTTTATTTATTTTACTTATTTTGGCAATTAACAATTAGTTTTTATTTATTTTGTAAATTAATGTTGATAATGTTTACATAATATATTGTTTAATTTATTATGTAATTGCTTTGGAAACATTGCTAATTGTTAGTCATGCCAATAAAGCACCATTGAATTGAACTGAAAAAACTGAATTGAATTGAGAGAGGAGAGGGGGTTAGAGAGGAGAGAGGGGTTGGGACCAAGAACCACGCAACAGAGAGAGGGGGTTAGAGAGGCGAGACAAGCTGGGAGCAGGAGCCACATGACTCAGAGAGAGAGTAGGGGTTGGAGAGGAGAGAGAGGCTGGGAGCAGGAACCACATGACTCAGAGGGGGAAAGAGAGGAAGATATAAGTTATTGTAGTGAAACCAAAAGAAACTGAGTCAAGCAGACAAGTGTTTGGGCTCTAGTGCCTTCATCAGTGTTATTGGGTTGAAATCCGGTAATCTTACCTGTAATCAGAGTGTCAATGACAGGGGGCTTGTCCATCTCCAACATGAATCTCTGAGTCATCTTGTCTAACTCCTCCACCTCCTTCATAGTGAGGGTGGCGCCCAGACCTGGAGCCGACACTCCTGCAGACGGCTGGGGGGAGAGGAGATACCGAATTAGAAAAGAAGGTCGACTGGACAGATTAATTTCTATTAATTTAGTAAGACAGACAGTGGTCTTGTCCCATAACACAGTGACAACAATACATATTTAACTTAAGTTTAAGCTACACAGTAAATAACTGTTAAATTTAGACACATACACACATACCACTTGTTCGTTGGCTTTTGCTTGTTTCCCCAGAGTGGGAGGAGCTTGCCGTGGACTAGCTGACGAAGAGGGTGGTGCAGACCTTGGCTGAGAGGTGTGGCCACCAGAAGTGGGTGAGGATTTTGGTCCCACAGTTTGTTGCGGAGCCACTGGAGCCTGGTTTACAACTGGGGGCGTGGTAAACCTAGCTTGAGAGGTGGGACCAGAATATGTGGACGGGGCCTTAGGCTCTTGGCTGACCGCTCGGGGCGTGGCAAACCGCGCCTGGGAAAGGGAGGGGTCTGTTTTAGTGGGAGGAGTTTGCTGGGGAGAGAAAGAAGCTCGGGGAGAGGAAGAGGCAAGGCTAGAATTAGTGGGAGGGGCCTGAGCAGCCTGGTTGACTGCAGGGGGTGTGGTGAAGCGTGAATCAGGTGATGATTGGACAACATTTGCAGGTAGATGGGCCTGATTCACAGTGGGGGGCTTGGTAAATTTAGTCCTGGCAGAATTAAATTTGGGAGGGTTTTCATTGGCTGTGGGGGGAGGGGGAGTGGCCTGGGTGTCTGGGGGCATGGTTTTGGACTGGTTTTGTCTGGCTTTGATTTGGGCGGCCCATGGAGGGGGGCTGGGTCTATCAAAGGAAGCAGCTGGACCCGCAACAACAGGTTTGGGGGCTGTGGGAGGCGGGGCAACGGGTTTGGGGGAGAATTTAACAGGCTTTGGGGCTCTTTTACAGAACCTGGGGTGGCGGCAGAAGAGGGGGTGGGCTTGAGCAGAAAACTGCAAGAGAAAAAACAACAGGAGATAATTTATAAATAGACAAACAAGACACCTTTTCCATCGTAATTGTAGTTTGTAGTTTTTATTCAGTACAACAGACACAGGTGACTGTTACAAACAAGCAGGATAAGTGCTAGGGCTCTTATGAGAGCAGTCAAATGCAAGGCAGGAGAGTTCTAGGACTGCTAGAATCTATATATACTGACTTTACTACAAGTAGCAATCTGTAGCAATGCAATATGCAACAGGGGATTTTCCTTAGCCTAGTCAGGTCAGATATTGAGAGGAACGGTAGAAAAACTTGGCGGAACTGCCGAGATTCTCTATACAGCACCAAGAGTTTTGCTGTTTTGACCATGTTGCAGCGGCAAAACTAAATAACTTAGAAGTACCATTCCACTTTAAACATAAAGTTTTAAGTTTTCTTAGATCGAATGTGAAAAAAAACATAAATACCTCTTATACACACTGCGATATAAGTCGTCAAACTAAGGTAAAATTGTCATTTTCCTTTTTTCATCATCATCACCATCATCATCATCTTCCGTTGTTACTCGCGAAAAAAAAAAAAAACCTGCGGGGTTTGAAGCTGCAGCGAGAGACTTATACGCTGATACAGACACGCTTTAGCACGCTGCGCCGCGGGTCAGCTCTTGGAATGCCTTCTTGATGAGTTTTACTTGACGAGTTTGACTGAAAATTTCCAGCGCCGGTTTTAAAACTAGCACATATCGTACAAAAAAAAAAAACTTCCAACCCTCGCGCCTCTGGGTAGTTGTTGAAATGTATTTAATTTTTAAACTTACATAAATTAATAAATGGCAAGCCAGGAAAATACATAAATACATGTCACTAATTGATTTGGTTGATGTTTTTATCCAGAGCAATTGATATTTGTATCGGCCTACCCATATATTATAAAACAAAACGAAATAATAATAAAAATTAAAAAATATATATATATATATATATCGATAGCCTATTATATCCATGACGCTCGTGAGCCATAACTTAGTGTTTGCATTTGACAATATACACTACTGGTCAAAAGTTTTAGAACACCCCCATTTTTCCAGTTTTTATTGAAATTTAAGCAGTTCAAGTCCAGTGAATAACCTGAAATGGTACAAAGGTAAGCGATAAACTGCCAGAGGCTAAAAAAAAAAGTTTAGGTTACCAAAAACTGAAAAATAATGTACATTTCAGAGTTATACAAAAGGCCTTTTTTCAGGGAACAAGTAATGGGTTAACAACTTACAGCTGTTCTGCAGCAATGGAAGTAAATTAAGCCTTGAAAGTTGATGCTAACAATTCCTACAGGTGTCCCAACTTTTGTTGATTACTTACAAACCCTCTGTCTGTATAAAAGCAGTGTTGGAACAGACTGTGTTACTACACCCTCTTAAGCATTATTTGGACAGTATTGTACTGCAGGAAGTAGTATATTGCTCTCATAATGGCGAGAAAAAGGCAATTAACAAAGGAAGATAGACAGACCATTATAACCCTTAAAAGTGTAGGTCTTTCCTTTAGAGAAATTGCAAAGAAAGCCAAGGTGTCAGTGAGTACAGTTTCCTACATCATCAAAAGGCACTTGGAAACTGGAGGAAACTCTGACAGGAAGAGGTCTGGCAGACCCAAAGCCACAACAGAATCAGAAGACAAGTTTCTGAGAGTCAACAGCTTGCGTGATAGGCGGCTTACAGGACAACAGCTTCAAGCACAGCTTAACACTGGTCGGTAAGCAAGTCTCAGTTTCAACTGTGAAGAGAAGACTTCGAGCTGCAGGTTTGACAGGTCGAGTGGCAGTAAGAAAGCCATTGCTAAGATGGCAAAATAAGAAAAAGAGGCTTGCCTGGGCCATGAAGCACCGCCAGTGGACTACTGAAGACTGGAAGAAGGTCTTATGGACCGATTAATCAAAATTTGAAATCTTCGGTTCATCACGCAGGGTTTTTTATACGCCGTCGAGTAGATTTAAAGGATGGTTCCTCGGTGTGTGACACCAACTGTCAAACATGGAGGAGGAAGCGTGATGGTCTGGGGCTCTTTGCTGGATCCAGAGTCGGCGACTTGCACAGAGCGAGTGGCACCCTGAACCAAAACTGCTACCACAGCATTTTGCAGCGCCATGCAATACCCTCTGGTATACGCCTAGTTGGTCAGGGGTTCATCCTACAGCAAGATAATGACCCAAAACATACCTCCAGGCTATGTCAGAACTACCTTAGAAGAAAAGAACAAGACGGTAGGCTTCAAATCATGGAATGGCCAGCACAGTCTCCAGACTTAAACCCCATCAAGCTGGTTTGGGATGAACTGGACAGAAGGGTGAAAGCAAAGCAACCTACAAGTGCAACACATTTGTGGGAACTTCTGCAACAGTGTTGGGAAGAACTTTCCGAACAATATTTGATTTCCATTGTAGAAAGAATGCCACGAGTGTGTTCGGCTGTTATATCTGCAAAAGGTGGCTACTTTGATGAGTCAAAAATTTAGATTAAATTTTGTTAAACAAAACGATTCCATGATTTCTTTTTTATCTCCAATTGTTTATTTGTTCTATGCTTTAATTTCAGAGTACATTGAGACATTAAACTGCGTAAATTTCAATAAAAACTGGAAAAATTGAGGTGTTCTAAAACTTTTGACCGGTAGTGTATGTCAGTGGCGTAATGGTTAGGGCACTTCATCTATATACTAGAAGGTCATAGGTTCAATCCCGGGTGGGGGACACACTGCACTTTCACATATTGCTCCAGAAAAAATATTGATTCCACTTTAAACATAAAGTTTTAAGCTTTCTTAGACCGAATGTGAAAAAAACGTAAATACCTCTTATACACATTGAGATATATTAAGATATAAGTCGTCAAACTTAGGTAAAATTTGTCATTCTTCTTTATCATCATCATCATCATCATCTTCCGTTCCTTACTTTGTGTATGTGTGACGAGCCAGCCGGCTCAGTCACGCATTGAATGAAACATTGGCAACCTCAACTGGACTGAGCATTATGACCAATGACGCCATACTTGTTGTTATTGAATAATTAGAAACAAACTGGATAAAAGCAATGTACAGGATGGATTACGAGAGCTGTTTTGGGGGTTTTGACTCCTGTTTGGTGGTGGTGGTGGTTGTTGCTGCTGAGGGGTCCCTGACAGGGTTCGGGGCTGCCTGTGGAACTTAAATGAACTGAATCGAACTGTGCACTGTTCGAGACTCTGAGGGGGGGGGGGCTTGTCATTGAAGGGAAGTTTTCTTTCTGTATTTTATTTATTATTTTATTGTATTTGCTTGTATTTATCTTTTTGCTTGGTTACGTGCAATAACATACTGATAACTGTGGACATTCGAATCTGTTGCCTACCTCATAGTGCATGTATTGTTGTTCTTAAACAAATAACCGGGTTTGCAAGTACTGCTGAAACGGCCGGAATAGTCTGATAACTACTGATAATTGGGCTTGCTTAAATACAACTTTTACTGCTGCTAATACGCACTGAATAGTCTTATGAATTACTGATACAGTAACCTGGGTTTAAACCGTAATGTTAACTGGTTGTTAATACGCATTGAATGGTTTATGAATTACAACTATAATAGAATCTAGTTTTAACGTAATATTGATTGCTGCTAATCTACACCGGCTGGGTATAAAATGTTGATATAATATAACCTGGTTTCTAAATGTAATATTAATTGATGCTGATTTGCACTGAATAGTTTATGAATTACTGATAGTATTGTATTATTATACATACAGCAATTAATCTAACCTGTTTGTTATAATTGAAATGTGGGTGTGATCGTTTTGCACCGAAGTTGTTGTTTCTTGATTGTGTGGTTTTTCTCTTAATTTGAATATTGGTTTGTGTACCAACACTTAGTTTTATTTGATTTGTTTTAGTCACACATATTGGTTTTAAATGTAATATTTGATTGTTTTATATTGAAGTTTGGTTTATTGCTGTGTGGTAATTTAACTGAAGGTCTAATTTCAGTATATAGTAATTTGACTTGTTCTATGAGATCTGATTGGATCAAACATTTTTGTTGGTTGCTGTAACTGTTTTTCTACCATTGTCCACTTTGCCTGTACTAAATTGTATACCCAGATCATTTTTATACTCCTTTTAAAAGTAAAGATATCCTTTTTGATTATAGCTGTTTCCTGGTGCTTCGCTCTGTTCCCTAGCTACCATAATTATATAACATTCTACTTCTGGGGTTATTTATCCGGACCGTCCCGGTTAACCAAAGGTGGTGGGAGCTACACGCTACTCTGTTTCAATCCAGTTAGAGCACAACCTAGCCAGGACAGGCTTCGTTACAGTTTGTAGTGAAATTCGAACAAGTTTCGATAAACTAATTTTATCGAACAGCCAAGTTAACTTACTCCTGTCCGGTGTCGTACATGTTTAATTATAGTGTCTCACTAATTAATTTGAAATAATTGACAGCAAAACTGAAATGACACTTGCTAATCAAATCTCAGAACTGACATATATTTAACGTGTAATCATTATAATGTTAGGCCCCGTGTTAGTGGGGCAAGGGGGCATTTGTGTGTGTATCGTGTTTTGGTAATTTACGATGGGCTATATAAAAAAAGCGTTCTTACCGGAGGGACAGTCTAAAATGAATGACAAAACGGAATGCCCATTGACTACAACGGGGGAGTGGAATGCCCATTGACTACAATGGGGAAAACAGAAGGATCGTCAATATCTCCAAATCCCAGACAGGAATATTAAAGTCCCGAATACACTTTCTTTTAAAATAAACTAATACACAAAATAAAAGTGGAATGACGGCTGCTTTCTATGGAATGACAGGCCTGGAAAACTGAAAACACACTAAAAACATAGCACAAATAGGAAAAACAGTCTATATCTCGAAATCTCTAACAGGAATCTTAAAATCCTGAATACTGTTTATTCAAAATAAAGTAATACACACAAAAAAAGCACCAAAGGTTTTTTTCACGTAATCAGCTGAACAATAAATGTCTGGTACCCCCTAAGTGTAAACAGTTATATCTCAGAAACTATTCAGAGTTGAATGCTGATATTTCAATTTTCCATAAAATCACTTTTACTAACTTTGTGTCAATTTTCACAAAACAGAAATATTTTGATTTACAAGCAGGTCTCACAAATGAAATACTTTGGAAGTTTTATGGTGTTTGTTGAAAGGCAATCTCCATAATACCACTTCCTGCATTGACAACAAAGAACCATGCAATCGTTGAAAAGTTGCCAGAACACGAGCTATCTGCACAGGTAGACCATCTGCTGTTGTCATGGTTAGTAAGTGTAGATAAGTAGTGTATTAGTGTTTTTCTGTTAGAGGCATGCACATATCTTTTGCCACAAGGGTTTTGTGCAGTTTTGAATAGGAACGTGGAGCTATCCTATACTGCCTTCAGCACTTGTAGTTTTTGTGATCTGAAATAATCACTGCAACCCATTTACGTACAGATGTACTCTCAATATATCCATACGTTTTACCTGTGATTATTGTAAATGTATTTAAAATTGTGTACAACCCACAGTCATCTGAATTGTTTTGCTGCACAGCATCGGAATACACAGGATCACATTTCACTCATCTTTATTGAAAGTTGCATCGGCTATCTGGTAGCAGGCAGCAACACTTCACCATGTGCTTTGGATCTTGATTTGTTTTTCATAGAATCAAGAATGACTAGTTCATGTGTAGAAAAGATTACCACACCAGTGAAATCCAGTCCCCCAGACATCAGTGTTGAATGGAATTAACAAAATGTCTTTGTTGAGAGCTGCAGTGCTTTCCAGAAAATGATAGAAAACGTCAGGTGTATCAGCTTTCACACACTGATATATGTATATTGGACATGCTAAAACGTTGCTGTTTTGCTTTGTATTGCAAACAAGAGCAGAAATTGCATCTTCAATCACTGAAGAATTGAGCCAATTTCCAGGCTGTAATGCTTGCATGTCATTAGTTTGCGGAATTCCCTGATATTTAATTTCGATTTCAGGCATGTCCCATGGAAAGCTATTCATTTTGTTTTGGTGTGGAATGTTTAACTGGATTCAAAGTGCCCAGTTTCTTCTCCAAATAAGCTTGTATGTGATGCACATTCAGCTATTTCACTGAAATTTAGTGTTTCACATTGTACTTGCTTAATTTCCTGTGTGGGAGTTAAGCAAGCAGAATGTAGTGCTTTTCCTATGCTGTGTTTTGACTCAGTTCTATTCTGCTTGGGTTTAGGATTATGCATTGTGTCTTCATATTGTTTTCTCTTCATTGCACCCTTTGAAGAGTCTGGCGCTGGTTCCACATCATAATCAGTCATCTTTCCTGGGCTTTTTTTTTCCCAGACTGGTTTGCTCTTCCACGTTTTCTTTTGCGCAGCACTGAGAGTGAATATGTGTGCTTATCTTCAGCTTCTCTGTAACCAATTGCCGTCTGAGCAGCAAAAATGTGGTAGCATTTACCAGTACTTGGACAAGAGCAAGTAGAAGGCTCCGGTAGAAGCTTTACTGCATGAAAATGTGTTCCATCTATGCTTTTTACTACAAAAGTGCTACTTTGTGCACAGAGTGAAACATTTCCAGAATCTACACAGTATCTGGCCATAGACGTTTGTGACATCTGGTACTGTTGTCTTTTCACCACACATGCCACTTGTGTTGCAGTACTACCTTTAATCTGTTCAATGATTGTTTCCAGAGGATAAAACACTGGAAGTGACATGTGAATAGGACTCTCGGCCAGGTGCTGAAAATTCTTCTTGAGTTCATAGTTTCCAAGCCCACAGTGTGCACGTCTGAACTCATGGATGTAATACATCTGCATGTAGAACATTGCCAGTACCATGCTGTCGACAGGCATGGTTTTCCAATCAGTTTGCTGCTTTATCACTATAAGCATGCTTTCACTGATATTGTTTGTCGCAGTCATGTTATTCTGGAAGGCAGCAAACCTCTCTGTAACAAATTTTGCAGCATGCTGTGCAATAGGATCCTTGATTTGTTGGTCAAAATACTCTTGAAATGGAATGCTCCATTCCAGACAAAAATGGTCATACAGCTCTTGAAAAGAATCCAATGAAGAGCTATTGATGAGTTTTACATGATCTTTTAAAATGTTTGTGTCATCCTTTTAACCCTCCATGCTGTTTGATCCAATTGCTTACATCTGAAATGATGTGATTAGAACAGATGTGTGGGAGGTTTGGGTAACCTTGCTGAATGGAATCCACAATTCCTCTTTCTCTGTCACTCACAAAAGGAATGGCATGTATTTTGTCACCATTCAGCAGGTTCAAAATATACCTCAAAGTTCTGATAGGTTTTGAACTTCCTTTCATGTAACAGGAAGGCAACTGGAAACACTAGATCCCCAATCAAAGATACATTGCGAATTACAAAGGGTGATATGTAGAAATCACCAAGATTAAATGTTGTATCATATGACATCAGCTGAGGAAGAGCAAGATCATTGCTGCAGATGTCAATGAGGACCTGAGCATCGTTTGAGAGTAGGGTGCCCAAATGAAACCAAAAGATCTGGGTAGAGTGTTATGTTCCACACATAATCTTTCAGATGCACTGCAAGTTCAAACAAGCTGAATTATTTCATCATTGGAAATTCGCTGTTTTTTGTTTCTTGGTAAATAACATTTTTCACTTGCTTCAAGTTACATGGGCGATCCACAGCTATGTGCTTGTCAGAGCCTGTGTTGGACTGTGTGCTGAGAACTTTTTGATATATTTTAAGAGGCTCCCCCTGTGACTTTGCTGCCTCCTTAATATGCGTCAGGGTAGACTTCATGGTAGGGATGACTGGTTTTTCAGAATGTTTTTGTAAACCGTGTGGTGATGGTTTGTACAAAGCTTCATTTCCCAAGTAATATGACATACATTTGTCTGTTTTGTGACTCTCGTAAACAGTAAATATGACAGCGAAAACCAAAAATTGAATCTTTTCCTTTTCCTTTGCTGTCTTTTTTTTAAAATAATAGTACCGTTTCAACACAGCTGGAGCATTCAGTCATCTAGGATGATAGTTTGATCCTTTGGATACCCATCTATACTGGTCAAAACGGACATCAAATGCATTCTCAGTAGAAGAGGATACTGAACAATACACATACACTTCTCCTCCCTTTGGTTGCACAGGAGGCAGATTTATGATTCTAGCATCATTAAAATCTTTTGTAAGAATGCCATGCACCTGTTCCATAGACAGATCCCTGTCTTGGTTGAACATATATGGAGTATTAAAATACGTCATTTTGTATATTTTTCTCCAGTTCTTCAATCTTTATACCATACAAATGCACCAATACAATACCACTAAATTGAGCAGGTTAACTTAAATGTGTTTATTTTCTTTTATCTGTGAAAAAATAATATTACAATGTTTTACATACAATATAATGCGGAGTAAAGTACACTATAAAATGTAAATAATTCTGTCAAGGGATTTTTTTTTTAATGTGATGTATAACTTTGTATTTTGTGGTGGTGGGTTTTTCTACTAACATTTTAAGCCAGTAATTCTTAGGCTTAACTTAATAAAACAAAAATATTCACTTATTTTTCTATGAACAAACCAATTCAAATTAACCAGGAATCTGTAATAGTTCTTAGACAGCTACTCGCTTTGCTGAATACAATATAAAGAATGCTCAGAAGAAATAGCGTGAAACCAAAAACAACTCAAACAGATAAATGTTAGTAGAAAACAAACTAGATGAGGATAAAACCAATCCTTGCATTTAAACTATTTCCCCCCCCCAAAAAAACAAGCCTATTTTTTTTTTTATCTAACTAAGACTGCACAATGCAAAAAAAATCAATTAACAGTTTTATATTAAAACTAGCAACAGAATTTTTTTTTTAACAAATGCAGATGCATCTAAGCACTTTTTTTTACAGTGTACACAATAACCTGTAGATATTGTGTAAAATTTGAGAATTTGAATTGTTAAAAAAAATATGTAACAATTTATCCAAAAAAAAAAGTCTTAATGTGCCTAAGCACAGGTCCACAATAACCTGTGGGATAAATAAAAAAAATTAGAAGAAAAAATAAATTGTTTAATATTTTAATAACCAAATTGTTGTAAGAATTAGTTGTTTGAAAATGAAATCACAGCAGAATCTTCTCTGAATGCTTCCTTCACGAAGAGCAGTGTCATGCACTATAACTGTCACTAGCTGCAACTGAACATTTGGTACCTCCCCTTTCTCATTTGATTGGTTCATTTACTTTCAAAACTAAACCAGCCTTATCTACAGCAAAAAAAAAGCACAATACTTGATATTTGTTTTAATAAAACCTAATGCTTTAATATTAAAATAGAATAATAGAAATTACTTAAGACAATTACTGTGAAGAAATGGATTAACAATTTTCTGAAGTATGCAAAGCTAATGAAAATCAGTTAATTATCGTAATGCTGTCCATCTCTTTATTGCTGTTAATTTCTTATTTTTTATTATTTCTAAGCAGACACTTAGATTTAGACACTTTATTAAGGGTGAATTACAACTGTTTCAAGATATCGCATTATTTTACATACAATTGCCCATTTACACAGTTTATTTTTTCCCGTAAGGTTGAACTGCAGTGTACATAAATGTAGATGACAGAATAAAAATAAAGTACGTTGATGTACTCAAAGTAATTAAATTATTAAATTATTTCTGGACATTTAAAAAAAAAAAGAAAACAGGACCTTTGTGCCAATTTCTATGCCGATCGGCATGACGGTTTCAAACAAAAAGATCTCTGCAGATTTTTTGGCCAATCCAACATGGACCTGGTTTTAACAAATCTCACTCTATAGTGATAACAGCAGATAACAGCATTTTTTCACAGGAATCGTTCAAATTGTGATACAAGTATGAAACTTGCAAGAGATATTCACATAGGTGTATCTTTTCAGAAACAAATGTTAGCCACTTGAAAATCCAAGTTGGCAGAGATTTTTCAAGATGGCCGCCAATGATCTCTATTCTTGCTAAGAAATCAACCTAGTTAGTCCAGCAGAAAAACTGAATTTCTCTCTAACATTGAAAATGTTTTTTTTTTTTTTTTTTTGGTTTTGTTTAAGGATATATTCTAGAACTTACATCTACAGGATGACAGGATTTCAACATATTGCATGTTAAAGAAGGCGATTTCTTAGTAAAGAAATCGATTTTGGTGATTTTTTTTTATTTTTATAATTAATAGATTTCTGTAGAATGATAATACATACAAATAGTGCTGCATCTTTAAATAAATAGGTACATTCCTTCCATTTGATAGTCAAAAACTGTGGTCCAAATATTAAAACGTGTTGATAACAACTGTGGAATCAACTGTTTGATTACAGCTATGTGGTACTTTAGCCTCACCAAAGTGGCAGAATGCAACTTCAAAAATCCAAAACCCCCAGATACCAAAATGTTTTGCTTGATTCTTGTAGAGCACATCAATCTATTACAGCAATACTAACATTTTATGATTAACATTATCTACAGGGTTGGGCTAAATTTGAAATAAAAATTGTCACTTACAACTGACAACTTGCTAAAAGTGAGTTAAGTGCTTGTGGTATTTTTTTCTTAAACGCTCTATTCATTACGAGTCACTCAAGGTGCTACACATGATGGTAGCATCTAAGTTAAGCCCAGGGTGATTTTTTTGGTCTAGGACCCGTTTCCCTTTTGGTTGACCTTTGCAAGGCCACAGGTCAAAGGGGACATTTAAAAAAAAAATAATGACCATTTCTGAACTCGGCTTATCAGAAAACCTCCAGGGGAATCTGAATATAATTTTTAAAAAATAGTTGACACTTGATATTGATGAAGTGCAGTTTATTCATCACCAGTTCAAAGAAAATAAAATTAGCTGGACAAAAACTGTTGCAAGAGGATATAGCGCGTTTAGTGAGAATTTAAAATAAATATTTTGTATTATTTAAATCAACTCTACAGCTCAGACTTGGACTCAGCTCTAGTGTTCATTCTTTGGAATGGTGGTGTAGCTGATGTGTTATTTGGTCCAGATTTAATGTGAACAGTATGTATCTGTGGTCTACACAGCACTAAATTTCTCCACAATAGCCTGCCAAATAAACATTTTCTGACCTTTTTTTCTGACTTTTTTTTTAAGTCTTTATTTTTATTATAATTTTCCTCAGTATTAGGGGGCAGCAGTGTGGAGTAGTGGTTAGGGCTCTGGACTCTTGACCGGAGGGTTGTGGGTTCAATCCCCAGTGGGGGACACTGCTGTTGTACCCTTGAGCAAGGTACTTTACCTAGATTGCTCCAGTAAAAACCCAACTGTATAAATGGGTAATTGTATGTAAAATAATGTGATATCTGTATAATGTGAAATAATGTATAATGTGATATCTTGTAACAATTGTAAGTCGCCCTGGATAAGGGCGTCTGCTAAGAAATAAATAATAATAATAATAATAATAATAATAATAATAATAAGTATTAGCTGTCCCCCTTTGATTAAATAATTGACAAAACATAAATTCTTATGTACACCTGATTGAGTTGCAGCATTTCATACCCTATGTCCTGTGTTAATGCATGATCATTTATTAATTTTCACATCACTGTGATATTTGCAGTTTCTCCAGTTTAAGATTTCATTGACTTGCTATTTTACTTCAAACATTCAAAATCGCCATTCCTGCTAACTTTCAATCTAAATGGAAGACCAACTGGAGCAAATGTTGCCTTTGTCAACTGGACAAAACAGAAGAGCTCAAATCAAAACCAAGTTCCTACAGTGCAGAACAAAATGGTTATAGAAACATTGCAATAAATGTTCCTTTGTTTCATGCTGTCAATGCTTTACCCATCATCCTGGATCCAGCCAGATTAGATGAAGGTGTTGGTATAGAAGACACATTAATAAGGAACAAAGCAAAATATCATCAAACCTGTAGACTGATGTTCAACAACACCAAGTTACAGCGAGCTCAAAAAAGAGCATCTATTGTTGAAAAAGACACAGTTCCTAGCAGCAGCAAAATATTGAGAACTAGTATTTCTCAATTGTCCTAATGCTTTTTATGTGAGAGAGGCTCCAGAATCTGCACTGAGACAAGCAATGACCATGAAACTCAATGATAGACTAAATGAATGTGCAAGGACTCTGAATGACGGAAAGCTCTTGGCAAAACTCAGTGGAGGAGATGCAGTGGCACAGGAGCTGAAGTACCATCCTGCTTACTTGGCAGGATTGTATAACAGAGACAGCCCACCTTAATTATGAGAAGAGTGGTCAAGATTTACCTGGCAGGGAAGTCTATCCACTGGCATTTTCTGAACTAGTCACCTATATAACTGAGCTGAAATCTTGTTGTGAAGGTACCACTCCCACCATATTCAGACTTGCAGGTCTAGTAAAACTATACAAGCAGCGACTGGAACAACTGGGGGTAGAGACACCAGATGTCAACTCAACCAGGCTAAAAGACCAGTTATTGTTGCATATGCCAGAGATAGAATCGCACCAGAAATGGAGGGATGTACTCCTGGCTTTCAAGAAAGATGTTGGCTTAGTGCTCTCCCAAGCTTCTGAATACAGTGAAGCTATCCTCCTTGCAAAAGCTGCTAAAATAATGCGAAGACACATGCTGGATCACAAGTCTAAATTTGATGGAATTTTCCATGAAGGATATGTTCAAGAAGCTATCCCACCAGCGCTTCTTCAGTTTGTGGACATGATTGAACATGGTGCAGATATAAAATTGCAGTTAAGGTTTGGTGCATCTAAAACAGATATAGCTATGGCATAGCTTCTTCATTACAACTGCTATGCAGGGTACAAAGAAGGAGCAGAAACACACAGACACTCCAAAGATCATGAGGCTCTGTTCCCTGTTTACATAGGAATGTCTGTATTTGCAAAGACAAGGAAAATACAGCTTGTAGAAATACTCCATGACAATGGAATCAGCTTTTCCTGTGACTGAGTACTTGAAATTTCAGCACAACTTAGAGATGCATCTAAAACAGATATGGCTATGATTAATATTCCTGTTAGATTTTGAGATATAGGCTGTCATTCCTATTTGTGCTATGTTTTTAGTGTGTTTTCGGTATTCCAGGCCTGTCATTCCATAGAAAGCAGCCGTCATTCCATGTCATTTCACTTTTATTTTGTGTATTACTTTATTTTGAAGAAACGGTATTCGGGATTTTAGGATTCCGGTCTGGGATTTGGTAGATATTGACCGTCCTTCTGTGTTCCCCATTGTAGTCAATGGGCATTCCGTTTTGTGCTATGTTTTTAGTGTGTTTTTAGTATTCCAGGCCTGTCATTCCATGTCATTTCACTTTTATTTTGTGTATTACTTTATTTTGAAGAAACGGTATTCGGGATTTTAAGATTCCTGTCTGGGATTTGGAGATATTGACCGTCCTTCTGTTTTCCCCATTGTAGTCAATGGGCATTCCGTTTTGTCATTCGTTTCTGTCCCCTTACTGGACCCCATCTCACAGTTTAAGTTACGAAAGTGAAATTGGGAGTGCTAACGAGTGGCAAAACAGGGACATAAATGTTGGATATTTCAGTCAAGCTCAATAAAACATAATAGCTGTAACTCGCAGCAGTAGTATAACTGAGAAACCTTGTCAGATTGACATCAATTGTGTTGCATGGCATTTGCAGGAGGAGGGGTTGGAACCGTATCTATGGGTGGAACAATGCCAGCCAATGTGGCACATTAAAAAAGAAATATGGAGACCACATCGAAAAAGAAATGGCAGGCGTCGCATCAACATGTAAAAAGCAAAGTGGAAATTGTGAAATAAATACATAAATAAATGAATTAATAAAGGTCTATTTATTTTAATTATTCATTTATTTCTAATTTTGGCAGGGAATATCCTCCATAACATATCGCACAAAAATAAAATAAAGAAATCCCGAGGTTCAAACTAGCAACGTGAGTTCTAGGCTGTGATACAGACACGGTTTAAACCACTGCGCCCCTGGGTAACTGTTCAAATATGTTTAATTTTTAAACTTGCATATTTTAATAAATGGCAAGCCAGGAAAATGCATGTGAATTGATTTGGCTGATGCTTTTATCCAGAGCAATTGATATTTGTATAGGCCTACCCATATAAAAGTAAATAAATATATATATATATATATATATATATATATATATATATATATATATATATATACAGACGTGCTCAAATTTGTTGGTACCCTTACAGCTCATTGAAATAATGCTTCATTCCTCCTGAAAAGTGATGAAATTAAAAGCTATTTTATCATGTATACTTGCATGCCTTTGGTATGTCATAGAATAAAGCAAAAGAAGCTGTGAAAAGAGATGAATTATTGCTTATTCTACAAAGATATTCTAAAATGGCCTGGACACATTTGTTGGTACCCTTAGAAAAGATAATAAATAGTTGGATTATAGTGATATTTCAAACTAATTAGTTTCTTTAATTAGTATCACACATGTCTCCAATCTTGTAATCAGTCATTCAGCCTATTTAAATGGAGAAAAGTAGTCACTGTGCTGTTTGGTATCATTGTGTGCACCACACTGAACATGGACCAGAGAAAGCAAAGGAGAGAGTTGTCTGAGGAGATCAGAAAGAAAATAATAGACAAGCATGGTGAAGGTAAAGGCTACAAGACCATCTCCAAGCAGCTTGATGTTCCTGTGACAACAGTTGCAAATATTATTAAGAAGTTTAAGGTCCATGGAACTGTAGCCAACCTCCTGGGCGCGGCCGAGGAAAATCGACCCCAGATTGAACAGAAGGATAGTGCGAATTGTAGAAAAGAACCAAGGATAACTGCCAAAGAGATACAAGCTGAACTCCAAGGTGAAGGTACGTCAGTTTCTGATCGCACCATCCGTCGCTTTTGAGCGAAAGTGGGCTCCATGGAAGAAGACCCAGGAGGACACCACTTTTGAATGAAAAACATAAAAAAGCCAGACTGGAATTTGCTAAAATGCATATTGACAAGCCACAATCCTTCTGGGAGAATGTCCTTTGGACAGATGAGTCAAAATTGGAGCTTTTGGCAAGTCACATCAGCTGTATGTTCACAGATGAAAAAATGAAGCTTTCAAAGAAAAGAACACCATACCTACAGTGAAACATGGAGGAGGCTCGGTTATGTTTTGGGGCTGCTTTGCTGCACCTGGCACAGGGTGCCTTGAATCTGTGCAGGGCACAATGAAATCTCAAGACTATCAAGGCATTCTGGAGCGAAACGTACTGCCCAGTGTCAGAAAGCTCTGTCTCAGTCGCAGGTCATGGGTCCTCCAACAGGATAATGACCCAAAACACACAGCTAAAAGCACCCAAGAATGGATAAGAACAAAACATTGGACTATTCTGAAGTGGTCTTCTATGAGTCCTGATCTGAATCCTATCGAACATCTATGGAAAGAGCTGAAACTTGCAGTCTGGAGAAGGCACCCATCAAACCTGAGACAGCTGGAGCAGTTTGCTCAAGAAGAGTGGGCCAAACTACCTGTTAACAGGTGCAGAAGTCTCATTGAGAGCTACAGAAAACGTTTGATTGCAGTGATTGCCTCTAAAGGTTGTGCAACAAAATATTAGGTTAGCGGTCCCATCATTTTTGTCCATGCCATTTTCATTTGTTTTATTATTTACAATATTATGTTGAATAAAAAATCAAAAGCAAAGTCTGATTTCTATTAAATATGGAATAAACAATGATGGATGCCAATTACTTTTGTCAGTTTCAAGTTATTTCAGAGAAAATTGTGCATTCTTCGTTTTTTGTGGAGGGGTACCAACAAATTTGAGCACGTCTGTATATATATATATATATATATATATAAAATATATTAATATAAAATATATAAAATATATTTTAATTAAAATATATATAGCAGCCTATACTGGTAGCCTATTAGTCATGCAATATGACACTAGTGAGCCATGACTTTGTACCTGCATTTAGCAATATGTCAGTGGCGTAATGGTTAGGGCACTTCAGTACGTACTGGAGGGTCACAGGTTCAATACCAGGTGGGGGACACACTGCTCTTTTTACCCATTGCTCCAGAAAAAAACATTGGTAATTTTGTATGAAAAAAAAACAAAAAACCCTGTTAACCCATATGAGCATTTTAAAAGTGTTATAACTCAAACAGGTCTAAGAGTATATAAAATAAAAGCCACAAAGTGTTTTGTTCCTAAACACATTTAGAATCACAAATTCAGTAACAAAGAGCCGAGAGTCTAGCTGTGGGAGTCCAGCAAGGGGATGCCTGCACCGAGACACTGTTGGAAAAGATCCGAACTTAGCAGTGCTCTGGAAGATGCCATCTACTAGTCAGGTCTGTACCTTTCCCCCGTCCCCACTGTGCCTATTTGTCCTGCTATGACTGTCTCCCACATCCCTGTTCTGTCCTCTCACTCTTGTCCTCTGCCCTCTCTCCGCCACTGCTCCTCCAACCCCTCTAACCTCATCCCTCTGCCCCCCTCCCCCACTCTCTCTGGTGCACTCTGGAACTGTCACTCTTCTGCTAACAAAGCGGATTTCATCTCTGCCTTTTGCCTTCCACCTCTCTCTCTCGATTTCCTTGCTCTCACTGAAACCTGGCTGTCCCCTCATAACACTAACTCCTGCCGCCCTGTCCTCTCTCTACGTCCTGTCCTAGCTCCCGTGTCTCACTGGACGGGGAGGTGGGACTGTTCTCTCTCCCTCCTTACTCTTTTCTGTTCCCTCCGACCTCTCTTCACTCTCTGTTAACACCTTTTGAATTTCACGCTGTCCAACTAACCTCTCCCTGTCAACTCCTGCTAATTGTACTGTACCGTCCCCCTGGACCTCTCACTCACTTTCTCGAACCCGACTATCTACTCTCCTCCCTCCCCTCTCTGTCTACCCCAACTGTCCTGTTTGGTGATTTCAATATCCATCTCTCCAACCCCAGTCACTCTGCCGGATTCCTCCCTCTCCTTCACTCCTTCGACTTCTGTCTCTCTCCACCCACAAAGCTGGCCGTCAACTGGACCTCACCTTCTCCAGGGCCTGCTGCCCCTCCACCCTCTGTCACCCCCCCTGGACCTCTCTGATCACTATTTCATCTTTTTCTCTGTCTCTCCCCTCTCTCCCAGCTCCTCCTACCCCCACTATCACCTCTCGCCGTAACCACCGCTCCCTCTCCCCCTCTGTCCTTGCCTCCACCGCTCTCTCACCTCCCTCCTATCGACTCCTTCTCCCAACTCTCTGTAGACTGCTACCTCCACCCTCTTCTCCTCCCTCACCTCCTGCCCTCGACTCCCTCTGTCCCCTCACCTCGCGACCTGCTCGCCCCTCCCCTCCCCAACCCTTGCTCTCCTCTGTGCGCCGCTCAGCAAGAACCACACTGCGATCTGCTGAAAAGAAATGGAAGAGAACCAAACTCCCTGCTGCCCTAGACCTCTACCGCTCTCTCCTCTCCTCCTTCCTCTACTCTCTCCTCCTGCTAAATGTTCTTATTTCCAATCCATAATCCAAGCCTCCACTAACAACCCATGTAAACTATTCTCTACCTTCTCCTCCCTCCTCTATCTCCTCGGATGACTTTGCCTCTTTCTTCTCTTCTAAAATCTGATATCCGCAAACTCTTTAACACCTCTCCCTCCCCACCCCCTCCCGCTTCAACCCCTACACCCACTGCGTTCCCTACTAACTCACCCTCCTTCTCTCCCCTCTCAGACTCTGACCTCTCCTCCCTGCTCCAGGGTCACAAACCCACCACGTGTCCTGGAACCCCTCCCCACTCACCTCTTTCAAGCTGCTGCTCCTGCTCTACTTCCCTTCATCTCCTCCTTTTTCAACACCTTGCTCCTTTCTGGTCTCTTTCCCTTTGCCTTCAAACACTCCCCTCCTGAAAAGACCAACCCTCGACCCCACCTCCCTCCAGAGCGACCGTCCTGTCTCCCTCCTACCCTTCCTCTCCAAAGCCCAAGCGGGCTGTACACCGCCAGCTCTCTGCTTTCCTGTCCAACCACTCTCTGCTCGTCCCTCTCCAATCTGGTTTCCGCTGTGCTCACTTCACTAAAACCGCCCTCCTGTCTGTCACTAACTCACTGAACTCTGCCCGAGCTGCCTCTCCCCTCTCTCTCTCTCTCTCTCTCGACACTGTTGATCACTCTATTCTACTATCCTCTCTCGCTGACCTGGGAATCTCTGGCCTTGTTCTCCTCCTACCTCTCCAACTGCACTTACCAGGTAACCTGGCGTGGAACAACCTCCACACCTTGCCCTCTCGCAACAGGAGTCCCCCAAGGGTCAGTCTTGGGTCCTCTCCTGCTCTCTCTCTACACCCGCTCCCTAGGCCCCCTCATTGCATCCTATGGTTTCTCATACCATTTCTATGCTGATGATGCTCAGATTTTCCTCTCCTTCCCCCACCTCTGACTCCACCATCCCCTCCCATATCTCTACCTGTCTGTCTGCTATCTCCTCCTGGATGCACTTGCATCACCTCAAACTCAGCGTCTCCAAATCTGACCTCCTTTTCTTTCCCTCCCCCTCTCTATCTCATTCCTCTGGAATCTACCACACTGTCTCCCTCCTCCTCAGCTAAGAACCTTGGAGTCACCCTGGGCCCCTGCCTCTCGTATTCCCAGCACATCTCCACTCTGGCACACACTTGCTCATTTTTCTTCCTGAGCAACATACAAAGAATCCGACCCTTCCTCACCAACTACGCCACCCAGCTCCTGGTCCAGGCCCTGGTACTCTCCCGCCTAGACTACTGCAACTCCCTCCTGGCTGGCCTCCCTGCGTCCACCACCCGTCTGCTCCAGCTCATCCAGAACTCTGCTGCTCGCCTGGTGTTCTCTGCCTCGCTGCTCCCATGCAACTCCACTGCTCTGCTCCACTCACTCCACTGGCTCCCGATCACCGCTCGCATCCAGTTCAAGACTCTTGTACTCGCCTACAGATGCCTTGACCAGACTGCACCCAGCTACCTCCAGACCCTCATCTCTCCCTACACCCCCACTCGACCTCTCCGCTCCTCCTGCCTTAGAAGACTGGCTGTACCTCCTCTATGCTCCCCTGCATCCAGAGCCCGCTCCTTCTCCACCCTCGCCCCGCAGTGGTGGAATGACCTTCTGTCACAAAGACGGCCGGAGTGGGTGGTGTCAGACCAGAAGCAGGAAATAAAATGACAGAGAGGTGTGGTTTGGTGGAGCTGAGCGAATGGTTTCGCTCAGCATTTAATAAACAGAACAGAAAATAAAAAGGTTGTACAAACAAACACAAACACAGGACACGGCACACGTCGGCAAAACAAAAAGACAAACAAAACGGACTAGACAGACAAACACGGTGAGCAGATACTTTAACTATTCTTTTTAACTTTAACTATGCTTTTTATCTTTACCTCCGTCTCCAATCCCGTTCTCCACTCACCGAACACCCCACCCCGAGTGAGTCAAACGTGCATCTATATATACTGTTGTGCTGGGATTCAATTACTAATTAATTATTCACTTGAATCCCAGCACGTGAATTAATTACGTGCAACCTCGTGCTCACATATTAAATACTTTAAATGCACGTGAAGTGATGTGCAATCCCGTGCCTAAATACAATTATACCTTAAATAACTCGTGCTGCACACACCCATTTATATCCCGTGCAGCCATCTCTATACACCAACATTTACACACAACACGTAACATACAACACAGAAATGCACACAGGGGCGAAGCACATTGCCACACCTTCCTACAGATGTCAGGACTGACAACCTTCCGACTCACCTCTTCAGACAGCACCTGTGAACTCCTCTTTTCCCTCTGGACACTATCACTCTTCCTTAATGCGCATTACTTTCTCTTATCTCCTCCCTATTTTATTGCATTTAATCCTGTATTTGAGTACAGTAATCTGTCAAGTGTTATTTAATCTGTAGTATTTAATGATATCCTAATGTAACTATCACTGACACTTATCTGCTCCGTTATTGAATCATATTTTGTCATATATGATTTGTATATATACTTGTACTTGCACATTTCTTCGTTGGATTGATGAAGTAAATGTATGAATTGTATTGGCACTGGAGATTCAGTGAAAATAGGAGGCGCTTTTTTACACAAGAGAATTGTGAGGGTCTGGAACCAACTCCCCAGTAATGTTAAGAACATAAGAACATAAGAAAGTTTACAAACGAGAGGAGGCCATTCAGCCCATCTTGCTCGTTTGGTTGTTAGTAGCTTATTGATCCCAGAATCTCATCAAGCAGCTTCTTGAAGGATCCCAGGGTGTCAGCTTCAACAACATTACTGGGGAGTTGGTTCCAGACCCTCACAATTCTCTGTGTAAAAAGTGCCTCCTATTTTCTGTTCTGAATGCCCCTTTATCTAATCTCCATTTGTGACCCCTGGTCCTTGTTTCTTTTTTCAAGTCAAAGAAAGTCCCCCGGTTGACATTGTCTATACCTTTTAGGATTTTGAATGTTTGAATCAGATCGCCGCGTAGTCTTCTTTGTTCAAGGCTGAATAGATTCAATTCTTTAGCCTGTCTGCATACGACATGCCTTTTAAACCCGGGATAATTCTGGTCGCTCTTCTTTGCACTCTTTCTAGAGCAGCAATATCCTTTTTGTAACGAGGTGACCAGAACTGAACACAATATTCTAGGTGAGGTCTTACTAATGCATTGTAGAGTTTTAACATTACTTCCCTTGATTTAAATTCAACACTTCTCACAATATATCCAAGCATCTTGTTAGCCTTTTTATAGCTTCCCACATTGTCTAGATGAAGACATTTCTGAGTCAACATAAACTCCTAGGTCTTTTTCATAGTTCCCTTCTTCAATTTCACTATCTCCCATATGATATTTATAATGCACATTTTTATTGCCCGCATGCAATACTTTACACTTTTCTCTATTAAATTTCATTTGCCATGTGTCTGCCCAATTTTGAATGCTGTCTAGATCATTTTGAATGACCTTTGCTGCTTCAACAGTGTCTGCCACTCCTCCTATTTTTGTGTTGTCTGCAAATTTAACGAGTTTGCTTACTATATCAGAGTCTAAATCATTAATGTAGTTTAGGAATAGCAGAGGACCTAATACTGATCCCTGTGGTACACCACTGGTTACCTCACTCCATTTCGAGGTTTCTCCTCTAATCAGTAGTTTCTGTTTTCTACCTGTTAACCACTCCCTAATCCATGTGCATGCATTTCCTTGAATCCCTACTGCGTTCAGTTTGAGAATTAATCTTTTATGCGGGACTTTGTCAAAAGCTTTCTGGAAATCTAAATAAACCATGTCGTATGCTTTGCAATTATCCATTGTCAATGTTGCATCCTCAAAAAAGTCAAGTAGGTTAGTTAGACATGATCTCCCTTTCCTAAAACCATGCTGGCTGTCTCCCAGGATATTGTTACCATATAGGTAATTTTCCATTTTGGATCTTATTATAGTTTCCATAAGTTTACATATAATAGAAGTCAGGCTTATTGGTCTGTAGTTACCTGGTTCGGTTTTGTCTCCCTTTTGTGGATTGGTATTACGTTTGCTATTTTCCAGTCTGTTGGTACAACCCTGTGTCAAGAGACTGTTGCATGATCTTGGTTAGCGGTTTGTAAATAACTTCTTCATTTCTTTGAGTACTATTGGGAGGATCTCATCTGGCCCAGGGATTTGTTTATTTTAAGAGCTCCTAGTCCCTTTAACACTTCTGCCTCTGTTATGCTAAAGTTATTTAAAATTGGATAGGAACAGGTCGACATGTGGGGCATGTTGTCCGTGTCCTCCTTTGTAAAAACCTGTGAAAAGTAATCATTTAATATATTTGCTATTTTTTTTCTTCATCTATGATTTTGCCATTTGTGTCTCTTAGACATTTAACCTCCTCTTTGAATGTTCTCTTGCTGTTATAATATTGGAAAAACATTTTGGAATTGGTTTTAGCCCCCTTAGCAATATTGATTTCTATCTCTCTCTGGCCTTTCTAACTTCCTTTTTGACTTGTGTTTGCAGTTCCAAGTACTCTTTCTGTGTGCTTTGTTTTTGGTCCCTTTTAAACGCTCTGTAAAGTGCCTTTTTTCGCTGAATATTTTTTTTAATTGATCTATTAAACCATTTTGGCCATTTTGTTTTAGATTTAGATTTGTCTACTTTTGGGATGTAATTGTTTTGTGCCTCTAGTACTACATTTTTAAAAACAGCCACCCTTTTTCTGTGGATGTTTTCTCTTTTACTCCAATCTACTTCTATTAGTCTCTGTTTCATACCTTCGTAGTTTGCTTTTCTAAAATTGTAAACCTTAGCTTTAGTCATTACTTTTGGGGTTTTAAAAATATTTCAAATGAGACCATGTTGTGGTCTGAGTTTGCCAATGGCTCTCTGACCTCTGTTTTAGTTATTCTGTCTTCATTATTTGAAAAGACTAAATCAAGGCATGCCTCCCCTCTAGTCGGTGCCTTGACAAATTGCGTTAGGAAGCAGTCATTTGTCATTTCCACCATTTCAATTTCGTCCGTCGTGCCCCCATTGGGTTTTCCCATTTTATACAGGGAAGTTGAAATCCCCCATTAGTATGGCTTCTCCTTTTCTACACGCATTTCGAATATCATTGTATAACAGATTATTTTGCTCAGCGTCTGAATTTGGCGGTCTATAGCATGCTCCTATTATTATGCCCTTTGAATTTGTGTCCATTATTCTGACCCATATTGATTCTGCATTGTTTTCTTTGTCCTGATTTAACACCTGGGCTTCAAGGCTATTTCTTATGTATAGCGCTACCCCTCCGCCTCTTCTGTCCTGCCTGTCTTTCCTATACAATGTGTACCCACTAATATTATATTCGTCTCCATCACTCTCAGACAACCAAGTTTCTGTAACACCTATCACATCGTAGTTACTTGTTAGTGCAGTAGCTTCAAGTTCTAACATTTTGTTTCTGAGACTTAAGAACATAAGAACATAAGAAAGTTTACAAACGAGAGGAGGCCATTCAGCCCATCTTGCTCGTTTGGTTGTTAGTAGCTTATTGATCCCAGAATCTCATCAAGCAGCTTCTTGAAGGATCCCAGGGTGTCAGCTTCAACAACATTACTGGGGAGTTGGTTCCAGACCCTCACAATTCTCTGTGTAAAAAGTGCCTCCTATTTTCTGTTCTGAATGCCCCTTTATCTAATCTCCATTTATGACCCCTGGTCCTTTTTTTTTTTTTTCAAGTCAAAGAAGTCCCCGGGTTGACATTGTCTATACCTTTTAGGATTTTGAATGTTTGAATCAGATCGCCGCGTAGTCTTCTTTGTTCAAGACTGAATAGATTCAATTCTTTTTAGCCTGTCTGCATACGACATGCCTTTTAAACCCGGGATAATTCTGGTTGCTCTTCTTTGCACTCTTTCTAGAGCAGCAATATCCTTTTTGTAACGAGGTGACCAGAACTGAACACAATATTCTAGGTGAGGTCTTACTAATGCATTGTAGAGTTTTAACATTACTTCCCTTGATTTAAATTCAACACTTCTCACAATATATCCAAGCATCTTGTTAGCCTTTTTATAGCTTCCCACATTGTCTAGATGAAGACATTTCTGAGTCAACATAAACTCCTAGGTCTTTTCATAGTTCCTTCTTCAATTTCACTATCTCCCATATGATATTTATAATGAACATTTTTATTGCCCGCATGCAATACTTTACACTTTTCTCTATTAAATTTCATTTGCCATGTGTCTGCCCAATTTTGAATGCGGTCTAGATCATTTTGAATGACCTTTGCTGCTTCAACAGTGTCTGCCACTCCTCCTATTTTTGTGTCGTCTGCAAATTTAACGAGTTTGCTTACTATATCAGAGTCTAAATCATTAATGTAGATTAGGAATAGCAGAGGACCTAATACTGATCCCTGTGGTACACCACTGGTTACCTCCTCCATTTCGAGGTTTCTCCTCTAATCAGTACTTTCTGTTTTCTACCTGTTAACCACTCCCTAATCCATGTGCATGCAATTCCTTGAATCCCTACTGCGTTCAGTTTGAGAATTAATCTTTTATGCGGGACTTTGTCAAAAGCTTTCTGGAAATCTAAATAGACCATGTCGTATGCTTTGCAGTTGTCCATTTTCAATGTTGCATCCTCGAAAAAGTCAAGTAGGTTAGTTAGACATGATCTCCCTTTCTAAAACCATGCTGGCTGTCACCCAGATATTGTTACCATATAGGTAATTTTCCATTTTGGATCTTATTATAGTTTCCATAAGTTTACATATAATAGAAGTCAGGCTTATTGGTCTGTAGTTACCTGGTTCAGTTTTGTCTCCCTTTTTTGTGGATCGGTATTACGTTTGCTATTTTCCAGTCCATCGGTACAACCCCTGTGTCAAGAGACTGTTGCATGATCTTGGTTAGCGGCTTGTAAAGAACTTCTTTCATTTCTTTGAGTACTATTGGGAGGATCTCATCCGCCCAGGGGATTTGTTTATTTTAAGAGCTCCTAGTCCCTTTAACACTTCTGCCTCTGTTATGCTAAAGTTATTTAAAACTGGATAGGAACAGGTCGACATGTGGGGCATGTTGTCCGTGTCCTCCTTTGTAAAAAATCTGTGAAAAGTAATCATTTAATATATTTGCTATTTTTTTTTTCTTCATCTATGATTTTGCCATTTGTGTCTCTTAGACATTTAACCTCCTCTTTGAATGTTCTCTTGCTGTTATAATATTGGAAAAACATTTTGGAATTGGTTTTAGCCCCTTAGCAATATTGATTTCTATCTCTCTTGGCCTTTCTAACTTCCTTTTGACTTGTGTTTGCAGTTCCAAGTACTCTTTCTGTGTGCTTTGTTTTTGTCCTTTTAAACGCTCTGTAAAGTGCCTTTTTTTTCGCTGAATATTTTTTTTTAATTGATCTATTAAACCATTTTGGCCATTTTGTTTTAGATTTAGATTTGTCTACTTTTGGGATGTAATTGTTTTGTGCCTCTAGTACTACATTTTTAAAAGACAGCCACCCTTTTTCTGTGGATGTTTTCTATTTTACTCCAATCTACTTCTGTTAGTCTCTGTTTCATACCTTCATAGTTTGCTTTTCTAAAATTGTAAACCTTAGCTTTAGTCATTACTTTTGGGGTTTTAAAAAATATTTCAAATGAGACCATGTTGTGGTCTGAGTTTGCCAATGGCTCTCTGACCTCTGTTTTAGTTATTCTGTCTTCATTATTTGAAAAGACTAAATCAAGGCATGCCTCCCCTCTAGTCGGTGCCTTGACAAATTGCGTTAGGAAGCAGTCATTTGTCATTTCCACCATTTCAATTTCGTCCGTCGTGCCCCCCATCGGGTTTTCCCATTTTATACAGGGGAAGTTGAAATCCCCATTAGTATGGCTTCTCCTTTTCTACACGCATTTCGAATGTCATTGTACAACAGATTATTTTGCTCAGCGTCTGAATTTGGCGGTCTATAGCATGCTCCTATTATTATGCCCTTTGAATTTGTGTCCATTATTCTGACCCATATTGATTCTGCATTGTTTTCTTTGTCCTGATTTAACACCTGGGCTTCAAGGCTATTTCTTATGTATAGCGCTACCCTCCGCCTCTTCTGTCCTGCCTGTCTTTCCTATACAGTGTGTACCCACTGATATTATATTCGTCTCCATCACTCTCAGACAACCAAGTTTCTGTAACACCTATCACATCGTAGTTACTTGTTAGTGCAGTAGCTTCAAGTTCTAACATTTTGTTTCTGAGACTTCTAGCATTAAGATAAATACATTTAATAGTGGTCTTACCTGAGTTGTTGCCCTTGTTTTGATGTAGTCTCCTTCTGTTTTTTTTTGTTTTCTCCCCTTCCTTTCTAGTTTAAATGCTTCTGTACCGCCTGAAGGATCCTTTCTCCCGAGTAGATTGGTTCCCTTTCTGTTTAAGTGCAGTCCGTCCCACCTGTATAGATAGTCCTTGTTGTAGAAAGTGCTCCAATGTTCAAGAAAGGTGAAGCCTTCCTGTGTGCACCATGATTTCAGCCATGCATTTTGATTTTGTATTTCCAGCTGTCCATATGGTCCTTTGCAAGGCGCCGGCAGTATCCCAGAAAATACCACAGTTTTGGTCTTGTCTTTTAATTTCCTTCCTAGCTCTCTGAATTTGTTCTGCAGGGATCTTGGCCTGTCTCTTCCAATGTTGTTTGTACCAATGTGGACGACTACTACCGGTCATCTCCAGTTCGTTCTAGGAGCCTGTCCACGTTCTCCGTGATGTGCTTGACAGAGGCTCCTGGAAGGCAGCACACTGTTGTAGTAAGGGGTCCAAACTGCGAACTGAACTTGCCGTGTTTCTCAGTATGGAGTCCCCAACAATCATGACCTCCCTTCTTTTTGCTGGCTGGTCAGCACTGTTTATAGGGTCCTGGGTGTTGTTTTTTCATTCTCTTGATGTTGGTTTTGGTCATCTAAATGTTGAAGTGGCTCAAATGTGTTGGATGTCTGGATTTCTGGTGGTTGTGTTTGACAGAAGTTTCTTTTTTTCCCTGCTTCTGCCTATTTGAACCCAGCTGTTTCGACTCTCTTCCATCTCCCTGGTGGCTTTCAGTCTGCTAGGGGTGCAGACTTCCATGAATTGTGGGTGTGTCAGCTCCTCAAGCTCCTGTTGCTGTCTCATTTCCTCCATCTCCTTTTCTAGCAGGCTTAATCGCTGAAGCAAGTCCTGGATGGTGCGGCACTTTACACAGACTTGGTTGAGCTCTGTTGGGTTTTCTCGGATTTCCCACATCATGCAGTTGTCACAGATTACTGGCTTGAAGACCATTTTTTTTTTTTGTTTAGTGTAGCTTCTGCAGCTGTCAACCTGCTTTCAAGCATTAATCTTCTAGCATTAAGATAAATACATTTAATAGTGGTCTTACCTGAGTTGTTGCCCTTGTTTTGATGTAGTCTCCCTTCTGTTTTTTTGTTTTCTCCCCTTCCTTTCTAGTTTAAATGCTTCTGTACCGCCTGAAGGATCCTTTCTCCGAGTAGATTGGTTCCCTTTCTGTTTAAGTGCAGTCCGTCCCACCTGTATAGATAGTCCTTGTTGTAGAAAGTGCTCCAATGTTCAAGAAAGGTGAAGCCTTCCTGTGTGCACCACGATTTCAGCCATGCATTTTGATTTTGTATTTCCAGCTGTCCATATGGTCCTTTGCAAGGCGCCGGCAGTATCCCAGAAAATACCACAGTTTTGGTCTTGTCTTTAATTTCCTTCCTAGCTCTCTGAATTTGTTTTGCAGGGATCTTGGCCTGTCTCTTCCAATGTTGTTTGTACCAATGTGGACGACTACTACCGGGTCATCTCCTGTTTGTTCTAGGAGCCTGTCCACATTCTCAGTGATGTGCTTGACTGAGGCTCCTGGAAGGCAGCACACTGTTGTAGTAAGGGGTCCAAACTGCGAACTGAACTTGCTGTGTTTCTCAGTATGGAGTCCCCAACAATCATGACCTCCCTTTTTTTGCTGCCTGGTCAGCACTGTTTATAGGGTCCTGGGTGTTGTTTCTTTCATTCTCTTGATGTTGGTTTTGGTCATCTAAATGTTGAAGTGGCTCAAATGTGTTGGCTGTCTGGATTTCTGGTGGTTGTGTTTGACGAAGTTTCTTTTTTTCCTGCTTCTGCCTATCTGAACCCAGCTGTTTCGACTCTCTTCCATCTCCCTGGTGGCTTTCAGTCTGCTAGGGTGCAGACTTCCATGAATTGTGGGTGTGTCAGCTCCTCAAGCTCCTGTTGCTGTCTCATTTCCTCCACTCCTTTTCTAGCAGGCTTAATCGCTGAAGCAAGTCCTGGATGGTGCGGCACTTTACACAAACTTGGTTGAGCTCTGTTGGGTTTTCTCGGTTTCCCATCATGCAGTTGTCACAGATTACTGGCTTGAAGACCATTTTTTTTTTTTTTTTTTAGTTTAGTGTAGCTTCTGCAGCTGTCAACCTGCTTTCAAACTGCTTCTAACTGCGTTGTACTTGTCCACAACTGTACTTCTCCCACGATGTCGCTTCCACACGCTGTCGCTGGGAAGTCTGCCTGCCTTTTGTATGTTTGTGTTTGTGTTTGTGTTTGTGCTGCGTGCTCGCTCCTCCCCGTGTCCCAGAACGCCGCGGATTTGAATCAGCTGCTCCGAGTTTCAGCTTATCAGAAAAATACACGCAGCTGCAAGGCTTTAAGCTGCAATGTTTTCTGATTAAAGCAACTCCAGATTTAAAGATGTAATTCCTCCTTTCTGCTTCTAACTGCGTTGTACTTGTCCACAACTGTACTTCTCCCACGATGTCGCTTCCACACGCTGTCGCTGGGAAGTCTGCCTGCCTTTTGTATGTTTGTGTTTGTGTTTGTGTTTGTGCTGCGTGCTCCGCTCCTCCCCCGTGTCCCAGAACGCCGCGGGATTTGAATCAGCTGCTCCGAGTTTCAGCTTATCAGAAAAATACACGCAGCTGCAAGGCTTTAAGCTGCAATGTTTTCTGATTAAAGCAACTCCAGATTTAAAGATGTAATTCCTCCTTTCTGCTTCTAACTGCGTTGTACTTGTCCACAACTGTACTTCTCCCACGATGTCGCTTCCACACGCTGTCGCTGGGAAGTCTGCCTGCCTTTTGTATGTTTGTGTTTGTGTTTGTGTTTGTGCTGCGTGCTCCGCTCCTCCCCCGTGTCCCAGAACGCCGCGGGATTTGAATCAGCTGCTCCGAGTTTCAGCTTATCAGAAAAGCTGAAGCTGAAGTTGTTGAAGCTGACACCCTGGGATCCTTCAAGAAGCTGCTTGATGAGATTCTGGGATCAATAAGCTACTAACAACCAAACGAGCAAGATGGGCTGAATGGCCTCCTCTCGTTTGTAAACTTTCTTATGTTCTTATGTTCTTAAAAACTTCAGGATTTTCTACATTCTACCAATTGCAGTATCTCTTTGTATACTGCCCTTTAGCACTGACATTCATATGTACATTTTTAACCATTCATAACATTTTACTTTTGTACCTGCGTAAAAATCAAGTTGGCAAAATATACATACTGTTTTTACCACTGGTGGATGTACATTTGCAACCAAAATAATAAAATGTTTACACTTTCAACACAAAGTACCTTATATACCACTCTTACTTTCAAGTCTTCTCATTACTGTTTTACTTGACTTATTGACTCTCTTGGCTTGTCTGTCTGTTTACCATACACATTCTCGAATATTTTTCCCTCGCTTTATTCATTATTTGAAGTAAAAAAGTGATATCTATAACAAACATTGTCAATGTAAAAAAACAAGTTAGAAAAACGAAACAGCTGTTTAAAGGGATGATATCAAACACAAAAGCCCAAGTTAGGAGAAGCAATTGGGGCAACCTTGTCAAGCAAATGGGCACAATTGGAAAGGTGCTAGGGCCCAACATTCACACAATTCTTGATTCTAACTTGGCGCCTTTTTTTTTTTTTTTGATCACTTCACTCCACTTTATCGCTCCATTTGAAATGCTCTTTTTATGACTTGAAGTGACTGAGACATACTCACACCCACGGAGACTGTGTGTTTTTGTCTCAGTGTGTGTCTGTCACTGCAAGTCATACAAAAGAGCATTTCAAGTGGAGCGATAAAGTGGAGTGAAGCGATCAAAAAAAAAAAAAAGGCGCCAAGTTAGATGCTCTTTGTATGACTTGCAGTGACAGACACACACTGAGACACCTACACAGAGACACACACACAGTCTCTGTGGGTGTGAGTATGTGTGACAAAGAGAGAATGAACTCTTGTTTTAGATCTCCCTCCCGACCGGTGAGGGCGCTAGGGAGGAGGAGCAGACATCCCCAGGAAAGGCGGAAGTCGGCCCCCTGGAAAGGGGGGTGGGACCACGGTGCGCAACGTCATCAACCCAGACGGGAAGCGCTGTGGCAATCGCGCATTGGTCAACGACGGTTGCCCTCGCTGACCAATGGGGACGGGACGGAGCGTACAAAAGGGGGCGTGGCCCAAGGTTCTGTTCCTTCTGGCAAGGTACCGTGCGTGTGAGAAATAGCGAGAGAGAGGAAGGGACTTGGAAGACGGATCATTTGTTGTGTGTGGATTTATCTACTAACCCATCTCCTCTTTTCTGTGGTGTAAATGATCGTCAGACCAGTCCAGGTTTGTTGGTAAAAACTCCTGGCTTTTATTCCTCACACGGCAAAAAAACCCAACAAATAATAATACCGGGATACACAGCAATGTGTAACCTGATTAAATAATAATAATAATAGCGCCGGCATACACAACTATCTGTAACCCGACCAAACAAAGAGATAAACAAACAACAAACAAAAGTCCGTCTTCCTCTGTTATTCCAGGAACGGGAAAAACACGGGGGTATTAAAACCCAGCACTTCCGGGTTGTCGCTCCTCCGGCGTAATCCCGGAGCGTCCCGTTAGTGCTCTACAACACAGAAAAGAGGAGATGGGTTAGTAGATAAATCCACACACAACAAACGATCCGTCTTCCAATTCCCTTCCTCTGTTTCTCTGCTCGTTTCTTTCTCTCTCTCTCTCTCTCTCGCTATCTCTCACACGCACGCTACCTTGCCAGCAGGAACAGAACCCTGGGCACGCCCCCTTTTGTACGCTCCGTCCCGTCCCCATTGGTCAGCGAGGGCAACCGCCGTTGACCAACGCCGCGCCACAGCGCTTCCCGTCTGGGTTGATGACGTTAGCACGTGGTCCCCGCCCCCTTTCCAGGGGGCCGACTTCCGCCTTTCCTGGGGATGTCTGCTCCTCCTCCCTAGCGCCCTCACCGGTCGGGAGGGAGATCTAAAACAAGAGTTCATTCTCTCTTTGTCACAGTATGTCTGTCACTTCAAGTCATAAAAAGAGCATTTCAAGTGGAGCGAAGCGATCAAAAAAAGGCGCAAGTTAGAAACAAGAATTGTGTGAATGTTGGGCCACAGCACCTTTCCAATTGTGCCCATTTGCTTGATGCTTGACAAGGTTGCCCCAATTGCTTCTCCTAACTTGGGCTTTTGTGTTTGATATCACCCCTTTAAACAGCTGTTGCGTTTTTTTTAATTTGTTTTTTTACATTGACAATGTTTTTGTTATAGATATACATATTAGTGCTGGGCCGAACACAGGATTTTCATATTCGGACATTCGCTCATAATTTAAATATTTGTTTGGATATTTGTTTGTTTTTCAAAAAGTAATAAAAGGCATTATATAGCTCTGAATGCAGGGAGATACAGGGGGCGTGGCCACAGCTCCTGCGTGTGCCTTTATTTTACAGCAAGACCTTACAATATATAACACGTTAAAAAAGAACAAAGTAAAGAATACGTTGTGTAGGACTTACTTTACCCCAGTGAATTAGCTACAAAACAAAGGATGCCAAATAGCAGTTCAAGTTAAACGTTGTTTTGTTTATTCCCGAAATAAATAGTACATAAAGTTGACAACGCATTTTATTTCTTTTTTTCATTCCTTGCCATTGCCATTTCTTCACAGTAAACAGTGGCCATCGTCACGTTTTCATAAAGTAATAACATGAGGTTTACGTGTGCCTTTTTGTCGCTGAACAAGCATACAAAAACTGAAATTGAACTTTAACACTTCAAATAAAATATGCATAGAAATGGCGTTGAAAAGTGAAGGTTCTCGTTTATTACATTCCACATAACAGAAAGTTGCAACAAAATATAAATATATACAGTCTATATAAATATATACAGTCTAACATTTGCAGAAAGTTGGGCACTGTTTAAGCGAGGCATTTCAGAATGACGTGCTTACCTTTTTTCTGTCCCATGAGATTCTGGCACAACGCGTTTTTGTCCCAGATGGCTTTCCATAGAGATCACTATGCGTGCACACGCATAATCTGGTTTATTATTAATTTCTTAGCAGACGCCCTTATCCAGGGCGACTTACAATGTTTACATTTATATCACATTATTTTTACATACAATTACCCATTTATACAGTTGGGTTTTTACTGGAGCAATCTAGGTAAAGTACCTTGCTCAAGGGTACAGCCTATTTAAGGGCCGGTAGCAAACTGCGCCGGCTGCCTATTGGCAGCCAGCGCACCAGCTGCCCGAAGGCAGCCGGTGAAAAGATTCGGTTTGGCACCCCCTAATCAAAAGGGGGGGCCAACAAAAAACGGCCATTAACTAAGCCAGTGAGTAAATTAAACGGTCAAAACAAAGGGGGGGGTGGTGCAGAGCACGCCACCCAGAGCCCACTGGTCGACAAAAGCCGTCATGTCGCCAGTGGACTCCGCGTCGGCGTGCTCCAACGCCACCCGGGAACGAAGGAGGGCCCTGAACATGGCCCCACAGTCAAAGAGACCCTCCCCGGTGATCTTACGCTTCCTGGTCTTGTAGATGGTAAGTTTGCCAAGAGCCAGGAGCAGATTCACCAGGAGGTCCCTCTTCCTGGTGGAGCCACGAACAGGGTGCCCGAAAATAAAAAGGGTGGGGGAAAAATGCAGCCAGAACTGCAGCAGGAGGTTCTTCAAAAACAAAAAGAACGGCTGCAGCCTGGCGCAAAGTAAATAAATGTGGAACACCGACTCGGACTCGCCGCAGAAAGGGCATGCGGGGTCCGAGTCGGTGAAGTGACGCAGGACCTCTCCTGACGCGAAGCTCCCGTAGCACCCTCCATCCCAGGTCCCCAGCGCCTCTGGGGACCAGCGGGAGTACAAAGCCTCCCACTGGGACTCTCGCCCTCCGGGGGTTGGAGGGGCTCCCGCCAAGCGGTGTCTCGGCGGGAGACGAGGGCGAGGAAGTGGAGGGTGTGGAGCGCCATCACAGTACAGGGTCCTCCCCCGACACGGAACGAAGGGGGGTCGAGGAGAACTGCGAGGTCCTGCTCAGGTGATTCTCGAGGGAGGCTGAGGGGGAGCCCGATCCTTTGGTTTGATCAGCAGGACCGGAGAGCCGGGGTAGGGAGGGACGATGGCTCCCGGTCCTGAGGACCCCTCGAGATACCCGACAGAGTCTGGGTGCAAAGCTGCTTTGCACTCCCGGATCGCTCGGCGGGCGTTCTGAGGGTCCCCGAGTCGCCCTGGCGACCAGCGACTCGGGAGTCAGCCACGCCCGAGCGCGATGATCCAGGAGATCCCAGACTCTGGTCACCTTGGCCGAGATCAACAGGCTCCGCACCGCGGGGGATTCCAACGCCTGCGCACCTAGATGGGGGTTGTGCAGCAGGGGCTCCAGGAGGAATTCCTCCCCCTCGGTCGGAACCGCGTCTCGGCCGATGTCAAACATGCTCGGGTCTTGAGCAGGTCCCTGTAAAGACCGCAGCTCGGGAGACGGATTCCCCGGAGGTCGATCCAGAACAGCTGCCGGTCGTAGCCCAGGTCGTGCAGCTGGCGCAACAGGAGGGAGGCCAGCGTGCACCACTGCGGGGCCGGGTCTGCGTACAGGAATCTCTGCAGGGCCTGAAGGCGGAAGGTGTGCACCTGGCTCTTAATGCACACCAACCCTTGCCCTCCCTCGGCAAGAGGGAGGCTCAGAACCGCCGCAGAGACCCAGTGCTTTCGGCCCAGAAGAAGTCCGTCAGCTTCCTCTGGACCCTGGACACAAACTCAGGGGGCGGGCTCAGGACGGTGAGTCGATGCCAAAGCATCGACGCCACCAGTTGGTTAATCACTAAAGCCCGTCCCCTGAAGGAAAGCAGTTTCAGCAGACCCGACCACGACCTCAGCCTAGCAGCCACCTTGTCCTCCAACTCCACCCAGTTGGCTGCGACCGAGGTCTCCGGGGCTCAGGTGGACTCCCAGATATTTGAAGCCCGGCTCCCACTTGAACTGCTGGAGCGCGGGGGGAGGGAGTCCACCCGCCAGGGACCTACTAGTAACCCGAGCACTTGTCCCAGTTGATCCTGGCAGAGGAAGCGGCAGAGTATACACTCTGGCAGCTCCGCATCCTCTCCAGGTCAACCGGGTCGGAGGCCACCAGGAGCACGCGTCGGCGTGGGCCGACAGGACCACCGTGTCCGACGCGCCGAGTGCCAACCCCATGAGCCTCCTGCGAAGGAGGCAGAGGAAGGCTCGATGCACAGCGTACAGTTGTCCGGACAGAGGGCAGCCCTGACGCACTCCTCTCCCAAACGCGAGGGCGGTCAGGGACCAGTTGACCTTCACGAGGCACTCGGCAGAGGCGCACAGCATCCGGAACAGGCCGACGAAACGTGGCCCGAATCCGAATGCTCGCAGGGTTCGAAGAGATACCGTGATCCACCCGCCCAAACGCCTTCTCCTGATCCAGCGACAGGAAGGCGACCGACCGACCGTCCCTCCTGCAGTAGTGCAGGAGGTCCCGAACCAGAAAGATGTTATCGAAAATCGTCCGGTTCGGGACCGTAGGACTGGTCGGGGTGGATCACGCCTGCCAGCACGGACTTGAGCCTCAAGGAGGTGGCCTTGGCCACGATTTTATAGTCCGTGCATAGCAGCGAGACGGGCGCCAGTTCTTAAGGCAGCGGAGATCCCTTTCTTGGGCAGCAGCGTGATCACCGCCGCCTCATCGAAAGGGCATCTCCCCGGTCTCGTGGCTTCCGCCAGGACCCGCGCAAAGGCGGGCCCCAGCAAGTCCCAAAACTTTCTGAAGAACTCCACGGTCAGCCCGTCGATGCCCGGCGATTTGTTATAGGGCATCTGACTGAGGGCGTCGGAGAGCTCGGCCAGGGTCAGCTGGCCCTCGAACTCATCCCTGACGCCCTCGCCGACCGTGGGAAGCCCATCCCACAGAACCCTGCACGCGTCGGAGTCGACGGGATCCGGAGAGAAGAGGTCAGAGTAAAAGGCTCTGGCCCTCTCGTTCACGCTCCGGATCCATCAGAAGGGAGCCGTCGTCTGCCAGAAGGCAGGTGATGTTCCTGCGGTCTCCCTTCTTTTTCCAACGCGTGAAAGAAGCGTGAGCCGCGGTCCATCTCCCGAAGGAACTGGATCCGCGAAGGCCTTCGCCCCCAGGGACCGCTGGAGCTGCAGGTCCCGCAGGGTGCTCTTCTTCTTCTCACGTGACGCGCTCTGCTCGAATGGGTCCCCCGCGAGCCAGGCGGCTCTCCAGATCGAGCAGCTCCCTTTCCAGCCGCTCGATCCGTGAGTCCCTCCGCCTGCTCGCGCCCCTCGTGTACTCCTGACAGAAGATCTTGATCTGCGCTTTCCCCACGTCCCACCACTGACGCCACGTGGGGAAGCGAGATCGTCTGCCGTGCCAGACCGTCCAAAAGTCCCGGAAAGACCGCTCAAAGCGCTCGTCCTCCAACAAGGCGTTGTTAAAGTGCCAGTAGGCGGAGGCGTGCCCGACTGGCACCAGGGCCACCGCCACGGCCACCAGGTTGTGGTCCGTGAACGGCGCCGGCCTTATGTCGGAGGAGCGAACGCAGTGAGCGTGGTTCCTGGTGACGTAGAACCTGTCGATCCGGGACTGAGACACCCGCCCCTCCCTCACCCTGGTGAAGGTGAAGGCGGGGACGTCCGGGTGATGCCAATGCCAGATGTCGACCAGAGAGAGCTGAGTGGTCAGCTCTCTCAGTGCTGCCGACGAGAGAGGGTAGTGTTCTTGCCCCCCCCACCCTGTCCGCGGCCCTCGAGGGTGCAGTTGAAATCACCCCGAGGACCACGCACTCGTCGGGCGCAGATGTTGTTCATGTAGGTCGACATCCGGCGAAAAACTGGACCCTCGCCGGACCCGTGGACGGCGCGTACACGTTCACCAGGTGAACGATACTGTCGCCGTCCCGGATCCGGTGGTGTAACAGACGGCCCGGCTCGACGTCTACCACATCGAGTACCGTGGGAAGAAAGGACCCGGAGAAGAGCGTCGCCACCCCACAAGAGGTGCCGGTGAGATGGCTGAACGACACTCTCCCCCCCCACTCCAGAAGCCAGTTGGCTTCCGCCTCTGGGGTCGTGTGGGTTTCCTGCAGGAAGCACACAGAGTAACCCCCTTTTTTCAGGTAGGAGATTACCTGGGCCCTGCGGAAAGGGTCCCTACACCCGTTGACATTCACAGTACCGATGTGATACATGATCTTCTGTCAGGAGTTGTCGGTGACGCCACGGGAGATCCTGAGTTCTCCCAAGCTCACCAACTGGTCATGTAACTTGCGGGCCCGAATGTGCACGTTCGAGCCCGAGTTTTTATTGGCGTGGCTGGCCCTGAGGAAGGACCTCACAGAGGTTAGGATCCTCGGAAGTCCCCATTTGTCCAGGGCCAGCTGTACCTTGTCCCTGCGGTGGATGGTGGCCTCCAAGAACTCCAGGAGATCCGCCGCAGGGATGTCAGGGAGAGAGACGGACGGAACCTCCGAGCCCACGCTGCCCGTGGACTCGGTATCCTCCTCCCTCTCCCTCAGCTCTCCATCGCCCCCCTCGCGATGGTAAAGCACAACGCACTCCCGTTGGTGGGTGAGCGCGTTGCGCCTTATTTTGAGCTTCACCGGTCCTCCCTGCGCCCCACCCCCAGGGGACGCGACGGGAGAGACCGGCGGAGGGACCCTCGCGGGGACCGTCTGCACCCTGGATTTCGGGCGGGGCACGGGCGCTCGGCGTCGCCCGCCCGAGCCAGATGGTTTGGTCCCCGCTCTGGGTCCCTCCTTTGAGGTCCGAGGCACGGTCTCAGGCCCGTCCTCTTTCCTCGAAGGAAGGGGATCCACCCTCTCGGGTCCTTCCCCTCCCTCCCCTAGAGAAAGGGGATACACCCTTTCGGGTCCTTCCCCTTCCTCCGCATCAGTCACCGGCGGTTGGTCTTTCAGGGGCTCCTCCCGCGCCCCCTCGGTGACTGGAACCGGCCCCTCGACGCTGGCTCGGGGACCGGTTTCTTGGCCCCGTTGCACTTCGGGGAGGGGATCTACCTCGAGGGCACCACCTTCTGCCCTCTCTGGTTCTTCCCCTCCCTTCCGCGCTCCGGAGACCAATGGAAGCGTGGGCTCCGCAGAGCCCACCGCTGCCTCAGGGGGTGTTTCCTCATCCCCCTCCGCGGCAGCACGAGGGCCGGAACCCCCGTCGCCGCAGGAGAGGGATGCCTGAGGCAGCTCTTGTTCTTGGTGGGGGCTCTTCTCCCCCCCGCCCCCTCGGCAGAGGTCGACTGCATGGGCTCCGCTGTTGTCTGCCCACGCCGCCTCTCTCGGGGCGAGTCCGCCTCCTCCCGGAGATGGGAGCCAGAGGCAGCTCTTGTTCTGGGAGGGGGTTCTTCTCCCCCTCTGCCAGGGTCGCCTGCATGGGCTCCGCGGTATCTGCGGAGCCCACGCCTGCCTCGGGAGCCCGGGGCAGCTCTTTTTCTGGGAGGGGTTGTTCTTCCTCCCCCTCCGGCCCCTCGGCGGGGGTCGCCTGCATGGGCTCCGCTTTACCCACGGAGCCCGCTTCTGCCTCGGGAGCTGTTTCCGCCGCCCCCTCCTCGGCAACACAGGTTTCAGGACCCGTGTCGCCGTCGGAGGAAGGCGGTGCCCGAGGCAGCTGCTCTTTCGGGGGCCCCTCCTGAGCCCCCTCGGCGACCCCCGCTGCGGCCGGCCCCTCGATGATAGAATCGGGGCCGGCTTCCGAGGTCTGTGGTGTGACCGGGAGGGGATTTGCCCGAAGGGCTATTTCTGCCCTTGCGGGTTCCTCCCTCCCCTTTTGCCTCTCAGCGGGGGCCTCCTCCATGGGCTCCCTTCCACAGCCCCGGACCCCTCGGGATGGAGCCTTCTCCCCCTCCGTGGGCAGTGCCGTGGGGGGGGGGCCGAGGCGGTTTTCTTTTTTGGGGCCATCTATCGCCCCCCCGGGGATCCCCACCAAGAGGCCGAGACGTGTGCACTTGCGTGCACTGCATGGGAAGCTGCTGGCCTTTCTCTTTCCCCTGAGGCTGCCGGAGGCTGTCCCCTGCCCTGCCACGGTGACGGGGAGCTCGCCTCCGGCAGCGCTTCTCACCTCACCCTCTGTGGGGATGAGGTGCTTAGTTTTCCGCAGGGCTTTGCCGCCCTGCCTCGCGGGGGGTGCTGTCGAGGGAGTCCCTTTCTCTGGGCCTCCCCCTGACCCGCCGCCAGATGGTACGGCGGCGGGCTTCGTTGCCCCCCGCTCGGCCGCCCCGGTGGACCTGGCCGCCGCCCCCTGCTCGGCCGCCCCGGTGGACCTGGCCGCCGCCTTCTTTTTTCGGCGGGTGACCGCGGTCCACTCGGCGGGAGGCGCGGAGGGTCCGGCCGCCTCGGGGGCCTTCTCTCCCTTACCCCCCTCGGATGTTACTGGGAGGGGGGCGGGTGCCTTTTTGCCCCCTTCTGCGGGCCTCTTTGAGGGCCCCGGGGGCGAGGTGGACCCGGAGGGGTGCGGTGCTTGCGCGGGTGGTTTTGCGCTTTTCAGGAGCTTGGGGCACCTCTTTTTTTGGTGCCCCAGCTCCTTGCAGTGAAAACACCGCACCTCCTCCGAGGAGAAAAAGATGACATAATTGGTCCCCTCGAAGGGGACCACAAAGCTGCCCTCCACCGTCTCCCGCCCCGCCAGGTGGATGGTCACCTGGCGGCGGAAGGACAGGATGTGGCGGAGGGCCTGATCCTTGCAGCCCAGGGGGATGGGGTGGATGGCCGTTTTCAGTTCCCCCAGGGCTTGCAAGTGGGGCATAAGCAGGGCATCCTGTATGAAAGGTGGCACATTCGACAGGATGACCCTGCTGCCCAGCCCCGCGAGGGGCTCAATGGGGACGAACATGCCCCCCACGCTGAGACCCCTCTCGATCGCGGTGTTCGCGGCGGCCTCCGATTTTAGAAAAAATACGGCTTTCCCGTACATTTTGGAGGCCGCCACGATAGCAGATGGTCCCACCGCCTTCGCCATGGCCTTGACGAAGCCCTCGATCGAGAGGGAGTCTCGCAGGAGGCACCTGACCCCGTGCCTCCTGGTGATGTTCTTGAATGGGGGGGCCGCTTTGCTCGCAGCCGCCTTTGCCCATTCTTTGGGGGGCTGTGGTGTCTGCCCACTCATTTTAAATTTCTTTTTTATTTATTTATTTATTTATTTATTTATTTACTTGTTATACAAACAAACAACCCCCCCTGTACTTCAACAGCACAGGGTACCAAACAAAATTTTTTTTTTTTTTTTTTTTTTAAATTTTTATTTTATTATTTTAAATAAAATAAAGAAAAACAAAATAATACTAATGCACCCACCTCTGCACTTGAATAGTGCAGAGGCAGATAGAAAAATAAAAAGAAAATAAACAAAAATTATGTATTTATTTTTTAAAACAAAAGAAATAAAATAAAATAAACACAAACCCCTGCACTCCAAAAGCGCAGGGGCAAAGTAAAAATGAAACAAAAAGAAAAAGTGTTTTTTTTTTTTTTTAAATAAAAACAAACGTATTTATTTATTTATTTTTAAAATAAACAAATAAATACAAAGTCACACACCCCTGCACTACAATAGTGCAGGGGTAAAAGAAAAATTCAATAATAAATCAAAGTTTAAAACTAAACAATAGTTTTAAACTAAAAAGAAAAAAAAAAACAAACTAAGGGCAATCAAAGGAGCACATGGCATGTGCTCCTTGCCTCGTTCTTCCCCCACTCTGCACAAGGCAGAAGCAGGGGATTAAAACAAAAGTATTTTTAAAACAAAAACTAAAACAGTGCAGTGATTTAAAATGATTTTAAAATAAACTAAAGAAAGTGCTCTTTAATAAAAAATTAAAAAGCAAAGAAAAGAAACTAGTTCAAAGGAAGTAAAAATTAAAAGAACAAAACAAACAAAGGAAAAAACAAGCCAAAATGGCTGCCCTCCTACACTTGCAAACAAAGCAAGTGTAGGAGAACAAAAGAAAAAAGAAATAAAATGTGTTTTTAAAACAATAAATAAAAGGTTTTATAAACAAAAAAGGTGCCCTGCTGCTTTAGAAATAAAATTAAATAAAAAGATTCTGAAAATAAAAAGTTGAAAGCACTGTTTTATGAACTCAGAGCAGGAGCTCTCCTCACACACATCTGCTCTTGCTCAAGGGTACAGCAGCAGTGTCCCCCACCTGGGATTGAACCCACGACCCACGACCCTTCGGTCAAGAGTCCAGAGCCCTAACCACTACTCCACACTGGTGCCCTATCTTTTGTTTACTTTTTGCTGCCTAAAACTTTTAAATAGAGGCTCAAGAGCTGCTGTGTTGATACTTTTTTTTTTTTTTTTTTTTTTATAAATTTAGTCGTTGCCCATTATTTTTTATTATTTTCTCCCCAATTTGGAAATGGCCAATTATTTTTAGGCTCAGCTCACTGCTACCACCCCTGCGCTGACTCGGGAGGGCGAAGACAAACACACGCTGTCCTCCGAAGCATGTGCCGTCAGCCGACCGCTTTTTTTCACACTGCGGACTCACCATGCAGCCAGCCAAGAGCTACAGCGTCGGAGGACAACGCAGCTCTCGGGCAGCTTACAGGCACGCCCGCAGGCACCTGACCAGACTACAAGGGTCACTGGTGCGCGGTGAGCCAAGGACACCCTGGCCGACCTAACCCTCCCTTCCCCTGAGCGCCGCCTCCTGGAAGCTCCCATCCTCGGTCAGCAAAGGAATAGCCTGGACTTGAACCAGCGACGTCCAGGCTATAGAGCGCATCCTGCACTCCACGTGGAGCGCCTTTACTGGATGCGCCACTCGGGAGCCCAATCCTGTGGGTTTTTTTTTAGTATATATATTAATCTCACATATCACATAGAGCTCTTCATTTGCCATTTTTTTTAAACTGTCGCGCAAATTCTGGTGAGACGGTAAACAAGTGCAAGATATTTTTGTCATTTGTAGCAAATACAAACGTCTGAATTTAGTATCCAAATACATGTCAAAAAATATTTGTTTGAATATTCAGATTTGCCCCAGCACTAACACATACATAAATACATACATACATCTATTAAATTAGAGGTCAGCATGGGTACCCGAAAACCCGGGTTTTAAAATGACCTGACACTACCTGGGTCTCTTTTTACTATCCGGGTTTCGATTTATTAGTTTGAAAATTTAAATAAAATGTAAAAAATATTACAATACAGTTGTAAGCGCAGGTCTCTGGCCAGTGTAATAGACAACGTTAAAACAAGCTTTGCATTAAGCCTTTTCTTAACTGACAGGATATCAATGTTTTACAGAAAACAATAACACAGCGCATGGCAAGTACACTAATAATAACTGCAGTGACTATTCTTCTCAGGAACTAAATCGGAAACAAAACATCATAACAGGTCTCTACAGTGCAACTAATTTGGTCGCATATGCGACAAAAAATGTGCTTGTGCGAACGGTACATTTTAATTTAGGCACACGTGCCACTAGAAATTCCTAAAGGTTGACTATAAAAAATGAACGTGAATTTTTTTTTTTTTCCAGTACTGAAAAGGTTACACAAGTCTACAGATCTGAAGGGACTAAATGTATGTGTACTATATAGTATTTAAATATGTATCGTGCACTTAAAACATTAATATATGTGATATTATTATTATTATTATTATTATTATTATTATTATTACTATTTATTTATTTATTTATTTATTTATTTATTTATTTATTTCCAATCATTACCCTAGAAAGATCTGAGTACCCGGTTCTTTTTCACGGCGGGTACCTGGTTCCGGATTTTTCACCCGTGCCGACCTCTAAATATACGTGTGTGTGTGTATATATATATATATGTATGTATATATATATGTATATATTGGGATGGAAAAAACACGGGAGAGAGTGTTAAGAAGGTTTTTTTGGCCAGGTGTTTATGGAGATGTGTCCCAGCATTGTAATTCATATGCCAATAGACTCCCCCTAAACCGGCATTTCGTAGTCCCCTAGTTCCTCTTCCCATAATAGAAACACCATTTGACCGGATAGCAATGGATTTAGTGGGACCATTACCGAAATCCTCCAGAGGGCACCAGTACATTCTGGTTATTTTGGATTATGCCACTCGATACCCTGAAGCCATCCCGTTGCGTACCATGGCCTCTAAAGGCATAGCAAAGGATCTTATGCTCATGTTTAGTCAGGTGGGCATCCCAAAAGAAATCCTTACAGACCAGGGCACCCCATTTATGTCACGGGTTATGGTTGACCTTTGTAAGCTCCTTAACATAAAAAACCTACGTACTTCAGTGCATCATCCACAGACAGATGGCCTAGTGGAGAGATTTAACAGAACCTTGAAATCTATTCTATGTAAGTTGATTGATAAGGATGGAAAGAATTGGGATTTCATGTTACCATATTTGATGTTCGCCATACGTGAGGTTCCACAGTCATCACAGGGATTTTCACCCTTTGAGCTAGTGTACGGGAGACACCCACGGGGGATATTAGACTTACTAGACCCTATCATAGTGTGATTGAGCACATCACCAACATGCATGATAGGATAGCAGCCGTCACCCCAATCGTGAGAGAACACTTAAGACAGGCACAGGAGCACCAACGTTTTACATATAACCGACAGGCCACATTACGGGTGTTTCAACCCAAGGATCGGGTGTTGGTTTTAGTCCCCACTGTTGAGTGTAAATTGCTAGCCACATGGAAGGGACCATATGAGGTGATAGAAAGGGTAGGGGAAGTGAACTATAAAGTCCGACAGCCAGGCCGAAGGCGGCTTGAACAGATATATCATGTCAACTTATTAAAAGTTTGGAGAGACAGAGATGTTTTGATGGCAATCGAAACGTATCCCATCCCACCGGTAGGAACACCTGAAATCAACATAGCACCTACACTTTCCCCAGAACAGGCACACGAGGTGAAAGGTTTTGTGGAAAAAAATAAGGGTGTTTTCAGGGATACCAGGTAGGACACAGGTGGTAGCGCATGACATTATCACGACACCAGGGAAGAAAGTGAATATGAGACCATATCGGGTCCCAGAAGCTCGTAGGGAAGCCATAAGGGCAGAAGTAAAGAAAATGTTAGAATTAGGGGTTATTGAGGAGTCCACCAGTGAGTGGTCAAGCCCTATAGTTTTGGTTCCCAAACCGGATGGCTCGTGGCGGTTCTGTAACGATTTCAGGGAATTAAACGAGATCTCAAAGTTTGATGCATACCCTGTGCCAAGAGTAGATGAACTATTAGATCGGATAGGGAAAGCCCGTTACATCACCACCCTTGACCTTACAAAAGGATATTGGCAAGTCCCCCTAACTACTAGTGCTAAAAAAAGAACAGCTTTTGCGACCCCTGACGGGCTGTTCCAATATACTGTATTACCATTTGGCCTACATGGCGCCCCGGCCACCTTTCAGCGACTTATGGACCGGATATTGTGGTCCCATCGGGCACATGCGGCAGCCTACCTGGACGACGTGGTAATTCACAGTCCGGACTGGGAGTCACACTTGCCTCGAGTCCAGGCCGTACTTGACGCCATCAAAAAGGCTGGGCTGACAGTTAACCCAACCAAAAGCAGTATAGGTCTAGAAGAGGCCAAATACCTGGGGTATAAGGTAGGGAGGGGAATAGTCAGACCCCTGATAACAAAGATGGAAGCTATAAAGGGTTGGCCCAAACCTGTCAACAAGAAGCAGGTGAGGGCATTCCTGGGTATTACAGGGTATTACCGCAGGTTCATACCAAATTTTGCCACAATAGCAATTCCACTTACTGAAATGACTAGGGCCAAGGGATCCAATATGGTTAAGTGGGATGACAAGGCAGAACAGGTCTTCAATAACCTCAAGGAAGCACTGTGTAGTGATCCAGTCTTGGTTGTCCCTGATTTTGGAAAAGAGTTTATTATTATTATTATTTTGTATTTCTTAGCAGACGCCCTTATCCAGGGCGATTTACAATCGTAAGCAAATACATTTCAAGTGTTACAATACAAGTAATACAATAAGAGCAAGATAAATACAATGACTTTTGTTCAAGCAAAGTACAAGTGTGACAAAATACAATTCAATAATACAGCAGATAACAGTGATAGTTACATCAGGATATGATTAAATACAAAATACTACAGATTAAACACTTGGCAGATTACAGTATTCTGAAGTACAGGATTAAATGCAGTAAAATAGGGGGCAGATAAGAGCAAATAAAGCGCATTTAAGGAAGGGTGATAGTGTCCCAGGATAAAAACAGAGGAGTTCTACAGGTGCTGTTTGAAGAGGTGAGTCTTAAGGAGGCGCCGGAATGTGGTCAGGGACTGGGCAGTCCTGACATCTGTAGGAAGGTCATTCCACCACTGTGGAGCAAGGGTGGAGAAGGAGGGGGCTCTGGAGGCAGGGGAGCATAGCGGAGGTAGAGCCAGTCTTCTAGTGCAGGCGGAGCGGAGAGGTCGAGTGGGGGTGTAGGGAGAGATGAGGGTCTGGAGGTAGCTGGGTGCAGTCTGGTCAAGGCATCTGTAGGTTAGTACAAGAGTCTTGAACTGGATGCGAGCGTTGATCGGGAGCCAGTGGAGTGAGCGGAGTAGTGGAGTAGCGTGGGAGAAGTGAGGCAGAGAGAAGACCAGGCGGGCAGCGGAGTTCTGGATGAGCTGGAGTGGACGGGTGGCGGATATTACAGACAGATGCCTCTGAGGTGGGGCTAGGGGCCGTACTGTCTCAGGAGATAGAGGGGGTTGAACATCCCGTTCTCTTTTTAAGCCGGAAGCTGGAACCCCGCGAAAAGAACTACACAATTGTTGAAAAGGAATGCCTAGCGGTCAAATGGGCTTTGGAGAGCTTACGGTATTACTTGTTAGGCCGTCAATTTACCCTAATCAGTGACCATGCCCCCCTTACCTGGATGCACAGGTCCAAGGACAAAAATGCCAGGGTGATGAGGTGGTTTTTGAGTTTGCAGCCTTACACTTTCACACACAAACATAGGGCAGGGAAAGACATGGGAAATGCGGAAGGATTATCCCGTGTCCATTCTTTTTTTGCTGCTATCGCTCGACCCGTAGGGTCGATGCTGGGGGGGATAATATGTGATAAACCTCAGGGCATGGTCCTGAATGGGAGATATGTGAGGTCAGAGATTTTGTTAGGACTTTGTCCTTTCACAAAATGGAGGTCCCAATAGGACTACAGTTACAAAATGGTCGCCCACCACAAACTACACTACCCAGGATCCTTACCAGGTAATTAAGGTATGTCAGCACACCTCCAGGTGATCAAGGGTAATGACCAGCCCTATAAAAGTGAGCAAACTGACAGCACCATAGTGAGAGGGGAGTAGAAGGAGTTTGGTGCTGTGTTTTGAGAGGTTTTTTTGGTGTGTTCTATTGATTTCTGGATTGCATTATTGTGTATGACCCTGGACAGTTTGGATAACCCTGTTGGCTGAAAGAGTACTTGGAACTGCAAACACAAGTCAAAAAGGAAGTTAGAAAGGCCAAGGGAGAGATAGAAATCAATATTGCTAAGGGGGCTAAAACCAATTCCAAAATATTTTTCCAATATTATAATAGCAAGAAAACATTTAAAGAGGAGGTTAAATGTCTAAGAGACACAAATGGCAAAATCATAGATGAAGAAAAAAAAATAGCAAATATATTAAATGATTACTTTTCACAGGTTTTTACAAAGGAGGACACGGACAACATGCCCGACATGTCGACCTGTTCCTATCCAATTTTAAATAACTTTAGCATAACAGAGGCAGAAGTGTTAAAGGGACTAGAAGCTCTTAAAATAAACAAATCCCCTGGGCCAGATGAGATCCTCCCAATAGTACTCAAAGAAATGAAAAGTTATTTACAAACCACTAACCAAGATCATGCAACAGTCTCTTGACACAGGGGTTGTACCGACAGACTGGAAAATAGCAAACGTAATACCGATCCACAAAAAGGGAGACAAAACCGAACCAGGTAACTACAGACCAATAAGCCTGACTTCTATTATATGTAAACTTATGGAAACTATAATAAGATCCAAAATGGAAAATTACCTATATGGTAAGAATATCCTGGGAGACAGTCAGCATGGTTTTAGGAAAGGAGATCGTGTCTAACTAACCTACTTGACTTTTTGAGGATGCAACATTGAAAATGGATAACTGCAAAGCATACAACATGGTTTATTTAGATTTCCAGAAAGCTTTTGACAAAGTCCCAATATAAAAAATTAATTCTCAAACTGAACACAGTAGGGATTCAAGGAAATGCATGCACATGGATTAGGGAGTGGTTAACAGGTAGAAAACAGAAAGTACTGATTAGAGGAGAAACCTCAAAATGGAGTGAGGTAACCAGTGGTGTACCACAGGGATCAGTATTAGGTCCTCTGCTATTCCTAATCTACATTAATGATTTAGATTCTGGTACAGTAAGCAAACTCGTTAAATTTGCAGACAACACAAAAATAGGAGGAGTGGCAAACACTGTTGAAGCAGCAAAGGTCATTCAAAATGATCTAGACAGCATTCAAAATTGGGCAGACACATGGCAAATGAAATTTAATAGAGAAAAGTGTAAAGTATTGCATGCGGGCAATAAAAATGTGCATTATAAATATCATATGGGAGATAGTGAAATTGAAGAAGGAACTATGAAAAAGACCTAGGAGTTTATGTTGACTCAGAAATGTCTTCATCTAGACAATGTGGGAAGCTAAAAAAAGGCTAACAAGATGCTCGGATATATTGTGAGAAGTGTTGAATTTAAATCAAGGGAAGTAATGTTAAAACTCTACAATGCATTAGTAAGACCTCACCTAGAATATTGTGTTCAGTTCTGGTCACCTCATTACAAAAAGGATATTGCTGCTCTAGAAAGAGTGCAAAGAAGAGCAACCAGAATTATCCCGGGTTTAAAAGGCATGTCGTATGCAGACAGGCTAAAATAATTGAATCTATTCAGTCTTGAACAAAGAAGACTACGCTACGATCTGATTCAAACATTCTAAATCCTAAAAGGTATAGACAATGTCAACCCAGGGGACTTCTTTGACCTGAAAAAAGAAACAAGGACCAGGGGTCACAAATGGAGATTAGATAAAGGCATTCAGAACAGAAAATAGGAGGCACTTTTTTATACAGAGAATTGTGAGGGTCTGGAACCAACTCCCTAGTAATGTTGTTGAAGCTGACACCCTGGGATCCTTCAAGAAGTTGCTTGAGATTCTGGGATCAATAAGCTACTAATAACCAAACGAGCAAGATGTGCTGAATGGCCTCCTCTCGTTTGTAAACTTTCTTATGTTCTTATGTTTTGACCCTATTTTGGATGACTACCTGATTGTTTGCGAACACTGGATTAACATTACGACTCTGATTATTGGACTTCCCTTGAAAATAAACACGCAGGTAACATCCTGTTTAAAATAAACTTACACTCGTTGTGTCTATTGTGTTGTCCCCGCTCATACTTGTGAACAAAGTACGCAAAGAAGGACCAACTTTGTCACTATATATATATATATATATATATATATATATATATATATATATATTGTGAGACAGCAGGGAGGGGGTTAAAACCTCCCTGCAGAAAAACATGTGCGTAAGGCACATTTTTGGTTTATTTTGTTTAATTGTTTCATTGTTTTTTGTTAATTGTTTTATTGTTTAATCATTACCTGCACCTAGTTATTATTGAAAATTAGAGCCAGGTGCAGGGTTTATAAGGAGAGCAGTCAGTCTGCTGTGGGCGGCTGCTGAAGAGAGTAGAAGCCCGACTGTGCTGGTGTGTGGGTACAGTCGTAATTTCAAAGGGGAAAGGTAGAGTGAATCATTTTCTGTGTATGCTGTTCTGTTTGTTTTATTTTGTGTTACAGGTAAACAGCTTAGCTGTCCTGACTTTTAGTTTAGGTTCCTGTTTTGCTTTAGTTATTGCTCAAAGAGGAGCTAGGTGTTTGTTTTGTTTATTTTGTTTTTGTGTGTGTTCATTAAAAATAGCGCAACCGCGCTTTAAAAAATCCATTCCTGTGTGTGTTGGGTCGTGTTTTAAAGGGGCAATGAACCGCGGTTAGGGCGATTCTTTCACAATATATATACAGTGTATGTATATATATATATATATATACAGACGTGCTCAAATTTGTTGGTACCCCTCCACAAAAAACGAAGAATGCACAATTTTCTCTGAAATAACTTGAAACTGACAAAAGTAATTGGCATCCATCATTGTTTATTCCATATTTAATAGAAATCAGACTTTGCTTTTGATTTTTTATTCAACATAATATTGTAAATAATAAAACAAATGAAAATGGCCATGGCCAAAAATGATGGGACCGCTAACCTAATATTTTGTTGCACAACCTTTAGAGGCAATCACTGCAATCAAACGTTTTCTGTAGCTCTCAATGAGACTTCTGCACCTGTTAACAGGTAGTTTGGCCCACTCTTCCTGAGCAAACTGCTCCAGCTGTCTCAGGTTTGATGGGTGCCTTCTCCAGACTGCAAGTTTCAGCTCTTTCCATAGATGTTCGATAGGATTCAGATCAGGACTCATAGAAGGCCACTTCAGAATAGTCCAATGTTTTGTTCTTATCCATTCTTGGGTGCTTTTAGCTGTGTGTTTTGGGTCATTATCCTGTTGGAGGACCCATGACCTGCGACTGAGACAGAGCTTTCTGACACTGGGCAGTACGTTTCGCTCCAGAATGCCTTAATAGTCTTGAGATTTCATTGTGCCCTGCACAGATTCAAGGCACCCTGTGCCAGGCGCAGCAAAGCAGCCCCAAAACATAACCGAGCCTCCTCCATGTTTCACTGTAGGTATGGTGTTCTTTTCTTTGAAAGCTTCATTTTTTCGTCTGTGAACATAGAGCTGATGTGACTTGCCAAAAAGCTCCAGTTTTGACTCATCTGTCCAAAGGACATTCTCCCAGAAAGATTGTGGCTTGTCAATATGCATTTTAGCAAATTCCAGTCTGGCTTTTTTATGTTTTTCTTTCAAAAGTGGAGTCCTCCTGGGTTTTCTTCCATGGAGCCCACTTTCGCTCAAAAAGCGACGGATGGTGCGATCAGAAACTGACGTACCTTCACCTTGGAGTTCAGCTTGTATCTCTTTGGCAGTTATCTTTGGTTCTTTTTTACCATTCGCACTATCCTTCTGTTCAATCTGGGGTCGATTTTCCTCCTCTGCGGCCGCCCCAGGAGGTTGGCTACAGTTCCATGGACCTTAAACTTCTTAATAATATTTGCAACTGTTGTCACAGGAACATCAAGCTGCTTGGAGATGGTCTTGTAGCCTTTACCTTTACCATGCTTGTCTATTATTTTCTTTCTGATCTCCTCAGACAACTCTCTCCTTTGCTTTCTCTGGTCCATGTTCAGTGTGGTGCACACAATGATACCAAACAGCACAGTGACTACTTTTCTCCATTTAAAAAGGCTAAATGACTGATTACAAGATTGGAGACTGTGTGATACTAATTAAAGAAACTAATTAGTTTTATAATCCAATTATTTATTATCTTTTCTAAGGGGTACCAACAAATGTGTCCAGGCCATTTTAGAATATCTTTGTAGAATAAGCAATAATTCATCTCTTTTCACAGCTTCTTTGCTTTATTCTATGACATACCAAAGGCATGCAAGTATACATGATAAAATAGCTTTTAATTTCATCACTTTTCAGGAGGAATGAAGCATTATTTCAATGAGCTGTAAGGGTACCAACAAATTTGAGCACGTCTGTATATATATATATACATACAGTATATATCTATATTTTTTTTACAATGAAAGGTGCTAATAGGGGTCTGTCCCTACTAAGGGGATCTATTTGCTATGAAATTTGATTAATTTCAAAACTGCACGTGAGCCCCACATGCACAGACAGACGCCTCCATACACCCCCATATTCCAATACAGCCGGTGATAAAGAATGCCCACACCAAGTTTCGTCGCAATTGGACAAGCGTCGTCTAGCAGTGTTACATACAGACAGGCACAGGCTTTTGCCATCAATAACCTGTGCTAAGGAATGCCAGAACCAAGTTGTAATTTAATTCATCACCTCTGTCTGCAGCACTGCTTACTGGGCAATAAATAAACTAGCATTTACCTGAAACCGCTATGTGTTTTTGTTACCAAGTGATAAAATAAATAAATAAATAACTACAATCAAAATAGCACCGCCACTATAGACCCTTGCACCTGGTCTCCATGTTTGTAGATATTACCTGGTTCCCAGTGTTGCTGGGTAGGGGAGGAGGAGGTGAAGGGAAGGTCTCTTCAGCAGAGGGGGGTGCTGGGAAGGGCTCCTCGAAGGGGGGTGGTGGTGGGGGCGGAGTTGGGAAGCTGGTGGGGGCGGTCTCAAATGAAGGGGGTGTGTTGTCCAGACAGGGGGGCGGGCTCGGCAGGTCACAGTCAACCAATGACGGGGGGGGCGGTGGAAAATCTGTGAGAGAAGAGAGATGTAGGGAAATTAAATTAAGGCTAAATTTGCTTATCCTTTCCTCCTCGCCTTTCTTAACTTATATCCTATCATTTCAGGCTCCCTAATTGACATAATTCCACTACATAAACAGGGACAGAAATAAGACTCCCATTGCATAGCAGTTTTATCCATGCCAGGTTTCACAATGAGTTTAGTAAAACACACTTGGGCTTGTTACCTATACACTGGGGCTAATCAAGCTTGAATCTGAAACTGCTATGCAATTGGAGTCTTATTTCCATGCCTGTGTATGTAGCTTAAGTTTCTAGAAGCTTTTGTTATAACTCAAAAGATGAGCCGATCTTTGGGACTAACAGAAGTGGGTCTTGTCTCCTTTTGAGAGTGTGATTACTCTATTGTTTGAAACTGACATGTCCTGGACTCAGACTATCTTGTATGGGAACAGTTATGCAGAACAAATCACAGGGAATTACAAGGGCACTGGTCTGCGGAATCAATCAAAAATCACCACAAAGCGTGGTTAGAAACTCAGGCCTCAGGACTCCCTGCAAGAAGTATATAACAGGAGCAAGGATTACAATTGTCTATGTTAAACACATTGTTCCTCCCTCTAAGGTTGGATGGACAACGAACACAGCAGTAAACCTCCAAACTCAGGTGGTGAGAATTGCAATTCAAAGAAGATTTAGCTAGGGTCCTCACTGCTCAGACCTGGCACCTACTATACCTGATCATTTCAAAAGGAGTTCTGAGACCCAAGGCTTGGTGCAGGACTAGTATGAGTTTCTAACACCTGGCCCCACGCTATTCTCCCAGACTAGTGTCGATTTTGTGGAAAAATCTATATCAATCAAATCAATTTGCCATTAGCAAAAGACAAATCAATATGGTGGCAACCATTGGATCACACACACTTGACCTCCATGTTTGTAGTTCTATGATAATAAATCAATTAAATCCTTTACCTTCTGCAACTGGAGGTGGCGGAGCTGGCAGTGGTACATCCCCAACTCGACCTATTATAGCCCTGGAGCTGCCTGGAAGGGTGGAGCTTGATGAAGTCACAAGATTTGAGGGAGGAGGGGTTACTGTGCCAGCTGGAGGCTGGCTGGCCTGGGATTGGTCCACGGGTGGTAGAGAGATGTGGCTAGGCGTTGGCACTCCAAATTTACATTTGGGAGGGGCCACTGGTGCAAATTTTTTGGTTGGGTTAGCTGTGGTTTATCAGGGTATAGCCTGATCAAATAAAACTGTGATTGGTACTAGTTGCTGCAGTTACTGGGAACATGTTTCAGTTATTTTCTAAAAACTGAAACACAGTACAATCGCCTCTTCAAGCAAGCTGTACCCCAGCAGCAGTGGTGCCCCAAAATATTCTTCATTCTCCACCTCTGAGCTCAGAATGACCCCCTTGGGTGATTTTATTTGTTCTTTGTTTTACGCCCCAGAAGATGCGCTTCTGCAACAGTGACTGACAAACCGTGTACTGCGTTCAGTGTGATGCTGGTCTTGGCAGTCAGCCCCATATTTGAAAAGTACAATATTATCTATTCTGGGATACCAGGATATTTAAGAAGAAAGAAAGAAAGAAAGAAAGAAAGAAAGAAAGAAAGCAAGCAAGGGGTCTGAGCAGCTGGGTAAAACAGGGAAGGGACGACGACAAATGAACGCCCCTCCCCCAGTCGTTGTGCATTAGGTCCTCTGTCCCAGTAATTGTAAGGGGAGTGTCAGAGACCTCTTGTGAGATCAGCTCTATTAGAAACAACATGTTTTTCTTGGCTCCCACACAAGTTTTGTCCTGTTTGTGCTGTTCTTTGTCTTAACCAAAACGACTAAACTTCTCTCTGATTCAGTAAACTCATTTCCATCCTAGGCAAAGCACACATTCGTGTTATTATTTGTATTTTATTCAACATTTCTTTATAATGTCCCAATAAATGTGGATATACACAAAAATAGAAAATAAAGTGTTGTAGATAATGGCATATAACAGGAGAAGTTATATACATTCTTCCACTGTTTAATTCAATTAAAGTCGCAGACAGTGTCCCTCAATCCTGTTTAGTTTGATATAGAATATAATTCCTTCATCGTATCTGTTAGTTAACTACACTGTTAGTTTCATTATTATTATTATTATTATTATTATTATTATTATTATTATTATTATTTATTTCTTAGCAGACGCCCTTATCCAGGGCGACTTACAATCGTAAGCAAATACATTTCAAGTGTTACAATACAAGTAATACAATAAGAGCAAGAAATACAATAACTTTTACGTTTCAGTTTAACAATTCAATATAATCCCTGTTGGTGTCTGTTCACTGCATTGTTTAGCCTCCTGTGTGGTCTGTTGTATCAGAAATTCCTTGTAGACAGTCCAGTTTGTTTAAGGTATATTTGGTATTTGGACACACGCTTCCTTGTATTTGTCATTTGAATATTAACGGAAAGGTGTGTGCACACACACACATTCAATTCTTTTTTTTTCATTTTAGTTATGGATTCAGTGCCACATTGTAAAAGGTATGTTCATAATTTGACCCCAAAAAATCGGGGCATGACTGTTTATTTAGTTTAGTAAACAACGTGATTCAAACTAATATTGTTTTTTCACTCAAATTCATAGGCCTCATGTAATGCGATGCTGAGTAATGCCACACTCACACTCCCCTCCCCCTCACTCCCCCTCTCTCTCTAACTGACTGTATAAGGGAAAGGGAGCTCTGCGATGATGTCATATACAGAAGAATGTCAATAGCTCTGCTTTAGTAGACTACAGAGGAGGGTTGAGTTCGAGGAGAAATATGTGAGTTTACACTGTGAGTAAGAACAAGTAAGATAACCATTAGGACATAAACGGATTCTTCAATGAACAAAACCTGGCCAGTTTGACACTACAATACAGTAATTCCTTATTGGTGTCTGCCAGCTTAATAATAATAATAATAATAATAATAATAATAATAATAATAATAATAGTTGTATTGATGCCTGTGCGCCTGTGTCCTCTGAATTTGACGTCACATACCACAGTGCAGCTTCTACTTTTAACAGTAGTGCGAACACACCCGAGCCCCGCTGGGTGGGCTCGGTTTGGTTCGGCTAAGCTCAGGTGTGCAAGTGTGAAGTGTCCTGAAATTGGTGCTGGATTAAGATATATTCATACCTTTTTTTTTACTGTTTCCCCTGTAGAGCGAGCGGGCGGGGCGTGGGAACGCTTGTTTTACACATTTAACTTAAAGTAATAATGCATTACAATTGGAAATCTACATTATCGTGAGTTTCTAGTCTCACCGGGAGACGGGAGACTTGGCAGGTATGGCGGCGTAGTGCAGCCAGAGCGGACCTGTATTGTGCCAAATAGTGTCATCAAAAGAAGTGTCGCAATTGCAGTCAGTGCGCATGCAAATTTATTTGCGCATGCCTAGTTTATTTTTTCTGCCTAATCTTGTCTGGCAAAGAATTGCATTTCAGTGGTTTTGTTCCAAACGTATACAGTACATCTTTAAGTCCTGTATAAAAAAATAACTGTTGCGGAGTATTTCAACCTTCATATATCTTAACTTTAATACCATTTTTTTTTTTAATATAACATATTTCTAAAAAAGTGTCAGTGAGAAGTATTTTTGCATCCTCAGCACATGATTACACACATTAAATGGTAAACTGATACAGTATTCTGCTCTGCTACAGTAGTAAATGCACAAATTAGCACTACAATGTCCTCTGATCTTCAAAAACAAAGAATGTAAAACAATTAAAGTATCAAATCAATACGGTTATACAATATATTGCACATTATGACTTGATTATTACAATTGTGCAACACTATCTGGCACAACACCGGAGCGTCACTCAGGGACTTTGTTTTTGTGGTGGGGAGATGCTCCTCTGTTTCATTTTGGTATTTGCACTTTCCTGGATCCCAGCTGCTTTAGGGTGTGCTGTCTCTACTACCTCCTGTCATTCCCTGTCAGACAGCTCACAGTGCACACACCCCAGTCATACAGCACAGGCATCTCTCTGCGGGAGATGTATTATTACAACTGATGGGGTTTCTACCCATAATTCATTGCATGTACTTGTTAGCTTTTGTACACAGGTTGGATTATAAATAACGTTGGCATTTCTGATGAAAAAGTTAAGTGCAAAGCCATGGTAAATGTATTATATAACTGATTTAACTGTGCTACATGAGATATCTGACATCTTTTTGCCAACCTCATAATCTCTGTAAATTGTTAGTAAGAGCTGAATTAATACAGCCTGGATCTTACCACTGTACCTCAAACAGATGTGATCATCTTGAAGAAACTGTCACTTCCATAGTACCACACCAAGTACAACCTACAGTATAAAACAGATCTCCCAATGTCATCAATGTTATACAGTGAAAACATCGTGCTGCGAGAAACAGTATGTGGGGAAAGGCACTAATGACCTGCACACTTGTTTCAGAAACCATACATCTGCCATAATTACCAAAAAGCTGGATCAACCTGCTGCAAAGCACTTCACCTCTCAAACCCATAGCCTTGACGTAAGACAGACTAAAGGCCTTACTTCCCCATGGGCTGAACCTGGAAGACAATGCCTCCTTTTAGGATAGAACTCCCCCACAGTACTGTCTGTGTCACAAGGTTCTTAGAACACTCACCTGTAAGTCACTGTGCCGCTTTCCAATTTAAACTACATCACTCTACCTGGCTATCTGAAGAAGGCGCGAAGCAGTGAGTTTTCAGTCTATCGATTACTTTTCTTCTTCATTGAGCAGTGGCGGCTGGTGGACAAAAACTGGGAAGGCAGACAAAAGGCAGAGGGCTTCGGGTCCCCTTAAGGCCGCCCATCAGCAGAAGAATATTATTGTTGTATTCTGACTGACAACACTTTTCATATCTTAACGTTTTACCCCAATTCAGCTGATAAACACATTTTCTCCACTAGTCAGCAGAGCAAAGAAAACAGTAGCCCATCATAGTTTATTCTAATAAACGTAACTGTTACACACTGCCAGTGTATGTTTAAAAATGCACTGTATACAACATTAATATAGCAAGACCAGGTCACTTGAACATACTTTGCATAAAATATTTTGTAAACAAAGTTGTTAAAGTAGGCGAAAGGCAGGCAAAAATCACAGACATCCTATCGACTTCATTTGCTAAACTTAAATACATGACCAAAAAAAAATGTTATATACCCATGGGCGTCCACAGAATTAATTCTAGTGGGGGGTTGGCAAGGTGTTTGAAAGTAGTCGGGTAACGTGGCTTTGTATTGCATAATAATTCTTCTAAGCCTCATTTACATTAACAACTCAGACCTCGTCTCGACACTTCCGTGGGAGGATGTCTCTCGGAGAAAATTAGAGGTAGTCTGTTTTTATTTGTTTATTTAAAAAAAAAAAAAAAAACACTTAACTGAACATACATTAAAGAAAATGCAACACAGATCTAAAGGTCAGTCTATTAATGTTCCCAAAAAACAGACAGAAACAGTAGGCCTACTCTTAATTCTAATAAAAAAGAAATATATACACTGCTGTGCAAAAGTCTTAGACATGTTGCATTTTTTACTCTGATGCATTATAAGCATCAACAACTTACTCAAAGCCTCCACTAGTGTTTTCTGCTATTATAACAACCTTGACTTGCATAAAGAAGGAAAAACATTGACTGAAATACCTTGCATCACTCGATTTTCAAGGCATGGTATCCGAAGCATAATCAACAAGTACAGAGGAACATCATCTTTAATTGACAAACCCAGGACTGGAAGACCCAAAAAGCTGTCTAACAAGGATAAGCAATACTTGAAGATAATATCCTTAAGGAATAGAAAGAAGACAAGCATTGAATTGACAACAGAACTGGCAGAAGGCACAGGTGTCGTTGGCCATCCATCAACAGTCCAAAGCACCTTTGACCATTGTTCCATAGTCCAATTTCTGTGTTCTTATATTATAGCCTTTTAGTCTTGTTCCCCTCTTAACAGAGGTATTCTTACTGCAACACATCCTTCAAGTCCTGATTTCTAGAGTGACCTTCGTACTGTTGACTTGATGGACAACGACACCTGTGCCTTCTGCCAGTTCTGTTGTCAATTATATATATATATATATATATATATATATATATATATATATATATATATATATATATATATATATATATTGTGATATTAAAAGAGTTTCGAAGGGGTCAGAGACAGCAGGTACAGGGAGTAACCCCGAGGAAGACGCAGCTTACGGTCCCCTGTGTAGTCAGGAAGACGCAGGCAGGACAGAAGTAAAAGACATAGACCAACTAGGAACTACATTTCCCAACAACAGGGAAAACCCACACTGCATGACGGGTAACAGCGACAGCTTTAAAAAGCTGCTGGAATCAGATGGGGGGGAGGGGGCAGTGAGAACAGGTGCACAAACGAGCCGTAGTACGGTGGATATACCAAACCTACACGAAAGTGGACAGCTGCATTGGGCGCGAGAGTGTGACATTATCCAGTGGTAAAACAGAGGAATACAATTATAGCCTTGTTCCTAAAAAGCGGTACAGTGTATTGTGGCACTACATTGAAGCAACCCTGTCGACTACCATTGTCACCAGACGGATACAACATTTGTTTCTAAAGCGGTACAGTGTATGGTTGTTCTACATTGAAGCAACACGGCGGACTACAATCTTCCCTGCATCGGAGCAACGCAGAGAACACGGACTCCTGTGTAGTGAGTACGCTGTGTTTTCCCCTTTTATTCTCGGAGATATTGAAGTACAGGACTTGTGTGTGTTTACAAATAGATAGGGTGCTTAAGGACTGTAACAAAAGCCCACAGACAGGGCAATGTTTTGAACCAGGAGAACTGTGTGCATCTGGAAGTAATTAACAGCGTAATAAAACGCAGGGACGCAAAAAGGTTATTTAAAAAGAAACTCAACTTTATTTTATGTCCGGGGGATAGTGGAACCTGCAACAGAAGAAAGGCGAGAGTTAGAGAAAGCTCATTGCTCACTGTTTGAACAACGTTATTCATTCTAATCTACCCAGCAGTATTGTTGTTTACCTTCACGAAAGGTTGGCTGGGTGTTGGAGCCGTACACTTCCGCCATGCACCTCCGGGGGCAGTCGGGAATACAAACCTGGTAGTAGAGGACGTAGACGACCCCGACCTCACAGCGCCATCTGGTGGAAGCTCGCGACAACCTGGGAAAAGAGAAAGAAACCACAATACCAAGCCAACACCGAAGGAACTTGGATACAACAAGCAACTACTTACCTGAGGGTCTCTATCCAAAAAGGGAGTCCTGGACTGTGTTTATTTGATTCTGATTATTATTTGTCTTGATAACTGGAACTTCTGTGTGTTCGTTTTATTGAAGAAAAGAGAAATAGGAAAACCATTAAAACAGAATTTTCCCTTGACCTGGGTCCCTGTCACGTCCTTCTGCACCAAAACAGACACTGCTTGCACGTCTCATACTTACGTGGACTGTACTGGTTCACAATATACTATACATACACAGTGCCGTGAAAAAGTATTTGCCCGTGAAAAATTTGTATTTTCTGATTTTCTGCATTTAAGAAAGTTTACAAATGAGAGGAGGCCATTTAGCCCATCTTGCTCGTTTGGTTGTTAGTAGCTTATTGATCCCAGAATCTCATCAAGCAGTTTCTTGAAGGATCCCAGGGTGTCGGCTTCAATAACATTACTGGGAAGTTGGTTCCAGACCCTCAATTCTCTGTGTAAAAAAGTGCCTCCTATTTTCTGTTCTGAATGCCCCTTTATCTAATCTCCATTTGTGGCCCCTGGTCCTTGTTTCTTTTTTCAGGTCAAAAAAGTCCCCTGGGTCGACATTGTCTATACCTTTTAGGATTTTGAATGCTTGAATCAGATCACTGCGTAGTCTTCTTTGTTCAAGACTGAATAGATTCAATTCTTTTAGCCTGTCTGCAGACGACATGCCTTTTAAACCCGGGATAATTCTGCTTGCTGTTCTTTGCACTCTTTCTACAGCAGCAATTCCCTTTTTGTAACGAGGTGACCAGAACTGAACACAATATTCTAGGTGAGGTCTTACTAATGCATTGTAAAGTTTTAACATTACTTCCCTTGATTTAAATGCAACACTTCTCACAATATATCAAAGCATCTTGTTGGCCTTTCTTATAGCTTCCCCACATTGTCTAGATGAAGACATTTCTGAGTCAACAAACTCCTAGGTTTTTTTCATAGATTTTTTGCACACTTTTCACATTGTAGTTGGTCAGATTTTTTTGTGGGTTGTAGTAGTATATAGAGGGAGTCTGAGAGAAAAAATGACACCAAAGTTTGGTGCTTCTTTCATTTGTTTGGTGTGCAAGGTAAACAAACATGCAATCTTCAGGTGTGAAAAACTTATTGACGCCCCCCTTAGTTAACTCAACCAAATTAAAGGGATAATTAGGGTCAGCTGTTTGAGTACTTTGGTTAACAACCAGGCCTGATTTGGGCCAGCCCTACCCAATATAAATCTGACTGACTTCGGCCCTTACCATCAGAGTGAAGTTGTCAGCACACAGGTTCTAGAGGCACATCATGCCACAAACAAAAGAAATTCCTGAAGACCTCCAGAAAAAAAGTTGTTGATGCCTATTAGTCTGGAAAGGGTTACAAAGCCATTTCTAAGGCTCTGGGGCTCCACTGAACCACAGTCAGAGCCATATTGTCCCAATGGAGAAAGTTTTGGACAGTAGTGAATCTTCCCAGGAGTGGCCATCCTGCCAAGATCTCTCCAAGAGCAAGGCATAACATCATCCAGGAAGTCACAAAGAACCCTATAACAACATCCAGGGATCTGCAGGCTTCTCTTGCCTCGGCTAAGGTCAGTGTTCATGACTCCACCATCAGAAAGACACTGGGCAAAAATGGGATTCATGGCAGAGTAGCAAGGCGGAAACCATTGCTCACTAAGAAGAATATAAATGCTCGTCTCAAGTTTGCCAAAAAGCACCTGGATGATCCTCAAGAGTTCTTGAACAATGTTCTATGGACAGATGAGTCAAAAGTGGAACTTTTTGGCCGACATGGGTCCCGTTATGTCTGGCGAAAACCAAACACTGCATTCCACAGTAAGAACCTCATACCAACGGTCAAACATGGTGGTGGTAGTGTCATGGTTTGGGGATGCTTTGCTGCATCAGGACCTGGACGCCTTGCCATCATTGAAGGAACCATGAATTCTGCTCTGTATCAGAGAATTCTACAGGAGAATGTCAGGCCATCCGTCTGTGAGCTGAAACTGAAGCGCAGCTGGGTCATGCAGCAAGACAATGATCCGAAACACACAAGCAAGTCTACATCAGAATGGTTGAAGAACAAGAAATTTTAAGTTTTGGAATGGCCTAGTCAAAGTCCAGACCTAAACCCCATTGAGATGTTGTGGCAGGACCTGAAACAAGCAGTTCATGCTCGAAAACCCACAAATGTCACTGAGTTGAAGCAGTTCTGCAAGGAGGAGGGCCAAAATTCCTCCACGGCGCCAGAGAGACTAATCAATAACTACAGGAAGCGTTTGGTTGCAGTTATTGCTGCTAAAGGTGGCGTAACCAGTTATTGAGTCTAAGGGGGCGATTACTTTTTCACACGGGGCATTGGGTGTTGCATAACTTTCTTTAATAAATAAAAGAAATATGTATCAAACTTGTGTTATTTGTTCACACAGGGTCCCTTTTATCTAATATTAGGTTTTGGTTGAAGATCTAATAACATTCAGTGTCAAGAATATGTAAAAATGCAGAAAATCAGACAGGGGGCAAATACTTTTTCACGGCACTGTATATATATATATATATATATATATATATATATATATATATATATATACACAGACGTGTCAAATTTGTTGGTACCCCTCCACAAAAAACGAAGAATGCACAATTTTCTCTGAAATAACTTGAAACTGACAAAAGTAATTGGCATCCACCATTGTTTATTCCATATTTAATAGAAATCAGACTTTGCTTTTGATTTTTTATTCAACATAATATTGTAAATAAGAAAACAAATGAAAATGGCATGGACAAAAATGATGGGACCACTAACCTAATATTTTGTTGCACAACCTTTAGAGGCAATCACTGCAATCAAACGTTTTCTGTAGCTCTCAATGAGACTTCTGCACCTGTTAACAGGTAGTTTGGCCCACTCTTCCTGACCAAACTGCTCCAGCTGTCTGAGGTTTGATGGGTGCCTTCTCCAGACTGCAAGTTTCAGCTCTTTCCATAGATGTTCGATAGGATTCAGATAAGGACTCATAGAAGGCCACTTCAGAATAGTCCAATGTTTTGTTCTGCTTTTAGCTGTGTGTTTTGGGTCATTATCCTGTTGGAGGACCCATGACCTGCGACTGAGACAGAGCTTTCTGACACTGGGCAGCATGCGTTTCGCCCAGAATGCCTTGATAGTCTTGAGATTTCATTGTGCCCTGCACAGATTCAAGGCACCCTGTGCCAGGCGCAGCAAAGCAGCCCCAAAACATAACCGAGCCTCCTCCATGTTTCACTGTAGGTATGGTGTTCTTTTCTTTGAAAGCTTCATTTTTTCGTCTGTGAACATAGAGCTGATGTGACTTGCCAAAAAGCTCCAGTTTTGACTCATCTGTCCAAAGGACATTCTCCCAGAAGGATTGTGGCTTGTCAATATGCATTTTAGCAAATTCCAGTCTGGCTTTTTTTATGTTTTTTTTCTGTCAAAAGTGGAGTCCTCCTGGGTCTTCTTCCATGGAGCCCACTTTAAGCTCAAAAAGCGACGGATGGTGCGATCAGAAACTGACGTACCTTCACCTTGGAGTTCAGCTTGTATCTCTTTGGCAGTTATCCTTGGTTCTTTTTTCTACCATTTGTACTATCCTTCTGTTCACTCTGGGGTCGATTTTCCTCTTGCGGCCGCGCCCAGGAGGTTGGCTACAGTTCCATGGACCTTAAACTTCTTAATATTTTGCAACTGTTGTCACAGGAACATTAAGCTGCTTGGAGATGGTCTTGTAGCCTTTACCTTTACCATGCTTGTCTATTATTTTCTTTCTGATCTCCTCAGACAACTCTCTCCTTTGCTTTCTCTGGTCCATGTTCAGTGTGGTGCACACAATGATACCAAACAGCACAGTGACTACTTTTCTCCATTTAAATAGGCTGAATGACTGATTACAAGATTGGAGACATGTGTGATACTAATTAAAGAAACTAATTAGTTTGAAATATCACTATAATCCAATTATTTATTATCTTTTCTAAGGGGTACCAACAAATGTGTCCAGGCCATTTTAGAATATCTTTGTAGAATAAGCAATAATTCATCTCTTTTCACAGCTTCTTTGCTTTATTCTATGACATACCAAAGGCATGCAAGTATACATGATAAAATAGCTTTTAATTTCATCACTTTTCAGGAGGAATGAAGCATTATTTCAATGAGCTGTAAGGGTACCAACAAATTTGAGCACGTCTGTATATATATATAGATAGTATGTTTCACTTCTTCCGGTAGAACGTCTGGAACCTCTTCCTTGGATTGTGTTTTTTCCGTCTCGTCTTCGTCATCTGCTTCATTGCTCTTTTCATCTTGATATCATTTTCTGTAAAAGTCTTCAACTCTCTTCAAAATCAATGATCGCTAAAATCAGTTTTTTCGCAGACTATTAGTCTTTGTTTTGCTTTCTTCAAGCTTCAGTTGTTTTCAATGGTTTTCTCTACCAACCTACAGTTGAACGACCATATATCTCAGTAATGCGCTTTCTTACTGTCTTGCAGAGCTCAAAATATTCAATTTTTGACTTCAGAGTGACTGTTTGTTTCATTTCCCTTATTTTCATTAGGTCATTTGTCTTGTGTGATCTTCTGGTCACATTTTGTATTCTGTATTCCAACGATGGTTTTTCCTGTCTCTGCAATTACTTCATCTTTTTGCAGATCTTGAAGCGCACTGAATCTATTCTTCAGTTCCAGTTGAAGCACCAGGCTTCGCTTCTGGAGCATTTCTACATTGATTGTGTTGGATTTCATCATCACGAGTTTCGCTCTCTCCAGTGCTGTGTGCAGGTGTATTTTGCATCTTACAAGTCTGTGGTCACTTCCTGTGTTAAAATTGAAGACAGTAAAGGCACCCGGAGAAGATGGCATAAAGATTGACATTGTGAAAGAAGGAGGTGAATAACTGTCACAAAGACGGCCGGAGTGGGTGGCGTCAGACCAGAAGCAGGAAATAAACAGACAGAGATGTGGAGTTTGGTGAAGCTGAGCGAATGCTTTCGCTCAGCATTTAATAAACAGAACAGAAAATAAAAGGTTTGAAACAAAAACACAGGACACTGCACTCGAGCCAACACAAAAAAAGACAAACAAAACGGACTAGACAGACAAACACGGTGAGCAGATACGTTTAACTATTATTTATTATTATTATTATTACCTCCGTCTCCAATCCCGTTCTCCACTCACTGAACACCCAACCCCGAGTGAAAGAAACGTGCATCTATATATACTGTTGTGCTGGGATTCAATTACTAATTAATTATTCACTTGAATCCCAGCACGTGAATTCATTACGTGCAACCCCGTGCTCACATATTACATTTAACCAGCACGTGAAGTGATTTGTGCCCTCCTCGTGCCTAAATACAAATCTACATTTTTAACTCACACGTGAAACACAGACCCGTTTATATCCCGTGTACCAATGACTATACACCAACATTAACACACGCACTCACCATACAACACATAATATGCACACAGGGGCGGGGCACATTGCCACATATACCCCCCCTGTGCAAAGCACACATGGCCTCAACGGCCACCTCCCCCCTTAAAAATCCAGCAGTCCAGTTCAAAGTCTCGGGCTGGGAAGGGAGGCTTCAGTGGGCCCACTCCTGCAGCGAAATTGCTGCGGGGGATGCTGGTCTCCTGACCTCTCCCCCTTTCTTCGTAGCCGGTAGCTCCCCTTGGTGGGGCTCCGACCACAGTACTTCCGGCAGCGAAGAAGCTGCAGTGGGAGCAGGTCTCCGACCTCTCCCACGATCTCCGCAGCGAAACTGCTGCAGTGGGAGCAGGTCTCCTGACCTCCCCACGATCTCCGGCAGCGAAACTGCTGCAGTGGGAGCAGGTCTCCTGACCTCCCCCACGATCTCCGGCAGTGAAACTGCTGCAGTGGGAGCAGGTCTCCTGACCTCTCCCACGATCTCCGGCAGCAAAACTGCTGCAGTGGGAGCAGATTTCTTGACCTCCCCCACCTTCTTCGTGGCCGGCAGCTCCCCTTGGTGGGGTTCCGGCCACAGTACTTCCTGCTGCGATGCGGAGCAACAGGCAGCCCCAGGCGATGCGGAGCGGCTGGCAACCCCAGGCGATGCGGAGCGGCTGGCAACCCCAGGCGATGCGGAGCGGCTGGCAACCCAAGGCGATGCGGAGCGGCTGGCAACCCAAGGCGATGCGGAGCGGCTGGCAACCCCAGGCGATGCGGAGCGACGGGCAGCCCCAGGCGATGCGGAGCGACGGGCAGCCCCAGGCGATGCGGAGCGACGGGCAGCCCCAGGCGATGCGGAGCGACGGGCAGCCCCAGGCGATGCCAGACAGGCATCCTTGGGCGGCGTGGCAAGCATCCTTGGGCGGCGTGGCAGGCATCCTTGGGCGGCGAGGCAGGCATCCTTGGGTGAAGCGAGGCAGGCATCCTTGGGCGGCGAGGCAGGCATCCTTGGGCGGCGAGGCAGGAGTCAGGACAAGCTGGGGTGCGGGTGTTGGCCCTCTTCCGACCTCTGCGGCCGGGCGGTTCTTCCCGTGCTTCCCTCAGCAGCCTATGCAAGGGCTGCTGAGGACCGCCAGCATCTAATCCTGATCCTTCTGGTGAAGGGAGAGGCAGCTCTGCTCCTCTCCCCTGATGGTGATGGGAGGCAGAGGCAGCCCCGCCTCCTCCTCGTGATGGTGGGGAAAGTGATACCAGCAGGCATTCATCCTCTGCTGGTGGGGAAGTGATACCAGCAGGTATTCATCCTCTGCTGGTGGAAAGGGACCCAGCAGGTATTCACCCTCTGCTGGTGGAGGTGGCGGAGGCAGAGGCAGCTCCTGCTGCTCTGCTCCTTGCGGTGGAGGCAGAGGCAGCTCCTGCTGCTCTACTCCTGGAGGTGACGGAGGCAGAGGCAGCTCCTGCTGCTCTGCTCCTGGAAGTGGCGGAGGCAGAGGCAGCTCCTGCTCCTCTGCTCCGGCGGAGGCAGAGGCAGCTCCTGCTGCTCTGCTCCTAGTGGAGGAAACGGTGGAGGTGGCGGAGGCAGAGGCAGCTCCTGCTCCTCTTCTCCTGGTGGTGGTGGAGGCAGAGGCAGCTCCTGCTGCTCTGCTTCTAGTGGCGGAAGCGGTGGAGGTGGGAGCAGCGTGTCTCTCCTGACATTGCAGGGGACTGGTATGGCTCTGCCTCTCTGCAGGGGACTGTGGTGGAGGCAGTGGCGATGGGGCTGATGCTGGCCACTCAGAGGGAGGCTGTGGCGGTGCTGGCTCCCTCTGCTGTGGCGGCTGGGCTGGTGTGTGCCGTGCTCCTTCAGCAGCATAAATAGAGGCTGCTGGGGACACCAGCATCCTGCCCTTCTCCCCCCCAGAAAAATTCAGGGGGTTGAGCCTGTAACTCCTCCCCTTCTGGCTCTTGGGACGGCAGCAGCAGGTGAACCAACAGGCATGCTTCCTCTGCTGGTGGACACTGGGACAGCAGGCCTTGTTCCTCTGCTGGTGTAGATGGGGACAGCAGGCATTGTTCTTCTGCTGGTCGAGGTGGAACCAGCAGGCATTCTCCCTCTGCTGGCAGCTTGGGTCCTAGGGCTGTGGAAGCCCCGACTTCCCTCTCTTCGGGCCGTGGACGCACCGACTCCTCCCTTTTGGGCTGTGGACGCACCGACTCCTCCCTTTTGGGCTGTGGACGCACCGACTCCTCCCTTTTGGGCTGTGGACGCACCGACTCCCCCCCTCTTGGGCTTAGGGCGCCTCGGGCTCCCCCACTCAGACGTTCGGGCTCCTCCCACTCAGGCGTAGGACGTTCGGGCTCCTCCCACTCAGGCGTAGGACGTTCGGGCTCCTCCCACCCAGGTGCAGGACGTTCGGGCTCCTCCTCCCCTGGCTCCTGCTCTGGGCAGTCCTCGTCCTCATGCCCATAGGCAATGCACATGGTGCACCACCTTGGCTCCCTCTGCTTCCTCCTCACTTTTCCCCCTCTCTGCCTCCTTCTCCTCACCTTCCTCATTTGGGCTGGTTCCTCCTCCTCTTCCTGGAAGGGGCAGACAGCCACCGTGTGCCCATACACCCCGCAGGCAAGGCACCAGCCTTGGTCCTCCAACCTTCCGAGGAGCTCCTCCAGGTCCCTGCAACCGTCTCTCCAGCCTTCCATTTTTATTTTATTTTTATTTATTTATTTTTTTTTTCCCACAAAAAAACTGCGGTTTCCGCTCTGGCTTGAGTCCTGGAGGCGCTGTTGATCCCTCTTCTGGACACCACGTGTCACAAAGACGGCCGGAGTGGGTGGCGTCAGACCAGAAGCAGGAAATAAACAGACAGAGATGTGGAGTTTGGTGAAGCTGAGCGAATGCTTTCGCTCAGCATTTAATAAACAGAACAGAAAATAAAAGGTTTGAAACAAAAACACAGGACACGGCACTCGAGCCAACACAAAAAAAGACAAACAAAACGGACTAGACAGACAAACACGGTGAGCAGATACGTTTAACTATTATTTATTATTATTATTATTACCTCCGTCTCCAATCCCGTTCTCCACTCACTGAACACCCAACCCCGAGTGAAAGAAACGTGCATCTATATATACTGTTGTGCTGGGATTCAATTACTAATTAATTATTCACTTGAATCCCAGCACGTGAATTCATTACGTGCAACCCCGTGCTCACATATTACATTTAACCAGCACGTGAAGTGATTTGTGCCCTCCTCGTGCCTAAATACAAATCTACATTTTTAACTCACACGTGAAACACAGACCCGTTTATATCCCGTGTACCAATGACTATACACCAACATTAACACACGCACGCACCATACAACACATAATATGCACACAGGGGCGGGGCACATTGCCACAATAACTCACAAAAATACTGTCGCATATTTTTACAGATTGTATTAAGCAAAAGAAAGTGACAAACAACTGGAACAACGCATTGATGATACTTTTGCATAAGATAGGAGATAAAGAAGACCTCAAGAACTACAGACCAATTAGCTTATTTCCTATAATCTACAACATTTTTACCAATATACTTACCAACAGACTTCAAGATAAATTTGACTCGGCACAATCAAATTAGCAAGCAGGATTCAGAAGTGGATTTAGCACAATGGATCATCTTCAAGTTGTACTGCAAGTGATTCAAACCAGCAACGAGTACAAACTACCACTTTGCTTGGGATTCATCGACTATGGAAAAGGCAACGGAGAACCAATGTGAGAAATCAACAGAAGAGCAAAAATGGGCTGGAGTGCCTTTGGAAGATTAAGCATGGTTCTGAAAGGGAAACTACCCTTATGCCTCAAGAGGAAAGTCTTCAACCAATGTGTGCTGCCAGTGCTATTACAGATGCGAAACCTGGACCCTCAATGCAAAAATGACTCAAATTACAAACAACTGAACTGATTACAGAAAGATGCATGCTGGGAATAACAAGAAGAGACAGGAAAAGGAAGGAATGGATAAGAGCGCAAACAAAAGTATGTGATGTTATTATAAGAGTGAAAAAACTGAAATGGCCGTGGGCTGGACATGTAGCAAGAAGAACAGACCATCACTGGATCAGGGAGATATTAGACTGGATCCCAGAGATATAAAGCGACCAAGAAGAAGACCTCCAGGAAGTTGGCAAGATGAAATTAGGAAACATGCCAGAGCAACGTGGATGAGGGACGCAGCAGACAGGCTTTTGTGGAAGAATCTTGGGGAGGTATTCATCCAGCAGTGGATATAAAAAGGCTGAAGATGTACCGCCATCTGTGTTAGTTTCAGTGCTGACTCCGGGGACCGTGCCAAATGCTTGCGAGGCGAATCAAACAGCTGTTTCTCTGAGCAGTACAACCGCTGAACAGCTGTCGCTACATGCCCTCCACATTGCAGAACAAACGAGGAATTATGAGGCGCCGTTAGGGACATAATTCAAACTGACACCTCATACACTACACACTGAAATTGCAAGCGGTACACACTGAAATCTCATACACTACATGGTGAAATCGCATACACTACACACTGAAATCTCATACACTACATGGTGAAATCGCATACACTACACAGTGAAATCGCATACACTACACAGTGAAATTGCATACACTACATACTGAAATCGCATACACTACATACTGAAATCTTGAAACCTCACACTACATACTGAAATCTTGAAACCTCATTCACTACATGGTGAAATCTCATACACTATATAGTGAAATCGCATACACTACATGGTGAAATCGCATACACTACATGGTGAAATCGCATACACTACACAGTGAAATCGCATACACTACACAGTGAAATTGCATACACTACATACTGAAATCGCATACACTACATACTGAAATCTTGAAACCTCACACTACATACTGAAATCTTGAAACCTCATTCACTACATGGTGAAATCTCATACACTATATAGTGAAATCGCATACACTACATGGTGAAATCGCATACACTATATAGTGAAATCGCATACACTACATGGTGAAATCGCATACACTACATGGTGAAATCGCATACACTACATCGTGAAATCGCATACACTACATCGTGAAATCGCATACACTACATGGTGAAATCGCATACACTACACAGTGAAATCGCATACACTACATCGTGAAATCGCATACACTACACAGTGAAATCGCATACACTACATCGTGAAATCGCATACACTACACACTAAAATCTCATACACCGCCTGTTTAAATTGGCAAAACAATTATAACAACGATTTTGAAAGTCAAAGCCTTTGTTTTGGTAGTAACGGTGTAGAATATTTTTCCCCCTGAAAATGAAGATTACACTATGTAACACAATTTTTGTTCCTGGGTAGTAAGTGTTATTTCCTAATTGCTTATGCCTCAAAAGTATAGAAAATGGCTATTATTCCCCACAAACTTTGCTTTTGTGACCAGGACAGTGATATTTTGAAATTTACCTATTTCCAATGAGAAAACGGGCGAATTTGTGTCTTTTCGTTCACATAAAGTCAGAAAAAAACAACATATGAATCCAAATTAACATGTATTTATACTAAAGTAATACAAAAATGACTACAAAAGATTTAGAAGTGAGTAGTTTTTCGAGATTTACGATTATACTGTAAATCACTTTCACGAATCAGCCCCCAAATGTAGTGTCCCATCATGTTCTCGTTATACTGTCCATGGTAGCAGCGTTCAAAGTCCAGTATATCCTGGTGGAAGCGCCGCCTTGCTCCTCCGAGTACGCCCCATGTTCTCCTTGAATTTATCAAGATGAGCATCAAGGATATGGACTTTGAGGGACATCCTACAGCCCATTGTGCTGTAGTTCTTCACCAGAGTCTCAACCAGCTCCACATAGTTTTCGGCCTTGTGATTGCCCAGGAAGCCCCGAACCACTGCGACAAAGCTGTTCCAAGCCGCTTTCTCCTTACTAGTGAGCTTCTTGGGAATTCATTGCACTCCAGGATCTTCTTTATCTGTGGTCCGACGAAGACACCGGCTTTGACCTTTGCCTCAGACAGCTTAGGGAAGAAGTCTTGAAGGTACTTGAAGGCTGCTGACTCCTTATCTAGAGCTCTGACAAATTGTTTCATAAGGCCCAATTTGATGTGCAGTGGTGGCATCAGCACCTTCCGGGGTCCACCAGTGGCTCCCACTTGACGTTGTTCCTCCCCACAGAGAACTCGGTCCGCTGTGGCCAGTCCCGCCTGTGGTAGTGCGCCTTGGTGTCCCTGCTGTCCCAAAGGCAAAGATAGCAGGGAAACTTGGTAAAACCGCCTTGGAGACCCATCAGGAATGCCACCATTGCAGCCTCTTGATGCCATCTCAGAAAAATGCAGATATGTATCCACTTAGGCAGCTGGAACTAAACTGAACTGGTGGGCTTAAGGCCCCTGTATTTATACTACTATTTATATTACTGGAAAGTTCTAGAAAGTTCTAGAAAGTTCTAGAAAGTTCTAGAAGTTACTCCAAGTTTACTCAGCACTGAATCTATCTGGAATGTTCTGGAAAATAGGTAAATTTCAAAATATCACTGCCCTGGTCACAAAAGCAAAGTTTGTGGGGAATAATAGCCATTTTCTATACTTTTGAGGCATAAGCAATTAGGAAATAACACTTACTACCCAGGAACCAAAAAAAAAAAAAAAAAAAATTGTTACACGGTGTTATCTTTTGTTTGAGTTGTGCTTTCATACATTCCCTTTTGACAAAACATGTGAAAAGCAATGAAGAGGATATTGTGAATTCCTTTAATGGAATACTCTGTTGCCTTGAACACATAACAAGGCACGACTTCAACAATGAAATCATTATTTTGGAGCGTCTACACAGGGATCTTGAAGACCAGACAAGAATAGTAAGTTCAATGCTTTCTGTGTGCAATTCTTTCACTGGTGAACCGGAACATACACAAGAACTTATTTGTATTCTAGAAATGATTTACAACACTTTTCGTCTTTCTCTAAATGAATATGAAACCAGACCGCTCTGTCCTGCCAATGCATCTTTCCGTCTACCCACACCCCCAACGTTAGAACTGGGGCTGTGGGTCGACCTCGATACTGCATTTCACGAGAACAAATAAATCATTGCATATCCCTTGGATTCAGTTGGTTGTCAAAGTATTGCTGCATGTTTTGGAATACACCGGCGTACTCTTTTTAGACTCAGACACCGTCTGAGAATTCAACCACAGTCATTTTCTGCTATTTCCAACCATGATTTGAATCGTGAGATATTTAATATACTACAAAATACACCCAACGCTGGGGAAACATATGTGCTTGGAAGTCTAAGAGGACGTAATCTCAGTGTTCAGCATTGTCGTGTAAAGCAGAGTATTCGAGATGTTGACCCCGTTGGGAGAGCTTTCAGACGATGTATGGCAATTCGAAGACGGATTTATAATGTACAAAGTCCTAACCAGCTGTGGTATGTAACCCTTTTAAGTTTTAAATGTCTTAATAAATATTGTAATTATTTCAAACATTTGGGGGGTCCTACTAATTACCCCAAAGTACCCCAGAGTTACCACAAAGTACCCCAGAGTTACCACAAAGTACCCCACAGTTATCCCAAAGTACCACAAAGTTACCACAAAGTACCCCAAATTTACCCTGAAGTACCCCAAAGTACCCGTTACCCCAAAGTACCTCAAAGTTACCACAAACTAACCCCAAAGTTACCACAAAGTACCACAAACAATCCTTAAATAACATAAACAATAATGCATTTTACTCTTAGAAAATCATGCATGCTAAATTAATATAACAGACACAAAACATATATATATATAATTTGAGGCGATATACTTTATTGCCTTGCAGGGAAGTACTTTACAATAACAAAACTTGTTTTTTGAACATGTTAATAGCAATGAGGATAACTAAAGGTAACTTTATTAATGTTTTTTTATATAGCACAGGTAATGAAAATAAACATAGAGAACTTCACAACATCAGGTAATGTACTATATTAGCAAAAGACTCACACACTGTTAACTATAAATGACACAGCTATTTCTGTACCACCAGCAGTAAGATTTTCACTATATCAATGCTTATTTCCATTACCTGTGTTATATAAAAAATCCATTAATGAAGTTACGTTTAGTTTATATAAATGTTTTAAAACAAACACTTTATTGCACTGAAACTTAGTAAAGTACATCGGCTCAAATGATACAAATGCATTGTTGTTTATGCTATTTAAAAATTGCTTGTGGTATTTTGTGGTAATCTGTGGTAATTAGTAGGACCGAGCAAGAATGCTGCCGACAATTACTCCTTATATATATAGCCTCCAAATGAAAAATAATTATAATACAATTTTTCATATTTTTTTTAATAAGCAAAAATGCTGCAGGACCAAGACAAAACTGTCCAGACGGGGCATAAAAGGGGTCTGATCTTCCTAACACCTACATCAAATGGTTAGCCTTTTACCTCCCCATTGTCCACATATAAAAATAATTATCATTATAGCAGTTTCCCTGTTTTTTTAAAAACACATTTTAATGCTTCCGGACGAAACAATACTAATTATCAATTTTCCAAGTTCTGTTTCTTGTTGCTGAAAGAACAGCTCCATGTGTCAAGAAAATCTGCAGACCAGCAGGAATATACGAAGTTAGGAACCAACGCAAGTAATGCAAGAAAATTAAGCTTTACTGTCTCTGCGCCCCTCATATGCAATTTATGTAACCGTTGTCATCATCATCATCATCATAATAATAATAATAATAATTAATAATAATAATAATACAGACAGAACGACAGTCCAGTATCAGCTACTAAACCCTCTGGACTGGCCCGGACAGGGATAACACACAACAAAAAACCATAGGTGATTCAAGAATAATTATTTTTGATAATTATGGATGGCAATTACAGTATTTGATTGACATATGATATGTGATATTAAGATTTAATTAAGTGCCTCGTCCAGGCAGTTTGGTCTTGGTCCAGTTTTTACCTATTCCCATATTGGACTTTATAACACTGAAGAAGACACATCCAAATGCCAGAGAGACAAATGTTTTTCAGTATTATACAATATTTGGCTTTTAAAAAACAGGTACAGTAATAATATTGATATTACATTAAAAAAAAAAACTATTTTGTACATAAATGTTTTTATAAGATGAGTTGATTGTTTTTTTTCTGACCTGTTTCAGACACATAGATAGCAACCACAAGCTTATCAGCTGGAGGATGGTATTTCATGGATGTATAGATGGCTATAGTCGAACTATAATATATCTTCAATGCCTTGAAAACAATAGAGCATCTAGTGTCCTATCTCTTTTCTGCAATGGAGTTTGCAATTTTGGAATGCCATCAAGAGTGCGTGGTGACCAAGGCATGGAAAATGTGGAAGTGGCACGATATATGTTACAAAGAAGAGGCCTGAATCGTGGAAGCTTCATAACCGGTCGCAGTGTACACAACCAAAGGATTGAAAGACTGTGGTCTGAACTTAACAGAGTAGTTTCGTCCTACTTCATCAGTTTATTTATGTTCATGGAAGAGCACAACATACTTGATTCTCTTAATGAGCTCAATTTGTTTAGTCTGCATTATGTGTACTTACCAAGAATTCAAAGGGCAACAACAGAATTTGTATCTCAGTGGAACAATCACGGCCTTTCCACACAAGGAGTACATTCTCCCCTTCAGTTGTGGCACAGAGGTGTTCTGCAGCAGCTGGGCTCTAACCATCCTGCCATAGACAGAATTTTTGACCAGGATGGGGAGGCATTTGGCATAGATGAAGACGGTCCACTACCTGACCTCCAGACAAATAATAATGTGGTAATTCCAGAAAACAGCCTTAATTTAAGTAAAGATATTAATAATGATATTCATCAATTAATTGATCCTCTGGCCAGAGATGGCAATCATGGTATTGAATTATTTAGAACACTTTGCAATTTTCTTGAGAGCAGAACACTGTATCCTTAATGAGCAGCTGGCTTTGTTGGTATCCAATCTTTTTGCATGTATTTCTGGGAACTAATATACTGTTACTTGTTGTGGTAAAAGGGGCAAATATCTAGCAACACTAACACTATTTTTAAGTGTGTTGGTGGTTATTTGACCTTCAAAACCAACAATGAAGTTCAAAGAACAGCAGTAGGAGTGTAGTTGTTATTTCATAATACAGCAATTCCTTCTGTGGAAAACCCTTTTTTGGTTCATATGGTGAAATTACATCTAAAATGTTATATTCCATCAGGCATTTCTTAAAGTGAGACTAAACTAAAAAACATAACTCTCTTTACATGTGTTTGAAAAATCTGGAAAGTATAAAGTATACATTGTTTGGTAAGCAGCATACATTTCCTAGATGAGTTTGACCAAATATTTAAACTAATTATAACAAATTAGTATGACAGATTCTAATCAGTAATTAAGCCACATAAAGTGATGTTATAAACAATACAAAAAGAGTATTCATTACATTCTCTATCGGTATTATCATTGAAGACATGTGCAAACCTTTGTTACCCGATTACGCTTTTTACTATTCTACAAAATGAACAGTCCAGCTCAGAAATAATTTAAGGTCATACGATATACAGTATATATATATATATATATATATATATATATATATATATATATATATATATACATATACACACACATATATATATATAAAATGTTACAGAACATGCCTGATCAGTTAAAGCAACTGGGTCTTTTGAGAGTTTTTTTTTTTTTTTTTTTTGTATTGAGTGAGAAAAAAATTCAAGATTGAAATTTCACTGTTTATTACTTGAAGGTTTGTAAAAATACAATTAAAACATTTTCACTGTTTAACTGTTGCATTTGTAATTGTACTGGATACTGGTTTGTTATAAACTTAGTTGCAGTCAAAACTTTACTAACAAGAACTAGATATTTCTCAACAGTTTCATTACACCACTTTTCTTAACGATATCTGCAACGGTGGGAAAACATCAACATTCATTAATTCATTAATTCATAACACGCAGGGATATATAATCCTAGATGTTTCCGAACCACGCTATTTGTTCTTCTAGGTGTTCATGCATATTAGTAAAAACAAGTAAGTTGCGATACAAATACTGAGAAACTGGCAGTCTACTAAAAATAACCTCACTCCACAAACTGCCAAAGTGCAAGTTCTACCCAATTCCAAAGCCTTGAGTATTGCAAATGGCAAAGTACATATTTGTTTTAAAATTTTCATAATTCTCTAAAAGAGGCAAACGCAGACAATTGACACAGGTGTTGGCAATGGGAAACTTGGCTGCACATCTTGTGGATGAAGGAACTCTAAAGATGGCTCAGGACAAAATCCAACTGGTGGAACTGTGCTGGACCCAGTAGCAAATGCAAGAATGCATTCTAGACTTGATTCAGTGTTCACCTCTGAAAATAAAACATGTAAATAGTATTGGTTAAGGCTTGTATGTCTATGCTAAAATAAAAACAGCATATTCTCTGGCCTTTTGTACAGAGGAAGATAGTAGCTTAGGGTTTTAAAAGCTGACTGGCATCTTTACTCAAAGTAAAGAACTTTGCAGTTCACTGCTATTTGTATAATGTAAAAAGAAAAACTTCCTGCAGCCACAAAAACTCGATCTGAGCAATATTTGCAAAAGAGGCATTGGTGTTAAGTTTACAAACATAGAACGACCATCTAATAATTTAAAAGAGAGATGTACAGATAATGGTTAAAGTTGTATGACAGAACAATATTTAGAAGCTTGCAAACTAGTGAGTGATGAAACGTTAAGGCCACCAACCCCCCAAAAAAAAAAGAATTTAAACCAAATGCGAGACTTGCCTTCTGCATCTTGCAAGTAATCACGCCAAAATGCAACCACTCTACTTTCCAAAAATTTCCTGTTACTTCCATCTATAGAGAACGTAATGTGGAAGAGGCCATCCAAGATGTCTGCAGTAAGTTTAATGGGTTTATGACAAAGTAGGGGACAAAATGTATCTGGGTATTGTTTAATCTTCTCTAAAATTCCAAGTGTTTTCATGCCCTCCTTAAACCTGCACAGGGAGAAAGCTAATTATTTATTTATTTATTACATATTTTTTTTAAATCAACAGCTGAACTGTATAAAAGTAGAAGTAAAGTAGTGAAGTGGGGTCCCAAGAAAACAAGAGCAGACATCACAGCAAGTACAATTCAAAGGGAAATGGTTTGTGCACCAAAGCGTTTGCATTTGTTTGGATCTTTCTCAGGTTGTAAATCAACATTTAAACGAATGCACATGTAAAGTGTTGAAATATTCGGTCGTGGGGGTACACCAACTAGTGGTAAGAAAAGATAAGTGCTTGGAAATTAACTACATCAGTTCGAACGAGTTTGCATTCATTTTCCCAAAGTTGTCACAAAACATTTTCTGATATACAGTAGGAAAGCCTAGTGTGGTGAAGGAAGTGAAAATAACTGAATGGAACTATTTTGATTGTATTTATTGTGGAGGGGAGAGAGGGGGTATACATATAATTAAAGTAAAACAAAAATAATTTGTATTACTATACTGTTTAAACTCTTCCAGCCCTAGTTCTTTCTAAAATGTAATACTTATTGTATTACACTACAGCATGTTAGATAAAAAAAAAAAAGAATAAAAAAACACTAAATCAAACCTTTCAAATGGCCCACGGACATGATTCACAACCTGAAACATCAAAATATCCTGGACTAGGATGTCCTTTTCTTCGAAATGTGTAATAGGCCTAAAACAGCCGGCATTTATCAGGTAGTCAACACATGCTTCAGCTGATTCTTGAAGATTCTGAAGACAGGTAGAATCTGAAATCTGCAATAAATAACTAGTTTAAATAAAAAGCATCCACTTGCAGTCATGAGGTCAGCAGATAAGACATCCTATTAAAGATTTGCTCACACTTTGGACAGCATTTTCTAGATGTTAATACACATTGATATTCCCATAGAAAGTTCAGAAAGAACAATTAAGTATACTCAATATATATATTAAAAAAAGATTACATTAAACTATATCCCAAAACAATCCAGGCTGACAGTAAGACAATCATTTTTCAGCTGCTTGTTTATCTTTTTTAGTTTTTCAAGTAGCTCGAAATCAGCTACATCTTCAATGACTGGTTTCGCTGTTTCTGGGCCAGTTTCAAGGCAAGCAAACAAGGTGGGAGAAAAAAACCCAGGAGCAGGCCCTCCATGCACCAGACACACTGCTATCATTCTCCCAGTTTCAAAGTACAAATCCTCCCTCACAGCTGAAATAACAGAATTTCCAATATGATTTTCATGTAGGATAACATCATTATCTCCAGACTAAAACAGCTAAAAGGAAGAAAGTAGACTTAGCTAAGCAGAGTAATGTCTGGTCAGTACACCAAAGCTCAAATCCTGCATGGCCAAGTATGGAAACTTTACAAAAAAAATGTAATTATGTTATATGTAATTATGTTATACTCTCATCAAGCTTACTACTGCAGTTTGGTGAGTCACTGGACCTGAGATCAAACTAATGGTCTTTTGTGTTGAAACCGTGTACCCTAATCTTAAGAAATTCTGAACAAAGAAGTTCTGTTTGCAATTTATTTCCTCAGGTCACCATAATACAACAACTTGTTTTAAGTTGGTCTTTAAAATATAACTTACCTTTTGAACTGAGTGCTACCTTTTTTACTCCTTCAGCTCCTTCAAACATGGGTGACTGCTCAAGGCTGTGCATTAGCAAACACAAAAACTCTGCGGGGACCCCCTAGGTCCACTGCCTCCTCCAATTTTCCCATATCATCTGAGAACTTAACAGACATCCTTTTGTTCGGACTATAGGTAGCTCTTCGAAATCCTCTCAAGGCTCCATCCAAAATATTTGCTCGGTTTATGTTAAACCTGGAAACTTCCGCATGGCATATTTTGGAAGCAAGATCTAATAAAATTTATTTTGCTGGCAAAGGGGTGGCTGAGTATTTTATGATGTGACGTCACTGACCTTGTTTGAATTTTAAGTATGTAGCTTATGAGATTTCACCATGTGGTGTATGAGGTTTCACCATGTGGTGTATGAGGTTTCACCATGTGGTGTATGAGGTTTCACTATGTAGTGTATTAGATTTCACCGTGTAGTGTATGCGATTTCACCGTGTAGTGTATGAGATTTCAATGTGTAGTGTATGCGATTTCACCGTGTAGTGTATGAGATTTCAATGTGTAGTGTATGCGATTTCACCGTGTAGTGTATGAGATTTCAATGTGTAGTGTATGCGATTTCACCGTGTAGTGTATGCGATTTCAGTGTAGTGTATGCGATTTCACCATGTAGTGTATGCGATTTCACCATGTAGTCAGGGGCGTAGCTAGGATTAGATTTTTACTGAGGCAAAAAAAAAAAAAAGTTGAACAAACCTCTTGCAGATCCTGTTCATGTTACAAAGGTAAAAGTTATCATCTTATAAAGCCCGGAGACTTTTTGCAAACTGCAAAGCAATATTAAGTCCCTTGGATGATGATGTTAATGTTAAAATTTGATGACCCATATTATTTCAAAGATTAAAACTAATTGTCTCCCAGCAAAACCACAGCAACCTATTCGCACTGTCAGAAATATGTGATTTTAAAAGGACAGTAACATAACATCAATATTAATAAGTAGATGGGTTCATACCTTTATTGACTTGCATTTGGTTCACTGCTACTTAAGTTGCCTTATACTGCTGGGACTGGTAACTGCTGCTGACCGGTAAGACTGGTGCTGACACTGTGACTGGTGCTGATACTGCTGGGACTGGTGCTGACACTGTGACTGGTGCTGACACTGTTGCTGACACTGCTGGGGCTGGTGCTGACACTGACTGGTGCTAACACTGTGACTGGTGCTGACACTGGGACTGGTGCTGACACTGCTGGGACTGGTGCTGACACTGGGACTGGTGCTGACACTGCTGGGGCTGGTGCTGACACTGTGACTGGTGCTGACACTGCTGGGGCTAACACTGTGACTGGTGCTGTTTGTGTACAATATTTGTATGACTCTATAGTACTTTGACAAGGTATTCACCAATAATAATAATAATAATAATAATAATAATGTGATGTTCCCACCTCTGAATGCTAGATCTCCTTTGAACGTTTACACAGTTTCTCAATTCTAATATTCTTTTGTCAGTATAAATCGACGATAGGAAGTAGTACAGTACTTCAGGCGGGGAAAACCGGTCGCTGAGGTCCTGGTGCTGCCTAGCACACAGGCCGGGTCTCTATAGATGCAAATACACAGCCACTATCCTATAATAAAACGCTATGCTATAGCAGGTAGGCGGATACTTGGAAGAGCTGATTGTCCAGTTAAAGTGACGAAAAAAAAAAACACAGCCAGCTATCCCGATTTAGCTACACATTTAATGTCATCATAAAAACAGATTCTTGGATTTTTGCTGTGCTGCTGTTAAAACATTCTACATGGGGGGAAAAAAAAAAAATAGATTTAATCAAAATGTATTGCAGCTAAACATCACATTGCGCAGGGGAAAAACAACAAATATAAATGATAAATTCACTTAACATTGATTCTTACCAAGAGTTGGCTTCTTTAGAAAGAAATGTGTAATTGGTTGGTTTTTTCTCCGTTTCATGTTAGTGCTGCACTGTAAACCAGAGTACAGAGTAACTTGGGAAACTGACTAATGAGAAACGTCTTTGTGGCGCGAATTTGACATACCCCAGTGTCTGTACAGCCCGAGATCACAGTAATGTGAAGAAATTAAAAATAATATTTTATATATCTCAATTTTACACTCTTAAAAAATAAAGTGGGTACGTTTTGGTTTTTTTATCTTTTTTTTTTCGTCTTCACAATTAAGAATTAAGCCGATTTTTACCGAGTCGGCTGCCTCAATGGACGCTACGCGCCTGGTAGTGTATGCGATTTCACCATGTAGTGTATGCGATTTCAGTGTGTAGTGTATGCGATTTCACTATGTAGTGTATACGATTTCACTATGTAGTGTATGCGATTTCACCATGTAGTGTATGAGATTTCACCATATAGTGTATGAGATTTCACCATGTAGTGTATGAGATTTCACCATGTAGTGTATGAGATTTCACCATGTAGTGTATGAGATTTCACCATGTAGTGTATGAGGTTTCACCATGTAGTGTATGCGATTTCACCATGTAGTGTATGAGGTTTCGAGATTTCAGTATGCAGCGTATGCGATTTCAGTATGTAGTGTATGCGATTTCACTATGTAATGTATGAGATTTCAGTGTGTACCGCTTGCAATTTCAGTGTGTAGTGTATAATGAAAGTTCGCGTTCATACATTTAATAATCCGTGACTGGCCCATGCACAAATTCTTCCTCTAACAGAGAAAAAAGTCTTAAACTCGACAGACATTTTGGCTAACTGCTTTCACCAGTGAACCGGAACGTGTGTGCACTTCTTTTATTTATTTTTTGCCTACTTGGTGACGCACATGTATGGCAAGTTCAGCTTTGATGGAACAAAGCTGAGCTTGCCACTACATGTGCGTCACTGTTAGCCAATCGAATCGAATAGACTAGAGTGGGCATGCTCCTGCTGCCACTTAATGTACCAGTAGTATAGGTTATAACAGACTTGTCCAAACTGTTTGGTTAAATGCAATACACACTAAGGGAAAGGTTGCTATATATCTTATATATTGTTGTAATCAAATGTTGTGTGTGTGTGTGTGTATGTGTGTCTGTGTTCACAGAAATTCTTTAGTCCATTATTAAATGAGTTGGTTTTGTTGTTGTTTGGTTAGCAGTCCACTGTTTAAATGGTTAGCTGTTTCATTGGGCAATGTAATTCGTTGAATCTGTATTATCCTTCTGGATATTAATTAAACTGGCACTAAATGAGCTTATTAGACATTGCCATATGTTCACATTTGCAACTTATTGATTGTTTATTGTTCAATTTAAACCTTTGGATAGGAATTCCCTTACTGGGATAAATTTACAGTATGGGGGTTGTTAAAGGTATAATTTGGTTCTGAATATTATATACTGGGGAATTAGATACCAGAGTTTCTCAGAGACGTCGGATTCAGTGGCCAAGAGTTGCGTCGCACAGTGAAGAACTTATCTGAAGCAGCAGAGAGGAGCAGCAACTGGCTGTGGTTGAGACGGAAAGATTCTGGCTGGGGATCTCAAGCACAATAGAAAGAAAGAAACGCTGATGTACAGGTAAGTAAGCTGGGCTGAGTTGAGTGGGGGACGGAGGGGGGTGACGCTGGGACGCCAGAATCACCGTCGAGCCCTCTTGAGGTGTCGTGGGCTAGTCGACGAAACACTGAGGATGGAAGGTGCCCACTTGAAAACCCCAGAGATGTACCCTACTTAGCTCAATCCAGACGGTTGTCATGCTGATGCGCTGGGGAGGCCGCACTGTGGTTGATCCCGGAGCCAGCATCGCAGCCGCCGTGTGTGCTGATGCGCCAGGGGAGGCAAAATAAGCTGATCCCTGGAGCCAGCATTACACTTCAGCCATTAACACCAGACAGAAGGATATCTACATCATCATATGGAAGGAAACGTAAATGGATGGAGACACATATGGATCACATTAGTTTACTGTAAAGCTACGTCTTAGTTGGTGCTTATCTTGGCGAGAGCCGAGTTCAAATCAGCATGAAATTTTAACATCTACTCTCGTGTAATGGAAATCATGAAGATCTGGATACGTCCAGTGACTGCTGTGAATAGTGCAGCTGGCAACAAGGGAAAGACCTTGTGACAGCCTGGAGAGACAGCTGACAGGAGGAAAGAGACCCCATTGGGGCTGGTAAGGGTTAGCTACCCTTGTCGGCAGTATCCAGCTCTGTGTTTACAGGATGCTGGAGACACCCGCCCAAGGCTTCTAAGAAATTAAAGAGAAAAAATACCCCTAGAGTCTGCGAGGCCCGCGGGGCGGAAGATGACTCAACGTTGGACAACACGGTTAACGACTTAGGAACGGAAACGGATATGAGTATGGAGAGTACTTCACAAAAGACTAGTTCAAGATCTGCAGTTAACAAAGACATGGAACTCCAGGTTTGTGTCTGCGGCTGGAGCAAGGCGACAATGGTCAGGGGTTTGAAGATTCATCAAGGAGAATGAAATGCTTGAGGGAGAAGGGACAAGGGCCTCGCATTGATCAGTACTTCTTACGAAGTCAGTCAAGTCAGTCGAATGAAATCCAGCGACAGGAAGCAAACCACAGTTCGCAGGATATCAGCACCCCTGTCATAGACGTTAGGAGGACTTGCATGGACACAGTTAGTGATGAACCTAATGATCCTTGTGAACCCGGTCAGACAAACCAGCATAAGAGAGAAAAGAACCTCAACGGACACAAGCCTGGAGTTAAATGGCCAAGAGCTTGTGAGAAAACTGCATGGGACACAGTAAACACAGATCTCTGCGTTGCATTGGAAAGATTAAGTGGAACAGTTGAAAAGAAGCTGGATAAATTTGGGGACATCATCTACGCATATGGAAGTGAGAGGTTTGGAGTTGAAAAAAGGAAGGAAAAAAGTACAAACTATTCCTGGAAAGTCTAGACGGCAGCAGGAGATTGAACGCTTAGTTAGAGAAAGGAGACAGCTGAGGAACCAATGGAGAAGAGCAGAACAAAGTCAGAAGGAGGGACTCAATCTCTTACAAAGGGTCATAAAAGATAAGCTTGCAACATTGCGCAGAGCTGAGCGCCTACGGAAACGCTACAAAAAGAAGGAGCGTCGAGAGCTAACTTTATAAAGACCCATTCAAATTTGTAAAGAAGTTATTCACCAGTGAGAAGAATGGCACACTAAAAGCATCTAAGGTTGAGCTGGAGAGATATTTGGAGGAAACACATACAGATTCAAAAAGGCAGGAGCCTATGTCAATTCAGTCAGACATCCCACCTATCAATCCACCAGAATACCAAATGGAGGACTGTGCAACTAAGTGGAAAGAAATAGAGCAAGCTGTGAAAAAAAAGCAAGGGCTTCATCATCTCCAGGGCCTAATGGAGTTCCGTTACAGAGTGTACAAGAGTGCTTCAGGAGTTCTCACAATTCTGTGGAAATTGATGAAAGTGGCATGGGAAAAACAGGTTGTACCAAGAGCATGGCGCCGAGCAGGTGGAGTCTTTATACCTAAAGAAAAAGATTCTACAAGCATCAGTCAGTTTCGTCCCATTTCCTATTAAACGTAGAAGGCAAGATTTTCTTCAGCATTATTGCTCAGAGATTGTCAGCTTACCTATTAAAGAACTGCTTCATTGACACTTCAATACAAAAAGCGGGCATTCCAGGTTTCCCAGGTTGCTTAGAACACATCAATGTGATCTGGCAACAAATTCAATCAGCTAAAAGGAGAGGAAGGAGCTCCATGTGACATTCCTGGATTTGGCTAATGCATATGGTTCAGTGCCACATGAACTACTTTGGGCAGCATTTGATTTTTTCAGTGTACCGATGACAATAACAAATTTAGTGAAAGCCTACTTTGGAGATTTGCAATTCAGTTTTTCAACTTCAGAATTCAGCACTACATGGCAATGCCTAGAGGTTGGAATAATGGCAGGATGCACCATTTCTCCACTGGCTTTTACCATGGCAATGGAAGTAATCATTAGGGCATCAAAATGGGTAGTAGGAGGAGAGCGCTTGGCTTCTGGAATGCGACTACCACCAATTCGAGCATACATGGATGACATGACAACCATGACTACAACAGTAGCCTGCACTAATCGATTATTGGGCAAATTAACCAATAACATTGAATGGGCACGAATGCAATTCAAGCCCACTAAATCAAGGAGCATCTCTATAATTAAAGGCAAAGTAGTAGATAAAACATTCTTCATTAATGGTGAGGCAATACCAACAGTGTCTGAGAAGCCAGTGAAGAGTCTTGGGAGATGGTACGACGGGGATCTAAAGGACACAGTTCGTGTGGGAGAAGTTAGACAACAAGCAGTGGAAGGGTTGAAGAGCATAGACAGCTGCGCTCTACCAGGTAAACTAAAACTCTGGTGCTTTCAGTTTGGTCTACTGCCGAGGTTGCTGTGGCCACTGACTGTGTCTGAGGTTTCTTTGACAACAGTAGAGAAGCTGGAAGCTTTAATCAGTTCATACATCAGGAAATGGTTCGGAGTTCCACGCTGCCTCAGCAGAGTGGGACTTTATGGTAAAGGAATACTGCAGCTACCAGTCTCTGCTCTAACCGAGGAGTTTAAGTGCGCCAAGGTCAGACTGGAAATGACATTAGTAGAGTCACGCGATAAATGCGTAAGGGAGGCAGCACCTGTGTTGAAAACTGGAAGAAAGTGGGCGGCAAAGAAAGCTGTGGAAGATGCAAAGGCTGCCCTTCGAATTGGTGATATCATGGGGCAAGTTCAGCATGGAAGAGGGGGTCTTGGTTTCAGTTCAGCTCCTCCTACATGGCACAAGGCAGGCCCAGCTCAAAGGAGGAAGCTGGTAGTCAACGAGGTGCAAAAGCAGGAGGAGAGGATGAGGTGTATAAAGGCCATTTCCCAGGCCAAGCAGGAGAATGGATGAGATGGGAGAGTGTGGAACAACGCAAGATTGGCTGGCAAGACCTATGGTCAATGGAACAGAGCAGGATCAGTTTCCTCATCAGGTCAACATATGATGTTCTCCCATCACCACAGAACCTAAACCTCTGGGTAGGAGAGGATCCCTCATGTCCTTTGTGTTCATCACCTGCAACATTAAGGCACATTTTGACAGGATGTAAGGTGGCTCTTAGCCAAGGACGGTTTACTTGACGCCATGACCAGGTGCTGCGATGTTTGGCCTTAGCATTGGAAGACAAGCGTAACATGACCAATAAGTTGTCACCTGTTCCATCAAAACATTACACACAAAAGACAACATTCCTCCGCCCAGGAGAGCAACCACCAAGAAAAGGTGTTAAAACCAATCCTCGCCCATTACAACTGGAAGCTGCTAGAGACTGGAAAATGCTGGCAGATGTTGGTCAACGGCTTATTTTTCCACCTGAGATTGCCACCACTAACCTTCGACCAGATATTGTCTTGTGGTCTGGATCAGCACGCCTTGTTCACCTGGTAGAGTTAACAGTGCCATGGGAGGATGCTGTAGATGAGGCGTATGAGAGGAAGAAACTGCGGTATGCTCAACTAGCCACTGAAGTGGAACAGCGAGGATGGAGAGTCCGGGTTTACCCAGTGGAAGTGGGTTGTCGAGGATTTGTGGCACACTCTACAACCCGGTTTCTCAGAGACGTCGGATTCAGTGGCCAAGAGTTGCGTCGCTGGTGAAGAACTTATCTGAAGCAGCAGAGAGGAGCAGCAACTGGCTGTGGTTGAGACGGAAAGATTCTGGCTGGGGATCTCAAGCACAATAGAAAGAAAGAAACGCTGATGTACAGGTAAGTAAGCTGGGCTGAGTTGAGTGGGGGACGGAGGGGGTGACGCTGGGGCGCCAGAATCACCGTCGAGCCCTCTTGAGGTGTAAATGGGCTAGTCGACGAAACACTGAGGATGGAAGGTGCCCACTTGAAAACCCCAGAGATGTACCCTACTTAGCTCAATCCAGACGGTTGTCATGCTGATGCGCTGGGGAGGCCGCACTGTGGTTGATCCCGGAGCCAGCATCGCAGCCGTTGTGTGCTGATGCGCCAGGGGGAGGCAAAATAAGCTGATCCCTGGAGCCAGCATTACACTTCAGCCATTAACACCAGACAGAAGGATATCTACATCATCATATGGAAGGAAACGTAAATGGATGGAGACACATATGGATCACATTAGTTTACTGTAAAGCTACGTCTTAGTTGGTGCTTATCTTGGCGAGAGCCGAGTTCAAATCAGCATGAAGTTTTAACATCTACTCTCGTGTAATGGAAATCATTCTTCACCATTTGCGGGTTTTGTGTCAATTAAAGATTTTGGAAGGAATTGGCTTTGTCAAGTCTAGGCTTGTCTTTGAACTCTGCTTGCCTGGTGTTCTCTCTGCCTCGCTTCTCCCGCGCAACTCCACTGCTCCGCTCACTCCACTGGCTCCCGATCAACGCTCGCATCCAGTTCAAGACTCTTATGTACTCGCCTACAGATGCCTTGACCAGACTGCACCCAGCTACCTGCAGACCCTCATCTCTCCGCTCCTCCTGCACTAGAAGACTGGCTCTACCTCCTCTATGATTTCCACATGGACACTTATCACTCTTCCTTAAATGCTCCATATTTTACTGCATTTAATCCTGTACTTTAGAGTACTGTAATTTGTCAAGTGTCATTTAATCTGTAATATTTTGTATTTAGTCATATCCTGATGTAACTATAACTGACACTGTTATCTGCTCCGTTACTGAATTGTATTTTATCATATACTTGTACTTGCTAGAACCGATGTGATTGTATTTTATCTTGCTCTTTGTTGTATTAATACTTGTACTGTGATTCTTGAAATGTATTTTTGTTTACGACTGTAAGTCGCCCTGGATAAGGGCGTCTGCTAAGAAATAAATAATAATAATAATAATAATAACTCAGGAGTCGCGCATTTCAATCGGTTCCTGAGTGCTGGCGCTACATAAAAGAACTGCGCAGTTGCCAGGTGGTTTCTATTTGCTGCACTTTCATTTAATTAATATGAGGTAAATGCACATCAAATGGAGTATGAGTAACAAGTTAGTGCAAGCGCTAAGTCTTAAAGGATCACTGGACTAACTTAATACCTTGTTTTCAAATCCTCTAGGGGGCAGACTACTGATACATTGTGTTTGCTGCAATCGAGACCATCTTAAAACCTAACCTGCAGTCTATCCGGAAGCATTGATTCGTTTTAATTGAAACTATCCTTCAGACTATCATCATTAATGTACAGGATCCTCCCCAGTTAGCGTGCTGCTGTTAGTTTGTTGCAATGTACCCTATGGCCCAGATATTTGAAAGGTTTGCGCACCGCGCAGAGGGTTATGCGCGAATGCACAAAATGTGCCATATTTGAAACTTCTTTTTGTGTGCCACAATCCGTTTTGCACTATGCACAAATATAATGTATGCATGGCACAATTTAATTTGGTGGGGGTGGCCGCCAATTTGTGAGATCCCGTCAGGGCAAAATAAGGCTTTTAAAAAGCAAGCCTTAACTCCGCGCACATCACTCCAGCACTCACTCACCCAATCACTGAAGTGAAATGCAGGCGCTTTCCGAGGTACTACAAGAATGGAAAACACCCAGCAAGGGTGTTTTCCATTGTACAAGGTTCCGTCTACATCTATATAATGATTATATTCAAAATAACGATTATGATAGCAGCATCACTAGTGTTAAAGGGCCATCACAGATTCTACAGAATTCTATGGAGCGTTATTTGTGCCAAAACTATCCAGCCCTTAGTTTGTGAATTTGTTTGTAAATTCGTTTGTCAATTTGTGAATTGGTCAATTTGTCCAGCAATTCGTCCATAAATTTGTCAATTCATACAGTAATTCATAAACGTATTTGTTAATTCATCTAATAATTCATTAATTAATTTATCAATTAATTAATACGAAAGGCTGTACGGACGCGCAAATTTCCAATCAACCAGACAAACTTCTTAACAAACAGACAAACTTCCAACTGTCTATCTCACACTGTGCGCAAAACACTGCAACCTTTCTAGCCAATGGGAGCACACACTAATATTTTAATCAATGAACATCAAGACTCATTCAAAACTGCTGCAGCCAATAATATTTAGAAGGGCGTTTCAAAAGATATTCTATTTAACAGGATACTCGACTCCGCTGATTTTCAATAGAGACTTCCGTCTCACTGCGCGCAAAGCATTGTGGTATTAGAGAGTTAGGCAAAAAAAATTATATGGAGAGTCAATGCAGGCGTACGAAATATTGCTGGTTTTCGCCATGTTAAAAAAAATGCATAAAACTTTTGAAGTAGATGTCACATTTTCCCAAGGCCTTTTGCAGAAAACGGCAACATTAGCAAATTATAACAATGCGTATTATGAAAAATGTTATTTTCTGAGCACTGTCCCGTTCGTTGGCGCATGCGCAGAAACATTGCTCTAAAGAAGCGTATTGATTAAATCATTTAACAGTCTGATAACACCGGTTACTTTAGAAATACATAACAACATAAAATATTATCAAGACACAGCAATATAGTACAGTAAACAAACTACCGGCATTTTTTTTAACATGGCGAAAAGCAGCAACATTTCTTACGCCTGCATTAAATCTCCATAGAATCTTTTTTGCCTAACTCTCTATATACCACAATGCTTTGCGCGCAGTGAGACAGAAGTCTCTATTGAAAATCAGCACAGTCGAGTATCTTGTTAAATAGAATATCTTTTGAAACGCCCTTCTAAATATTGTTGGCTGAAGCAGTTTTGAGTGAGGCTGGATTTTCATTGATTAAAATATTAGTGTGTGCTCCCATTGGCTAGAAAGGTTGCAGTGTTTTCGGCAGTGCGAGATTGACATTTGGAAGTTTGTTTGTTGGGAAGTCTGTCTGGTTGATTGTAAATTTGCACGTCCGTACAGCCTTTCGTATTAATTAATTGACAAATTAATTCATGAATTATTAGATGAATTAACAAATGCGTTTATGAAGTACTGTATGAATTGACAAATTTATGGACGAATTGCTGGACAAATTGACCAATTCACGAATTGACAAACACATTGACAAATTCACGAATTGACAAACTAATTGACATATTGACAAACTAACGGCTGGATAGTTTTGGCACAAATGGCGCTCCATAGAATTCAAACAGATGTATCTATGCTGTGCTGTGAGTTTATGATTTATCTACTACTGTGTCCATCATTTTGACAGGTGTCACACAAATATGAGTACATGTTATCTATTCTAATTCATTTACACTTTTTGACTTTCTTGTTTTCTGTTACAGTACCATTTTTTTTTCTCTCAGTATTAGCCGTGATCCCGCTTATCAAACCGCTTTACTCCCTGTCTGGACTGATCTGATTTTTGTAATGTGTTTTTGTTTGTAAGAACTGTAAGTCGCCCTGGATAAGGGGGTTTGTTATAAGAAAATACATATATACATGTCACAAAGACGGCCGGAGTGGGTGGCGTCAGACCAGAAACAGGAAGTAACACACAACAGACAGAGACAGTGAGGTTGGTGAAGCTGAGCACTTGGTTGTGATCAGCATTTAATAAACAAAATAAGAGAACACAAAAACACAGGACACGGCACTTGAGGCCAAAATAAATAGACGAACAAAAACGTACTAAACAGTAAACAGACAAACGAACAAACACGGTGAGTGAAAACAACTATCAATTGAATTTACTTTATTTTACTTTCTCCTTCTCTCTCTCCCGTTCTCCACTCACCGAACACCCAACCCTGAGTGAGTGCTACATGTCTCTATATATACTGTTGTGCTGGGATTCAATTACTAATTAATTATTCACTTGAATCCCAGCACGTGAATTCATTACGTGCAACCCCGTTGATGTAACTTAAAACGTGAGTATCGATGTTTCTTAAGAAACTGCACAGACGCCATTTCTTAATCAGTGTTAAGTTTATTTCATACATGCAGGGAAACCATTCCAAGTATAGAACCGATTACCAGTTGTTACATCTTTTACATGACATTAAATACCCTTCTGCATAGGTGTCTCTCTCCTCCTGTTTCTCTGACACTTAACCAATAGAAAAGGTACAACACATTATTCTGTTACCATATATTTAATTTTGTGTGTGTGTGTGTGTGTGACCTCTGAACTCAGTGCATTCTTCAGACCCCTGGTGGTGCCCCAAAAAGGTCCATACATCTGGTTTTTGTCATCTTCCTTGTTCCTATCTCTCCGTTTTGCCTGAGACCCTTTGAGTCCAGTGGCATTATCTCTTATTCTCCCTGTGAACCTTTGGGTCCAACGGCAGTCCCTGGGAGCCTTTTAGCTCCTTTATGCTTTGTATTCCCAAAAGTCTTAGAGCCTGGCCTCTTCTGGTCCACAGCATTGTTATCTTGTTAGCTTGCAGTCAATGTTGGACAAGAAGCTTGTAGACGCAAGGTCTCTTATCAATTGTTAGCAGTACATGCAATTTGAACCAAACAGTCTGCTATCTGCAATATTAGTCTCTTTTCAGAAAAGAACACCAGCATAGCTCTGTCAGTCCACATGCGTAGCAAACTGCTAATCAATTCTCGATCCATGTTTTCCAACATACCCTACTTTTAGAATATAAGATGGAGGAGGGTGATCCGCTACAACCAAGTTGCTCACGTAATCCCGGTCCCTCAGATGTCCTCTTCACTGGGTCGTAGCTGGCATCCGTGTTGCTGAGCTACCCCAAGCACTCTTGTTCAAACTTCACTCAAACTACGTCTTTATACTATGTGTGAGGTATCTACTCCAAAAATGTGTTCATGCATTTTAAACTAATGATGAAAAAAAATATATATATTTTAAGGCTCAGAACCCTCACCTCTGTCTATTCTGCTTGTCTTTGTCTGTGGATTTCAGTGGCACATATTCAATCATTCTCTGGCGTCTAATATACTTCAATTCTGAGCGATAGCCCTTAATTAGACACTTCAAATAACAGAACATTAAAACAGTTAACAGAAAGGTTGCAATCATCAATATACATGCTCCCCTAAGCATCAGGTCCCACCCATAATAATTTTATGTTCAGCCTGTATACAGAAAGAAACATTAATAACAGGACACAATCGTCTCCCATATTCAAAGTAGTCCTATTTAGTTGTGAAACAACAAGTACCACTTCGGGCTCTTGCCCCCTCTACATACTTTCGTAGTGATTTTACCTCGATAGTACGATTTACTGCCCTGTTTTAAGAAATTGGATCACCCCGCATGGAACAAATGCAAATTACTGACGTACTCAATTCCTTACAGCAATCTATGCCTCCCAATTTCACCCACCCGTCCTGCTCTTTAGCTACGCGGTGCAGTGTTGGTTTAACTCTGTAAGCTCATAATCACATCTTCTATTCGAAACTGCAGTACTCTCAGAATAAACTCTATGTTCCAGCTGTGGATCCCCATCCTCTTGATCAGAACCACACTACTAACTTTAATCATTGCATCTCTGACAACCTAAGCCATCTTTCCACCATGGTAACTGTTTCTCACAATCTGTGCTGACGATTTCTATCCAAGTTCCTACTGTCATCACATCGGTTACTTTCCCCTTATATACATCTCTGAACATTCTGCAGTGCATCCATCATGGTCTGTGCCAGTTGGTCACACTTTCTCAATTATTTTTTATTACCTAAAAATGCTTTAATTACGCTCATAGCTTGTTGTAATTAATTTATAATTAACAATTATTCACGTTGCTCTAACACATTTAGGTGCATCATTATTTTTAACCCGTATGTTAAATTACATCTTTCTAGAATCCAATATTCTAGACCATCTCAATCTTACGATGCACTTAAGACTGATTAAAACCTAAAACTATAACTTCAAAAATGATCACTATGCATTGAACAAATACTAAAATAGTGCCTCATTTTAGACATATTCAACACTACAGCATATCATTCAAAGTTCACATGATTTCCAAAATTAATGTCTAATATAGGTAACCATATTTTTCAGTAGAACAGCTGTTTTCAATTGGTATTTCCATTCAACATAGGATGTCCCATTACCTTACAAGTACATATTAATATAGTATTATGTTCCTAACAACACTCCAAATAATCCATTGCAAGACACCAACCATTTTACCTCCCTAACATGGATGGCAGATACAATGTCTTAACAATGTCACTCTTAAGTGTCATGAACAACACAAACTCCATACTCCCAGTGCCTCTAGAGGGCAATGGTACAACCTTTGCAGTTTTTGTTATTTTACTGAATGTGATTAGTAATAAATTACATGAGACCTTCCCATCTCTGCACTCCAGGATCGCTGACATATTACCTTTAGTATCTTTAAACTAAGACAAATCTTTTCACCAATCATACATCTATACCCCAAGTTTATAATATGTAGTTTCATTATCAGGTATGTTAACTGAAATTAACAGTCCCCATTACATCCCCAAAATGTCACTTTAACGTCATCATAAATATTTCTTCTTTTGATATGCAGACCGGAATGGTTCCCCATATGTAAGAATGTCTCTGTGGTTTCAGATACTTCCTCATGACTGTCTCTCAGCAACTTACACTCTTGTTCCAGATATATGGTAGAGCTTAATTACTACATATCATGGACAAGCATTGTAAAATTATGCAGGTTAATATGTACAGTTACTGTTTGCATATCCAAATTGTCCCACAAGTGTACTGGAACTTTCTGCACAAACTCTTCTGAAATGGTCCTCTCAGTTCTGATGAACAGCACTGTGCTTCCATTCCACATAAACGCCATCAATATTATCTCGGGACCTGTGGAGAACAAGTGCAGTATTTATTCTTTTGATTAATATCTGATTTAATTTCAAAATTCAAAAGGGTTAATTCTTGAATAGTCTCTTTTTTCATCTGCATTGATAATGTTATTGCAATTCTAAGAATCGCCAATGTCTGTTAATTCTATCTTGTATTTTTTTTCTCAGAGCCTATGTCCACCCCATATTGTGAACATAATATAACATATCAGTTCCAGCATGAACCTGTAGGAGAAGAGAAAAGCCTTAGACCTGTGTCTGTACTCTGAAAGTAACTACAAATCTCTATCTACTTCATTGCTCACAATTACTACTCTAAACTAACTGCATCAGTGCACTTAGGAATTTCCGTTCTCCAGCAGGCTTGCTTATCAGTGAAACTAGTTTTCAAGCCAGTTTTCACTCCCTCATTTTTGTATTGCCAATTTCAAATTGGTTTCTCCCAGTTTGTCCATTATCTCATATGAACCTCCCCAATCGGCCTTCCAACACCCCGCTTTTTTTTTTTTTTTTTTTAATTTTTTTTTAAATTTGAATGGAGACCCTGTGTGGGGTTGGAATCAGTGCCTGTTTTAATGCCTCAAACAAGGCATGTGACCTTTAATCCTATTGCAGTGTGTCTTGCTTGCCTGGGTTACCATTCAGGTGTTCATAGAGGGGGACAGCTAGTTCGCTGTATCCTTCCATGAAGTCCTGACAGAATCCAAATATGCCCAAAAAGGATCTAAGGGCAGATTTTGAATCAACTTTTTATTTCCTGGGTCAGGTGTGTGTCCTCCAGCTTCCACCTGTACTCCTAAGAAACAAACAGATGATTTCATTAATGCAGCTTTCTTTAGATTTAATTTGAGGGCAGCGTGCTCCATGAGATCCAAGACCTCCTCCAGCAACAGATAGTGCTTCTCCGCAGTTCCCGTTGCAACAGTATGTCGTCCACATACTGTATGATATTACCTGGTTGAGAACAGTCCTGTAAGATGTTAGTCATACATTGATCTCTCCCTTCTTGGCAAGACATCCAGAGCACATATCACAATAACAGTTGAAAAGAAAGTTTACAAAGAAATGTATTCAAACGTTAATGTTTCTCAATAACGCATACAGAAATAAAAGTACTGCCTATTCTTGCTGCAATTAATAACAGCATCCTTTTTAGCAGATCAAAATAAATCAGGATCTATTATAGAAATAGTCCAGTGAGAAAAAAAAAATGTGTGTGCACATAAACCTGACCTTCATGAGCACCTGTTTATGAGGCTTCCTTTTTAGAATGTGGTCCACAAGCTCTACCAACCCAGAGCTCTTTGGGTGGCAGAGGACGTGGAATCACTGTATTTCGCCAACCAGGGCACAGGTTGCTTCATGCTTAAGCCAGCGAATATGTTCTTTATTTAATTAATTTACACAGGCGTTTCCCCATGGTCAATCGTACTCAATGCATTTGTATTACTGTGAGTGCATAATTACTTTTGCTACTGCGACTGTCTGTTCTGTATTAGACAGTGAGAAGTTGACTTTATTTTGCATTACAATATTGCCATTAGCTCAGCGTCCTGTGCTGAACTTCCACACGAGAGTATTCATACCCTATATTCACAGACAAACACACAAACATTAACCAACAGACTGTCTATCATACCAGTACCACAATCCATCAAGCCTGCAGTCCTATACTGCACCATCAATAATCTCATGTCACTCACGATTTATTCATGTTACAGTTATCACATTAATCTAATTATCATCACCTCTCCTGCAAGAAGCTCCGTAAAAAACTAATTGTAACCACCATAAACAAAACACATCGTAAACATGTGTGCAAACATCCCATTTCACATCACTCGCGTAGCTCTGAGTGACACTGCTTTTGTCTCATGCATCACTGCATTCTGATGCCTTAGCAGAAGTTGAAATCCCTGTAGATCACTCTGATATCGATTGTGACCTCTTTTTCCCCATTTGAATTGTATTTTATGCTCTCTAACAATTCAACTTTTTTTTTTTCCCTCTACTCGTGTATGGTAGTGTACTTTAGCAACATCAGAATAAACCCAGTTAATACTGATAACATCAGTGCTTTATTAAACTACGTGTTTTTCATTCAAAGAGAATGCAATCCCTGTTTAATTCAACATGAACTAAACAATCATTAATAAACAGACCCCTTAAAAATAAAACATCGTTTTAATTCTGCACTTTTATAAACTAAATATTATACCTGCAATATATTCTGTGTTTTGGTTACACTTCCTCCTAAATAGAATAGACCTCCTGCTGAATGGTAGGTCTGTGCGGTACTCCATATTCTCCAGTCATCCATTCGATGACCATCAACATTATCTTCTAACATATTAGGAATTGATCAGATTCCCAACAAAACAATACAAACAAATAAACAAACCATTTAGTTTTGCCTTGTTACCAACGTATTGTATTCAGAGTTATTCTAAGAACACTGGTTTATTCTTTACACATTTAATTTACACTTTTGTATGTGCTATTGAGCTTAACTGGAACTTATTGTCTGATTGTTCCTTATCTGTACCACTTAATGTGGACAGTTAAATTAGAGGCTTATCCTAATGCCCCTTTATTGTGAATTATAAACCATGCAGTTAAAACACAGGCAACACAGGTCTATCAAATTATCCTACACAATCACTTTCACTTCCAAGAGGGTGTACTGTCCTCTTGTTAGTTAATTATTCCTATCTCATAGACTTAACTCACTCTGTGAGTTCAGCGGTCTTTTCTGGACAACTTATCCCGTGAGTTAAACTGCCCTCTCTAGACTTAACTAAATATTTTAGTTCAGCGGTCTATTCTAGACTTAACTAAATATTTTAGTTCAGCGGTCTACGCTTTTACGATGGTCCTCTCTTCGATACTTTGACCAAAGTCTGTGTAACTAGTATAGCAGCGGCCGTACTTCCGACAGTCCCACTATCACGTTAAAACACTACACAATTTGCAAAACAAAAAACTGCGTGTAAGAATAAACAAATATCACTCACCAATGTACGTGATCCTATGTTCGAACTGAAGTCCTGGGTCACAGATTCTCTCACACCGTCTGGGTCGAAAGTAGAAACAGTCTCCTTCTGTTCGCCTCGTCCCGTTCCTCTGCAGTGGATTCAGGCTGGGCAAACAGGTTTCTCCGTAGTCCAGTATCGATACCCCCGGTATTTTTTTTTAAAAAGAAGTGTCAGGAAACAGTCCACATCTGGCTCGCCAAATGATGTAACTTAAAACGTGAGTATCGATGTTTCTTAAGAAACTGCACAGACGCCATTTCTTAATCAGTGTTAAGTTTATTTCATACATGCAGGGAAACCAGTCCAAGTATAGAACCGATTACCACTTGTTACATCTTTTACATGACATTAAATACCCTTCTGCATAGGTGTCTCTCTCCTCCTCTTTCTCTGACACTTAACCAATAGAAAAGGTACAACACATTATTCTGTTACCATATATTTAATTTTGTGTGTGTGTGTGTGTGTGTGTGTGTGTGACCTCTGAACTCAGTGCATTCTTCAGACCCCTGGTGGTGCCCCAAAAAGGTCCATACATCTGGTTTTTGTCATCTTCCTTGTTCCTATCTCTCCGTTTTGCCTGAGACCCTTTGAGTCCAGTGGCATTATCTCTTATTCTCCCTGTGAACCTTTGGGTCCAACGGCAGTCCCTGGGAGCCTTTTAGCTCCTTTATGCTTTGTATTCCCAAAAGTCTTAGAGCCTGGCCTCTTCTGGTCCACAGCATTGTTATCTTGTTAGCTTGCAGTCAATGTTGGACAAGAAGCTTGTAGACGCAAGGTCTCTTATCAATTGTTAGCAGTACATGCAATTTGAACCAAACAGTCTGCTATCTGCAATATTAGTCTCTTTTCAGAAAAGAACACCAGTATAGCTCTGCCAGTCCACATGCGTAGCAAACTGCTAATCAATTCTCAATCCATGTTTTCCAACACCCGTGCTCACATATTATTACATACTTTAAATGCACGTGAAGTGATAGTGCAATCCCGCGCCTAAATATAATTATACAATTTAAATCCTCGTGCTGCACACACCCATTTATATCCGGTGTACCAACTACAATATACCAACATTTAACACACCACACACAACATATAACACACACATGCACACAGGGGCGGGGCACATTGCCACAATACATTAACCACAACAATAATTAACAATATTAATAATCCAACTGGAATCACCTTTTTTTTAATAGCATATACATAACTTGCTTGACAAACCTGAGGGGCAATTAATTAAAAAACAGTGGAATAAGAAAGGAGCACCTTTCGTAATTTTACATTCAAAACGCCGGCAAATTTTTACTAATACATAATCAGTAGCTTAGCCTACTACTGTATAACAATGTCTTTGATATTGAAATCTATGTGAATGCAAGGTAAGGAGGTGCAAACTGTTGCTTGATCGATCTAGGGTTGATATACTGCTGTATACGTCTATCAAAGTAAAGCTTTCCTGCATTATACAGGTAGTTGTTTAGTATCTGCCGGCTCGGTCTATGTTACATACCGACGGTATGTACTATGATACCGTGCTGTGCTCTTGATTCTGTTTTGGGATTTATTCTTTCAGCACAAAGAAAGCGTGTTTGGGAAAGTGATTAGTTTTCTTCGGTCCAAAAGAACGATCATGATTGCAGCTTCCCTGTTTATTTTTTAAACATGTATTAACATCGTGGCATTATAAACTAACAATGTCAGATACAGTATAGGTGTCTAAAACACCAAAGTACAGTACTGCATGTATAACAATACAAAGAAAATCAGTGGAAATCATTGCAAAACAAAGCACTGTAATACAGTGTTTGGCAATTTACAAACAACATTCCAGAAACAGTTCTTACAAGAGGTAATTATTAAGATGTTATCTCACCTTTATTGGGAACTGTCTGGTAGATTAGCAGCTGGTGATTCTTGAGCAAACAGCAGTTGATCCTTCACGCCTCTGAGATAAGGATTGCGTTACTTATAACACAACACACCAATCCACTCCTGGCTCCAGTATGACAGAATGAAATGCACAGCCACTGGCGCTTGACTCCCATTCCATTCCACTGTTCTTAGATCTCTCAATAGATACAGGGATGGAAACGAGACTCCCATTGCACAACAGTATGATCCATTCCTGGTTTTACTGCAAGTTTAATAAGACATCCGTGAGTTTGTTATGTATACACTGTGGCTAATTGCGCTTATAGTAAATCCTGGAATAGAATTTCATCCGAGATAATCTAATCTATTTACTGAATTTACTGAATGGAATTTCATCCGAGATAATCTAATCTATTTACTGAATCTTGTACTAGTCTAGGCAGTTGCCCTTATGGATCCCCATTTTATTGGGGTACAATGAAGAATAAATATCCCACTCAGTCGATCTGCATTGATTTGTAGTCTGCACTTTTGGTCATTAGATTAATTAGCCATAATATATATATATATGGAAAATGCTGGCAGATGTTGGTCAACGGCTTATTTTTCCACCTGAGATTGCCACCACTAACCTTCGACCAGATATTGTCTTGTGGTCTGGATCAGCACGCCTTGTTCACCTGGTAGAGTTAACAGTGCCATGGGAGGATGCTGTAGATGAGGCGTATGAGAGGAAGAAACTGCGGTATGCTCAACTAGCCACTGAAGTGGAACAGCGAGGATGGAGAGTCCAGGTTTACCCAGTGGAAGTGGGTTGTCGAGGATTTGTGGCACACTCTACAACCCGGTTTCTCAGAGACGTCGGATTCAGTGGCCAAGAGTTGCGTCGCACAGTGAAGAACTTATCTGAAGCAGCAGAGAGGAGCAGCAACTGGCTGTGGTTGAGACGGAAAGATTCTGGCTGGGGATCTCAAGCACAATAGAAAGAAAGAAACGCTGATGTACAGGTAAGTAAGCTGGGCTGAGTTGAGTGGGGGGACGGAGGGGTGATGCTGGGACGCCAGAATCACCGTCGAGCCCTCTTGAGGTGTCGTGGGCTGGTCGACCTAAACACTGAGGATGGAAGGTGCCCACTTGAAGACCCCAGAGATGTACCCTACTTAGCTCAATCCAGACGCGGTTGTCATGCTGATGCGCTGGGGAGGCCGCACTGTGGTTGATCCCGGAGCCAGCATCGCAGCCGTTGTGTGCTGATGCGCCAGGGAGGCAAAATAAGCTGATCCCTGGAGCCAGCATTACACTTCAGCTATTAACACCAGACAGAAGGATATCTACATCATCATATGGAAGGAAACGTAAATGGATGGAGACACATATGGATCACATTAGTTTACTGTAAAGCTACGTCTTAGTTGGTGCTTATCTTGGCGAGAGCCGAGTTCAAATCAGCATGAAGTTTTAACATCTACTCTCATGTAATGAAAATCATTATATATATATACATTGTAAGATAGCAGGGAGGGGGTTAATATCCTCTCTGCATGAAAACCATGTGCAAATGCACATGGGTTGAATTTAATTGTTTAATTAGTAATGATCCCCTGCACCTGGCTATCTTTGTAAATTAGAGCCAGGTGCAGGGTATTTAAAGAAAGCAGCCAGTCTGCTCTAGGCTGCTGTGTGGAGAGCCTGCTTGTTAGTGTACACAAGCATAGGAAAAGAAAAGATTGTGTAAACCTGTGTGGTTTTGTTTTGTTTGAATATTCTGTTTAATTGGCAGGTAAACGGCTTAGCTGTCCTGCAAGATAGTTAGGTTCCTGTTTTGTGTTTTAGTTTAGTGCTCAAGAAAAGAGCTAGGTGTTTATTTTGTTTATTTTGGTTTTTTGTATTTATTATTAAAGAACGCCTTAAAAACCTAAATTTCTGTGTCCCTAAAGGGGCAAAGAACCCAAGTAGAAGCTGCTCGGTTACATATGGTGGCAGCGTGTGTGCGCCCCTACGACCCAGAGAAAATGGACACAGATTTAAGTGTTGATCGAGCAGATCAACAAGAATACCGCTGCTCAAGTGGAGCAGACTAAGGTGGAGAGTGGAGTTAGGGCTGCCGGAGCCAGAGCCTACAGAGCTGGACCTGCTGCTCCAGAAGTGGGAGGTGGAGCTGCCGTCCCGCGAGCCAGAGGGGGTGGAGCTGCCGTCCCGCGAGCCAGAGGGGGTGGAGCTGCCGTCCCGAGAGCCAGAGGGGGTGGAGCTGCCGTCCCGAGAGCCAGAGGGGGTGGAGCTGCCGTCCCGAGAGCCAGAAGGGGTGGAGCTGCCGTCCCGAGAGCCAGAGGGGGTGGAGCCGTGGCTGTCTCAGGAGCCACCGGCTGCCCTCAAGGGGGAGGAGGTGCCTCAACATGGCACTGCCAAGGGAGGTTCCCCGTCCCGACATCGTGGACACCTGGCCGGAATGCCCAGACCTCCCTACACTGAACCTTGCTCCCAGCACTGCCAGGCACAGTTGTTTGCCTGGTCCCTTTCTCCACTCCCCCTGAAGCCGCAGATATCACGTCATGGGAGTCAGACGTCGCATGCGCTCCCTCTTCCTCCCACTGTGTTCCCCGAGGCTGCAGACGTCGCTGCGCCAGTCCACAGCCACACACATCTGCCTGCTAGTTCTTGCTCCCGGGTCACTGGCCTGCGCTACAGTCGCCCAGGGCACGCCGGCCGGGTCCCTCCTCGCCGGTTCTCGGTCCCTCCCAGGAAGCACCGGACTGAGGGTGGATGGTCTTTTAAGGGTGGAGGGAAGTGGCCGTCGAATGGCCGGTGTCTTGTAAAGACAAGGGGGAGGATGTGTAAGATAGCAGGGAGGGGGTTATTATCCTCCCTGCATGAAAACCATGTGCAAATGCACATGGGTTGAATTTAATTGTTTAATTGTAAATTGTTTAATTAGTAATGATCCCCTGCACCTGGCTATCATTGTAAATTAGAGCCAGGTGCAGGGTATTTAAAGAAAGCAGCCAGTCTGCTCTAGGCTGCTGTGTGGAGAGCTCGCTGGTTAGTGTGTGGTTTTGTTTTGTTTTGTTTGAATATTCTGTTTAATTGGCAGGTAAACGGCTTAGCTGTCCTGCAAGATAGTTAGGTTCCTATTTTGTGTTTTAGTTTAGTGCTCAAGAAAGAGCTAGGTGTTTGTTTTATTTATGTTGGTTTTTGTATTTATTATTAAAATAGCGCAATAGTGCCTTAAAAACCTCCATTTCTGTGTCCTGGGTCTATTTTTAAAGGGGCAAATAACCCGAGTAGAAGCAGCTCAGTTACTATATATATATATATATATATATATATATATATATATATATATATATATATATATTATACACAGACGATGCTCAAATTTGTTGGTACCCCTCCACAAAAACAAAAGAATGCACAATTTTCTCTGAAATAACTTGAAACTGACAAAAGTAATTGGCATCCACCATTGTTTATTCCATATTTAATAGAAATCAGACTTTGCTTTTGATTTTTTATTCAACATAATATTGTAAATAAGAAAACAAATGAAAATGGCATGGACAAAAATGATGGGACCGCTAACCTAATATTTTGTTGCACAACCTTTAGAGGCAATCACTGCAATCAAACGTTTTCTGTAGCTCTCAATGAGACTTCTGCACCTGTTAACAGGTAGTTTGGCCCACTCTTCCTGACCAAACTGCTCCAGCTGTCAAAGGTTTGATGGGTGCCTTCTCCAGACTGCAAGTTTCAGCTCTTTCCATAGATGTTCGACAGGATTCAGATCAGGACTCATAGAAGGCCACTTCAGAATAGTCCAATGTTTTGTTCTTATCCATTCTTGGGTGCTTTTAGCTGTGTGTTTTGGGTCATTATCCTGTTGGAGGACCCATGACCTGCGACTGAGACAGAGCTTTCTGACACTGGGCAGTACGTTTCGCTCCAGAATGCCTTGATAGTCTTGAGATTTCATTGTGCCCTGCACAGATTCAAGGCACCCTGTGCCAGGCGCAGCAAAGCAGCCCCAAAACATAACCGAGCCTCCTCCATGTTTCACTGTAGGTATGGTGTTCTTTTCTTTGAAAGCTTCATTTTTTCGTCTGTGAACATAGAGCTGATGTGACTTGCCAAAAAGCTCCAGTTTTGACTCATCTGTCCAAAGGACATTCTCCCAGAAGGATTGTGGCTTGTCAATATGCATTTTAGCAAATTCCAGTCTGGCTTTTTTATGTTTTTCTGTCAAAAGTGGAGTCCTCCTGGGTCTTCTTCCATGGAGCCCACTTTCGCTCAAAAAGCGATGGATGGTGCGATCAGAAACTGACGTACCTTCACCTTGGAGTTCAGCTTGTATCTCTTTGGCAGTTATCCTTGGTTCTTTTTCTACCATTCGCACTATCCTTCTGTTCAATCTGGGGTCGATTTTCCTCTTGCGGCCCCACCCAGGGAGGTTGGCTACAGTTCCATGGACCTTAAACTTCTTAATAATATTTGCAACTGTTGTCAAAGGAACATCAAGCTGCTTGGAGATGGTCTTGTAGCCTTTACCTTTACCATGCTTGTCTATTATTTTCTTTCTGATCTCCTCAGACAACTCTCTCCTTTGCTTTCTCTGGTCCATGTTCAGTGTGGTGCACACAATGATACCAAACAGCACAGTGACTACTTTTCTCCATTTAAATAGGCTGAATGACTGATTACAAGATTGGAGACATGTGTGATACTAATTAAAGAAACTAATTAGTTTGAAATATCACTATAATCCAATTATTTATTATCTTTTCTAAGGGGTACCAACAAATGTGTCCAGGCCATTTTAGAATATCTTTTGCAGAATAAGCAATAATTCATCTCTTTTCACAGCTTCTTTGCTTTATTCTATGACATACCAAAGGCATGCAAGTATACATGATAAAATAGCTTTTAATTTCATCACTTTTCAGGAGGAATGAAGCATTATTTCAATGAGCTGTAAGGGTACCAACAAATTTGAGCACGTCTGTATATATATATATATATATATATATATATAAGAAAAAAAAAAAGGGTATTTCAGGTACTTAAAAAGGTAGAATAATTGATTACAAATCAATTATCAGGGCGTTTCGGACTACAAGTCCTTGTAAATTGTTTAATTGATGAAGGACTTGTAGTCCGAAATGTCCTGATAATTGATTTGTAATCAATTATTCTACCTTTTTAAGTACCTGAAATATCCTTTTCTTTTTTCTTATTGATCATTTTGGTACACAGCAGTTTTCCTTTTTCTCAAACTTTATTTATATTTATATATAGATATATATATATATAGATATATAGATATATAGATATAATATATTGTAACACAGCAGGGAGGGAGGTTAAAAATCTCCCTGCAGAAGGCACATTTAGTTTAATTGTTTTATTGTTAATTGTTTAATTTTATTTGTTAATTGTTCTGGCAGTTGGCCTTGTTATTGTAAATTGAGGCCAGCTGCCAGGTATAAAAAGAAAGCAGCTAGTGTGCATGGGGCTGCTGTGTGAAGAGCCCGCTTGCGAGTGGGTGCAGGTGTACAAAGGAAGTAATACGACATGGTTTATTTAGATTTCCAGAAAGCTTTTGACAAAGTCCCGCATAAAAGATTAATTCTCAAACTGAACGCAGTAGGGATTCAAGGAAATGCATGCACATGGATTAGGGAGTGGGTATCATGTAGAAAACAGAAAGTACTGATTAGAGGAGAAACCTCAAAATGGAGTGAGGTAACCAGTGGTGTACCACAGGGATCAGTAGTAGGTCCTCTGCTATTCCTAATCTACATTAATTATTTAGATTCTGGTATAGTAAGCAAACTTGTTAAATTTGCAGATGACACAAAAATAGGAGGAGTGGCAAACACTGTTGCAGCAGCAAAGGTCATTCAAAATGATCTAGGCAGCATTCAGAACTGGGCAGACACATGGCAAATGACATTTAACCCTTTGCAGTCCATTTATTAAGTGCGTGTCAGGCGCGTCAGATCCAATTTATTTTCACACGCGCAGTTAATTTTAGACGCGCTGTTTAAAAGTATTTTTTTTCCACAGTCAAACGGGTTTAAAAGGCCCTGCATATCAACAAAGCACTCACTAGGCATCTCCAGCCCCGCCCCACCCTTTCGTTCGCTACAGCTTTCACATATGCTAAGAAATAAATAATAATAATAATAGTCGTACATACCGATCAATCATCTCCTGATCACTCGTTTTATCACCAAACGCCTCAATAATGCGATCCAAGTCATTTTTTTATTACTATAACATCTGAAAAAACCTCTGCAAATGTCTGTGATATTCTCTGAGCGCTGATGCAGTCACAGCCAGCTTGTTTCCTTATGGCCTCCGTTCTCAGATGCCAGGGGCAAGTATGACTATTCATGAGATAGGCCCTTTTTTTTTTTTTTTCTTCGGCTTGTCTCGGCTCCTGTCGCTCCCACTTGGCCATTGAATGGTTTTCTCGGCTTTTTCCGGAGAAAAAACGACTTGAAACCCGTTTTTTGCGTCTTTTTGATGATGTTGGACAGGGTCCGACATTCGACCGGATAGGAATAATTGCAATGTCGGACCAGGTCCGACATAGGACCGCAAAGGGTTAATAGAGGAAAGTGTAAAGTATTGCATGTAGGCAATAAAAATGTGCATTATAAATATCATATGGGAGATACTGAAATTGAAGAAGGGAGCTATGAAAAAGACCTAGGAGTTTATGTTGACTCAGAAATGTCTTCATCTAGACAATGTGGGAAGCTATAAAAAAGGCCAACAAGATGCTTGGATATATTGTGAGAAGTGCTGAATTTAAATCAAGGGAAGTAATGTTAAAACTTTACAATGCATTAGTAAGACCTCACCTAGAATATTGTGTTCATTTCTGGTCACCTCGTTACAAAAAGGATATTGCTGCTGTAGAAAGAGTGCAAAGAAGAGCAAGCAGAATTATCCCGGGTTTAAAAGGCATGTCGTATGCAGACAGGCTAAAAGAATTGAATCTATTGAAAGAATACGCGGCGATCTGATTCAAACATTCAAAATCCTAAAAGGTATAGACAGTGTCGACCCAGGGGACTTTTTTGACCTGAAAAAAGAAACAAGGATCAGGGGTCACAAATGGAGATTAGATAAAGGGGCATTCAGAACAGAAGATAGGAGACACTTTTTTACACAGAGAATTGTGAGTGTCTGGAACCAACTCCCCAGTAATGTTGTTGAAGCTGACACCCTGGGATCCTTCAAGAAGCTGTTTGATGAGATTCTGGGATCAATAAGCTACTAACAACCAAACAAGCAAGATGGGCTGAATGGCCTCCTCTCGTTTGTAAACTTTCTTATGTTTTAAGGTAGAGTGAAACCTGTTAGAGTGTTGAGTTAAAACTGTGTTTATTTTGTTTTGGGTTTTGTGTTACAGGGAAACAGCTTAGCTGTCCTGTTTATAGTTAGGTTCCCGTCTTGTGTGGTAGTTATTGCTCAAAATAGAGCTAGGTGTTTATTTTGTGTTTTATTATTTTTTTTATGAAAAATAGCGCATCAGCGCGTTTAAAATCCATTTTCTGTGTCCAGGGTCTGTTCTTAAAGGGGCAATGAACAACCATGAGTGCCGGCCGGTTTACAATATATATATATTGTAGCGTGCACGGGGGAAGGCAGCAGCAGGGCTGGTATGTGACGTAATCACACACAAAGACATAAGCCCGATATACGCTCCTTGCAAGGGAGCCGGCTCTTTCGTACAGCGGTATCGGCGCTATGCTTTAGTGCGAGAGGTCCCGGGTTCGCGCCCGCCCTCCGCCTGTGTGTGGATTGCCTCGCCTTGTGTGATGCGCCTGCCTGCGGGAACCAGGGTTGCTACAATATATATTGCAATCTAAAACTAGTTTGGGCATGTAGATAAAATGGTATACTAACAAAGTCTGCTTTGTATCCCATAAAACACACACAGGAAGGCTAAACATTGTAATGGTGTAAAATGTTACATATTGCAGAACACAATCTGCTGCATTAATTGTAGACGGCATATTGCAAGTAATTTCAGTGTAGTCTTTTCGTGTTTGTCAAGCAAGTTTTGATATAATTAATAGAACTAACAGTATTTTGGAAATCGAGAGCTCAATACAATTCGGGGTAATGGATGTTTTACACTATTACTGCAGCAGTGCAAATTATGAAACAGAGCCCTCTGTGTGTCAACTACGATATGAGAACTCCACATTTGTTAGTGTGTCTCTCCGGATAAGCGGCCCAGGAGTGCTAACCAGAGTTTATAATCAGTTTTCTTAACGCTTATCAGCACTAGCAATACCACCAGTCCCACTTTTCATCTGTTTGTTCATCTTAACCTGTATTTTATACTCCAGTGTGGAATATACAGAAACCTCTCAAACTTAAAGACAGTAATATATGTCTCGGGTTTCTGTACTTCAGGAGGTGGCAACCATACAGAAACCTCATGCTTAACCCTCTATGGCCAAATGTTACCTCAAAGTAACATACCAGTTTTTGCTCCCTTACACACACAAAAACAACATCAACCATAATGCAATTCTCTCTTTTTAAGGGAGGAAGCTAAATAAACCAATAGTATACTTACATTTGGTCACATGACTAGTATTTCCTTTCTTGAACACCTTTTAAAATCAGGATATAGCACATGTGCGACGGCCATTAGATTGCTCCTAAAAATTGCTCTAAAATAACAATTTTTACAGCTTTTTCTTCAATAAAAAATGGATTCACAATCTTGGGTAAGTTAAGAATTATTTTTCATCACTTTATCTAATTTTCACATAATATATATTATGATAAATTAATGAAATAGGTATGTTGCCTCAAAGCAACATTGAACCACAATGGAACCTCAATTTCCAACTTATTTTTGTTTACATGTGGTCATATTCTAACGTAACCAGCCTATTATTACCATCATGATTATGATTATCATCATTATTGCTGTAATATAATGAATATTGTTCTACCATATATTTTATTATACTAATATTGAATATTATATCAAAGTTTTTCAGCATTACATTATCATTATCAATTGGTTCTGTAGCACTGACCTGCAAGTGGCTCTACAAAAAAAAAAAAAAAAAGATCCACAGTGTGGGGACAGTTAGACAGAATCGTCTGGCTGGATGCACCTTCATGAATGACAAGGAAATGAAGAAGAAAAGAAGGGGAACCTTTGAAGAGAAAGTGGCAAAACACAATGGTGTGTACCTCAGGGCAGTCAAATGGTTTGACAACCGTCCGGTGACTCTCCTGAGCACCTATGCAGTGGCCAACCCAACTTCCACAGTGGAGAGATGGGACAAGAGGAGAAAGGAAGCTGTTCAAGTGGCACGCCCCAATATAGTCAAATTGTACAACCAGAGCATGGGTGGGGTGGACCTCCTGGATGCTCATTGCAGTGTACCGAACCAAGATAAGATCCAAGAAGTGGTACCATCGCATTGGCTTCCACATGATGGATTTCACACTTGTGCAGGCTTGGCTCCTGTACTGGAGAGATTGCAGAGAGTGTGGCATCCAAAAGAAAGAGCAGCTCAGTTTACTGGAGTTTAAAACTGAGGTAGCAAGCTGTCTCTGCAAGCAGAACAAAATCAACCTGAAGCGGAAGGGAAGACCATCCCACTGTGTTGAGGCAAGTCTGGCTGAAAAAAGGAAGAGAGGGCTAAGTTGGACCATTTTAAGTGCTAAAAACAAATGAAACATTTTTTTCAACAATGTTTTCACAATGTGGGCAATAGAGGGTTAAAAACAATCGAGATGCACACGGTGGGTGCGTTCACGATACGCAGACTTTGCGGAAAACCTATCCAAATTCATCGTCAGCGTGAACTCAGCCGGAAAAGACGTCACCAGGTCACGCATCCACGAGCTTAAAAGTCTGCACAGCCGCGCAGTTTCTCAAGAGGTACTGCGCTGGAGCAGCCGCGGCTCAAAACAATAGACGAGTGTTGGCTGACAAAGAAGTGTGTAGGCAACCAGATACAATCCTCACTCCATGTGCTACTGCCACCTAGGGGTGTGAATCGCCTTCGAGTCATGGCATTAATTATCTTATGAATGATTTGTAATACAAATTTAAATGATTTGACTCTTTTTCCACAGTTATTATACTTTTCAAATATTCAGATATTTATTCTAAAGGTTTAAACATGTAATTCTAAACGGTTGAAATGAACCTAAAACCGCGTTGTTATTTTCAGCAGGTGTAATTGGTTATTGATGAAAGGCTATCAGGGACAGGGAATAACCTACTTTGAATTAAGGAGAATAAATCAGCTTTAATAACAGGTAGTTGAAGTGAGATATGTGGCCATATGTGCAAGTATTTGAACTATTTTTGTCCCAGATCAAAATACAGTACTGTCTAACAACCCCTTTGTGAGAGGGCGGGGGGAATCCTGCCCGTTATAATACTCATTAGTTTGTCTCACATCACAAAACATACGTTTATATGATCTCTTTATAGCAGGGACTGTTTCTACTATACCTTTTCTGATCATGCTGTAAATTATGAAGCTGGTGGAGCACAAAGGGAACTTCGACTGCATCCACTTCTGCGATTAGAATTTCTCTCAACACCACCTCCATTTTGGTTCTGCTCATCTACCCAAACTGTCCACGCTCGTCTACACAGACAGTGACGTTACGCGCAGACTCCCGTCTGCAATTTAGCCGGCAAAAAAGTGTCGTGAACTCACCCAGTGGCTGCTCGTTCTTTTTATATTAGTAGTATGGGCAGTTCAATTCTTTTTAGTGACTCGATTCATTTGATTCATTTCGTTCATTTGATTCACTGATTCAATGACACAAAACCAATCAATGTAGACCGCATTAAGATTGTTTACGTAGGTTTATTTGAACCGGAAAGAACGAGTCGTTCATGAACTGCACATCACAAAAGCTAGGGAGAATCTATATTTGGTTGACTGGGTTCATAAACATTAAATATAGTTTGACAAATATATATATATATATATATATATATATATATATATATATATATATATATATAATCCTAGAGATAACATAACAGTTTGAACCATTGTTTAGCCACCAGTATCAATCTAATTTATTTTCATCCTTTAAAAAAATAATAATAGCAATTATTATCATTATTTAGTAATTTGGATGACTTTCCTCAAGATGACTTAGAAGTATTAATCATAATTTGTGCAAAATAGTTAACTATAGATATGATTAATTTTGTATGTGTATAAAAAATAACAAACACACATAGGCTACAACTAGTAGTGATTCATTTTATTATTTATTTGTTTGGCAGACTTACACAAGGTTAGGTACATAGTAAACTAAGAAGAACTGTAAGAAAAATAAAAAATAAAAAATAAAATTATGGTGCACAAACGTAATCTGAGTTTCTGACAGCGTGAAGCGACGCTCTAGAAAGTACACACCGTCTGGATCATAGATATATGGTCTGGAGGATGTAACTGACGCCATTTTGGCTCACACAGAGTTCTTATCATGCACTAAGTAAGCGGGAATTTGGATCCAACATGGCACATACGGTCTTCAGTTTCATAACACGCAACAAGTTGAGAGTCAACCGGGTTTCCTTGTTACAACGAACAAATCAGCCAGACTCGAGAGGTAAGGAATCACTTCATGAGTTTTGATAGCCTGGTAACTCGACTCCTGTGCGCCACGCAGCTTGTTCATAGGGTTAATCAAAAGAACCGATTCAATTAGGACGCTGATCCGATTCCCATCGTTCACCTTATTGAGTCGTTCAAAAAGAACGATTCGTTCGCGAACTGTACAATACTATATATTAGAACTCCGAATTATTCTACAATTCAAACTCATTCTAAGCAGGATGCAGAAGTTAATCGATAGATTTTTTTTTTTTTTTTTTAAGTTTCTGCATTTCCTGAGTTATTTTAACATACCCCCCGTCCCCCCCTTTGCAGTCGGAATGAAACCGCCCATTTCTGCGCGGGATTTTCTTTGGATAGCCGGAAGTGGTGAACGGATGTTGTGTTGGCAGGGGAAGAAAATATAGACGTAAACAAATATTATAATAATACGAATAATAATAATAATTAAATGAAACAAAAATAGAATGTAACGGGAGATTATTTAAAGGGGAAATATATATTTACAAAACGAGTATTGTATGCTTCTGTCCAGCAGTACAAATAAATATATCCAAGTAACCAAAGAGGAGCAAAACAAACACGACGTTAACATTTGAATTAAAAAAAGAGAGGCGGATCAATACGTCAGGTCAACAGAAAATACATAAAGATCGACGACGGTTGGGCTTAAAAGCAAAATTATCCAAAAAGAAAGACACCAGGTAAATATAACCACAGACTGCACTGTTTTATTTTGTTGTATATTATTATTATTATTATTATTATTATTCCCAAAACGACATAGTTTTGGAGAATGGAGGTCGGTTGATTTAGTTGCACACACACACACACACTATTCAGACAGTTGCCACGAGTTTTTGCATCAGAATATGTGCATGGGAGTTTCCATTGTAATGTAATAATAATAATAATAATTCAGACAGCACTGATAAACATTTGAACTCAGAGCGCACTGTAGTGTTCAGGGCTGGGGCTGCTGCAGTGTCAAAACAGAAATATCCGATAGCAAATCCACACTAAACAAAAATACAATAAGGTATATTATGCTAACCGATAGTACCGGCCTACTGTTTCCTCCTTAATCTAGCCATTGCAATAGAGCTTGACTCTGAAGTCTGTATTTATGTTACCTTGATAGATCGTTCAATTGACACTAATTATTTTAATTGGCACAATGTGTCACTTTTTAAAAGTGGGTTTGTTTGGTCATTTAATGTGCATATTGTATTTAATTATAAAACTGACTTGTTGTCTTCAGTATCAGGTTATTAATGTATTACCATTTTTAGGAATTATAGTTAGCTACATAACTTTACTTGGAACAATTAGACAATTATATATATATATATATATATATATATATATATATATATATAACCACAGAGACTGAAACTGTCTGAATATTTTTTTAGTAATATAACTATGAATACAGGATTGAAACCAAGTGGAACTGTCTGAATCATTGTTGGTGTCACTGCTGTATAATATATAAAACTATGGAGATTGAAACTAAGGGCGACTGTCTGAAACTTTTTTCATGCCACCTGTCTATAGTGCTGATAATGCAGCTTTTAGCCAACATACTTTCATTGTAATGTTTTATATTTTTGTTGAATAACAGCAGTTATTATTCTTGATATGTTTTGTTCTCCTAAAGGATGAGGTCAAGGTTCTGTCTCAGCTGGTTATATAAAAAAATATATTTTCTGTCAGTTGATAAATCAGAATGGTAACTGACTTCGATCTGAGTTTTGAAGATGCCCTCTATGGATACCACAGATCAGTTATTTCAGCTTATTCTATTCTCACAGACCTTCTGTTAGATCTGTACAATTATTCAGATCAAGCTCTCCCCAGGTGAGGGTCATTGGTGTTGATCGGGCTAATTAACCATTCAGGGTGAAGCAAGTGAAGAAACAGCTGCTTGGGTTTGTGACGATCTCTGCTTTTCTTAAGACTGGAGAGAACAGCAATCCACACAAACCCAAGCAGCTGTTTCTTCACTTGTCTCAAACGGTAAATTAGCCCGATCAACAGCAGTGACCTTCACCCGATTGTCAGCGCCTGATTTCTGTGGAGAACTCAAATCGAGTAATCAGTTCTTGCTGCACCAACTTCTGTACAAAAAAACCCCAAACATTTGTTATTTTCAAAGGTTAGGCTGTTTCCCCCCTAGACTTCAATGTTAAAGCCAGGCTGTTTCCCCCCTAGACCCCAATGTTAAAGCCAGGCTGTTTCCCCACATAAACTCCAGTGTTAAAGCCAGACTGTTTCACAGAAATGCATTTGAAATCCTTGGTTAAATCTTTGGTGATAAAGTTCCTAGTAAGAGGTGAGAAAGTATTTGATAGCACAACATGCTTTAATCCAAAAGAATTCAGTCCTGAATTCTAAGTGGCTCCTGTGATTCTGTGATTGGGTTTGTGTCCAGGATGCTGGGAGGCTGTGGTATGCTGAAGAGCCATCAGGAGGCACTGAAAAGGCACAGATTTTCCTTGGTGAAGCAGCTGATTCCAGCAGAGCTGCTTCAGTACTTGCTGGCTGCAGATATCCTGACAGAAAACATGGTGGAGACAATTATGGTAATGAGCTCCTTCTTATACTATGTCTTAAGTGGTGGCACTATCGGAAACCAAATTCCTATATCGGACTGGTTACCAAAAATAATCAATGCATTGAGAACCCTTCATTATTCAAAAGCAAGAAGATAGATCTGCATGCACCTATATTTGGTTATTCAGATTGAACTCTCCACAGAAATCAGCTGAGGGTCACATTGGTGTTGATTGGGCTAATTTACCATTCAGAGTGAAATATGTGAAAAAACAGCTGCTTGGATTTGTGTGGGTTGTTGTTTTTCTTACTCTGTTACCCAGTTTAAGCTGGCTTAAAACACTCTAAAGCTGATTAATAGACTGATAGAGACAAACAGACACACCTTACCTGTCAAGGATGTTTCATGTCAAACTCAGGTGAATGAAGACAGTATGTTCTCACTAATGCCGTTTCTTTTTAAAAGTTTTTTCTCTGTACTGCTCTGTTTCCCAGTCCAAGGCGGGTTCCTTCAGTCAGAATGTGGAGTTCCTGTCTCTGCTTCCGAAGCGTGGCCCACGGGCCTTTGAGGAATTCTGTGCAGCACTCCGGGAGACCAAGCAGGAGCACCTGGAGAAACTGCTTCTACAGAACATCGCGAGAGAGGTGAGACACGAGGGCTGCCCTGGAAATAACAAAGGAAACCTAACCTAGTGGAGAGACACATGTTGAGACAAGAATGGCCATAAAGTGTTTACTCCAGTCTTTAATTAACTCCTGTTTTTTGAAAGAGGTTAAACACCTGTTAGTTTTACAAAACTGTATTTCAAGATCTCTTCAGCGCCCTCCTGGTCTTTTGTTTCTCATTTTGTTACATTAACAGGACTTTCTCTTCTTTAAAAAAGTAGGAGTTAATTAAAAGACTGGAGTAAACGCTTTGAAAATATGACCTTATTACATTTCTTTTGGTATGTCTAAATTGAGTGCTTAATAGTTGTGGATGATTAATTGACAGTATGCTAATTTCCACTGTATTAACTAGTGGCAATGACTGAACTAATGCAGTAATGAGATCTGTGTTTGGTTTGTGTTTTCAGAGCAGTGTGGATACTATCCTGTCCCTCCCCATACAGGAAACTGAGGGGGTCAAACCAAAAAGAGCCCGGAGACACGGTAAGAAACACAGACATACAGACATGCAGAAAGAAAGACTGAGTGAGACACACTCACAGACAGACACCGAGACACACACACACACACACTCAGACTGAGACACATACTGTTACACAGATGCACCCATTAACACAGACAGACAATGACAGTCAAACACACACACACACACAGAAAGGCACACACACAGTCGCACAAATTCACACACTGATAGAGAGGGAAACAGACAAACAGATACACACTTTCACACATACACTCCCAGATAGATAGACACCCACAGATCCTGTCACTAAACTATTTATTGATTTATTTTATTTATTTATTTAGTTACATTTTTATAGCTCCTTTAGCCAAGGCGCTTTACAAGTTTAAACAAAGTGGTACAATCAGGAAAATGGATGAAAAGAATGTAAGTTTATTGGGCTAGGGTGGGGAGACAGAATAGTTGCTTGAATGAAAGCAGAGGGCCAGAGGCTAGGTCAGGGCCAGGAAAGCAGGGTCATAACAGGAGATCAGGGGCCAGAAGTAGAAGTAGGATGGGCTTGGGAGAAGAGATGCGTTTTGAGGGAGGAGCGGAAACTACGCAGTGTGGGTGACTGTTTTATGATAAGTGGGAGTCTATTCCAATGAAGAGGAGCAAGAAGGGAAAAGGAACGGAAACGGGATTGGGCACAGGGCGAGGGTGGGACAGAGAGGAACAATAGTGATTGGGAACGTAACATGCTGCTGCATCACTGTGTGGCCCCTGCATGTCTCAGAGTCCATGGAGTCGTGTCTGGATGGAGGCGACGGGCCCCTGTCTCTGACCATCCCGTCCTGCACATCAGAGTTCTACATGAAGCACCATCAACAGGTAGGGAGGGATCGGTGTGTCTGTGTACCTGGCTGTCTTTAGTGTGTAATGCGATTGATGTGTGTTATCCTGTTTCCTCTTGTCTCGCCCTCCCTCTCTCCACTCTGCTGTACTCAATCCTCTGCCTCTCTGTCCCCTCTTCATAATGTAACTGTGTTTCATAAGGCTGGGATGATGCCTCCTTTTTTACCATCAATGCATCGTTTTCCAAAACAGTCAATGCATCGATGTCCTTAAAAAAAAAAAAAAAAAAAAAAACCAGCACATTTAGAGCTACTGATAATATGCTGAATAGCTACTAATTTAAAAATTATTACATCAAATAAATGACATCATATTATTACTTATTTATTAGCAGACGCCCTTACCAAGGGTGATTTACAGTTATATACAAAAAATACATATCAAGAAAGATTGTGCATAAGCACAAAAATAATCCATTGAATAATTAAACAAGTAACAGCAACAACATCATAGCTGTTACATAAAAAAGTCCTGTGTCTTGGTGTACATTTCTTATATTTTGTTGTTGTTTAGAAACAGGATAGCTCTACATTCTTTGCTTTTAAAGAGCTTGTTTACAGCTACGTTGCTGGGATTCTAATTAAGATGCTTCTGGCCGAGCGGGCTACTTTTGGAAAGCGATCTTTGCTGTTTTTCCACCATTCATTTGTGTGTAGTGATATAAAATGAACCCAAATTCAATTACCTTACATTTTTTGAATGGGATGCGAATGCTGTTACAGGGCATAAATTTAAGTTCATGAAGGACAAGGCAATATTGTCTTTGGTGGGCATGAAAATCCAGGGGCACCAAGGCAGTTCTAGGGGGCAAAGAGGCAAAACAAAAATCGAACCCAAGGGCACCAAGGCGATTTTGTACTCATTCATAAAACTACTAAAGAAGAAATACAACAAGCCTATAGTGTTCATTATCTAAGTGGGGATTGCTGCATGATCTGAAAATAAAAAGTAAAAAAAGGTTATATGGAAGTGATTATTTTTTGTCAAATATTAATAACAATTATTAATACAAATAATATAACAATAAAGCAAGCTGCATTTGAATTTATTGGGGGCTAGAATATTCATTCTGCTGAATGGTTCAATTTGGACACTCAATTCAGAAAAAAAGTCGAATGCTGCTTTCGAGCATACACATTCTATCCCCTTTCATGAAAGCACACTTACTAGTTAAACATAACTACTGTGTTCTGATTACTAGTGTTCTCTCCAACTCGTTTCATAACGCATGTCATAGCTACTAGCTCCCTGTGTAAAAACTTGAACAAAATTAATTATTTATATATTTAGCGTGGGTGTTTCGGAGGAATAACCCAGCAACGGTCATTGAAGCGTCCATATAAATTAGCAATTTATATACGCTGAAGACCCAAAAGGAGTTACAATGCATATTGCATGTTGCGTTTGAAAGTATTGCAATTTTAAGCATAGAATCAGATCTCCTTATACCACATATGATCATAGAATATATTTGTGTAAAGTGATATACGATCTGTGATTTTTAGTAAGCTGTAAGTTAATATATACAGTATATATATTTGAAGGATATTCACAAATCCATATACAGATCGCTTTACTTCATTTAGTATAATGTGGTCCTATGGAACATTCTGATTTATATACACTGTGGCAATTTGCTCTATTCATTACTTCGGTACTTTTTTAACGTACAGTATAAATACAGCTACTGGACCAAATTCTCACTACTTAAACATTTGAGAGGGGACTGGGAGGGGGTGAGATTTGTCGGTGAAATAGCGATTATTATTTGATGTTAGTATTGGGAGACGAATTGTTGTACACCGATTTCCTACCTGAACATCACATCAATTCTGGAACACTTAGCTGCCGCTTTAGCCAGCTCTTCTTCCTTCTTTCTTTTAATTTGCTGCTGGTTTGGCATTGCTCACGGTTGGGAAAAACCACACAACTGCAACAGACACAAAAGAAACAATGCACACGCTTGACCATCGATAGTGATCAAACGATATGATGGATCACTGCATTGGTGCATCAACCCAGCGTTAGTGTTTCTCTAGTACTCTCTTCTCTCTCCTCTTTTGCTTCCGTCTCCTCTTGCTCTCTCTAGTTTGTAATGTAATTCTCTCTCCCCTCTCAGTTCCTCACTATTTCACCAATGTAGTTCTTTGTCTGTCTCTCTGTCTAGTCCTATCGCATGCTGTCAAGCCCTCGTGGCCTGGCCCTGGTGGTCAGCAACGTCCACTTTAACCCTGTGATCTGTGACCTGGATTTTCGGAGTGGAGGGGAGGTCGATGAAGTAACCCTGACAAACCTCTTCTCAGTCTTAGACTTCCGAGTCAAAGTGCTCACCAACAAAACAGCGGAGGTAACCAGGGACACACTATTATTATTATGATTTATTAGTAGTAGTAGTTTTTCAGTCTCTTTAGGATTAGAAATTCGAGCTGCACAAACCAATTATTTGATTATTCGGATTAAGTTCTCCACAGAAATCAGGTGACAGTTATTGGTGTTGACTGGGCTAATGTACCATTCCGAGTGAAACAAGCTTCTTGGGTTTGTGATTATTGCTACTTTAAGACTCAGTGGGGAACAGCAATCCACACAAATCCAAGCAGCTGTTTCTTCACTCGTTTCACTTGGCATGGTACATTAGCCCCATCAAAACCAATGACCATTGTCTGATTGTCAGCACCTGATTTCTGTGAAGAGCTCAATCACAATAGGGCTGTATTTTTCACATTAAAAATGGCTTATTTCACAGTCCAAAAATGGTATTTCAAGATATTTCACAATTAAACATAACAGATGAACCCATTTTATATCACCTCTCAATATCTTGCCCCATTATTGTAATGATTTTTCAAAAACTACTTGCCATGCACCATAAGTTATTTGAGAAATTACGTCTCTTAATATCATCTCACAAACCTGCTTATTTTCATGTTTTGTGCAGGCTGTAAAATGCTGCGTGGGCGGTCTTAACAGGAAACAGTTCAGTTACAAAACACCAACATCACCAGATTTCTTTAACATAGTCTTATTCACACACACAAAAAAATGCCTAATTGATAGCTCTCATCAGTCGACAATTCATGCTTGGATAATGACAAATTGTTTTGTTCCAGTTAATGATACAAAATGTATTTGTACTGTAGTAAACTATATGCAGACCTGCTAACCTCTACGCATTTTGCGTATCCGCTACGCATTTTGAGTTGGTAATACGCGGGTACGCTATTATCAGAGATGATACGCAATAATACGTAATCCATATTTCGCTCATCGTCTATGATGTTGCCTGTAGTTAGAGAAAGTGTTGCATCTAACGTCAGGACCGGTGAAATTAAATTTAAAACTGAAACAATCATAGCTAATCATTATTTTGTTTACTGAAAAATTCATACTCAAAACTCACCAGAGTGTAGCATTTAGCTGTTTTATACCCTAAAACAATTCTCGGGGGAAGCCCCCCCGGACCCCACCCATTTAATCGTTCTTTACATTTGAATGGCTTTGTTCAAATGTAAAGAACGATTAAATGTATTATTATTATTGTTATTATTTGTTTATTTAGCAGACGCCTTTATCCAAGGCGACTTACAGAGACTAGGGTGTGTGAACTATGCATCAGCTGCAGAGTCACTTACAATTACGTCTCACCCGAAAGACGGAGCACAAGGAGGTTAAGTGACTTGCTCAGGGTCACACAATGAGTCAGTGGCTGAAGTGGGATTTGAACCGGGGACCTCCTGGTTACAAGGCCGATTCTTTAACCACTGGACCACACAGCCTCCTAAATGTACAGTATTAAAACACTTCTAATTCACCGTTAGTTTTGTTTCTTTCTCGCACTCGTAATGTGCGGTCATAGGCAAACATGAAACCCGGTTTATATCACGAATTATGCCTGCACGGCAATCATGATATAAAGCGGGTTCATCCGTATTTATTGATACGTTTCTGTAGTTTTTATACAACAAGTGTTCCTAAATATTTAAATGCTTACCTGAAATACAGTAAATGTTAAATTGTAGAATACTTCTTTTTTTATGTCCGCCATTTAAAGACATTCTGTTTTCACCATTGGTGAATTATCAAACAAAATTAAAACAGAAGTAAATATATAAATAAATAATAACAGACACATGTAATGTCCCCTTGTACTAGACATAGTGATCTTTAGAAGAAATTTCCGATCTTTGATGCAGTTGGTGTATTATTCCTGAAGACCTTTTAAATGGATTGGGCAGCTCTATGCAATGTGTTCAATCATTTACCGGAAGTAAAAAAAAATGGCTGGTTCCTAAATGCAGTGTGACAAGCCGTGCATCAATAAGGCAAATGTTTGCTGCATTAATGTTTAAGTGGTAAACTTGTATATTTCCACTGTTCTTTCAGAAATGGGAATTTTCACTGGGAACTACGTATTACACGGCAATTTGTAAATTTCAAATCCTTGATAACCATGAAAAAATGCAGCCTTACCAATAACACCGTGTAACAAATTATTATTTTTTTTTTTTTTTTTGTTCCTGGGTAGTAAGTGTTATTTCCTAATTGCTTATGCCTCAAAAGTATAGAAAATGGCTATTATTCCCCACAAACTTTGCTTTTGTGACCAGGACAGTGATATTTTGAAATTTACCTATTTTCCAGAACATTCCAGATAGATTCAGTGCTGAGTAAACTTGGAGTAACTTCTAGAACTTTCTAGAACTTTCCAGTAATATAAATAGTAGTATAAATACAGGGGCCTTAAGCCCACCAGTTCAGTTTAGTTCCCGCTGCCTAAGTGGATACATATCTGCATTTTTCTGAGATCGCATCAAGGTCATAGGAGACTTCAAAATGGTGGCATTCCTGATGGGTCTCCAAGGCGGTTTTACCAAGTTTCCCTGCTATCTTTGCCTTTGGGACAGCAGGGACACCAAGGCGCACTACCACAGGCGGGACTGGCCACAGCGGACCGAGTTCTCTGTGGGGAGGAACAACGTCAAATGGGAGCCACTGGTGGACCCCCGGAAGGTGCTGATGCCACCACTGCACATCAAATTGGGCCTTATGAAACAATTTGTCAGAGCTCTAGATAAGGAGTCGGCAGCCTTCAAGTACCTTCAAGACTTCTTCCCTAAGCTGTCTGAGGCAAAGGTCAAAGCCGGTGTCTTCGTCGGACCACAGATAAAGAAGATCCTGGAGTGCAATGAATTCCCCAAGAAGCTCACTAGTAAGGAGAAAGCGGCTTGGAACAGCTTTATCACAGTGGTTCGGGGCTTCCTGGGCAATCACAAGGCCGAAAACTATGTGGAGCTGGTTGAGACTCTGGTGAAGAACTACGGCACAATGGGCTGTAGGATGTCCCTCAAAGTCCATATCCTTGATGCTCATCTTGATAAATTCAAGGAGAACATGGGAGCGTGCTCGGGGAGCAAGGCGGCGCTTCCACCAGGATATACTGGACTTTGAACGCCGCTACCAAGGACAGTATAACGAGAACATGATGGGAGACTACATTTGGGGGCTGATTCGTGAAAGTGATTTACAGTATAATCGTAAATCTCGAAAAACTACTCACTTCTAAATCTTTTGTAGTCATTTTTGTATTACTTTAGTATAAATACATGTTAATTTGGATTCATATGTTGTTTTTTTCTGACTTTTATGTGAACGAAAAGACACAAATTCGCCCGTTTTCTCATTGGAAATAGGTAAATTTCAAAATATCACTGTCCTGGTCACAAAAGCAAAGTTTGTGGGGAATAATAGCCATTTCCTATACTTTTGAGGCATAAGCAATTAGGAAATAACACTTACTACCCAGGAACAAAAATTGCGTTACATAATCGAATAATCAGTTTGTAAATCACGAAGCCACTCTCACCCAATCAAATAGCTGTGACAGACCTCCATTCAGGCTGTTTTGTACCGTTAAATTAGTAGCCCCAGACACAACACTTTTTTTTTTTAGCACGTTCATTATTTACAGAAATAATACAATCAAAACAAAAACCCACATGGAGTGCGAAACTAAACTCTTCTTCAAATCCCTAGACTATAAACCAGATGGCTAAGCCATTTACTGGTTCAGCAAAAAACACTTGTACACAACTAAAGTTCACATAGTATGTTTCTCTTTGCTTTTCCTCTGACCTTCACGCAGACAGCCTCTCACTCCAACATACTCTATCTAATGGAGCTTCAAGCTCTCTTTTTGTACTCTGTGGCTGTTCCCAATTAACACCAATTATCTTATTTGGGAACAGCCACATTCTCACATGTATTTGGCAGGGATAGGAATTAACCCCATCCCTGCCAACCACCACCAAACATTTATTTACAGACCGGGCTCTGCCCTGACACACAGCATATAGAACTTTCCTGTGCATCTTACTTTGCAGTTAGTGTAGACTACTAACTGACAAATGTTAAATGCGTGGATAACAGCATTAGTGTTGCATTGTGTTTATTTCTTGTAATTTAAATGCGATTTATAATAAGTTAGTATGTCCGGTTGGCCCTGTCCCTCATGGTACCTGCATGGTTCTGGCTGATCTTTCTGTAGCTTGTCAAGCGTCCCTTGTCGCTCAGTCCCTGTGTCGATGTTCTCGATTGGTCCTGCAGGAGATGAGAGCAGAGCTCAGACAGTTCTCCCGGCTGGAGCACCACCGATTGGCCGACGCCTGCGTGGTGGCTGTGCTGTCACACGGAGTGGAGGGGGCCGTGTACGGAGTCGATGGGAAGCTGGTGCAGGTGATGGGGAGGGGGAGGGAAAGAAAAGTAGAAAACATGAACAATTGCAAATTGGTTTAATAAAGCAGTCCCCCAGAACTCCCACTCATTCAAAAATCTATGTGCATAATGATTTCAGCATATCTTTGAATGCTGTTTGTGGGAGCAAAAAGGGTTAATCTTCAGTCTCTTTATGTATTTATTTATTTTGATTAGCTGATTTCTCTTTGTATATTTCAGCTAGATGAAGTCTTTCAGTTATTTGATAATAGCAGCTGCCCCAACCTGCAGAACAAACCCAAAATGTTCTTCATACAAGCTTGTCGGGGAGGTGAGTGATTGAGCCGGTCTGTCTCTCTGGCTGTCTGTAGAGATGGACTCCTATTGTAGAGCAGTTTGAGCCATTCCAGGTTTTAATGTTAGTTGAAATATGCCCACCTGAGCTTTCCCTCTAGGGGTGTCCAACACACTAACGTCTCGATACGATACACATCACGATATTCAGGTCATGATACGATACACATCACGATATTGAGGTCGTGATATGATACGCAACACGATATTCAGGTCATGATACGATACGCATCATGATACATGTGATGGTCAAGATGGACTACTTGTGTGATGCATAATAAGGTCACAGTTCAAGTACAGTGTTCGCGCTAGGCCGCACCATTGTGCCAATGACCCCCTGAAATAAAAAATGTCCCGTTGAATTTCTCTTAACGCGCCCGTATGTCCCCCTTCCCAGACGAGATGCAATACGAATGCATTTTTTATTACCATGACATGTCTGACGACAGGCTAATCTTTTTACTTGTTTGTTTACACTTGCGTTTTCATAATTAAACTCCTGTGCTTTTATTCTCCAGTCTAGTAGAATGCGCTCGCACCCGCCCTGGTTACAGTCAGTTTCACAGTAAAGCCTGGACAACAACGTCATCAGGCTTGTTAACAACATGGCCCGGCACAAATATAACCATGTATTCCTGTTACACCCGACCATTACTTCTGGAAGAATAAGTAATCGGCTTCGGCAGTGACTTTTGAAATGCAGGCTATTATATTTGTGCTTAAAAATACTATGAAATTCATCCGCTGTTAACTTATGTATTTGCTAGACAAAATATCTGTCTGATGTTTGGAGATATGGAGTGATCTAGCAAGTGAATGGGAGAAGTTTGAACTTGTGCGTAGTGCAATACAGTTTATAGACGAAGTGCAGTAGATTTGTGAAACGAAAACCGCATCGATTAAAAAAAAAAAAAAAAAAAAAAGTAGACTACGGTAACGTTATAAAATATGTGAAATGTGTCTTTTCTATGACAAAAAATGCTAAAATTATGTCCCAAAATAATTCAGTATGTGTTATGCACCATAAGCGCCATTTCGCCAGTAGGCCATTTCGCCAGTAGGCCTATAACGGCATTTATATATAAAAATTTATATATATTGTCAGGACAGTCAGGACAATGGCATTTAAATACGACTATTAAACTTTTTTTGTTCCTGGGTAGTAAGTGTTATTTCCTAATTGCTTATGCCTCAAAAGTATAGAAAATGGCTATTATTCCCCACAAACTTTGCTTTTGTGACCAGGACAGTGATATTTTGAAATTTACCTATTTCCAATGAGAAAACGGGAATTTGTGTCTTTTCGTTCACATAAAGTCAGAAAAAACAACATATGAATCCAAATTAACATGTATTTATACTAAAGTAATACAAAAATGACTACAAAAGATTTAGAAGTGAGTAGTTTTTCGAGATTTACGATTATACTGCCATTATAATATAAGATTTACGATTATAATAGCCATTTTCTATACTTTTGAGGCATAAGCAATTAGGAAATAACACTTACTACCCAGGAACCAAAAAAAAAAAAATTTGTTACACGGTGATCTGTTGGTAATGTGGTTTCTTCTAATGCAGCGGTTTTTAAACTGGGGTACGTGAGAAAAATTCTGAAATGGCAGACAGCGCATTTTACTTAGTACCACTTCACAATCTATTGCAAACTTTTATCATATCATTTTATCAACGTTTAATCGCTAACACCAGACTGCTGTGCTGTGACAGAGCGTTCAGTGCACACATGGCTAATTTACATATTAAATATGTACGTTTTAAGTAAACCCTGTTGTTTAAATGTCATATAAACAGTTGGGCGGTTACTGCAGTCTGTCTTTGGGATAAAAAAAAAAATACATATTTAAAAAAACTAAAAGCCTAGTCTTTAACTCATTTTATTTCCTGTGTGCGTTCATGCCTACAAGTCGATATATTTTTTTTTTCAATGACACGATTAAAGTTTATTGTAACTTAAGTACTATTGGTTCATTTCAAAATACATAATGTTGGCCAATCAGAAACCGAAGTACTGCATGCGGTCTAGTTTGACAAGCCGTTACTTCTGATGTGAGTTTTTAGCTTTCAATCCAGTGAACAAATTTGCATTGTTGGCTCAATACTAGTACATTACTAGCAAAGGGCGATCAAGACGAAATACAGTCAGATTAAAAAGGCCAAAAATGTCTTGCGACTGAAGCTCTCTCCAATTTCCCTGCCATCATCAGTGTGGTAACAAGCAGCATCCATCACATACTAGATAAGCGTTTTATTATTGTTTTTTTAATTAGCATCAGTACTGTACGTTTTAGTCGCCAAGAATTAAAAAATGCCAATATGTTTTCGTAATGAGGTCAGCTATAGAGAGCCGTTGATAGTGAACTTTTCTTTGCCACCTTTTCTGTAATTGTATTATCAATAAAAATACATGATTGCCATTTGCTATCATGGAATAGTCCTATGTCATTTCTGAGTGACTGAGTTTAGCATGGAGGATTCGTTGATTTTAATTAATTAGTAATTAAAATAAAATGATGTTGATGTTTCCAACAACTAGAAACCTGTTTGATGGACTATTTTTATCCAAAAGTAAATTATATATATATATATATATACAGTGCCTTGCAAAAGTATTCAGACCCCTGACCAATTCTCTCATATTACTGAATTACAAATGGTACATTGAAATTTCGTTCTGTTTGATATTTTATTTTAAAACACTGAAACTCAAAATCAATTATTGTAAGGTGACATTGGTTTTATGTTGGGAAATATTTTTAAGAAAAATAAAAAACTGAAATATCTTGCTTGCATAACTATTCAACCCCCACACATGATGGTACTTTTTGAGTAACGGTTTCTTTCTTGCCACCCTCCCATACAGGCCAGTGTTATGCAGAGCTCTTGATATGGTTGACTGGTGCACCATTACTCCACTCCCAGCCACTGAACTCTGTAGCTCCTTCAAAGTGATTGTTGGCCTCTCTGTGGCTTCTCTCACAAGTCTCCTTCTTGTTTGAGCGCTGAGTTTTGAGGGACGGCCTTTTCTTGGCAGTGCCTGGGTGGTGTGATGCAGCTTCCACTTCCTGATTATTGATCCAACTGTGCTCACTGGGATATCCAAACACTTGGATATTATTTTGTACCCTTTCCCTAATCTAAGCATTTGTATTACTTTATCTCTAACTTCTGTAGAATGCTCTTTGGTCTTCATTTTCCTTCAGATTCACAGCCTGACCAATGATCCTTCAACAGTGGGGTTTTTATCCAGTAAATGTGACAGCAACTTTAATGGTTCACAGGTGGAGGCCAATGGTAAGGTAATTGTGTCCCCGTTAGGGCAATTTCTTTCATCGGTGTAAACTGGGAGCTTCCACAGCACAGGGGTTGAATACTATGCAAGCAAGATATTTCAGTTTTTTATTTTTCTTAAAAATATTTCCCAACATAAAACCAATGTCACCTTACAATAATTGATTTTGAGTTTCAGTGTTTTAAAATAAAATATCAAACAGAACGAAATTTCAATGTACCATTTGTAATTCAGTAATATGAGAGAATTGGTCAGGGGTCTGAATACTTTTGCAAGGAACTGTGTATACTGTATATATATATATATATATATATATATATATATATATACAGTGCCTTGCGAAAGTATTCGGCCCCCTTGAACTTTGCGACCTTTTGCCACATTTCAGGCTTCAAACATAAAGATATGAAACTGTAATTTTTGTGAAGAATCAACAACAAGTGGGACACAATCATGAAGTGGAACGAAATTTATTGGATATTTCAAACTTTTTAACAAATAAAAAACTGAAAAATTGGGCGTGCAAAATTATTCAGCCCCTTAAGTTAATACTTTGTAGCGCCACCTTTTGCTGCGATTACAGCTGTAAGTCGCTTGGGGTATGTCTCTATCAGTTTTGCACATCGAGAGACTGAAATTTTTGCCCATTCCTCCTTGCAAAACAGCTCGAGCTCAGTGAGGTTGGATGGAGAGCATTTGTGAACAGCAGTTTTCAGTTCTTTCCACAGATTCTCGATTGGATTCAGGTCTGGACTTTGACTTGGCCATTCTAACACCTGGATATGTTTATTTGTGAACCATTCCATTGTAGATTTTGCTTTATGTTTTGGATCATTGTCTTGTTGGAAGACAAATCTCCGTCCCAGTCTCAGGTCTTTTGCAGACTCCATCAGGTTTTCTTCCAGAATGGTCCTGTATTTGGCTCCATCCATCTTCCCATCAATTTTAACCATCTTCCCTGTCCCTGCTGAAGAAAAGCAGGCCCAAACCATGATGCTGCCACCACCATGTTTGACAGTGGGGATGGTGTGTTCAGGGTGATGAGCTGTGTTGCTTTTACGCCAAACATAACGTTTTGCATTGTTGCCAAAAAGTTCGATTTTGGTTTCATCTGACCAGAGCACCTTCTTCCACATGTTTGGTGTGTCTCCCAGGTGGCTTGTGGCAAACTGTAAACCACACTTTTATGGATATCTTTAAGAAAATGGCTTTCTTCTTGCCACTCTTCCATAAAGGCCAGATTTGTGCAGTATACGACTGATTGTTGTCCTATGGACAGAGTCTCCCACCTCAGCTGTAGATCTCTGCAGTTCATCCAGAGTGATCATGGGCCTCTTGGCTGCATCTCTGATCAGTCTTCTCCTTGTATGAGCTGAAAGTTTAGAGGGACGGCCAGGTCTTGGTAGATTTGCAGTGGTCTGATACTCCTTCCATTTCAATATTATCGCTTGCACAGTGCTCCTTGGGATGTTTAAAGCTTGGGAAATCTTTTGTATCCAAATCCGCTTTAAACTTCTCCACAACAGTATCTCGGACCTGCCTGGTGTGTTCCTTGTTCTTCATGATGCTCTCTGCGCTTTAAACGGACCTCTGAGACTATCACAGTGCAGGTGCATTTATACGGAGACTTGATTACACACAGGTGGATTCTATTTATCATCATTAGTCATTTAGGTCAACATTGGATCATTCAGAGATCCTCACTGAACTTCTGGAGAGTTTGCTGCACTGAAAGTAAAGGGGCTGAATAATTTTGCACGCCCAATTTTTCAGTTTTTATTTGTTAAAAAGTTTGAAATATCCAATAAATTTCGCTTCCACTTCATGATTGTGTCCCACTTGTTGATTCTTCACAAAAAAAATTACAGTTTCATATCTTTATGTTTGAAGCCTGAAATGTGGCAAAAGGTCGCAAAGTTCAAGGGGGCCGAATACTTTCGCAAGGCACTGTATATTGTAACAGACTTGCACCAGCTCAAGGTTCTAGCCCCTTTAAAAACTGACCCAACACACAGAAACTAGAGGTTCAGCACTTACGCGCACTTTTAATAAAACAAACAAAACACAAAATAAACACCTAACTCCGATTTTGGAGCGCTGACTACACAGATTATTCCCTGACTAACTCGCAGGACGGCTAAGCCATTTCCCCGCCAAACACAATAAACAAAAACCACACAGGTTTCATACAGCACACTCTTCACCTCACGACTGCCAGGAAGCAGAACACCTCTTCTGCCTCCTCCTCCACCGCAGCCATGAGCAGACTAACTGCCTCCCTTAAATACCCTGCACCTGGTCCTAATTTGACAATATTTACCAGGTGCAGGGGATAATTAATAATAAAACAATTAACAAATTAAATTCAACGATAAAGCAAAACAATTAAACAATAAACCAAAACAATTAAACTAAACAAATGTGCATTCCGCACATGTTTTTCTTCAGGGAGGCTTTAACCCCCTCCCTGCTGTCTCACAATATATATATATATATATATATATATATATATATATATACTGTGTATATACAGTACTGTGCAAAGTTTTAGGCAGGTGTGAAATAATGCTTTAAAGTAAGAATGCTTTCAAAATTAGACATGTTAATAGTTTATATTTATCAATTAACAAAATGCAAAGTGAGTGAACAGAAGAAAAATCTACATCAAATCAATATTTGGTGTGACCACCCTTTGCCTTCAAAATAGCATCAATTCTTCTAGGTACACTTGCACATAGTTTTTGAAGGAACTCGGCAGGTAGGTTGGCCCAAACATCTTGGAGAACTAACCACAGTTCTTCTGTGGATTTAGGCAGCCTCAGTTGCTTCTCTCTCTTCATGTAATCCCAGACAGACTCGATGATGTTGAGATCAGGGCTCTGTGGGGGCCATACCATCACTTCCAGGACTCCTTGTTCTTCTTTACGCTGAAGATAGTTCTTAATGACTTTCGCTGTATGTTTGGGGTCGTTGTCATGCTGCAGAATAAATTTGGGGCCAATCAGATGCCTCCATGATGGATAAGTATCTGCCTGTACTTCTCAGCATTGAGGAGACCATTAATTCTGACCAAATCCCCAACTCCATTTGCAGAAATGCAGCCCCAAACTTGGAAGGAACCTCCACCATGCTTCACTGTTGCCTGCAGACACTCATTCATGTACCGCTCTCCAGCCCTTCGGCGAACAAACTGCCTTCTGCTACAGCCAAATATTTCAAATTTTGACTCATCAGTCCAGAGCACCTGCTGCCATTTTCTGCACCCCAGTTCCTGTGTTTTCGTGCATAGTTGAGTCGCTTGGCCTTGTTTCCACGTCGGAGGTATGGCTTTTTGGCCGCAAGTCTTCCATGAAGGCCACTTCTGACCAGACTTCTCCGGACAGTAGATGGGTGTACCAGGGTCCTACTGTTTTCTGCCAATTCTGAGCTGATAGCACTGCAGGACATCTTCCGATTGCGAAGGGAAGTAAGCATGATGTGTCTTTCATCTGCTGCAGTAAGTTTCCTTGGCCGACCACTGCGTCTACGGTCCTCAACGTTGCCTGTTTTTTTGTGCTTCTTCAAAAGAGCTTGGACAGCACATCTGGAAACCCCTGTCTGCCTTGAAATTTCTGCCTGGGAGAGACCTTGCTGATGCAGTATAAATACCTTGTGTCTTGTTGCTGTGCTCAGTCTTGCCATGGTGTATGACTTTTGACAGTAAACTGTCTTCTGCAACCTCACCTTGTTAGCTGAGTTTGGCTGTTCCTCACCCAGTTTTATTCCTCCTACACAGCTGTTTCTGTTTCAGTTAATGATTGTGTTTCAACCTACATATTGAATTGATGATCATTAGCACCTGTTTGGTATAATAGTTTAATCATACACCTGACTATATGCCTACAAAAATCCCTGACTTTGTGCAAGTGTACCTAGAAGAATTGATGCTGTTTTGAAGGCAAAGGGTGGTCACACCAAATATGGATTTGATTTAGATTTTTCTTCTGTTCACTCACTTTGCATTTAGTTAATTGATAAATATAATCTATTAACATGTCTATTTTTGAATGCATTCTTACTTTACAGCATTTTTTTTTTCACACCTGCCTAAAACTTTTGCACAGTACTATATATATATATATATATATATATATATATATATATATATATATATACACATACACACTACCGGTCTAAAGTTTTAGACACCCCCATTTTTCCAGTTTTTATTGAAATTTAAGCAGTTCAAGTCCAGTGAATAACCTGAAATGGTACAAAGGTAAGCAGTAAACTGCCAGAGGTTAAAAAAAAAAAAAGTTTAGGTTACCAAAAACTGAAAAATAATGTACATTTCAGAGTTATACAAAAAGGCCTTTTTCAGGGAACAAGTAATGGGTTAACAACTTACAGCTGTTCTGCAGCAATGGAAGTAAATTAAGCCTTGAAAGTTGATGCTAACAATTCCTACATGTGTCCCAACTTTTGTTGATTACTTACAAACCCTCTGTCTGTATAAAAGCAGTGTTGGAACAGACTGTGTTACTACACCCTCTTAAGCATTATTTGGACAGTATTGTACTGCAGGAAGTAGTATATTGCTCTCATAATGGCGAGAAAAAGGCAATTAACAAAGGAAGACAGACAGACCATTATAACCCTTAAAAGTGTAGCTCTTTCCTTTAGAGAAATTGCAAAGAAAGCCAAGGTGTCAGTGAGTACAGTTTCCTACACCATCAAAAGGCACTTGGAAACTGGAGGAAACTCTGACAGGAAGAGGTCTGGCAGACCCAAAGCCACAACAGAATCAGAAGACAAGTTTCTGAGAGTCAACAGCTTGCGTGATAGGCGGCTCACAGGACAACAGCTTCAAGCACAGCTTAACACTGGTCGGTAAGCAAGTCTCAGTTTCAACTGTGAAGAGAAGACTTCGAGCAGCAGGTTTGACAGGTCGAGTGGCAGTAAGAAAGCCATTGCTAAGATGGCAAAATAAGAAAAAGAGGCTTGCCTGGGCCATGAAGCACCGCCAGTGGACTACTGAAGACTGGAAGAAGGTCTTAAGGACCGATGAATCAAAATTTGAAATCTTCGGTTCATCACGCAGGGTTTTGTGCGCCCGTCGAGTAGGCGAAAGGATGGTTCCTCGGTGTGTGACACCAACTGTCAAACATGGAGGAGGAAGCGTGATGGTCTGGGGCTCTTTGCTGGATCCAGAGTCGGCGACTTGCACAGAGTGAGTGGCACCCTGAACCAAAACTGCTACCACAGCATTTTGCAGCGCCATGCAATACCCTCTGGTATACGCCTAGTTGGTCAGGGGTTCATCCTACAGCAAGATAATGACCCAAAACATACCTCCAGGGTATGTCAGAACTACCTTAGAAGAAAAGAACAAGACGGTAGGCTTCAAATCATGGAATGGCCAGCACAGTCTCCAGACTTAAACCCCATCGAGCTGGTTTGGGATGAACTGGACAGAAGGGTGAAAGCAAAGCAACCTACAAGTGCAACACATTTGTGGGAACTTCTGCAACAGTGTTGGGAAGAACTTTCCGAACAGTATTTGATTTCCATTGTAGAAAGAATGCCACGAGTGTGTTCGGCTGTTATATCTGCAAAAGGTGGCTACTTTGAGTCAAAAATTTAGATTAAATTTTGTTAAACAAAACGATTCCATGATTTCTTTTTTATCTCCAATTGTTTATTTGTTCTATGCTTTAATTTCAGAGTACATTGAGACTGCATAAATTTCAATAAAAACTGGAAAAATTGAGGTGTTCTAAAACTTTTGACCGATAGTGTATATATTTTCCATTATAATACTGTAACTTTTATAATTTTATCCATCACACACGCCAAGGCTTGTGCGTTTTGTTGTATCATGTTATTGTAGAAACCTTTTTTTCTGTTTTAATTTTATTATGACTATCTCAGATGGGGTATGCGGTGGACTACTTTTTTGGAAAGTGGTATGTAGCTTAAAAATATTGAAAACCCCTGTTAACGTGATCTGGTACAATGAATGTCCTCTGCTCAGTGATACACAAGCGTCACTGACACATTTCTCAATATTTTCCCCAGAAATGACAGTGAGTAGTGTAGAGACACCTTGGTTGTATCTACAGCTTTACAGATTTATTTTTTGTTCTTCAGAAACAAAAGGTCAGTAAACACTGCTGGCACATTTAAAAACAAACAAAAATAAGAAATGGTGGTTGGTTCTGAATTATCAAACATATTGACCCCCTCACCGAAGAAAATGTCCCCCTAAAATTTAGAGTGGGGGCCATATTGACCCTCAGTCTGTAAGTCCTGGAGCAAACACTGAAGTACATTCAAGTACGTGCAGTGTTGTGCTTTTGGTGCTAATCTGAGCAGAGCAGAGACGATTTGACGATTCCCAGAGTTACATTTTTGTCTTTTTAAGCAAATAAAAGTTTGGTAGACAAAAAATAGAAAGGGTTAGCATTTGCTTCCTTCTCTAAAAATACATTAGAAATATCTTTCAGTTATAAGTGCGTTTTTTAAAAGGTATTTATGCCTTAAATTTTTAGTTCACTTCAGTAAACTTGCATACTTTATAGCAGCTGGTTTCACTGCCCCCAATTGGCACTAATCTTATTGGACTTTCCAGTGTTATTTGAGAGTGGTAACAGGTTCTGTGAAACCAGCTGCGGCTTTTTTAAAAACAGTGTTTATGCTAGTCAATACACCAAACTTGTTTTATTCCACTCAGCGATGTCCACTGTTCCGGTTAAATGTTTTTTTCTGCATCAGTGTATAAAACAACGCAGCCTTTCCAGAGGAGCTCTACTGACTCGCAGGATGGAACAGCAGAAGAGCAGAGCAGGGTCTCAGTTCAGGGGACCCGGTCAGTGGCCACGGTGCTGGGTGTCTTCATACTGTCATTTGCCCCCAGCACAGTCCCCCCCACTTCGCAATTGCACATAATGCCAGTCAATAGCAAAAGCAGCTGATAACATTTAAAAAAAAAAAAAAAAAAAAGGAAAGAAGCCATTGAAGGGGTGGCAGGGATGGAAATATGACTTCCATTGCACAGCAATTTCTGATTCTACTATGAGTTTAATGAGACAAACTTGACCTTGTTAGCTATACACACTGTGGCTAATCAGGCTGATATTTAAACCTGGAATGGGGGAAACTGCTCTGCAATTGGAGATATAGTTCAATCCTTGGCATGGGGGTTTTGGAAATGACCAAGCAACTGTGGCACTGTCTGAAAGCATGGCTTGCAAACAAACAGATTTTTTTAACCTGCACCAAATAATGTGTTGCACCAAATAATAATAATAATCATCATCATTTAAAAACATGTTAACTATAGCACGTGTTTCTTTCAAAACGGTAATTTTGAGACCTTTGTAGCGAACGGAAGAGGTATGTTTTCTGGGATTATTGTGTGAGCCGCAGCCACTCTGAAGCACGCTGTTTGATTTCAGATGAGACGGACTCCGGAGTGGACCAGCGGGACGGGCCGGACTGGTCCGAATCTCCGGGCTGTGAGCAGAGGGATGCTAGGAAGGAGGAGGGTCTGAAAGTGAGGCTGCCCATCCAGTCTGACATGATCTGTGGATACGCTTCCCTCAAAGGTACCCGGGCTGGGAAACTGGGGACCTGGGTCACCATGCTTGCTCTGAGGGGCCATAAACTATAAAGAGAAGCTGCCTCTGCAGTGCAGACACACCTCTGTTTAAACCATCTGACTGAGAGCATCTTTGTGCAAAAAAAACTCCTATTGCATAGCACTTTCACGCCTTCCAGGTTTTACTACAAGCTTGATTAGCCCCAGTGTATAGGTAACAAGCTCAGGTGTGTCTTATTAAACTCATAGTAAAACCAGGAATGGATCAAACTGCTATGCATTGGGAGTCTTAGTTCCATCCCTGCTGTGTGGGTTTCTGTTGAGAATTTAGGAACGACCGTTCTCTCAGATTAAATACAGCGCTCCCTTGTTATTTTGCTAATTTGGTTAGTTCACAGTTAGGCTGTGACAACAGTACATTGTCATGCACTGTGCTTTACAAATTCAATTACATTATGTTTGACAGGGTGTGAATGCACATTGAGAAAACTCAAGCAGACAGAAGAAATGGTGTCAAAAGTAAAAAATAGAAAAATAAAAAAAAATGGATGCTTGACCATGGTGATCAAACGATACGATGGATCGCTGTATCAACTCAGCCTTATATAACCATGGGAAAAGCATGGGCGGAAACTGCAACAATACCGTGGAAAAATACAGTTGTAAACTCTTATAAGGGTATTGTGCGATCTTGAACTATCCTTGATGTGTACCGTCCAGACTTCAGCTCCTCACTGCTTTCTCTTCTCTTCTCAGGCACGGCAGCTCTGCGCAATACAAAGCGAGGCTCGTGGTTCATTCAGGCTCTTAGTGAGGTTTTCTACCACAGCGCCAAGGACAAGCATGTAGCTGACATGCTGGTCAAGGTGAGGAGGGAGACACTCCATCACAGGCTCTCAGCCAGCACTTACAAGAAACAAGGGTCTTATTGTCAGCGTTTTCTCCCTTCTTAATTAACTTTCTTCTTAATTAACTGCTATTTCTTTGAAAGGAGAAAGAATAGAGGCAGTTTTAACCCTTTGTGATCCTATGTCAAAAAGACGCAAAAAACAGGTCTCTAGTTGTTTTTTCTCCGGAAAAAGCCGAGAAAACCATTCAATGGCCAAGTGAGATCGATAAGAGCCGAGAGAAGCTGAAAAAACAAAAAAAGGGGGGCGTATCTCATGAATACAGGTAGCCCCGGCATCACATAGATAACACGGACATAAACAAACAAGATAGCTGCATCTGCATCCAGCGCTCAAAGAATATCACAGACATTTGCAGAGCTTTTTTTAGATGTTATAGTAATAAAATAATGACTCTGATTGCATTATTGACAAGTTTGGTGATAAAACGAGTGATCAGGAGATGATTTATCGGTATGCATTACTATCAAGAGGTATGTGAAAAAAACAGTGAACGAGGGGTTGGGCGGGGCTGGAGATGCAGTACTGAGTGTCGTGTTGATATGCAGTGCCATTTAAACCTGTTTTACTGTGAAAAAAATACTTTTAAACAGTGCGTCTGAAATAAACTGCGCGTGTGAAAATAAATTGGACCTGACACGCCTGAGACACGCTGAATAAATGGACCGCTAAGGGTTAAACGTTTCAAATGCTTTCTCATTGACATTCTGAGTGTGAAATCTACACTCAGTGGCATTATGAGTGCAGTTGTTGCTGATAGGTTCCAGTGGGGACGTGACTTCTATGATATATATTGTATTTGTATGTGATGGAAATCAGAAGGATGGCACCCTGCCTGTGTGTGTCTGTGCTCCTCTGTATATCTCTCAGCACCCTGCATGTGTGTGTCTGTGCTCCCCTGTTGATCTCTCAGCACCCTGCCTGTGTGTGTCTGTGCTCCCCTGTTGATCTCTCAGCACCCTGCCTCTGTGTGTCTGTGCTCCCCTTTTGATCTCTCAGCACCCTGCCTGTGTGTGTCTTTGCTCCCCTGTTGATCTCTCAGCACCCTGCCTGTGTGTGTCTGTGCTCCCCTGTTGACCTCTCAGCACCCTGCCTGTGTGTGTCTGTGCTCCCCTGTCTGACTCACTTCCTCACGGGTCTTGTTTGCTTTGCCAGGTGAACTCCCTGATCAAGCAGAGGGAAGGATTCGCACCCGGGACTGAGTTCCACCGCTGTAAAGAAATGTCTGAGTACCGCAGCTCACTCGACAAAGACCTCTACCTGTTCCCAGGATATTGGCCAAGCTGCTAAAACACACACACAGACCCACGGAGACACAGCAAGAGACACGCACCCATACACAGTGAGAGACACACACAGATATGCAGTCAGACAGACACACAGAAGACACAGTGAGAGACACACAAACAAACAGACACAGCCAGGCAGACACACAGACACAGACACAGAGACAGTGAGACACATGCAGACGAACACACACACACACACACACAGATAAATACTGTGTTTATATATACACAGTGCCCTCCATAAGTATTGGGACAGTGAAGTCAAAATTGCTATTTTTGCTGTACACTCAAGCAATATGAAAATACGAGTAAAAGATTAATATGAGGCAAAAGTACAGAATATCACCTTTTATTTTTGGTGGTTTCAAGACACATGTTTTACCAACTAAGAATAACAACACTTTTAGAGTTCCATCCCCCCATTTTATGTGAGCATAAGTATTGGGACAATTCAACTTAAAGCAAATGTAAGTATAAAAGCTAGTATTTAGTCGCAAATCCCTTGCATGCAATAACAGCAGTGAGTCTGCGACCCATTGACATCACCAAACTCTTGGTATCGTCCTTTGAGATGCTTTGCCAAGCCTTTACTGCAGCCATTTTCAGCTGTTGCTTGTTTTGGGAGTTTCTGACTTTAGTCTCCTCTTCAGCAAGTGAAATGCATGTTCAATCGGATTTAAATCAGGAGATTGGCTTGGCCAGTCTAAAACTTTCCACTTTTTTCCCCTGATGAACTCCTTGGTTGCGTTGGCAGTGTGTTTTGGGTCATTGTCCTGTTGCATTGTGAAGCGCCGCCCAATGAATCTGGTGGCATTTTCTTGTACATTGGTAGCCAAGATGCTTCTGTACACTTCTGAAGTCATTCTGCTGCTGCCATCATTCGTTACATCAATAAAGATGAGTGAGCCCGTTCCAGAGGCAGCCATGCATGCCCATGTCATGACACTACCTCCACCATGCTTCACAGATGAGGTGGTATGCTTTGGATCATCTGCATTTCCTTTTTTTCTCCACACTTTTGCCTTCCCATCACTTTGATAAAGGTTAATCTGTCCATAAAACTCTGTTCCAAAACTCTACTGGCTCATCTCTGTACTTTTTAGCAAATTCTAATCTGGCCTTTCTGTTTTTGGTGCTGACCAGAGGTTTGCATCTTGCAGTGTAGACTTTGTAATTCTGCTGCCGAAGTCTTCTGCGAACAGTAGATTGTGACACTTTCACCCCAGCGTTCTGGAGGTTGTTGGTGATTTCATTGACACTTATTTTAGGGTTGTTTTTCACAGCTCTGGTCATTTTTCTGTCATCAACTGCTGTTGTTTTCCTTGGCCGACCAGGTCGTTGCCGATTGCTGAAGACACCAGTGGTTTCTTTCTTTTTCAGGACATTCCAAACTGTTGATTTGGCTATGCCCAACTTTTGTGCTATGGTTCTAATTGAGTTCCTCTTTTCTTTTAGCATCCAAATCGCTTGCTTTTCTTTCATAGACAGCTCCGTAGTCTTCATGTTGGATTATGCCTACTGACACCAAACGCAGACTCCAAAGGAAAAAGCAAATGATAGAACTGAGACTACACATTCACAGCTCTTTTATGTGTGAACAATCAATGCAACAGGAAACACCTGATTAATTAGAAACACCTGTGAGCCAAATGTTCCAATACTTATGCTCACATAAAATGGGGGGATGGAACTCTGAAAGTGCTGTTATTCTTAGTTGGTAAAACATATATGTGTTGAAACAGCCAGAAATAAAAGGTGACATTCTGTACTTTTGCCTCATATTCATCTTTTAATCGTATTTTCATATTGCATGATTGTACAGCAAAAATAACAATTTTGACTTCACTGTCCTAATACTTATTGAGGTCACAATATATATATATATATATATATATATATATATATATATATATATATATATATATATATATATATATAGTTACAGGAACTAACCATAAAACTCAAAACGATAAAGGATTTTTTTTTTTTTAATTAACATTTCTGGGTGCAAGTCATTTTATAAGAAATCTTTTATCATTCCTTTTGATTTTTAATTTCAAAACATAATTTTCCAAACACTAGCATTTGCCTTGCATGGTAAAATGAGTTATTACCTAGGATTTTGAAAAACAAATCATTTTCTTACTATGACTGGCCCTGTTTGGCTAGTTAGCTCAGTTTATCTGAGCAGACATTCCTGACAGTTGTGTTCCCCTCCTGATCACACGTACAGGGTTAGAAAGTCACACTATCAGGGTAATTTCCCATTTTTCCGGATGATATTGTATTGTCTGTGATGCTACCAGCTGTCTGAGAATCTGGTGAGTGAACCTGAGATACAGTAACTAAACCGACAGGCTGGTCCTGTAAACGAGCTCATTATTTATGTAAATGTATCTACCATATATAAAACAGGGATGGAAATAAGACTTCCATTGCCTATCCATTGCTGGTTTTACTACGAGTTTAATAAGACCTGAGCTTGTTACCTATACAATGTGGCTAATCAAGCTCGTGGTAAAACCTGGAATGGGTGATGCAGTAGGATCTTAATTCCTTCTCTGTTAAGTCAGGGATTTTCTTTGTATAAGATCAGTATTTTCACCTGCATGAGTGGACCAAATGTCAGTGGAACAGTGAACAGTTTTTGGTAAAACCTAGGCATTTATCATTAAAAATGGTAAAAAGCTGAAAATAAATATCCTTATTTACCAGGTATACTATATATTTGTATGAAAATCAAACTGTTATTTAGTTAATTTCCTATCTTGGGGCACCTTTTTTTTAATTTTAACATCTAAATGTAAATGTTTTTTTAAAAGCTTAGGTTTAAGCAGCATGCTTTTTTAAAGTTTTTGTATGGAGGTGCATCTCAAAGTTGAACCACAAGATGGCGCAGTTAGCTAAGCCCTGTTCAGTGTAAAGTGCATGTCTTTTTTTTTTCCAGCAGTTTTTTGAGTATCTTTATATGGTTGTAAATGCATTTCACTGCCACGTTCAAGAACAAAACAGAACTATGTATTACTGTCCTGCCAAACTACCAAATAAAATGTTTTATTAAAACTTTTGTTTGTAGTTTGTATTTTCAGACTATAAATACTGTAAAAACATAATAGACGTGAATCTGTCGAGTAGACCCCCTTTCCCTGTCTTTATGGTACAAGACTACTGTCTATGTCTCTTCATTAATGTAAACTAATAGAAGTGAATCTGTCCAGTCGACCCTCATTCCTAGTGAGCAAGGAAGAGGTTTAAAAATATTATATATATTATATATATATATATATATATATGTAAATTCTACAACTATAATGGGTGCCACTACATTCACAGTATTATGTTGCGCGATAAACAAACATGCACCACTACAGGTACTGTATTTGCACAGACCTGCAATTTCTCAGGTATGTGACTGAAGCTTGTTTCTCGTGTGCACCTCTGCGTTTTCAGTCTGCCTGGGATTCTCTGTGATACTGCAGCTGAACCAAGTGGATCAAACTTGGAGCAGGGACAGCCTGTCATCTTAACTGCAGCCGAATTGTGATCTGAGCCGAGGCACGGAGCATCAAAAACAGGCAGCTCTATAACTGAACCCATCGACAGAAAGGAGTGGGGAGGAATAGAGATGGGAGAGGGCAAAGGGGAGGAGAGGGATAGAGATAGAGGGGAAAGGGGAGGAGAGGGATAGAGATAGAGGGGAGGAAAGGGAAGGAGTGGGATAGATGGAGGGGAAAAGGTAGGAGAGGGATAGAGGGGAAAGGGGAGGAGAGGGATAGAGATAGAGTGGAAAGGGGAGAGATGGGAATAGGGGGAAGGAGAGCGGGATAGAGATGGAAGAGGGGAAGGGAAGGAGAGCAGAAAGGGGAAGGTCAAAGGCACATAGCTTACGAAACAACAAACTTAACAACTGAACCCATCAGCTTACAGTAGATGAGAGGGGGCAGAGACACGGGTTCAAAAACAACTCCATATTTGAACCTAGTGACTTAGAGGAGAGGTGAGGAAGTGAGGGAGAGGCTGAGAGAAGAGAGACAGGTGGAGAGGAGATGGGCTGGAGAGTCACCATCTCAGAGAGGCAGAAATCACAGTTCAGCACACGACCCACTGGACCATTTTCACACTGCTTCCACTCATCAGAAATCCAGTTATTAGGAGTCTTTTCAGAAGCAGCCCCTGTTGATGAAAAAGGACGTTAGTTAAACTGGTACATAATAAACGGACAAGAAATAAAGAAACAAAGAACTAAAGAAAGAAAAAGAAGATTGACAGAAATATACAGTACTGTGCAAAAGTTTTAGGCAGGTGTGAAAAAATGCTGTAAAGTAAGAATGCTTTCAAAAATAGACATGTTAATAGGTTATATTTATCAATTAACTAAATGCAAAGTGAGTGAACAGAAGAAAAATCTAAATCAAATCCATATTTGGTGTGACCACCCTTTGCCTTCAAAACAGCATCAATTCTTCTAGGTACACTTGCACAAAGTCAGGGATTTTGTAGGCATATAGTCAGGTGTATGATTAAACTATTATACCAAACAGGTGCTAATGATCATCAATTCAATATGTAGGTTGAAACACAATCATTAACTGAAACAGAAACAGCTGTGTAGGAGGAATAAAACTGGGTGAGGAACAGCCAAACTCAGCTAACAAGGTGAGGTTGCAGAAGACAGTTTACTGTCAAAAGTCATACACCATGGCAAGACTGAGCACAGCAACAAGACACAAGGTATTTAAACTGCATCAGCAAGGTCTCTCCCAGGCAGAAATTTCAAAGCAGACAGGGGTTTCCAGATGTGCTGTCCAAGCTCTTTTGAAGAAGCACAAAGAAACGGGCAACGTTGAGGACCGTAGACGCAGTGGTCGGCCAAGGAAACTTACTGGGCTGGAGAGCGGTACACGAATGAGTGTCTGCAGGCAACAGTGAAGCATGGTGGAGGTTCCTTGCAAGTTTGGGGCTGCATTTCTGCAAACGGAGTTGGGGATTTGGTCAGAATTAATGGTCTCCTCAATGCTGAGAAGTACAGGCAGATACTTATCCATCATGCAATACCATCAGGGAGGCATCTGATTGGCCCCAAATTTATTCTGCAGCATGACAACGACCCCAAACATACAGCGAAAGTCATTAAGAACTATCTTCAGCGTAAAGAAGAACAAGGAGTCCTGGAAGTGATGGTATGGCCCCCCCACAGAGCCCTGATCTCAACATCATCGAGTCTGTCTGGGATTACATGAAGAGAGAGAAGCAACTGAGGCTGCCTAAATCCACAGAAGAACTGTGGTTAGTTCTCCAAGATGTTTGGGCCAACCTACCTGCCGAGTTCCTTCAAAAACTGTGCAAGTGTACCTAGAAGAATTGATGCTGTTTTGAAGGCAAAGGGTGGTCACACCAAATATTGATTTGATGTAGATTTTTCTTCTGTTCACTCACTTTGCATTTTGTTAATTGATAAATATAAACTATTAACGTCTATTTTTGAAAGCATTCTTACTTTACAATGTAGACACTGCCTACAAAGTCTACACCCCCTTGAACTTTTTTCACATTTTGTTGAGTCAGTGCCTCAGAGTTTCATGCATTTAAATGAGGATTTTTTTCCACTTATCTACACACCATACTCCACACTGTTAAGGGGAAAAAAGTTGTCGTAATTGTCTATACTTTTTAGGATTTTGAATGTTTGAATCAGATCGCCGCGTAGTCTTCTTTGTTCAAGACTGAATAGATTCAATTCTTTTAGCCTGTCTGCATACGACATGCCTTTTAAACCCGGGATAATTCTGCTTGCTCTTCTTTGCACTCTTTCTAGAGCAGCAATATCCTTTTTGTAACGAGGTGACCAGAACTGAACACAATATTCTAGGTGAGGTCTTACTAATGCATTATAAAGTTTTAACATTACTTCCCTTGATTTAAATTCAACACTTCTCACAATATATCTGAGCATCTTGTTGGCCTTTTTTATAGCTTCCCCACATTGTCTAGATGAAGACATTTCTGAGTCAACATAAACCCCTAGGTCTTTTTCATAGTTTCCTTCTTCAATTTCAGTATCTCCCATATGATATTTATAATGCACATTTTTATTGCCTGCATGCAATACTTTACACTTTTCTCTTTTAAATGTCATTTGCCATGTGTCTGCCTAGTTCTGAATGCTGTCTAGATCATTTTGAATGACCTTTGCTGCTGCAACAGTGTTTGCCACTCCTCCTATTTTTGTGTCGTCTGCAAATTTAACAAGTTTGCTTACTATACCAGAATCTAAATCATTAATGTAGATTAGGAATAGCAGAGGACCTAATACTGATTCCTGTGGTACACCACTGGTTATCTCGCTCCATTTTGAGGTTTCTCCTCTAATCAGTACTTTCTGTTTTCTACGTTAACCACTCCCTAATCCATGTGCATGCATTTCCTTGAATCCCTACTGCGTTCAGTTTGAGAATTAATCTTTTATGTGGGACATTGTCAAAAGCTTTCTGGAAATCTAAAATAAACCATGTCGTATGCTTTGCAATTATCCATTTTCAATGTTGCATCCTCAAAAAAGTCGAGCAGGTTAGTTAGACACGATCTCCCTTTCCTAAAACCATGCTGACTGTCTCCCAGGATATTCTTACCATATAGGTAATTTTCCATTTTAGATCTTATTATAGTTTCCATAAGTTACATATAATAGAAGTCAGGCTTATTGGTCTGTAGTTACCTGGTTCGGTTTTGTCTCCCGTTTTGTGGATCGGTATTACATTTGCTATTTTCCAGTCTGTCGGTATAACCCCTGTGTCAAGAGACTGTTGCATGATCTTGGTTAGCGGTTTGTAAATAACTTCTTTCATTTCTTTGAGTACTATTGGGAGGATCTCATCTGGCCCAGGGGATTTGTTTATTTTAAGAGCTCCTAGTCCCTTTAACACTTCTGCTTCTGTTATGCTAAAGTTATTTAAAATTGGATAGGAACAGGTCGACATGTGGGGCATGTTGTCCGTGTCCTCCTTTGTAAAAACCTGTGGAAAGTAATCATTTAATATATTTGCTATTTTTTTTCTTCATCTATGATTTTGCCATTTGTGTCTCTTAGACATTTAACCTCCTCTTTGAATGTTCTCTTGCTCTTATAATATTGGAAAAACATTTTGGAATTGGTTTTAGCCCCCTTAGCAATATTGATTTCTATCTCTTTCCTGGCCTTTCTAACTTCCTTTTTGACTTTTGTTTGCAGTTCCAAGTACTCTTTCTGTGTACTTTGTTTTTGGTCCCTTTTAAACGCTCTGTAAAGTGCCTTTTTTCGCTGAATATTTCTTTTAATTGATCTATTAAACCATTTTGGCCATTTTGTTTTAGATTTAGATTTGCCTACTTTTGGGATGTAATTGTTTTATGATCTAGTACTACATTTTTTTAAAAACAGCCATCCTTTTTCTGTGGATGTTTTCTCTATTTTACTCAATCTACTTCTGATAGTCTCTGTTTCATACCTTCATAGTTTGCTTTTCTAAAATTGTAAACCTTAGCTTTAGTCATTACTTTTGGGGTTTTAAAAAATACTTCAAATGAGACCATGTTGTGGTCTGAGTTTGCCAATGGCTCTCTGACCTCTGTTTTAGTTATTCTGTCTTCATTATTTGAAAAGACTAAATCAAGGCATGCCTCCCCTCTAGTCGGTGCCTTGACAAATTGCGTTAGGAAGCAGTCATTTGTCATTTCCACCATTTCAATTTAGATCCGTCGTGCTCCCCACCGGTTCTCCCATTTTATCACGGGGAAGTTGAAATCCCCATTAGTATGGCTTCTCCTTTTCTACACACATTTCGAATGTCATTGTATAACAGATTATTTTGCTCAGCGTCTGAATTTGGAGGTCTATAGCATGCTCCTATTATTATGCCCTTTGAATTTGTGTCCATTATTCTTACCCATATTGATTCTGCATTGTTTTCTTTGTCCTGATTTAACACCTGGGCTTGAAGACTATTTCTTATGTATAGCGCTACCCCTCCGCCTCTTCTGTCCTGCCTGTCTTTCCTATACAGTGTGTACCCACTAATATTATATTTTTCTCCATCACTCTCAGACAATCAAGTTTCTGTAACACCTATCACATCGTAGTTACTTGTTAGTGCAGTAGCTTCAAGTTCTAACATTTTGTTTCTGAGACTTCTAGCATTAAGATAAATACATTTAATAGGAGGCTGTGTGGTCCAGTGGTTAAAGAAAAGGGCTTGTAACCAGGAGGTCCCCGGTTCAAATCCCACCTCAGCTACTGACTCATTGTGTGACCCTGAGCAAGTCACTTAACTTCCTTGCGCTCCGTCTTTCGGGTGAGACGTAGTTGTAAGTGACTCTGCAGCTGATGCATAGTTCACACACCCTAGCCTCTGTAAGTCGCCTTGGATAAAGGCATCTGCTAAATTTAATAGTTGTCTTACCTGATGGTGTTCTTTGGGTGATGCACTGTGTTGAGTTTGTGCCAAACATAACGCTTTGCATTTAGGCCAAAAAGTTCCATTTTAGTTTCGTCAGACCACAAAACTTTTTGCCACATGGCTACAGAATCTCCTGAGTGTTTTTTTGCATACTTCAAACGGGATTCAAGGTGGGATTCCTTCTTCCCACCCTACCATACAGGCCAGATTTGTGGAGTGCTTGGAATATTGTTGTAACATGCACACTTTGACCAGTCTTGGCCATAAAAGCTTGTAGCTCTTGCAAAGTTGCCATTGGCCTCTTGGTAGCCTCTCTGATCAGTCTCCTTCTTGCTCGGTCATCCAGTTTGGAGGGACGGCCTGATCTAGGCAGGGTCTTGGTGGTGCCATACACCTTCCACTTCTTAATAATCGTCTTGACCGTGCTCCAAGGGATATTCATGGCCGTTGAAATTGTTTTATACCCATCCCCTGATCTGTGCCTTTCAATAACCTTTGTCCCGGAGTTCTTTTGAAAGTGCCTTGGTGCTCATGGTTGAGTCTTTGCTTTGAAATGCACTACCCAGCAGAGGGAACCTACAGGAACTGCTGAATTTATCCTGAAATCATGTGAATCACTACAATTTAACACAGGTGGAGGCCACTTAACTTGGTGTGTGATTTTGAAGGCGATTGGTTACACCTGAGCTAATTTAGGATTGCTTGGGGGTGGACACTTATCCAACCAAGCTATTTCAGTTTTTATTTTTAATTAATTTTCTACAAATTTCTAGAATATTTTTTTCACTTGGAAGTTGTGGGGTAGGATGTGTAGATAAATGAAAAAAAAAATATTTTAATGCATTTTAATTCCAGGCTATAAAGCAACAAAAGGTGATAGATATACTGCAGTCAGAGATAAAAAAGAAAAATGATACATATGTAGATAGATAAACTAGATACATTTGTAGATAGATAAACTGTACTCAAGAGAGATAGGTAGATGTACTGCATTCAGCTAGCTAGTGCACACATAGGCAGTGCAACACCGTAGTCAGCTCAGCTCAGCTCAGCTCAGTGTTTGCATCTCGGTTGCCGTGAGAGAGATTCTGTTTTGGAGTGGGTAAGTATGTCAGAGCGTGCGCTTGTGTGTGTGTGTGTGTGTATGAGTGTGTGTGTGAGGACGTCCCTATTTTTGGGTTAGTGACAAGGTGTCAATGGCTGCAGATGCTTCGCAGAGGAAAGCACTGCGATACCAGCAGACTCTGGTAAGGTACCTTTTATACTTTACTATAGAACAAGAGAACTTTACTGTGCTGCTTTCTCAGTGCCCTGCAATACTGCACAACACATAACACTGTCTGAACAATACACCTCTATGTCTATCTGTGTGTGTGTGTGTGTGTGTGTACAATATCTAACTATAGATATTAAACCAGCTCTCTCTCTCTCTCTCTCTCTCTCTCTCGCTCTCTCGCTCTCATATATATATATATATATATATATATAATCTATCAGACCTGCAAGTTACAATTGGCAATGCTGATTTTTCCTTTGATAATTCAGATTATTAATACAGTATAACTCAATACAAAGTGGATACTTATTTTTAGGCTATTTATTCACCAAATACAGTTTGCATAATTCTGTGTGTTTGGACCTGCTGTGCTATTCCAGTACAGCAGCACAATTTCATAAGGACCGACTTTGATTAATTACTGGTACTCAATCAATACTGAGTACTACAGGAATTTGAACTGTCAGCGACCCTCTTTATAAAGTGACACCAGTGATGAACGAAGATGGACAGATAGCTTTATAAACTTTTAATAGATAAGTCAATGGCAAAAATACTCATCAGTGATATTCACTGTGACTCGAATGATTCAAATAGTGATCATTGCAGGACATTTTTTGTACTATATATATATATATATATATATATATATATATATATATATATATATATATATATATATATATATAGTTGTAGTCAAAAGTTTACATACCCCAATGGAAATGTATAATTTCTCGAACTTTCTTGAAAAAACTAATAATTATAGGAAAAATCTTTTGTAGCAAAAGTTTTGCTTTTGTGGATGAGGGGAAAAAAAATACAAGAAATAGATGTGTACAATTATTTATTTCAGAATTTTTTTTTGCAAAACTCCAAAAATGCTAATTCAAAAGTATTCATACCCTGACAAGCAAAATGAAAATAATAGTAGTTAAGGCACCTTTAGCAATAATAACCTCTTTTAAACGATTAGGATATTTGTCAATGAGTTTTGGCATGATTCTTTAGTGATTTTTGACCATTCTTCAACAAATTGTTCCAGTTCATTAAAATTCCAAGGACTTCTCTTGTGCACAGCCTTCTTTAACTCATACCAAAGATTCTAAATCGGATTTAGATCGGGACATTGACTAGGCCATTGCAGAACCTTGATTTTATTCTTCTTTAACCATTCTGAAGTAGATTTTGATGTGTGCTTTGGTTTGTTGTTGTGTTGGACGTTGTGTTGGGACGTCCAGTTGCGCTTTAAAACAAGTTTTGTAGCGAAGGGTTTCAGATGATTGGCCAATATCTTTTGGTATGCTATGAAATCCATTTTATCATGTATTGGAACTAAATTCCCTGTGCCATTTGAGGAAAAACAGCCCCTCATAGAAGGATATTAGCACCTCCATACTTGACAGTAGGTATCATGTTCTTTTCTTTGTACTCCTCACCAGACTTTCTCCAAATGTAATGACTATCAGCGTGACCAAATAGCTCAATTTTTGTTTCATCACTCCACAAAACCTTTGACCAGAACTCATATCCATCATTCAAATGCCATTTTGCAAACTTTAAGCGATTATCCTTGTGACATTTTCCTAATAGTCGCCTTTTCCTTGGCCTGCGACCATTGAGACCTTCACCATGCAATACTCAACCTATGGTTGAAATGGAAACCCCAGTCCCACTTGCAGCCAATTCACTTTGAATATCTTTGGCAGTCAATCTTGGATTGTTATTAACCTTCCTCACAATTCTTCTACTTGTTCTTGGTGAAAGAACCTTCTTTCTTCCAGACTGAGGTGGCATTGTGACAGTACCATGAGTCTTGTACTTCTTGATAATAGAAACAATAGTTGAAATTGGATACTCAAATGCTGGAAATCTTCTTGTATCCTTCTCCAGCTTTATGACAATAAATAATTTTCTGCCTAAGGGCTTCAGATAGCTCTTTACTTTTTCCCATATTGACTTATTGGTAATGACAGCAATCACTCTATGCCGAACCCTTTTATACTGTCCTGGAATGTTCACCTACAATCCAGCATTTTCTAGAACTAGGTTCTACATTCTCATATTGAAATTTCTAACACCTTGTAGACAATACTAGCATAGCATCAAAGGGTATGAATACTTTTAAATTACCATTTTTGGAGTTTGCAAAAAATATTGCTGAAATAAATCATTGTAGACATCTATTTCTTGTAACTTTTTTTCCTCATCCACAAAATTCTTTGTTTTGAGAAATTTCTAGAAATTATACATTTCCTACAACTACAACTGTATATATAGAAAGAGAGAATTCAAAAACAATAAACAGCTGCATATCCCAGAATAAGCATCCAACAGGATACTCATCAATCAAAATACTCAATGAAGAAGAAAAGTAATTGATAAACTGAAAACCCGCTATTTTAATAATTAGCTGCAATGTTTTGGCTTCCTCCTTCTTCAGAGAGCATGATAGAAAGAGCTGGGTAGACTGATGTTGTTGCTATATATATATATATATATATATATATATATATATATATATATATATATATATACAGTACTGTGCAAAAGTTTTAGGCAGGTGTGAAAAAATGCTGTAAAGTAAGAATGCTTTCAAAACTAGACATGTTAATAGTTTATATTTATCAATTAACAAAATGCAAAGTGAGTGAACAGAAGAAAAATCTACATCAAATCAATATCCAGCATCAATTCTTCTAGGTACACTTGCACACAGTTTTTGAAGGAACTCGGCAGGTAGGTTGGCCCAAACATCTTGGAGAACTAACCACAGTTCTTCTGTGGATTTAGGCAGCCTCAGTTGCTTCTCTCTCTTCATGTAATCCCAGACAGACTCGATGATGTTGAGATCAGGGCTCTGTGGGGGCCATACCATCACTTCCAGGACTCCTTGTTCTTCTTTACGCTGAAGATAGTTCTTAATGACTTTTCGCTGTATGTTTGGGGTCGTTGTCATGCTGCAGAATAAATTTGGGGCCAATCAGATGCCTCCCTGATGGTATTGCATGATGGATAAGTATCTGCCTGTACTTCTCAGCATTGAGGAGACCATTAATTCTGACCAAATCCCCAACTCCATTTGCAGAAATGCAGCCCCAAACTTGCAAGGAACCTCCACCATGCTTCACTGTTGCCTGCAGACACTCATTCGTGTACCGTTCTCCAGCCCTTGGCGAACAAACTGCCTTCTGCTACAGCCAAATATTTCAAATTTTGACTCATCAGTCCAGAGCACCTGCTGCCATTTTTCTGCACCCCAGTTCCTGTGTTTCGTGCATAGTTGAGTCGCTTGGCCTTGTTTCCACGTCGGAGGTATGGCTTTTTGGCCGCAAGTCTTCCATGAAGGCCACTTCTGACCAGACTTCTCCGGACAGTAGATGGGTGTACCAGGGTCCCACTGTTTTCTGCCAATTCTGAGCTGATGGCACTGCTGGACATCTTCCGATTGCAAAGGGAAGTAAGCATGATGTGTCTTTCATCTGGTGCAGTAAGTTTCCTTGGCCGACCACTGCGTCTACGGTCCTCAACGTTGCCCGTTTCTTTGTGCTTCTTCAAAAGAGCTTGGACAGCACATCTGGAAACCCCTGTCTGCCTTGAAATTTCTGCCTGGGAGAGACCTTGCTGATGCAGTATAAATACCTTGTGTCTTGTTGCTGTGCTCAGTCTTGCCATGGTGTATGACTTTTGACAGTAAACTGTCTTCTGCAACCTCACCTTGTTAGCTGAGTTTGGCTGTTCCTCACCCAGTTTTATTCCTCCTACACAGCTGTTTCTGTTTCAGTTAATGATTGTGTTTCAACCTGCATATTGAATTGATGATCATTAGCACCTGTTTGGTATAATAGTTTAATCATACACCTGACTATATGCCTACAAAATCCCTGACTTTGTGCAAGTGTACCTAGAAGAATTGATGCTGTTTTGAAGGCAAAGGGTGGTCACACCAAATATGGATTTGATTTAGATTTTTCTTCTGTTCACTCACTTTGCATTTAGTTAATTGATAAATATAACCTATTAACATGTCTATTTTTGAAAGCATTCTTACTTTACAGCATTTTTTCACACCTGCCTAAAACTTTTGCACAGTACTGTATATATAGCAACTATGTGTTTGTATAGCTTGGTACAATCTGGATTTTGTACTGTACAATTTAGATTTGTTTATAGATAGAGAGATTGATCTATTGTCACATCTTTCTGTCTATCTATATACCTATCTATAAACAAGATATCTATATAATTGTGCAATAGTAACTGAGAGCACTGGTACCAGATTCAGTGTGCCTGTCTTGGATGTTTGCAGAAGCACATTTGTGAGATGGAATGTTGACCAGCTATCCCTCCCAATATCATTAAAATGTCCAGCATGTTTTTGAAGAGGAGGTTGATTAGCTATTCAGAGATACACAGATACTGAGCGTGAAAGAGTTGAGTTGATAGAGGTAAACCGAATGGCAGACAATGTTATGTTTTTACCAGATAAAGTGATCATGAATTGGAACTAGGAATTCTTGTCACAGTCAAGAAGACAGCATTAGAAAGGCGTGTTTTGATTTTTTATCTGGCTTAAACTAAGGGTACAAAATTGTTTTTGTTTTTAATTGTCATTCCCCATTGGGAATGCATATTCTTGGCACTACATTTATCTAGAGAAGCGCTTATCCAATTATGATTCCTGGTTAGGACATTCTTTAGCCCAGGTTAGTGAGTGTATCAGGGTCTGGGTGTGTGTGGAGGCAGAGTAGGACTGTGGGATTTTTTCTTGTCCCTGATTGCTCTGATTTTGTATTTACAGTAGTGGCACCAGGTGGTGAATGCCACTGACAGGCTGGTTTGCTATTGATAAACTAAAGCTTTTCAAATGTTGACTTCTGTCTGGCAGCAGAGTTAATATTTAGTTCATATTAGTGAGCACTAGCGCTGTTGTGTAAAATAGCAGATCTCAGTATTGCTGCTCTGAAAAAACTGCTCAGGAAATATTGCTGTGGCATAAATCAGGCATTTATTTACAAAGCCAGGGATCTTGAATTTTCAGATGACACTGGGGTTTAAAACAGGTGAAGCACACACTTCCTTTGTTTAGTTGATACTTTAGTTGAATAAAACCATAATCTCTCCACTTGCTTCCTCTCAAAGGGGGCAAAAGTAATAAATCCAGAGCTACTTTAAAACAGATCCCTGCAACACGTAGAGCTTTATGGGCAACTGAGAAAAGGTCTATAGACTGTACTGCTCAAAGGAACTAGCTAGCCCCTGCAGTCAAAGCCTTTGAGGGATTGAACAGAAATGTTGAGTGAGCAGAGTTGACTTGATCAGGAGTTCACCCCGTAACCTGGTGAAACAAGTATTAAAAACACAGGAGTTTAAATCAAGTGTTGACACACAAAATATGCCTGTTTTTTTCTGGGGAACTCAAAATCTAGTACTAGGTTTTGCAGTTATTCAATTACTGCTAATTAATTGTTTCTTTTTAATCAGTACAGTCTACCATGCAACACAGTCTAATAATTTAAAAGGTAAGAAAGCTGTAAACACACACGTTGCAGTACTTTGAAAGCCAGGGGTGTCCAATCACTGTCCTGGAGGCCCATTCCACTCCAGGTTTAACAGATAAAATGATATGATGAGATACTTCGGGTCTGGCTGGAGGTTTAACTGGTTCAATTAAACAAGTGATCTGCTAAATCCTATAATACTCTTGGAACTCTTCCGTCTTCGGTCGATGCTGCGGTGTCCCTCTTCAACACCACCCTTACTCAGATCATCGACACAGTTGCCCCGCTTACAACCAGAACAGTGAAGAAAGATTGCAACTCTCCATGGTATACCCTCAAACTTCGACTGCTTAAGTCTGCCTGTCACAAGTCTGAGCGCAAATGGAGATCGTCTGGACTAACAGTTCACTGAGAGATTTGGACCAATCACCTCAGTAGCTACAGGCGCTCGCTCGCTACTGCCAGGGTGAAGTACTTCTCTGAAATCATATCCATGGGACACGGTAAACCAAACCATTGATCAAATCCTGCATCCAGCCTTTCATCCTCCTTTCTTACCTTCCATGATTTCTCCTCTTTCTTTCAGAACAAAATCAACACCATTTATACACCATATATGCTCTCCTGCCATAAACCCAGTATAGTACTTGACCACCTTGACTCCCCTCCGATTGCCCCTCCTGCTCTCTCTTCCTTCTCTCCTCATCTTAGCCCTGTATTTAATGTAATATGCCTGTAATTAATGTATTGTAATATGCCTGTATTTAATGTATTTCCATTGTTTTTTGTTTTACTGTTTGTATTTAATGTACTATGCCCTGCATTGTACACTTGTAAAGCGCTTTGTGATGGTGGTCCACTATATCAGAAAGCTACCAATCTCCATTCAAGGTTTGCCTGTCTTCCAGTATGGTACACCTGTGTGCAGATGCCACCCAGTGCGTGGAACACAGAGCCTAGTTCTGAAGTTAAATAACAGCATTCAGTATGTTTAATAGTAGCTCATGAGTGTCTCGTTATAACAGGAATAATAGGAATCGCCCAAACTGCACGAGATTACATCTCTTACAAAAGATAAAAGAGGGAAGGAGAGAGAGAGAGAGAGAGAGAGAGAGAGAGAGAGAGAGAGAGAGAGAGAGAGAATTTAAAAAAAAGCTACAAACAGCTCTATATCCAAAGAGAACCAGGATCCAACAGGATACTCATCAATCACTAGAAATGCTTAATGAAGAGGAAAAGTCATTGATAAACTGAAAACTCTGTTTTAATAATTAGCTACAACATTTTGTCTGAAGCTGGTAGAAACTGCCAGGTAGACTGATGATGTTTAAGTTTGAAAGTGCAACACTCATCTGTGATTCACTGTACAGCTCTCAAACTCAAACGACAGCACTAGTCTACCTGCTGTAGCTATTTCTATGACTGATTCATGTTACGAGCTCAGTGTGCACTCACTATCTTGTCAGGAAGCGTGTTAACATTGTTTGTCTTTGCATGAAGACAACCACCTGCCGATTCAGATACACAAAGAAGGTATCGAGGAACCCACACAATATCCTGAGAGAGGGGGGAGGGGAGGGGGAGCGATACCCAGGAGAGCTGCGATACCCAGGAGAGCTGCGATACCCAGGAGCTGCACCAAGCAGTCCCGGCAATTTTTTTTTTATTATTTGCTTCGCTTGGTAGTACAGGTCAGGTTCGTGTCCCGCTTGCAACACACACTAGTGTCTCACAGTAGTAACACGTGGATTTCTAAATTTAAACTGTACAGCTTGGGTTACAGTGTTCTTTCCTTCTGACCTCTCAGCCCCCACCCCACACACACAGCGGGGGGTTTTCTTCCATATACATTTCCAGTAAGAGCTGGGTGAAGAACCAGCAGCTTCTTAAAGCTAATAATCTTAAATCCCAACCAGCGTAAATACGGAAACGTTATGTAAAAGTGCGTTTTATTTATTTATTTTTATTTTAAAAGTTTATAGCGTCAAAATTATATATATATATATATATATATATATATATATATATATATATATATATATATATCCCTTACCTTTTTTTGATATTTTCAATCATTCGGGGAGCTTCTTATCATACTGGTACTGGTAAATTATGTGGTCTGTACTCAATAACTGCTCTTCAGTTCTAGGTGTCAGTTAGATGTTAACTATTCTAGTTCAGCCACAGTGACTGTATAGCCAATTATACAAGTTTCCTATTGTAAAAACAAAGCAATATATTGAAATCATGGTAAAACATAGGTAAACATTGCTAAATCACATTATAAAACATGGCAAAGCGTGATTAATGACTCACATTTACAGTGGTAAACTTTTATGAGGTAGTAAGATCAAGTGCCATCTAGTGCACAGCTACTGTCATTTTCCAGCAATACAAAATTAGACTTTATTCGCTGTGTGTGTGTGTGTGTGCACTAGATGGTGCTGGCTGTCGCTGCTGGAGGACAGCATTTCATGACAGGACATGATGAAGCCCAGAAGCAGTACAGAGCCTTGTGGGTATTTAATGAAGTCTTTGTTTTAAATCAGTTGTTATTGATGGAGATAGAATCAGTTTTACAGACAAGCGGCAGGAGAATTATTAATTGAGAGCTGCTGACATAGGAGAGTGTAGACAAATCTCCTTTCAGCCCCCTCCCTCCCCCTCTCCCTCCTTCTCTGCTCCCTCTCTTCATAGCTCCTTCAGAGCTTCATATCTCCTTTTCAATCTTTCTCTTCACTTCCTCCATCTTTATTCTCTTTCCACTTCTCTCCCTCTCTTCTGTGTTCTTTCTTTCTTTCTTTCTTTCTTTCTCCCTCAATATTACACCCCTTCCTCCCTGTTTCTCTACATTCCCTCCTTCCCTCTCTCCTTTTGCATGGATTGCATTCTAATAAATATTAAAAACTAGATTGCTTAACTCTTTGATTATTGAACTCCTGTGGTGAGTTGCATAAAACATCTTCAATTCCCTTGAGTTTTTTGAGTCTGAGAGTGTTACAGAAAGTAACTGAACACATTTCAGTCAATACCTGGGATGTGTGAAGAATTCACTTAAAGAGTTATACTTCAAATGAATACAACCGACCACCAGACACCAGTGATCTTGAGAGAGTGAGAGAGAGAGGGAGGGAGATCTAGAGATGGAGAGAGAGAGGGAGATAAAGAGAGAGGGTGAAAGAGATTGAGGGAGAGGGGGGCAGGAGACCCACAGATAGAGAGATAGGGAGAGACATGCACACAGACTGAGAGGATGAGGGAGGTAACAGCTGAACTGGAACCCGGCGCACTTTCAGATCCACAACCGGTAAGTTTTTATTTTTAATCCCAGTTCCTGATTTGTGTTGGTTTTGTGTCTTGCCACTTTCAGGCTGAATCACAGTGTTTACATTTTAAAAAGGGACTAAACCTGCAGAAACTGCAGAGACTCACCCACACTGCTGGAGATGCTGCTGTTCACAGAGTGCAGCTCTTTCTTGATTTTAAACAGAATCAGTATTCTGATGCACCATTGTGCTTAGGTTACTTAAACAATGGTTTGAACAATAACATATCACCCTGATATTATCAGTAATTAAATAATATTTTTGTATTTTATTTAACATTTACATTTTTTTTCAGAGATGGTTAATCTGTCACAAGCCAGAATTTAAAGGACTGCTTTATACCATATACAGCTGCCTTATATTCAATCTCTTTCCTGTTTTATGTCCTATTTTTCGGCCTCTGGATCTACTTCTGAAAAGACTCCTAATAGCTGAATTCATTTCTGATATGAGGTGGTATTGGAAAATGACCACTAGAAGATAGAGGTGCAAGGTTTAATTGTGTATAAATGAATTGTGATTCTTTCTTTACATGATATATTGTATCTTAATAAAGGTATGTGTCGATTGTATTGTGATACAAGACCAGAAGCACAGCACAGCTCATTGCAGTTCACCAAGTGGCTCTTGAATGAAGAATGAGTGTGCTTTATAGCTGTTATCAATACATTCTCATTTAACAAAATAGTCCATCATTAAATGATCCTTTGATCTTCTTATGCATCATACAAGTAGCCCATCAGGACCATCACATGTATCGTGATGTGTATCGTATCGCAGCATTAGTGTATCGTTACACCCCTAGTAGGTGATTTTGTACAGATAAGTATAATTTAAGTTGAACACCCCCTAGTGGCAATTTCTAAAATCACCTCACCACATAACTCAAATTTTAGGAGTCTTTTCAGAAGCAGTTCACCCCCCCGGGGGGTTGAAAAATGACATTAGTTTAAGCCTGTGACATAGAGGTCTAAGCACCTGTTGGGCAGCTGCTGTAGTTCTATACAGGGTTTAGCATTGCCCTGTGTACAGGACAGTACAGCCAGGCTCTGCCCAGTACACAGCAGGCAATGCCAGTGTAAAACACTATAGATAGAGAGATACAGATATTGATTGATTGGTTGTAATACGCACTGTGTGTCCCTCACTAGCTTCATTAATTGAGTGAAACTGAATCTTTAATATCAAGCTTTGTACAATGGTCCACTGTATTGGTACTGAGTGACATGCAAAAAAAAAAAAAAAACATTTTATATTTAATTAAAACGCTCAAGAGCAACATTGAACCGTCCTTCTGGTGAGATATCTGACTGATAAAAGAATTTGTTTAAAGAAAGAAAGACCTTGGTTCTTAAAGCTACACACAGACAGACAGCACCCTGCAATCCAGTTCATTTACACTGCAGTATGTCTCCTCTTGGTCTGGCAGTTACGTTCTTCCCCAGTTTAGCCCAGTTTATTCTACCATAATGGAAGGAGGAAAGATCCTGTTTACACCGCAAAGGAAGATCGTTTTCAGCTTTAAGGACCCGAGCACCCCCCCCCCCCCCCCCCCCCACCCCTGAAACCTGCTTGCCACTACATGTGTGTCACTGTATGAGCCTGTGGCAAGGCAGAAGCCCTGCTGCTGTAAATAGTGTGTGTGAGAATGCAAGATTGGCAGGGATGGGGTTAAATCTGTCCCTAAGGATAAATCCTTAGTTTGTTGCAGGAGTTTGGGGGTGAGGGGTGAGGGGTGAGGGGTGAGAGTTTTGTATTGTTTTGCAACTTGATACTGGCTAGTGCCCAGCCTACAAGTGATTTATTCTTTTATTTGAACATTTTATTTTAGCCCTTTGCCAGATTATTTTGTTCCTCTTTTTGTGTTTGTTTTGTTAATAAACATGAGCACCAGCGCTTAAGCTGCAGCTTTCTGTCTCTTTCCTGGGTCTAATTCCTACTGGTAGCCAGTCTGGGCCGTGACGCTACCCTGTCACATGTGATGTCGGAAGTGAGATAGGGCCCCAGGACTGCAGTTTAAAAGGGGGAGGACCTGCTGTCGTCTCCAGAGCCGGAAGGGGAGGAGCCGTTGCCTTCTCCAGTGCCAAAGGGGGAGGAGCTGCTGCCATCTTTAGAATCAGATCGGATCCGAGGTTTCCCCGGCTTCAGCGTCAGCAGGGCAACCGCCGGGCCAACCTCAGCAGCCACTACATCTGCTGCTGAGGGGAGCATGGAGAAAGCTAGCCACTACACCTGCTGCTGAGGGGAGCACGGAGAAAGCTAGCCACTACACCTGCTGCTGAGGGGAGCACAGAGAAAGCCAGCCACTACACCTGCTGCTGAGGGGAGCACGGAGAAAGCCAGCCACTACACCTGCTGCTGAGGGGAGCACGGAGAAAGCCAGCCGCAAAGTGCAGCAGCAGTGAAAGTGAGGACAGGACAGGGATGTGGAAGAAGAATCACTCCTGTGGCATCCCCTGCACCTGTACCAGCCGCTTCTCATGTCTCAGCCCCTGCACCTGCACCAGCCGCTTCTCATGTCTTAGCCCCTGCACTTGTACCAGCCGCTTCTCATGTCTTAGCCCCTGCTCCTGTACCAGCCGCTTCGCCTGTATCAGCCCCTGCTCCTGTACCAGCCGCTTCGCCTGTATCAGCCCCTGCACCTGTACCAGCCTCTCTTGCGGTAGCCAGAGAATGTGAGCATAATATCCGCTCTATTAAAAAATAAAAATAAACTAGCTGTCTTTCCCCCCACTGTGTTGTCGATTGCAGAAGAAAAGATGTAATGTACATTCAGAAAGGAATACTATTTAATCTTCCTTGTTATAATCACATAGCTTGACCCAAGTAAAAAACAATCCCCAACTATGATCAGCAAAGACAAAAGCCTACATAAAGTGCCCAGAGAAGTTATCTAATTCATTTCGAAGACGCTTTCTCATTATTATTGATTGGTACTGAAGGAATGTGTAAATTGAAAATAAAGTAAAAGTCATGAAATATCATCTTGCAATGAACAGGTTTTTAACAGGTTCTTACGATATCGTGTACTGACCTATTTCGAACTCTGCATATGATTTGTATCAAATTAGCTTTATACTGGGCTTGTTTGTATGGTAATATCTCACAAGGAGGTCAAAGCAACCCATGAACACATATGAGTGAGTCTAACAACGAGGCTAACGGACCACGCTGTAGTGTATGAACTATCCTTAAGAGTGCAGAAAATATAAACCGTGTTCACAGTGCTGTATTGGGGCAGAACCGTAGAACAATATAGGCTATATAGTAACTGCAGACAGATGGACACACTGATGATGTTTTTCACATATGGCACAAATGCACCTCCACAATCGGGAGAATAAATATTTTTCCCTCCATAATGAATTATAAAGTGCTATGTCAATCACATTGGATATAAAAGACAAAAAATGCAATTCTAAAGTCTGCAAAACATAAAAGTGCCTAATTTTGGTTTGAAACTGGAAAATGAATGGTTAACATGGTCAGGCATGATGGAAAATGCTGTAAAGTCACCTTCTTTTAAATAAAATCTTTTGTGCAAACTCCATGACCGAACATGTACTTAAGAAAAATAAAACCGTGCTCAGTTTTTCTCAGTGCTGTGAAAGAGTGGGCTGAAAATGTCCACTCCACGCTCGGCTCCAGCAACTACCCAGCTCTGCTCCTCCGCTCCATGTAAAATTGTCTTCACTCTGCTCACACTCTCTGGCGGTAGCGCCAGCACCCCCAGGTGTTCAAGAGGTTGGTCGTGATGGCACTGTTTGGGACATTATAAATCCTGGTCTCCACGCTGCAGGATGAAGGGGTCAAAAAAATTTTCTGAAGGAGGTGTCAGGACCCACTCCATATGCAAAACGCAATGTCTCTGATGAGAGCGTATTGAGCCCTCCGATGAGCGTATGTTTCGCCACATACAATGCTGCATTGAAGCTGAAGCCCACCGACAACTAAATGATGATTCCTGGTCAATGCCCGTGGAGGAATTTGAAACATTTATTGCACTATTTTTTGTTTGTGGAGCATATGGTGCCAACAGCTTGTCACTGGACAGCTTGTGGTCCAGTAAGTGGGGACCTTCTTCCCCCCACCCAAGACAATGGCACCGAATGACTTAATTGATAACAGCATTCTCTGTTACAAACTGGGTGAGAATATTACAGTGGATGAGCAGCTTTTTCCAACAAAAGAAAGGTGTCGGTGGACTCAATATATATCTAACAAAGCTGATAAATTTGGGAACAAGTTTTGGCTGGCCGTTGATTTTCAGTCCAGATATTTGGTCAATGGCTGCCCTTAGTTTGGCAAGGATGAGACTCGCCCAGCTATCAACACTGGGTGACAGTGTGGTACTTCGGCTAATGGGACCCTATTTAAGAAAAGGGAGAAATGTTACCACCGACAATTTCTTTACCTCACTGTAATTGGCTAAATAATTGAAAAAAAACAAGCTTGATTGGAAGTGTAAATAAGCAAAGGAGAGAAGTGCCACCATCTGCAGGGGACCTGCACACAGAGCTGTACTCCACTACAATTCTGAAGCACTCTAACAGTTTACAAGTGTAAGCCGAGGAAGAATGGAATTATGCTCCGCCCCTTATATCTGTCAGTTACCATTGGGACTGGTGAAAAAAATGGAGACTGCGGAGTTTTACAACACAACAAAGTATGGATTTGAAATTTTAGACCAGATAGCACGGAAAGCTGGGTCTCGCAGGTGGCTTGTTGGAATGGATGGGCAAGAAGATAATGAGGATGAATGATATATTGCAGCTAGCCGAAGAACATTTTGAACAGAAGAAGAGTGTAAAGCAGGTCCCCACAGCTGAAGGTAACGACCCCGGTGCCAGCCGCAAACAACGACAATGCCAGGTTGCCAAATGCAATGGTAACAAGACTCTTGATAGCTGTGCCCAATGTGCAAAGACAGTGAGTGGAAAGTGCACTGCATATGTGAAGAAGCACAACATTTGTGTGGATTGTGCTCACACTGAGGTTTCTTTGATAACATGTGTGCTGCTGCGATTGTATAGAAAACCCATTTATGGTCAAATGTTTCTTTTTTTATTTTACATAGTTTTGGTTTTGTATTTGCACTTTGTTATGTCTGCATATAAACCCATTTCTTTTTGTACTTATTTATTTTCAAATGTTTTTTTTAAAATCTTTTTTTTGCAGTTGCACTTTATCTAATATGTCTGTATGTAAACCCATTTCTGTTCAAATGTTCATTCATTTTTACAATGTTTCAGTTGTGCAGATGTTTTATATGAGGTGCCTGAACAAAACTATGACTTATATCAGACTGTTTGTCCTTTCATTATATAATATTTATGTGGTTTTTAATCGGGCAGTCAAATTGACCGCTCATGGTAGCTCTAGTGTTAAAGGAGTCCAGTGATAATGGTAATAAAACTAATAAGAGGTAAGAGAATGGATTTTAAAAATGGGTAGTTCTCATTTAAGGGGGCAGTAATGGAGACTGGAGTTTGTGATCATGAGAGATCTCAGCTCTTGTTTTTAAAATTAATTTGTTACCTGTCTTATGCAAACAGGAAACAGTTTTTAGTTCAGACGTCAGAGAGAGCTAGGGCAGAGAGGGTCTGTTGTCTCGAGTCGTGGGAATGTGTCAGTGTTTCTGAAAAAGAGGAAGAAACCTCAATTGTTGCACATTCTCCGTCTCTCTGATTAATAGATGTGCAATTAAAACTGCATCATTAAACATTGACAAGCCTGGGAAACAACATGTGTTTCAACCTGCAGAGCTTGATTGTGATTTCTTCCATAACATCAGAGAAACACAATCAAAGATTATAGAGTGAATGGTAACCCTTTATTTGAACCCTACCAGTATAAGATTATAGCTATGTGCAGAATCCTTCAGATCCACTGCAGCCAACATAACATGTATACGGCTATTCAGACGACTCACCTATTTATAATTGAGAATTCAGCATTTCGAGTGCTTTTCTGTGACTGCAGTTAGTGAGATCCAATAAATGATCTAATGTTGTTGCATTATAGTTGCAAATGTTACAACAACGCCTTTGACAATATGTTATGAATACTTCCATACAATTTTATGCAAATTTCGAATCTGAAGGATTGTGCTTACAGTTATACAATGTTATACAGGCTGTACTAGAAATACTTATAAGAAACTGAGACAAACTCAGTGTATCTAGGAGTATATGGAGGCATCTGTCTGTCTGTCTACATACATTTTTACATATATCCACAGAACCGCTTATCGAATTTTGATTAAACTTGCTAAGGTCCTTCTTTAGCAAAAGTCATTGCTTTCAAACAATACAGACATTGTTGTCTTTCCAGTTTGTTTTTATGTCCTCTGATACTGTAGTTTTAACTGCTCACAGCTGCTTTCTGTGAACTAAACAGTCAGACAGACAGACAGACAGACAATCGTCCTCCGTCTATGACCTGCAGCAGCAGGGGGGTATGATAGGAATGCCATATATACTCTGGGAAGTAAAACAGAAATGGAAATAAAATGAAGAGATTTTATTTTCAGATATCTTGTTGAGAGCTGTTAAAATGATCAGCACTGTGCCAGCAGCAATCAGAATAATGAGCAGGCAGAATCAGAATGACAACTACATCTCCCAGCATGCCTACATACTTTTAGAAACAGCAAAGGGTCATAGGAACGGTATTTTTTTTTTTATAACAACACCATAGAAGTATATAATGAATGGGACTACACTGCCAGCAGCAACCAGAGCAATTAGGCTCTTGCTAAAGTCTGACACTAGCGTTACAACAAGTAGAATCAAAATAAAAACTACACCTCCCAGCATGCCTGTATGCCTGCAGTAACAGTGAGGGATGATGTGAGTTGTAGTACTTTTACACAGGTAGCAGAAGAAGAGTTTCTAAAACGATGCCAACAGTAGCCTGAACAATCTGACTCTGAACTGACAACCTGAGTGAGAGGCCTCTAACTGACCTCAGAGGTACCTATGGAGGGGTTATGCATGGGGTCTGGTTACTGCTAGCAGTGGCACAGTGGCACAGTGGCACGTCTTCTCAACAAGGTAGTTCTGGGGCTCCTGAGTGGCGCATCCGGTAAAGGCACTCCGCCCAGAGTGCAGGATGCACCCTATAGCTTGGAGATCGCTGGTTCAGTCCAAGCTATGCCACTGCCGACAGTGGACAGGAGTTTCCAGGGGGCGGTGCACAATTGGCCAAGCGGGGTAGGGGTTAGGTTGGCTGGGGAGTCCTTGGCTCACCACACACCAGCGACCCCTGTGGCTAGCCGGGCGCCTGCAGAAACTGCACGGTGCTCTGACGCTGTAAGTTCAGAATATGGCTGCAGAGCGGAAAACAGTGGATGGGTGACAGCACTTGTTTCGGAGAATGCAAGTGCTCATTTTCGTCTCTCCAGAGATTGTTCGGGGCTTGCGACAGTGAGCCAGGTTGAATAATAATTCGACATTCCAAATTTGGATAAAAATTGGAAAAATGAATAAAAATAATGGTTAAAAAAAGGGTAGTTCTAATGACCTTTATAAAAGTATCCTATCGTAAAATGTGTAATAAATCATAGCTCCCTCCCCTAGTCTGTCAGGCTGAATATTTCTCAATGATCTATTTATGACAGCTCGCTGTTGTTTCTTTTTTTTCCTTTTTTTTTTTTTTTTACCAATTTGGCAGTACAATTTATTTGACACATCCCCTCACACCCCAGAACTGGTTCAATAATTAATCCGGCGGTGTTTTATATAACTGGGTTGTCTCTCTGATGCACCACAGCTGTGCTCACCTGCGCTTCAGTGAAACAGCTGAGGAACAATCGATACAGGCTCCCAATGCATCGCAGAGGCAGTAACCAGCAGGTCTGTGCAATATTCACAATACTGGTGTTGGTACTTGTTTAACAGGATCTGGTGTAAGCTGCTTCACATGTATTTATTCTTCTGTTTGCTATTCACCTTTTCATGATATTAATAATATTTCAGAGTGCTTCTTATTGCAACTGCTCAGCATTGTGTCTTTCTTTTTATATTTCCTATATTATGGTGCTTTGACCTGAGTTCGGCAGCTCCTCTCCAGTTCTACTTGTCTGCCATAAACATTTGTAACCCAGTCTAGATCATCAGTGTCTTTAACCCTTTCAGTCCTAGTTGGACCGCTGTATTAACATGTGCCGTTGGAAATCACATTGGAACCTCACAGGACTCCTAGGTCCCAGTCTGAGGTAGTGTAGAAATATATGTAAAACATATATTTTGTCATGTTCTCATGTATACTCAATAAAGGGAGTTTATTCTTCAGCTCGACAAAAATAATTCAGGACTGAAAGGGTTAAAGAGCCAGCACCACCTAGTGCACAGCAAGACAAAAAAAGAAACTTGATTCTTAGTACCAAGATGGCGCTGCCTGGGTCTGTTGTAGTTCAAAGTCACTCTGAAGGTCTAACTCTAATCAGATTTAAAAAGCTAAAGAATGTCCTAACCAAGTCTCAGCATCATAGGATAAGCGGTTCTATATAAAAATGTATTGCTGGTGGCTAATGTAGCCTCGAAATGGGTGGGATTCTGTGTGTATTCTACCTGCAACCACCCTCTGTCTGTCCAGTTTTTCTGTATTTGTATTGGCTACATGATGCAAGCTTGCGGCTAGCCTCTACCACTCATAATTAGACTTAATCTTGACGTGCCAGGCAGATTTTGGGTCATGTGAGGCTACGCCGTTAAGTTTTGATTTCCATACAGTACGTTGTAGATGGAAAATACACCATCTACAACATAAATACACCATTTTCCTTGCTTTCAATTGAGGACAAAATAAGAATAAAAAATAACAATAAAGGTCATCCAAAGCCTAAATTGGACCTTCTTCAACAGGCAGGACCAAAACAAAATTGCCTTTTAATTGCTCATGGTACAAAAAAACTAAATGGTTGAGTATTCGCAGTTTGGTTTTTCAAACCGGCTCTTCAGCTTCCAAATATTTTTTCTACAAATTACATCAACCAAGTAAGTCCACAATGTTTTTGTTATATCCAGTTGCTTGCCTTATGTGCTGCACATACTATATTACATTTCTTATTAAATTACGAAGTACCTTTTGAAACATGCAACATTTTATTGTGTAGCACTCCTTTGAAGGCGAGCCAGTGATCATGTTAATGAGGCTAATAAGAGGTAAGAGAATGGGTTTTAAAGATGGTTAGCACTCCTTTAAAGGGGGACCAGTGACAATGTTAATAAAGCTTAAGAGAATGGATATTAAAGAACCCTTGGCTAGCACTCCTGGATATTTTAAGTTGCCATTTTGTGGGTTGAACTGCGAATGGTGTCTGTCTGTCTGCCTCTGTGTATGTCTATTTTTCCCATTGTGGCTATGTGACAGAGATGTAATAAGTAGTCCGGACTTGTAGTCCGGCTAAGAGTACACCCCCCGAGAAGCAAGCGAAGTGTTCTCTTAACCAAAGTGTTCTCTAAGACGGAGTTAGCCACTAGACACAATATGAATCAATAAATAAATAGATATTTATTACTGCATGACCCATGAAGCACATGCATCAACATATGAAATGAATAGAATAAGTAAGAGAAAAGCAATAGGCACGTGTATGTTAATAAACTATAATAATAAAGTAACAGACAAACTAATGTTAACAAACTAACTGTCAAACTAAATTAACATAGCACCCCTACACATGTTAACAAATGCAGCAGCAGCTCTAGATTCTAGTGAAGCAACTTTCCAGAACAGGAAACACCAAATTGCTTGGCGACTTGTGTCTGATTCAGGTTTTTTTCAGGGGCTCGAGAAACAGCGGCGCATGTCACCGTTTGTTTACATGTCATTTTGTAGCGATGAAGTGCACTTGTGGAAATCAGAATACAAAATGAGGCAATGATATGACGGTAGTTCTGAAAAGATTTAATAAATCAATGAGTGTGCCTTAAGACACTCTCGCGATGACAAGTTACATTTGAAAAGATTGAATAAACTATTTGAATTTAAGTTTGATGATGATGAGTTATCACGTTACAAAACAGTACTGTATCAGTTGTGAACGAATCACTAGTGATGCCAAACAGGTGTTCTTTAAAGCAAAGTTCCTGTTCCTTTAGCAGAACATTTACAATGGGAAAAATCTGTTTCACCACAAGGGTGTTCTCTTAGGCGAAGTGTTCTCTTAGGAGGTGTTCCTATACACAGAGACTACTGTATAAGAAACTTGAACTAGAAGTAGAAAAATGTTTGTCCAGTACGTGACTCCCCTTCTGTCCCTCTCTCCGGTAGCTGTACGGTCAGTACACAGAGCAGCTTGGGAACTTTGCTAAGAAGGAGGCGGCTCGCTTGCTGACGGAGGGAGAATGGAGGAAACAAAGAACAGCCGAGAAGAGAGTGCCCAATGACAGCAGGATTACCACGGAGAGCAAGAAACAGCAACCCTACTCCAAGTGCAGAGGTGAGGGGAGCGCACACTCACACTCACACTAAGACACACACACACACACACACTCACACTCACAGACACACATTCTGAGACACCCTCACACACACTGATACACACTCCAACACACATTGAGAAAATCTCTTTTCTTAACTCACTAGCTTATCACTAGCAACATTCTCATTGCACCCCTTTAAAGGAGGGCTAACCAAGACTTCTTTAAAACCAATCCTACCTGTTAACTTTATTAACATGATCACTGGCCCCCTTTAAAGGGGAATGTTTCATCTATAGCGTTGCCTTTCCGATATGTGCATATATACTTTCCCCCTTCCCGTTAGTTCCCTCTCTTACCTACTGTCCCTCTTTCTCCATCTCTCTCCCCTCTCTCCTCCCCTCACCCTTTCCTTTACTCTCTCTCTCTCTCTCTCTCTCTCTCTCTCTCTCTCTCTCTCTCTCTCTCATTAGCATACAGTAAACTGAGCTGCCGGTCGACCTTGAGTACAAATCATCTTGTTTACCCCCTCCCTCCTTGGCACTGACACACAGAAGCAAACTGAGAGCGCCTATCAAGGACATTGACTTGAAATATTGATAGACAGGAAGATAGCAGTCAGACACTGTAGTAATAGAGAGAGGGGGAGAGAGAGAAATAGAGAGAAAGAGTCAGATAGACTCTACAATCAGGCAGATATAGAAACATGTAAGTAGATAGATATCTAAGTAGAAATAGATAGACAGATGCTATAGTCATGAATAGAAAAACGATCAGACAGAGACACATTTTTTACTTGTTTTTTTCTGCTTTTTAAGATGGCTAACTTAGCCTGCCCTAAAAGAAAATGAGCCAGTTGGATTGAGTACATTTTCCTTTTTGTGTCGTTAACACTAAAGATAAAAACATTTTTGTGAACAACAAATTCAGTTCTGAATAAAGGATAACAAGCAGGTCGAACATGTAAGACTGAAAAACAGCAGAAGAGCAGAAGGGGCATTGAGGGTTTATTATAGAGGAAGGAGTGAACAGTGAAGATGGTTAACAGGTCTTCACTGCAGGTCCCCCAATCTTTTACATGGGGGGTTTGTACAGAGTCCTCCAGGCTGGCTTGTCCTGCTCTCCCACCCCCAGATGCTCTCTCCAGTGTCTGGTAGAGCCTTAAGCCAATCCTGGTGCTTGACTTTCACATAGATCTGATACAGTTTCTTTCCTTCCATACTGGGCAGGTAAAGTTCAAACAAGTCCTTCATTTTTAAGATCTGTCCAGTCTCTTCATTGGTTTGTTTAATTACTGGAGAGACTAGCAGAGAAGGGAAAGGAGTTGCTGACACACTGCTCTGTGTCTATCAGGCCAGGACTTTTGAAAGGATCTTATAGACCGTGCACAGCAGCGTTACGGGCCTCCAATTCTTGATACTGCAAAGATCACCTTTCTTAGGTAGGCATATGATGACAGCTCTCCTGCAGCTCAGAGGCAGTTCTTTCTGAAAGCTCTTTTCAAACATGCTGAATAGGTCATTTTTAATAAGTCCCAAAATATCTTTAAAAAACTCTAGGGCAGTCCATCAATTCTTTGCCTCGTTTTAGTCCTTGTTGGGCGCTAGAGAGCTCTACCACAGACAGTGGCCTCCCCAGCTCCTCTGTCTCGGCCTCAGTTAGACCCTGCACACCCTGGAGGAAGCCATGCATCCTGGACTTCACCAGCACCCCCTGCAGCTTCACATCTAATAGATCTGCTAATAGCAGTTTTTTTATGTTTCAGGTTTGTAATTAACCTGTCATTTTGGCTGCAGTCCAGAGCCCCTTCGAGCTCTAAGAAGTCCTGCTCCAGTTCATGCAGAGACTCATTAACACTCGTTTTAATGTTTTCCCAAAAACCTTTCCCACATCCCACCACTGTTTATAAGCCCTCCATCTCTCCCAGAAAAAAAAACAAAGACAATCTTATCTTAATATTACATTTCCAACAGAATAGGCTGTGTTTACAAGAGGGCAATAAAACAGAGAGAGATACGAGATTATGATCAGGCTAGTGGGGAAAATGTGACATTTTTATCAAGTTTAACGGCTGTTTAAAAACATAAACACAATCTTATCTAGCCAGATATATAGTACTGTTGCTAATTTGTACCCATGTACAGTATACTGTCTGCTGTAAAAAATGAGTTTTTTCCAGACATCAGCTGGACTATGATTTCTGTCCTCTTTAAAATTCACTGGACAGTTCAAATCACCTGCTAAAAATAATCCTTCTTCTAAAGTGTAGTTTTCTAAAACCTGATCTAAATTCTTTAAAAAGTCCAGTCTTTCCTTGCCACCGTTAGGGGCATAAACATTTATAAAACAAAAAGATTGATCACCTATTATTGTCTTCACTGTGACCAGACACCCTTTCATTACTTCTTTTACAGAGTATAAAACTTCCACTCCAGCGCTCACATTAGACCTGTGGCTAAAAACTACTTCCCCTTTCCACTCCTTTTCCCAGTCGAACTGTTTTTTTTTCTTCTGTGTCAGATATTCAGAAACAGAGGCTCTCTTAAGAGCCGTTTACATAAAAAGTTCCTAATAAAAAATTGCTCATTGGGATAAAAAGGAATGAAAAACACAGGAAAGAAATCAATAAAAAAAACAGACAAAGAAACAAACAAACACTTCTAAACAGTTTATTTTTAAGACCACATAAGCTTTTGCAACAAAGTTTTTCAAGCGACAGCGATCCTGTTCCTGCAGAATGGACCCTGACTCCACCTTCATTTTAAATAAGGCACTGTGAAAATCACTGACATTATAAATAAGGCACTGTGAAAATCACTGACATTATAAATATGGCACTGTGAAAATCACTGACATTTTAAATAAGGCACTGTGAAAATCACTGACATTTTAAATAAGGCACTGTGAAAATCACTGACATTTTCTTTAAAATTCTCGGCAGTGTCACAGGTAAAGTATTGTATTTTGCGGAATGTGCACAGAACTATTTTATAAATTATGCATACAGATTATTATTTTTTAAACATCAAATATAGAGATAAATGCACTGACATAATCAAAATTAACGTCAAAGTTATTCAAACACTTTACAATAGCTTGTGAAACGGTGTTGTAATTAAGAGCCTATAAGGACAGCTTTCAGTTCTAGTACGTCAGATGCATGTTCACCTTAGGTCTTGCAAAACAAATACAATGTGTAACCCATACTGGGCATCAGTCAACTCGTCAGTGACCACTGGCAAGCAACCAAACTGTTTTACCAATTCCATAATCTCCTGCTTGTGATACTCGGCAACTTTAGGTAAATATTCACGTCTCAGCTGGGCTGATGAAGGAATCACTTTACCTACTGCTATCCAATAACCAAATACACTGTTGTGCAAAAAAAAGGAAAATACAAAGCAAAGGACTTGAACTTTTAACATGCGCATCAGATTTCAATTTCACAATAAATAAAAATAACTGTATATAATTTAATTTGTACTTATGGTTGTTCATTTTTGTTAACTAACATTTGGTGTTCAAAGCAAAGCAAACCATGTTATTTAATTTCACAAATCCTAATTTAATTACCGTTTGACTGACGCAGGACTGCCGGTGGTACCTAATCTTCTGGAGGTCCGGGGGAGGAGGGACTTGTGCACACAGTTGCATTAACTACATTGTATAACTACAGCACCTTTAAAAAAATTAATAAATAAAAAAAATAAAAAAATGTACGAACAGTTGAGCCAACAAAAAACTTTGGTTGATTGACAGCAAATCCAGCCACTCAATTTTATGGTATCACACTGCACTGACATTTGCTAGCCTATCAGGCTTTGTTGAGCTGAAAGACGCGCTGTAGCCCAAATAAATAATCAGAATGAAAACTAATGTGTAACCAAACTCAGGAATTGAAACAGTTTTGCTGTTTCTCTCTCAGCAGCGACCAGAACTGTTTTCATTCTGATTTATTTCTTTAGTTATTCAATTAATAATAGGTTGTACATTTACCGCTCCATCTCCAAGACCTGGATGGACTTGGTTACCGTCCCTTGATGAAGCACAATCCGTAAAAAATGATAATTTTATTAGTAGGCTGGCCGCTGGAGAGGTCAGCTGGCAGTAAGACATGTCGAGAGGCGAGTTCATTCTACGTAAATACATAGGTTACTATTACATAGTAGATGTCCTCTACCCCATCTATGTGTGTAGTAGCTAGGCTACATAGCATATACAGTAATCATGCCAAGTCCGCCCCGCGTCCTGTGAACACACAGGTAGATCATAATGGGAAGCGAAAAATCGTTAACAATATTGCAATTTCTTTATTTCTTACACGTTTCAGTGTGAACGATCCTAACGCAGTGGCTAAGCCACTGGCTGGCAGAAATCGGGAAGGGGGGGGGTGACGTGACTAGGCGTGCCGCCACTGCCCCCCCCCGCATCGCTACTGCCTTAACCTAAATTCCTGTCAACAGCCGATTCTTGGTAGTGAGCTACAAGACGCACAGAAGAGCTTACGTCCATTGCTGTGTAAAACTCCTGCTGGATACTGCTTTACGTGATCTGCTGCAGACACATTTTTAGCCTTTTTAGAGACATCAATTTTCTTGTTTACAGTGTGCAGTATTTTAATTTCCAGCCTACATTGCATATAGTCACATGACATAATCACTGCACAGCACTATGTTCATGGCAAATAGTACACGCAGGCACACAACAGAGCTGTACAGTTTTGTTAATGTGATTTTGTTTTGTATGAAATACAAATAATAATCATGAATAATGTATTTTTATTTCTTAAGAATATTGTAAAAACGCGGTATTGGGCTAATTTCACGATTTCTGTGCAGCCCATGAAATCACGATTTACACAGGGCCTTAATCATAAATACAGTAGAATCTAGGTACATTTTGATGTCTGGAAAATAATCATCAACTTGAATCTTTCTCCTCCCTTTAGTGATCTCTAAAAACTCTTTTATGTCCCGTTTGCTATACCCGCCCCTCAACAATGAGGACCCTGAGGTCTGAGAGGAATCAGTGAAATCAGCCTTGTCCTCACTCTCTGATTCTGAGGTCTGAGAGGAATCAGTGATATCAGCCTTGTCCTCACTCTCTGATTCTGAGGTCTGAGAGGAATCAGTGAAATCAACCTTGTCCTCACTCTCTGATTCTGAGGTCTGAGAGGAATCTGAAATCAGCCTTGTCCTCACTCTCTGATTCTGAGCTGTTCTCCTTCACAGTGCTTGCATCTTTTTTTGTCGTCTATTCTTTTGGGGATTTTAAAACCATCATCATTGTTGAATGACCCATTTTCCATGTCTGTGTCCCCCCACACACTTGTTTCAGTATTCTTCACTGATACAGTTAGTTTCTCTCTCTGATTCCTTGTCTCTGTTCACACAGGCAACCTGAGCCACACCGTCTTCCACAACTAAGCCCCCCCCTCCCTCTGCTTTCTCAGTCTCCCTTTCAGTGCATCAGCAAAAACCTCTTCACGAATCATACTGCCATCAACCTGCTGCTGTTTCCACTGCTATCAGCGTCTCTGCTCTTTGCTGCCTCTGTACAGTTTCCTGCGTCTTTGCTCACCCCTGCACCGCTGTCACTCCCTCTAATCCCTGCTGCCCTGGCATCACATTCAGTGTCCTTGCTCTTGTTTTCCCCAAAGCCTCTTTCTGTATTCTGATTCTCGCTATTCAGACGGTTTTTTACAATATGTCCCTCAACACCACAACAAAAACACTTCGTGGAGTCTGTTGTCGCAAATACAACATAAACGCTCTGTTAAATCTTGAATTTCAGGGTGACGTTAAGCTCCTCATTAATATTATTTAAAACCATGTACAATTGTCTTCGGAAAGCAACTACGTGCTTTAACAATGTGACCATCTCCAAATTGGTAATTACTTGATTAATTTGGAGACAGCCACATTTTGCACAAGGTTTAGCTGGATGGGGATTTTAACCCCATCCATGCTGTAAAACAACAATAACAAAACCTTGCCTAAAATAAACACAAAACAGTACATTTAAACAATACGCACAGGGGCGGGGGAACCCTGCCACAAGCAGATACAATCTTTTCATAACGGGACAGTTTATTTGCTAGCAGATAATTTTTTTTTTAAATGGGGGAACATTAGAGAAAATGATCTTACGGGTTGGAACAGATAGTGGCGAATCTGCAACAAAGGAATAATTTCTAACAATCCTACTCTACCACTTTATTCACTAAATCAGACTGACTGACAAATGCCACAACTGACCCACTAATCCGAGAAGCAGATTTCATATGTTCACGTCCAACAACTTTTCCCAGAGCTAACACACGCTTCTCTACGGGTATGAGGCCTTCAGTGACAACTTTCACTGTGTGTTTGCAAGTCAGTCTCTCAAAAGAAAAATCCCTCCTGAGCCAGCCATGCTGGGAGCTAACACTAACAAAAGTTAACTAAATAACTAACCAAACCTATACAAACTACATTTACACAAAAAAGGCTTACTCTCCATCCAGTCCCAGCATGCACAGTGCTATAGATATAGATAGATAGTGTAGTCTTAGATACACAGACTGACAGATAGACAAACAGAGAGACAGGTAGAGACAAATAGATAGTTATAATGTTGCTAGGGCTAATAAGAAGTAAGAGAGTGGATTTTAAAGAAGCCTTGGTCAGCACTCCTCTCGGGGGCAGTGATGATGTAATAGCTTGTGTGTTTCAGACTGTTTAGCTCGTATGCAGCGCTACATTGTCACCAAGCTTGGAGAAGATTGGATCTTCTTAGTTCTGCTTGGCCTCATGATGGCGCTAGTGAGCTGGGGTATGGACTATGTCAGTTCCAGGAGTCTGCAGGGTGAGTATGGCAGTCTACCTGTCTGTCTGGATCTCTGTTTGTGTCTTTGTGTGTGTGTTTTTCCGTGCGTGTCTAGGTGTTTAGCTCAAAAATAAACTACATCTCCCACAGTGTTCTTCACCAGAAAACTGGAACGGCTCTTCTATAGCAAAGGGTTGTGGGAGATGACGTTCTAACAACGTTGTGGATATGTGCCAGTGTCTGTCTTTGAGGTCTCTGAAATATTCAAACATAAAACTCTCTCCCCTCTCGTCTCCCCTCACTCCACTCTTTCCCCCCTCTCTCCACGCAGCCTATAAGTGGATGTTCCTGGAGCTAAAAGGCAATGTTCTGCTGCAGTACCTGGCCTGGGTCACCTATCCCGTGGTCCTTATCGTGTTTGCTTCACTGTTCTGTCATCTTGTCGCTCCGCAGGCAGTGGGTGAGTAACACAGACAGCGCTGGGGAGGCACAGCTGCTGCTGCTCACAGTTCCTGGTGAACCTGGTCAAATTTTACCATGGAAGTCGGAAGTTGTGTCTGAAATATCTACATAGCTCGACCAACACAAGAAGAATCTGGTAGTTACCAGATAACTCATTACAGTGTCTGATGAAAGTGTATCGAGTGTTTGCAGTAGTGTGTGATTGAGGCTCTATCAGGAACCCAGTGTGTCTCTCTCAGTGCTGTGTTCTCTCTGCTCCTCTCCAGTGTGTCTCTGTCTCAGTGCTGTGTTCTCTCTGCTCCTCTCCAGTGTGTCTCTGTCTCAGTGCTGTGTTCTCTCTGACCCTCTCCAGTGTGTCTCTGTCTCAGTGCTGTGTTCTCTCTCTGCTCCTCTACAGTGTGTCTCTGTCTCAGTGCTGTGTTCTCTCTGTTCCTCTCCAGTGTATCTCTGTCTCAGTGCTGTGTTCTCTCTGCTCCTCTCCAGTGTGTCTTTGTCTCAGTGCTGTGTTCTCTCTGCTCCTCTCCAGTGTGTCTCTGTCTCAGTGCTGTGTTCTCTCTCTGCTCCTCTCCAGTGTGTCTCTGTCTCAGTGCTGTGTTCTCTCTCTGCTCCTCTCCAGTGTGTCTTTGTCTCAGTGCTGTGTTCTCTCTGCTCCTCTCCAGTGTGTCTCTGTCTCAGTGCTGTGTTCTCTCTCTGCTGTTTTCAATACTATGTTCTCTACTGTTTTCAGTCCTGTGTTCTCCCTCTGTTCTCTCCCAGGCTCAGGGATTCCCGAGTTGAAGACGATTCTAAGAGGCGTGGTCCTCAAAGAGTATCTGACCCTCAAAGCCTTTGTGGCCAAAGTGGTCGGGTTGACCGCGGGACTGGGCAGTGGCATGCCGTTGGGGAAAGAGGTACTGACCACTATCCATCTGTCTGTCTGTCTGAGTGTCTGTCCGAGTGTCTATGTGTGTGACTGTCTGTATGTCTGTCTGTCCAAGATTCTGTGTGTATGACTGTCTGTCTAAGAGTCTGTCCAAGAGTCTACGTGTGTATGTTCCACACTGTCTGTCTGAGTGTCTGAGTGTGTCACAGTCTCTCTGTCCTTGCGGTTGAGGGTTTGTCTGTGTCTGCCTGTCTGTCAGAGTGTGTGTACATTTGTCTGTCTCTCGGTCTGTCTGTCTGCATGTTTTTGAATTTGTGACACATAATTTGTCTGTCTATCTGTGCTTGTGTCCCTGTTTCTTCAAAATATAACCCAAGTTTCCTCCCTCTTGCCTCTTCCTTCTCTCCCCCATTCCTCTCTACTCCCTCACCTTCTCTCCTTCCTCCCTCTCTCCTCTCCCTCTCCCCCTCCCTGTGCCCCTACCTGCCTTTCTCCTCCCTCCCTCTCTTCCCTCTTTCTCTCCCTCTCTCCCCCCTCTCCTCCCCCCACAGGGTCCGTTTGTCCACATCGCCAGTATCTGTGCCGTGGTTCTCAGCAAAATCATGTCAATCTTCTCAGGGGTGTACGAGGTAAGCAAAGTTTTGGATTTGAGAGGGAGGGAGGGAGAGAGAGAGTAAGTAAGAGAGGGGAGAAAGGGAGGTAGGAGATGCTGAAAGAGGGAGAAAGAAGGAGGAACAGAGAGAGGGAGAGAGGGAGGGGAGAGGGAAAGAGAGAGAGGGAGGAGAGATGGAAAGAGAGGGAGTGGGATAATGTAAGAGAGTGAGAGGTGGAGAGGGAGAGAGAGGGAGTTAGGAAAAGAGAGGGAAAGAGGGAGTGGGTGAGTGTAAGAGAGGGAGAGAGAGAGTGGGGGAGAGGGAGAGGGACAGAGAGAGAGGGAGGGGGAGAGAGAGGGAGGATTAACTTAAACAGTGAAATGAGTCTCTGTAGCAGAAGTTTAAAGAGTCAGACAGCATCTCAGAGTGTAGCTGCTTGAACTATAACAACACTGAATGTTTGATGTTTGCCAGCTTACTAAGCAAAACTACTGACATGAGCAGGGCAGAGCTGGAACTACAGGGAGATGAGTGAGGAGTGAGTGGCACTGAGTGAGACTGACACTGTGACTAACTGAACTGTGTGGCTCTGCTCTGAATCCAGCCCTGTGCTGTATGCTGCAAAACCAACACCTGATTAAAATAGATCGAACACAAATTATAGTCAAACAGGTGAGAAATGAAACAGCAGTACATTTAGGGTTACCATATGACTCCATGTGCACTAAGACAGTTTGGGACAGTTCAGGCAACTCACATCACAATGCATGTTTAATCTATCTCAGGTACCTTTAACAGCAGGACTACGCTTAGCAGTATGCATTGGGGTGTGAGTTGAAAGGCCTGAACGGTCTCAACCTGTCCTAGTTTACATGGAGTCATATGGTAACCCTAAGTACATTCTAGCTGGGATGAAGTTTCCCTGTAATTGAAACAGGGTTGAGTTGCATGGTGTGTGTGAGATTGTAAGTTTGCTGCATTGCCTTGCCTGGTCCTGACCGCATGGCTGTCTGTCTCTAACTCTCCTGACAGAGTGAGGCCCATCGCCTCGACCTGCTTGTGTGCGCTGGCGCAGTGGGTGTAGGCACATGCTTTGCAGCGCCGTTGGGAGGCAAGTTCAACTTCCACTACCACCTTAAACTAGTCACTGTCACCTGAAATGAGTTACTACCACCTTAGAATATTAAGTAAAGCCATCAGTTACTTACTATAACCTTCAAATATGAACGACCACCATAACTGAGTTACTACCACCTTAAATGAGTTAATACCACCCTAAAATTACTAACCTGAAATGAGTTACTACCACCTTAAATGAGTTACTACCACCTTAAATTATAACCACCTTATAATTCCAGTCACCTTATAATTACAACCACTTTTAAATTACTACCATTCTTAAATTATTACCACCAAAACAAAACAATTAACAAGTATGTACAGTAAGAAACTTTTACACAGCACCTAGCTACCTGTATGATCAGACAGAAAGAAGGTAGACAGGATACAGTATCTCAGTATCCCTTTGAACCAAGTTTCATCCCAATCGCACAAATGCTGTGTCAGTCGAGATGTGTCTTTTTCTCTGGCGCTCTGGAACCTCAGCTCACTGTCTCAGGGTCCTATCTTTCCATTTTTAATTCACTTGATTTTTCTTCTCTCTCACTCTTCCTTTCTCTCTCTTGTCTTACTTCTCTTTCCCTCTCCTTTTCTTGTCTGCCTTCCTTTCTCTTTTGTATTCCCTCACTCCCATCTCCCTTTTCCCCTCTCTCCCCCTTTCTCCACTCCCCTCTCTGCTCTGCATGGTCAGTAGCACCCTTACTGCTACACTGACATTCTGACGGTGGGCTGTGCTGTGGGAGTGGGCTGCTGTTTCGGGACCCCCCTAGGAGGCAAGTCAGTCTGTCCTCCTACCTAACTAGATACCTACCTGCCTGAATATCTATAATCTATCAGTCTGTCCTCCTACCTAACTAGATACCTACCTGCCTGAATATCTATAATCTATCAGTCTGTCCTCCTTCCTAACTAGATACCTACCTGCCTGATCAGTCCGTCCGACCTACCTAACTAGATACCTACCTGCCTGAATATCTATAATCTATTGGTCTGTCCTACCTACCTAACTAGATACCTACCTGCCTGAATATCTCTATCTATATATCTATATGACTGTGTGTACAATATCTATCTATCTATCTATCTATCTATCTATCTATCTATCTATCTATCTGTCTATCTATCTATCTGTCTATCTATAATATCTGTCTGTCTCATTCTTTTTTTTAAAATAAGTCACAATCCTGTTTAATTTAGACATACAGACATGCTGTGTTTAATGTTATGAAGTTTCATTTTACAACTACCGTTTTACTAAATGTTCTCTCTCTCTCTGCTCCTCTCCCTGTGCCCCATCACCCCCTCTCCCTCCCCCTTCCCCCTCTCTCTGCAGGTGTCTTGTTCAGTATCGAGGTTACGTCCACGTACTTCGCTGTCAGAAATTACTGGCGGGGTTTCTTCGCTGCCACGTTTAGTGCCTTCATATTCCGGGTTCTGGCTGTCTGGAACAAAGACGCAGGTGAGGTGTGCTCACTATGTAACCGATGCACAAATTATGGTAAATGTGGTCATTGAGTTACATGAGAAACAGCACGGGTCCCGGCACTGATCCCTGCTGCACCTCACTGAGAGAAGAGGTGTACCCCCTGCAAGTATATTTACCCAGTTACGTATCTAACTGCATGTGATCAGGGATGGAGATAAGACTCCTATTGTACAGCAGTTTCACCCATTCCAGGTTTTCCTATGAGCTTGATTAGCCAGTACTTTGTTATGCTATAAGGATAAGACCAGACCATGTTTCAAATCTTAATATTAATTTCAAAGTTTCAAATACCAAACAGTATTGTTTAGATGCAATAACATTTCACTAGCATTAACAGAGATAGGCAATTGATCAAGTTACCTTTCCCTTGGAGAGAGCCTCAGATACTACATCGATAGTCTCAATGATCTGGAGGTATTGGGAGCTTCTCGTCTGTATCGCCTCTATGCCTGGTATTTATATTCTCGTTGACTCGGCCTATGTGACTAGTTTGTTTCTGTTATCTTACCAGTTATAGTTGCCAGTAGTAGAATGAGTTATTCAGCTGTTACTCCACACAGGTGCAACCAACCACAAACTACTCTCTTCTATAAGGTTACTGTGGTTAATTGTTCACCACAGTTCTACTTTCCCATACACTCATGCTATATGCCTTATCACTTAACATCCTTGGCCTTAAGGCCAAGTGGGGTGTTGCCTTAGCAACTCTACTTATGCCAAAGTCACCTCCAGCAAACTGTTTTTCTGCCATTTGCACTCTACTCATTTCCATTTCCCTACAAGCTCAGGTGAGTCTTATTAAACTCATAGTAAGACCAGGATTTGATCAAACTGCTATGTAATGGGAGTCTTGTTTCTATCCCTGTACTCCCTTGTATTCCCACGGATTTCAGTTTAAGGATTAATCCGTGATCCGAAAAAAGTCGTCCGTCAATCCATTGCACACTAGATGCGTTAATATCATACTTCAGAGCGCTGATGTGCAGTAGAGGCTTTGTAGTAAATATACCTAGTTTCAGTATTTTAATTAAAAAAAAAAATACAATTCTGTTAATTCTTGCATAACTTTGAACACAAAAATCTTAAATGTAGTATAAACTTAATGATCAGCAAACGCTGATGGAAAACATTTGCTAATTATTACATGTCTACTAGACTACAATAATGTTGTTGCACAATACAAAAACATATGATATTACACAACACAATTGTGACAGCATTAGGAACCATATGATCAATATATATATATATATATATATATAAAAAAAGTTGGGAAGCTAGCAATGAGCTACCGAAAATACTTAACATCACTTTCATGTACTGCCCCTCTTTTGTGACTGTTAAGCCCTGACCACTCTTGGTTGCCCTGTCACACTTCTTTCTCTGATATGTGTCTCCAGGTTAGGCCATTGTTTCTTTACTTCCTCGACTACAATTTAAATAAAAAGTATATGTTTGTAATAACCTCTGCTTCACAAAATCCATGTTTTCATGTTTTATAGTACATTCATTCATGCCCAAGTCCACGGCAATGTCTTTCCATATTGTTGTGTCTCTGAGTTGAGGCGCACAGATTTAAGAAAACATAAGCATAAGGCTGTTCAGAAGTTGATTGCTTTAGAATAATAACTCCAGGAAAACCAATCGTAGTTCAAAAAGGATGACACTTTTATAAGCAAAATAAATACAGCATAACATCACTCGCTCCACTCCCAAACCATTCTGCCCGCTTCTAGCGCGGTGGCACCTTATCCGTGTCCCGGCCAACCAATCAGCTTTCAGAACAATTGACACAGTTTATTCCTAATATGGAACTAATGTCATTTATTAGTAATGTCACAAGATAGAATGACTGGTAACACTGGATCAAAATGCACCAAAAGGCTTTCGGAGCATAGCTGCTTCCAAGTACCATCAAACGCCTTCTGAACTCTGTCTGTCCAAAACCACTCTTTATTTTTCTCTAACTATTTGGTCATGGGCTTAATAAGTGTGACCAGATTAGGTATGAACTTCCCATAATAATTAACCTCAGTTCCATTACGTCTTTTGGAGCAGGCACTTTCTTGAAAGCATCTGTCTTTTCTTTTAAAGGACGGATACCTTCTGCTTTGATAATGTGACCAAGGTACTTTTGGAAAAATGCACATTTTTCTTGGTTTACTTTAAACCTGTGCTGTTCTAATTTGCACAAGACAGCTTACAAATTCTGTAAATTTTCAGCAGTATCTCTAGCAGTTACTAGAATGTCATCTAAGTAACAAATGACTCCTTCTAAGCCTTGCAAAAGAGTATCCATAAATCGCTGAAATAGTGTTGGCGCACTAGAAACACCATAGGGTAGCCTATTATACTGAAAGAGCCCCTTCTGTGTTGTAATAGTCAAGTACCGCTTACTCGCATCACTCAACTCTACTTGCTGACAAGCCTGCGCTAGATCCAACTTACTGAACTGTTTACCATTTGCCAATTGTGCAAACAGATCTTGAACTCTAACCATGGGTTAATAGTCATTTTATAGTCACCACAGATGCAGACACTCCCATCGGTTTTGGGTACACATACTATTGGTGCTGCCCACTCTGAATACGCTACCGGTGACAGAATGCCCTGATGCACCAATTCATCCAATTGTTTATCTACTGCTTCTCGTAGCGCGTATGGAACAGGTCTAGCCTTTCAAAATTTGGGGGCAGCTTGTTCCGCTACATACAGTTTTGCTTTAATACCATTAACTAAGCCTATTCCCCTATCAAAAATGGCAGCGTACTTGTTGCATACACTTTCTATGGGTTCAGTTACTTTGTGTACTTTTGACCAGTCTAGCTGCAAGTGTGTGATCCAGTTATGCTCTAACAGGGAACACCATTGACCCTGAACTAGCAACAACATCAGGGGTATCACATTACCGTTATTTTCAACTTTTACATCCAACCTTCCCAAAACTTTCAGGTTTTCAGTAGTGTAAGTCTGCAACATTACCTCAGTAGGCTACAATTTAAACCTTTTAAATTTGCTGTTGTACAACTTCTCTGAAATTATCGACATTGCCGCTCCAGTACCAATTTGCATCTTAATTTTAACTCAGTTAATCATAAGCAACACATTATAAGATTTTACATACTCACATTGCTCATTCTGTACCACAAACAACTCAGGATTTCCGCAAACTCTGCAAGAGTAGTCTTTGAAACAGCATTCTCGCGCTTGGTGTGTTGTTCTGAGGCATCGGTAACAAACGGCCTGAGACTTGCCCTTCTTGGGATTGGCATGGCCTGTCTTTGACTTTGAGCCATGGCTACCAGTGCTGTAAGCCGCCATCGGCTGAATTTGTTTTAAACTAGCCGCGGTGCTTTCAAAATTTTGTTTCCCCATAAGCAGCCCCTAAAAGACGACTTCTCAATTCTCTGTTGGTTATTCTGATGATCAGTTGGTCCCTTAACTGCTCATTTAATGTAGTCCCAAACTGACATGGTTCAGCAAGTCCCTTTAGCCCCACTATGTACTTTGACACGGACTCTGCTTATGGCTACGAAACGCATATCGATCCACCACTACATTCCTCTTAGGCTCAAAATGTCCCCGTAGCACCTCCAACAACTCATCTAGTGTTGAATCTGGGGTACTTTTATGAGCTATTAAGTCTTTTAACAAGGCAAAGTTTTTCGTGCCGATTACAGTGAGAAAAACAGCCTTCATCCTCTCTGTGGAGATCTCATTTGCTACAAAGAAATTTTCTAAATGTTCCTCAAAATTTGTAAACGTCTCACTTGCCTGATCAAATTCCAGTGTTGGGGCTGTTTTTCCGAGGTATGCCATTTTCTTCACTTCAATCCGATTTATATTCTGGGTTATTAACAGACTTTTCGCGTAGATCCCATCCTCGTCGCCAATTTCTGTTGTGTGTCTGAGTTGAGGTGCACAGATTTAAGAAAACATAAGCAGAAGGCTGTTCAGAAGTTGATTGCTTTAGAATAATAACTCCAGGAAAACCAATCATAGTTCAAAAAGGATGACACTTTTATTAACAAAATAATACAGCATAACATCACTCGCTCTGCTCCCAATCCACACTGCCCACTGACACGGGAGACAGAAATTGTAGTTGAAACACCACACAGGTGCTCAGTTTTATTTGTTTACTCCTGTGAGTTGCACTGATTTGTTTGTGCCCGTAGAGGGCGCTGTTGTCCGTGGTCTGGCTACCAACTATGGTATCCAGAACCTACCGGAATACCACGGCAGGGTACTTAATACAGTTCAGGGGCACTCGCAGGTGCTCAAAAATAATGAAAAACGAAAAAGGCAAAAAGAAACAGGGAAAATAAAACACAGTAATGAAAACTACAAAATAAATGTGCTGCACTTCGCAGCGTGATTTTCCCCAGTCGTCGCTATTCGTACGACCCGGGCCTCCGTCCTACTCTAGGCTGTTCCTCAGCTCACTTTACAACAATATCAGGGGCTGCCCAAAGATTCCCCACTTTCTCTCTCTTTCTGTAGATTATTTTCTTTAATTTTCTTTCTGGAAGTTTTTCTCCCGTCCGTCTGTAGTCAAGCGAGACCGCTTGCTCGTTGTTCCAGTCTAAAAGGGCAGATCTGAGGAAACAGCAGAGTATTAATTTGTAGGTTCAGCAATCCCACTAAAACCCGCCTCCCAGCCACTCAGAGAGGGGGAAAGCGCACACACCCTCTTCCCCACCTCTCTGTGTCACCGCCATGACTGGCAGGCAGATCCCACGGGACTGCCGCCCCCCTTCCTGCAGCATCGTGCATGCGTCAGACGGCCAGTCCAGATCTCTCCCTGTTACACATCCTCCTCCTCAGAATGGCACCACCGGTCCATTCGAAATCCTACACCCCTATGCCTTCCCGAGAGAAAAAATCAGCATTTAGATGGAGCTTTCCTGCTCGGTGGACAACCCTGAAGGCATAGGGCTGCAGGGCCAAGTACCACCGGGTGATTCTGGCATTGTTATTTTTCATCCGGTGAAGTCATGCTAAGGGGGCATGATCTGTCACCAGGGTGAAGTGTCGCCCCAGGAGGTAGTACCGGAGTGACTCGACTGCCCATTTTACTGCGAGACACTCCTTCTCGATGGTACTATAGTTATTTTCACGGGCAAGGAGCTTCCTGCTGATATACAGGACTGGGTGCTCGCTTCCCCGCACCTCCTGAGACAATACTGCCCCGAGACCTGTCTCTGACGCATCCGTCTGCAGGGTGAACCTCTTGCTGAAATTAGGACTGCATAGCACTGGCTTGCTACACAGCCTTCGCTTCAGAGCGAGCAAGGCCCTCTGGCACGGCTCCGTCCACTGAACCGTATTTGGGGCAGCCTTCTGGGTGAGGTCTGTCAAAGGCGTAGCGAGCGTGGCGAAGTTCGGAATGAACTTCCTATAATAGCCCGCTAGACCGAAGAAAGAGCGCACCTGGGTTTTGGTTGTAGGGACCGGCCAGTCAGCCAAGGCTTTCACCTTAGCAATCAGCGGTCTGATCTGGCCGCTCCCTACTCGATACCCCAAATACTCCGACTCACTCTTCCCAATGGCACATTTCTTTGGGTTAGCAGTGAGCCCAGCCTCCCGCAAGGATTGCAATACCACCGCTACCTTACGCAGATGACTCGGCCAATCCTCACTGTGGATAACCACGTCATCTATGTAAGCAGCGGCGTACTGCTGATTGGTCCGCAAAATGCGATCCATCATCCGCTAGAAAGTGGCTGGTGCTCCGTGCAACCCAAAAGGCATGGTCCTAAATTGGTATAACCCGAAGGGAGTCGAAAACGCCGTCCTCTCTCTGGATTCTGGGGTCAGGGGTATCTGCCAGTACCCCTTCGTTAAATCCAGTGTCGTCATAAAATGAGCCGTGCCTAGACGCTCCAGCAACTCATCTACCCAGGGCATGGGATAAGCATCAAACCTTGATTTCTCATTAACTCGTCTGAAGTCAATGCAAAACCGAGTTGACCCGTCTGGCTTATCCACTAAAACAATAGGACTGTTCCAGTCACTTTGGGACTCTTCTATTACCCCCAGTCTCAGCATCTCATCAATCTCCGTTTTTATTACCTGTCTTTTACGTTCAGGTATACGGTACGGCCTCTGGCGAACTGGCGCCCCCGGCTCAACTTCAATGTGATGATGGGCTACTCGAGTCTGCCCCGGGACGGGAGAAAACACATCAGGAAATTCCGTCACCAGTGCCCGAGCCTGACATTTCTGTGTTGGTGTCAGATTTTCTGCAATCTGGACCGACCCTGTTTTCGCCAACACAGAAAGATCAGGTCCCAGGTCTGTGACGTCATCTGCCTGCGCCACTACCAACGCCTCCTGTTGCAACCAGGGCTTCAAGAGGTTTACATGATAAATGTGTTTCTCTATTCGTCGCTCCGGCTGGCAGATCTCATAATCCACCGTCCCAATCCGGCGTGTAACCTCAAAAGGTCCTTGCCACTTAGCCAGAAGTTTCGACTCAGAACTGGGTAATAATAGAAGTACTTTATCCCCCGGCTGAAATGTGCGTAACCGGGCTCCTCGGTTGTACTGTGTCTCCTGTCTGTGCTGAGCCTGCAGCAAATTGTCATGCACCCATTTTCCAACAGATTCAAGACGTTTGCGCAGGTCCAACACATACCGGACTATATTAGTCGAATTATCCTGCTGTTCCTCCCACATCTCTCTGACCAGATCGAGCACACCCCGGGGTCTTCGCCCATACAGCAGCTCGAATGGCGAAAAGCCCGTGGAAGCCTGGGGTACCTCTCTGATCGCAAAGAGAAGGGGAGGAATCAGCTGGTCCCAGTAACGCACATCACTACTAATAAATCTGTGCAACATGTTCTTAAGGGTCTTATTAAAGCGCTCCACAAGACCATTGGTCTGAGGATGAAACACCGAGGTCCTAATGGTCTTAATCCCCAAAAGTTTACATGTTCCGCGGATTAGTCGGGACATAAAGTTGGTGCCTTGGTCGGTTAGTATTTCTTTGGGAATCCCGACTCGGGAAAAGACCTTCACAAGCTCGTTGGCAACAGATTTGGCTGAGGCAGAGAGAAGGGGAATGGCCTCGGGATAACGCGTGGCGTAATCCAGAATGACCAATAGGTGTGTGTATCCCGACGCACTCCTCTCCTGCTGCCCAACCAAATCCATTCCAATACGCTCAAACGGTGCTTCCACTAGGGGCAACGGCACCAGTGGGGCTCGTGGGACGGCTCTAGGACTGGCTTTCTGACACTCCCCACAACGGTCGCAAAAACGTCTGACGTCACCATCCAGCCCCATCCAGTAGAACCGTGACACAAGCCTTGCTTTAGTCGTATCCCTTCCCAGATGACCAGACAAAGGAATAGCGTGAGCCAGCCACAGTAAATCCTCCTTAAAGGGTTGAGGAATCAGCAACTGGTGACGCACTTCCCCGGTCTGGGGCAATTTGTCAGCACGGTACAGGAGGTCTCGAGCGATTTCAAAGTGAGGGTACATGGCGGCGCGTCTGGGCTCGACCACCCAACCATTAACCACCGCTGCTTGGTCAAAGAGCCTGCCCAGCACGTCGTCACGCCCTTGCTCGAGGTGGAAGTCACGGGAACGAGCTAAAAAATCAGCTTCCATGGCTTCCAGCTCAGGATCAGGTCGGTCCTGAGCGGAGGCAGCCGAACTAGACCCCTGCGCTGGCTCCACGGCCTCCCCCCCAGACTCTTCACCAATCGCCCCCACCTGAAACTTCTCAAACTCCCTCCATTGCCAGCCCTCATTCTTAGCAGCCCGGTGCTCCCGTTTAGTTTTACGGGGTTTAAATTCATGACAAAACCACTCCGGGTCGCGAAAGGTAAAGATCTCTCCAATTACTTCCTCTTTCTTAGCCAATAGGGAGGACGGGGCCGTCAGGGCAGCCAACCAACTCTTGAACTGCCCACAGTCCCGTCCCAGAACTACCGGTACTGGCAATCGAGGACACAACCCCACCTTCACCTGCGTCACCTGCTGGCCAATTTTCACCGTTATGCTAACCTTAGGATAAGAACGAACATCCCCATGAATACATTTAATATGCACCCGTCCCAATATTTGTTTATGTCCCGGTGAAATTAGGCTATCCTTTATTAGGGACTGACCAAACCCTGAATCCAGGAGCGCCTGGGTTTTTGTACCATCCCCTGTCACAGGAATAACAAAACCCATCTGCTGAAGTGATTGAGGTAATTGAACATGCTTACCTGGTCGGCTGAGGTCACACTCCATCACGGGGCAGTCCTGCGCGATGTGGCCCACCTCCCTGCACGTCCAACACCATGGTGGGCTGGTTTCTCGCCCCAACGCTTCAACAAGGGGTGGAAACACTGGAGCCATCAAAGGGGCTCGACGGTGAGGTGGCCGCGTGAGACCCCGGTCCGACACCGCAGCAGCCCGTGGGTAACCCCACCCTGCCCCAGTTCCCGGGCCGGGAGCTCCCGCTGACACCCCCCGTCCAAATACCTGTCTACCCCTTCCCCCCAGTCCCTGCACCCTCTCTGGGGCCAGTGGAGGGGGTGATACAGTAATTGCGTTCCTTCCAGGCAGTCTTGCTGGCGTTGGCTCTGCTGCCTGATACTGCTCCGCCAACTCGACCGCCAGATCCAAAGTGGCAGGTGCCTGCCGTTGCACCCATAGCCGAGGTGCCGGTGCCAAGCACTCCAGGGAGCACTCCACCACGATCACCTCCACCAACCTGGCTTTGGTGCTCGCGTCCGGGTTCAGCCAGCCCATGGCGTAATCCTTTAGGCGGTGAGCGATGGTTCTGGGATGCTCCTCCGCCGAGAAACGCTCCTCCCAGAACTTTCGGTGGTATCCCTCTGGGGTGGCCCCCACGCGATTAAGGATGGCCGCTTTCAGCGTGGGGTAATCCATCATCCTCTCAGGGGATAGCGTTCTCGCTGCTGCCTGTGCCTCCCCCGTCAGCTGGGGCAAGAGGTGGCTGGCCCACTGTGCCTGAGCCCACCCGGCAGAGGTCGCCATGGCCTCGAACACCTCCAGGTAGGCTTCGGGTTTATCATCGGCTGTCATTTTTGTGGGTCTCTGTAACCTGTGATCAGGACCTGCTGATCGAGCAGCCCCCTGCACCGCAGCAGTTAGGGTCTGGCGCAGGAGGTCCATCATGGCCGCAAACTGGACGGCATCCATTTCTGCTCCATTGGTGGGTGCACTGCTTTGTTTGGGCAGTGCCAGTGAATCCCACTTCTGGCACCACGTGTGGAAGGGTGTGGGTATTCACTGACACGGTAGACAGAAATTGTAGTTGAAACACCACACAGGTGCTCGGTTTTATTTGTTTACTCCTGTGAGTTGCACTGATTTGTTTGTGCCCGTAGAGGGCGCTGTTGTCCGTGGTCTGGCTACCAACTATGGTATCCAGAACCTACGGGAATACCACGGCAGGGTACTTAATACAGTTCAGGGGCACTCGCAGGTGCTCAAAAATAATGAAAAACGAAAAAGGCAAAAAGAAACAGGGAAAATAAAACACAGTAATGAAAACTACAAAATAAATGTGCTGCACTTCGCAGCGTGATTTTCCCCAGTCGTCGCTATTCACAACCCGGGCCTCTGTCCTACTCTAGGCTGTTCCTCAGCTCACTTTACAACAATATCAGGGGCTGCCCAAGGATTCTCCTCTTTCTCTCTCTTTCTTTAGATTATTTTCTTTAATTTTCTTTCCGGAAGTTTTTCTCCCGTCCGTCTGTAGTCAAGCGAGACCGCTTGCTCGTTGTTCTGGTCTAAAGGGGCAGATCTGAGGAAACAGCAGAGTATTAATTTATAGGTTCAGCAATCCCACTAAAACCCGCCTCCCAGCCACTCAGAGAGGGGAAAGCGCACACACCCTCTTCCCCACCTCTCTGTGTCACCGCCATGAAGATGAAGAGAAAAAAATAGCAAATATATTAAATGATTACTTTTCGCAGGTTTTTACAAAGGAGGACACGGACAACATGCCCCACATGTCTATCTGTTCCTATCCAGTTTTAAATAACTTTAGCATAACAGAGGCAGAAGTGTTAAAGGGACTAGGAGCTCTTAAAATAAACAAATCCCCTGGGCCAGATGAGATCCTCCCAATAGTACTCAAAGAAATGAAAGAAGTTATTTACAAGCCGCTAACCAAGATCATGCAACAGTCTCTTGACACAGGGGTTGTACCGACAGACTGGAAAATAGCAAACGTAATACCGATCCACAAAAAGGGAGACAAAACTGAACCAGGTAACTACAGACCAATAAGCCTGACTTCTATTATATGTAAACTTATGGAAACTATAATAAGATCCAAAATGGAAAATTACCTATATGGTAACAATATCCTGGGAGACAGTCAGCATGGTTTTAGGAAAGGGAGATCGTGTCTAACTAACCTACTTGACTTTTTTTGAGGATGCAACATTGAAAATGGATAACTGCAAAGCATACGACATGGTCTATTTAGATTTCCAGAAAGCTTTTGACAAAGTCCCGCATAAAAGATTAATTCTCAAACTGAACGCAGTAGGGATTCAAGGAAATGCATGCACATGGATTAGGGAGTGGTTAACATGTAGAAAACAGAAAGTACTGATTAGAGGAGAAACCTCTCAAAATGGAGTGAGGTAACCAGTGGTGTACCACAGGGATCAGTATTAGGTCCTCTGCTATTCCTAATCTACATTAATGATTTAGACTCTGGTATAGTAAGCAAACTCGTTAAATTTGCAGACGACACAAAAAAAATAGGAGGAGTGGCAGACACTGTTGAAGCAGCAAAGGTCATTCAAAATGATCTAGACCGCATTCAAAATTGGGCAGACACATGGCAAATGAAATTTAATAGAGAAAAGTGTAAAGTATTGCATGCAGGAAATAAAAATGTTCATTATAAATATCATATGGGAGATACTGAAATTGAAGAAGGGAACTATGAAAAAGACCTAGGAGTTTATGTTGACTCAGAAATGTCTTCATCTAGACAATGTGGGGAAGCTATAAAAAGGCTAACAAGATGCTTGGATATATTGTGAGAAGTGTTGAATTTAAATCAAGGGAAGTAATGTTAAAAACTCTACAATGCATTAGTAAGACCTCACCTAGAATATTGTGTTCAGTTCTGGTCACCTCGTTACAAAAAGGATATTGCTGCTCTAGAAAGAGTGCAAAGAAGAGCAACCAGAATTATCCCGGGTTTAAAAGGCATGTCGTATGCAGACAGGCTAAAAGAATTGAATCTATTCAGTCTTGAACAAAGAAGACTACGCTGATCTGATTCAAACATTCAAAAATCCTAAAAGGTATAGACAATGTCAACCCGGGGACTTCTTTGACTTGAAAAAAGAAAAAAGGACCAGGGTCATAAATGGAGATTAGATAAAGGGGCATTCAGAACAGAAAATAGGAGGCACTTTTTACACAGAGAATTGTGAGGGTCTGGAACCAACTCCCCAGTAATGTTGTTGAAGCTGACACCCTGGGATCCTTCAAGAAGCTGCTTGATGAGATTCTGGGATCAATAAGCTACTAACAACCAAACGAGCAAGATGGGCTGAATGGCCTCCTCTCGTTTGTAAACTTTCTTATGTTCTTATGTTCTTATGACTGGCAGGCAGATCCCATGGGACTGCCACCCCCCTTCCTGCAGCATCATGCATGTGTCAGACGGCCAGTTGAGATCTCTCCCTGTTACAGGAACTAATGTCATTTATTAGTAATTTTCAACTCTTAAAGGACTACATATCCCACACATGTGTTCTTTTTTACAAAGTCTTTGTAATCTTTGTTGGATTTATCATAAAGTAATTTTCATTTGGCGGCACACACAATTACATTTTCCATTTTGTTCCAGGTACTGCAAGAACCCACGTGTCTTCCCAGTAGTTTTTCATTGGTCAATGTCATTTTTAACGCATGTCAAATCGGATCAAGTCGAACTTGTTTCTATTCCAAAATTGACGCAACACAGTGTGCAAGGTGCAATAGGGAATGCACATGAATCGTTTTTTTTCTGTTTAGACGCACGTTAAATTCGGTGCGTTATCGGATCCAATGTGCAATGGCCTTTAGTCTTTCGTGCAGCACTTTCTCGAAGGCTTTTTTGAAAGTAGATTATTTTGTGTCTGTCCTTGCAGTGACCATTAATAGTTGCTTCTGGGAATTTTACAGGAACTCAAACTCCCAGAAGCCTTTCCTTCTAAGTAACCAATCCCAGCTTTTCCAACGACTGTCTTGTTTCCAGTGTCTCTACATTCCTTTGTTCTAAAAATACTTTTTTTAAAGAACAGTGCTGTTCAGGCATTTGAATACATCTGGGACACTAATCCTAACTCTCCTGTAATGTTCCTGGAACACTCCATTAATCTGCTTCTCAATTTGTCCCTCAGTAACGATCACTGCCCTTTTCCAAACAAACTTCCGAATGGATTTCCCCTTTGACCTCCAAGAATTGCCTGCATTTGCCATCATTGGGTATGTTGGATTTATATTTACCTGTCCTAATGTAGAAAAGCAACACAATGCTTGTTATTTACCTTAGTCACAGTTCTAATATATACTATACAGGGGCAACAGCAATGACTTTGACAGTTTAACTTAGTTTCAGACTCAATAGTTTTATATATTATACAGCAGTGGCACCAGAAATGATTCAGAGTACTCCCCTGATATAGATACAGTGGCACCAATGTAGTGGTTCTGTGTTATATTTATTACATTAAGAGGCAATGATAACTGATGTATAGAGCAGTTACAATGGGATGCTTTGGTTGAAATGTCCCCCCCCCTTTCTCTCGCTCCCCCTCCCCTCTCCCCCTCTCTCAGGATATTGTGTGGGTTCCTCGGTGCCTTCTTTGTGTATCTGAATCGGCAGGTGGTTGTCTTCATGCGAAGACAAACGATGTTAACACGCTTCCTGACAAGATAGTAAGTGCACACTGAGCTGGTAAAATGAATCAATCCTAGAAATAGCTACAGCAGGTAGACTGGTGCTGTCGTTTGAATTTGAGAGCTGTACAGTGAATCACAGATGAGTGTTGCACTTTCAAACTTAAACATCATCAGTCTACCTGGCAATTTCTACCAGCTTCAGACGAAATGTTGTAGCTAATTATTAAAACAGAGTTTTCAGTTTATCAATGACTTTTCCTCTTCATTAAGCATTTCTAGTGATTGATGAGTATCCTGTTGGATCCTGGTTCTCTTTGGATATAGAGCTGTTTGTAGTTTTTTAATTCTCTCTCTCTCTCTCTCTATATACATATATATATATATACAGTGCCTTGAAAAAGTCTTCACACCCTTGAACATTTTTCACATTCTATTGCCTAAAAAATACAATTCAAAATGCATTAAAGTAGGAGTTTGTTTTACTGATCTACACAACATCATCTACACTTTCAACGTGAAAGAACAATTATAGAAATATTCAAAAAGTCATTAAAAATACAAAACCAAAAAGTCTTGATTGTATAAGTCTTCACATCCTTTGTCATAGCAAACCCAAATTAGCTCAGGTACAACAAATTGCCTTAACAAGGCACATAATAAGTTAAATAGAGCCCACCTGTGTCCAATCACAGTAGTTCAACTGATTCGAATACTCCTGGATGAAGAATCAAGCTGTTTCTGTTGTATGAAATGAATTTGAAGCAAATGGCAAAACATGCCAAACAAGGAGCTGCCAAAAGAACTCCGGGATAAAGTTATTGAAAGGTACAGATTGGGGGAAGGCTATAAGAAACTTTCAATGTCTTTGAATATCCCTTGGGGCACTGGCAGGTCCATCATTATAAAGTGGCAACAGTTTGGCACCACCAAGACACTGCCTCGATCAGGCCGTCCCTCCAAAGTCAGTAACCATGGCTTAAGGAAACTGCTGAGGGAGGTCACTGTGAAGCCTAAGATTACTTTAAAAGAACTACAGAGGTCTCTGGCTGAGATTGGGGAAAATGTTGACTGTTCAACAATTTCAAGAGTACTCCACAAACATGGCCTGTATGGGAGGGTGGCAAGAAGGAAGCCACTGCTTAAAAAAAGCCATATGATGTGCCGCATAGCTTTTGCAAAGAAACACTTAGGGGACACTGCATGCATGTGGGAGAAGGTTTTGTGGTCTGATGAGACCAAAGTGGAACTTTTTGGTCTCAATGTTAAGCGATATGTGTGGCGTAAACCAAACACAGCACATTACCCTGCTAACACCATCCCTACAGTAAAGCATGGTGGTGGCAGCATTATGTTTGCATTATGCTTTGCAGTAGCGGGGACAGGGAGGCTTGTGAAGATCGAGGGAAAGATGGATGGTGCAAAGTACAGGCAGATCCTGGAAGAAAACCTGTTCCAGTCTGACAGAGATATGGGACTGGGGAGAAGTTTCACCTTTCAGCAGGACAATGATCCTAAGCACAAAGCAAAAGCAACAATGGAGTGGCTCAGCAAGAAGAAAGTGAATGTCCTCGAGTGGCCTAGTCAAAGCCCAGACCTGAATCCTATAGAAAATCTGTGGCAAGACTTGAAGACTGCAGTCCACAGACGATCCCCAGCCAACTTGAAAGAGCTTGAGTTATTCTGCCAAGAAGAATGGGCAAAAACTGCACCATCCCGCTGTGCTAAGTTGGTAGACACTTATCCAAAACGACTCATGGCTGTTATTGCTGCAAAAGGGGCTTGCACCAAGTTTTGACTCAAGGGGTGTGAAGACTTATGCAATCAAGACTTTATTTTGTATTTTTTTTATTACTTTTTGAATATTTCTATATTTGTTCTTTCACGTTGAAAGTGTAGGTGATGTTGTGTAGATCAGTGAAACTAACTCCTACTTTAATGCATTTTGAATTGAATTTTTTAGGCAGTAGAATGTAAAAAATGTTCCAGGGTGTGAAGGCTTTTTCAAGGCACTGTATATATATATATATATATATATATAGTAACACAGCCTTCTGTCAAGGCTCGTTAACACCCTTTAAAATGAGCAGACCTAGATTTTCATGCACTTTTATTATTTACAGAAATAAAACAAAACCAAAAACAAAACCTAACTCCCACGTAGAGTGCTAAACTATACTTTTCTTCTTATTCTATATCGGACAGCTAAGCCATTTACCGATTGCAAAAACACACAACACAATACAACACAGGTTCACACAGTAACTTTTCTTATCATTCCGACCACACAGGTCTTTTCACAGGATTTACACATGCCGACAGCCATTGAGACAAGCTCAGATTTAACTGATTTTCTGATACTATGAATTTTCAACATGGTCCCGGCCAAATTCAGCAGTTGCTTACTGTAAATGACTTCTTAAAATCCGAATTGTCTAAACACGAATTTCCTGTTCCTCAGGGAAGAACATTTTTAATTAAACAAAGGGTATTGGGAATTGTATTCACTTGCATCCAGGCTAGCGACTGTTCTGTATTTTAGTGCTGTTTTGCGACTAGTGATCCTATGATGCATTTTGAGTTGCAATGGTGCTCATGCATCTATGCCATTTACATGAAGCAGAGAAATGAGTGGCCAGCGCAAAAAATTGAATTATCCTTGCATACAACAGTGGAGGTGTTCAAAGTGGTGGATAATGTACCACTGTACAAGACAAAGGAAGATGTTGCTGCAGATTTCAACATTTCCCACGAACAATGAAATTTGATACTATAAATAGATAGATACATAGATAGATAGATAGATAGATAGATAGATAGATAGATAGATAGATAGAGATACATTGATAGATACAGTACTGTGCAAAAGTTTTAGGCAGGTGTGAAAAAATGCTGTAAAGTAAGAATGCTTTCAAAAATAGACATGTTAATAGGTTATATTTATCAATTAACTAAATGCAAAGTGAGTGAACAGAAGAAAAATCTAAATCAAATCCATATTTGGTGTGACCACTCTTTGCCTTCAAAACAGCATCAATTCTTCTAGGTACACTTGCACAAAGTCAGGGATTTTGTGGGCATATAGTCAGGTGTATGATTAAACAATTATACCAAACAGGTGCTAATGATCATCAATTCAATATGTAGGTTGAAACACAATCATTAACTGAAACAGAAACAGCTGTTTAGAAGGAATAAAACTGGGTGAGGAACAGCCAAACTCAGCAAACAAGGTGAGGTTGCTGAAGACAGTTTACTGTCAAAAGTCATACACCATGGCAAGACTGAGCACAGCAACAAGACACAAGGTATTTATACTGCATCAGCAAGGTCTCTCCCAGGCAGAAATTTCAAGGCAGACAGGGGTTTCCAGATGTGCTGTCCAAGCTCTTTTGAAGAAGCACAAAGAAACGGGCAACGTTGAGGACCGTAGACGCAGTGGTCGGCCAAGGAAACTTACTGCACCAGATGAGACACATCATGCTTACTTCCCTTCGCAATCGGAAGATGTCCAGCAGTGCCATCAGCTCAGAATTGGCAGAAAACAGTGGGACCCTGGTACACCCATCTACTGTCCGGAGAAGTCTGGTCAGAAGTGGCCTTCATGGAAGACTTGCGGCCAAAAAGCCATACCTCCGACGTGGAAACAAGGCCAAGCGACTCAACTATGCACGAAAACACAGGAACTGGGGTGCAGAAAAATGGCAGCAGGTGCTCTGGACTGATGAGTCAAAATTTGAAATATTTGGCTGTAGCAGAAGGCAGTTTGTTCGCCGAAGGGCTGGAGAGCGGTACACAAATGAGTGTCTGCAGGCAACAGTGAAGCATGGTGGAGGTTCCTTGCAAGTTTGGGGCTGCATTTCTGCAAACGGAGTTGGGGATTTGGTCAGAATTAATGGTCTCCTCAATGCTGAGAAGTACAGGCAGATACTTATCCATCATGCAATACCATCAGGGAGGCATCTGATTGGCCCCAAATTTATTCTGCAGCATGACAACGACCCCAAACATACAGCGAAAGTCATTAAGAACTATCTTCAACGTAAAGAAGAACAAGGAGTCCTGGAAGTGATGGTATGGCCCCCACAGAGCCCTGATCTCAACATCGAGTCTGTCTGGGATTACATGAAGAGAGAGAAGCAACTGAGGCTGCCTAAATCCTCAGAAGAACTGTGGTTAGTTCTCCAAGATGTTTGGGCCAACCTACCTGCCGAGTTCCTTCAAAAACTGTGTGCAAGTGTACCTAGAAGAATTGATGCTGTTTTGAAGGCAAAGGGTGGTCACACCAAATATTGATTTGATGTAGATTTTTCTTCTGTTCACTCACTTTGCATTTTGTTAATTGATAAATATAAACTATTAGCATGTCTATTTTTGAAAGCATTCTTACTTTACAGCATTTTTTCACACCTGCCTAAAACTTTTGCACAGTACTGTATATCGATAGAGTTTTTGATTAAAAGATACATTTATAGATACACTGATAGATAGTTCTGTTGATTGATATATAATGTAGTCAGGCAGATACATTGATAGTTTTTTAGACAGTTTTATTGACAGACTGTCTAAAATTGTGTTTGTTTTACAGTCGGCTCATCTACCCAGGGGCTGTGACCTTTGTCATTGCAACCTTGACCTTTCCCCCTGGGTTCGGACAGTTCATGGCTGGAGAGGTGAGAGGTCAAAATCCCAATTATACATTGTATTATTTATTATTATTATTATTATTATTATTATTATTATAACTAACAAAACGAGTGCTGATCGAATGGTGATATATGAGGACTGTGTATCGCTGCTGTGCGAAACAAGCTGATTTTCACCTTGTTGTGAAAATCAGCTTGTATCGCTCAAGACACTATGCCATATTCTCTATATGTGACCATGCATCAGCTGTCTGTTTGTAACCCACTGAGAGATATTCAACAAGCCAGTAGGTGGCGCAAATGTACCATATAGTTCCTTAAAGGTACAGTAAGCAGTTAGTAAAGGATCGTTCCTACTGCTCTGTGTTCCCCAGCTGATGCCTCGTGAGTCGATAAACTCCCTCTTCGATAACCACACCTGGACGAAGCATGATGGCTCCACACACGTCCTGGGGCGATCAGCAGTCTGGATGCACCCCAAAATCAGCGTCTTTGTCATCCTGCTGCTTTTCTTTGTCATGAAGGTAAAAAAATGCTTTCAATTGTCTTTTCAAACACTTAATGCAAAAGTTAATTGTCATTGAATGGTACTGAATTGTGAAGGTGAGGGAAGGGCAGCTTTTCTTGTTTTAAAATCACCACATTAATGAATGGATTTATTTAATACCTGCTGATAAATACTTCTTAAAGGCAGTTCCGAGTACAAGTATCAGCACCCCCTTGTTGCTGGTGCTAATATGAGGTAATGAAGTTGATTTCAAAACATTGGATGGTACTCCTTTGATGTGGGGGATGCAGTGATAATGTTGCTAATGGTGCTAATAAGAGGTTAGGAAATGGCTTTCAAAACCTTGATTAGCACTGCTTTAATGGAGCTTAAACAGTGCAGTAAATCGCATCTAATTATATTTTCACATTTAACAAAGACTTGCTGTTTGCAATCAGTCTGAGTGGTTCATATTGCAATTACTCATCTCTCTCTCACCCTCTCAGTTTTGGATGTCAGCCATTTCCACCACCATGCCTGTCCCTTGTGGAGCATTTATGCCTGTCTTCATACTGGGTAAGATCTGGAAATCCCACTGGGGTCCCATTATAACCAACAGAACCATTAGCAGACCACAACATTAACAGTGATGGCAACTGCACAATGGATTTGATAGGATCTTCACTGGCAATGCAGAGAGCAGACATATTCATGCGATAATGGTTCTGTATTATAACAGCAGGTAAGCACAGGGCAGCTACAATGTGCGGGTACGATGGTATGAGGGCATCACTGGCTAACTCCTACTAACTTCTCCCCTCTTCTCTCTCGTCTCCCCTGTATCCTCTATTCTCCCCCCTCTCTCTCTAGGAGCTGCGTTCGGTCGTCTTGTTGGTGAGATCATGGCCACTCTCTTTCCTAACGGGATTCTCTTCGATGGGATTGTATACCGGATTCTCCCTGGGGGTTACGCGGTCATTGGTCAGTCACCCTGTTCTTCTGCATTAAGACTCTGCGCTGAATCAAGTGTGGTTATGCAGCTTGAATCAGTGACAGTTTGCAGTCACGCAGCTGTTCTGGGTTCTATTGTTCCAGCACTGAGGCCGTCAATTGGTTAACTTCTATTAACCTCTGCCCTCCCCCTCTCTTCTCCTCTCCTCTCCTTTCACCTCTCTCCTGAAGTTAACATGTCCAATTTAAGGATACAATTGATTAATATGTGTAATGGTTTCTTAATTTCATTAGCACACTGTATACATGTCTTCCTTACAAGTTAAAGATTGCCAAGATTAACAATTGAGCAGTAAATCACACAACATGGTTATATATTTTATGAATTTGATCAAAAAGAACATAAATACAGTACAAAAGCAGAAAAGAAGGTTCATATCAAAATAGCATTAATTAGCACATTAAGTTTCAGTAATTAATAATATTAAGGTAATATCTCACCCCGTGTATAAATTAAGTGGAAAAGAAGGCATTCATCAATAGTCTATCTGGGGTGGCCAATTCGTATCGTTTTCCCGTTATACTTTGCCCATCGGACAAGTAGTTTTTATTTATTTATTTTTGCTATGTTCGCTCTATTGCTATAAAGGCACTCCGGGTATATTTGTAGAGAGCCACTCAAGTTTCGAAAGTCTAGCACATACATAACATTTTAAAAAAGTGTTTACGTCCCACCTCTATTACTTCTGATTGGCTAGCTGTGGAAGAAGATGATCTTCTGTTGGTTATAAAGAAACCCAGAAATGGCTGGCAGAGGGTGAGAGCCTCTGTCAAGACACACGCTAATCTTTTAAACTGTATTATTTACGTTTTTTGTAAATGAGCAAAAAAAGTGATACTTCTTTATTAATACATGAACCTGACATTTAAATGCAGCAATCTAGTAAAGTTACCAAATACTACTACTACTACTACTACTACTACTACTACTACTACTACTACTAATAATAATAATAATAATAATAATAATAATAATAAAATACACCTCGAGGTCAAGCGTGTATATGTTGGGAATATGTTTAAAAAAAAACCTAGTTTACTGTTTAGAAGACAAACTTTACCTGACAAAAAATGTAATGTTTTTTTTTTTCTTTCGATTTTAGTGTTGCTATAACTAGTTTGCTGTTTACCACATTTACATTGTTTATATATATATATATACAGACGTGCTCAAATTTGTTGGTACCCTTACAGCTCATTGAAATAATGCTTCATTCCTCCTGAAAAGTAATGAAATTAAAAGCTATTTTATCATGTATACTTGCATGCCTTTGGTATGTCATAGAATAAAGCAAAGAAGCTGTGAAAAGAGATGAATTATTGCTTATTCTACAAAGATATTCTAAAATGGCCTGGACACATTTGTTGGTACCCCTTAGAAAAGATAATAAATAATTGGATTATAGTGATATTTCAAACTAATTAGTTTCTTTAATTAGTATCACACATGTCTCCAATCTTGTAATCAGTCATTCAGCCGATTTAAATGGAGAAAAGTAGTCACTGTGCTGTTTGGTATCATTGTGTGCACCACACTGAACATGGACCAGAGAAAGCAAAGGAGAGAGTTGTCTGAGGAGATCAGAAAGAAAATAATAGACAAGCATGGTAAAGGTAAAGGCTACAAGACCATCTCCAAGCAGCTTGATGTTCCTGTGACAACAGTTGCAAATATTATTAAGAAGTTTAAGGTCCATGGAACTGTAGCCAACCTCCTGGGCGTGGCACAAGAGGAAAATCGACCCCAGATTGAACAGAAGGATAGTGCGAATGGTAGAAAAAAAACCAAGGATAACTGCCAAAGAGATACAAGCTGAACTCCATGGTGAAGGTACGTCAGTTTCTGATCGCACCATCCGTCGTCTTTTTGAGCGAAAGTGGGCTCCATGGAAGAAGACCCAGGAGGACTCCACTTTGACAGAAAAACATAAAAAGCCAGACTGGAATTTGCTAAAATGCATATTGACAAGCCACAATCCTTCTGGGAGAATGTCCTTTGGACAGATGAGTCAAAACTGGAGCTTTTTGGCAAGTCACATCAGCTCTATGTTCACAGACGAAAAAATGAAGCTTTCAAAGAAAAGAACACCATACCTACAGTGAAACATGGAGGAGGCTCGGTTATGTTTTGGGGCTGCTTTGCTGCGCCTGGCACAGGGTGCCTTGAATCTGTGCAGGGCACAATGAAATCTCAAGACTATCAAGGCATTCTGGAGCGAAACGTACTGCCCAGTGTCAGAAAGCTCTGTCTCAGTCGCAGGTCATGGGTCCTCCAACAGGATAATGACCCAAACACACAGCTAAAAGCACCCAAGAATGGATAAGAACAAAACATTGGACTATTCTCAAGTGGCCTTCTATGAGTCCTGATCTGAATCCTATCGAACATCTATGGAAAGAGCTGAAACTTGCAGTCTGGAGAAGGCACCCATCAAACCTGAGACAGCTGGAGCAGTTTGCTCAGGAAGAGTGGGCCAAACTACCTGTTAACAGGTGCAGAAGTCTCATTGAGAGCTACAGAAAACGTTTGATTGCAGTGATTGCGTCTAAAGGTTGTGCAACAAAATATTAGGTTAGGGGTCCCATCATTTTTGTCCATGCCATTTTCATTTGTTTTACTATTTACAATATTATGTTGAATAAAAAATCAAAAGCAAGGGGGCTCCCGAGTGGCGCATCCAGTAAAAGCACTCGCTAGAGTGCAGGATGCGCTCTATAGCCTGGACGTCGCGAGTTCGAGTCCAGGCTATTCCACAGCCGACCGTGGACGGGAGCTCCCAGGGGCGGCGCTCAATGGCCGGCGTCGCCCGGGGGGGGGAGGTTAGGTCGGCCAGGGTGTCCTCGGCTCACCGCGCACCAGCGACCCCTGTAGTCTGGCCGGGCGCCTGCGGGCTTGCCTGTAAGCTGCCCAGAGCTGCGTTGTCCTCCGACGCTGTAGCTCTGAGGCGGCTGCACGGTGAGTTCGCAGTGTGTAAAGAAGCGGGCGGCTGACGGCACACGCCTGGAGGACAGCGTGTGTTCATCTTCGCCCCTCCCAAGTCAGCGCAGGGGTGGTAGCGGTGAACTGAGCCTAAAAAATAATTGGGCATTTCAAATTGGGAAGAAAATAATAAAAACTAATTGGCAACGACTAAATTTAAAAAAAAAAGCAAAAGCAAAGTCTGATTTCTATTAAATATGGAATAAACAATTGTGGATGCCAATTACTTTTGTCAGTTTCAAGTTATTTCAGAGAAAATTGTGCATTCTTCGTTTTTTATGGAGGGGTACCAACAAATTTGAGCACGTCTGTATATATATATATATATATATATATTTTAGCTCAAAGAGCCAGCTGCCCAACGTTTCGATATGTTGTACATATCTTTCTCAAGGGAGCCTGTGTTTGAATCCAAACATTGGAGGTATTTATAGGTTTTTGACGGCATGACAACTACTTGTTATTGTTTACATTCAAATTCATGATTTATTCTTACATGATGTAATGGTGTTCTATATATTGTGACATCATTTTTACTTCTATCTTTGAATCTGTATTAATTCTAATTAACACTACTTTATATAAACTTATATTTTTATTATATCATGCAATGCTGGCTCTGAGGATCAGTCTAGATTTGGCCTCCCCAGCGCATCAGCATGCACAACTTTTGAATGAATTTTGTTTATTTATTTAAATGTTATATATTTATTGAAGTTAATTAGTTCATTCTTTTCTGTTGAGTCCCGCTGGCATAATCGTGTTCAGTCTATTTATCCATTTACTTTCTTTTATTCTTCTATATGTCGCATTGTCTAATTTGAGCTGTTCTACAAACTTTACATCATTTATGTCATGTCCCTGACTGGTGAAGTGCTGTACTATTGGTTCATTCATTTTTTTATTTCTAATTAATGAAAGGTGGTTCTGAATTCTTTTATATAAAGTAGTTCCAGTCTCTCCAACATATTTGATTTCATCACATTTTTCACAGGCTATTCCATAAACAACATTGCTATTTTTACAGTAGGTATTAGTTTTTAGTGGATATGTGGTGTTCTTATGTTTAATTATATTTTTACGTTTGTCTATGTATTTACACACTTTACATCTACTAGTGCATATGTTCGTAGAACCTATTTTGTCAATTATTCTTTTATGTTTACTGTGAACTAAAATATCACCTAAATTAGCTTCTCTTTGAATGCTACAACTGGGGCCTTAAGAAATACTTTTTTAATTTTTCTGAATTATGTAGAATCCATAAGTGTTTCCAAACTATCTTAGAAATATTGGGCAAAAGTTTAGAGTAAGTCATTATTAATGGGACTCTTTTGACCTTTTATCTCTATTTTTATAATCTAGTAGATCATCTCTTTTAGTTTATCCACTTTTCTTAACTCCGTCTCTATAATTCTTTCTTTGTATCCTCTTTTTTTTAAGATTTGTTTTTAATACATTTCTTTGTTTTACATAGTCACTTTCTTTTGAGCATATTCTTCGTATTCTTATTCCTAGACCCTTTGGGATTGCCCTTTTAGTGTGTATCGGATGTGCAGAGGACATGTGTAAATACTGGTGCATGTCAGTAGGTTTACAGAAGAGGTCAGTCTCAATTGAACCTTCTTCAAGTTTTACTATGGTATCTAAAAATTCTATTTCTTTCCTTGTCCATCGAAGGTCCACCTTAATATTACTGTGTATTTCATTTGCCATTTTATGAAACTGGAAAAGAGATTCTTCTCCATGTGTCCAAACCCCAAAAATATCATCTACAAACCGAATGTATTCTAAAGGTTCTCTTTCCGATTTTCTAAGTAATTGTTCTTCCCATTTCCCCATGTATGTACTGGCAAAATGCATTCCTAATTTAGATCCTATTATGGTACCATCGTTTTGTTTGTAATTCTTATCAACAAATGTAAAATAACTGTTTTCTAAAACTATGTTGATCATGTTCAGTACCTCTGCTGTAGGTATTGATTTATCTAGTCTATTATCTAGTGCTTTTGACAAGCTTCTAAAGTTTCTTTACGCGGGACACTTGGGTACAAGGATTTTACATCCATGCAAAATAAAATTGTATTCTCTGGAAGGTTGTGTTTTATTGATTCAAGTCTTTTTAAAAATTGTGTTGTATCCTTAACATAGCTTGGTAATTTCTCAACGTGCGACCTAAGTTGTTTTTCTGCTATTTCAGCTATTATGTGTGTTGGATTATCAATTGTACTGACTATCATTCGCATAGGGTGATTTTCTTTGTGCATTTTAGGATTTCCTCTTGCTAGGCCTGTTCTTGCATTATGTGGCTGCATGTATTTTAATTCTTTTGATATAATGCCTTTATTGTATAGTCTCTCCGCAATTTCCTTAACCTCTTTTACCGATTTATTGATCTTATTGCTTTTAACTTCTTCATATGTATATGTATTATTTAATTCACATTCTACAGATTTCATATAGTCATCTGTGTTCATTATCACTATTCCTGAGCCTTTATCTGCTGGTCTTATCATTATATCATCATCATTTAACAACTCAGTCATAGCTTGTTCTTCAATATTGGTTAAATTAAGTTTACTTATATATATGTAATTATATATATATAATTTAATTTAAATAAATATATTACTATATTAGTTATTTATTGGACATGATTTCCATTACACGAGAGTAGATGTTAAAACTTCATGCTGATTTGAACTCGGCTCTCGCCAAGATAAGCACCAACTAAGACGTAGCTTTACAGTAAACTAACGTGATCCATCTGTGTCTCCATCCATTTGCGCTTCCTTCCATATGATGATGTAAATATCCTTCTGTCTGGTGTTGATGGCTGAAGTGTAATGCTGGCTCCAGGGATCAGCTTATTGCCTCCCTAGCGCATCAGCACACACAACGGCTGCCATACTGGCTCCGGGGATCAACCACAGTGCGGTCTCCACAGCGCATCAGCATGACAACTGTCTGGATTGAGCTAAGTAGGGTACATCTCTGGGGTCTTCAAGTGGACACCTTCCATCATCGGTGTTTCGTCGACTAGCCCAAGACACCTCAAGAGGGCTCGACAGTGATTCTGGCGTCCCAGCATCACCCCCCTCCGTCCCCCACTCAACTCAGCCCAGCTTACTTACCCGTACATCAGCGTTTCTTTCTTTCTATTGTGCTTGAGATCCCCAGCCAGAATCTTTCCATCTCGACCACAGCCAGTTGCTGCTCCTCTCTGCTGCTTCAGATAAGTTCTTCACTGTGCGACGCAACTCTTGGCCACTGAATCCGACGTCTCTGAGAAACCGGGTGAAATCGGAAGTATGCCACAAAGCATTGACAACCCACCTCCACTGGGTAAACCCAGACTCTCCATCCTTGCTGTTCAGCTTTAGTGGCTAGTTGAGCATACCGCAGTTTCTTCCTCTCATACGTCTCATCTACAGCATCCTCCCATGGCACTGTTGACTCTACCAGGTTAACAAGGCATGCTGATCCAGACCACAAGACAATATCTGGTCGAAGGTTAGTGATGGCAATCTCAGGTGGAAAAATAAGCCGTTGACCAACATCTGCCAGCATTTTCCAGTCTCTAGCAGCTTCCAGTTGTCCTGGGTCGAGGATTGGTTTTAACACCTTTTCTTGGTGGTTGCTCTCCTGGGCGGTGGAATGTTGTCTTTTGTGTGTAATGTTTTGATGGAACAGGTGGCAACTTATTGGTCATGTTACGCTTGTCTTCCAATGCTAAGGCCAAACATCGCAGCACCTGGTCATGGCGCCAAGTAAACCGTCCTTGGCTAAGAGCCACCTTACATCTTGTCAAAATGTGCCTTAATGTTGCAGGTGATGAACACAAAGGACATGAGGGATCCTCTCCTACCCAGAGGTTTAGATTCTGTGGTGATGGGAGAACATCATATGTTGACCTGATGAGGAAACTGATCCTGCTCTGTTCCATTGACCATAGGTCTTGCCAGCCAATCTTGCATTGTTCCACACCCTCCCATCTCATCCATTCTCCCTGCTTGGCCTGGGAAATGGCCTTTATACACCTCATCCTTTCCTCCTGCTTTTGCACCTCGTTGACTACCAGCTTCCTCCGTTGAGCTGGGGCTGCCTTGTGCCATGTAGGAGGAGCTGAACTGAGACCAAGACCCCCTCTTCCATGCTGAACTTGCCCCATAATATCACCAATTCAAAGGGCATCCTCCACAGCTTTCTTTGCCGCCCACTTTCTTCCAGTTTTCAACATAGGTGCTGCCTCCCTTACGCATTTGTCGCGTGACTCTACTAATGTCATTTCCAGTCTCACCTTGGCACACTTAAACTCCTCGGTTAGAGCGGAGACTGGTAGCTGCAGTATTCCTTTACCATAAAGTCCCACTCTGCTGAGGCAGCGTAGAACTCCCAACCATTTCCTGATGTATGAACTGATTAAAGCTTCCAGCTTCTCTACTGTTGTCAAAGAAACCTTGTACACAGTCAGTGGCCACAGCAACCTCGGCAGTAGACCAAACTGAAAGCACCAGAGTTTTAGTTTGCCTGGTAAAGCGCTGCTGTCTATGCGTGTGGAAGCGACAGCGTGGGAGAAGTACAGTCGTGGACAAGTACAGCGCAGTTAGAAGCAGAAAGGAGGAATTACATCTTGAATTGCTTTAATCAGAAAACATTGCAGCTTAAAGTCTAACAGCTGCGTGTCTTTTTCTGATAACATGCTGAAACTTGGAGCAGCCGATTCAAATACCGCATCGTTCTGAGACACGGGGGAGGGGCGGAGCAGTAACAAAGAAAAGGCAGCCAGTTTTCAGAGTGACATCGTGTGGAAGCGACAGCGTGGGAGAAGTGCAGTCGTGGACAAGTACAGTGCAGTTAGAAGCAGTTTGAAAGCAGATTGACAGCTGCAAAAGCTAAACTTCCAAAAAAAAAAAAAAAAAAAACATGGTCTTCAAGCCAGTAATCTGTGACAACTGCATGATGTGGAAAATCCGAGAAAACCCAAAGGAGCTCAACCAAGTTTGTGTAAAGTGCCGCACGATCCAGGACTTGCTTCAACGAGTAAATGTGCTAGAAATGGAGCTGGAGGAAATGAGACAGCAACAGGAGCTTGAGGAGCTGACACACCCACAATTCATGGAAGTCTGCACCCCTAGCAGACTGAAAGCCACCAGGGAGATGGAAGAGAGTCAAAACAGCTGGGTTCAGATAGGCAGAAGCAGGGAAAAAAAGACTTTGTCAAACACAACCACCAGAAATCCAAACATCCAACAAATTTGAGCCACTTCAACATTTAGATGACCAAAACCAACATCAAGAGAAAGAATGGAACAACATCCAGGACCCTATAAACAGTGTTGGCCAGACAGCAAAAAGAAGGGAGGTCATGATTGTTGGGGATTCCATATTGAGAAACACAGCAAGTTCCATTCGCAGTTTGGATCCCCTTACTACAACAGTGTGCTGCCTTCCAGGAGCCTCTGTCAAGCACATCACTGAGAACGTGAACAGGCTTGTAGAATGAACAGGAGACGACCCGGTAGTAGTTGTCCACATCGGTACAAACAGCATTGGAATAGGCAGGCCAAGATCCCTGCAAAACAAATTCAGAGAGCTAGGAAGGAAATTAAAAGACAAGACCAAAACTGTGGTATTTTCTGAGATACTGCCGGCACCTTGCAAAGGACCATATGGACAGCTGGAAATACAAAATCAAAATGCATGGCTGAAATCGTGGTGCACACAGGAAGGCTTCACCTTTCTTGAACATTGGTGCACATTCTCCAACAAGGACTATCTATATAGGTGGGATGGACTGCACTTAAACAGAAAGGGAACCAATCTACTCGGTGAAAGGATCCTTGAGGAGGTCCAGAAGCATTTAAACTAGAAAGGAAGGGGAGAAAAAAAAAAAACAGAAGGAGACCACATCAAAACAAGGGCAACAACTCAGGTAAGACAACTATTAAATGTATTTATCTTAATGCTAGAAGTCTCAGAAACAAAATGTTAGAACTTGAAGCTACTGCACTAACAAGTAACAGAAATTACAGAAATGTGGTTGTCTGAGAGTGATGGTGACGAATATAATATTAGTGGGTACACACTGTATAGGAAAGACAGGCAGGACAGAAGAGGCGGAGGGGTAGCGCTATACATAAGAAATAGTCTTGAAGCCCAGGTGTTAAATCAGGACAAATAAAACAATGCAGAATCAATATGGGTCAGAATAATGGACAAAAATTCAAAGGGCATAATAATAGGAGCATGCTATAGACTGCCAAATTCAGACGATGAGCAAAATAATCTGTTATACAATGACATTAGAAATGTGTGTAGCAAAGGAGAAGCCATACTAATGGGGGATTTCAACTTCCCCTGTATAAAATGGGAGAACCCGGTGGGGAGCACGACGGACGAAATTGAAATGGTGGAAATGACAAATGACTGCTTCCTAACGCAATTTGTCAAGGCACCGACTAGACCAAAAACAAAGTACACAGAAAGAGTACTTGGAACTGCAAACGCAAGTCAAAAAGGAAGTTAGAAAGGCCAGGAAAGAGATAGAAATCAAAATTGCTAAGGGGGCTAAAACCAATTCCAAAATGTTTTTCCAATATTATAACAGCAAGAGAACATTCAAAGAGGAGATTAAATGTGTAAGAGACACAAATGGCAAAATCACAGATGAAGAAAAAAAAATAGCAAATATATTAAATGATTACTTTTCACAGGTTTTTACAAAGGAGGACATGGACAAAATGCCCCACATGTCGAGCTGTTCCTATCCAATTTTAAATAACTTTAGGGTAACAGAGGCAGAAGTGTTAGAGACTAGGAGCTCTTAAAATAAACAAATCCCCTGGGCCAGATGAGATCCTCCCAATAGTACTCAAAGTAATGAAAGAAGTTATTTACAAACCGCTAACCAAGATCATGCAACAGTCTCTTGACACAGGGGTTGTACCGACAGACTGGAAAATTGCAAACGTAATACCGATCCACAAAAAGGGAGACAAAACCGAACCAGGTAACGACAGACCAATAAGCCTGATAATAAGATCTAAAATGGAAAATTACCTATATGGTAACAATATCCTGGGAGACAGTCAGCATGGTTTTAGGAAAGGGAGATTGTGTCTAACTAACCTGCTTGACTTTTTTGAGAATGCAACATTGACAATGGATAATTGCAAAGCATACGACATGGTTTATTTAGATTTCCAGAAAGCTTTTGACAAAGTCCTGCATAAAAGATTAATTCTCAAACTGAACGCAGTAGGGATTCAAGGAAATGCATGCACATGGATTAGGGAGTGGTTAACAGAAAGTACTGATTAGATGAGAAACCTCAAAGTGGAGCGAGATAACCAGTGGTGTACCACAGGGATTAGTATTAGGTCCTCTGCTATTCCTAATCTACATTAATGATTTAGATTCTGGTATACTAAGCAAACTTGTTAAATTTGCAGACGACACAAAAATAGGAGGAGTGGCAAACACTGCTGCAGCAGGAAAGGTCATTCAAAATGATCTAGACAGCATTCAGAACTGGGCAGACACATGGCAAATGACATTTAATAGTATTGCATGCAGGCAATAAAAATGTGCATTATAAATATCATATGGGAGATTGTGACAGGTTGGCTGAGTGTGTGGTGTAAATAACTGAAAGACCAGTCCAGTTTCGAAGCACAAGCCCCGGATTTTATTTCACCAAAAAAATAATAATAGGGGCGCCGGGATACACAGCGATGTGTAACCCGACCAACAAAAATGTAACGAGGGGTTGCATCCCCAAACAAAGGACCAAAAAACCCAATAGAACACAGTCCGTCTTTCCTCAATCCAGGAAGGAAAACAACGGCAACAAGTCCGGCACTTCCGGGTTTGCGCTCCTCCAGCGTAATCCTGGAGCGTCCCGTTAGTGCTCTACAAATAGACAAAAGGTGCAGGGGTTAGCAGGTATGAAAAATACAAAACAAAACAACCTCTTATTTCCCCGTCCCTGTTTAATTTCCTGCTCGTCTCTCTCGTTCTCTCGCTCGCTCGCCGTCTCTCTCTCATACAGTGTACCTTGCCAGAAGGAACAGAACCCTGGGCCACGCCCCCTTTTGTACGCTCCGTCCCGTCCCCATTGGTCAGCGAGGGCAACCGCCGTCAACTAATACGCGATTGCCACCGCACTTTCCGTCCAGGTTGATGACGTTGCGCACCGCGGCTCCGCCCCCTTTCCAGGTGGCCGACTTCCACCTTCCCTGGGGATGTCTGCTCCTCCTCCCTAGCGCCCTCACCGGTCGGGAGGGAGATCTAAAACAAGAGTTCATTCTCTCTTTGTCACAGAGATACTGCAATTGAAGAAGGGAACTATGAAAAAGACCTAGGAGTTTATGATGACTCAGAAATGTCTTCATCTAGACAATGTGGGGAAGCTATAAAAAAGGCCAACAAGATGCTTGGATATATTGTGAGAAGTGCTGAATTTAAATCAAGGGAAGTAATGTTAAAACTTTACAATGCATTAGTAAGACCTCACCTTGAATATTGTGTTCAGTTCTGGTCACCTCGTTACAAAAAGGATATTGCTGCTCTAGAAAGAGTCCAAAGAATAGCAACCAGAATTATCCCGGGTTTAAAAGGCATGTCATATGCAGAGGCTAAAAGAATTGAATCTATTCAGTCTTGAACAAAGAAGACTACGCGGCGATCTGATTCAAACATTCAAAGTCCTAAAAGGTACAGACAATGTCGACCCAGGGGACTTTTTTGACCTGAAAAAAGAAACAAGGACCAGGGGTCACAAATGGAGATTAGATAAAGGGGCATTCAGAACAGAAAATAGGAGGCACTTTTTTACACAGAGAATTGTGAGGGTCTGGAACCAACTCCCCAGTAATGTTGTTGAAGCCGACACCATGGGATCCTTCAAGAAGCTGCTTGATGAGATTCTGGGATCAATAAGCTACTAACAACCAAACGAGCAAGATGGGCTGAATGGCCTTCTCTCGTTTGTAAACTTTCTTATGTTCTTATGTTCAACCCTTCCACTGCTTGTTGTCTAACTTCTCCCACATGAACGGTGTCCTTTAGATTCCGTCATACCTTCTCCCAAGACTCTTCACTGGCTTCTCAGACACTGTTGGTATTGCCTCACCATTAATGAAGAACGTTTTATCTACTACTTTACCTTTAATTATAGAGATGCTCCTTGATTTAGTGGGCTTGAATTGCATTTGTGCCCATTCAATGTTATTGGTTAATTTGCCCAATAACCCATTAGTGCAGGCTACTGTTGTAGTCATGGTTGTCATGTCATCCATGTATGCTCGAATTGGTGGTAATCACATTCCAGAAGCCAAGCGCTCTCCTCCCACTACCCATTTTGATGCCCTAATGATTACTTCCATTGCCATGGTAAGAAATGGTGCATCCTGCCATTATTCCAACTTCTAGGCATTGCCATGTAGTGCTGAATTCTGAAGTTGAAAAACTAATTGCAAGTCTCCAAAGTAGGCTTTCACTAAATTTGTTATTGTCATCAGTACACTGATAAAATCAAATGCTGCCCAAATAAGTTCATGTGGCACTGAACCATATGCATTAGCCAAGTCCAGGAATGTCACATGGAGCTACTTCCTCTCCTTTTTAGCTGATTGAACTTGTTGCCAGATCAAATTGATGTGTTCTAAGCATCCTGGGAAACCTGGAATGCCCGCTTTTTGTATTGAAGTGTCAATGAAGCAGTTCTTTAATAGGTAAGTTGACAATCTCTGAGCAATAATGCTGAAGAAAATCTTGTCTTCTATGTTTAATAGGGAAATAGGGCGAAACTGACTGATGCTTGTAGAATCTTTTTCTTTAGGTATAACGACTCCACCTGCTCGGCGCCATGCTCTTGGTACAACCTGTTTTTCCCATGCCACTTTCATCAATTTCCACAGGATTCGTAGAACTCCTGAAGCACTCTTGTACACTCTGTACGGAACTCCATTAGGCCCTGGAGATGATGAAGCCCTTGCTTTTTTCACAGCTTTTTGTAGCGTTTCCGTGGGCGCTCAGCTCTTCGCAATGTTGCAAGCTTATCTTTTATGACCCTTTGTAAGAGATTGAGTCCTTTCTTCTGACTTTGTTCTGCTCTTCTCCGTTGCTTCCTCAGCTGTCTCCTTTCTCCAACTAAGCGTTCAATCTCCTGCTGTTGTCCAATGTTGAGTCATCTTCCGTCCCCGCTCTCGCAGACTCTAGGGGTATTTTTCGCTTTAATTTCTTAGAAGCCTTGGGCGGGTGTCTCCAGCTTCCTGTAAACACAGAGCTGGATACTGCCGACAAGGGTAGCTAACCCTTGCCAGCCCCAATGGGTTCTCTTTCCTCCTGTCAGCTGTCTTTCCAGGCTGTCACAAGGTCTTTCCCTTGTTGCCAGCTGCACAATACATCAATTTCTGAAACTATTAACCCTTTGCAGGCCATTTATTAAGTGCGTGTCAGGTCCAATTTATTTTCACACGCGCAGTTAATTTTAGACGCGCTGTTTAAAAGTATTTTTATTTCACAGTCAAACGGGTTTAAAAGGCCCTGCATATCAGCAAAGCACTCACTAGGCATCTCCAGCCCCGCCCCACCCTTTCGTTCGCTATAGCTTTCACATATGCTAAGAAATAAATAATAATAATAATAATAATAGTCGTACATACCGATCAATCATCTCCTGATCACTCGTTTTATCACCAAACTCATCAATAATGCAATCCAAGTCATTATTTTATTACTATAACATCTCAAAAAAGCTCTGCAAATGTCCGTGATAGTCTCTGTGCGCTGTTACAGTAACAGCCAGCTTGTTTCCTTATGACCGTCCATATGGGATGCCAGGGGCAAGTATGACTATTCATGAGATACACCTTGAAGTGCTTAAGCAATAAGTCACGAGAGGGCATGCATAGGTTGTGCTGGATATTGTCACTTCTTGGTGCGTTGTTGTCAAGTAAAACAACATCTTTTTTTAAATAAACGCTTTAAATAACTATAAAAACCTTGCTATATGTGTTTCAATTCATTTTTCTGACTTTAAATAACTATAAAAAAAACCCAAAACAAAACAAAAAAAAAAAAACCTTGCATCTGTGAGGTGCTGCTTTCCTGCATATTCTTTCTATGTAACATTGTTGCTAGGTAATTCACTCCCATTGGATCTAACAGAGCAAAAGTTTAAGATGCTTTGTCTGGATGAAGAGAATTAATTTAAAGTCAAATTGTATTTTTTTTTTCAAAAAGACATTTAAGTCATTTAAGCATTTAACAGCACAATTTATGTGGTATTAATTTAATTTCGAGGGGTTTTTTTGTAGGGGAGACCGGGGCTGGTTGTCACACAGGTTGGTTGTCACAGTGCTCATAACTATGACACTAGATGGTGCAGGCAGGTGATACTAACACTGAAATGTGTGTTCTATTGTCTGGAACTCAGCCATCTTGTAATTTGAGGTCAATTCCATCTAATATAAAGGTTAGCACATATTTCATTTTTTTCATACCCAAAGTAAAAATCTTGTTATTTATGTTATAACTCTTAGTAGTATTGGAGTTTGTTTGAACTGATGGCCATGTTAATAGAACCAGATACTGGCTATCTTTTGGTGTAAAAACAAAACCAGTAGGTTCTCCCAGTAGTACTGAGAGAATTAAATTGTCATGTAAAGTCGGGTTGGGACAGGTTGTCACATAGTTTTTGGGGTTGGTTGGTTGGTTGTAAACCCTATAGGAAGAAGTGTTATATTTTTTCTTTCTACTTTTTTTACACCAACATGTGGGATATGTCACCATATAATGCTTATTTAAGTTATTTACTGTTTGTCCTCCGGTTCTGTGGAGGCTGTGGTATTATTTTGTAGCATTGGTCAACATTTCAAATATATATAAGTCTATATTTTTTATGTTCACATAAAAAGTAAAAATACAACTTTTTCTGTCATTGTACACAGTAGAAACTTTGTTATTTAAAAAAACAAAAAATGTTGCATTATTGTCTACTGTAAAACCAAGAAAATACTTTGTGACAACCAACCCCATATCGTGTGACAACCAACCCCAGTATGGGGCAGGTTGTCACAGGTGACCGGCGCATTTTCAACCGTCTAAATATCACATTTGGAATAAAGTTACGCTGAAATAAAAAAAAACATCAATGTGTACGTGAAGAGTTATACTTCATTATAATCAGGAACAGAACCTCGCAGAATGTCACCAGATTGAGGAAAATAATAAAGAATAAAAAGTGTGACAACCAACCCCAGTCTCCCCTACTAGTGAATGCGCGGTAGTAAGTAGATGAGAGTGAAGAAAGGCGAGAGTCGGGTGGTTAAGACCTCGCGTGTAGTATGTAAATACTGTCGAAAAATATTAAAATATTGAGTTAAAAATTCATGAAGTCAGTTTCAGAAAACGACGACTGATACCAACTAAAAGGAGTCAAATAAAACTGAATATCTGACAATTGGATCTGACCGAAGTTACAGAAAATGACTGGCATGTACTACAAATAAAATACCAAAACAGCGTCTTGTTTAAAATAGCAAACTGGTTCGTAGTGCAAATTAATATAAACTGGAAGATGACAAGACAACTTGATGTCTTCTGTATCTTCCAGCAGGTATTTTGACAGGTGTTTTCTTTGATTTTGGTGGCGCAGTGATACGTGGTTAGTAGAGGTGCAGTGATTTGCCTTTGTTCCTAAGTACTGTAGTTCCTAATCATGACATTGTGCTTGATATTGTAACGGCTTGGAATACTGATGGATCAATCACTATGCAGCATTCTAACAATCTGTTTTATAATTATTAGTACTATTAAGTAAAATAAATATATCATAGAAATAAACAAAATAATAAAAAAGTATTTTATGTCTACAGTATTTGATGGAGCCTACTGTAAATATTGTGTGCATTTTGGTAGAAAAACACACATTCTTTATAAATCTGGGGTTCAGCAGTTACAAAAACTGAAAGAACGTCAAGAAAATCAGAATTCCACAAAGCAGCAGTAATAGTTGGCAATGATTTAGTATCTGTGATCCAACAAACTAAAACACCATCAGAAGCTGAATTCAACTTATAAAGAGTGGAAAAAACAGGCAGAAGCTATTTTTATATTTGAATAACTCCCAAGTATTGCTTATTATAGTGTGTTTTCCATCCATTTATCGAGTGAGTTTATAAGTTACTCGGTAGAATTGCTACAAAAAAAGTAGCGACATTAGGGCGAAAAAATGGTTTTCCATCCACTGCAAATTCTACGCTTAAAAGTTGGAAGAAAAAAAGGCCTATTGTTGTACTCTTAAATGTACTAGCAAATGTGTTCCAAACTGCACTGAAAGAAACATTTCCTTAAAGTATGGTATATGTTGAGGTGATGTCAGGTCACAGGGAACCTTTTGTGTATCTTGAAGAATTTAGTGAGCCAGTCAAGCTACAAGGCTAGACCCACCCCTATTAATTAGTAATTGATTGATTATGTTCACTGTTAAATTAAACCAAAATCCTACAAGTTATATTCTACTTTTTATGTGTTTTTTTTTTTTGCGACGGGGTGGGGGCAAGTATTTTTAAGAAGGACAAGTAGATTTTTCTAGCATTTTTTTCCCTTGAACACCACATTTTTTTTTAAGAAATTGGCCACCCCTGTCTATAATTGGTCTTTTCTATAGGGAATAGTAATACTCTTAAACTAGTAACTAGAATAATACGAACATGCAAGCAGGATACATGTTTGAGTAACTATGAGTCAGTAAATATTAGAATATAAGTCTCATTGAAGTTTAATGAAAAAAAAATTGACCCTGTAACTACTTTATGGTATCTCTCTCTCTCTCCCTCAGGCGCTGCTGCTCTGGCGGGTGCAGTCACACACACAGTGTCCACAGCAGTGATCTGCTTCGAGCTGACAGGGCAGATCTCTCACATCCTGCCCATGATGGTGGCTGTGATCCTGGCTAACATGGTGGCTCAGGGGCTGCAGCCCTCTCTCTACGACTCCATCATCCAGGTGAAGAAACTGCCCTACCTGCCTGAGCTGGGCTGGGGACACTTCAGGTGAGAGAGAGCGGGGTCTGAGGAGAGGAGGGGTCTATTAAAGTGTATTCTGATCATGGGGTTTAGAATCATAAACCTACACATTTTTTTTTTTCTGGTCCCGCTGAATTCATAATAATTTTCTCTCCGCGAGTGTGGTTTTAAATTCCTTTCTGGTCTCGTCCTCAGTAAATTTAACATCTTCGTGGAGGACATCATGGTGCGGGATGTGAAGTTCATCTCTGCTCTGTCTCCCTATGGAGAGCTGCAGACCTTGCTGGACAGCTGCAGCCTCAAAACCATCCCTCTGGTCGAGGCCAAAGGTGAGGGGAGACACAGGCAGGGAGGCTCACACTATAACCTGGCTGGCCAGGCAGGGCACGTAGTGCTCTCTTTGTGTTAAAACCTGAAGTGTGATGGACAGCCTCTATGCACCCCCAGATTATGATATTCTTAATATCCTTTTCTAAAGAATGTCCTGACCAAGTTTCCGCACAATTGGACGAGCAATTAGATATATAAAACCCTAAAGGGTAAGACAACTGCCTCCAGACACCCCCAGATTCTGATACACTCAAAACGAAATACAAATTCTAACCTCTCATCTCCTTTATTTTCCCTCCTTCTCCCCCACTCTTCTTCCCTCTCCTATGCTTCCATCTCTCACTCTCCTCCTTAGACACTATGATCTTGCTAGGGTCAGTGGAACGTTCAGAGCTGGAGGCTCTGATTGACTATCACCTGTCTCCTGAGCGACGGCTGCGATGTCATCACGAGGGGCGGCAGCAGATGGAGGCCATGCCCTACAATGGGCAGAGGTCACCCCCCCGGGGTCAGGGGGGGTCAGGGGCCACTTGGGAGTCATTCACCTTCGTGGACGAAGAAGTGGGGGAAGAGGGGGCGGGAGAGAAGGTTAGAGAAGAATGGGAGAATTTGTTACCCAGAAAATGAAATGATTCTCAAACAGTTTTTGAAATACTAAGATTTGAAATAGCGATGACGAGGTACTTAATGAACCACAAGAACTTTTGCTCTGTTTATTGCAGTCAGAGAGAGTGACAAAACTGAAACTAACCTTTGTGTACTCGATAGAATCAAACACATCATTTCTAATTCAATATTTTCCCAGAACCCCCCTGTGTTCGATAAGCCTAACGGGCCCCTCTCCCCTCCCAAGCAGCAAGAACCGGACAATGAGACACTGCCGGGTACGTGCTGCTCTAAGGACTATCTGTCTGTCTGTCTGCAGTCTTAATGAAACTAAACTATGCGTTGTAGTGTAAAATAACTGAATTCAGATGGAAACTGGACTAGTTTTGTTTTATTAATTGGAGTGTCTGTCTTTCTTTCCTTTATTTTTTATGATATCAATCACTCTGGCTTTGTATTGTATGATTTTCTTTCTCTCTCTTTCTCTCTCTGACGGTGTGATCTGTGTTTCAGAGAAAGGTCATCTCCAGGCAGTGAGACAGACACTCCAGGGTTTATTCTGCCACTCCCCAGAAACACAACCAGAGGAACCAGCACAGGTCAGACTTCCTGACTGCTCCAGCGAAAACTGCTTCTGAAAACACTCCTCAAGGTCGTTTTCTGAAGTGAGCCAGGGAAGCATATCAGTTTTGCACAGGCTTCGGTGCACAGTGTAATGCTAATATGCTTCCCCATCTCACTGTTTTCCGAGTAAATTCTTCTTTCGGAGGTGCAGCATTCAAATGTGTTCAAAGACGTGAACCATTATTTAATTTACTAATTGCTAAGCAAAAAAAAAAAAAAAAAGAAGAATTGTAAAATAACACACAGATTTACCATAATGGATGTATCTTTCACATACAGGAGGTCAAAGAGCATGTGGTACCTAGTTCTTTAACTGAAGATGAGTCAGTGAGGGCACTAGTAAACTCAAATGTTTTTTTCCTTTAATCTTCCAGCAGGAGGCACCCCCGTCTGCAGACAGCATGAGCCCTGAAGAGGTGAGTTATTAATAGAGGGCACTGCATGTGTGTTCATAGAGTACTGTGAGCATTACAGCAATGATGGTGGCTGAATAACCCGGATGAGCCCCCAACTCTGCCAATGTAATTTGAAGTGACTTTCTCTTAAAATATATGATACAGATCTACGCATTAGGGTATGAGAACATAAGAACATAAGAAAGTTTACAAACGAGAGGAGGCCATTCAGCCCATCTTGCTCGTTTGGTTGTTAGTAGCTTATTGATCCCAGAATCTCATCAAGCAGCTTCTTGAAGGATCCCAGGGTGTCAGCTTCAACAACATTACTGGGGAGTTGGTTCCAGACCCTCACAATTCTCTGTGTAAAAAAGTGCCTCCTATTTTCTGTTCTGAATGCCCCTTTATCTAATCTCCATTTATGACCCCTGGTCCTTTTTTCTTTTTTCAAGTCAAAGAAGTCCCCGGGTTGACATTGTCTATACCTTTTAGGATTTTGAATGTTTGAATCAGATCGCCAGTAGTCTTCTTTGTTCAAGACTGAATAGATTCAATTCTTTTAGCCTGTCTGCATACGACATGCCTTTTAAACCTGGGATAATTCTGGTTGCTCTTCTTTGCACTCTTTCTAGAGCAGCAATATCCTTTTTTTGTAACGAGGTGACCAGAACTGAACACAATATTCTAGGTGAGGTCTTACTAATGCATTGTAGAGTTTTAACATTACTTCCCTTGATTTAAATTCAACACTTCTCACAATATATCCAAGCATCTTGTTAGCCTTTTTTTAGCTTCCCCACATTGTCTAGATGAAGACATTTCTGAGTCAACATAAACTCCTAGGTCTTTTTTTCATAGTTCCTTCTTCAATTTCACTATCTCCCATATGATATTTATAATGAACATTTTTATTGCCCGCATGCAATACTTTACACTTTTCTCTATTAAATTTCATTTGCCATGTGTCTGCCCAATTTTGAATGCTGTCTAGATCATTTTGAATGACCTTTGCTGCTTCAACAGTGTCTGCCACTCCTCCTATTTTTGTGTCGTCTGCAAATTTAACGAGTTTGCTTACTATATCAGAGTCTAAATCATTAATGTAGATTAGGAATAGCAGAGGACCTAATACTGATCCCTGTGGTACACCACTGGTTACCTCCATTTCGAGGTTTCTCCTCTAATCAGTACTTTCTGTTTTCTACATGTTAACCACTCCCTAATCCATGTGCATGCATTTCCTTGAATCCCTACTGCGTTCAGTTTGAGAATTAATCTTTTATGCGGGACTTTGTCAAAAGCTTTCTGGAAATCTAAATAGACCATGTCGTATGCTTTGCAGTTGTCCATTTTCAATGTTGCATCCTCAAAAAAGTCAAGTAGGTTAGTTAGACATGATCTCCCTTTCCTAAAACCATGCTGGCTGTCACCCAGGATATTGTTACCATATAGGTAATTTTCCATTTTGGATCTTATTATAGTTTCCATAAGTTTACATATAATAGAAGTCAGGCTTATTGGTCTGTAGTTACCTGGTTCAGTTTTGTCTCCCTTTTGTGGATCGGTATTACGTTTGCTATTTTCCAGTCTGTCGGTACAACCCCTGTGTCAAGAGACTGTTGCATGATCTTGGTTAGCGGCTTGTAAATAACTTCTTTCATTTCTTTGAGTACTATTGGGAGGATCTCATCTGGCCCAGGGGATTTGTTTATTTTAAGAGCTCCTAGTCCCTTTAACACTTCTGCCTCTGTTATGCTAAAGTTATTTAAAACTGGATAGGAACAGGTCGACATGTGGGGCATGTTGTCCGTGTCCTCCTTTGTAAAAATCTGTGAAAAGTAATCATTTAATATATTTGCTATTTTTTTTCTTCATCTATGATTTTGCCATTTGTGTCTCTTAGACATTTAACCTCCTCTTTGAATGTTCTCTTGCTGTTATAATATTGGAAAAACATTTTGGAATTGGTTTTAGCCCCTTAGCAATATTGATTTCTATCTCTCTCTTGGCCTTTCTAACTTCCTTTTTGACTTGTGTTTGCAGTTCCAAGTACTCTTTCTGTGTGCTTTGTTTTTGGTCCCTTTTAAACGCTCTGTAAAGTGCCTTTTTTCGCTGAATATTTTTTTTAATTGATCTATTAAACCATTTTGGCCATTTTGTTTTAGATTTAGATTTGTCTACTTTTGGGATGTAATTGTTTTGTGCCTCTAGTACTACATTTTTAAAAGACAGCCACCCTTTTTCTGTGGATGTTTTCTCTTTTACTCCAATCTACTTCTGTTAGTCTCCGTTTCATACCTTCATAGTTTGCTTTTCTAAAATTGTAAACCTTAGCTTTAGTCATTACTTTTGGGGTTTTAAAAAATATTTCAAATGAGACCATGTTGTGGTCTGAGTTTGCCAATGGCTCTCTGACCTCTGTTTTAGTTATTCTGTCTTCATTATTTGAAAAGACTAAATCAAGGCATGCCTCCCCTCTAGTCGGTGCCTTGACAAATTGCGTTAGGAAGCAGTCATTTGTCATTTCCACCATTTCAATTTCGTCCGTCGTGCCCCCATTGGGTTTCCCCATTTTATATGGGGAAGTTGAAATCCCCATTAGTATGGCTTCTCCTTTTCTACACGCATTTCTAATGTCATTGTACAACAGATTATTTTGCTCAGCGTCTGAATTTGGCGGTCTATAGCATGCTCCTATTATTATGCCCTTTGAATTTGTGTCCATTATTCTGACCCATATTGATTCTGCATTGTTTTCTTTGTCCTGATTTAACACCTGGGCTTCAAGGCTATTTCTTATGTATAGCGCTACCCCTCCGCCTCTTCTGTCCTGCCTGTCTTTCCTATACAGTGTGTACCCACTGATATTATATTCGTCTCCATCACTCTCAGACAACCAAGTTTCTGTAACACCTATCACATCGTAGTTACTTGTTAGTGCAGTAGCTTCAAGTTCTAACATTTTGTTTCTGAGACTTCTAGCATTAAGATAAATACATTTAATAGTGGTCTTACCTGAGTTGTTGCCCTTGTTTTGATGTAGTCTCCCTTCTGTTTTTTTTTTTCTCCCCTTCCTTTCTAGTTTAAATGCTTCTGTACCGCCTGAAGGATCCTTTCTCCGAGTAGATTGGTTCCTTTCTGTTTAAGTGCAGTCCGTCCCACCTGTATAGATAGTCCTTGTTGTAGAAAGTGCTCCAATGTTCAAGAAAGGTGAAGCCTTCCTGTGTGCACCACGATTTCAGCCATGCATTTTGATTTTGTATTTCCAGCTGTCCATATGGTCCTTTGCAAGGCGCCGCAGTATCCCAGAAAATACCACAGTTTTGGTCTTGTCTTTTAATTTCCTTCCTAGCTCTCTGAATTTGTTCTGCAGGGATCTTGGCCTGTCTCTTCCAATGTTGTTTGTACCAATGTGGACGACTACTACCGGTCATCTCCAGTTCGTTCTAGGAGCCTGTCCACGTTCTCAGTGATGTGCTTGACAGAGGCTCCTGGAAGGCAGCACACTGTTGTAGTAAGGGGTCCAAACTGCGAACTGAACTTGCTGTGTTTCTCAGTATGGAGTCCCCAACAATCATGACCTCCCTTCTTTTTGCTGGCTGGTCAGCACTGTTTATAGGGTCCTGGGTGTTGTTTCTTTCATTCTCTTGATGTTGGTTTTGGTCATCTAAATGTTGAAGTGGCTCAAATGTGTTGGATGTCTGGATTTCTGGTGGTTGTGTTTGACGAAGTTTCTTTTTTTTTCCCTGCTTCTGCCTATTTGAACCCAGCTGTTTCGACTCTCTTCCATCTCCCTGGTGGCTTTCAGTCTGCTAGGGGTGCAGACTTCCATGAATTGTGGGTGTGTCAGCTCCTCAAGCTCCTGTTGCTGTCTCATTTCCTCCATCTCCTTTTCTAGCAGGCTTAATCGCTGAAGCAAGTCCTGGATGGTGCGGCACTTTACACAAACTTGGTTGAGCTCTGTTGGGTTTTCTCGGATTTCCCACATCATGCAGTTGTCACAGATTACTGGCTTGAAGACCATTTTTTTTGTTTAGTGTAGCTTCTGCAGCTGTCAACCTGCTTTCAAACTGCTTCTAACTGCGCTGTACTTGTCCACGACTGTACTTCTCCCACGATGTCGCTTCCACACGCTGTCGCTAGGAAGACTGCCTGCCTTTTGTTTGTTTGTGTTTGTGCTGCGTGCTCCGCTCCTCCCCGTGTCCCAGAACGCCGCGGGATTTGAATCAGCTGCTCGAGTTTCAGCTTATCAGAAAAATACACGCAGCTGCAAGGCTTTAAGCTGCAATGTTTTCTGATTAAAGCAACTCCAGATTTAAAGATGTAATTCCTCCTTTCTGCTTCTAACTGCGCTGTACTTGTCCACGACTGTACTTCTCCCACGATGTCGCTTCCACACGCTGTCGCTAGGAAGACTGCCTGCCTTTTGTTTGTTTGTGTTTGTGCTGCGTGCTCCGCTCCTCCCCGTGTCCCAGAACGCCGCGGATTTGAATCAGCTGCTCCGAGTTTCAGCTTATCAGAAAAATACACGCAGCTGCAAGGCTTTAAGCTGCAATGTTTTCTGATTAAAGCAACTCCAGATTTAAAGATGTAATTCCTCCTTTCTGCTTCTAACTGCGCTGTACTTGTCCACGACTGTACTTCTCCCACGATGTCGCTTCCACACGCTGTCGCTAGGAAGACTGCCTGCCTTTTGTTTGTTTGTGTTTGTGCTGCGTGCTCCGCTCCTCCCCCGTGTCCCAGAACGCCGCGGGATTTGAATCAGCTGCTCCGAGTTTCAGCTTATCAGAAAAATACACGCAGCTGCAAGGCTTTAAGCTGCAATGTTTTCTGATTAAAGCAACTCCAGATTTAAAGATGTAATTCCTCCTTTCTGCTTCTAACTGCGCTGTACTTGTCCACGACTGTACTTCTCCCACGATGTCGCTTCCACACGCTGTCGCTAGGAAGACTGCCTGCCTTTTGTTTGTTTGTGTTTGTGCTGCGTGCTCCGCTCCTCCCCCGTGTCCCAGAACGCCGCGGGATTTGAATCAGCTGCTGATTTGAATCAGTATGCTGATAATCATATTCATAATTGCCTTTAAGAAGTATTTATCAGCATGCATTAAATACATCTATTCATTAATGTGTTGATTTCAAAACAAGAAAAGCTGTCCTTCCCTCACCTTTACAGTTGAGTATCAATCAATGGCTGTTAACTTCCGAATGGAAGCAAATTTTCCTCTCATCCGGGGTGCTGACATTTTTACTGCCATACTGCTGTAAGAGGCCGTAAACTGACCAGGAAAATATGTTGCAAAATTAGAAAATCCAACTGATTTGTGACGTTTCCTTAAACTTAACTCAGTCGAGCAACTCCTCCAATCTAACCTGAAGCTAATTACACTCTACGGATCATCGCTACATCAAACATATATGAGTCCAACACTAAGGTAGTAGGCCATTGATAGAGGTAATGAATGCCCATCTCTGATTGGTTGATTCGTTTCCAGGTAAAAGCCTGGGAGGAGAGAGAACTGGAGAAGCCAATCTGCTTTGAGAGTTGCCGGATAGACCACTCCCCCTTCCAACTAGTGGAGAAAACATCTCTTCACAAGGTGAGTGTTCAAAAATACAATGCAGTAGGAAAGACAGGCAGGACAGAAGAGGCGGAGGGGTAGCGCTATACATAAGAAATAGCCTTGAAGCCCAGGTGTTAAATCAGGACAAAGAAAACAATGCAGAATCAATATGGGTCAGAATAATGGACACAAATTCAAAGGGCATAATAATAGGAGCATGCTATAGACCGCCAAATTCAGACGCTGAGCAAAATAATCTGTTGTACAATGACATTAGAAATGCGTGTAGAAAAGGAGAAGCCATACTAATGGGGGATTTCAACTTCCCCATATAAAATGGGAAACCCAATGGGGGCACGACGGACGAAATTGAAATGGTGGAAATGACAAATGACTGCTTCCTAACGCAATTTGTCAAGGCACCGACTAGAGGGGAGGCATGCCTTGATTTAGTCTTTTCAAATAATGAAGACAGAATAACTAAAACAGAGGTCAGAGAGCCATTGGCAAACTCAGACCACAACATGGTCTCATTTGAAATATTTTTAAAACCCCAAAAGTAATGACTAAAGCTAAGGTTTACAATTTTAGAAAAGCAAACTATGAAGGTATGAAACGGAGACTAACAGAAGTAGATTGGAGTAAAATAGAGAAAACATCCACAGAAAAAAGGTGACTGTCTTTTAAAAAATGTAGTACTAGAGGCACAAAACAATTACATCCCAAAAGTAGACAAATCTAAATCTAAAACAAAATGGCCAAAATGGTTTAATAGATCAATTAAAAAAAATATTCAGCGAAAAAAGGCACTTTACAGAGCGTTTAAAAGGGACCAAAAACAAAGCACACAGAAAGAGTACTTGGAACTGCAAACACAAGTCAAAAGGAAGTTAGAAAGGCCAAGAGAGATAGAAATCAATATTGCTAAGGGGGCTAAAACCAATTCCAAAATGTTTTTCCAATATTATAACAGCAAGAGAACATTCAAAGAGGAGGTTAAATGTCTAAGAGACACAAATGGCAAAATCATAGACGAAGAAAAAAAAATAGCAAATATATTAAATGATTACTTTTCACAGATTTTTTACAAAAGGAGGACACGGACAACATGCCCCACATGTCGACCTGTTCCTATCCAGTTTTAAATAACTTTAGCATAACAGAGGCAGAAGTGTTAAAGGGACTAGGAGCTCTTAAAATAAACAAATCCCCTGGGCCGGATGAGATCCTCCCAATAGTACTCAAAGAAATGAAAGAAGTTATTTACAAGCCGCTAACCAAGATCATGCAACAGTCTCTTGACACAGGGGTTGTACCGACAGACTGGAAAATAGCAAACGAATACCGATCCACAAAAAGGGAGACAAAACTGAACCAGGTAACTACAGACCAATAAGCCTGACTTCTATTATATGGAAACTTATGGAAACTATAATAAGATCCAAAATGGAAAATTACCTATATGGTAACAATATCCTGGGTGACAGCCAGCATGGTTTTAGGAAAGGGAGATCATGTCTAACTAACCTACTTGACTTTTTGAGGATGCAACATTGAAAATGGACAACTGCAAAGCATACGACATGGTCTATTTAGATTTCCAGAAAGCTTTTGACAAAGTCCCGCATAAAAGATTAATTCTCAAACTGAACGCAGTAGGGATTCAAGGAAATGCATGCACATGGATTAGGGAGTGGTTAACATGTAGAAAACAGAAAGTACTGATTAGAGGAGAAACCTCGAAATGGAGTGAGGTAACCAGTGGTGTACCACAGGGATCAGTATTAGGTCCTCTGCTATTCCTAATCTACATTAATGATTTAGACTCTGATATAGTAAGCAAACTCGTTAAATTTGCAGACGACACAAAAATAGGAGGAGTGGCAGACACTGTTGAAGCAGCAAAGGTCATTCAAAATGATCTAGACAGCATTCAAAATTGGGCAGACACATGGCAAATGAAATTTAATAGAGAAAAGTGTAAAGTATTGCATGCGGGCAATAAAAATGTTCATTATAAATATCATATGGGAGATAGTGAAATTGAAGAAGGAACTATGAAAAAGACCTAGGAGTTTATGTTGACTCAGAAATGTCTTCATCTAGACAATGTGGGGAAGCTATAAAAAAAGGCTAACAAGATGCTTGGATATATTGTGAGAAGTGTTGAATTTAAATCAAGGGAAGTAATGTTAAAACTCTACAATGCATTAGTAAGACCTCACCTAGAATATTGTGTTCAGTTCTGGTCACCTCGTTACAAAAAGGATATTGCTGCTCTAGAAAGAGTGCAAAGAAGAGCAACCAGAATTATCCCGGGTTTAAAAGGCATGTCGTATGCAGACAGGCTAAAAGAATTGAATCTATTCAGTCTTGAACAAAGAAGACTACGCGGCGATCTGATTCAAACATTCAAAATCCTAAAAGGTATAGACAATGTCAACCCGGGGACTTCTTTGACTTGAAAAAAAAAAAAAAAGGACCAGGGGTCATAAATGGAGATTAGATAAAGGGGCATTCAGAACAGAAAATAGGAGGCACTTTTTTTACACAGAGAATTGTGAGGGTCTGGAACCAACTCCCCAGTAATGTTGTTGAAGCTGACACCCTGGGATCCTTCAAGAAGCTGCTTGATGAGATTCTGGGATCAATAAGCTACTAACAACCAAACGAGCAAGATGGGCTGAATGGCCTCCTCTCGTTTGTAAACTTTCTTATGTTCTTATGTTCTTAAAAGGGCTGAGTAACAATGTTTGGATTCAGTGCAATAGCTTTGTGTGTCTGTATCCTTATCTAGTGTTGGTTCTGCTTAGTTCATTATTTACCAGATGCACTAACTATTCCATAAAACAAAAAAAAATTCTTTCAACAGCTTCTAAAAGCTGAATGAATTTCTGAAGTGAGGAAGGGGTCTTAGAAATTACCACTAGGGGGTAGCAACCAGGGCAACTGTGAGTAAATAAATTGATTTTTATTTTTAAATTGAATTTAGGAGTGCCTAGTTATTTTACCCCCAATTTCCTCCCAAATTTAGCCTGTCCAATTACGCTCCCTCACAATTCCCCACACAGCTCAGAAGAAGTGAAGGTTGGCGGACATCCTCCAATCCCCAAGCCAATCGTCTCTTTACACCCAGGAACTCGAGTGCAAATGTCAGTGAGCTACCGGCCAGTTCTGCAGGTGTCTGCCTGAGCTCACTAAGAGCCTGGCTGGTAGGTCTGCTGCAGCGCGATCAACAACAACACTTTATGCGTTGCCCTCCTTTTTCATTCTTCAGCCACTAATATAGCCCGTGGCAGTCTGACGTGTGAGGTGACGTCGCAGACCCGGAAGGAAGTAGCAGCACCTTTATGTTTTTCGGAGGTTGAGAGCAAAGTGCTACTTTTTGGCCAATAGTCTTTCACGAGTAGGAGTTTGTGATGCTCTTTCTGTATCAGTTAATAATTCCAGTCACAAGAGTTCTAGCTTTTGTAATTATAATGGCTTTTCCTAAATATAGTTTGTTTATGTTGAAGGCCTTAGCTGAGTTTCAAAAAGAGAAATCTTGTTTCATAATAACCTTTGTCGTCAGCTAGGCTGCTGTTACTGCTGCAAGCTGTTTCTTGACAGTTATCGTTCTTTTCCTGAGGGTCCTTTTGTTTGCAGCACACAACCTTTTTAATGGTGTAATACGCGTTGCCCTTCTTTTTTCATATTATATTTAAATAGTCAGGTTGTCACTATAATCAGTTTACCAGGATGACCTTGTACATTGATGTTATAAAGCATACCTTGGCTAGAAAAAAAATAAATGTTGCGTGTCCTCGTTTTAACATCCTTTTGTTCCCCATTCCAGACACACACTCTATTCTGTCTACTGGGACTGAGTCACGCCTACGTCACCAGTATCGGCAAACTGGTGGGAGTGGTGGCGCTTAAGGAGGTAAGACACACGCCAACACAAAAACAATAAATACAGAAGAAATACTGCATTTTACTTTTAAGCCATTTCTTATTCTAAACTATTATGTACATATTGTTGATACATTACTTGTGAAAGATTCTCATAGTAATTCTGCACAGTATATATCTGCCATGGATTTCCCATGTTATGCTATGCATTTCACCATAGTTTGCCATGTTTATGCTCTACTGTAGTACAGCAGTATGAATAGTAGTGTAACCACATAGAGCAAATGGAAATAAAACAGACAATAACCAAATACCAAATTAGTTTAATTGAAACAGTGTGAAATTCAGCACTGTATGTTATTATGCAGCGTATAAAACGTACAACTGCATAACGCTGCTATGCAATCATTGATTTATATAGTTGCACACTAAACCACACCTGTTTAAATTTAGTACTTTTAAAATAATCTTTGGTCCTTTCAAAATACATTCCAATAATGCAGGTCAAAAAAAAACAACACTATTCTTAATACAACATCACTGTATTAAACTGCAAAAATATTTTGAAAACGATTCAATATTTTCTTTCTTTCTTATGTAACTCAATTCAAAGACTACCGTCTTTTTCCTCGTTTTGCATATCGGTAAAATATAATGTTTTACTTACACCTTTTAAAAATATAAAAAAAGACCAAATTGTTCACAATATTATGGATTTCAGTTATCCATTTTTTTTAATTAGAACAAGTCATTAATGGTTTTCAGTTTGCATTGCAATAAGTACTGTATCTTAAATTACAGCAACGTGCTGAACTGTTTTTTAAACAAATAAACAAACAGTCACATTTTAAATCATTGTTTAAATACAAAAATGTCTCAAAAAACCACAATAATAACTACAGCATATCCCTACACAAGAATCTGCTCTATTTTGCTATTTTTAGTAATTAGAGAACGGTTTTATAACATTATTTTAAGTGAGACATACCTGAAACATCGCTCACATTCTGCAGCCAAATCAAAGTGCACTACTACAACAGGGTTAATCATCAAAAAGGTCCCCAGAAGGGAGTGGAGGCCCACAATTTGCCTGAAATAATCTGTACCTCAAACACTTTATATTCACCTTTAAACATAATAAAAATAACTGTAGAATCAAAATATATATACATTTTTTTAAAATAAAGAAAAAATAAGGGCTCCTTACCCATGCTTTACCGTGCTTTCACTGTGCTTCATTACACTTTGTTATGCTTTTACTATGGAAAATTTTTATAAGTGTTAGTTTACCGTGGTTTGATTTTTAATATTCTTTACCATACGTCTCTGGTCTTTACAATGCATACATATGGTTTATCATGCTTTCACTGTGCTGTATTACACTTTGCTATGATTTTACAGGGATGGAAATAAGACTCCTGTTGCATAGCAGTTTGAGCCATTCCAGGTTTTAATACATGCTTGATTAGCCACAGTGTATAGGTAACAAGCTCGGGCATGTCTTATTAAACTCATTGTAAAACTAGGAATGGCTCAAACTGCTATGCAATGGGAGTCTTATTTCCATCCCTGTTTTACTATGGGACACCTATAAGGGATGTCATGGTCACCAACATTTTCAACTGATTTAGAATTGTTAGCGGGGAGTGGATGTTACTGAAAGACTTGTTTCTGTCCCTCTCAGATCCAGAAAGCTATTGAAGGATCCACGCGCTCGGGGGTGAGACTGCGCCCCCCTTTGGCCAGTTTCCGGGCCAGCACCCGACAGAGACCCTCCGCCAAGACCCCGCCCCATCAAGAAATGCAGATGTGGGGGCGATCGATGGAGGAGAGGGGGGCAAGAGAAGGAGGAGAGCAGGGAGGAGGGGACAGTGGGGACTCAGAGGAGAGGCAGCTGCAGAATAACCACAGCCCCCAGTCGACAGGGACAGACAGGGGGCCTGTACTGGAGGAACTGGAGCTGAGGGGAGTGGAGAGCATCTGTGAGATCATCCGAGGACTGGAGCTGAGGGAGAGCGATCAGGACAATGAGGACGATGCCCTGTGAACCCAGCCCCCTGCCTGCGGCACACTTCAGCAAGGCTGGTTATTGACTCGCCCCCTTTGTATGGGGTTTACAATCATAAAGAGCGGTTCCGAGATCCTCCAGTAACACTGCCATGTCCTTGTCTCTTATTAGCACTAGCAATATTATAACTGCACCCTTCAAAGGAGTGCTAACAAAGGCTTCTTTAAAATCCATTCTCTTACCTCTGATTAGCTTTATTAACATTAACTCGGGCAGCAGTGTGGAGTAGTGGTTAGGGCTCTGGACTCTTGACCGGAGGGTTGTGGGTTCAATCCCCAGTGGGGGACACTGCTGTTGTACCCTTGAGCAAGGTACTTTACCTAGATTGCTCCAGTAAAAACCCAACTGTATAAATGGGTAATTGTATGTAAAAATAATGTGACATCTGTATAATGTGAAATAATGTATAATGTGATATCTTGTAACAATTGTAAGTCGCCCTGGATAAGGGCGTCTGCTAAGAAATAAATAATAATAATAATAATAATAATAATAATAACTCTGCCCCCTTTTAAAGGAGCGCTAACCATCTTTAAAATCCATTCTCTTGCCTCTTGTTAGCCCTAGCAACATTATCACTGCCCATTTTCTTGTCTGTTTTCTTACCTTTTGTTAAATCTAGCAATATTACCCTTATAAAAGTTTACCATAGTAAAAGCATAGCAAAGTCTAATGAACATAAGAACATAAGAACATAAGAAAGTTTACAAACGAGAGGAGGCCATTCAGCCCATCTTGCTCGTTTGGTTGTTAGTAGCTTATTGATCCCAGAATCTCATCAAGCAGCTTCTTGAAGGATCCCAGGGTGTCAGCTTCAACAACATTACTGGGGAGTTGGTTCCATACCCTCACAATTCTCTGTGTAAAAAAGTGCCTCCTATTTTCTGTTCTGAATGTCCCTTTATCTAATCTCCATTTGTGACCCCTGGTCCTTGTTTCTTTTTTCAGGTCAAAAAAGTCCCCTGGGTCGACACTGTCTATATCTTTTAGAATTTTGAATGCTTGAATCAGATCACCGCGTAGTCTTCTTTGTTCAAGACTGAATAGATTCAATTCTTTTAGCCTGTCTGCATACGACATGCCTTTTAAACCTGGGATAATTCTGGTTGCTTTTCTTTGCACTCTAATGAAGGATAGAGAAAGCGTGGTAAAGCATAGGTAAGCATTTTAAAGCCCAGAGAGGTATGGTAAGGCATATTAAAATGCACAGCAAGGGAAAAGCACAGGAAAATTGTAAGATTATATTAGGAAATTTCTAGGTAACACTTTATTTTGAGTGTCATAAATAAGTATTTCATTAATATGCAATTAAAAGTTTAGTTAAATTGTCAATAGATATGCCAAACGTGTGTATCTATCACTAGTTTAAGCTTGTATGTATATTGAGTATGTTTTTTGAGACTTGGTAGTTTCTTGCTCCGTAAAATAAAGACTGGTATGTAGCATCACTGATATTGTATGAGCTATCCACACTACCTAAATAATGTACATTTAAATCACTTAATTGCCATTCACAATCACCTATTGAAAATGTGATGATCATGTAAAATAAGTATTAGTAGCTTTACATACCAGTCTTTGTATGTCTTTTTTTTACTGGAGCAGGAAACTACCAAGCATCAAAACACATACTCATACATATGAAATATGAGCTAAAATGGCAGTCTAATGATAGTTACAGACACATGCATGGCATATCTATTCTGTTTGTTAACATGTAACCAAATTTCAGCAAATACTAGCCACTAGCATTAACAGATATAGGCAATTGATCAAGTTACCTTTCCCTTGGAGAAAGCCTCAGATGCTACATTGATAGTCCCGATGATCTGGAGGTATTGGGAGCTTCTCGTCTGTGTCGCCTCTATGCTTGGTATTTATACTCTCGTTGTCTCAGAGTCTATGTGACTACTGTTTGTTTCTGTTATCTTACTAGTTATAGTTGCCAACAGTAGAATGAGTTATTCAGCTGTTACTCCACTCAGGTGCAACCAACCACAAACTACTCTTTTCTACAAGGTTACACAGTTCTCCTTTCCCATACTTTCTAATACATGCCTTATCACTCCACAGTCTAAGCCTAAGGCCATGTGGGGGTGTTGCCTTAGCAACTCTACTAATGCCAATGTCACCTCAGCAAACTGTTTTTCTGCCATTTGCACTCTACTAATATACATTTCCCTACATCCCTATTTTCTGCTGTTGAAGATCTGTGGGTTCTAAGCTTCTTCAGTTTGGAACATGCAGACATTTCAAAGACAGCACTATAGATGAAAAGTTGCTGCTGCTTCCTGGTACCTGTTTCTTTAAAATGTCTTCAATGGAAAAGACACCAGCTGCATCAAAGATTGGAAATATTTCTGCTAAAGATCACTCTGTCCAGTACAGGAAGGGGACATTTCAAGTATCTGTTGTTATTTTTACATTTATGTTTTTATTTTGTTTGATAATTCATTGATGGTGAAACTGGAATGTGCTTAAAAGGTGGGCTTAAAAAACTAAATATTTATACAATTTATCATTTACTATTTGTATAATAACTCTTGAGAAAAATATTAATTTTGAATGTGACAATGCTATTTCTCTGCTTTATTGCATATTATGCTTAATTGTGAAATATCTTGAAATGCCTATTTTTAGACCCTGAAATGCCATGAAAAACATACAGCCCTACTAATTACTTTCTGTGGCATAGTTCAAACTCCCGGCAAAGATATAAGAATGTAGCAGTTCAGCTGTAGTGTGACATTTACAATATATTTAATAAAACAAGGAAAGACTCCCCACAAAAGGGGAGGGTTGGAGTGATAATGTTAATTAATCTACTAAGGATTAGATTTGGGCTAGCTCTGCTTGTGTTTTTCTCTTTATCTGCATTTTCCGAGCTTGTAGAATTGTAGTTCTCGACTCCAAAAGAAAGCCCATAAAAAGTAACCTTTCAACTCCGCTTCACACGGCAACCAGGATTCAGACTCAGATAACAAAAATTAGAAAATGATTCAAATTCAATACTAGAAGCACAACGAAACTCAGAATAGTTGAGGTGAGATAAAGTTAAAAATACACATTAGAAGCAATCTATCTTTTAACACATACTGTATATATATATAGACACACACACACACACACACACAGTCGTTTGCAGAAATATTCACCCCCTACCAATAATGTCACATTTTGTTGAATTACAAATAATTTATGCACAGTTTTTCAAACAAACTTTTTTTTATTCAAAGCTGTAGTAGTTAAACTGAACACTGTTATATGAGGAGGAAGTTAAATGTCAGCAAAACTTGCAAAGAAAATCTACAAAATAAAATTTACTGGTTGCATAAGTATTCAGCCCCTTAAGTCAGTACTTGGTAGAAGCACTTTTTTGCAACAATTTCTGCTATGAGTCTTTTTGGACAGGTCTCTACTAGCTTTGCACAGTAGGATGGTGACATTTTTGCCCATTCTTCACAGGAAAATTGCTCCAGTTCTGATAAGTTTGTTGATCGTCAAAGGACTGCAATCTTCAAGTCTTGCCATAAATGTTCGATTGGAATCAAGTCAGGACTTTGACTGGGCCACTCAAGAACATAAATTATCTTGTTCAACCACTCCAGTGTGGCTTTGGCTTTGTGCTTTGGGTCATTGTCCTGCTGACATGTGAATTTCCTCCCCAGTTTCAGAGTCTTGGCTGAAAAACAGGTTTTCCTCAAGGATTTGCCTCTACTTTGCACCATCCATTCTCCCCTCTATCCTGACAAGCTTCTCAGTCCCTGCTGAAGAGAAGCATCCCCGTAATATGATGCTGCCACCACCATGCTTGACAATTGGTGTTGACTGGGTGATGTGCAGTGTTGGGCTTTCGCCAGACGTAACGCTTGAAATTTAGACCGAAAAACATGGCCACCCCTTTGATCAGATGCACTCCAAAGTAACACACTTTGATATCATTGTGATGACAACTAGAAATTAATTTGTTTTTTGAGCAATCACGGTTTCAAAAAAATAAATAATAATAACTGCAGTAGGGTTGGACAACTTATATCGGATTAGAGGTCATAGTCTAGGTCACTCAACACATTCCTCCAAGTTTCAAGAGTACAACAAATAGCAGGGATATAGCAACAACCCAGATAAAGCCCAGGACTTGAACGAGAGACTTTACATGGGGTGATTCTGCTTCAAGAAGACAGGGGGAAGAAATGGAGTTGGACCTTGGATCTTGGTTTTCATATAAATCATTTGTACGATATTATTAAATTGTGGGGCATGTTTTAAAGCGTATCTCCCACCTTAAAATAACTTCAAACTTTAATTGTTCTAAAGTTTTAAAATATAAAAAAGGTTCTAGGAGGGTTTGTATTGAAGTGTTGGGTTCCCAAGGGTTCTGGAAGGGTCTGGATAGAACCAGTGAGTTCTGAAGGGTTTCAGAAGGGTCCAGCGTCAACCGTTGAGTTCTCAAATGTTCCAGAAGGAACTATGGAAATCATTCGGTACTCAATGGATCTTGGATATATTGAAAAATATTACTGTATTTATTTATTTTTTCCTCAGTGGTGTAGATTAAATTATTGAGTACCATATTGAGCATTGTTATATATAATATATAAAGTAGGAAAAGTAAATTTACTGGATTTTTTCTTCTTTTTACTATTTGTAAAGCAAGGTTACCAAAATACTTCATACACTGAGATGTGTGACGGGTGTGTGTTGACCCACTAATTTCATTTCAAGTATAGAGGGATCTATGGAATCATTGGGCACTCAATGATTCTTGAGTGTTCAATATTGCACCACTAAGTTATCAATTAAATGGTTTGCATTGACATTTTGAGTTGTGTATTGTCTATGCAGTCCTGCATTGGAGTTTTCAAAGATTCTTCAAGCGTCTTTATGGAAGCATTGAGTCCCCAAGTGTTCTAGAAGATTCTATGGAATTCACTGGGTATTGGGTGGTTCTTGAAGATTCATGAAAACCCCTGTTAATCCACTAAGTTCTTAATGGTTCTTGATTGACCTGTATTGAATTTATGAGTTCTGTATTATCTGTCTATTGAACCATTGACTTATCAAATTTATATTAAGTTTTTGTAGTAAACATTTGAGTTTTCAGTAATTCCAGACTAATCTATGAAATCATTGGTTACTGCATGGTTCTAGAACAGGAATGGTCAAAGCTGGCTCTTCCACTCCTGGTCTTTGTTCCAACCCTGTTCTAAATTGTTTAATTGAACCAATTACACCTCTGTCAAGACCATGAAGTAGTTAACTATTCAATCTGTTAAAGTTGGAGTGGAATGGCCCTTCATGACCATTATTGTACACCTCTGTTTTAGAAGGATCTATGAATGAGTACTGGATGGTTCTAGAATGATCTATGTAAGTACTCAATGGTTCTTAAGATATCAAAGGTTCTTGAATGGTCTGTATTGAACTGTTGAGTTCTGAAGTTTGTTGAAGGGTGTGTCTTTTCTCTTTTCTCTTTTCTACTGCCCCGTGGAGTTCTGTATTGAGGTTTAGGGAGCCGAGGTGAACCAATGTTGTTACTGAAATATCCAGTTATATTGCTTTTTCTGTCTTTACCTTTTTGAATTTCTGGTTATTTCTTTGTTAATGTATTATTTATTCTTTCATTTATTTGCAGTTGCGGTATTTCTTCATTTCTTTTGTCTCATGCATATTTACAGCTGAAAACAAAGCAACTCAGGGTTTTCTCAAACTTGTCGTAGTCTTTAAAACCTAATGAAATGTAAATGCAATGCAATCTGTATATCTGACTACAGTATATGTCTGTTTATTCATCTATATCTATCTATCTATCTATCTATCTATCTATCTATCTATCTATCTATCTATCTATCTATCTATCTCTATCTGTCTGTCTGTGTATTAATATGATACATTCAATCTTTTTACAGTATATAACTACAATGCTTAGAGAGATCAACTAATAACAGTGTATTCCTAGAGTGAGTAAGAGGCATTGTTGCCTGTGGCGGATGAGGTGTAGTGAGGTCATGATTAGATATGTGACTGCTGAGTGGAGAGATAGGAACACCCTGATGGTTCCTGGAGTACTGTGGTTATTCCAGCAGTGACGATGAGGCTGAATGACCCAGGCAAGCCCCCACAGCTCTCCATATACCTTGTGAGCGTTCATTTATATACCAAGGACAATGTGGGGAAAAGAAAGTAGCTTAAACCTAATCTCAACATATAGCTTGGTGTAATTGAGAATATTTTTAAATGAATGATTTCATTATGTATATTTACTGCCAGTAGCCCAGTTCTAAATATAACTTGGTACATTTTTTAACCATCTATGCTGATGAATTAATGTATCTCTCTCTCTCTCTCTCTCTCTCTCTCTCTCTCTCTCTCTCTCTCTCTCTCTCTCTCTCTCTATATACACTGTTGTGCAAAAGTTTTAGACATGTTGCATTTTTCTACTCTGATACATTATGAGCATCAACAATTTACTAGTGTTTTCTACTATTATAACAACCTTGACTTGCATAAAGGAAAAACATTGAGTGAAATAGCTCATATCACTTGATTTACAAGGTGTGGTATCCGAAGCATAATCAACAAGTACAGAGAAACATCATCTGTAATTGACAAACCCAGAACTGGAAGACCCAAAAAGCTGTCTAACAAGGATGAGCAATACTTGAAGATAATATCCTTAAGGAATAGAAAGAAGACAAGCGTTGAACTGACAACAGAACTGGCCATTGGCCTCTTGGTAGCCTCTCTGATCAGTCTCCTTCTTGCTTGGACATCCAGTTTGGAGGGACGGCCTGATCTAGGCAGGGTCTTGGTGGTGCCATACACCTTCCACTTCTTAATAATCGTCTTGACCGTGCTCCAAGGGATATTCAAGGCCTCTGATATTTTTTTATACCCATCCCCTGATCTGTGCCTTTCAACAACTTTGTCCCGGAGTTCTTTTGAAAGCGCCTTGGTGCTCATGGTTGAGTCTTTGCTTTGAAATGCACTACCCAGCAGAGGGAACCTACAGGAACTGCTGAATTTATCCTGAAATCATGTGAATCACTACAATTTAATACAGGTGGAGGCCACTTAACTTGGTGTGTGATTTTGAAGGCGATTGATTACACCTGAGCTAATTTAGGATTGCTATTACAAGGGGGGGTGGACACTTATCCAACCAAGCTATTTCAGTTTTTATTTTTAATTAATTTTCTACAAATTTCTAGAATATTTTTTTTCACTTGGAAGTTGTGGGGTAGGATGTGTAGATAAATGAAAATAAAAAAAAAAACTGTTTTAATGCATTTTAATTCCAGGTATAAGGCAACAAAAGGTGAAAATTTGGAAAGGGGGTGTAGACTTTCTATAGGCACTATATATATATATATATATATATATATATTGATTGCATAATTCTTCACACCCCTTGAGTCAATACTTGGTGCAAGCCCCTTTTGCAGCAATAACAGCCATGAATCGTTTTGGATAAGTGTCTACCAACTTAGCACAGCGGGATGGTGCAGTTTTTGCCCATTCTTCTTGGCGGAATAGCTCAAGCTCTTTCAAGTTGGCTGGGGATCGTCTGTGGACTGCAGTCTTCAAGTCTTGCACAGATTTTCTATAGGATTCAGGTCTGGGCTTTGACTAGGCCACTCGAGGACATTCACTTTCTTCTTGCTGAGCCACTCCATTGTTGCTTTTGCTTTGTGCTTAGGATCATTGTCCTGCTGAAAGGTGAAACTTCTCCCCAGTCCCAGGTCTCTGGCAGACTGGAACAGGTTTTCTTCCAGGATCTGCCTGTACTTTGCACCATCCATCTTTCCCTCGATCTTCACAAGCCTCCCTGTCCCCGCTGCTGCAAAGCATAATGCAAACATAATGCTGCCACCACCATGCTTTACTGTAGGGATGGTGTTAGCAGGGTAATGTGCTGTGTTTGGTTTACGCCACACATATCGCTTAGCATTGAGACCAAAAAGTTCCACTTTGGTCTCATCAGACTACAAAACCTTCTCCCACATGCATGCAGTGTCCCCTAAGTGTTTCTTTGCAAAAGCTATGCGGCACATCATATGGCTTTTTTTAAGCAGTGGCTTCCTTCTTGCCACCCTCCCATACAGGCCATGTTTGTGGAGTACTCTTGAAATTGTTGAACAGTCAACATTTTCCCCAATCTCAGCCAGAGACCTCTGTAGTTCTTTTAAAGTAATCTTAGGCTTCACAGTGACCTCCCTCAGCAGTTTCCTTAAGCCATGGTTACTGACTTTGGAGGGACGGCCTGATTGAGGCAGTGTCTTGGTGGTGCCAAACTGTTTCCACTTTACAATGATGGACCTGCCAGTGCCCCAAGGGATATTCAAAGACATTGAAAGTTTCTTATAGCCTTCCCCCAATCTGTAATTTCAATAACTTTATCCTGGATTTGTTTTGGCAACTCCTTGTTTGGCATGTTTTGCCATTTGCTTCAAATTCACTTCATACAACAGAAACAGCTTGATTCTTCATTCAGGAGTATTCGAATCAGTTGAACTACTGTGATTGGACACAGGTGGCCTCTATTTAACTTATTATGTGCCTTGTTAAGGCAATTTGTTGTACCTGAGCTAATTTGGGTTTGCTATGACAAAGGATGTGAAGACTTATACAATCAAGACTTTTTGGTTTTGTATTTTTAATGACTTTTTGAATATTTCTATAATTGTTCTTTCACGTTGAAAGTGTAGATGATGTTGTGTCGATCAGTGAAACAAACTCCTACTTTAATGCATTTTGAATTGTATTTTTTAGGCAGTAGAATGTGAAAAATGTTCAAGGGTGTGAAGAGTTTTTCAAGGCACTGTATATGTATAGGTATTTTGGTAACTCTTTTAATATCTTACAATGATAATAATAATACAGTCGGCGCCGCTTTATCAGGACACCTCGGGAGATGTATAAATATCTCGAATAAGCGGCTGTCCCAATTAAACAAGAGGCATTTGAGACGGCCTTAGTCACACTTTTTTATGTTTCTAAATGAAAAGAAAAATAATGAAATCATATCACATTATGATTAAATGTTAAATGCATAATTTTAAATTCAAGTCAATTGTTTTCTTTTTATTTCTAAACAATATGAATCACTGTTGTCAGCTCCCCGGATGATAGGAACATTCACTTCCAAACAGCTTTTAAAACATTCGATGCAGAGGTTAACTGTCGCTGATTGGTACTCAATTGTTAAACCGAGGGAAGGACAGCTTTTCTTGTTTTGAAATTAACACATTAATGAATGGATTTATTAAATACCTTCTGATAAATACTTCTTAAAGGCAGTTCCGAGTACGAGTATCAGCACCCCCTAATCAGCTACTAAATATATTCAGTCACCACATCATTCGGTTTCAGCTGTTCTGCCTATCAATATGTTTAATAATCACACATTTCTCCAGATTGTGCTTAACCTTTCTTTGTGATTTTGGCAGGGCTAATAAGCCTGTCAGTGACGTTCATCCCCCATCACAACGGCTGTGAATTACAAGTCCAACTGTGAGTAACTTGAAAGAGTTGACCACCCCAAATCCACTGTAGGTTTGACATGCAATCAGACAGACAATGCCTTCACACACTCTCAAGAGCCTGTTCTAAAGAATGTCCAGACCAAGTTTCATCATAATGGGATCAATGGTTCTCTACATAGTCAAACAGACAGCCTCCACACACTCCCAGATACCCTCATGCTAAAGGAGATGCCAAGGTTTCATCACTGTTGGAGAAGCAGGTCTGTAGATATGTGTTCAAATGTAAGTGTGCTATACAGATGAGAAGATAATCAGCCTTCATATTCCCAGAGATTATGATATACTGGGCTAAAGAAAGCCCTTAGCAGGTCAGTTTCAGTTTCATTTTGGGATTGTGTGAAATGAAAATTATTCTTTAAATGTTTGTCATGCCAGTTTAATTCTGTGTTTGATCACGTTGAGTCTCTCAGTCTCTCCAAAAATGTGCCTTTGCTCTTGCCCCTCTTTCTCTTGCTCCCTTCCCTCACTCAAAAAAATAAATTGCTTAGTATTTTTATTTTACTTATATTGATTAAAATAAATACTTGCTTATTACTAAAAATTACTTTTAAATACTGAAATTTACTACAGATTTACTTAGATTTACCAGTTCCTTCAGGAATTATTGGTATTGAGTAATTTAATTAAAAGATAATACTAAGAGTTATGGCAAAATTACTTAGATTAATTAATACATATGTAATATACTTAAAGCAAGTATTTAATTTACCAAAGTATTTCACATCTTAATTTATAATAGTTTTCTGTCATACTCTGAGCAAAATTAAAAACGTTTTCCAGAAATGTTTTAATTGAAAATGTAATGAATTATTCAATGACATCATTACATCATCATTTGGATAAAGGTGTTAACTAAATTAATAAATACAATTTGGTAATAAAAACTGTTTTGTTAAAAATACTAAGAAAATGCATTATATATTTTAAAAGTGAAAGATACATAAGTTAAATTAAAATAAGATGACACATCACATTACTTAAAATATTCACTTTTATTTCTTACAATTAAATCATACAAAAACTGTTAATGAATTTGTTACAAACTTTTCTAAGCCTTAAAGTTAATTTATTAATCTGCTTACAAAAATCAACTTATGTAAAAAATAAAATAAATAAATAATTAAATAAATAAATAAATAACTTTGACTCACTGGTTTATGGCCAATATGAATTATATTTCATATATATCCTAGGACACAGCTGGCACTGGACCATAAAGTTGGGGCTACGAGAATGTTCTGTGGTCATGTGAGTCAGTAGGATTCTCAATGTAAGCAACAGGATACCACACAAAGTACATTTAAAAGCCATCTTTCACAAAATAACTAACGGTGTTTGAAATATAGGACTTAAAATAACTACGACTAACATTAATTCCACGATAGAGGCATTTGCAAGATGTATTTGTAGCCAATCGGCGCTTACTCCTCGTGGTGGAACTCAGCCAATCAGAGCCTTCTCGTCGAGCAGGCACTGCAGCCTCCCTTGTGACTAGTTTCCCGCACTTTCAGTATCAAGCCGTAAACCGTCCTCATCTGTTTTGCTTATTATTATTATTATTATTATTATTATTATTATTATTATTATTATTATTATTATTATTATTATTATTATTATTATTATTATTTCTAATACTTCTAATGTTACCACTTTGATATGGACTTCGATGACGTTCGCCAAATGTCTGTGGAACAACTGTGTTTCTGGCTACAAACACAAAAACTAGAAAAAAAACTGTATAGACATTTTGAAAGGTATGTAGATAGAGGATAATGTACTCATATCTAAAAATTAAAAATTAACTCGTATAATATTAGTTGTGATAAAATATAATATTTTCATGCTGAAAAAGTCTGACATGTCTGCTCTGTATATTTAACTGATCCTCAGAAATTCACGTTAAAAATCCAATTTTAAATATTTAATTTCACAAACTCACTGTGGCAGATGTGTTAGCATTTGAAAAGATACCATATTTTAAATTATGAAAATAGTAATTTAATAATAAATGTATATAAATGTATAATTCTGAAAGACAGACACTTGATGCAAAGCAGTAATATCATGTATTTAAACACTTAAAGGTGACGGTATTGATGGGCAGACATTTTTAACATTGTCTGACAGAGACCTGAAAGGTTTATTTGAAGATTTTCTTTCAAGGAAAAATATTAGAGGCATTCAAAACTCTTTGTACAAGGTAAAATACAAATGATATTGTCTTTTTTACATTAACCCCTATATTACACGTTTGTTTTTACAATCTTTCATTAATAATTATGTAATATGATGTGCTGACCAATATATACCGTAATTGTGTTTAGGAAGACATTGAGACCACTCCTGCCAAAAAACCCAGAATCATGCAAGCCGTTCAGTCATGCAGTCCGCAGCTACTTCAAGTGCAAGACACAGCACAGGAGGAACACGCTACGCTATTTGTGCCACATATTTCCGTCCTTAGTAGTCCAGAGGAATATAGCCAGAAGGAAATTGATGGTGCTAGGAAGAGGCTTATAAGAATATGTATGGATCACCTGTGTACACAATCAGGTCGAAGACCAACTGAAGCGGAATTGCATGACCTTGCAAGAGCTATTGCTAACAAGTATAATTCACTGGGCAGCAGTGTGGAGTAGTGGTTAGGACTCTGGACTCTTGACCGGAGGGTCGTGGGTTCAGTCCCCAGTGGGGGACACTGCTGCTGTACCCTTGAGCAAGGTACTTTACCTAGATTGCTCCAGTAAAAACCCAACTGTATAAATGGGTAATTGTATGTAAAAATAATGTGATATCTTGTAACAATTGTAAGTCGCCCTGGATAAGGTCGTCTGCTAAGAAATAAATAATAATAACTGCGTGACAACCCAGCACTTGGAGTGAGACAAAATTACGTAAGTACATGATTTTAGTTAACAGTAAAACAGTCAATATTTTATGTTTAGATTTAATCTCTAGACTAAAAGGTGAATACTGTTGGATTAAGAATTTAATAAGGAAGATTAAATCATATTCCTTCTCTTACCAAGTGCTGCAACATATTTTGACGCTTCTATTACACATCTGTCAAGTTGTATTTGTTACCGGATGCTTAAAAAATATAGAAAATTGAAAAACCAGACAGTGCTTCTGATCAGAGACTGTACAGGTGCCCTTAACTAGACTTTCTGGTCAAAAACCTAGAAACCCTATAAATGCACCAACACATATTTCACTTCAACAAACAAAAAATAAGGTTTTCTGTTCTTTTCTCCAAAACCTCAGATAAAGACACAGTTGTATTGGGGTTTGCAGCCATATACCATATTGTATCACAATGCGTGTGGGTTTTTTTTGTTATGTTTTGTTTTTTTCAGAAACGCAACTGATCATTACAAAAGCCTAAATATAACATAAAACATAACGTTAGTCATGTACAAAAATAGGGCCCAATATGTATACATAATATATACTAATGATATATACTTTTTGTTTTAAAAGTTTCAGTTTTAGCATAGCTTATAGCACAGTAAAAGCAAGCATGAAATATGATGTATGTTTTGATTTAAAACAATTCAACAGACTGGGATAATTGGATTCCTAAGGAGGAGGATGTACAACAGCACTCCTTCAGTATCCAACATAGGCAGAAAACCTGGTATTAAATGTAATAAAAAGGCTCAGATGGAAAGGGAAGATAGTTTCAGTTCTGGTAAGTGTTCAAAACTACCATCCATACATATGGTAAACATTTAGTTGAAAATGTATTTAAAAACACCCAGAGTTCTTTTTGGTGGGTTTTTAAACTTGAATTACTTTTTTGTTTTATAAAATAAAACATCTTTCCAAAAGTGATAGACTTTTATGTCAATTTATCTTGCCCTGATGTTAAAATGTCTTAATTGTGTATGTACAATAATGTTTCACTTAGGGTCCTCTTGTATGGAAGCATCATCTGAAGAAGAAACAAGTGGAGTTCATAAAGCAAGCAGATTACAGCACCCAGAAGGAAGTATTTCACAAATCTGCAGTTTTCAGAAAGTGAATAACTGCAAAGACAGTTTGACAGGTATAGATTATCTTAAGTAACAATTTATCTTAAGTAACAAAGTGATTTAATCAGTATTACCACATTAATGCTGTATTTCAGTTGAAGGACAAACTTTTTCTAATCTTGCCACATGTCAGCAATGCAGACACTATAAGGGGGAACTTGATTAAGATTTCTGCAAACATCCTTGATTATCTTTATGATAATAACATGATCAAGATAGCAATATCAACAATTCTAAATGAGGGTAGGAGAAATATTTTAAATCTTAACAGAAAATGCAAAGGCTATAAACTAACTACAGACTACAAAAGTAAACTTTATGTAATTTAGGCACACAACTTGGATGACCCTATATACATGTGATTGCTAATCATGGTAGATTGAATTCTAGTTATATGTTATTGCAGTGTGTTTTTGTTTTTTACATAACAAGTACATTTTACTGTCCTTTATTATAACATTTTATTAAAAATAGTGTTTCTTAATTTTAGAATTGCAAATACTTGTTGCCTTCAGCTACCACCTTCTTGTGGTTCAGAGCTCATCTGTAAAGGGAAAAGCTGCTGCACACCATGTTGTACACATTGTCAAGGTAAGAAGTATGTTTTAAATTTGATAATGTAAATATTTCTCAAACTTTGATAACATGGGCCAGCTCTACAACTTTATACCGTTTCAAATGCAGTAGCTTATAGCTGCAGCAGTGGAGGGTTTGCTGTTGACCTTAACTAACGTTTAATGACCCAGTTAATGATAGAGCAAATTTGACATCGCTGCATTCTACCTAAGTGCATATGCTTTTCCCTAAAAACAGAATTACAACTGCTTCACTTGGAAACATAAGTTGTTGGTAAGAATTTGTTTTAATGTAAAATTGAGCATGTTCCCAATAACAGACCTAGTACTAGTGTTGTGGCTTTAAAAATTTACTTTGGCACAAAAAGACATTGGTATATATATTCAACTTGAAAATCTGATGGATTCCCTTACTAGACTTAATTAATTGCTGTGCCTGCTTCAGGTGTTAAGTTCAAATAATTTTTGAAGGCTTCATCATAGCAAGTATGAATAGATTAGATAGATTTTAGAGAAGAATTATATTTTGACATTGTCTAAATTAAAATCATCATGTAGTTTTCTTTTTAATGAAATACAGTTTTTATTCTTTCAAACTGCAGAGACCTGGCAAAGTGTTGCTAGTGCCCACAAAAACAATGCCATACCGTGGATTATGGTCCATCATCAAGAAGATTCAAATTCAATAATGCTGATGTACAAAGACCACCCAACTGGTAAAGCAGAAGATTCTACCGATGCAGTTCTAACACTTATGGGGTTTTATTACACATACCTCCTTGGTTATCCCCAGATAGCTTATGGGGCATTACTGTACATCCAAAAAGAAGTGTTACAAGATATTGTACATGAGAAGGATGCTGTGCTACTTTAAGTTTTTTTGTCTAAGAGACAAGGCAACTTCCAGACCATCTTTGATTAGATAAAACTGTCTTGCAACTTCAATAACAAAAACAAGAAAAAAATGACAATGTAAACTATGCTTGAAAACAATGCCGTTTTTTTCTACTTGCATTTTCAGTTTGTTTCAAGTATGGTATGTATTACAAGTATAAGCATTATACTTTTATAGTATTACACGTATAAGCACCACATACTATATTTTGATTTCATGTCACATTAGAGAAACAATATTTTGTATTACATTTTGATGTTTATAAAGGGCATGTGTTTATTTGTTGTACATGTGAAATGTGAAGAGATGTACAACACAAAAAAATGGTATTTCCCTTTGTTCATATGGATGAGTTGTAAGAGTACAAAGCCGTGCAAATTCCTTTAAGTTTACCTTTGTCTTCAATTTGATATTGCAGGCAATATATTTCTTTTAATTCCTTGACATGCCATTATCCCAATGTGCATTATTGCTTCTCAGTTCCAGTAATACAAAATGTGTGTAATAGATACATATTTTAGTTAGTTTACTCAAAGTGAATTAAAATGCATGGTCAGTCAAGGTGTGCTTTTTTGTTTTTTTTATATAGTCTGTGCCCATGAAAATGAATATGGAATTTGTACTGGACTGAATTTATCTTATTTACTTGCTTTGAGGTGTGAATTCTAGATAAATTATTTTACTTAAAAGTTTATATCTTTCTCTTCATTATATTGTACAACATTCTTTTTGGTACCAAAAATCAATGTGATAGTCCAATTTTATTATATAGTTTTAAAGAAGCACTTTCATAATGTTATTTTAAAAAACATATTTACAAACTATTAGTTAAATAAATGTTATTAACTTAATTACTTAAAAAGCTACCTGTATTAAGTAAAAAAGGCACAAACATTTTCAGTTTTGTAAAATATTTAATTACTTTAAGTAACAGTTTTACTCAAACAATATAATTTGGTTACTTAATATTTATTTACTTTCTAAATAGACAAGTTCTATTACTATTTGTAAGTAATTTTAGTTATTATTTGAAGTAAATGAAAGTAAAAAAATGTTTTGCTTGAAAAACCTATTTTAATTACTTACTTTTCTTAGCAGTTATTACTAAAAATTACTTGCACAATGGATTTTTTAAGTAGTTTTTATGTAACTACAATTATTATATCGAGCAATAAGAAGTAATTTATGTTTACTTAACGTAAGTAATGCATTTACTTACATTTTGCATTACTAGAAAATACTACCAATTACCACCATTTCCCAATAATTACTTGTAGGATTGACAAGTTTTTTTACTATGTTTGAGTAATTATATTTATTAATTTAAGAACAGACAAGCAATTTATTTTTTTGAGTGCTCCCGTGCTCTCACTCTCTCTCACTACTTCCCCTCCCTCCTCTCCCTGTCTTTGTCACTCCCCTCCACTCCCCTCTCCTCTCCTCTCTCTCTCTGCCTCAAGGTATCACCTCCAAGCCCAGTCTGTCTGGAAGTGACCTGAATTCAAACTGACAGCAGGGTGAAAGCTTGGAAGGATAGATAGATAGTATTGCTAAAATAATTAATGTGTGAAGGGAGACAAACATAGAGGTACAATAATCTTTACTCAAAATGTTGTTTTGTTTTAATTTAACCACAAAGAACCATCTTGTTTTCTGTCTTTACTGCGCCTACTTGAATGAATGTGAATGAAAATGTGGTCAAAGACACCAAAACCAATAACTGCACAACTGAAACAATAGCCTCCTTTGCAAAACCATTAGTGTTTTTATACTTGTTTTCACAAAGACTGCAAAACTAAAACACTTAACACAAATCTCTACATTTAGCACAAAATTCATGTGAGAGTTTCTTGTTTTCTCATTTAATCCATTTGTTTACAATTGCGGCGGCGGTGAAAACGGTTCAACCATTGGGACAACAAAAGGTAGCCATGTATAAACATTGAACAATGTGGGGTGGTTTGGTACTGTGAATTCTGTAAATAGTATTGAACAGCAGCGGGAGAACCATGGGCAGTTTTTGAAGATGGGAGATGCCATTCAAAAGCTGGCCATGGCGGAGCAGATGACAGGGGAAACTGTTGATATTACTATCAATGTGTTACGTGTTATATTACACGCTATATCTGAAGATTTGAATCTAACAACAAGGGAAGACCGATGTTATAGAATGCAAGCAGCACTAACCAGAGATATTATAATAGCCATTAGAGATTTGCACAACAGAATGTTAGGGGGAGCATGGAAACGGGAGGTGATACAGAAATTGGCACGAACGGGATACCCTGTACGTCGCCAATTTCGAGATAATATGGTTGTTCGCACAGAACGTTGTAATAATGATATATGCTTTATTTAAGTTGTCCCATACACCGTCAGTCAGAACCAGCACAGCACTGGTATGAGAGTAAATAGTATCGGGGTAGTAATTGGAGCACGGGTTATTGTCCCGCAAATTACCGGGGTGGGCCAGACTGCCGAAAATGCCACGCTGTACCTGAGGTCAGCTGAATGTATTGAATTCGGGGATGTCATATTATGCGACCCTGCCAATAGCACAAACCTGTCAGTACAGATGATGGATGCCACGGTACACCTGAAACTGGGGTACGAGCACGGTGCACAGATGCAGAATGGAACATGGCGTGTTACAACCTCACTGGCAAGTAATACAGTGAGCGGTGGCGGACAGGTATGCCCGATGCCCCCTACCTTGTGTTTTGACCCACATGCGGTGGTGAGTGTGGGCCACCTGAGCCTGCACCCGACCCCTCCAATAAATATCTCTGCAACCCCTTATAAGAGAATCTTCATCTTTGAGAAAGTTCTAGAAAGTTCTATAATCATGCTGACGTGTTAATTTGCCTATTGTTGCTATGCTAATCCAGTATAAATATTGTGCTACCCTGTCAATAATCAAGAGCGAGTGTATTCATGTAACCGCCTCTGCTCTTCCCTTGCGCACATTGTAATAAAGCTTCTTGAACTGCTACCGAGTGGAGTCATCAGTCATTTCATATTAAACGGGAATTTACCTACTACAGACTGCAAAACTAAAACACGCTTTTGCAAAACACTTAACACAAATCTCTACATTTAGCACAAAATTCATGTGAGAGTTTCTTGTTTTCTCATTGAATCAATTTGTTTACAATTGAAAGCAATCAATTCCAATTGCATTCATTTATACTTTTCTTCCGCCTGGTGCTGGAAAGTGTATGACCGTAATCCCCATGAGCAGGCAACACTTCTCCAGGCCATGTCAAGACATCACTGCAGATGCATGTCAAGGGTGGCTCTGCCATGCAAGGCGCTTTTTCTGTATGGCCAGAGAAAACATTCTCTGTGATGTTGAGAGCATGTGGCCTGACAGAAATCAGAGGCTGGATGTTGAATACCTGCAAAATCCCTTTTTTGTTTAAAGTTTTTTTTCTGTTGTAATTATAGCAAACTATGATTTTATGTACAAGTTTTCAATGATGTGTGGGTCATCTGGGGCTACTGAAAAAAAAGTCTACTGAAAAAAAAGATGTACACTTATAGGTAACATGTATGGTCACATTACACAATTTCCAATAAAGTAAGAAGAGTAAACAGGCAGAAATGGTATGAGGAAAAAAAATAATAAAAAGGGTTAAACATTTTGATGTTTATATTTTGAATTTTTTGCACCTTTGTGAAATGGTTGATAATGTGAGCTTTTCATTTGATACATGTATTATTTTGATGTGAATATTTGATTTTGAGACATGTATTTTGAGATTTGAAAGCATTATTGCATTTTGCAAAGGATTTTTGAAGTTTTGCAAACCACAAGACTGTTTTGATTTGTGTATTAACTGTTTTGGTAATGTAGGATATTGTTTCAGGAAATGTGTTTAAGTGATCGAGAAAAACTGTAACATTTACTCAATAAAGTGCTGTTTTTGAACATGGCTGTGGGGATCTCTGAATTGGAAGCTTAGCGAAGCTGCTGGTGTGATGTCACTCTGCTCCAAGCTGCTCGTTGAAATATTAAAATGAAATAAGCTGTTCTTATTACATCCCACAGTTTATTTCATCCACTATAGTTACACTGCTTGGAGCTTTTTAGACCAATTTCTCGACCAGTTAAGGGAACTGTCCGAATAAATTCATTAGTAATTCACGGAACAGGTGCAAGGGCTGCGAGGAATAAGCTAGAAGTCGCCACGACTGACAAGGAACCCCGACGCTTCGGGAGATTGGCACTGCCACACCTCCGAGACAGAGCCCCGCGGGGCAACAGGAATTCTGAAGGAGAAAATGAAATGAACATACAAAGGGGCCAGAGAGGAACACTGGCACAGGACAAGCAAGTTGTCAGTAAAGGATATCGGGTTTCCCCCTGGCTCAGGAAACATGTATGTCGCCCCCTGGGGGAACCTGGAGTGATAGAAATATTGATAAGATTAGATTTGGCCAGGGGTCCCCTCTGGCTCTTGGAGAACCTTCCTCTCGGAGGTCGAGGGAGATCGTTGCGGAGGTGGTGCCACTTCTGTATATTATATAAAAGTACAGAGATTGAAACTCTGTTGCACTGTCTGAATCATTATGGGTCTCCAGCCTCTCCTCTCAGTTTTGTACAGATTGTGTTTCTCTGCCTCCTACCTCCTCACAAGCTGTTTGTTGCTGTACCTGCAAACCCACACGCCAGTAATGAGGCGAGAACACGGGGGACAGCGAGAATAATAACAGCATTGCCAGCATCACAGCACACTGTGTGAGTGTGTGCCTGTGGGAATCCATTGTTTCAGTGTGTGTGTGTGTGTGCATGCCTGTGGGAATCCACTGTTTCAGTTTGTGTGTGTATGTGCACGTGTGTGTGTGAGTGTGTGCCTGTGAGAATCCATTGTTTCAGTGTGTGAGTGTGTGCCTGTGGGAATCCATTGTTTCAGTGTGTGAGTGTGCCTGTGGGAATCCATTGTTTCAGTGTGTGTGTGTTTGACTGTGTGCCTGTGGGAATCCGTTGTTTCAGTGTGTGTGTGAGTGTGTGCCTGTGGGAATCCATTGTTTCAGTGTGTGTGTGTTTGAGTGTGTGCCTGTGGGAATCCGTTGTTTCAGTGTGTGTGAGAGTGTGTGTGTGTGTGAGTGTGTATGTGCGAGTGGGTGTGTAGGTGTGTGTGTGTGTGGGGGGAGTTTGTGTGTGTGCATGTATATGTGAGTGTGTGTGTGGGGGGGTGAGTGTGGGCTCGTTATGGCTGCATATGGAGTCAAAAAAATGCATAAGTTAGGAATACCTGACAAAACAAACAAAAGAAAGAATACAATACAATACAAAGTCAGAGCTATTCTTATCGAAAGAAAGAAAGAAAGAAAAGAAAGAAAGGAAGGCACTCCAATTTAATCAAATGAAACCAGATATAGAGCTGGTTGAAAACCTAGTCCAGTATCAATCTGTATTTCAATATAAGAGCTGAATGTCAATACAAAATCACAATCCAGCAGTCATTAATCAGGGTTTAAGTAATGGATTCTCCTCAGCCCACAGTCCTGCCCTCTACATTGTATTACTGGAGATGGTCATTTTAGTTAACAAATTGTATGTCTGTTAGTAAGTTTCAATGTATTGATTCCAATAGTCCAAATATAGCTTAAACATTAGCATTTGAACACAACAATATAGCACTGAGTTATAAACAGAAATCAAACCATGACCAGTTACCTAATGTTCTGGGAGAAGTGGTCGGGTACGCGATGGTCTGTTATTAGGAGAGGATTCTCAGGTAAGCTTTCTCACTCGCATGTTCAAGTGTCTGTCTTATATACCTTACCTAACTGTGTGTGTGTGAAGCTGAACTTTGTGAACTGTGTTTACACTCTGTTTTCCTAACAGAACATCCACCGCTTCTACACAAGGTCAAACTGACCCCGCTTTATCAATTCCTTGTTCCTCTATGTCCTGAGTTGGTTGAGTTGGAAAACATCCTCCCACAGCCACAGTGCTCTCCAGTGTGCTCACAGTATTTGTTTAACCTCCATTGACAGTCAGACAAGCAGACAGAAAGACAAACAGACAGCCTCCAGCCCTGGATTATGATACATAAGTACTTGTGCTAAAGAAGATCCTTAGCAAATTTCATTAGAATTAGACAAACGGTTTGTATATATATGAAAAATAAAGTGTGGCTCTCTATCAACATTATTATATACAACATATACAAGTTTACCACAGGAGTTTCCTCCCATGCCTTTCTAATGGTTATACTGTGTATTTACCATAATTGACCATGGTTTGCCATGTTTTTTTTATTATGCTTTACCACACCTCTCTGTGCTTGTCCATTCTTTACCGTGATGTCACTGCGCTTTATTACACTTTGCAATGCTTTTACTATGGGACACTTTTATAAGGGTTATTTTACGATGTTTTTTTTTTTTTTTAATATGCTTTCCATATCTCTCTGCACTTTACAATGCATACCTATGCTTTACCATGCTTTCACTGTGCTGTATTACACTTAAAGGAATCACTTCTACATATCTCTTTCCTCTCTCCTATGTTTCAATCCTTTTCAGTCCTTCTCTTTCTCCTCCCCCTCTCCCTATCTGTCATCACCAGAATGTTAACTTGTGCTTCACAGTATCTGAGCTTATTAGTATTGAGGAATGACACTACTTGCCTGTCCTTCTCTCTCTCTCTCTCTCTCTCTCTCTCTCTCTCACACAGCTTTTGAGATGACTGGATATATTTATTTTTACAAACAGTATTTCACATCTCTTTCTTTGTTTCATGTGCTAATTGGGATCACTGAAGACAATGTAGCAGCTTTGCTCAATCTCAAAATTTCTCTCTGTCTCTCTCTCTCTCGCTATCTCTCTCTGGGACCACATCTATAAAAAAAAAAACAAGTAGGTTGTAAACACAGGACAGAGAGGGAGCGGGGGAGGGATAGAGGGAAGAGAGAGAGAGAGAGAAATTCGAATATTCTTTTCTATTCAAATAAACGTTCAACCATTCTCTCATTTTGAATTAGCTGAGAAAACAATGTATATGTATGATTTCCATATTGAAAGAGTAAAGGATTAGGAAATAAACCTAATGACACCCACCCTCTCCCCTCTCTCCCCCCTCTCCCCTCTCTCCTCAACCAAGAGGGGATCAAAATCTTTGTCAAGACCCTGAAGGATGCAGCAATGGGCCGTAGCCCAGCCAGCACCCCCCGCAGCAGTGCCAGCAGATCCCAGCGTAGCATGCAGCCCCCCCGCACTGGAGCGCACCCACCCCGCCCCCCCTCCCGCCCCTGCAGCACAGGCCAGCCCCCCGCCATCTGCCCCCTTACCGCCAGGCCCAACCAGCAGCAGCTCAGCTACTCTGCAGCCCTGACTCAGCCTTCCCCCACTGAACTGGGCGAGATCAAACAGCTCCTCAGCATCCTCTGCTCCAGGCTGGTGAACTGAGACCTACAGCACCCGGGTAGGGAAGACCAAATGTAAATAACTACAAAAAATTATATTATATACACATACATACATATACACACACACATACACACACACCCCCATCCTTTACTGTTTAAATGAAACTTAAAATTATAAAGTTTGTGTTGTTAAGCATTTTGTTCCACTAAGAATAATATTACTGGTAGTTAAATAACATGAGTTACTTTTCAATCAGCTGTTGGAACATTCAGGGCTTGTATTCCTCAGCTTTCGGGCTGAAGAGCACAGACCCTGAATTTATTACAAATACAAATGATTTAGATGTCATAGTTCTGTTGGAGACATGGTGCTGTGCAGATGTGCCCATGCACTGCCCCTTAGGCTACAGGGAGGTAATAGTGCCCTCTATTAAACTCAGCACAGTCCGGCGCAGCAGGGACTCAGGGGGGATTATAGTGTGGTACAGAGGGGAGCCCAGTTAAACAGGGTCAAACACAAACAAGGGAATAACCCAGTGTGAAAATGATATAATTGTCTGCAGCATACACCCCCCCTTCTGAATCCCCCTATTATAATGAGGAGTATTTTAACACCCTCCACACAGAGATCAGCCATTTTCAGGCCCAGGGAAATGTGCTGCTCTGTGGGGATTTCAATGCTAGGACAGACTCAGCACCTGACTGTATAAACACTCTGGGAAACAGCCATGTATTTGGACAGACCCCTCTGTACCTCACACCCACCACAATACAGAGAAACAACCCTGACCGTGCTGTAAACAAGAATGGGAGAGAGTTAGTGCATCTCTGTCAAGCCCTGGGTCTGTACATCGTTAATGGCAGGATCAGAGGGGACTCTTTAGGGAGGTTCACTTACTGCTCAGCTCTTGGGACAAGTGTAGTCGACTATACCATCACTGCCATGGACCCCTCCTCTATCAACGCATTCACTGTCAGGCAACAAACCCCCCTGTCGGACCACAATCAAATCACCGGGATTATAATTATACTCTCCCGTTCAGGTTCTTTGATCCCCAGGTTCCCACACACAATGAAACCGTATCGGGTAAAACAAATTTTATTGTTCAACAGGGTACTAAAAACACTGTATAAAAAGAGATCTCTAGACTAAAATCAAAGAAAGGACCACACTAGGGAATGCCAAACAGAACAAAAAAAAAAAAAACACAAATCCACAGCACACTAAGGCAATCCCCTCCTGTCGGTCACTGGTTCCGAGAAATAAAAACAAGGTCCACATAAGTCACGGACGTAACAAAGATGGGTCAAAACAGAAAGAAATAGTCCGGGGGTAAATCCCACGCTCCCGGGGTCTCCCCCTCCAACTCGCTTGGTCCGTAATTGGACTCCTCGTCGCTGGTAGGACAGCCGCTCTCTGCTGGACCTCTCCCGGCCGATCGACCACCACCCCGAAGAACCTGCGACCAGGAAGCGGGGTAAAGAAAAAGGGGCCGTCAGGGACTGTACCACCGGTAAGTAAATCACTACCTCCACCCAGAAGCTCTGGTCACTTCCCTTCAGCCAGTCTTTCACTTCGCGTTTCTCTCCCACGTTCCTACCATGCCCTCGGACCTCACCCGATCCTCTGTGTACTGCCACCACGCCTGACCTGGAAGCTGGACTGGAAAACCTGGAGGCAAGGTAAGGTAAGTCACACACCATAGGCCTCGAATACACCCAGAAGGGTGGTACGGGGCCAGCCAGCGTAGGTAAGTAGTTTCCTTTTTTTTTTTTGCAATAAAAAAAATAGAATAGGAATTTGTCCATCTAAACAATAACACTAGTAATCCTTTCTTCTCATTTCTTTCAGCTTGGGTAGAATTCAAAATATAACCCCTCTCCCAGATCCGTGGGGAGAAAAAGCCCAGGTGTCCAAAAGCTGGGACACCAACCAATAACCCGTATCTTGTTCCAGAAACAGTGCAATAACAAAAGTGAGTGAACAAAACAAAACAGAAAAAATTAAAGTGTCCAAATTAAAACAATAAAGTAACAAAAAAAAAAAAAAAAAAAAAAAAAACCATGAATGTGAATCCCTTTGTTTTTTTTTGTTTGTTTAGATAAGATAGCTATGTTGGTTATCACATATAGTAACAGCCACAAAATACAGCCTTCCGTCCTATACTGTCCCGCACAAAAGATAAGAATAAAAGAAAATAGTTTTTCCAAACCTGTTGGATCCAATGATTGAAACTCTGGCCAGTTCCCTCAGCAGCGTTCCAGCCAGAAGAAAAATAATCCAGCAAACAGTCGATTTCCCAAGATGATTCCTCCAAGGCTATGCGCTTCTGCCTGCAAGCACTCCTGTCGCCCTGTCCAGTCTTCTGTTTCCTGCCTCCACATCTCTCCCTTCCTGTCTCAACTCCCTGCCTTATATAGTCCCACCTGGAGCGCCATTGGCCGTGGCACTAACCAGGCGGGGCTTCCTGTTGCTAGGCAGAACAGCACCCTGTCCATGAATCAGCATAGCAAAAAAAAAAACAGCAGGGGTTTAAGAAGAGCAGATTCCACACAGTTTAAAATATACAATATAAACACACAGGAACCCATTAAAATTCGTCACTTGTGACACAAACACACCCTCAAACAGAAAAAACAAAAACACACAAACAAAACCCTCACAGACATAGAAAAATCTATCGACCAAAACCAGTTCTGGGAAATGTGGAATAATTTAAACTCAACAAAACAACAAGACAACACAAAATGGAACAATTTGGAAAAATTATTTTGAAACCCTTTATAAAGATATACAACAAAAGTTCTAACAAATAAACAAAATTGAACTAGAGAAAAACTGAAATTACTAGAACAATCAATTAAAGATAACCAAAATACAATTGATGCTCCAATCACCCTACAAGAGTTAACTGAGAAGCTCCAGGCACTTAAACCCAGAAAAGCTTGCGGCCCTGACAGCATCAGTACTGAGATGCTCAAACACAGCAGCCCTGAGTTACAAGGGGTAAGCTTAAATTATTCAACATGGTACTAAGTACTGGTTACTTCCCTGACATCTGGAACCAAGGGCTTATATCCCCAATTCACAAGAGTGGAGACAAATTCGATCCCAATAACTACCGAGGCATCTGTGTGTGCAGTAATCTGGGGAAGGTATTCTGTAGTATAATCAATGCCCACATAATAGCCTTCCTTACCAAACACAGTGTCTTGAGTAAGAGTCAAATTGGCTTCCTACCAAATCACCGCACCTCTGATCATATTTACACCCTACACACTCTAATTGACAAACATGTACACCAAAAAAGTAAAGGCAAAATCTTTGCCTGTTTCATTGACTTAAAAAAAGCATTTGATTCCATTTGGCATGGGGGTTTATATTATAGAATTCTTCAAAGTGGTGTAGGGGGTAAAGTCTATGATATAATAAAATCAATGTACACAGAAAACAAGTGCGCAGTTAAAATTGGCAGCAAAAGGACAGAATTCTTCACTTAGGGGCGTGGGGTGAGACAGGGCTGCAGTCTGAGTCCAACACTGTTCAATATTTACATCAATGAGTTAGCAATGATGCTGGAACGGTCTGCAGCCCCTGGCCTCACTCTGCATGACACAGAAGTCACATTACTGTTCTATGCAGATGATCTGGTCCTGCTGTCGCCCACAGAGCAGAGGCTGCAGCAGAGCCTGTCACTGCTGGAGCAGTACTTTCAGTCCTGGGCCTTGGCAGTAAACCTTAAAAAGACCAGACACTTGACAACCAGATGCAAGGAAACGCCGTAGCATGTGTTTATTATTTACACACTGAAAAAGAAAATAAAGAAAACAAAACCTAACCCAGTCTCGGGTCCTAACTAAACAGAACGTTCTCTAACTAATGACGGGGCAGGCTAAGCCTGTTACCTCGTCTCCAAAACCCAAATCGTAATCCAAGTACCTTTTCCAAAATGTCGTTAACCAGTTTTCACAATACTAATACTCTTTTCCTTGTTTTACTCTCCCACTCTCCAACGCAGCTCCTACCATCACCCTCGTTCAAACACTCACAAAACAGACATTTTAAATGGTAACCAGTTATATCATTAAATAATTGACATGTCATTAAATTGAATAATTATTTTGAACTGGAGCCAGCCTTGACTCCAGTAGCTTCCACCTGGTCCTAGTGTCCCCCAGGTATTGTCTCTGTACAATAATAAATATTTATTTTAAACCACACTTTTTCTTCATTTGTACTTTCCCTTATTTAACACACAGTTGTTATTTACAAAGTGTATTCTTTAACCCATTCATTTTTGATCCCAAACACTTTATATTAATTTTCTATGTTTACCAACCAGTTGGTTTACGTTGTCTTTCACCTTTTTTGTTCGTTTCCTTTAACCAATCCCTCACAATGGCTAAAATTAATTGACAGCGTCATCCAGCCCATTGCGCTGTATGGTAGTGATGTATGGGGTCCACTCAGTCAACAGGATTACACTAAATGGGACAAACACCCAATCAAAACCCTGCATGCTGAACTCTACAAAAACATACTACAGGTGCAAAGAAAAACACCAAATCACGCATGCAGGGCAGAATTAGGCCGCTACCCGACACTTATAAATATTAAGAAAAGAGCACTCAAATTTTGGATGCATCTAAAGAAAAGTGAGTCAGACTCACTCCAATATAAGGCCCTCCAAACCCAAGAGCTCAGCCCTAAGTCTGCTGGCCTTGAAGCTCACTGCACTGACCCCCACTAATGCTAACACAAACCAGCTTCAGGTCAACACTGCTTACCAGCCCTCAATCAAAGTATACCAAATTATAAAACAAACCAAAAACTCCTATCTGAAACATTGGGACATAGAAACAAAATCCCAAAATAAACTTGATTGTTATCGGGCCCTAAAAAGAAACTATACCCTCGCAGAGTATCTCTCCACTGTCAGAGATACACAAAAATAGGAGGAGTGGCAAACACTGTTGAAGCAGCAAAAGTCATTCAAAATGATCTAGACAGCATTCTGAATTGGGCAGACACATGGCAAATGAAATTTAATAGAGAAAAGTGTAAAGTATTGCATGTGGGCAATAAAAATGTGCATTATAAATATCATATGGGAGATAGTGAAATTGATGAAGGGAACTATGAAAAAGACCTAGGAGTTTATGTTGACTCAGAAATGTCTTCATCTAGACAATGCGGGGAAGCTATAAAAAAAGGCTAACAAGATGCTCGGATATATTGTGAGAAGTGTTGAATTTAAATCAAGGGAAGTAATGTTAAAACTCTACAATGCATTAGTAAGACCTCACCTAGAATATTGTGTTCAGTTCTGGTCACCTCGTTACAAAAAGGATATTGCTGCTCTAGAAAGAGTGCAAAGAAGAGCAACCAGAATTATCCCGGGTTTAAAAGGCATGTCGTATGCAGACAGGCTAAAAGAATTGAATCTATTCAGTCTTGAACAAAGAAGACTACGGTGCGATCTGATTCAAACATTCAAAATCCTAAACGGTATAGACAATGTCAACCCAGAGGACTTCTTTGACCTGAAAAAAGAAACAAGGACCAGGGGTCACAAATGGAGATTAGATAAAGGGGCATTCAGAACAGAAAATAGGAGGCACTTTTTACACAGAGAATTGTGAGGGTCTGGAACCAACTCCCCAGTAATGTTGTTGAAGCTGACACCCTGGGATCCTTCAAGAAGCTGCTTGATGAGATTCTGGGATCAATAAGCTACTAACAACCAAACGAGCAAGATGGGCTGAATTGCCTCCTCTCGTTTGTAAACTTTCTTATATTCTTATGTTCTTATGTTCTTACAACGCAGAGACAGATCCTGACCAAGTACAGGCTCAGTGACCACAACCTGGCCATAGAAAAAGGCCGACACAGGCAGACCTGGCTGTCCAGAGAGAACAGGCTCTGTGGTTACTGTGAGACAGGAGAGGTCGAGACAGAGATGCACTTTCTTCTACACTGCAAGAAATACAACCAAACAAGGGAAGTATTCTTTAATAAAATAGTAAATGCCCATCCACATTTTCCAAACATGGCAGACCCAGAAAAACTGGCTGTACTCCTAGGGGAGGGACATATAGTCCCACTGGCTACCCTATACGTAGCTACCTGCCATAACCAAAGGGGCACGCAGTGACACTCTGCATAAGGAGCACAACTTGGGAGGAGAGGAAATGTATTACTTGTAGCCACTGTATTATTTATTTTGTGTATATATATATATATATATATATATATATATATATATATATATATATATATATATATATATATATATATAATTTATTTTAATTATTTTCTTTGATTATTATTTATTTATTTATTTTATCATTAACTGTACTATTTTCCCATCAATTGTATTCCTTTTTTTTTACTGTACTTTATAAATCAGTTTTCAGTTTGTTTATATATATATATATATACATGTATGTATTGTATAATTGCTTTGGCAACACCTGTTATTGTAAGTCATGCCAATAAAGCACCATTGAATTGAATTGAATTGAATTGAGAGAGAGAGAGAGAGAGAGAGAGAGAGAGAGAGAGAGAGAGAGAGAGCCTGTCTGACTGACACCGACACCGATACACACACCACATCATCCCACACACACACTGATCCAAACACACACCCCACTCCCCCAGCACACCCCGACAGTGAGACACTCCCCCCCACCACACACACTACCCCCCACTCCCCCACCACACACACTGCCCCTCCCTCCCACATCACACACACTGCCCCAGAGACACAGACTCCCTCGAGTAGACAGGCTTCTAAAATATACAGCTCCAAGGTAGCCATTCTTATCGACTCCAACGGGAAGTACCTGAACCAGCGAAGACTCTTCCCCAGCAGCCGGGTAGCAAAATTCTGGTGCCCAACTACAGAAAGGGCGCTCCAGCTGCTGTGCCAGTCGACCCTGAGAGACCCCGAGCACATTATCATCCACACTGGCACCAACGACCTGGGCTCTCAGGGGGAAGATGTGGCCGAGTCGATAAGGAGAGTAGCGGAGAAGACCACAAAGGAGTTCCCTGGTGCGAAGATAGTGATCTCCACCCTGCTGCCCAGAGAGGACGTCCCCCAGCACACTATTCAGAGGATCAACAGTGACATCTCCAGAGGCTGTGCCCTTCTGCCTAATGTCCACTTGGCACACCACCCCACCCTGAGCACGCTGCACCTGTACGACCATGTACACCTCGACCAGGAAGGCGTTAGGATCTTCGCCAAAAACCTAAAGGACACTGCCATGGGCCGAGACCCCGCCAGCCACCCCCGAAACAGGAGCACACCGGACCACCACCAAGGACAGCGCAGCCCTGTGCTTACGAGGAGACCCCCCCAAGAACACCAGCCTCCGCAGCCTGGACACCGGCAGCACACACTACAACAGACCAGAAGAGCCCAGCCCAGCAGAGCCCAGCCCAGAGGGACCCAGCCCAGCAGAGCCCAGCCCAGAGGGACCCAGCCCAACAGAGCCCAGCCCAGAGGGATCCAGCCCAACAGAGCCCAGCCCAGAGGGATCCAGGAACAGCAGCAGCTCCAGCACAGCAGTCAGACAGAGCAGCAGCAACACAGCTATGCAGCAGCTGCTTCCAAACCAGGGACCCTAGCCAGCTCTGAGATGGGGGAGATACGGCAGCTCCTGAACTTAATTTTCAAAATCATGAGCTAAGTACACCCCACTCTAAATGTATTAGAAAAGAAATGTACAACTAATAATAAGAATTAGAATAAGAAAATAATACAAATAATAAGAAAATACTTAATAGTGTAAAACATGTTACTGATTTGTGTTCAATGTTTCTGACATTATATTTTATTCTAGATAATAATTATAAATAGCTTAAATTATAAATATGAGATCGCTTACAATTAGCTCCTGGAATATTCAGGGTTTGTGTTCGTCAGTGTTTGGGCTGAAGAGCACAGACCCTGAATTCATCAGAAATATAAATAACATAGATATAATTATTCTTCACGAGACGTGGTGCCGTGCTGATGTGTCCACTCACTGTCCCTCAGGCTACAGGGAGATTATAGTGCCCTCCTGAAACACTCACACGTAAAGCGTGGCAGAGACTCAGGGGATCATTGTGTGGTACAGAGAGGAGCTCACCGACTCTATTAGACCAATAAGAACAGGAGAGACCCACCTGTGGCTAAAAATGAGTAATAGCATTGTCACCTGCCAAACAGATATCTACCTGTGTGCAGCCTACATCCCCCCATCGGACTCCCCTTATTACAAGGAAGACACCTTCCATGATCTCCAGACAGAGATCTGCCACTTCCAGGCCCAGGGAAGTGTGCTGCTCTGCGGTGACTTTAATGCCAGAACAGGCACTCTGCCTGACTTCATGAACTCACAGGGCAACAGCCACATATTCGGACAATCCCCTCTGTACCACACGCACATGACTACAAACAGGAATAGCCATGACAGTGTGGTAAATAAAAATGGAGACAATTATTGAATCTCTGTCAAGGCCTAGGCCTCTATATCATGAATGGCAGGATCAGAGGGGACTCTTTAGGTAGGTTTACATACAGCTCAGCTCTTGGTAACAGTGTGGTGGACTATGCCATCACTGACCTGGACCCCTCCTCTATTAATGCATTCACTGTCAGACCACAAACCCCCTGTCAGATCACAGCCAAATCACTGTGTTCATAAAAGAACAGAGCAGATCAACAACACACAGACACAGCCCTGTAAGCTGTACAATCTAAACCATTCCTACAGATGGGCTCCAAACAGCACAGAAATATACAAAGAAGCAATTGGCACCAATGAAATAGAAACCCTAATACACACATTTCAAAACACACAGTATCAACACACAAAAACAGGAGTAACTCTGGCTGTAAAAGATTTGAATAACATATTTAGAAAAGCAGCAGAAAAATCTAAATTAAAAATAGTAAATTGGAAAAACAACCAAAAGAATAAATTCAAAGAAAAGTGTTTTGATGAAGAATGTAAAACTAGAAGGGAAAAACTAAGACAGCTATCCAATCAAAAACATAAAGATCCAGACAGCCCAGATTTACGCCTCAGATACTGTGAGGCACTGAATCAATACAAACACACTCTAAGAAATAAAAAACAAGACCATATTAATAAACAACTCAGCGAAATTGAGGAGTCAATAAACCAAAATCATTTTTGGGAAACCTGGAACAACCTAAATTCAACAAAAAAAGAAGAATTGGCCATCCAAAATGGAAACATTTGGAAAAAACATTTTGAAAACCTTTACAAAGAAATACAAAACAAAGAACAAAAAACTCAAAATGCCATTTGTGAAAACTAAAAATTTAGAATCCTGTATTAAGGACAATCAGAACCCCTAGACACCCCAATCACGGTGGAGGAGCTGAATGATAAACTCAAGGCCCTCAAATCAAAAAAAGCAAGTGGACCTGACAGCATCAACGCTGAGATGCTCAAACACAGCAGCCCCAAGCTGCAGGAGGCCCTGCTCAAACTCCTCAATCTTGTACTGAGAGCTGGGTATTTCCCTGAGACCTGGAACCAAGGGCTTATAACACCCATATATAAAAGTGGAGACAAATTCGACCCCAATAACTACTGGGGCATCTGTGTGAGCAGTAATCTGGGGAAGGTGTTCTGCAGTATCATTAACGCCCGGATACTGGCCTTCCTTACCGAACACAGTGTCCTGAGTAAGAGTCAGATTGGATTTCTACCAAAACACCGCACTTCTGATCATGTTTACACCCTACACACCCTAATCAATAAACACGTCCATCAAACTAATAAAGGAAAAATATTCGCCTGCTTTAAGACTTTAAAAAGGCATTTGATTCAATTTGGCATAAAGGACTATTTCTTAAACTTCTTCAAAGTGGTGTAGGGGGTAAAGTCTATGACATCATAAAATCGATGTACTCAGAAAATAAGTGTGGTGTGAAAATTGGCAACAAAAGAACAGAATTCTTCACACAAGGGCGTGGGGTGAGACAGGGCTGCAGTCTGAGCCCAACACTGTTCAACATCTATATCAATGAGCTGGCCACAGTGTTGGAGCAGTCTGCAGCCCCTGGCCTCACTCTACATGACACTGAAGTCAAGTTCCTGCTCTATGCAGATGACCTGGTCCTGCTGTCACCCACAGAGCAGGGGCTGCAGCAGAGCCTGGCACTGCTAGAGCAGTACTGTCAGACCTGGGCCCTGACAGTAAACATGAACAAGACCAGAGTCATGATATTCCAGAAGAAAGCCAGATCTCAGGGAAATAAGTACCACTTCACTCTAGGCAACACCACCCTAGAGCACACCAGCAGCTACACATACCTGGGTCTGACCATCAGTGCATCAGGGAGCTTTAACCTGGCAGTGAATGCACTAAAGGAGAAAGCACGCAGGACTTTTTATGCCATAAAGAGGAGGCTCTACAATATAAATCCCCCTGTCAAAATTTGGCTTAAAATTTTTGAAAGTGTAATTCAGCCAATTGCTCTCTATGGCAGTGAAGTGTGGGGTCCAATCACCAACCAGGACTACACAAAATGGGACAAACACCCCACAGAAACCCTGCATGCAGAGTTCTGCAAAAACATCATGAAATTACAACGAAAAACACCAAACAATGCATGCAGGGCTGAATTAGGCCTTTATCCATTGATTATTAATATCCAAAAAAGAGCATTAAAATACTGGATTCATCTAAAAACTAGTGACCCAAACTCACTCCATCATAAAGCCCTGCAATACCAAGAGCTCAGCCCAGAAAAGAGTCCCCTCGGCCAGCTGGTCCTGAAGCTCACTGAGCTGAGCAACACTGACATCAGTCAGCTTCAGGACAGCACTGCAAAAACAATTCCAATTAGTGTAAACCAAATTATAAAACACCTGAAACACTCCTATCTGGACCATTGGGATACAAACACTAAAACACAAAACAAACTAGAGTGCTATCGGACCCTAAATAGAAATTACACCCTGGCAGATTACCTGGTAACTGTCAGAAACACAAAGCAGAGGCAGATCCTGACCAAATACCGGCTCAGTGACCACAACCTGGCCATTGAAAAAGGCCGACAGAGGCAAACCTGGCTGGCCAGGGAGAACAGGCACTGTGGTCACTGTGAGACAGGAGAGGTCGAGACAGAGATTCACTTCCTGACACACTGTGAAAAAATATAAAACATAAGGGACATTTTCTTCCCCAAATTCTGTGATTTAGTCCCAGAATTCCCAAAATGTGTGATACCCAGAAGCTGTCAATCCTGCTGGGGGAAGACAAACACACAGCCAGACTGGCTGGTCAATACGTGGAGACCTGTCATAGCCTGAGGGACAGACCATGAACAAGTCACACTAGAGAGGGAAAAGAGAGAGAGGGAGGGAGGGATTCTGTTTAATATAGAGAGGGGAGGAGGGGTATTCTGTTTAATTGAGGAGGGGGGATTCAGTTTAATAGAGGGAGGGAGGGGGATTCTGTTTAATAGAGGGAGGGAGGGGGGGACTGTTTAATAGAGGGAGGGAGGGAGGATTCTGTTTAATATAGAGGGGAAGGGGGGGTACTGTTTGATATAGAGGGAAGGAGGGATTCTGTTTACTGTATTAATATAGAGGAGGAGGATACTGTTAGTATTAAAAAAAAAAAAAATTTTTCTGTATATTTGAGTCGGTTATGCCATGTATGTGCTTTGGCAACACAATTATTTTTATTGTCATGCCAATAAAGCCAATTTGAATTTGAATTTGAATTTGAGAGAGAGAGAGAGAGAGAGAGAGAGAGAGAGAGAGAGAGAGAGAGAGAGAGAGAGAGAGAGAGAGAGAGAGAGCTGCACAGCAGATATCAGTAACATTAGCTCAGAGCACAGTCACACAGCTTTGGAAATGACACCCTATGACAGCCATATTGGCTCTGAATGCTCTATAGATCTCAATAGGATTCTCAATACATGTTTGAGCCACAATGGCACCAGTTTCTTATCTAGGAAAAGGAGAAAGGGAAAACATTTTTTAAATAAGGGGGATGGAAAGAACGAGGGAAAGAAAGAAAAAAGAGACAAAGATAACTGTCTGGTTGTTTTGTTTCTTTTTCTTTTCACCTGCTCTCTGTCGCTTGCTCTCCCTCTCCCTCTCTCCTCCTCCCCCTCTCCCCTCCTCCTCCTTCTCATTTTCTTCAAGAGAGGGAGAGAGGAGAGAGAAGGCACCCTGCATATCCTTAATATTTAAAATAATTAACAGAAAAATTGAAAAATAAAGCGGAAGGACGCGCGAGAGAGAAAGTGATATTCGTATCATACTCAAGTATCAGAGACATATTTAAAAGAGCAGAGAGAGGGAGATAATATGCTCACCCATTCACAAGCAGATTGAGGGAGGCAGAGAGAGAGAGGGAGGCAGAGAGAGAGAGGGAGGGAGGCAGAGAGAGAGAGGGAGAGAGAGAGAAGGAGGGATAGTAAATACCTTATATGTATTCTCAAGAAAGAGCAATAGGAAAATAAAAACAAAGACGAGAGAGAGAGAGAGAGAGAGAGAGAGAGAGAGAGAGAGAGAGAGAGAGAGAGAAAGAGAGAGAGAGAGAGAGAGAGTGACGAGTGGGAGGGAGAAAGAGAGGGTTAGATGAGGGCTGTTTATATATTTTGCTGATGGGAGAGACAGATAGATAGATAGATAGATAGATAGATAGATAGATAGATAGATAGATAGATAGACTGCCGGATAAGCAAACAGACAGACAGACACACAGACATGCACACATAGAGCGACAGACACTAAAATCAACAGAGGGAGGGAGAGAAAGCTGGCTATTTCCATCAATGACAGAGACACAGACAGACAGACAGGCAGACAGACAAGGGCTGTTTTTATTACCGACTGAGGCTCAGACAGACTGACAGACAGACAGACAGAAAATAGGCATACTAAAACCAAAACACAGACAGCCAAGACCAAGAGAGAGAGAGAGACAGATAGAGATAGAGAGAAGGGGTGTGTGTGTGTGTGTGTGTGTGTGTGTGTGTGTGTGTGTGCACTTGGCCCATTTTCCGCGTTTCCTCAAAGCCCCTGTCCCCTCCCTTCTACTACCCTCTCAACCCCCACCCCCTCCTCATCCCTCACTGGAGCACAGGAGAAGACAAGAAGAGAAGAATGTCAGGCCTGGGTTTAGGAATATTATCACTGACCAATCGGATATTACCTGGCTGCTAAGAAAGGACAGGACCAGACTCACCTCAACACAACCATGGGCTGCATAGGATCCCGGACTATCTGTGAGTACAGGGGGCTGGAGACTGAGAAATCTGCGTGTGTGTGTGTGTGTGTCACTGGATCTGTGAAACTGTGTCTGTGCCACATCTGTGCATATATGTGTCTACTGATTTTTATCTATCTATCTATCTATCTATCTATCTATCTATCTATCTATTTCTATCTGTATGTTTATGTATACAGAATACCTATTTATCAATCTGTGTGTCTATCTAGCTATCTGTGTGTCTATATATGAATCTGAGTGTTGTGTTTATGTATCTCAATGTGTCTCTCTCCATCCATCTACTTCTGTCTGTGAATCTGACTACAGTATACATAGCAGCTATTTATCTGTTTGTCTATCTATCTGTCAGTGTGTCTATATATTAATCTGTTTTGTGTTTTTGTATCTGTGAGGGTTTGTGTCTCTGTATAAATCTCACACCTACCTTGTCTGTCCATCTCTTTGGCTGTTTGTCTAGCTGTGCGTGTCTGTGTCTAAATGTGTGTTTGACCAGCTGACCACACTACAAGCCTCCCTTGTTGTCCATCTGCGTAGCTATATTGTATCTGTCTGACCACAGTATCTATCTGGTTTGACCATCTACATGTGTTTTTATGCCTGTTTATAAATGAATCTATCTATCTATCTATCTATCTATCTATCTATCTATCTAAGCATATTTTTTATCTGCAACGTTTTCTGTCTAATGTTTTGATTTACTGGGGGATGCAGAGAAAAGAGAGAGTGAGGAGATGGGAGAGGGAGAGATAGAGCACGAAAGAGAGACGAGGACAGATAATTTAGTAAACAAGACAGAGAGAGAGAGAGAGAGAGAGAGAGAGAGAGAGAGAGAGAGAGAGAGAGAGAGAGAACTGAAGGAACAGGAAATTTAATAGGGATCATCAGGAAGGCTTTTGAAATCTCGTACGGAATGGAATGGAAGGGAAAGTCGTAATTGGAAAAGCGTTGAGCAGCACTGAATACTGTGTCTGGTGGAAATGAAGTGGTGTTTATGTTTGTTATTTGTGTGGCATGATTTTGTGGCACTTCTTTAGAGCAGAACATTGATACGACAGGTTCTGATGAGGAATAGAGAAGGCAGGTTGAGGAACTCCTGGCTGTTTTTTTTATATATTCTACTGTCTGTATGGGGGGACTGTGATGGTCATGTTCCCAATATTTTGGAACTGACTGTTGTAATTTGCTTTGCTACACTTTTAAAAGCTTAATATAAAAATGGTTATTATGTTATGAACTATATAATCTTTTGAACTAACATAAGTTGGCATGGTCCTACCTGACTTCCCTCTTTGGCATAACAAGTTGAACACCTGTTGGAATTCATTTAATCCAACAGCAGATTTCTTAGAGCAGTCACAATGCTTTGCATTTTTATTTTAAACCATGATATTACACTAGGTTAAAGACATCTCTGTTTGCACAAGACATGCTTCCAGATACTGTTGCAGCTATCTGAAAGCATGGCTTGCAAACTGAGATTACAACATTTATTTTTCAGGGGTTCCCAAATATTAATAAATCCCTTGCTGTATTTGGCTGGAGTTCTTCATTGGACTACCTGTTAATTATACAACAGGTTCCACCACTTTCAGTTTATGGGTTGATTCTGACCAGCTGTGATTGAGTCGTGCAGAGATATTTAGTCAACAATAGAAAAGCATTGTGGGTTCCCGAGGTCTCCCCTGGTAAAGGAATGTTTGTGTGGTGTGCAGGGTGAGTCATACAGTCAGGAGAGCGCAGGTTTGCGTCCTGGCTGTGCAAAGTCACCGGTCTTCATTGGGGATTCTGGAGGGAGCGTCACATTGGCTCTGGCACTCCCACAGGTTAGAGAGGCAAAACCAGCCAGGTGCCCTGTGAGCTCAGAGCGGACACCTGCAGGACTGGCCTTTGTCCTCCAGATTTTGGAAGCCCGCTGACATCCGCTTTCGAGTTGGGTCTAGAAGAAGAAGCCGGCTCAGTTGTGGTAATCGGCGGACACCCACTGAATCTTCAGTTCTCCTGAGCAGCTGTGTGGGGAATTGCTGCGGTGAGGGGAAAATAATTCGACATACTAAATTTGAGAGAAATCTGGGGTAAAATAATTGGGCAAAATAAGTAAGTCAAAAATAAACAGATTACACTGAAAGGTGACTGATTTATCACAATATTTTGCCAGCCCTGAACAATAAAACTTTAAAAGAAGCAAGCCTAGTGTAGCAGGGCGATTGCCCTGCACGTGTGTTTAGTGTTGGTATAATTTGTATGGGGAAATGGGTTTATTGTGTGTCGTTGTGGAGTTGATTTGTTTAATTACATTTATTGTTTCCAGACGGGCGCTCGATTGAGACTTGCTGCCTGCTAGGTTTGGTTGAGGGGAAGGGCAGCAAGTGATTGGCTGTGCTGGATCTCAATCAGCAGGTGGGCGGGTCTTGACCGAGTGTCCGTCAGTTTAAAAGCATCCGTGGGGGATGGTTCGGGGTGACTGTAACGCCATGCCAGAGGGGAGCGGCGTATACTCGGGAGGAGAGGGCCCGTTCTGCAGGAACGACCACTACGCCACCCTGAGACTGCAAACAGTGCTTGTGAAGGCAATGCCCAACCAAGGCCGTATGAAGCAGCACGAGTCGTTGTATGAATACCGGCTCATCAGTAGGTTAGTTAGCGGATAGTGATCCCATGTGATGTATAGCGAGGGTTCCGTAGTGTAGCCGGTTCCTGGAGCGGGACGCCTGGTTTATAAGGCTAGCGCTCGCCTTCTGGGGCACCTTTTATTTGTAGTTTTTGTACTGTGTTTTATTTTGCCTTTTGTACAGCTTGCTGTGTGTGTCCTCTGTGCGTTACCATGGCTGGTAACGTCACATGACCACCTTTACTTTCTTTTCTGTTATTCTGTTGTTTCTGTATTAATAAATCCTGCGCGCCTGTGCTGGCGTTTCAACTCCACCCCCAGTTGTCACTCTGTTGCTTAAACAGCGGCTATCCACGCACGTGACGTAAGACACTGTCGCATAGCCTTATAAACAAGTATGTACCAGTGTTTCAATCTTTGTGAAGATAAAGAAGTCAGACCAGCCAGTCTATATAAATCCCAATGATGACCAGAGTAACCCAGCTTAGTTATAAGTGATGCCAACTCCACAAAGCAGGAAGTCGCCAGAGAAACCTCACAAAGTCGCTAGATGTCACTATTTACACATTCTAAAGTCGCCAAAAATGTCGCCAAACAATTTATCACTCCTCTCGGAATCGCTTAACCTTTAAGAGTAAATATAAAGAATATTAAATGTATTAAATGATGGTTGATCATTTTTAAACATTTTGTATTTGTCTGGATTATCTACCTATACAGAGTCAGTTTAATGTAATTGATTAACATTAACTTTATTTTAACATTACGCAGCACTTATCACGGATTTAGTACGTTATGTGTGTTTATATAATTGATGTCGTTCTCTTCCGTTAACAAGGGGCAGCTGTAGTTTTAGTAGTTATTTACATTATGATTAGCTTCTTTGGTTCACAGCCGCAACCAGTCTCCGCAGCAACTTACACCTGGAAGTTGGTTACTTATTCCCGGTTCCTTATTCGCGATGTAGTTGACAAAGTAGTGTGTCCTTTTTTCTGTGTGTTTTAACTCATTTACACATATTGCTCAATTAATATATTGCTACTATTTAAAAAATAATTGCTCCTTCTTAAAAAAAAACCAAAAAGAATATTAATAACAAATCTGTATCAGCAGCATAGCGGTACCCTACCCTACCCCATTTACCCCCTTAGATGCCTTGCTCACTAAATATTGAAGTATCCCTAGATAGGTTATCACCCCCTCTTTGCAAAACCACTAAATAATTGATTGAACAAGCCGTACCACACGAAGAACAGTACCCCAAAATGCAGCCCATTATAACCAATACAGAACGCATGGGGGCACGTTTTTGGATGCCCCATTTACCCCCCTTAGGCACCTTGCTCACTAAATATTGAGGTATCTCTAGATAGGCTATCGACTCCTCTTTGCAAAAACACTAACGATTTTAGTGAGCAAGCCGTGCCCCACGAGCAGCAGCACCCCAAAATGTCGCCCTTTATAACCAATACAGAATGCATGGGGGCACGTCTTTGATGCCCAATTTACCCCCCTTAGACACCTTACTCACTAAATATTTTGGTGCCTTATGATAGGCTATTGTCTTCTCTTTGTAAAAAACACTGAAGATTTTAGTGAACAAGTCGTAGCCAAATGCATAGCAACCCCTTTGCTTTTACTTGTTGATAAACCGGGTCCAAAGTATGATGCTAAAGTTGGCTTCTTATTCGGCCAGCTTCTTATTCACATTCCAGCTTTTTAATCGCATCCTGCAAATGTAACTCAAATTGAATAAGTAACTGGGGTATTTCAGGGGTTAAATCGTTTTGGGCCACTTATTTCAAAGCTGATTCTCACACAGGGGGAACCCCTCTATGTCACCCATATGTATTTATACCGGCCCAAAACGGGTTTTGATACAAAAACAGCATAAATCATACAATAATCCAGGACGTTATCATAAGAATGACTGCATTTAACATCAGATGTATAAACATGACTCTGACGTGGCATGGGAGTAGAAGAGAACTTGTTAAATTGCGTTAGTTTGCCGGTGGTCGTTTGGTTTGTTAGGTTATTGATGAACTCTTGATAATGTCACTCCACTTACTGTCACAATGTGTTCAGTCCCTTTGAAGTGAGATTACTGGATTCATTGACAGACGAAACACGGTCTTTATTTCATACCTTCAAAATAAGAAGACAGCAAACCACAACCCCCAGCTTGATTCTCGATGTATTTATTTATCTTTTCAAGATTAAAAGGTGAAAAAAGCAAGTGAATTTACATTTTTTTAAAGGAAAAAACGATTGGACAGAATATACAGCAATCTGCTTCCAGGATTTCCTTATAGTAACATTGACAGCTATGGCCAAATGTTTTGCATCACGCTATAGAATTAACTAATTTTGCTTCATAAAGTTGAATGAAACCTGCTGAATAATGTTACATTAACATATTGAATTACACACCACTTTGTAGTTTTCATATATTTAATGAAAAACTGACATACATCACAAAATGTGACATTTCAAAATTGTGATAGGTTTGTTTTCTTCTTAACAAAATAATGTCAGTCTTCTTCAGGTAATCTTCAATCAAAAGAGTTTAAATCAGGAACAAAGCAAACCAAAAGACAGAACAGAACGTAATCACATGCAGAAGCAGCAGGTAAACCTAAAGGTCTTGCCAGGTAGTATTCAAGCCACAAAATACAAGTTACAGACATTAATATACATACCACAGGGAGTGGAAATCTACTTTCACCAATGAACAGAGTTGTCCCCCCCCTTCACTGGAGGCACACCAGCAGGCGCTTGGAGACGCGGCACCAGAGGCACAGCGCGCCACTCCTAGCAGACATTTGTGGATTAGAACCAGTTTTATTTGGGTTGATTGTGGTTCGTACCTATGATTAAAATCAGCATTTTAAGTAGAAACAAACTCATGCATAAACAAGGCTAATCCTCCCGATGTCACAACTGCTCTTTAAGCATTAGATTTTAAAACAAAATCTTAGATTAAATACAGGGAAATCATACAATGTTCAGAGACAAACAGAGGTTCATACAATTTTAGAGCAGCAGAGTGACAGGCCTGTCTTAGGTTGTCAGATCTTTAAATATCCAATCTTACCCATCGTGGGATCGTCCCTCACCTACATTCTGCTCAGTTTATCAAAAGTAATCTCCTCTTTAGATAGCTGATATCCTTACCCTTCTTAATCTGACACTTTTGGTAACTGAACATAAAGAGAGTGACCATCAGTGTGAGAACTGTCAGACATACTCCTTCCCCGACTACCTAATTCAGATGGGTGTTGACATTACCTATCTTCATGTCAGATCCATCCAGGTAGTTTTGTACTTCATGAATAATTAAGTAACAATTTATATTTTAAGTGTGATCCAAATTATTTCCTGATCATCCAGAAACATTGTGTTTTATTCTTGTGCAAAAAAGAAAATAATTAAACCTTATCTTTATATATATTTAATCTTATCAATAGTAACTTATTTATTTAACTATGTTAATACAAAACATATATCTAGGCTTGCTACTATTCAATTTTTATTTTTTTGCCAAATCGATGATTAATATCGACGTTTATTTTTGAAAGAATTTACAGGTTTTTTTTCTATCGTTATTTTTCAATTCAAGCAGATCATGGGTGAAATCGACCTTTATGCTTTAAAAAAACAGACTTTTTATGCCATTAGAAATGTCTCATTTAGAGAAACTCCTTTATCATATACAACATGCAATAAAACCATGGTTACTAACATTCTAATTGAAATAACGTTTGGTCACAGCAAAGCTATACCTTATAAAGCTAAAGTTCCTACACAAATTAAAAAAATTGTCTCAAATAAACCGTAGAAAACGCAGCATATAAAATGTATTACATGTACACAGACTTTTATAGCATACATTTACAAGTAAAAATAATATGCACAGAACAAAACATCAGATAGTTCAACAGAACTAATTTGCACTTATTATTCTGAGCTCTGCCCCTCTCCTGCTTCAGCACTCAGTCACTGGAGGCACGCAGGCAATAAAAATGTGCATTATAAATATCATATGGGAGATACTGAAATTGAAGAAGGAATCTATGAACAAGACCTAGGAGTTTATGTTGACTCAGAAATGTCTTCATCTAGACAATGTGGGGAAGCTATAAAAAAGGCCAGCAAGATGCTTGCATATATTGTGAAAAGCGTTGAATTTAAATCAAGGGAAGTAATGTTAAAACTTTACAATGCATTAGTAAGACCTCACCTAGAATATTGTGTTCCATTCTGGTCACCTCGTTACAAAAAGGATATTGCTGCTCTAGAAAGAGTGCAAAGAAGAGCGACCAGAATTATCCCGGGTTTAAAAGGCATGTCGTATGCAGACAGGCTAAAAGAATTGAATCTATTCAGTCTTGAACAAAGAAGACTACGCGGTGATCTGATTCAAGCATTCAAAATCCTAAAAGGTATAGACAATGTCGACCCAGGGGACTTTTTTGACCTGAAAAAAAGAAACAAGGACCAGGGGTCACAAATGGAGATTAGATAAAGGGGCATTCAGAACAGAAAATAGGAGGCACTTTTTTACACAGAGAATTGTGAGGGTCTGGAACCAACTCCCCAGTAATGTTGTTGAAGCTGACACCCTGGGATCCTTTAAGAAGCTGCTTGCTGAGATTGTAGGATCAATAAGCTACTAACAACCAAATGAGCAAGATGAGCCGAATGGCCTCCTCTCGTTTGTAAACTTTCTTATGTTCTTATGTTCTTATGAGGCAAGACAGACGGGCCCGCTTCGTCCTGCCGCGGAGACTTCTGCCGTCGATCAGGGTATTGTGCACAATACTCATTAAGTGTTTTCCTCTTGCGCCCCATTTTCAAATCAAACTAGTAACTGTCACCATATATACCTATAATAGCAAAAGCTTATTCACACCTTAACCGGCTAATTTCAAAGTAGGCGCTTTGAATAACAGGCGCTGTAGCTGGAAAATGAAAGTGCACAACAGTCTGTCTTGACGACTGACAGTCATTTCAATAAATGAGAGAGCATTCTAGCGCTGCTTCAGCCAATGGGATCTGTCAGAACAGGATGAAACGACTGACTGTGAAACTATACTAGCCTATTAAGGGACCACTGAGGAACAGAAACGGGACAGACAGCAAGTATAAAAACTACACCAGACTAGAGATGATTGCTAAATTATTATTTTTGGTAAGAAAAAAAAAACAGCGGGTGGTTTTACCGATATTCATCCTATATAAATGTATTTCAGTCAAAATCATATTTTTGGGGAATTCGATGTTTAACAAGCTTTACCGATTAAAATCAAAAAGTAGCAAGCCTACATATATCCCATGTTAATTACATTACCAGTTCTATTATGCAGATCAGAATCTTTTAAAAACTGGAACTATAACTGGAACTAGAAATGATCACTGTACATTGAACAGGTACTAAAATAGTGTGTGAATGCTTAACCATCTATCTGTAACACACTGGGAGGCAGCAGTTCCTTTTCTCCTTATACAGTTATACAAACCTCCATTATATCTTGTGATACTCTCTATACCGGGGTGCCCAGGACGTTGATCCCGGGATTCCGGTCTCTCGTGGTTACTGTTCAGTAATCACACAAGGTGGCGCTGCTTGACTCTTGACTGTATTAACTGGTGTTGTATGTATAGTAGCTAATGCTATCAGTTACAGCTTGCGAGTTGCGATTTTCTACTACGTTTACAGTGATTTTTTTTTTCCTATAAAGTTGCGGTGAAGACCTTAATACGAGTGCTGGACCAAGCAGCAAGAAAGCAAAAATGTATCACTTTCACAGTGAGTGGGAGGAAGATTATTTGTTCACCACTGTAAATTCAAAATGTGTGTGTCTGATCTGCCATTCAAGCGTAATTCAAAGTAAAATTAATGATAAGGAATAAATAAATAAATATATAAATAATAATGCCGGTAATTAGAGCTGCCAGGCAGTTATACCGCTTCCAAGCTTAGTACCAGTTGGAAATTTTGGCAAGCTGAGGCACTGCAGCACAAGTGTCAGCAACAGATCAGTTTTATGGAGCACTTTCAATTCAAAATACTGCATTAGTTCATTGTCTCACAATGCTTTATAACTTTAAACAGCATAGTAACCATGACCCAAATCTACACACTGTAATGAGTTATAAGCTAATTTTACATTTAATCTTAAGAGAGGTGTAGGTCACAGGCAAGGTCATTTTTGGATAGAGCACATATGGGTTCCTATATGTGTTCCATAGTAACCATTAACCTATCTGCACTGTAAGGAGTTATAAGCTAGTTTTACATTTGACCAAAGATTTTGAAAGGTTTTAAAACAAATGTGTCAGGTGGCCATATTGGTTTACGCACAAACGACCATGCGACCCTGGATTGCAGATGGTACCTTGTGAGGGATGGAGTTCTTTCAGTCAGGGCAGGGTGGCCACTGTCAGAGATGGGGGTGGGGAGAGAGGGGGGTAGGAGGGAGAGAGAAGGAGGATAGCAGGGTGTTGGGGACGAGGAGGGAGAGGGAGAGGGGAGAGGGATGGTAAGAGGGGAAAGAAAGTGAGCAGGATGGGGTGTGGTTCTTAGATATATGAAATGTAAATATATATGACATGTATCAACTCTGAATGCCCTGACCAAGTTTCATCACAATCGGATAAAAGGTTCTCTAGATAAATTTAAATGCAAGTGTGAAATACAGACAGAGAGACGACCAGACAGACAGACACTCCATATACACCCCAGAGTATGATGATACACTTAATAACTTTTGCTAGAAGGTCCCTAACAGGTTACATGACACTTGGATAAGAGGCTCTCTTGATATGAGTTTACAGTATTTTTGCAGTTTTGCCATGATTTTCCCATGGCTATACGATGCATTTACCATAGTTTACCCTGGCTTGCCATGTGTATTAATATGCTTTACCAGACCTCGCTATTCTTTACCATGCTTACCTGTGATTTACCATGCTCTCACTGTGCTTTATTACACATTGCTATGCTTTTACTATAAGGGGTGTAAAAGTGAGAGACAGACGCTTACACAGTTTCCCCAGAGGATAATTATTCCAAAGCGAACCTTAAAATGAACACAAAAAAATGAACTTTATCCCTGTTTCCAAATTAATTACAACGTATCTGTGAGGAGTTTTGGGACATTTCCAATTAAATTGAATGTCCAGAGGCCTTTGAGAAATTAATCTGTAAATTAATGGGCAATTTATAAACGGATAATTAAAATAGATTAATTATAATGCACAAACCACAGATGCTATTAAATTCCTACTGAATATATAATACATTATGTAATATACCCAACAACACAATGCTGACCAGACCAGTAGTTTAAAATTCTGGCTTTTTAGTTTATATAACATTGTCTGTGTCTGTCTTTTATTGTGGTGATAATAGTGTGGTCCGTTGGTTTTTTGCATTCATTTTGAATTTAAAAGCATTTCAAATACAATGTTACAGAATACTGCTGCATCCTTGTACCCTTGCTGTAGGTCACATGGTCTGATTCCTGCCGGACCATTGGACAGTTTCAACTACTACACAGGAAGTGATTAGGTAACAGGAAGTAGGAAGCCCAAGTGATCATTTTTTAAACCCTTTCCACCTTTCCAGACATTCGATTTGCAGGAGTCTTTTCAGAAGCAGGCACAGTGGTTGTAGAGGACATTGGTTCGTTATCACATTTTGAAATGAAAAAACATACATTGAAATTAGCACGTGTTCCTTTCAAAACTGCACATGTGACACCCGTTTAGTGAATGGAGGGGCACTTCAGCTCGTCACTGTGGTTGTGGGTCAGTTTTCTGTTTGTTTGTCTCTTTCAGCATCGGAAGCCGTGCAGGTGGGCAAGAAAGATGGAGAGCAGGTGGGCAGCTTCGTCACCATAGCAACACCGATTCAGTACAGTAGCATACATAGAACCTACAGTACATACAACTGGGTAGACTGATTTTGAAAGGAGAGTGAGTGTGTGTGTGCGTGTCTGTGTGTGTGTGTGTGTGTGTGTCTGTGCGCCTGTGTGTGTCAGTGTACTCTATAATCGTGCAATAACACTGGTTTCTGTGAAAATGCAGTTAATCCTTTGGTTTCACATATAAGCCCATGTGTTGTCTCTGAGTATAAGTCCCCCCTGGTTGAAGAACAGTGGAAATGCAAGGCGCTGGGGGCTAGATGCATATAAGCATGCTTTACTGTAAATCTTTTTTTAAACAGTAGAAGTAGAAGAAGTTTTTGTATATGTGACAGACTGGCTCGCAGTGGTGACGTCACGGACCAGGAAGTAGAAACCAAAACAATGGATGGGCGGTTGGAGCTGAGTGCAATGGCACTCAGCGTATTTATTAATAAACAAACAAAAGGTTTAAACAAAACAACAAAACACAAAACAAAAGGGCACGAGGGCCAAACGAATCAACAAACAAACAAGTAAGTGTCGTGCTGGAGAATCCAGCACGTTTTAGCAATTGTTTTTTTAAATGTGACTCGCTCTCTCCGCTCCCCGTACTCTCCTCTGTACACCCAACCTCGAGTGCAGAGAGCTGCAGGTTTATATACGCTGAGGGATTAACTAGTTGTTAATTATCTTATTATCCCTCGGCCAGAGTCTGCACGCGTTTGGTAAGGATGCATGACTGTCAGCTAGTTAACTAATCAGTAGCTGATCAGCCATGCATCCTCACGGGGTTTTTAAATATAATAATAAAAGACGCGGCGCTTTTACCCGCGCCGTAAACAAAAATACAAATAATAATAAATAGCGGCGGGACACTCCGCCACAGTATATAATACAGTTAACACGCACACAGGCGAGAACATTGTCCTCACGAGTCAATGTGAGGACAGAAGTGATGGGCCTCCTCATTTAGATATTGATTTTTCTTAAAATAAATCTGCTCTATTCAGAAAAAAGTACAGTGTGAATGCAGTGTTCTTACTAATGTAGTAAAGATAACATGAGTGTGTGTGCCTGCGTGTGTCTCTGTGTGTGTGACTGCGTGTGTATGTCTCTGTGTGTATGTGCCAGTATGTGAGTGTGTGTGTAATGTATGTCTGTGTTTGTGTGAGTGTGTGAGGGCATGTGTGTGTGTGGGCCCAGATGTACACCAGCCATGTTATTTTTTAAACGCACAACTTTGTCTTTTTCTTAATATTTAAAATCTTACCTGTTTAATATCCTTATATGTGTATTCTGTTTGACTCCCTATTGCTGTTTCGAATTAGATCATTATGAGTCTGGCTTACTAACTATTCCAGTATAAACTGCTTTCTTAAGCGTCATGGAGAACCATAATAGTGTTGCACAGGCTTCAGTGCACAATGCTTCTGCTGTGGGCTGCGGCAATGGCGCAACTCTGAAATGCTTCCCCACAATCAGACCCGAGGAGTCTTTTCTGAAGTCATTTTGCTGGAATAGTTAGCAAGCAATTGCAAATAATGATCTGAGCAGAAATCACAAAGAATGATAGAGAGCACACATAATAGGGCATTAGGCTGGTAAGAATATTAGGACAATGTGTAGATGGTATAAAGTACCCTTACAATGGGAAAACTAGCATTGTTTGTGGTATATATGTACCCTGTATCAGCATTGCTAATTCTGTAGACACAGATCTTAGCCCTAACACTAATACACAGCCAAATAAACAACCAGAACACACATGCATTCTTATAATGTCTGAACATCAACCAATTATTGGAAAAGACGCACTGCTTCAAATGAAATCAGAGACAGAGATGCCCATGTTTGTATTTGGTTTCATTTGCAAAGGACTGCATCAAAAATATGACACAAAGGAAACTAGTGCATCAATGAGGTCTGCAATAGACAACACCCATCCATTCTAGTTTTATTTCATTTTTGCTTTTATTTTATTTCTTTTGGTTGAATGTAGGAAGTTCAGAACTATGGCAAAAGTCAGAATCTTTCTTGGAGGTCACTGCAGAATCTCTTTGTCACAATATCATGTTTTCCATTTCTTCTCTCCCCTCCCTATCCTTCCTAACCATTTCTCTCTCTCATCTCATCCCTTCCCCCTCCCACTCTCTCTCTCTCTTTCCCTCTGACGTCAATGCAAAAATATCAAATGCCATCAATACTAAATCTATGAGGATCTCCTCTCCCTCCTTCTGTTACCTGTGCAACAATTTCAAATGCAATGCATGCTGATCAATTCTCTCTCTCCCGCCAACCCCTGCCCTTTTATCCCTCTCTCTCAGACACCACTGTAATAATATCAGCTTATCAGATGAATACTAACTCTCTCTCTCTCCCTCTCTCTATCATTCCCTCTCTCAGAATGCCCGTACAGAGCTCTCCTGGGACGGTATCAATGTAAGTTACAGTGCTATTGGCAGTGTCTCAGTGTGTCAGTGTCTGTGAGTATGAGTCTGCATCTCTGTGTGTCCTTCAACTGAGAGGTCACTGCACAACGAAAGGAAATCCCTCCATCTGCTCAAACCTACTCCAGCCAGTCAAATAATCCCATCAACCTGCAGTTTTAAAGTACCCTTATAAAAGTCTCCTGCTGTGAAAGCATGGTAAAGCATAGGGAAGCATTGTAAAGCACAGAGAGGTGTGGTAAAGCATATTGATAAACATGCCAAACCAGGGTAATCTATGACATGCATAGAATAATCATGGGTAAGCTTGTGGGAAAACTGCAAAAACACCATGCAAAAATATTAGGTAGCTAACAAATGAATTTCATAAATCTTACATGTTTTGCTCTTCAGTTGGCTACATTGGTCTAAAATTAGCAATTTTAAAAGTATTATAAAAATCAAGTATTTTAATTAAACAGCATTAATACAGCAGTACTTGGGCTAGACAAGCCACAGCATGTGTGGATATACCCGTATGCCAGTGTTTATTAAAAATACTAAATTGAAATTGAACTCAACGACAAACTTTTCGATGTGCAGTCTTTCTGTGTTGTCTTTGATTCAATTTATTTATGATCCAGGTGAGTTCTCATAAGAGGAAAGTACCTAGGGGCGGGACGAGTGTGTGGTTTCATCTCAGGGACTGCTGTGATTGGATAACATTTCTCATATTTTGGAATCTTTTTAAACTTCTGGGCTTGTCGTTTAAGCCCCTAGGTGGTGTGGAGATCAGATCAATGTCGTCTCAGAGTTGGTATATTAATTAAGTAGTCATTTTGCAGATGCTTTTATCCAAAGCAACTTACAGAGGCTAGGGGGTGAACTATGCATCGCAACTGCTGCTGCAGAGTTACTTACAATAGGACCTTGGTTTTACGTCTTATCCAAAGGACGAAGCACAAGGGGGTTAAGTGCCTTGCTCAGGGTCACGGGGGGGGGGGGGGGGGTGGGCATAAACGTACATCACTGGTATCACAGCAGTCCCTTGGCTGAAACCACACCCTTGTGCCTCCGCTAGGTCCTTTCCTCAGCTGTCTCACGGTCTGATTATCCTCACAGATCTCAATGGAGGACACAACCTCAATTCTCCCCAGGCTGAAACGGAACTCAAACACCTATGGGATCGGAGCACTGGCTAAATCATCACTATCAGGTACAGAGACTGAACCAGTTAAAACCAGTAACTAATAAATGATTTCTGGAACGCGTTCTAACCAGGGTTAGACTCCTACAGAGAATAGTGAGTGGACTCTATAGGTTTAACCAATGTTGAGCAGTGGTGCACATTTTCCTACCCACAAGGGGTTTTGTGACCCCAGGCCCCAGTGGGGTCCAGGGGCAAAGCTTCACTGACACATTTACAGTGCCAGTGAAGTCAATTTTACACCTAAAAAGATGAGAGTTATTATTTCTATAGATCTATAGTTATTATTTGGGGAGCCAGGTCCATGAAAAATCATGCTGTTGAATGGGAAAATCTTTATTTGCATTTAAATAATTATATTGTGGAGATTGGAACGAAGTTTTAGGCTACCAATAATCAGTATAATAATTAGAATTAATAGTGGAGCATATGCTGTCACTGTTGGGTAGATTTTGTATTGAAGGTTCCCAGCCCAGAATAAAGAGAAAGAGACTCTCCCTCTCTAAACTAGGAGGACTATCCTTACCTGTTCTTGAGAAATATTATTTGATTGCAAGGCTATCGGTGCAATACTGGATTTAAAAAAAATGTTCATGCGGGATGTACCCACCACATGAAACCATTTGGGAAAATAATCTGACTATCTCACATCTCCTGGTACCCCAAAAAATTGTTTAAACATTTTAAATAAATTGTATTTTGCATACACTAAATGTCTGGTATAACGTTTACATTTTTTTAGGATTAGACAATAATTTAAAACTGGAGAACAAAGATATTTTGTCCACAAAATAGAAAGTATGGCATCAACACACTGCAGGACATCTCAGGAAGGCACACTGTTATCCTTTGACAAGCACAGTCAAGCACAATACAATAGCAAAGGCACTCATTTCTTTCAAGTCCACACTAATAACATACATCAGGGGTTCCCAACTGGCGGACCGCGGTCCAGATTCGGACCCCAAAGACATTTTTTCCGGACCCCATATGCATCTGCCAATATTGTGACTTAAGGGCTGTTCACACCAGACTCAGCGCGCGTGCCGCCTGTTTGCTCGCCGCTCTGCAGTCACCACGGACCAGTGTTCACACCGAACGTGGCAGGGGAAAGACAGTGGGCGGTCTGTTGTTACGTCACGACTGCACATGCCGCGCTGCGTCCGTTGTGAACGGCCCTTTAAACCGCAATTATATACAACGCCGCTTGTGGAAGACTGCGTAGTTTAATCAGTGCAGCTAAAATCATATTGCACATTGAAAGATTTGGACAAAATGGATGCCAAAAAGAGAAAAGTCGACTTAGAAAACCGTGTTTTTAAAGACAACTGGACCTCTGATTTCTTGTTAATTCTTCCTGATCGACCGAACAGCAAGCCAGTGTGTCTATTATGTACCGAGACGGTGGCCCTAATCAAAAGTTCAAATTTAAAATGACATTACGACAGTAAACACAGCAAGTTGTTTGACAAAACCTACGCACCAGGTTCTGAACAATGGTTACAGAAGACATCTTCATTCCAGGCAAGTTATCAGCATAGCACAGCACTTATAAGCGATCTATGACAGATTAGGAAAGAGCCACTGAGGCTTCATTGCGAGTAGATTGGCTTCTATGTAAAAAATGGCTCCTTACTCCCAATCGGAAATGATAAAAGCGTGCATGGTCGAAAGTGCTTCAGTGTTGTTCCCAGAAAATAAAAATCCCGTGGACACTTTTAAAAGGATTCCGCTGTCAAACAATTCTACTACTCGCCGATGTGAAGTACTGGCTGATGATGTCTTTGGTGATCTAAAATCAAATATAGAAAAGGCTGAATGGATTTCGATTGCACTCGATGAATCTGGCGACATTGGTGACATTGCTCAGATCTCAGTGTTCGCTCGTTTTTTAAATGGTACGAAGTTTGAGGAGGAATTGCTCGGTCTCTTACCAATGGCAAATCGCACTCGCGGTGATGATCTGTTCAGCTCGGTTTCTTCTTACTTAGAATCACACGGCATTGATGTGAAGAAAATAATCTCATTTTGTACTGATGGCGCTCCTGCAATGGTTGGTAAAGAGAAGGGCTTTGAAAAAAAATGAAAGAAGTTAATCCAACACTTCTTGCCTACCACTGCATTATTCATCAGGCCATCCTCTGCTCTCACCTTAAGACGGGTCCACACCTGAGCGATCAGTTGCGCAACCCAATTGCTCCCGAAATCACGCAACTCAGTTGCGAGCAATTGCTGTATCCACATTTGAGCAATTACTTGTGCAACAAGGTTCCCGCGTCTACAAGTTTCATTTTTTTACGATAACTGAGTTGACAGGTTTTTGTTGTTGTTGTTGTTGTTGTTTTTACATGTTTATTCCATCTACAAGGTGAAGTAGTTTTTTTTGGTTTTGACAACCGAGTTGACACTTTTTGTTTGGTTTAGTTTTTCCTCCCATGTCTACAAGTTTAGAATCGTATTTATTCTATTTTATTTTTTTTTTACAACCGAGTTGACACAGGTCTTTATGTGTCAGTAATTAACAAGGAAGAGTTGGCTGTTATTATTTTTCAACTGTTATTATTTTTCAACTGTTATTTTAAATGCCATAGTCCCTAAAGAAAAAAACAAAGCCGCGTAAAAGCTGGAGGAAACCGTTTATTTATTTTTTCTTTATCGCTGACATTTTTTAAATTAGAGCTTCTTAATATGGAAGCCGTGCAGTCAGCATTATAAGAACCAATCAGTTGGCGAATTGCCACGTGATCGCTATGTCTACAGAAGTCGCTCAGGAGGTTGCCTGGAAAATAGAGCCCGGCTCTACTTCAAGCAACTGGTTGCGCAACTGCTTGCAACTGGTTGCAGGGACGTCCACATATAAGCGACTCAGTTGCAAGCAACTAAGTTGCGCAACTGATCGCTCAGGTGTGGACCCAACTTTAGTGAAGAATGTGGCAAAGTCATGTCCACAGTGTTTAAGTTGGTAAACTTCATTCGTATTAAATCCTCCCTGCAACACAGGCAATTCAAAGCATTTCTGCAAGAAGTTGACGCCGAACTCGACAATATACGGTGGCTCAGTAAGGGTGCAGTGTTGAAGAGATGTTTTGCTTTGAGGGATGCGATTTTGCAGTTCCTGTCTGATGATTCGTCTTCACGTGCAGAGGAATTTCTGAATTTTATGCGTGATGAACATCAGATGGAAGTTGTTGCTTTCCATGTAGATATATTTGAGCATTTGAACACACTGAATTTAGCACTTCAAGGCAAAGGGTCATATTTGATCTTTGGGAAAGTGTCAAAGCATTCAAGGAGAAGCTGGTCTTGTTTCAGGAAGACCTGCAGTTGGAAGAGTGCCTTCATTTTCCCACTTTGAAGGAGGTTTTGGCGCCATCTGCTGGAAAAAAACATGACGCGTCTATGGTTTTTGAGTAAGCTAGCCACCGAATTCAGTGAACGGTTTTACCAGTTCAGCACAACAGAAGACCTTTTCTTGTTTGCGAAAAACCCATTTCTTATAGAACCAAGAAGATCGTGGAATGTGACTGCCAGTAATACATTTCCTTGGGTAGACAGAGGACACCTTCAGATGGAGCTGTGTGATCTGCGTGCCATAGTGATTGCCCTGACAATTACATTGATCCTGAGAAATTCCCAAAAGCGAGAAAACTGGCTTTGGCAATTTGTACCATGTTTGGATCAACATATTGCTGTGAGGCATGCTTTTCAAAAATGAACATGATCAAAAACAGACACCGCAGTCGGATAACCAATGAACATCTTGCACATTCTCTTCGCATTGCTACTACAGCCTACACACCCAACTTCAAAAGGCTGACCTTGGAGAAGAAGTGCAAATTTTCACGCTAGACTCAATAAAATGAAAATGAAAAAATAGTTTGTAAACAGTTAGGAAAGAAAAACAAACAAAAAAATGTTTCCTGTTATGGACTGATCCTGACAAGTATGGTTGACTGTGTCGCCGATTTGTGTTTCTGGACCTCAGAAGGAAGAGTATATTAGTGGACCTTCGCTAAATAATGCTGGGACCCCCTGGCATACATCCAATTGAAGAAATATTATTGTTGCATATCAGCCAGATAGAATCTTCTCCAAATTTTTCAATATTCTAATATCTAAAAACAAAATATTTAAAACTCAAAATAAAACATGATTAACATGTTTAAAGAGGATCAGAGCAGGGCGGTTGGAAACATGTTAATACTATCAGAATGTCTTCATGTAAACTATTTGGTTTTTAACATAAAATATCTCGGGGGTTTCTGCCTTAAAATTAAATGTTTTAATCATTCAATTTAAATAACACTGGCTTAAAATGTAAAAAGAGCAAAATGTGTACAAAGGTTAAAAACACACAAAATCATCCGTCTCAACAGCACTCATTACAATACCTGATGCCTTTCTAAACATAATAAAAGACCACAAATTAAATAAATCCACATCACTAATGTTGGGGTGATGTGATTCAGTGCCTCAATCACCATCTGCTGCCACGCTGAAGAGCTCCTCTAATGGGACCGGACTGCACTGCTGCATTACCTGAATCTTAAAGGTGCACAAGACATCTACTATTAAGTTACATTATATGTATTAGTCTAACATTAAACCTACATGTAATATGTTGAAGGTTTATGCGTTGCTCAAGTGAGATTCTAAATGCTTTTATTTTACAGAAAACGAAAAGTTACTGTATTTGAGTGCTGTTTTTTTTTAATTTCCAAAAATAAACGCTTTTAGCAAATCATAATAAAAATTAAAAAAAAGAAACATACTAGAAGTACACAAAAAATAAAAATCGAAAAATAACTTACTATCAAAGCACCAAAAAAATAAAATAAAATAAAAAAAACAAAACTGGAGCCTACCAGAATATATTGCAAATTATACCTATACAACACACAAGAGCCATCTTATTAAGTTGTATGCATAACATTTAAAAAAGAAAGAAACAAAATTAAAAATCAGACAAAATAGCAAGTCACAAATAAAAAAATACAAGACAATTTGTATGCAATAAAATTAAGAACGGAAGGCTTTATATTATAGCCTATAGTAAAACAGATGTGCAGTGTCTTTGTAAACACTGATATGCTATTAACAAATTTCACTTTGTGTTATGCGCTTTCACAATTATTTTCAGCATATCAAGAGATCTTGCTGGGAACGCAGTGCCTGTTTGGAGCAAATGCTATTTTTCATGGAATCTGTTTGGATAGTGTTTGTCATTTTTGGAAGGGAAAAAAACAAGATTAGCTGTTATACTAATTTTCACTTAGTTCATTTTAGAAATGTTGAACTGAATCAACACATGTTATTATTATGTGATAACATTCTTAAAAAAAAAATTAAATGAAATCGCCCTCAAACAGTTGTCACGTCAATTTCAGTTCCTGATGCCGTTTGTCAATTTCAGTACAACTCGAATTGTTGTTTCGCTGGACAGCACACGCAGACGCAATAAAAGCAAAAGTTGTGTCGGGAACATTAAAGGATGAAGTATTGGGAAGAAATAAAATAGGCTACTATTCAAGACAAATAACAATGAAGATGGGTGTGAAAAATGGCGTTTCACCAAAAATAGTGGGTGGACTCCAACCACCCTTCCAAAAAAGTGAGTGGAAAACGTCCATCTGCGTCCACCCCCCAGTATAACACTGGTCCTAACTCTTAGGTGTGTTCTGGTATAAAGAGAATAACGAGCTTCTATCCCATGATGACCCACTTCACTGAAAACTACACCTCCCACAATCCCTTACAGAAGATATGCTGTCCATCTCAAAGCCCTTTTCAATTGAACAGCATTGTGGGAGACTGTGGCAGAGTGCCCCGCCCATGTGTGGGTTATGTGTTATGTTTTGCGTGTGGTGTGTTAATGTTGGTGTACAGGTATTGGTGCACGAGATATAAATGGGTCTGTGTAGCACAAGCGATTTAAAATGTATTTAGGCACGTGGATTTTATAATCACTTCACATGCAGATAAAGTATGTGAGCATGGGATTGCACAAATTAGTTCATGTGCTGGGATTCAAGTGAATAATTATTTGATAATTGAATCCCGGCACAACAGTATATATAGATGCACGTTTTACTCACTCGGGGTTGGGTGTTCAGTGTGGAGAGAACAGGAGAGAAAGTCGGGAGTAAGCTTTAAAAGAATAATAATTACAATTGTAGACGTGCTGAATTAGATCAGCACGATACTTGTATGTTTAGAGTTCGTCCACCCTGTTTGTTAGTGTTAGTCCGTTTTGTTTGTCTGTTTATTTTGGCCTCAAGTGCCGTGTGCTGTTTTTGTTTAAACCTTTTATTTTTACAATTAAACGCACTGAGCGCCGCAGCGTCTCAGTTTCACCTGCCAGTACTGCCTGTCTGTGTGTTTCTTTCTGGCCTGACGTCACCCCTACAGCCAGCCTGTTCACATGTGTTAGTGGTGGGATAACAGCGCCGCCAAGACTCAGGCCAGAAAGAGTACTGCGAGGGAAATAAATAAATAAATAAATAAATACAAAAATGGAAAGCTGGAGAGACGGCTGCAGTGAGCTGGAGGATATCCTCGGGGACCTGGTGCCTTGCCTACGGGGTGTATGGACACACTGTGGTGATCTGCCCCTTCCAAGATAAGGAGGAGGAACCGGCCCAGGAGAGGAAGGTGGGGAGAAGGAGCAGGAACAGAATGGGGAAAGGAAAGCTGCAGCAGCAACAACAGCAACCGCAGCAACAGCAGGAGGAGGTCGGGGATGATGGCTGGGGGGCCTTTTTAAAGATCCTCACTGCGGAGTTGTGCCCCGGCTGTAGGGCATATGGGCACATATTGGCCATATGCCCCACGCAATACGAAGAGGGGGAACTATCACGCCCAAGTGGGGGAAGCCCAAGCTACCAGCGCCCAGAAGGGGGGAGCCCGTGCGTCCAGTGCCCAGAAGGGGGGAGCCCGTGCGTCCAGCGGCCAGAAAAGGGGGGCCGTGCATCCAGCGTCCAGATGGGGGAAGCACGAGCATCCAGCGCCCAAGAAGGGAGGGGGGCCGAGGAACCAAAGCCCAAGAGGGAGCTGTTCCCACCTCCACCGCAAGAGGGAGACTGTCTGCTGCTCCCACACGTGCAGATAAAGTATGTGAGCACTGGATTGCACAAATTAGTTCACATGCTGGGATTCAAGTGAATAATTAAATGGTAATTGAATCCCGGCACAACAGTATATATAGATGCACGTTTTGCTCACTCGGGGTTGGGTGTTCAGTGTGGAGAGAACGGGAGAGAAAGTCGGGAGTAAGCTTTAAAAGAATTGCTAGACATGCTGAATTAGATCAGCACGATACTTGTTTGTTTAGCATTCGCCCACCCTGTTTGTTAGTGTTAGTCTGGCGTGACGTCACCCCTACAGCCAGCCTGTTCAGACAGACCTAATTTGTTTTTGAGATACACCTGTCATCGTTTCTATTCAGTTTAAAAAATGAGTGCTTAAGAACTACACCTTCCACGATCCTTTGCTACAGATCAGCATTCCCCTCCCAATGCCCTGTATGCTGAACATCACCTTGTGAGATGTAGTTTGTTCCTCTCTGGGTCTTGACCCACTGTCTCTCTGTCTCTGCCGCCCCTCAGCAGGGGCGTCCCGCAGCGTGAAGGATCACATCACCAAGCCCACTGCCATGGCTCAGGGACGCGTGGCGCACATGATCGAGTGGCAGAGCTGGGGCAAGCCCTCTGCCGGCCCCGGGGTGATCAGACCAGCCGCCCGGGAGAGAGAGAGGCGGCTGGAGAACGACGCCTACTCAGACCTCAGCGAATCAGAGAAGGAGGCCAGGTTTGCTGCCGGTGAGACAGGCATTGGTACTGGTGTTGATATTAGTATCAATATCAGAATGGATTTCAGGATCTGTATTGGTATTGGTATCAGTATGGATTTCAGGATCTGTATTGGTTCTGGTATCAGTATTGATTTCATGATCTGTATCTGTATTGGCATTTCAGGATCAGATTTTTAGTAGCAGTAGTTTACAATAGTAAGAAGATGCACCATGACCTTTCTGATTGTCCTCCCATCTCTCAGGTGTAATGCAGCAGTTTGCAATCTCCGAGGCGACTCTGCTGGCGTGGACCTCGATGGACGCAGAGAGCATGAGCGTGGGGTCAAACCAGGGCAGCGTGGCTCAACTGAGCGAGGTCAACCAGGAGTCAGTCACCAGCAGAGGTACTTGTCTGTCTGAGTCAGTGTGTGTGTCTGTCTATCTCTCTCCTCTCTCAGATCAGATCCTACACCACTCTCTGTACAGTATATTGACCCTCTTCTCCTCTCCTCTCATCTCTTTCTCTCCTCTCCTCCTCTCTCACAGATCAGATCCTCCATCACTCTACAATATTTTGGCCCCTGTCTCCTCTCTTCTCTTCCTCTCTCCTAACCTTCCTCCCCATCTCCTTTCTTTCTCTACTCTCTCTCCTCCTCTCTCACAGATCAGATCCTTGAACACTCTACAGTATAGAAACCCCAATCTCTCTCTGCTATCTCTCCTCTCTCAGATCAGATCCTACACTACTCTCTGTACAGTATATTGACCCTGCTCTCCTCTCTCTCTCTCTCTCTCTCTCTCTCTCTCTCTCTCTCTCTCTCTCTCTCAGATCAGATCCTACGCCACTCATCAGTAGATGGCTGGCCACACACCTATGTATCTCAGGGTCTGTACTGTCTCAGCTCCTCCGATGCCTGGGAGCCAATGAGCAACGAGCAGTCCAACATGGCCTCTCCTGCTGCTGGGTCCTATGTGATGGGGGCTTCACAGAACTATGATGAAAACTCTGCCTACTTACACCAACATCTACAGCAGATGCAGGTAACCATCCAATCGCTTCCCAGCAGACCAACACAAGCCATGCACTGCCCGGCAGACCAACACAAATCTCAAACAATAGAGAAGGAAAGGTCTGTTAACATGGGGGAATAGTACATTTACTGTGAACACCACTGTGTGATACGGTGCTAAATTAATAATAATAATAATAATAATAATAATAATAATAATAATAATGCGTTTTTCTTGTTTTTTCAGCCAATGGAACACAGAATAAACCACACCCAGTCTGCTCAACAAACCCCGAACAGCACAATCCACGGGCAGCAGGATCCACCCACTCACACACCACTGGTGGATCTGTGGGGGGCAGGCCAGAGTAGAGTTCATTACACTGAGGTGGGCGGGTATGTGGGTGTGTCTGCTGAAGAAGGAGGTGTGACCACGGGGGAGGAGCCTGCAGTGGAAAATGCTCCTTTATTGAACAAGCAAGCTTCACAGGTAGTTGACTTTTTACCTGGTTTCTGCTAACTAAAGTATTGGTTATGGTTAATTTATATTGTATTCCTTTAAGCCAGGGATTCATCTGGTTGTTCTTCACTGGACTCTATCCAAGACCACAATGTCTTTTTGTGTTGTGGAGACCAGAATTGATCACAGGCTCTTTTGGTCCATTCCAAGCCAGGACCTTGTTCAGCCAAGCTCTTTCATTCCTCAGTTACGCACCCAGGTTCAATGAAACCATTTGAATTGCTTTTAAACAAGCACAAGTTTGTATTTATAGTACGTTGTAGTTTAGAGTCAGATATTAGATTTAACAGACAGAGGTATATGGATTAATTGTGTATCTTTCTTTACATTGTTTGTATCGTGATACAATACCAAAAGCGCAACAAGATAGCTCATTGCAGTTCACCAAGTGGCTCTTGAATGACGAATGAGTGTGTTTTGTAGTTGGTATGAATACATACTCTCCCTAACTCATTTCACTTTGTAGTTTTTTAATATAATAATCCCTCATTAATTGCTCATTTGATCTTATTATATATCATACAAGTAGCCCATCAGGACCATCCCATGTATTGTAATACATATCATATTGTGACCAAGTGGGTAAGTGTGTGCAGGTGAAAACAATACAGCAGTGCAGAAGAAACAATGAGATTATTATTATTATTATTTATTTCTTAGCTGACGCCCTTATCCAGGGCGACTTACAATTGTTACAAGATATCACATTATACAGATAACACATTATTTTTACATACAATTACCCATTTATACAGTTGGGTTTTTACTGGAGCAATCTAGGTAAAGTACCTTGCTCAAGGGTACAGCAGCAGTGTCCCCACCGGGATTTGAACCCACGACCCTCCGGTCAAGAGTCCAGAGCCCTATCCACTACTCCACACTGCTGCCCCAGATTCAGGTGCAATGGTGTTTAATGATCTTGTTTTCCAAAGCCTGACGGCAAAACAATGATGGAAAGTAAAACAGTGGTGTGTATTACTTTACTTATAATCCCATTCTTTATACACCCACACATAACACAAAACACATACACAAGTCCTTTAGTGAGTGAATTAGTGCTCCTGGTGCAAATACGGTTCTTCGTGAAACAAGTGGTGATGTTATCCGGTTTGGTGCTGGCCTTTGGCGACAGCTCCGGATCGTGTTAGCTCTCTAAACAACAAACAAAGAGGTTTTTAACAAGACAGTACAAACATACACTCACCGTTCTCCTTTTTAGGCTTTCCCTAACCATTCACTTCACTACGTCCCATTTTTATACCGTCATCCATGACCCCTTGGTCAACGAGCGCATCTGCTCCTCCAACCCGCGGATGCCACACCGTTTCCCGTCCAGATCATTGAGGTTGTGTACCATAGCTCTGCTCCCTTTCTAGATGGCCGACTTCCACCTAACCCTGGGAATAAACTGTGGTGTCATTTAGTCCAGGGTAGTCTGTTCCCTTTACACAGCGCCCTTGCAGGTCGGGAGGGAGATCTAACACCAAGAATCATTCGATCTCTGTCACACCTGCATATCGTGATCTGTGGAGAATGAGTGTTGAAATACCCTATTAAAGATAATTAATTAATATGTGTAATGGTTTCATTTAATTGTCAGTCTTTGTTATAAATTTCTCCTGGACAAGCTTGAGATCGCAGAGAAAAACAAGAGTAGAAAAGATGGTATCAAAATAGCATAAATCAGTACAGAACATTCAGCTGTCCATAATATCCAGTTACCAAATATCCAAATATTAATTACATGAAAAACTCAAGTATTCATCAATTGTCTATAATGGGTCTTTTCTATAAGAACTAGTACTACTCTTAAACCAGCAAATATAATAATATTAATATGTAAGCAGGAGAACTGTTTGAGTGAATATGAGTCAGTAAATACCCAAATAAAATCTCAGTGAATTCCAATTAATGGGACATTACGAAATTGTAATTCATTCTTTATTAATTGGTTGTTAAAATATATCTCTGTTAACTAAAATCCATGGTACACTAACTTAATACCCGTTTCATTTGTTTTATATTTATTCCAGCACCTTTTACTCTATTTCTGAGATTGCTATCTTATTCTCATTCTGTATACTTGTCAAGTCAACCATATAATATAATTTCCACCCCTTTTGTTAACAGAACAATATATATATATATATATATATATATATATATATATATATATATATATATATATATATATATGTAGCACACCCTTTTTAAATTTCACAAGTATCACCTTTTCTATGAATGCTAATTTATTACATTCCCCAAGTATATTCTCTGTACTCTTTTCTATTCTTTAGTTTAATGGAGAATACTTTATTTTTTTGCAATCATTTATTTTGAGGTGTGCTCTGTTGTAGAACGGTTGCAGTAGTGAGGTGAGGGTGTGCTCTGTTGTAGAACGGTTCGAGTAGCAAGGTGAGGGTGTGCTCTGTTGTAGAACGGTTCCAGTAGCCGGGTGAGGGTGTGCTCTGTTGTAGAACTGTTCCAGTAGCGAGGTGAGGGTGTGCTCTGTTGTAGAACGGTTCCAGTAGCCGGGTGAGGGTGTGCTGTGTTGTAGAACGGTTCCAGTAGCGAGGTGAGAGTATGCTCTGTTTTAGAACGGTTGCAGTAGTGAGGTGAGGGTGTGCTCTGTTGTAGAACGGTTCCAGTAGCGAGGTGAGGGTGTGCTCTGTTGTAGAATGGTTCCAGTAGCGAGGTGAGGGTGTGCTCTGTTGTAGAATGGTTCCGGTAGTGAGGTGAGGGTGTGCTCTGTTGTAGAACGGTTCCAGTAGCGAGGTGAGGGTGTGCTGTGTTGTAGAACGGTTCCAGTAGCAAGGTGAGGGTGTGCTCTGTTGTAGAACTGTTCCAGTAGCGAGGTGAGGGTGTGCTCTGTTGTAGAACTGTTCCAGTAGTGAGGTGAGGGTGTGCTCTGTTGTTCACACTTTGTTCAATAAGAACAATCTTCATGCAGAGCTGTCCTTTCCTGGTCACCCAACCCAGTCCATTATTCAGTTAATCAGTTGTTAACTTTCCTTTTCTTCAGTGGCGATTCAGGTTAATATAGTTACTATTAAGTCCTTTTAAACAGTGTCCAGGCTGGGGGTGTTTAGCTGGAATGAATTGAGAGCTGGTATTTCAGTTGTTGTTCATTGCTATCCTCTTCTCTGACTAAGTAGACAATCTCTGTGAAACAAAGAGTGCACTTTTTCTTATAGACCTTGAGGTTGTTTTCAGGACTTGCATACATATCTCATTACTACAGTAACAAGATTTTGCAAGATTTGAACATGAAAAAGAGAACAGTGAGCCCCATACCCTATCAGTGTTACCATGGGGACGAGACTAGCTGATGTTTTCATCTCATTTCCTAGTTACAGTTTCAAGGTGCTGGACTAATTATTGAGCAATAAAAGTTTGACCTTTTACCTACTTTTATGGTCCTTGTGGCAGGGCAGAAGCCTGCCATGTAAATAGCGTGTATGTGTGTGTGCGGTTTTGGTGTTGGGTTTGAATAAAGTTTGATTATTTGAATCTAAGTGTGGTAGGAATGGGGTTAATTCCATCCATGCCAGAATCCACAGAATGTGGCTGGGTCTTGATTGAATAATTTATGGTCTATCAAGCCCTAGCCACATGGTATATAAGGGGAGCCAGACCCTTTGTTTGTTGGAGGAGTTTAGTAGAAAGTGTATTGTGAGTGAAGGCGATTGCCCAGCCTGACGGTAAAGTATGTTTATTTTATCCCTTGTAACTCTGTTTCTTTATTGTTGTAAATAAATGTGCGCATTAGCACTTGACTGCAGCTTTCTTGACTCTGAGTCTCCTTTCTGATGGTATCCTTCTACATATGGTGTTGGGATAGCGCCCCCTAGGGACTCAGAGCCAAACAAAACCCTATTTATAGTGGAGTGGATTAAAGGAGCAGTGAGTGGAGGCCTCTGGTCTAAACGCTTGCCCTTTCTATCAGGAGGACGAGGACGATGCTCTGTGTAGAGATCTGGAGTCCATGTCTCCCCCCCGAGAGGAAGCTGTCATCGTGGGCAACAACAGCACCAATGAGACCATCCTGCCCCGGAAAATCTCTGATGTCACTTCCTCTGGAGTGCAGTCTTTGGACGAGGAAGACGGAGAGACCAGCAACAACTGAAAGGACGGCAGGTTTGACATCTGAATCGCCTCCATACTCGGCACTTAGTGGTAGATATGGCAGCAACTATTCATATATTTTTTTTAGTTTTGTGAAGATTTTTTTTGCTTCAATAAGTATTCAGTTGATATGCAATTACCCATGCATTCAAGCATGTCTGTAGTGTTTATTTTGATATTTCAATAGATTGTTGTAGAGTTACACTTTAATAAAGAGCTAAGTTATATGCAGTAGGAGCTTGTGTTTATGATGATCTCATCAGAATTCTGGTAAGTTTCAATCTCCATGGTTTATATATATATATATATATATATATATATATATATATATATATATATATATATATATATATATATTGTAATAAATAGGTTTATAATCACTAATGTTACGAATATAGAACAGTGGGGGTGTCTTATATTGTAACATAGAGAATTATAATATTTAGTTGATATGGGTTTTAACCTGAAATAGGTGCAACTGTTATAAAATTATGGTTTGTTGTAACGGCAATGGAGTGACCACTTTTGATGGGTGGCGCTGTTTCAGATAGAGCTATGGGAAATAATAGACCTATCTAGGAAGAGAAAGAGAACTCTATGATTGACCTGTGACCCGGATCTGAAAGGTGGCCATCTTTAAGAGGGGCAAGGGGAGTTTGCAGAGAGAGGAAGTGGTTGGAGTTAGTGAAGAGTGAGAGGGGGTTTGCAGACAAGAGTTAAACAAAAGGAAATTTGTTTGGTCAAAAAGTGTCTTTTTAGACATAAAACAAAGCCTGGACCTTTGAGTGTGGAGTCTAGCCTCTAAGTCCAGTTAAACCAAAGTCTGTTGGAAAAGCTGACTGGCCATGTGCACAGCGCAGGAGTAACCGGAACAAGGGAACCAGAATGGAATAAAGGTTTTCTTGGAAGACAGTAGGTGAAGCAAATAAGTACTTACTACAGTGTAAACAAAGCAACGGGGTAGTTGCAAAGAGACTGCAAAACCCCACTCAAGAGCAAACCAACCAAGTGCATGTCAGGTATACACTGCCGAATGTATATAGTGTAAAGAGTGGTCTGTGTGAGTTGAATAATCAAGGGTATGGTACACCAGAGTCTTACACAACTGCCATTGTAGGTAAGGGTATTCTGGTGGAGGTAATGGTGTCAGACTGGCAGTGATAAATTGGCACACAGACAGTTTAAAGGCTACCACTGGTTGGTAGTGAAGATTTGAGTTGTTTTCTTTCTGTTACCTTCACCTTCTAACAGAATAAATATTGCCAGCAGCTGATGTACAGCAATTACAGTTGTGGACATTGTAATCATTTACACCACCTCGACCATCCTGTCACACGTGGTGTCTTGTGTGGGATTCTATGCAGCTGAAACAACATCAGTCACCTACAGCACTCCAATCCACAACTAAGATGGCATCCTTAGAAGATTTAGTGAAGGCACTGGTACAAAGCACAAACGCTTTTGTACAGAGTCAAGAAGCAACTAACCGCTCATTGCTACAGGCTGCAGCAAAGCAACAAGAAGCTAGTTAGAGGCAGCGAGATGCAACAGCGGCACAGTATGAAGCAACCAAGGCACAGCAGGAGCAAATACAAGCTCTGGTAGAGCGACCGATCATAGCAACCTTAAGTTCAGATAAACTATCTTCCATCAGATCTAGTCATGTGCTTCAGAAGTTGACTGCGGAAGATGACATCGAAGCGTTCCTGGGGGCATTTGAGAAAACAGCCACCCGAGAGAAATGGCCAGCAGATCAGTGGGCGGGGATTCTAGCACCCTTCCTGAAAGAAGATGCCCAGAAGGCCTACCATGATCTCCCCTCAACCGTCGCAGATAACTACGAACAGCTGAAGGCGGAGATCCTTGCCAGAGCCGGCGTCACTACTGCAATGAGGGCCCAGAAATTCCACTCCTGGCTTTTCAACTCAACGGTAGCGCCCAGATCCCAGATGTTCGACCTGTTACATATAGCGCGAAGATGGCTGGACCCGGAGGTGAATGATGCAGTGAAGATCGTCAACATGATAGTGATGGATCGCTATCTGAGAGCCATGCCAGCTCATTTGAGGAAGTGGGTGGGGCGATGTGATCCATCTACCATCGACGAGTTTGTGACCTTGGTGGAGCGACAGTATGCTGCGGAGGAGTTGGTCAAACAACCCCTTCCATCGCAGCCAGGGAGTCTTCAACACACCTCTTCATCCGGGAAGCAACGCCAAGCGCCCAGACCGGGTAAGACCGTGATAAAAGGGGGAGATGTTGAAGAGCAGTCACCGACTGTGAAGGGACTTAGTCGGGACAGTGGGGTTAAAATTCAGGGGTATAATAGATTTGCTGAATACATTTGTCATAAATGCCACAAAAAGGGTCATATTGCAATACAGTGTAAAGGTATGGAGGAGCCTATGGAGTGTAATGTAGGACATAGTTACTGTGGATGTATCACTGTGTCAGGGGTAGCCATTTGTAATACACCTTACATTGTCAACATAATAGTAAATGGAAAGGAAGCAAAAGCTATCGCAGATTCAGGCAGTTCAATTACATTGGTACGCCCGGAGTTTGTGGAAACCAATAAATTGGAAAGTTTTAAAACCGGAATTACATGCATTCATGGGGATGTACGATACTATCCCACCACCAAAGCCAGATTTTGTTGCAACAAGACTGCACTGGTTGTATGGGTAGGAGTCATCCCTAGTCTGCCCCACCCTGTAATTCTTGGTAGAGACTTCCCAGGTTTTAAAAGCCTGGTACAATTCAGCGGAAAATTGGAATCATCCGAGGTAAGAAGGGAGGGGGCATTGGAACCTCCAGACAGCTTGTTTGCTATGTTTCCATTCACTGACCCTGACCTCTTTCCCAGACATAATAAAAGTAAAATAAGCAAATCACGTAAGCAAAGACGGCTAGAAAAGAAAAGAGGGCCGCCTGTGAGGTCTGTGTTGCTGGGTAATTTTGGTAATGGGAACAAAAAGGGGGTTGGCACCCAATGTAGCCAGAATGACATTTCTAATGAAACAGGGGAGGTAATAATTGATACTGGACCTGAGAATGAAACATGGTTTGAGTCATTTAAATTATGTGGTCAATTCGGCAGAGAACAGAAGAGGGATTCAACTCTTGTAAATGTAAAGAAGAGGGTAATATCTGTTAATGGTGTGCCAGTGGAGGGCACTGTTGTTAACCCTAGAGAGCATTTTATTGTGAAGGACAATTTGTTATACCGGGTTATTGAAATTAATGGTAAGAGAGTGGAACAGTTGTTGGTCCCTCAGACCTATAGAAATACTGTAAAGAAATTTGCGCATGACCATTTGTTCGGTGCACACCTGGGGTGGGAGAAAACATATCAAAGAATCTCACAGAGATTTTATTGGTTGGGGATACAGAAAGATGTAGAAAAGTTCTGTAAATCCTGTCCCGAGTGTCAGCGAGCTGGACCTCGCCCACACTTTAGAGCGCCTCTGGAGTCAATGCCCATAATTGATGTCTCCTTTGAGCGCATAGCCATGGACCTGGTGGGGCCTTTAAATAGATCTGCCAGGGGCCATGACCATGTACTCGTCATTCTGGATTATGCGACCCGATATCCAGAGGCGATTCCGTTAAGAAATACAGCTTCCAAGCACATTGCAAAGGAGCTAGTACAGGTATTTTCGAGGGTTGGAATACCAAAAGAGATCTTAACGGACCAAGGTACTCCCTTCGTAAGTAAGCTAATGCGGGACTTGTGTGCAACATTGCATATTAAACCTATATGCACCCCTGTTTACCACCCACAGACGGATGGTCTCGTGGAGAGGTTTAATAAGACCCTGAAATCTATGCTGAGGAAGGTGATCAGAAAAGATGGAAAAGACTGGGACTTATTGTTACCGTACTTGATGTTTGCTATCCGGGAAGTCCCTCAATCTTCCACTGGGTTCTCTCCATTTGAGCTGTTGTATGGGAGACAGCCCAGAGGGATTCTTGATATAGCAAAAGAGACCTGGGAAGAGGAAGTATCCTCAGGTAAAAACGTTGTAGAGCATGTGCTTCAAATGCGGGATCGGATTGAGAGGGTGACCCCAATCGTCCGTAAGCATATGGAGCAAGCACAGTCTAGGCAAGCCCACTATTACAAGTCCGCCAAAGCTAGATCTTTCCAACCTGGAGACAGGGTAATGTTGTTAGTACCAACTCCAGAGAGTAAACTGTTTACTCATTGGCAAGGACCCTTTGAGATTATTGAGCAAGTGGGTACCGTAGACTACTGGGTGAGACAGCCGGGAAGATGAAAATCTGAGCAGATCTACCATGTAAATCTGCTAAAACATTGGACCGATAGAGAGGCCTTGGTGGTAACTCCCCATAATAAGCCTGATAAGTGCAGACCTCCTCCGAAGGTAACCCCACACAGAGTACAGGGTGGGGTAAACCTAGGACCTGATTTGAGTGTTAAGCAGGTTAGTGAGGTAGAGAAGCTGGTGGTTGATAACCGTGATGTCTTTTCCACTTTACCAGGCCGGACTCGAGAGCTCCAGCATGAGATTATCACTCCTCCTGGGGTCAGGATAAAACTGCGCCCCTATAGAGTGCCGGAGGCAAAAAGGGCGGATGTTCTAAAGGAGCTGAAATCCATGTTGGACCTCGATGTTATTGAGGAGTCCAGCCCCTGGACCAGTCCAATTGTCATGGTCCCAATGCCCAGCGGGCTATGGAGGTTCTGCAACGACTTTCGTCAATTGAACGAAGTGTCTAAGTTCGACGCATATCCAATGCCTCAGGTGGACGAACTTATAGAAAAGTTGGGCAAGGCTAGGTATCTGACGACCCTTGATCTAACGAAAGGGTATTGGCAGATTCCGTTATCGTCTGAGAGTAAGGAAAAGACAGCCTTTGTAACACCTTGGGGCCTATACCAGTACAAGGTAATGCCATTTGGTCTGCATGGAGCTCCGGCTACATTCCAGCGCCTCATGGATAAGGTCCTAAAGCCGCACGCCGAATATGCATCGGCGTATATAGATGACATAGTGATCCATTCGGAGACATGGGAGGATCACATAATCAGGGTAGGTGCTGTCTTGCAGAGTCTCAGGGAAGCGTCGTTGACAGCTTACCCTGAAAAGTGTTATGTGGGGTTAACTGAAGCTAAGTATTTGGGCTATAGTGTGGGAGGAGGACAGGTAAAGCCTCAGTCCAGCAAAGTGGACGCCATCAAGAATTGGCCACGACCATTTAACAAAAAGCAAGTGAGGGCCTTTCTTGGTTTGGTAGGCTATTATAGGCAGTTTATACCAGAATTCTCTACAATAGGAGCGCCACTTACTGACTTAGTAAAAAAATCTGCATCCAACATGGTCCGGTGGACTAATGTTGCAGAGCAAGCATTTAAGAAGTTGTCAAATGCCTTATGCAGTGAACCGGTGCTGGCAGTGGCAGACTTCACAAAACCTTTTGTGGTGCAGACTGATGCTTCGGATGTAGGCATCGGAGCAGTCCTCTCACAGGTAATAAATAATGAAGAGCACCTCGTAATGTACCTCAGCAGGAAAATGCCACCGAGGGAAACCAGGTATGCAGTAGTTGAGAAGGAATGTCTGGCAATCAAGTGGGCAGAGGAGGCACTGAAGTATTACTTGATTGGTAGGGAGTTCACTTTGGTTACAGACCATTCTCCTCTCAAATGGATGAAGGAGAATAGAGAGAAAAACGCGAGTGTAACCAGGTGGTTCCTTACACTTCAACCTTACAAGTACAAAGTGGAACATCGTAGTGGTTCGAAGAATGCGAATGCTGACGGACTCTCAAGAGTACATTGTGGAGTGAGGGGTTCCACCGAAACTAGTTGGTGGGGTAGGAAGGTCGCTAAAACCAGTAGGTTTAAGCTGGGTGGGAGGATGTGTAATAAATAGGTTTATAATCACTAATGTTACGAATATAGAACAGTGGGGGTGTCTTATATTGTAACATAGAGAATTATAATATTTAGTTGATATGGGTTTTAACCTGAAATAGGTGCAACTGTTATAAAATTATGGTTTGTTGTAACGGCAATGGAGTGACCACTTTTGATGGGTGGCGCTGTTTCAGATAGAGCTATGGGAAATAATAGACCTATCTAGGAAGAGAAAGAGAACTCTATGATTGACCTGTGACCCGGATCTGAAAGGTGGCCATCTTTAAGAGGGGCGTTTGCAGAGAGAGGAAGTGGTTGGAGTTAGTGAAGAGTGAGAGGGGGTTTGCAGACAAGAGTTAAACAAAAGGAAATTTGTTTGGTCAAAAAGTGTCTTTTTGGACATAAAACAAAGCCTGGACCTTTGAGTGTGGAGTCTAGCCTCTAAGTCCAGTTAAACCAAAGTCTGTTGGAAAAGCTGACTGGCCATGTGCACAGCGCAGGAGTAACCGGAACAAGGGAACCAGAATGGAATAAAGGTTTTCTTGGAAGACAGTAGGTGAAGCAAATAAGTACTTACTACAGTGTAAACAAAGCAACGGAGTAGTTGCAAAGAGACTGCAAAACCCCACTCAAGAGCAAACCAACCAAGTGCATGTCAGGTATACACTGCCGAATGTATATAGTGTAAAGAGTGGTCTGTGTGAGTTGAATAATCAAGGGTATGGTACACCAGAGTCTTACACAACTACCATTGTAGGTAAGGGTACTCTGGTGGAGGTAATGGTGTCAGACTGGCAGTGATAAATTGGCACACAGACAGTTTAAAGGCTACCACTGGTTGGTAGTGAAGATTTGAGTTGTTTTCTTTCTGTTACCTTCACCTTCTAACAGAATAAATATTGCCAGCAGCTGATACAGCAATTACAGTTGTGGACATTGTAATCATTTACACCACCTCGACCATCCTGTCACAATATATATATATATATATATATATATATATATATATATATATATATATATATATACAGTGGCTCTCAAAAGTATTCACCCCCTTGGACTATTTCACATTTTATTGTGTAATCAAATGGATTTAAAGTTTTTGCCACTGATCAACACAAAAAAAGTCCATAATGTCAAAGTGAAAAATACAATCTACAAATTGTTCTAAATTAATTACACATACAAAACAGAAAATAATTGATTGCATAAGTATTCACCCCCTTGAGTCAATATTTGGTAGAGGCACCTTTGGCAGCAATTACAGCCATGAGTCTATTTGGATAAGTCTCTACCAGCTTTGCACATCTGGACACTGCAATTTTTGCCCATTCTTCTTTGCAAAATTGCTCAAGCTCTGACAAGTTGGATGGGGACCTTTAGTGAACAGCAGTTTTCAACTCTTTCCACATATTCTCGATTGGATTGAGGTCCAGGCTTTGACTGGGCCACTCCAGGACATTGACCTTTTTGTTTTTAAGCCACTCCAGTGTGGCTTTGGCTGTATGTTTGGGGTCATTGTCCTGCTGGAAGATGAATCTTCTCCCAAGGCCCAGGTCTCTTGCAGAATTCAGGAGGTTTTCCTCCAGGATTTCTCTGTACTTTGCTGCATCCATTTTGCCCTCTATCTTCACGAGCTTTCCAGGCCCTGACACAGAGAAGCATCCTCATAGCTTGATGCTGCCACCACCATGCTTCACGGTAGGGATGGTGTTCTCAGGATGATGTGCGGTGTTAGGCTTGCGCCAAACATAGCGCTTAGCGTTGAGGCCAAAAAGCTCTATTTTGGTCTGATCAGACCATAGAATCTTCTTCCACTTGGTCTCAGAGTCTCCCACATGCCTCCTGGCAAACTCTAGCCGAGATCTGATGTGAGTTTTTTTCAACAATGGCTTTCTTTTTACCACTCTCCCATAAAGGCCAGTTTTGTGAAGCACCTGGGCTATTGTTGCCGTATGCATAGTGTCTCCCAGCTCAGCCGTGGAAGACTCTAACTCCTTTAGAGTTGCGATAGGCCTCTTGGTGGCCTCCCTAACTAGTTCCCTTTTCGCCCGGATACTCTTTTTGAGGAAGGCCTGTTCTAGACAGATTCACAGTTGTGCCATATTCTCTCAATTTTTTAATAATGGACTTTACTGTGCTCCGGGGGATATTCAATGCCTTGGAAATGTTCTTATATCCTACCCCTGATTGGTGCTTCTGAAGAACCTTATTCCGGATTTGCTTTGAATGTTCCTTCGTCTTCATGATGTAGTTTTTGTTAGGAAATGTACTAACCAACTGTGGGACCTCCGAGAGACAGGTGTATTTAACCTGAAATCATGTGAAACACCTTAATTGCAAACAGGTGGACTCAATTCAACTAATTATGTGACTTCTAAAGACAACTGTCCCCCCTTGGACAAAAGTCCAAGGGGGGTGAATACTTTTGAGAGCCACTGTATATATATATATATATATATATATATATACAGCTCTGGAAAAAATTAAGAGACCACTGCAAAATTATCAGTTTCTCTGGTTTTACTATTTATAGGTATGTGTTTGGGTAAAATGAACATTTTTGTTTTATTCTATAAACTACTGACAACATTTCTCCCAAATTCCAAATAAAAATATTGTCATTTAGAGCATTTATTTGCAGAAAATGACAACTGGTCAAAATAACAAAAAAGATGCAGTGTTGTCAGACCTCGAATAATGCAAAGAAAATAAGTTCATATTCATTTTTAAACAACACAATACTAATGTTTTAACTTAGGAAGAGTTCAGAAATCAATATTTGGTGGAATAACCCTGATTTTCAAGCACAGCTTTCATGCGTCTTGGCATGCTCTCCACCAGTCTTTCACATTGATGTTGGGTGACTTTATGCCACTCCTGGCGCAAAAATTCAAGCAGCTCGGCTTTGTTTGATGGCTTGTGACCATCCATCTTCCTCTTGATCACATTCCAGAGGTTTTCAATGGGGTTCAGGTCTGAAGATTGGGCTGGCCATGACAGGGTATTGATCTGGTGGTCCTTCATCCACACCTTGATTGACCTGGCTGTGTGGCATGGAGCATTGTCCTGCTGGAAAAACCAATCCTCAGAGTTGGGGAACATTGTCAGAGCAGAAGGAAGCAAGTTTTCTTCCAGGACAACCTTGTACTTGGCTTGATTCATGCCAAAGCTGCCCGATTCCAGCCTTGCTGAAGCACCCCCAGATCATCACCGATCCTCCACCACATTTCACAGTGGGTGCGAGACACTGTGGCTTGTAGGCCTCTCCAGGTCTCCGTCTAACCATTAGACGACCAGGTGTTGGGCAAAGCTGAAAATTGACTCATCTGGGGGTGCTTCAGCAAGGCTGGAATCTGGCAGATTTGTTCTTTGTGAAGGACGATGAATCAAGCCAAGTACAAGGTTGTACTGGAAGAAAACTTGCTTCCTTCTGCTCTGACAATGTTCCCCAACTCTGAGGATTGGTTTTTCCAGCAGGACAATGCCCATGCCACACAGCCAGGTCAATCAAGGTGTGGATGGAGGACCACCAGATCAAGACCCTGTCATGGCCAGCCCAATCTCCAGACCTGAACCCCATTGAAAACCTCTGAATGTGATCAAGAGGAAGATGGATCGTCACAAGCCATCAAACAAAGCCGAGCTGCTTGAATTTTTGCGCCAGGAGTGGCATAAAGTCACCCAACATCAATGTGAAAGACTGGTGGAGAGCATGCCAAGACGCATGAAAGCTGTGCTTGAAAATCAGGTTATTCCACCAAATATTGATTTCTGAACTCTTCCTAAGTTAAAACATTAGTATTGTGTTGTTTAAAATGAATATGAACTTATTTTCTTTGCATTATTCGAGGTCTGACAACACTGCATCTTTTTTGTTATTTTGACCAGTTGTCATTTTCTGCAAATAAATGCTCTAAATGACAATATTTTTATTTGGAATTTGGGAGAAATGTTGTCAGTAGTTTATAGAATAAAACAAAAATGTTCATTTTACCCAAACACATACCTATAAATAGTAAAACCAGAGAAACTGATAATTTTGCAGTGGTCTCTTAATTTTTTCCAGAGCTGTATATTAGTGCCTAAAGAAAGTCTACACCCCTTGAACTTTTTTTCACATTTTGTTGTGTTAGTGCCTCAGAGTTCCATGCATTTAAATGAGGATTTTTTTCCACTTATGTACACACCACACTCCACACTGTTAAGTGGGAAAAAGTTTTTATTGAGAAAAAAATTATATATTAAAAATACAAAACTGAAAGATCATAATTGGATAAGTCTCCACCCCCCTGAGTTAATACTTGGTGGAAGCACCTTTGGCAGCAATTACAGCTGTGAGTCTGTTGGGATAGGTCTCTGCCAAATTTGCACACCTAGATTTGGCAATATTTGACCATTCTTATTTATAAAACTGTTCAAGCTCTGTCAAATTCATGGGGAGCGTTGATGGACAGCAATCTTCCAGTCATGACACAAATTTTCAATTGGATTTAGGTCCGGGCTCTGACTGGGCCACTCAAGGACATTTACCTTTTTGTTCCTTAGCCACTCCAGTGTAGCATTGGCTGTGTGCTTTGGGTCGTTGTCATGTTGAAAGCTGAACTTCCGTCCCAGTTTCAGCTTTCTTGCAGAGGGTAGCAGCTTTTTTGTACTTTGCTCAATTCATTTTCCCTTCTATCCTGACAAGTCCCCTAGTCCCTGTCGATGAGAAACATCCCCATAACATGATGCTGCCACCACCATGCTTCATAGTAAGGATGGTGTTCTTTGGGTGAAGCGCTGTGTTGAGTTTGCGCCAAACATAATGCTTTGCATTTAGGCCAAAAAGTTCCATTTTAGTTTCTTCAGACCACAAAACTTTTTGCCACATGGCTACAGAATCTCCTGAGTTTTTTTTGCATACTTCAAGCGGGACTCAAGATGTGCTTTCTTGAGTAATGGTTTCCTTCTTGCCACCCTACCATTCAAGCCAGATTTGTGGAGTGCATGGAATATTGTTGTCACATGCACACTTTGGCCATAAAAGCCTGCAGCACTTGCAAGTTGCCATTGGCCTCTTGGTAGCCTCTCTGATCAGTCTGCTTCTTGCTCGGAAGTTTGGAGGGATGACCTGATCTAGGCAGGGTCTTGGTGGTGCCATACACCTTCCACTTCTTAATAATCGTCTTGACCGTGCTTCAAGGCATTTGATATGTTTTTATACCCATCCCCTGATCTGTGCTTTTCAACAAATTTGTCCCTGAGTTCTTTTGAAAGGGCCTTGGTGCTCATGGTTGAGTCTTTGCTTTGAAATGCACTACCCAGCAGAGGGAACCTACAGGAACTGCTGAATTTATCCTGAAATCATGTGAATAACTACAGTTTAACACAGTTGCAGGCCACTTAACTTGGTGTGTGATTTTGAAGGCGATTGGTTACACCTGAGCCAATTTAGGATTGCTGTTACAAGGGGGGTGGATACTTATCCAACCAAGCTATTTCAGTTTTTTATTTTTAATTAATTTTCTACAAATTTCTAGAATATTTAAGAACTAAGAAAGTTTACAAACGAGAGGAGGCCATTCAGCCCATCTTGCTCGTTTGGTTGTTAGTAGCTTATTGATCCCAGAATCTCATCAAGCAGCTTCTTGAAGGATCCCAGGGTGTCAGGGTTTTCACTTGGAAGTTGTGGGGAAGGATGTGTAGATAAATGAAAAAAAACTATTTTAATGCATTTTAATTCCAGGCTATACGGCAACAAAAGGTGAAAATTATGAAAGGGTGTGTAGACTTTCTATAAGCACTGTATGTATGTATATATATATATATATATATATATATATATATATATATATATATATATATATATATATATATATATATATATATATATACAGACGTGCTCAAATTTGTTGGTACCCTTACAGCTCATTGAAATAATGCTTCATTCCTCCTGAAAAGTGATGAAATTAAAAGCTATTTTATCATGTATACTTGCATGCCTTTGGTATGTCATAGAATAAAACAAAGAAGCTGTGAAAAGAGATGAATTATTGCTTATTCTACAAAGATATTCTAAAATGGCCTGGACACATTTGTTGGTACCCCTTAGAAAAGATAATAAATAATTGGATTATAGTGATATTTCAAACTAATTAGTTTCTTTAATTAGTATCACACATGTCTCAATCTTGTAATCAGTCATTCAGCCTATTTAAATGGAGAAAAGTAGTCACTGTGCTGTTTGGTATCATTGTGTGCACCACACTGAACATGGACCAGAGAAAGCAAAGGAGAGAGTTGTCTGAGGAGATCAGAAAGAAAATAATAGACAAGCATGGTAAAGGTAAAGGCTACAAGACCATCTCCAAGCAGCTTGATGTTCCTGTGACAACAGTTGCAAATATTATTAAGAAGTTTAAGGTCCATGGAACTGTAGCCAACCTCCCTGGGCGTGGCCGCAAGAGGAAAATCGACCCCAGATTGAACAGAAGGATAGTGCGAATGGTAGAAAAAGAACCAAGGATAACTGCCAAAGAGATACAAGCTGAACTCCAAGGTGAAGGTACGTCAGTTTCTGATCGCACCATCCGTCGCTTTTTTGAGCGAAAGTGGGCTCCATGGAAGAAGACCCAGGAGGACTCCACTTTTGAAAGAAAAACATAAAAAGCCAGACTGGAATTTGCTAAAATGCATATTGACAAGCCACAATCCTTCTGGGAGAATGTCCTTTGGACAGATGAGTCAAAACTGGAGCTTTTTGGCAAGTCACATCAGCTCTATGTTCACGACGAAAAAATGAAGCTTTCAAAGAAAAGAACACCATACCTACAGTGAAACATGGAGAAGGCTCGGTTATGTTTTGGGGCTGCTTTGCTGCGCCTGGCACAGGGTGCCTTGAATCTGTGCAGGGCACAATGAAATCTCAAGACTATCAAGGCATTCTGGAGCGAAACGTACTGCCCAGTGTCAGAAAGCTCTGTCTCAGTCGCAGGTCATGGGTCCTCCAACAGGATAATGACCCAAAACACACAGCTAAAAGCACCCAAGAATGGAGAAGAACAAAACATTGGACTATTCTGAAGTGGCCTTCTATGAGTCCTGATCTGAATCCTATCGAACATCTATGGAAAGAGCTGAAACTTGCAGTCTGGAGAAGGCACCCATCAAACCTGAGACAGCTGGAGCAGTTTGCTCAGGAAGAGGGGCCAAACTACCTGTTAACAGGTGCAGAAGTCTCATTGAGAGCTACAGAAAACGTTTGATTGCAGTGATTGCCTCTAAAGGTTGTGCAACAAAATATTAGGTTAGCGGTCCCATCATTTTTGTCCATGCCATTTTCATTTGTTTTATTATTTACAATATTATGTTGAATAAAAAATCAAAGGCAAAGTCTGATTTCTATTAAATATGGAATAAACAATGGTGGATGCCAATTACTTTTGTCAGTTTCAAGTTATTTCAGAGAAAATTGTGCATTCTTCGTTTTTTGTGGAGGGGTACCAACAAATTTGAGCACGTCTGTATATATATATACACACACATATATATTATGTGGTGCCAAACAGGCAATATATCAACTTTGAGATTATATATATCAATGGTTGATATATATGGATAGACTTGGAACAGGCACATTGTTAGTAAGCTAAGCGGGTCCTGATACTTAATTTTGTAATTGTAACCTAACATTCATTTAACCAAAGCGTTATTCAAATTGTATATTTTTTAAATGAAAAAATAATAAATAATTAATATATACCGGTATATTATTTTGAATTAGGCTTTCCGTTGGACTACTAAGGGGCTTTCGACTTTACCTCCTAATCTGTAATGAATAATAGGAGTGTTGCGTACAGTATTTGTGAACCGCTGCATAGCGTCTATATATATATATATATATATATATATATATATATATATATATATATATATATATATATATATACACATACTGTGCAAAAGTTTTAGGCAGGTGTGAAAAAATGCTGTAAAGTAAGAATGCTTTCAAAAATAGACATGTTAATAGTTTATATTTATCAATTAACAAAATGCAAAGTGAGTGAACAGAAGAAAAATCTACATCAAATCAATATTTAGTGTGACCACCCTTTGCCTTCAAAACAGCATCAATTCTTCTAGGTACACTTGCACACAGTTTTTGAAGGAACTGGCCCAAACATCTTGGAGAACTAACCACAGTTCTGTGGATTTAGGCAGCCTCAGTTGCTTCTCTCTCTTCATGTAATCCCAGACAGACTTGATGATGTTGAGATCAGGGCTCTGTGGGGGCCATACCATCACTTCCAGGACTCCTTGTTCTTCTTTACGCTGAAGATAGTTCTTAATGACTTTCGCTGTATGTTTGGGGTCATTGTCATGCTGCAGAATAAATTTGGGGCCAATCAGATGCCTCCCTGATGGTATTGCATGATGGATAAGTATCTGCCTGTACTTCTCAGCATTGAGGAGACCATTAATTCTGACCAAATCCCCAACTCCATTTGCAGAAATGCAGCCCCAAACTTGCAAGGAACCTCCACCATGCTTCACTGTTGCCTGCAGACACTCATTCGTGTATCGCTCTCCAGCCCTTCACGAACAAACTGCCTTCTGCTACAGCCAAATATTTCAAATTTTGACTCATCAGTCCAGAGCACCTGCTGCCATTTTTCTGCACCCCAGTTCCTGTGTTTTTCGTGCATAGTTGAGTCGCTTGGCCTTGTTTCCACGTCGGAGGTATGGCTTTTTGGCCGCAAGTCTTCCATGAAGGCCACTTCTGACCAGACTTCTCCGACAGTAGATGGGTGTACCAGGGTCCCACTGTTTTCTGCCAATTCTGAGCTGATGACACTGCTGGACATCTTCCGATTGCGGAGGGAAGTAAGCATGATGTGTCTTTCATCTGCTGCAGTAAGTTTCCTGGCCGACCACTGCGTCTACGGTCCTCAACGTTGCCCGTTTCTTTGTGCTTCTTCAAAAGAGCTTGACAGCACATCTGGAAACCCCTGTCTGCCTTGAAATTTCTGCCTGGGAGAGACCTTGCTGATGCAGTATAAATACCTTGTGTCTTGTTGCTGTGCTCAGTCTTGCCATGGTGTATGACTTTTTGACAGTAAACTGTCTTCAGCAACCTCACCTTGTTTGCTGAGTTTGGCTGTTCCTCACCCAGTTTTATTCCTCCTAAACAGCTGTTTCTGTTTCAGTTAATGATTGTGTTTCAACCTACATATTGAATTGATGATCATTAGCACCTGTTTGGTATAATTGTTTAATCATACACCTGACTATATGCCTACAAAATCCCTGACTTTGTGCAAGTGTACCTAGAAGAATTGATGCTGTTTTGAAGGCAAAGGGTGGTCACCCAAATATGGATTTGATTTAGATTTTTCTTCTGTTCACTCACTTTGCATTTAGTTAATTGATAAATATAATCTATTAACATGTCTATTTTTGAAAGCATTCTTACTTTACAGCATTTTTTCACACCTGCCTAAAACTTTTGCACAGTACTGTATATATATATTGATGGACAAAAAAGTGTCCTTATATGTCGAGAGCATAGACAGGAAACCTTTTCTGCATCAGGGTTAATGGTTATTGTAATTAAAACTATGTCTACTGATCCCAACTACCAAAACTCTGTTTAAGATTATACTTTAATTGATTATTGCAATGTCAAATGCAGATATACGAGAGTATTTACTTGAATTAGACAGATGCATTTGTGATGCGGGCACAGGCTCACTTTGTTTTGAACTGTTTAGAGCGCACATCCAGATGTCTTGAAGATCATCTTCATATTGCACTTCAACTGCATTTCTTATTGCTCTTCATGCACTACCCACACCAAATGTGTATTTTATCGATACCTTAAATCGGAACTTACAGCGCAAATAAACAATATAATAATTCTAATATAAGGTCAAATCAATATAATGCAAGTGCTCATTTTTGTGCTTCATTTGCCTTCTGGTGTTTCCGCGATTTTTCGTGCTGAAACACATCATTCCGTGTTCCATATTAAAATCAGTCCAGCTTGCAGAAGGTGTGTCCTTTTCCAATCTTGCTTTCAGCTATAAAACTATAAGGTTGTAGCTAGGGTGGCCACCTGGCTCCAGATTTACTGGTCACTTTGAGACAACAAGATTTCAAACTTGTCCCTAAACGAAAGCAATTAATGTGTAAATTAACCATTACACCTTTGCTAAAATGAATAATGGTACTTAATTAGCATGTGCATCATACAATTGTATAATTATAAGAATGAATAAAATGCTTATGTATTATTATTATTATTATTATTATTATTATTATTATTATGTATTTATTTTTTGCAGCCACTTAGTCGCTATTTATTTTCTGTTCGTCGATATTCAATCGCTATAGTATGCAAATACTCTCCACCAAGAAACATCAAAAGGCAAATGAAGCACAAAAATGAGCACTTGCATTATATTGATTTTAACTTATATTAGAATTTATAAATATATATATATATATATATATATATATATATATATATATATATATATATATATATAGACGCTATGCAGCGGTTCACAAATACTGTACGCAACACTCGTATTATTCATTACAGATTAGGAGGTAAAGTCGAAAGCCCCTTACTAGTCCAATGGAAAGCCTAATTCAAAATAATTAATTATTTATTATTTTTTTCATTTAAAAAATATACAATTTTAATAACGCTTTGGTTAAATGAATGTTAGGCTACTTGTATTACAAAAGTAAGTATCAGGACCCCGCTGAGCTTACTAACAATGTGCCTGTTCCAAGTCAATACATATATATAAAAAATTAATCCATATATATCTAACATTGATGTATATATATCAAATATCAATCCATATATTTCAAACATTGATTTGTGTGTGTATGTGTATGTATATATATATATATATATATATATATATATATATATATATATATATATAATGGGGTGGCAAACAGGCAATATATCAACTTTGAGATATATATTTGGCACCCTATAATATATATGCAGTGTACAAAACTGAAGGCATATGAAAGACAAGTTTTTTAAAAAGATTTCTTGCAGATAATGCAGTAGACTATTCCTTTAGAGGTACATTGAAAATGTTTATGAATGTTGAATGAAGATTTAATTTCGTCCTTCTGGGGAACCTTTGAAAGTCACATATCCATGTAATAGACCACGATGTAATACCTATAAATACATTCATTCTGAAACAGAGATTAGAGGCATTAAAGGGCAGCTGGCTCCTTGAGCTAATATATATATATATATATATATATATATATATATATATATATATATATCATACTGTACTCTGGCACCAACAATGATTCAGACAGTCCCCCTAAGAGTCAATATTTTGTTTTGTTTTTCAGATTCATTGGAATTTGTTGGTCAACCAGCTTTGTGAAAAAAGCAACAAAGTAACCCCACAAACAAACTTTAATTTGTAAAGAAATACATGTAAAAGCATTTAGGATTTCCATTTTGGAAAATGGCCAAGCATGCTAAAGGGTCTTTTTACAAACCAATGGAATTCTGCTTGAAAAATGGGAGAAGGATCCAGAAAATGCCAACAGGAGTTTGGAAAATTTGAAATGTTCCAGAAATACGGAGAGGAAATAAGGAGTCATAAGCTTGATTGTTGAAAAGTGCAAAAGTCATGCTGACGTTTTACAAACAAACTCTGGACACAATGGATTTGTGTTTTAAAGTTTTACACAGAAAACAAAACATGCACTAATTCTTCAACCCTACTTGTAACTCTAAAAGATTTTAAGACAACTTCTGAATTCTTTCCAAAACCAGGACTTGACACTGTTCATTCACTAGCCTCTCTATTCTTTCCCCTCAAAAAATATTCAAGAATTCCCCCTATTATTACAGTATCTATAGACGTTAGTTCTGTTTAATTGTGTAAAATCTAGACATAAAATCAATATTAAGGATAACAAAATAATGCTATTTTAATATAGAGTTTTATAAAAATATACAGTAAATGTTTTGTATTCTCCAAATGGAAAATCTAATTAAAACATAAAAATGACATTTTCACCTAACGACTTCACTAAGGAGGTTTGTAATTGCAGGAATAAAGAGTACATGGATTGAAACTGCATTTTCTTAGCTTTGCCTTTTCTGTGTGCTTCTCATTGCAATTATTCAAATATTGCATTTGTCAAAATATTTGATCGGTCTGTGCTTGGGCTATGAGTTTAGAAGCTGGTTGTTTCCTGCCATAGATATAATGTAGGCTAGATCAGCCAAAGCATCTTTATATTAGTAAGTACCAGCGCAATCTAGTTCACAGCAGTGTATTACAAACAAAACAAAAGTAAACTTGATCCAAAGTGACAATCACTAATGGTGCCGGCTTTTCTATAAAGACACTCGGACTGGTCTAGAATTGAAGAGCAGCTCCTGAAATAAGGGGAAACCATAAAAACACAGACTTAGAAAAACAGTAGAAAAAACACAGTATTGTAGTAATTGTAGAATGATTGCCAACATCACAAATGCGTTAAAAAAGAATTGAACTAGAAGCTCCTTTCTCTTCAGACTCATAATCTGTAATGATCAGATACTTACAAGACAAATTGTCTATTTGTAATGACCAAGACCAATAGAGTTTACTGCTGAGGAAGGTTTTTTTTTTTTGAGCAAAAGATCGATCAAGCATATCAGAGGAATATTTTTGGGAAGATTTTAAATTTTTGGAGTAAAATATTGAGGGATGTTTTCAACTCTAGAATGTTTTCAAACATTGGAATTAAATGATGTGGGACAATTTGAATTTTGGAGCAAAATGTCATTGGCATGTACTTTATTTGGATGATACCACAATTGAACAATTTTTTGTGGAAACTGTGAATTTTGGTGGAAAATATTGAGGGGTGTTTAGGAATTTGGAAGAATCTGGAAATGTAATATCTCTGGCTCATGTTGAAGTTTGGAGCAAAGTATTTTAGGCATTTTGGATGAAAATATTGTTGGAAAGTTCTGAATTTTAGAAATGAACTTTCTTAAAGTTTCAGTTTTGGAGAAGAAAATTTATTGTCAGGACCATTTGAACTTTGGAACAAACTAGAGCACTTGCCAAAACTCAACCAAACTATGATCCTGTACGTTGACCAGTTTATAGTTCAAAACTACAAGCGTTGTGAGTCGACAATTACAATTCTTGCATGGAATACTTTCAATATTCTGCAAAAAAAAACAAAAAAAACAATGATGAGTGAAATGTGTGTTAAGTTATCTTAAAAAAAAGGAAATGAAAAGTACTCTCTGGAACGTGTGTCTTTTTTTAATTTTGTTTTTGTTTTTTTAATCTCTGCATGGACAAAGTTGTCAGCCATTTTGAAAACCAACACTGCATCATGGGTAATGATTGTAACTGTTTATTGCCAGGAAAAGCATCCTGTTAATGCTTTATATTACATTACATTAATAAATATTCAGTTGATATGCAATTACACCATTAGACTGCCATTGCAGTTCTTTGCTCATATCCCATATATATATATATATATATATACATACATATATGTTGTCGCTTTTTAAGACTTCTAATGATATATTTCAGCTAAAATTAATTTTATATTTCCCTGAATGTTTATTACCATGTAACTGAAATTCCAGAAACAGGTTGCTGCATAACAATTAAATTCTTATCATGAAAAATATAGCGTTACTCAAGTTTAATTTCAGCAATGAGAAAATCCTCCGAAAAGGATACACACAGATTATATTTATTAATTAATGAAGTTAATGTATTATTTTATTACTTTATTATTTTTGTTTTAATATATTCATTTTGTATTCTATTGATTTTTTTTTTGTTCTAGCTAATGAATTACTTTTCCAAATCTTACCTGAGAACTATATGGTGACTAAGTACACTCCAGAGAAGATTTGGGGAATTTCTTAATTTAAATGCAATTTAAATGTATCTTTATATCACAAGTGTAAGGGAGATGAAAAATTAATATTAACATTACATTTGTACTTTAATATTCTGCCCAGCATCAAGTCCAATATATTAGTGTTTGTTTTTTAAACTTGAATCTTATCTGATAAAGCAGTAAAACAATGGATTTCACCCAGTGCACTGGAGAACTTTCCAGATGTGTTGTGGTGCAGAAGTCAAATGGACCCCCTTCTTTTCTTTTCATTTGTAACCTTTACAGTTGGAAATGGAACAAGCAATGAAAAGATGGGGACCCTTTTAACTGTTAAACCACAACACCAATGATAAGCTCTTGTGTATAAATCAGTTGTTATTGATCAGTCATTAACTAGATTTTGAATCATTTTCAAATGTATTGCACTTAAGGCAGGGCAAGATTGATTTCAAGTAATCATTTCTTAATTACTTTTAATAGGAATATATAAATACAAAGCAATCCTTTCAAATCTATTCTTACCTCATATTAACATTATCACTAGCCCTCTTTTTATTGCGGCGAGAATCTTATTATGTTAGTTTGGGAAATGCAAGTATGTCAAACGCTTTATAGAATACTGCTGCACCCTGGTTCGCTGTCAGTCACATGGTCTGATAGCAGCTCGACCACTGGAGTGAGTTTTAACTACTCACAGGAAGTGATCAGGTACCAGGAAGCAACAGCAACTTTTCAACTATAGTGTTGTCTTTGAAATAATATTCCAAAATACAAGAACCAAAAGATCTTCAACAGAAGAAAAGGGAGTCAGCGATAATATTGTTAGTGCTAATAAGAGGTAAGAGAGTGGATTTTAAACTCTTGGATGGCACTCCTTTGATACAGACCTGCCAGTATTTCATGCAGTTTTTGCTGCACAGAGAATGTTTGGTCTGATTGTATGTAACACAAATTGAAATTGTCTTCCATGTGTTTCAATTGCCTGCATATTTCAAAGCGCATGTTTTATCCCCTCTTTTTATATGTAATGAATGGGATAAAAATAATAAAAAACATAATAATTATAACTCTCTAAAAATTATAAATATCATATATATATATATATATATGTGTGTGTGTGTGTATAAAATATACAATGATGAGACATGAAATGTTTTCTTGTGTTTTTTTTTTTTTTTAAAGTAGGTGTAATGTTATCACAGGACACAGTACAGTTTAGATAAACAGATGTCATGACCTGTACTTACCTTTTCAACTGATTTAAGTGAAGATGCCAGTCGTGAAATTACTTTAAAAATGATACTATGAAAAGGATGAACAAAACTAACGTTTGTGTTCACAGTATATCATGTGCAATCAATATGAAGAGCTGCCTGCTGCTGACTGGTTTAAGTTTTCACTCTCTGCGTTTGAGGTTGAATGTCGAGTGTTAGCAGGAGTTAAAAATAAGAGCTAGCCATCTGAACTGTATTCCGCTGGGGTCATGTATAGTTCAGCATGAGGGCTCTGTCTTATTGCAGAGTCCAGCACCGGGGATTAGAAATGCACAGCTCATTGGAACAGGGCCAGTCTTTCAGTGGTGTCTGCCTCAGCGTTCAGTGGATCATAATAGTCAGCAGGGAGAGAGAGAAATGATAAAAAACTACCAAAGTATATTTTTAAGAACATAAGAACATAAGAAAGTTTACAGACGACAGGAAGCCATTCAGCCCATCTTGCTCATATTGGTTGTTAGTCGCTTACTGATCCCAGAATCTCATCAAGCAGCTTATTGAAGGATCCCAGGGTGTCAGCTTCAACAACATTACTGGGGAGTTGGATCCAGACCCTCACAATTCTCTGTGTAAAAAAAAGTGCCTCCTATTTTCTGTTCTGAATGCCCCTTTATCTAATCTCCATTTGTGACCCCTGGTCCTTGTTTCTTTTTTAGGTCAAAAAATTGTTTATACCTTTTAGGATTTTGAATGCTTGAATCAGATCACCGTGTAGTCTTCTTTGTTCAAGACTGAATAGATTTAATTCTTTTAGCCTGTCTGTATATGACATGCCTTTTAAACACGGGATAATTCTCGTTGCTCTTCTTTGCACTCTTTCTAGAGCAGCAATATCCTTTTTGTAGCGAGGTGACCAGAACTGAACACAATATTGTAGGTGAGGTCTTACTAATGCATTGTAAAGTTTTAACATTACTTCCCTTGATTTAAATTCAACACTTCTTACAATATATCCCAGCATCTTGTTGGCCTTTTTTATAGCTTCACCACATTGTCTAGATGAAGACATTTCTGAGTCAACATAAACTCCTAGGTCTTTTTCATAGATTCCTTCTTCAATTTCAGTATCTCCCATATGATATTTATAATGCACATTTTTATTGTCTGCGTGCAATACTTTACACTTTTCTCTTAAATGTCATTTGCCATGTGTCTGCCCAGTTCGGAATGCTGTCTAGATCATTTTGAATGACCTTTGCTGCTGCAACAATGTTTGCCACTCCTCCTATTTTTGTGTCGTCTGCAAATTCAACAAGTGTGCTTACTATACCAGAATCTAAATCATTAATGTAGATTAGGAATAGCAGAGGACCTACTACTGGTCCCTGTGGTACACCACTGGTTACCTCGCTCCATTTTGAGGTTTCTCCTCTAATCAGTACTTTCTGTTTTCTACATGTTAACCACTCCCTAATCCATGTGCATGCATTTCCTTGAATCCCTACTGCGTTCAGTTTGAGAATTATTCTTTTATGCGGGACTTTGTCAAGAGCTTTCTGGAAATCTAAATAAACCATGTTGTATGCTTTGCAATTATTCATTGTCGATGTTGCATCCTCAAAAAAATCAAGCAGGTTAGTTAGACACAATCTCCCTTTCCTAAAACCCTGCTGACTGTCTCCTAGGATATTGTTACCATATATGTAATTTTCCATTTTGGATCTTATTATACTGTAGTTTCCATAAGTTTCCATATAATACAAGTCAGGCTTATTGGTCTGTAGTTACCTGGTTCGGTTTTGTCTCCCTTTTTGTGGATCGGTATTACGTTTGCAATTCTCCAGTCTGTCGGTACAGCCCCTGTGTCAAGAGACTGTTGCATGATATTGGTTAGCGGTTTGTAAATAACTTCTTTCATTTCTTTGAGTACTATTGGGAGGATCTCATCCGGCCCAGGGGATTTGTTTATTTTAAGAGCTCCTAGTCCCTTTAACATTTCTGCCTCTGTTATGCTAAAGTTATTTAAAACTGGATAGGAGCAGGTCAACATGTCGGGCATGTTGTCCGTGTCCTCCTTTGTAAAAACCTGTGTAAAGTAATCATTTAATATATTTGCTAATTTTTTTTCTTCGTCTATGATTTTGCCATTTGTGTCTCTTAGACATTTAACCTCCTCTTTGAATGTTCTCTTGCTGTTATAATATTGGAAAAACATTTTGGAATTGGTTTTAGCCCCCTTAGCAATACTGATTTCTATCTCTCTCTTGGCCTTTCTAACTTCCTTTTTGACTTTTGCAGTGTTTGCAATTCCAAGTACTCTTTCTGTGTACTTTGTTTTTGGTCCCTTTTAAACGCTCTGTAAAGTGCCTTTTTTCGCTGAATATTTTTTTAATTGATGTATTAAACCATTTTTGCAATTTTGTTTTAGATTTAGATTTGTCTACTTTTGAGATGTAATTGTTTTGCGCCTCAAGTACTACGTTTTTAAAAAACAGCCATCCTTTTTCTGTGGATGTTTTGCTTGTCTTTGATCACTTACTGTACCCCTGCTTGTTCCACCAGTTTGAAATGGCCAGTTTGAATGTGAACTCACCTCTGCAACCCAGTTAGTGATCAGGAGGAGTGGCGATCAGGGTGCTGCCTGCCTCTCTGCCTCTCTCTGAAGCCAATCATCTCTTCATCAAGCTAAGCAGCAGATGTTATCAAGTTAATGAACCCTGGAGGCAAAGAAGGAATGGATGGAGGGAGACAGGAAGTTCTGACCAGCAGGGGTCGCTGAAGCGCAACAAAGTAATAATGAAGCAACAGAACTAGAATTATTATTATTATTATTTGTTTATTTAGCAGACGCCTTTATCCAAGGCGACTTACAGAGACTAGGGTGTGTGAACTATGCATCAGCTGCAGAGTCACTTACAATTACGTCTCACCCGAAAGACGGAGCACAAGGAGGTTAAGTGACTTGCTCAGGGTCACACAATGAGTCAGTGGCTGAGGTGGTATTTGAACCGGGACTGCTTGGTTACAAGCCCGTTTCTTTAACCACTGGACCACACAGCCTCATTGCAAACATCATAATAAAGGCAAATAAAACATAATCATAATTAGATGGCACTTGAATATAAATGCCCCCACACCTCAAACCTGCATGCCGAAGCATATCCTCGCTCCCCGTTTGCTGCAATCGTCTAAACATTCCTTATACAGCCCCCCTGGATGCCATGTTTTACTTCTCTCAGCCAGTGCTTGGTAATCCACACCCAGCTATTTACAGCTGGTCTCATGCAGTTTCCTTAATGCTGAACTCCAACACTGACAGAGCCTGCTGATCAGTATCACTTTGATAACCCGACACCCTGCAATGGCTCCATGGATTCAACCACGCACATCTTTAGAACTTCAACACACTCTCCATAAAGCGTGTCATTAGGATTGTGGGGCTCAGGATCTTTCAACCAATCAGAGCGCACGTTTCGCCTTTCCTTATTCCATGACACATGATTGAGAAAACCTATTCATGACATCGACCGTGCCGCTTTCAGTTTTTACCGTGCTGTATTCTGTCATCTGCTTTTAATAATCATGCCTGAGGCACCTCTCGGAATTCTATTCACCTGCAAAATCTGTTCAGAACGGTGACATCACAATGGGGCGTGTACCCCAGCCACTTAATTGTATTCTCTTGAGCAACCTTTTCCCTCTTTTCAATCAAACTGACTATGGACTAAATAAAGGCGGTAATGATTAGAACAAAAACATAGCTAGATTGTTAACTTGTATATTAATCATAAAGCAGTATATAATACAGTTATAATACTGTGAGCATCTGTGTGTGGTGGAATATTGGCACTCGTATTGCTTAAACCAGAAGTGTCCAAAGTAGGCTCTTCCACTCCTGGTCTTTGTTCCAACCCTGCTCTAATGTGTTTAATTGGACAAATTAAACCTCCATCTAGATCCTGAAGGAGTTAAAAAGTGTCTGTGGCGTTTTTGAAGAGCTTCATTACATTGCTGTTGATAGTTCTCTCCATGTTTGCAGATCTCCCAGTTTTCCAGAGGTTGACCCTACAGACCCCCAGTATCACCCCCTGTCCTCACCGTGATTTCCACTCACCCCCCTTCAGAGGACACACCTACAGCTTCTCCTTCAAATCCGTGGATTGCAGCTTTAGAAACGTATTTGCTTTTAATTGTGTGATTCACTGGTTTTCCTTTAGATTTCTCCATATTCCTATTACCATTAAAAAAAACTATATATTATGCAGTAACATATAGCAGATCCTGATATTGAAGTGACACAGCCATCTGAAATGTCTTTATAATATATAGCAGACCCTGATATTGATGTGATACAGCCATCTGAAATGTCTTTATAATATATAGCAGATCCTGATATTGATGTGATACAGCCATCTGAAATGTCTTTATAATATATAGCAGACCCTGATGTTGATGTGATACAGCCATCTGAAATATCTTTATAATATATAGCAGACCCTGATATTGATGTGATACAGCCATCTGAAATGTCTTTATAATATATAGCAGACCCTGATATTGATGTGATACAGCCATCTGAAATGTCTTTATAATATATAGCAGACCCTGATATTGATGTGATACAGCCATCTGAAATGTCTTTATAATATATAGCAGATCCTGATATTGATGTGATACAGCCATCTGAAATGTCTTTATAATATATAGCAGACCCTGATATTGATGTGATACAGCCATATGAAATGTCTTTGTAATATATAGCAGACCCTGATATTGATGTGATACAGCCATCTGAAATATCTTTATAATATATAGCAGACCCTGATATTGATGTGATACAGCCATCTGAAATGTCTTTGTAATATATAGTAGACCCTGATATTCATGTGATACAGCCATCTGAAATGTCTTTATAATATTTAGCAGACTACTCTTTTTATTTATATATATGCTCTGAGCACACTCTTAAACTCAGGGGAGATGTTTAAGGAGGATAGAGATGTTTAAGGAGGACAGAGATGTTTTATACTCCTGTAAGTGGTTTTGTTCGTGCACTGGGCATATGCTATATGTCCAGACAACTTTTTAATAATCAAGAAAATCACACAGACTTATTTAATTTGAAGTCTTAAAGAATTAGAGCAGTAGTAGTGCCCTTTCGGTTTATTAAATGCTTTAAAAACTGGATTGGTTGGTTGCGCAGACCACCGTAAATCCCAAGTAAAAAGCAATCTGGGCGTTTACAGTGCCTTTACAGGTTTAACAGCATTAGTACTTCAATACAGTAATACAAATATGGTTGTCATATGCTTAGCCTTCGGGCTATAAAATGCAAAATGCTAAAGCGCCCACCACTGCGTTCTACAACATACAATATATCACTCTCCACAGCCAAAATATAAATCCTATACCTTATACTGGAAGCAATGCATACAATATAAACGAGATATAAATTCAAATATATGCTTACCTTCCAGTATATGGAAGTGTAGTGTGAAAAATAAGAACCGTCTTCAAAAGGCAGAGACTTGACTTCGACCAAAAAGCAATCCGTTTTTCAGAGACCCTCAGAGCATGGACCAGAAATTTGGAACGACTTCATTGAAAACAGCATTGCCTGTTTCAAGCTAAACATAAAACATTACATGGACAAGCAGCTGTTTCCGACAAAAGCATGGTGTCGCTGGACAAACAAACCTGTCAAATTTGGGATCACATTTTGGCTGGTAGCGGACCCTACCCCTACCTGTGCAAAGATGAAACTCGCCCAGCTGGTCAGAGACTGGGTGACAATATGTTAGGCTGATGTAACCATGATTAGGAAAATAGATGAATGTTACTAATATATATATATATATATATATATATATATATATTTTTTTTTCACTGTAATTAGCAAAACAGCCTGGTTGCAACAGTAAACAAAGAAGAAGAGCGTTTCCACCATCTGCACAAAACTTTGTACGCAGTGAAAGCAATCACTGTTGTCCAGTTGCTGTATTTTACATTGTTCTGGACATGGCAGCCATCAATTCCTTAGTTTTGTACACCAGGGAAAATATCAGTAGGAGAGATCTCTTATGATGCTAGCCACGGAGCTTTGGCAGAAACATTTCGATCAGAAAACTGCAAAGCGGCAGGGAAACGCAGCTCAACCTGTATACAGTGCGCAGCCATCAAGTGACACACGCAACAGAAAACAATGCCAGGTAACTAAATGCAGTAAAAATAAAACTTCTGATATCTGTGCCCAGTGTGAAAGAGCAGTATGTGGTAAATGCACACAAGTTGATAAGCATTACATCTGTGTGGATTGTGCGAATATGGGGGCTACTTTGAAGTATGTTGATTCTTGAAATGTATTTTTGTTTATGACTGTAAGTCGCCCTGGATAAGGGCATCTGCTAAGAAATAAATAATAATAATAATAATAATAATAATAATAATAATGTTTCCATGAATGCGCATTCCCGTTACACAATGGGAACGGAGTTATTTTCTTTTTTATGTTATTTTGTATAAATTATTTCGATTTTACAATTGTGTATGTAGGCCTACATGTAACCAGTTTACAGCTGGTTACACAATATCTTCTTTTGAAATGTTTATTTTATTATAGTTTTTTTTATTTTTTGAAGTCATGCTATGCAGTAGGCTAATGTGAAAAAAAGCCTTTTGTTATTTTTGTAAATAATGACTTTGTTTTCACAATTGTGTATGTATGTATAGCAGTTTACACCTGTTTACACAATATCTTCTTTTGAAATGTTTATTTTATTATAGTTTTTCATTTTTTACGTAATGCATTATATGCGCTAATTTAAAAAATAAAGCCTTTTATGTTTATTTTTCATTTAAATACAGTGTTTCTGCTATGCAAATGTTAGATATGATGTTCATAAATAAAACTTTTGAGTTGTATCTGATAGTTTGTGTTTAATTTTCATATCGAAGCTGTTTAAAATGTACCCGTCATATTGACTACTGCTGGCGGTTCTAGGTAGTATCATAAACCCGGCGGTTCTAGTGTTAAATCTGATCATCAATCTGCCTTGACTGTTCTTATCTTTGAGTTAATGATATATTCTAGAAGGATCCGGTAAACTCTTTTTAAAACTAATTGGAGTTACATAACAACCTTCAGAATTAATTGGATATAACTCCTTTCCAAAAATATTGGAACATGATCTCATGGTTCTCATTTTCAACCCCTCCTTTCTCTAAAAAGTCAGGTGAACCAAAGTTCACAGGATCCTTGCTATAATACAGTACAATATGATACAAGTTCATATGTGTATTAAAAAAGATGCTGTTTTATATATAACATCAACTTTTTTTGTGTGATTATATTGAGCAGTATATTTCACCTTTTCAGATTAGTTTACTATTATATACAGGTTTGTGTGTGTGTGTGTGTGTGTGTGGGAGGGTAGTGGGTGGAGCTTAAGGGAAGAACCAGAAATGACAGCACACAGGAGCCGGAAGTGTCATTTAGTCCTTGGAGCCATGTACCATCAATGGTAACAGGCAGGATTTTATTTTAACAAACAAAAATGGAACAGTCCAGCATTGCAGAAAATAAACAAGAAAACCACCTGGAATACCAGCAATGGTAAACTCAGGTTTCAAATAAAAAGAATAAACTAAAACGTCTCGTTACAAAACAACAATAAAGGAAGCACTGGGTTTCTCCGTGCTACTGCAGTGGGTTTCCTCTCACCGCCTCTTGGCTCCCTTCCACGGATTACTGGCTTGTCCTGGGCTTTCTTCACTGCGGCAATCCACCAAAGTTTCCCAAAGTTTCAAGCTTCTGTGAATTAAAGCAGTTTGATAAAAACAAAACAACAAAGCACAGCGCGTGTTTTCAGTTCAGGACAGGGAGCCGAATGGCAAAACCATACTGCTTAAATATTGCCAAGTCCCAGCCCTGCAATCAGCACGCTGCCTCACGTCAGCCAATCGACGAGAACAGCACAGCTGATTGCAATGATGGGACCTGACGGCCGCATGGTTCCACCTTGGTCCAAGATGGCCGCCTGACCCGGAACTTCCTGTATGGTCAGAGTTCAGCCTCCTGACCCAATCACGGTCAACCCTACACAGCGCTGCTGGTGGTCGGGAGGGCGAATTACGACAGAGACTCCTTTCAATCCTGTCACACATCCCCCCCCTCAGAGTGGAGCCGTAGGCACACTCGGCCAACCCTAACTCCCCTAAATGACCCCCCTCCCTTGAAAAAAAAGTTAAAGGGTTGCAGCGCCAGACTCCACAGAGTAATCCGGGCGTTCGTGTCCCTCATCGTGTTTAGCCACTTAAGAGGAGCGTGATCTGTGACAAGAGTGAAGGACCACCCCAGGAGATAATATCGAAGAGAGTTTGTGGCCCATTTAATGGCCAGGCACTCCTTCTCAATAACTGAGTAGTTGCACTCCCTCTGAGCCATTTTCCTGCTAATGTATAGCACGGGGTGTTCTACCCCATCGATCTCCTGGGACAAGACTGCCCCCAGACCGACATCTGAGGCGTCTGTCTGGAGGATGAATTCCCTGTCGAAATCTGGTGAAACTAGTGCGCTTTATCGTGTCAAATGCTCCCTGACACTCATCTGACCATTTAACAGCGTTTGGGGCGCTCTTCTTAGTGAGGTCAATCAAGGGGCTAACAATGGTGGAAAACTCGGGGATAAAACGGTGATAATAGCCTGCCAGCCCCAAAAGTGACCTCACTTGAGCCTTGGTTCGCGGGACCGGAGTGTCCACCAAGGCCTGGACCTTGGAAGCCACTGGTTTCACCCGACCATTACCCATGCTAAAGCCAAGATATTGGGTCTCTTGTTTGCCAAACGCGCATTTGCCTAGGTTGACTGTTAGCCCCGCCTCCCTCAGAGACTGCAGGACAGCCGCCAATCTATCAAGGTGCTCCTTCCAGGTAGAGCTAAAAATAACCACGTCATCAATATACGCTGCCGCATACTGATGATGGGGACGTAACACCTTGTCCATCAGTCTCTGGAAGGTAGCTGGGGCCCCATGCAAACCGAAGGGCATGGTCTTGAAATGAAACAAGCCATCCGGGGTAGCAAATGCAGTTTTCTCCTTGGAGCTGGGTGTTAACGGGATCTGCCAATATCCCTTTGTCAGGTCCAGAGTGGACAAGAACCTCGCCTTACCCAGTCTGTCGAGGAGCTCATCCACTCGAGGCATGGGGTACGCATCGAACTTAGAGATAGCGTTCACCTTTCTAAAGTCCACACAGAAACGAGTGGAGCCGTCCTTCTTAGGTACCATTACCACGGGACTACACCACTCGCTCTGGGAAGGCTGCACTACTCCCAGCTCGAGCATATTGGCCACTTCCCGGCGCATTACACCCCGCCGACTTTCCGGGATCCGATAAGGCCTCTGACGCACCCGAACACCTGGCGGAGTAATAATGACATGTTTAATAATGTCAGTTCTACCGGGCAACTCAGAAAAAACATCACTGAATTCCTCAGTTAATTGACCCAGCTCCTGTTTCTGACGGGGAAGTAACTGTTTCCCCATCGAAATCTTAGTTGTTTGACCAGATGGCCCTGCCTCAGGACCAAAATCCTCCTCGGGGCTATCATTAGCAATAAACAGTGCTTCTCTGTCTCTCCAGGGTTTTAACAAATTTAAATGATAAATTTGGAGTGGTTTTCGATGGTCGGGCTGCCTGATTTCATAATTCATTCTCCCTATAGCCCAAACCACCTCATAAGGCCCCTGCCATTTGGCAAACAACTTAGATTCGGCTGTGGGAAGGAGCAGCAGTACCTTATCTCCAGGTCGAAAAGTCTGAATTTGTGCTTTTTGATTGTACTGCTGCTGCTGCTGATGCTGAGCATTGCGCAGGTTCTCTTGAGCCAAACGACCGACTAATTCTAAGCGATCTCTTAGCAGTAGTACGTATTTGACTACATTTTTAGAAATAGAGGTTTGGTCCTCCCACTCTTCTCGCACGAGATCGAGAATGCCTCGGGGTTGTCTCCCATACAGCAGCTCAAATGGGGAGAACCCTGTTGAACTCTGTGGCACCTCTCTCACTGCGAACATCAGGAAGGGGAGGAGTTTTGCCCAATGTTTTTGTTCCTGGTTCACAAATCGCCTCAGCATCTGCTTCAGGGTCTGATTAAACCTTTCCACCAGGCCATCTGTCTGCGGATGGTACACAGAGGTCCTGATGGGACGAATTTTCAAAATTTTGTACACTTCTTTGAGGGTATCGGACATGAAGTTGGTTCCCTGATCCGTCAGAATCTCTTTGGTCACCCCTACTCTAGCAATAATCTTAACTAGTTCTTTAGCAATGGCGACGGCGCTAGTGGAGCGCAGTGTCACCGCCTCTGGATATCGAGTAGCATAATCCACCATTACTAGAATGTGCGTATATCCAGAGTCGGCGGGATGCACTGGGCCCACTATGTCCATTGCTATGCGATCGAAGGGAGTACAAACCAGGGGCAGTGGGACCAGCAGGGCCGGGCGAACCCACCCTGGCGCTACTCTCTGGCAATCGGGACACTCCGCTACATATTTCCTCACATCCACGTGGAGTCCCAGCCAATAAAACCGGGCCAGTATTCGTTCCAAGGTCTTTTCCTGCCCCAGGTGGCCAGAAAAGGGAATATCATGTGCCAACCGCATGACCTCCCGGCGGAAAGACCCCGGAACCAATAATTGCGTTACAGGCTGTCCTGTGCCCGGGGCTTGGGATACCCTATATAGCAAATGCCCCATCACGATGAAGTGAGGAAATGTGAGCGGCCCGCAGCCTTCAACTTCCTTCCCCTCAACAGACCGAACCCGCCCCTGGATGTGCACCAGAGTGGGGTCGTTACTTTGCTCCCACTCTAGGTCCACACCCCGGTCCCAGAATTGTGGTATGCCGAGCAGGGCCTCAGTAGCTTCTGTTCTAGGGATCTCAGTATCCCGCTTCTGCTGGTCACACTGGACACCCACCCCCTTCTGTGTTCGTTTGACAGGCAAAGCAGACTCTCCCACCAATCCCTAGCCTTGTCTCATTAATGCCCCCTCAAGTTTCTCAGCCCTCCGCTCTCTTTTAGTTTTACGGGGCCGGAACCTGGAAGTAAATATGTCGGCCTGCAAGGGGAAGATCCGGCCAATTGGATCCCCCGTTGCGACCACCCCTTCTACAATAGGTGGTCGAGCCGCATTGACCTTAACTTCCGTATAGTAAGGCCAATCTCGACCCAAAATTACTGGGTATGGCACCTTTTTAGCGACGGCCAAGACTACGTGGCACGTCCGACTTTCCACAGTCATTCTAACTTTAGTGGTAGGATACGCCTTGGTTTCTCCATGAATACACGAGATGGTCACAGACCCCTGTGGCCGCCAGGGCGTACCCTCCAAGAGAGCAGACCGAATTAAAGTGTGACTACACCCTGAGTCCACAAATGCATGGGTACTCATATTACCAACAACTACATTAATAATGCAAGGCCCCTCCTGACCCCTTCCTCTGTACTCACCACCCTCTGCGTCTGGACATCGCAAGGCCACGTCACACTCCATTGCAGCGGGACAGAATCTCACGATGTGTCCCAACTCGTGGCACCGGAAGCAGGTAGGGGAAGGCAACGCTGTGGGAGGCGGCTGCTTGTCCCTTGGTCCACCACTGGGGGGGGAGTCCAGGGATTCTCTCTGGCCCAGCTGGGAGCTAACCTCAGTCTCCACTTTGGACTCGAGGCGCTCAAAGGGACAGGGAAAACTGAAGGCCTCGCTGCAGTCCTTGGGTGCGCTGGTGAAGGTCGATGCTTCACTGGGACCGCTGGGGCTGGACTGGGGTCCACCCGAAGCAGTGAATCCTCGAAGGCCTCTGCCAGCTCGACGGCCTTGTCCATCGTCTCGGGACTGTGGCGAGCGACCCAGGCTCGAGTCCAGTTCCAACACCTCCAGGAACTGGTCAACCCCCACAGACTCCATGATTTGTTGGGTGGTCCGTTCAGTGGGACGCAGCCAGCGGGTCAGATGGTCCCAGAGTTGCTGGGCTGCAATGCGGGGCCGGGTTCCCTCCGGACGCTTGTAATCCCTGCAATCAGCATGCTGCCTCACGTCAGCCAATCGACGAGAACAGCATAGCTGATTGCAATGTTGGGACCTGACGGCCGCATGGTTCCACCTTGGTCCAAGATGGCCACCTGACCCGGAACTTCCTGTATGGTCAGAGTTCAGCCTCCTGACCCAATCACGGTCAACCCTACACAGCGCTGCTGGTGGTCGGGAGAGCGAATTACGACAGGGACTCCTTTCAATCCTGTCACAGTGTGTTAACAATTTATTGAACAAAGACTGTAGGGGTTTATCATAAGCCCTTGTATGAAAGTACTAAGCATGCAGTGGTCAGTTCAGTTCTTTCCATTTAAATTTAAGATATAATTAACATGTTAAATATAATAGTCTTATTTAACTGTGCCATTCTTGGACTAAGTCTGACCTCTGTTTCTAAAATTTGCCTGCACAAGCAGGTTTTCAGACACTCTGTTTTCTTACCAAGACTAGTGTTTTAATTAATATGAAACTCCACTGTAAGCGCTTTTCCAAATTCACCGCATGAAGTAATTTTTTGGCTCTCAAACATTATCCCAATTAAAGTCACTACCTGCCTGATAAGAACTGATACTGTAGACAACTTTTCTAATTTAAATGAAATGCTTGCTTTGGCTGCCAAGTTTTCATTCATTTCTATGGTATAATGAAGAAGTTAATTTTGCTCATTATGGAAAGGCCCTGGATTCAAAACTGCTGACGGCAATTAAATCTCGCTTTGACTGCCAAAAAGAACTTTCCAGATCTAGCACCGCTCTGCTGCAAGCCGGTAAAGGTGAGGCTATTTTTCTTCCAGTAAGTCTACTATGTATTAAAGTTATTAAATACAGTTTACACTTTATTGTCTTATATTCAAACCTAAAGTTTCTGTTTTTTATTGACGTAAAACCTTTATATAAACTAAACATTTATATTGAATCAGCTGCTCCAAGCTGAAACTTGGAACAGCTGTTTCAAATTCCGTGCCGTTCTGAGACACGGGGGAGGGGCGGAGCCCGCAGCACAACGCAGAAACAAACAAAAGGCAGCCATTGTTCAGAGCGACAGCGTGTGGAAGCGACAGCGTGGGAGAAGTGCAATCGTGGACAAGTACAGCGCAGTTAGAAGCAGTTTGAAAGCAGGTTGACAGCTGCAGAAGCTAAACTTAACTTCCAAAAAAAAAATAATAATAATAAAACATGGTCTTCAAGCCAGTAATCTGTGACAACTGCATGATGTGGGAAATCTGAGAAAACCCAACAGAGCTCAACCAAGTTTGTGTAAAGTGCCGCACGATCCAGGACTTGCTTCAACGAGTAAGTCTGTTAGAAATGGAGCTGGAGGACATGAGACAGCAACAGGAGCTTGAGTAGCTGACACACCCACAATTCATGGAAGTCTGCACCCCTAGCAGACTGAAAGCCACCAGGGAGATGGAAGAGAGTCGAAACAGCTGGGTTCAGATAGGCAGAAGCAGGGTGTTGTGTGAAATTTTAATTACTTTAAATTTAGAAGGAAGTTGATGTGGAGGTAAATAAGACAATTACTACACAGAGTAATTCCAAATAAGGTCCGCTTTATTTCACACCCTTGATACAATAATAGACAAACACACATACAAGAATATATTAATCAGAGATATAATATACTCATAGAGACGCAACTGAACTAATCCTTACCCTTCCAAGCAGATCGGGAGAGCCCCTCGACCCTGGTAAGAGAAAGCAGCTGTCTCCAAAAATACCGAGCAGGACTGCGCAAATCCTCACGGCTGACTCTCACCAGAGTAGGGGAGGAACCCGTCCTTTTATAGCTTACCAAGTTAGGCTTCTGCGTGCGAGAGAGTAATTGGCCAGATCACTTTCTCGAGGCTCGCCCTGTGAATCATTTCTGTAAGCTATCCCTTTCCCATAACATTCTGAGAAAAACAAGATAAATTAGCAGTACAGAAACAAGTTAGATAAGCAGTACAAAAACAAGTTAGATATGCGGTACAAAAACAAATTAGATGAACAAAAACAAGATAGATAAGCAGTACAAAACAAGTTAGATGAACAGTAGCAGTACAGGTTATTACAGGGCAAGGGCACAGATGAACTCGAACGCATTTCTAGAACTTTCTAGAACATTTTTTTTTATTTCACAGGGGAAAAAAAGAAACTTCGTCAAACACAACCACCAGAAATCCAAACATCCAACAAATCTGAACCACTTCAACATTTAGATGACCAAAACTAACATCAAGAGAATGAAAGGAACAATATCCAGGACCCTATAAACAGTGCTGGCCAGGCAGCAAAAAGAAGGGAGGTCATGATTGTTGGGGACTCCATATTGAGAAACACTGCAAGTTCAGTTCGCAGTTTGGACCCCCTTACTACAACAGTGTGCTGCCTTCCAGGAGCCTCTGTCAAGCACATCACTGAGAACGTGGACAGGCTCCTAGAACAAACAGGAGACGACCCGGTAGTAGTCGTCCACATAGGCACAAACAACATTGGAAGAGACAGGCCAAGATCCCTGCAAAACAAATTCAGAGAGCTAGGAAGGAAATTAAAAGACAAGACCAAAACTGTGGTATTTTCTGGGATACTGCCGGCACCTTGCAAAGGACCATATGGACAGCTGGAAATACAAAATCAAAATGCATGGCTGAAATCGTGATGCACACAGGAAGGCTTCACCTTTCTTGAACATTGGAGCACATTCTACAACAAGGACTATCTATATAGGTGGGACGGACTGCACTTAAACAGAAAGGGAACCAATCTACTCGGAGAAAGGATCCTTGAGGAGGTCCAGAAGCATTTAAAATAGAAAGGAAGAGGGGAGAAAAAAAAACAGAACGGAGAACACATCAAAACAAGGGCAACAACTCTGGTAAGACAGCCATTAAATGTATTTATCTTAATGCTAGAAGTCTGAGAAACAAAATGTTAGAACTTGAAGCTACTGCACTAACAAGTAACTACAATTTGATAGGTGTTACAGAAACTTGGTTGTCTGAGAATGGTGGAGACAAATATAATAGTAGTGGGTACACACTGTATAAGAAAGACAGGCAGGACAGAAGAGGCGGAGGGGTAGTGCTATACATAAGAAATAGTCTTGAAGCCCAGGTGTTAAATCAGGACAAAGAAAACAATGCAGAATCAATATGGGTCAGAATAATGGACACAAATTCAAAGGGCATAATAATAGGAGCATGCTATACACAGCCAAATTCAGATGCCAAGCAAAATAATCTGTTATACAATGACATTTGAAATGCGTGTAGAAAAGGAGAAGCCATACTAATGGGAGATTTCAACTTCCCCGTATAAAATGGGAGAACCCGGTGGGGAGCATGACGGACGAAATTGAAATGGTGGAAATGACAAATGACTGCTTCCTAACGCAATTTGTCAAGGCACCGACTAGAGGGGAGGCATGCCTTGATTTAGTCTTTTCAAATAATGAAGACAGAATAACTAAAACAGAGGTCAGAGAGCCATTGGCAAACTCAGACCACAACATGGTCTCATTTGAAGTATTTTTTAAAACCCCAAAAGAAATGACTAAAGCTAAGGTTTACAACTTTAGAAAAGCAAACTATGAAGCTATGAAACAGAGACTAACAGAAGTAGATTGTAGTAAAATAGAGAAAACATCCACAGAAAAAGGATGGCTGTTTTTTAAAAATGTAGTACTAGAGGGGCAAAACAATTACATCCCAAAAGTAGACAAATCTAAATCTAAAACAAAATGGCCAAAATGGTTTAATAGATCAATTAAAAAAATATTCAGTGAAAAAAGGCACTTTACAGAGTGTTTAAAAGGAACCAAAAACAAAGTACACAGAAAGAGAACTTGGAACTGCAAACGCAAGTCAAAAGGAAGTTAGAAAGGCCAAGAGAGAGATAGAAATCAATATTGCTAAGGGGCCTAAAACCAATTTCAAAATGTTTTTCCAATATTATAACAACAAGAGAACATTCAAAAAGGAGGTTAAATGTCTAAGAGTCACAAATGGCAAAATCATAGATGAAGAAAAAAAATAGCAAATATATTAAATGATTACTTTTCACAGGTTTTTACAAAGGAGGACATGGACAACATGCCCCATATGTCGACCTGTTCCTATCCAATTTTTAATAACTTTAGCATAACAGAGGCAGAAGTGTTAAAGGGACTAGGAGCTCTTAAAATAAACAAATCCTCTGGGCTGGATGAGATCCTCCCAATAGTACTCAAATAAATGAAAGAAGTTATTTACAAACTGCTAACCAAGATCATGCAACAGTCTCTTGACACAGGGGTTGCACCGACAGACTGGAAAATTGCAAACGAAATACCGATCCACAAAAAGGGAGACAAAACCGAACCAGGTAACGACAGACCAATAAGCCTGATAATAAGATCTAAAATGGAAAATTACCTATATGGTAACAATATCCTGGGAGACAGTCAGCATGGTTTTAGGAAAGGGAGATTGTGTCTAACTAACCTGCTTGACTTTTTTGAGAATGCAACATTGACAATGGATAATTGCAAAGCATACGACATGGTTTATTTAGATTTCCAGAAAGCTTTTGACAAAGTCCCGCATAAAAGGTTAATTCTCAAACTGAACGCAGTAGGGATTCAAAGAAATGCATGCACATGGATTAGGGAGTGGTTAACATGTAGAAAACAGAAAGTACTGATTAGAGGAGAAACCTCAAAATGGAGCGAGGTAACCAGTGGTGTACCACAGGGATCAGTATTAGGTCCTCTACTATTCCTAATCTACATTAATGATTTAGATTCTGGTATAGTAAGCAAACTTGTTAAATTTGCAGACAACACAAAAATAGGAGGAGTGGCAAACACTGTTGCAGCAGCAAAAGTCATTCAAAATGATCTAGACCGCATTCAGAACTGGGCAGACACAAGGCAAATGACATTTAATAGAGAAAAGTGTAAAGTATTGCATGCAGGCAATAAAAATGTGCATTATAAATATCATATGGGAGATACTGAAATTGAAGAAGGGAACTATGAAAAAGACCTAGGAGTTTATGTTGACTCAGAAATGTCTTCATCTAGACAATGTGGGGAAGCTATAAAAAAGCCAAGAAGATGCTCGGATATATTGTGAGAAGTGTTGAATTTAAATCAAGGGAAGTAATGTTAAAACTTTACAATGCATTAGTAAGACCTCACCTAGAATATTGTGTTCAGTTCTGGTCACCTCGTTACAAAAAGGATATTGCTGCTCTAGAAAGAGTGCAAAGAAGAGCAACCAGAATTATCTCGGGTTTAAAAGGCATGTCGTATGCAGACAGGCTAAAAGAAATGAATCTATTCAGTCTTGAACAAAGAAGACTACGCAGCAATCTGATTCAAACATTCAAAATCATAAAAGGTATAGACAATGTCGACCCAGGGGACTTTTTTGACCTGAAAAAAGAAACAAGGACCAGGGGTCACAAATGGAGATTAGATAAAGGGGCATTCAGAACAGAAAATAGGAGGCACTTTTTTATACAGAGAATTGTGAGGGTATGGAACCAACTCCCCAGTAATGTTGTTGAAGCTTACACCCTGGGATCCTTCAAGAAGCTGCTTGATGAGATTCTGGGATCAATAAGCTACTAACAACCAAACGAGCAAGATGGGCTGAATGGCCTCCTCTCGTTTGTAAACTTTCTTATGTTCTTATTTTCTTAAAACAATTGGATTAGGTTAACACTATCTAAAAACAAGTTCAATTGTGGAAATAAGCAGGGAGGGTCCCTGTGCTTCACGACCGTGAGAAGAGAGGCCGTAGCACAGAAAGATACAACCTTGTATTCCTTGTGTCCTGGCTTATAGTATCACTCCAGGCCGAATATGGCCCTTCGCTATAAATTAGCCCCACACAGACAGGCCCCATCAAAACCCGGGGCCGGCTTCTCCCTGTCCCAAATGCTGTCCTGCTGGTAAGTGCAGTTCCGTTGCAACGTAATGTATCCCAATTTAAGTTTCTAACGATACTCCAGCAGGTTGTCTTATATACAGACCACCACAATAATTATGTACAATCGGTATAATGCTATTTATCACACTTCATAACTCCTATATAGTAGTAAAGTCAATATATGTGTCGTACAGTCGAATAAAATGGTTTCCAATCGCAACAAAATGATTCTAGCCCTGTGCACTTATCTGCAAGCTGGACAGGGTTCACCACTCAGCAGTACTACTTGGTTGTAACTTCCCTTTATCTCTTTGTCCAACTTTTCCAGGTTCTTCCTGCAGTCTGTGCTGTAGGACGAAGTTGCCCGTAGCCGCGTGTCCAACGTCAGTTTTGCCAATAGAGCGAGTTCCCGCCCACCCCACCGCGCGCCTTCGGCCATCCCTCCCTTCATCAACATCACTGAAATTTGAACGCCCCAGTGAGCGGGAAACCCCAAAGAGAGCAGCAGCATTCTCCACGCAAAAGGTATGATAACGAAATAATAATAATAATAATAATTATCACAAAATATAGACAAACGAGGGAGTGACTGGATATAATAAAACATCTAATATAATCTCTTTGTACAGTATTTTCAATTTTGCTCATTTTGGTTGCCCCCCACAATCAGTTCAAAAGCCAATGTTTGCTAGCTAATGTCATTAGCTAACGTTAGCCAACTTAACTTGTAGCAATTCCCATGCTACATAATGTGGGTGTAAGTCTCACCCACCTGTCCCTTTAATTAGGGTCAGTAGCCTGGCCAGGTTAAAACTTCATTTCCCATAGTTCCTTGCAACCACCCTCTGTTCATCCGCTCTCCCCATTGGCTCATTCAGATTTCCTCCCCTCCAATCTCAGAGCTCCTTAGTAGCCAGCACTTGTATTAAAGCTGGCTAATCAGGCCTGAGGGGAACTCCTTTTCTCAGAGGAATCCATTAACCTACAGCATTTTATTTACTTAAATTTCAGTGAATCCATTAACATCCTTAGATAATTCCAGTGCATCCATTCATTTTCTTTTGTTACTGCACTTTGTCTAAACTCCTCTTTTTGTTTTCACTGTTACTTGTTTAAGTTTAGCTGTTTTTCTAGGTCTGTTTAGTGTTTGTTGTTTTATGTGTGACAGCCTCCATTTTTTCCTGATCCTCCTGATTTTTTCCAAACAACTGTTCACCATTCAACTCAACACTACTGGACAGTCTCAACAATTTCAACGTACTCAATGTTTTCAACCTGCTACAATCACCATCATTTTGGGACACTTTGCAGGACTGCCTTATTTGTGGGTGAGATCATTTCTTTTTTGTTTGGATTTTTTCTACTTTAATTTGATACTTTGGTTCCTGTATTTTTGGTTATTTTGTTACTTTGTATGGATTTCAATTACCCTGCTATTACTGGACTTGTTGGGCCTACCTGTCATTTTCCCACCATTGCCATAGAGACTGTTAAATGTAATTGTTTCCACAAGTCACTGTTTTTCATCTGTATCTATTTATTTATCCTCGGTCTCTATCTGTGTGGGTTGTGTTTGTGAGTGTGGGTTTATTGGAGACCCTCCGGACACCATTCATTTCTACTTTGTGAAACTGTTTAGCCTTCTGTTTGTCCCTACATACTTATCTGTACCATCTTATTTCTTACCTGTTACCTGCAATTATTTGAATTCCTTTCTTATCATTATTCATTTCATTAATTTGTTCATTTTTTCATTTGTTGACATTATTGTTCACAATAATAAACAGATTGTTCGTGAAATTGACACCTCTGACGTCCCTGCTTTTGCTGTCTGTCACTCTTGCTGACTTATTTAGCTATAGGAATAGGGCCAGTAGTATCTCCTTAGGGAGGACAGTGCAACTGCTTCTCAGATGTGCAGAGTGATCGTTACAAACTATTAACCATTACTAGGTAAAGTGAGCAAATTTATCGCGTCTGACTAGTTTCAATTTAAATATCTATTCTTGTTTTACTGTAATTATTATTAGGCTATACCATTTATCTAGTCTTGTGTCAGTTATAAACTAATCTGAACTCACATCAGTTTTGACATCTGACCTGGTGTCAGTTTGTAATTAACCCTGTATCGGTTTGTAATTAACCCTGTATCGGTTTGTAATTAACTCTGTATCGGTTTGTAATTAACCCTGTATTGGTTTGTAATTAACTCTGAGCCCAGACCAGTCTGTATGTCTGACCTGGTGTCAGTTTGTAATTAACCCTGTATCAGTTTGTAATTAACTCTGAGCCCAGACCAGTCTGTATGTCTGACCTGGTGTCAGTTTGTAATTAACCCTGTATCGGTTTGTAATTAACCCTGTATCGGTTTGTAATTAACACTGTATCGGTTTGTAATTAACTCTGTATCGGTTTGTAATTAACCCTGTATTGGTTTGTAATTAACTCTGAGCCCAGACCAGCCTGTATGTCTGACCTGGTGTCAGTTTGTAATTAACCCTGTATCAGTTTGTAATTAACTCTGAGCCCAGACCAGTCTGTATGTCTGACCTGGTGTCAGTTTGTAATTAACCCTGTATCGGTTTGTAAGTAACTCTGAGCCCAGACCAGTCTGTATGTCTGACCTGTTGTCAGTTTATAATCAAATCTGAAATTAGACCAATTTTTTTCATTTGGTATGTTTATAATGAAATCTGAACCTAGACCAGTTTTGACATCTGAGCTGGTGTCAGCTTAAAATCAAATTTGAGCTCAGACCAGTTTTTACATTTGGTATCGGCTTAATCTGAACCCAGACCAGTTTCTATATCTGGCCTAATGTCAGTTAACGATCAAAGCTGAGCCCAGACCAGTTTTTACATCTGATCTGTTGTCAGTTTGTAATTAACTCTGTATCAGTTTATAATTAAATCAGAGTCCAGATCAGTCTCTATGCCTGACCTGGTGTCAGTTTATAATCAAATCTAAATCCAGACCAGTTTTCACATCTGATTGTGTTTGTTATAATAATCAAATCTGTATCTGTAATTCTGAATTGAGACCAGTTTTCATATCTGACCTGGTGTCAGTTTGTAATTAACCCTGTATCAGTTTAAATCTGAGCCCAGACCTATTTCTATATCTGATCTGGTGTCAGTTAATGAACAAATCAGCACACAGTTTTCACATCTGACCTGGTATCAGCTTGTATCACAACCTGAATTCAGTCCACTTTTTACACCACCTCATTTTATTAGGTCATGTTTTTGTAGTGGATTGTGGGCGATATTGTACCCGGTACACCAACCCGGTGTCAGTTTGCAACCAGTCAGTGTTTACAGATGATAAATCAATGTGCAACAGTATTACATTTCTAAACTTTCAACTGAGACCAATGTAGTTAACAGGTATAATTTCTATCAACCTTGACTAATCTCCTTACCAGTGAATAAAAAGATCTTTTTCTTTTCACAGTATGTAGCAAAACTTTCACAACAACTATTTTTTCAAGACTCAACAATTTCTTGAGACGGCAGAAGAAAGAATGGAGGAGAGATTCCTTGACTCTATCCGAAGAGGCATCAAGACTAAAGCAGGCATTGAGGTGGAGGTGGCTCTTTTGCATGCCAGTGAAGACAGTTTCATAGACGAGTATTTGAAATCACTTCAAGAGAATGGATATGGATCATTTACCCGTTTCAAACATGATGGACAATACAAACAGTATTTGTGTTAACGTAGTGGAATGCCCAAAGGAAAGTCAAACGGTGACCCCATTGAAACACAAGCTAATGGTTGCACAGCTTATGTTTCATTGAGCTTTCCAACCGATATTAAATATCTATCCTCCAAATATAAGGCTGAAGGCAGATTTGACAGGAATGATGCTGCCAGTGTGGATAGGCTCCTAAAATGTGACCTGAAGGAAGATGTACTCTACTATCAGCCACTATCAAGAGAAATTGATCAACCCTTGATAATTGTGCTCCAGTCTGCATATCAGAGGAGGAAGGCTGAGGAGTATGCCCAGAACGTAATATTCATTGACGCCACATATGCTGGTAATTTTTTACATAATTGCAGAACCCCATCCCAAGTCAGCCATGGTATACAGCTTAGTCTCTGAAGTATTGTGTTTAGTGCTGTCACATAATTCTTTCTATTTTGTGTAGCCCACAATGTACTTGTTATTTTTTTTTAAAGAACCTTAATAGGTTTGATTGAAATTTTAAAAAAAAATGATGCTAATAAAGTTAAATACTCTCCAGGTTATGCCAACAAGGCAACATTTGAGGACAGTATTTTCATGTTTCCTGAGTTTATACTATGATTGTGTATTTATTGTGTAATTGACAGTTGCTTCTTTTGTAGGTCTCTCCTCTTACAGGTGGCCAGGGATTCTTTCGGGCATAGATTTCCAATAGGTTACATTATATTAAGCACAGAGACAATCCATGTACTGCAGGCATTTGCTGACAGGAATCCTTCATTCCATCCAAGGTGCATTTTTCACCAAAAGAAGTATAATATAACTGCCATTTGGCTGTTGCAGCAATTGCTGATTGTCCCTTTTAAATGTTTGAAATATGAGATTTATCAATACATTTTTTCAGAGTATGATGCTTATGAAACCACAGTGATTGCTTTGCAAGTTACTGTTTCTTTTAAATAAGTAAAATAAGCAGAATAATGTATCATGTATACAAATTCTTTCAGGGCCTTCATTATTATTATTATTTGTTTATTTAGCAGACGCCTTTATCCAAGGCGACTTACAGAGACTAGGGTGTGTGAACTATGCATCAGCTGCAGAGTCACTTACAATTACGTCTCACCTGAAAGACGGAGCACAAGGAGGTTAAGTGGCTTGCTCAGGGTCACACAATGAGTCAGTGGCTGAGGTGGGATTAGAACCGAGAACCTCCTGGTTACAAGCCCTTTTCTTTAACCACTGGACCACACAGCCTCCTGGTGGATAAGGACCTGAAACTATCATGGTGGATAAGGACCTGAAACTAATAAAATCAATAAAAAGTCTTCCCTCAATCAAGCATTCTGCTTTGCTGGTTCCATGTAACACAGGTAATGTATAGTGTGACAAGTTTTGAGAGTTTAACATAGAAGTTTAATGTGATAACACTTGAATTTACATGGCCAGCTGAAGTGAAGTACAATAGCCTACTGCCCACCACTCATCCTGGTCCAAATAAGTTTGGAAAAGCCCATCTTGTTTAAAACGTTTCACATTTAAGGCTAAGAGTGCCTGCATTGCGCCCAACATGTCTGGTGATTAAGGGGTTTGTTGTTCAGGCTGCCTCAAAACGGTTTTGAAATTCTAACGCTCTCGATTTTTTTCAACTAAGAGTAATGGCATGCACTGTCTATTTGTGCCATAACTGTTTAGGCAGTTCAGAGATGGATAACGAAGAAATATTCAGAGATAAGTGGGCCGAGTTTAAAGGAGGAGCAGAATAAAGTAATGGCCTTAATGTTTCAGTTGAAGTACTGCACAACAGTAAGTTTGCACATGCTTTTAAACCAATATTTTCACCAGCAGTAGACTACCACTAATTACATCCTAAAGTTGACATCCAACAATAACATGTATTGTGTGAATGTTTATCCTGAAAGGTAACTGAATGAATGTCACAGGTGTACAGTGATTTCCTTTTTCCCTGCAGGAGTCACAGTTTCAGGAGGTTTTTTCATCTCACTGCAAGAATGTCCACCCTAAGGCAGCCAATTACATTAAAGAAAATTGGATTACACGTGGTCAGATGTGGTCGTCCTTTGGAAGGCGGTTCTTCCATGAGGACAGTGAAACAAATAATTTAGCTGAACGGTAAATAATTGTGAGAATACTGCTGTCAGAACTTTTGGTTTGAGATTAATATTACTAGTTGATTGCAGCCTTACCTGATGGCTTTCATGAAATTTAGTTAAATGTATACTTACAATTTCAGATTTTTTCTCACTATGAAATATCAGTTTCTGAATGGGTATGCCAACTGGATGATCTACTACTATTACTGTGTAGACATGTGTGGCAATGTGGCCACGCCCTTGTGCGTAGTTTGTTTATATGTTACGTGTTGTGTGTAAATGTTGGTGTATAGAGATGGCTGCACGGGATATAAATGGGTGTGTGCAGCACGAGTTATTTAAGATGTAATTGTATTTAAGCACGAGGTTGCACGTAATTAATTCACGTGCTGGGATTCAAGTGAATAATTAATTAGTAATTGAATCCCAGCACAACAGTATATATAGATGCACATTTCACTCACTCGGGGTTGGGTGTTCGTGAGTGGAGAACGGGTGAGAGAGAAGGAGAAATAAAAGCTAAAGTAAAAAATAACAATTGCTACAGTGTGCTGGAAGTGCCAGCACGGTACTTGTTTAAACGTTCGTCCGCTTGTTTTGTGTGTTAGTGTGTTTTGTTTATATATTTATTTTGGCGTAAGTGCCGTGTCCTGTTTGGTGTTTAAAACCTTTTTATTTTGCATCTCAGTTTCACTCACCACTACTGTCTGTCTGTGTTTCTTCCGGGTCTGACGTGTCAACACTCAGCCAGCCTTGTGACATATGGTTGTCAGAAGCGGGATAACAGCGCCCCCCAGACTCAGGCCGGAAAGAGTACCGCAGTTTCTTTGGGGAAAAAAAAAAATGACAATGGCAGAAGACGCCAGGAAACTACAGGACTGGATCCTGGACAATGCTGGGCTGGAGGCCCAGTCTATGCCCATAGCCACCCGGATCCTGTGGCTGATAGACAGGGAGCGATGGGAGGGAACATACCCTAAGCACCTGGGAGGAAGGTGTGGAGTTGGTCCTCAGCTACCTGGAGGCAGCTATAAGTGGAACAGCAGCCCAGGTAGCAGGGTCTCCAGCAGGAGGATTCATGGCCAGCTGCACCTTCCTAGAGATGGGGGAGGAGCCCGAATGTCCTACGCCTGAGTGGGAGGAGCCCGAACGTCCTACGCCTGAGTGGGGGGAGCCCGAACGTCCACAGCCCAAGAGGGAGGAGTCGGTGCGTCCACAGCCCAAGAGGGAGGAGTCGGTGCGTCCACAGCCCAAAAGGGAGGAGTCGGTGCGTCCACAGCCCAAAAGGGAGGAGTCGGTGCGTCCACAGCCCAAAGAGGGGGGAGTCTGTGCTTCCATAGCCCAAGAGGGGGAAGTCGGTGCTTCCACAGCCCTAGGACCCAAACTGCCAGCAGAGGGAGAATGCCGCCTGGTTCCACATCCACCAGCAGAGGAAGAATGCCTGCTGTCCCCATGTCCACCAGCAGAGGAAGAATGCCTGCTGTCCCCGTGTCCACCAGCAGAGGAAGCATGCCTGTTGGTTCACCTGCTGCTGCCGTCCCGAGAGCTAGAGGGAGAGGAGCCATCGCTGCTATCCCGAGAGCCAGAAGGGGAGGAGTTACAGGCTCAACCCCTGAATTTTTCTGGGGGAGAAGGGCAGGATGCTGGTGTCCCCAGCAGCCTCTATTTATGCTGCTGAAGGGAGCACGGCACACACCAGCCCAGCCGCCACAGCAGAGGGAGCCAGCACCACCACAGCCTCCCTCTGAGTGGCCAGCATCAGCCCCATCGCCACTGCCTCCACCACAGTCCCCTGCAAGAGAGGCAGAGCCATACCAGTCCCCTGCAATGTCAGGAGACTACACGCTGCTCCCACCTCCACCGCTTCCGCCACTAGAAGCAGAGCAGCAGGAGCTGCCTCTGCCTCCACCACCACCAGGAGAAGAGGAGCAGGAGCTGCCTCTGCCTCCGCCACCTCCACCGTTTCCTCCACTAGGAGCAGAGCAGCAGGAGCTGCCTCTGCCTCCGCCACCGCCCGGAGCAGAGGAGCAGGAGCTGCCTCTGCCTCCGCCACTTCCAGGAGCAGAGCAGCAGGAGCTGCCTCTGCCTCCGTCACCTCCAGGAGTAGAGCAGCAGGAGCTGCCTCTGCCTCCACCGCAAGGAGCAGAGCAGCAGGAGCTGCCGCTGCCTCCGCCACCTCCACCAGCAGAGGGTGAATACCTGCTGGTTCCGCCTTCATTGTCGTGGGAGGACTGCTTGCCCCTCCCACCTCCACCAGCAGAGGGTGAATGCCTGCTGGTTCCGCCTTCCCCAACATGGGAGGACTGCTTGCTGCTTCCACCTCCACCACAAGAGGAGCTGCAGCTGAGTTTCGCACCGCCCAAGGATGCTTGCCTTGCATCGCCTGGGGCTGCCTGTTGCTCCGCATCGCAGCAGGAAGTACTGTGGCTGGAACCCCACCAAGGGGAGCTGCCGGCCACGAAGACGGGGGAGGAGGTCTGGAGACCACCAACCCCAGCAGCAGTTTCGCTGCCGGAGATCGTGGGGGAGGTCAGGAGACCTGCTCCCACTGCAGCAGTTTCGCTGCAGGAGTTCTTGTGGCCGGAGCCCCACAGGAGGGAGCTACCAGCTACGAAGAAAGGGGGAGAGGTCAGGAGACCAGCATACCCCGCAGCAATTTCGCTGCAGGAATGGACCAGCATGCTGTCAGCCGTGCCACTACCGGCAGGGGTGCTGACAGCATTGCTAGCCATGGGCCCACTGAAGCCTCCCTTCCCAGCCCGAGACTTTGTCCTGGACTGCTGGGTTTTTAAGGGGGGAGGTGGCCGTTGAGGCCATGTGTGCTGTGCACAAGGGAGGGTATATGTGGCAATGTGGCCACGCCCTTGTGCGTAGTTTGTTTATGTTACGTGTTGTGTGTAAATGTTGGTGTATAGAGATGGCTGCACGGGATATAAATGGGTGTGTGCAGCACGAGTTATTTAAGATGTAATTGTATTTAAGCACGAGGTTGCACGTAATTAATTCACGTGCTGGGATTCAAGTGAATAATTAATTAGTAATTGAATCCCAGCACAACAGTATATATAGATGCACATTTCACTCACTCGGGGTTGGGTGTTCGTGAGTGGAGAACGGGTGAGAGAGAAGGAGAAATAAAAGCTAAAGTAAATAATAACAATTGTACAGTGTGCTGGAAGTGCCAGCACGGTACTTGTTTAAACGTTCGTCCGCTTGTTTTGTGTGTTAGTGTGTTTTGTTTATATATTTATTTTGGCGTAAGTGCCGTGTCCTGTTTTGGTGTTTAAAACCTTTTTATTTTGCAATAAACCTTCTGAACGCTACCATTGCGTCTCAGTTTCACTCACCACTACTGTCTGTCTGTGTTTCTTCCTGGTCTGACGTGTCAACACTCAGCCAGCCTTGTGACAACATGTTATGGAGTATTACAGGTATGTTGTTTACTATGTAGTAAGATTCAGGTTAGTATATACATAAATTGTTATGTTTCAAACAAGTGTTATTTTGTCTTATATACTGTAGATACATTGATGGGCTACAAGAAGCTGGACATTTGACCAACCCAAGGGCAGAGAAGGAGTCAACAGGTCTGAGGGCAGCTGAGGAACTTCTACAAAAGGGCTGGATAGAGCGATGTCACTGGATGGATGACTACAGATGCCTTGTACCGTCAACCAGCAGAGAACTGGTGGTACACTGTGGTTCTTCCAGAGTACACTTGTGAATGTGTTGCAGCTTCTAATGGAGATATTTTGTTTCTTCTCATCTGCATAGTATTGACATACATTAGTTTTATGAAGTGTGTCCATGTGAATACAGCCTTGTATATTTACAGTATATATACACAGTATGTATACAATTTTATTATTTTCATGTTACACAAAAATGTAATTGTAGCATTGTTCATAGGTCTTTGCAAACACCTCCACATTGCTTTGGAAGCTGCAAAACAAAAGGGTCTTGACGTGGACTCTATGCAGAAGAGACTTGTCCAGGAGCTGCTTCAACGTGGAAAGACTTCCCAGTGCAACGACATGGTCTTAGTTGAGAGTTTTTTTTCAAATGTGTTTAGCTGCATTGGTAAGTACAAGAAATGTTCCTGCATTGCAGCTAGCCATGGGAGATTGTGCATCTGTATTCAAGTTTTTAATAGAATCTTTGCAGACACTGATGTACAGGACCTAGAAGAGCAGACTCCACATGACCTTGCAGAAGCTTGCCAGAGCAATGCCACACAGCAGTACTCTAACCGCTACTCCACAGATGCTGCAAGCGATGAATCGCTAGTGTCTCGTTGTATAACTAAATCTCGGCAGTTTCTGACAAGTTTTTCTAACATGAGGAACTACCGTTCCTCTCAATATATATATGTATATTTACATGAAGCTTGTACTTTTTATATAGGTATATAAATGTCAATTGCTGTGGATAAACGCATCAGCCAAATCAATTAATATGACGTAGTTTTCTAGCTTGCTATTTATTAATTTATTTATACATTTATAATATAAACATGTATTCATTTCTAAATTTATTTAAAAATATTTATTTCTAAATGTATTTATTCCTCTATGCATTTGTTTAAATCATTTATTTATTTCTACCAAATAAATTATTCCTTGATTTATTTTTAATTAAACGAGGAACTACAATTTATCAGAGATCAGAGATTTAGAGACGGAAGCTACATGCTACTCTTGTGTACAATTCCATTCTATGGTATCTACCAAACAAACAGGAAATAGAACATTTCTAGAATCGAGCAACATTCAGGTTTTCAGCGAAAGCTGGTCAGGCATGGGATGTAAGCTTAAAAGATTAATACATTTCAACAACAGCCCAGTGGCACAGCAGGCTAAGGTCGTGTGCTCTTCAAGGATGTCATGTTGCAAGATCAAACAATGGAAAAAAAAAATTTGTGTGTGCTGTTTTAAAACATAAATATATTGTTTAATACAAATGGTGTGGATATCAAACTGCTTGCGTTCCCTGGTTTATTTTGACGTTGACCAACATGTGGAATCACATGATTGGTAGATGTCCAGTTTAGCTTTTCTGTTTGAAAAGTCGCTACACACCCTTAAAAAGTAAACGGAAGAGGAAGAAGAACAATTTTACCTTAGTTTGACAACTTATATCTCATTGTGTATAAGATGTATTTATATATTTTTTTTCACATTTGATGTAAGAAAGTTTCAGACTTTTGGTACTGGTATAGATGGTAATTCTAAGTGATTTAGTTTTGCCGCTACAACATGGTAAAAACAGCAAAACTCTTTGAGCTGTATAGAGACTCTCGGTAGTTTCAAACAAGGTTTTCTAACTTGTACGAGGAACTACAGTTCCTCTCAATATGCATTGTGAAACAGTCACGTGATGAGAATGCTACCCATTCACTGGCACTTTCACAACAGATTGCCAAACTTTCTTACTCGTTGTGTCAACACGTTTTTGGCCCCGATGGCTTGCCATATCCGGGGCCGTGTTGGTAAAGTTACATTTCACATTGCAACAAATGTGTTCCTCTTGCTGTCGACGGCAACAAGAACACATTTGTTGCCTGCTTGTTGCCTAGCAGTTTGCGGTGGTCACACAAGACACAATTATCTAGTCGACAAGCTGGCAACACACAGGCAACAACGTAATTGTAATAACCCGAGATCCAAGATGCAAAAGTATAACTTTAATCACAGTGTCTTTATTAGAACAATCTCTGTTGAAACCTACACATTAGTGTTCTCTAACTAAGGACTTCCTCGACCGACTGGTATCCTAGGAGAGGGTAAGTATATAGGGCGCTACTGACCTCTAGTGGCATAACTTGAACTGCATTATATACATGAGCATTCACATTACTACATTCTCCCCCCCCTTAAGATTTCAGCTTCTCTAAAATTTGGAAACATTTTAAACACAGTTATAAACAAAATGTAACACTAATACACTAAATGTCTCTGAACTATTGCTGTAACAACAACTACACACAATAGTCCATCCTTAACTTTACATAAACATTTAATTTCAAACTTTTTTTTTTTTTTTTTTTTTAACTCAAAGTCCTTCAGGTAACCAGGCTTTTTAACAGTTCTTTGGGAACGACGCACAGCTTGTGCCATGCTTTGATTGTCCCTGCCCACCTTTGGGGAACTCCCAGTTTGTTCCCCTGTTTTCAAAGCAAGCTGCTCTGAGACAGTCTCCGCATTGCTTGGAACAAGTTCATCTGGCATGGTTACTCTAGCTGGTGGTTGTAGAACCTCTGCAGGTGTGTCCTGCACAATATCCTCTGACCCAATGGTGTTGTCCTGTTGTCTAGACAGGATCTGATCTATGTGTCTGCGTACTATTCTGCCATCTCCCAGCATTACCTTGAAAGATACAGGACCAGTCACTGTTGCAATGATTCCTGGTATCCACTTGGGACCGTGACTGAAGTTTCTTGTCATCACAGAGTCTCCGTCTCCAAAACTCTCCCCCTTTGTGTGCTTGTCGTGGTGTTCCTTTTGTTTATTCTGCTTAAGTTCCACTTTCCTCTTTAAATCGGGATGCACTAAATCAAGCGTAGACCGAAGTTTCCTCCCTAGTAGCATCTCTGCTGGAGAGAGTCCTGTGGTAGTTTGCGGTGTTAACCTATAGCTGAATAGAACCCTTGACACTTTAGTTGACATACTTCCTTCTCCCACTTTCTTCATCATCGTCTTGAATATTTGAACGGCTCGTTCTGCGAGACCGTTGGAAGACGCATGAAACGGGGCTGATGTAACATGGACAATGCCATTTTTGTTCATGAATTCCTTGAACTCTGAGCTGACAAAACAGGTGCCGTTATCAGAAACTACCATTTCTGGTAATCCCTGATTGCTATAACTTTTTCGCAAACAGTCAATTGTAACAGCTGATGTTGCTGAAGTTACCGGGTAAACATCCATCCATTTGGAATGAGCATCTATGAGTATCAAAAACATCTGCCCCATAAATGGTCCTGCATAATCTATGTGTAATCGCTTCCAGGGTTTGTCTGGCCACTCCCAGGGATGTAGCGGGGCTGTGGCTGGTGCTTTCCGGTGTTCCTGACACTTGCTACATGCCTTTACCCGTGTCTCTATCTCCTCATCTAGTTTGGGCCACCAGAAATAACTTCTGGCCAGAGCCTTCATGCGCGAAACCCCTGGATGGCACTGATGCAGCTGTTCCAACACAGCCTGTCATCCTCGCTGTGGGATGATGACACATGTCCCCCACAAGACACAACCATCTTGCACACTCAATTCTGTCTTCCAGCAGCATAAGGTGTAAAATCTGTTCCTTCCCCCTGCTGTGGCCACCCCCTTAAAACGTGCTCTCTCACCCTAGACAGTATGGAATCTTTACCTGTCCACACTCTCACCTCCTCTGCGGTCACCATCGCTATGTCTTCCATCATCAGCACCCTGTCTTCCAGACCTGTGGATTGGGAAGTGTCTGGCAGTGGCACACGACTCAAGGCGTCTGCGTTGCCGTGGTCCTTACCCGCCTTGTAGACTATCACGTACTCATACGCCCGCAGTGTCACAGCCCACCTCTGGATCCTCGGTGACACCATCTGTGGAACAGCCTTCATTTCGTTGAAGAGTGAAAGAAGCGGTTTATGATCTGTGCATATGGTGAACTTTCTACCATAGAGATACTTGTGAAACCGTTGCACCCCGAAAATCACAGCCAGTCCCTCTTGATCAAGCTGAGAGTAGTTTCGTTCAGCTGATGTGAGTGTTCTTGACATAAAACCTATGGGTCTCTCCCACCCATCCGGCATGAGGTGTGAAAGTACTGCGCCTACCCCGTAGGGGGAGGCGTCACAGGACAGAATCAGCTCTTTCTCACTGTCGTAATGCACAAGTATATCTGTGGATTGCATGAGCTTTTTAGATTTCTCAAAAGCAGCCTCCTGCTCTTTTTTCCATTGCCATTTTGTGTCTTTTCTCAACAATTTGTGCAGTGGAGCCAGCAGTGTTGACAGGTTAGGTAAAAACCTGTTATAATAGTTCAAAAGTCCTAAGTAAGCCTTAAGCTCTGTTATGTTGGTAGGTGCAGGTGCATTTTGGATAGTTTGTACCTTGTTCTTAAGTGGGTGTAGTCCTGTGGCATCCACTTTGACCCAGAAACTCAGCCTCACTTCCCAGAAAGGTACACTTACTTCTCTTTAGCCGTAGGCCTGCCTCCTCCACTCTCTGAAGTACCTCGCTTAGCGTCTGCAGGTGCTCCTGATTATTCTTGCCCGTCACCAGGATGTCGTCCAGGTAAATGGCTAGATGGGGAATTCCCTGCAGCAAACCCTCCATAATTCTCTGAAAGATAGCCGGACTGGATGAAACCCCGAAAGGAAGACGGTTTACAGTAAATAACCCTTTGTGTGTGTTTATAGTTACATACTTTTTTGATTCCTCATCCAATATTACCTGTTGATAGGCATGACTCATGTCCAATTTGCTGAATTTTGCCCCTCCTGAGAGCTTTGCAAAAAGATCTTCAATTCTGGGAATGGGATACTGTTCCAGTTTGGATACCAGATTTACAGTAAGTTTGTAATCTCCGCAAATCCTCACAGAGTTATCAGGCTTTAGCACTGGGACTATGGGAGCTGCCCACTCAGAGAATTTCACTGGTTCAATTATTTTGTCTCTCAAGAGGCGGTCCAGCTCAGCCTCCACCTTCGGTTTCATAGCATAAGGCACAGGTCTTGGCTTAAAGAACCTTGGTGTTGCCTCTTTGTCAACATATATTTTAGCCGGTGGGCCTCGCAATGTCCCCAATTCCTCTTTGAATACATTTTCATGTTTCTTCAACACACCCTGGAGTGTTGTTTTGTCTCTACCTATCTGGTTTACAGTGCCCCAGTCTAATTCCAACTCCTTAATCCAACCGCGGCCCAGTAGGTTTGGTCCTTTGCCAGACACTACTACTACTGGCAGCTGTTTAACAGTCTCTCTGTACTGTACAGTTAAGTTTGCAGCACCCAATGTTTTCACTCTTTCGCCTGTATAGGTTCTGAGATGCAGGGAACATGTCTTTAGCTCAGGTACTTTTGCCCCATTCCTTAGTTTTGAGTACTCTGTTTTATTCATAATTGTAACACTGGACCCCGTGTCAACCTCAAATTGCACATCCGACTTGTTGACTTTTAACTGTAATGTGATAGGCGCTACCTTGGGAATGCTTGTCTCTGTTATGTTATTCATAGTGAACACGTCTTCACCGTCACTTGCATCTGTTTCAGGATTTTCGCTAATGTGATGAGCCCCATGTTTTTTTTCCACTTTTCCCTGCTTTTGTTTTCCTCCCGCTCTAGGTTTGGTTTTCTCCACAGGTGAGTTCGCCCTGCACGCTTTCCTGATGTGCCCCTTTTTTCCGCATCTGTGACACATTTCCTTAAGAAAACGACAGTCATTCGCCATGTGCTCACCACCGCATCTATAACATGCCCTCATAGTCCCGCCAGCTCGTGGTTCCCTCCACGTTTTTAGCTTTTGCACTGTAGCCTGGCTAGCATGTTTCCAGTTAGCACCATTGCTTCCTTTGCTTTGCCATTGTAAATCCTGAACGTCTTTGTTCGCTGTCTACAATGCCTGAGCAAGTTTTAGTGCTTTTTCAAATGTTAACTCGGTTTCTGCTAACAGCCTGCGCTGAATACGATCATCGTCTATACCACAGACTAGCCTGTCCCGTAACATTTCCTTTAGCTTATCTCAATAGTATCAATGTTGAGCCAGTTCTCGTAGCACTGCCACATATTCAGTCACACTCTCATTTGCCTGTTTGTTTCTCGAGTTAAATTTAAAGCGTTGAACTATTTCGCTGGGCTTTGGGTTGTAGTGCGTTTTCAACAGTTCAACTAAATCGTCAAACGATTTGTCCCCTGGCTTATCTGGGCTTAGCAAATTTCTCATCAGACTATATGTTTGGCTTCCCACCGAACTTAAGAGAATCGCCCTTTTTTTATTGCCGTTGTCAATCTTATTTGCTTCAGCCATGTTCCGTTGTCTGTGAGCGCTCTCACTAACGTTAGCAGGTTGGGCTGAAGCTATGCAGCTACACTTGTCTCTTCTCCTTCGTTGTCTCCGTTTTCAACGACCTAAGACAAGTTGTCCGATTTCCTCGTCGCCATATGTAATAACCCGAGATCCAAGATGCAAGAGTAAACTTTAATCACAGTGTCTTTATTAGAACAATCTCTGTTGAAACCTACACATTAGTGTTCTCTAACTAAGGACTTCCTCGACCGACTGGTATCCTAGGAGAGGGTAAGTATATAGGGCGCTACTGACCTCTAGTGGCATAACTTGAACTGCATTATATACATAAGCATTCACATTACTACAGTAATGCAACCCAATCATAATGCACGTAAGCTTCGAATGAAGATTGATATAAAAATGTACTAGTTACATTACCAAACCTGTAGTTCCTTCTTAATTAAATAAAAAGGTGTACATTAGTATAATTATTTAGTTTGTATGTCTACATATTTAAGATGCCAAACATAGTAAATACATCAGTATTCATTATCCTAAACAATACTGTACTTTTAATTCAAGGCTTTTGAGTGTAAGAAGGCAGACCTGAGATTTAAAAAAATAATAAATCACTTTGTTTACTGTTAAAACAAAAGATGTTATGATTGGGGGTCAAGTAGGAATGACAGGCATACTGCATACACGGCAAATTTAAAATAAAACAATGTTAAATACGCTACATATGTATTTTATTATTGTATGATAAATTTAATTCATAGCTTAATGTTATTGTAATCGTGGACATTAACATTTGCTTATCCACTGTGTGGCGGAGTGTCCCGCCCCTATTATTATTTGTATTATTGTTTGCGGAGCGGATAACAGTGCCACGTATTTCTTATTATTTATATTTAAAAACCTCGTGAGGATGCGTGACTAATCAGCTACTGATTATTTAACTAGCTGACAGTCACGCATGCTTACTAAACTCGTGCAGACTGTGGCCGAGGGGTAATAAGATAATTAACAGATAGTTAACCCCTCGGCCAGAGTATAAGAACCTGCAGCTGTCTGTTCGGTTGGTGGTGGAGTGTACAGAGGAGAGTACGGGGAGCGGAGAGAGCGAGAGAGAGCGAGGAGAAACAACAACGATATTTAGAAACAATTGCTAAAACGTGCTGGATTAGCCAGCACGATACTTACTTGTTTGTCTGTTTATTTGTTTGGCCCTAGTGCCCTTTGGTTTCTGTTTTCTGTTTTGTTTAAATCTTTTGTTTTGTTTATTTATTAATAAAATCACCTGAATGCCGTAGCATTCAGCTTCACCCGCCCATCCACTGTTGTGATTCAGTTACTTCCTGGTCCGTGACGTCACCACACCAAGCCATCCTGTCACACACATACACACACTGCATTGCATATCAATAGAATACTGTGGCAAAGTGGTGAATACGTGCAGGTGAGTGCAGTGCAGAGCGGATTAATCACACAGACAATGTTGTACAGGTGCAAGGGTGTTTATTTAATTTATTAAATGTCCAGAGCCTTGAGGCAAACCTGCAAACAATAGTAGTGTTGGAAGTGGTACAGCGGCGTGTATCACTTCTGATTATAATCCCACGGGTTTGACCCGTAACCCAAAGTCCGGTTCTTTCACCCACACAAAACACAAAACACAGACACAATTCCGACAGTGCGTGATTTTAGTGCTAGTGGTGCAAAAAGACAGTTCCTGTAGTGGAAAGGTGAGTGGTGATGTCCGGGTTTTTCGCTGGCCTGCGGCTGCAGCTCCGGATCGTGCTCAGTATTCTTGGTGAGAAACGACACACAAGACAAACAGTGTAAATACACAGACAAGCAAAACACTCACGGTTTTTAGTACACACAAGACGGGCTCCTTCTAGGTTATTTGGTTTAACCATATGCAAAGGAACAGATCACGTACGCTACCCCCCTATTCATATCCTCGCTCGTGACCCCTAAGTTAACGAGTGCATCCGCTCCTCCAATCCTCGGATGCCACACCGTTTACCGTCGGGGTCATTGAGTTGGATACCGTAGCTCCGTTCCTCTCCTAAATGACCGACTTCCACCTACCCTACGGAATAAATTGTCGTGCCATTTAATTAAGGGTACTCTGTTCCTCTTGCACTGTGCCCTCACAGGTCGAGAGGGAGATCTAACACCAAGAATCATTCGATCTCTGTCACAAA